>CM027585.2:150000-2550000 GCA_015852605.2 Populus deltoides | reverse complement strand
ATAAGCAACCTCATTAAGATAAACAAGGGAGGCAAGGCTCTTTCCATGCTCGGCTAATTGAACTACAGCTCTATAATCATGAAATTTCTCGATAAAAAACTTCAAAACATAACCCACATTACATTTGCTACACACCTCAATGAAACCAATTGCCTTCTTAGCACTTTCCTGCCCGGCCCGCACTCCATGAATCTACAAACACATCAAATTAATAATGATTAATCTTATTGATAATGTTCCTAATTATCAATTATTCAAACATTTAAAAATAATGCAAAATTTTATTTTACATTTTTTCCGGATCCTACATTTCACTATACTCAAATTCCATTTTCTTAGCAACCAAACAGCAACACTAACGACACCGTTTGCTACAAAATAAAAATATCACCACGAAAAACACGTGATAAAATCCGAAAGCAGAGAAACTTAAAAAGAACACCTGCATGAGTAGCTTAATACGGTCAAGCGGAGCGGTGACGGTCTTCGCGGCGGCACCAGCGACAGCTCCAGCGGCAAAAATCGCAGCATCTCTCGGCAAAAAAGCCAGTATTGCTAACGGATGCTTCAATAGCTGAGCCGTACTCGGCGCGAACTCATTTCCTTTATCTTTCTTATTCTCTGCCATTGAGACTGAAGCAAAATTACCAAAACTGCCATTGCTTCCATCACTCTGGATTCTGCAACTGAATTGCGCGTTTCTCCACAGAGGTTCGCTGTGGTGCGTGGTTTCCGTGAGAGAGCAGTGTGTGGTTGTTAGGTTTGGTAACGTCTGGAAGCAGAGAATGGCCCTCTCTTTGTCTCTCATGGTATGATTTGGTGGTTTTGAGAGTTTGTTAGGGGTAGAGAAGGGATAAGGTAGAAACTGTAGAGGTTGTTGTAGAGAGGGAGGAGAGCAAACTGAAAAGAGGGATTTCTTGGGATTTTAAGCAAGTAGAGTAGTGTGACTTTGTTTTATTAATGATTTACAGGCTATTTGAAATAATTTCTCTATTATAAATTTAATTCAATTCTAATATTTAATTTGAATTTAATTAATTAATTCTAAAAATAAATTAAATTCATTTTATTTTTAAGAATAAAAAATTTATTAGATAATAATAAAAGCATTATTATTTTTAAAATATTTCAACAACTAATTTCTTTTTTCATTTATTTTAATCTAAACAAAAATAATTTATATATTTAATATGCAGACTTATATTGTATTTGAATCTCTAATAATTTTGAATATATTCTTATAAGCACGTAACTTTTAGTTTCGAGTACAAGTTTGTCATGCTTATAATTAAAATAAGTATAAAATCTAATTTTAATTAAATGATTTTTTTAATATCTTTTTAGAATAATAAACTAAATAATTCATGCTCCCGAGTCTAATTAATACACTGTGCTGGTGTTTTTTAATGCAAGTTTGACCATTATACTTGTCATCACAATATAGGTTTTAGATCCGGTCGGTGATCAACTTGGTTTAAAACTTAAATTTCAGGTTTTGACTAAATTATTAGATTTTAATCGGGTTATTCGATCGAATTGCAATCAAGTTTCTAACTAGATTTTACTAGATTAACCTATATTATATTGAGTTTTTTTTTTATTTTTTTAATTGAATCTGATTTTAATCTCAGATTAACCGGGTTTCGGATTGACTGCCTGATATAGCTGAATTTTAAGGTTCTGTTTGTCATTATGTTTGTAACTGTGTTTCGTCAAATTTAAATTTTTTTTTGCTAAAATTGAGTGCGGTTTGTACTTTTTAGATCGTTTTGATGTGCTGATATCAAAAATAATTTTTAAAAAATAAAAAAATATTATTGACATATATTTCGGTACAAAAAAACTATTTAAAAAACAACCACAACTACACTGCCAAACATACTCGAAAACTATACAACACGGTGCAAGGACATTTAAAAAATCAAAATTTTGTCCTATTGGAAGGGAAGGATGCCATGGAATTCATAACTGCAATGATTTGACAAAACGGAACCTTTTCATTTTGTATTTCTTAATCAAATAAAAATACTTTTGTTAAAAAGCAATACCGACTACCTTAAACAACTAAAATTTGAATAATAAAGATTTTTTTTTCTAATTCACTAAAAAAAAAATTATTTTCAATCCCAGAAATTTTTTTAATTATTATTCCTATCTAAAACTAAAAGAATACCATTCACATTTAAATTATAAATGTTTCTAGTGTTAACTAAATGATAATATTAATACTATGATAAATTTTTCTAGACTCAAAGAAAAAAAAAGGAAAAAATATAAAAATTCAGCAACTGGCCCAATTCTTTAAGAAACCCAATTCTTTTAGAGTATTTAGATAATTTAACACAATTATTTAATTTCAAATATAAAATAGGGGGAGGATGTCAAAATCAAAATTCAAAGTTCAAGTATCAAATAACTTAAAAGATCAACTACATTAACATCATTGTTTCAAATAAAAAAAATAAAAATAAATAAAAAAAAAAAGTTTAAAGTTCAAATATCTTCTTTAAAAGGCCTCCAAATGATGTATTCATGAGGCCCATTTACTGGTAGAGGGACAAGGTTTGTTTTGTCGGTGCCATTACCAAAACTTCAACCCTGGCTATAGTTTAGAATCTATTACAACAACAGAGCATACGAAATAATACTGTTATTTTTTTAAAAAATAATTTTATTTTTATTTTTATTTTTATTTTTTTATATTTTAAATTAATATATATATTTTGATAATTTCAGATTATTTTAATTTATTAATATTTTAAAAAAATTAAAATAAAAAAATATTATTTTAATATATTTTTAACTAAAATATACTTTTAAAAACATCCTCGTTGAAAGCATTGTTGCCGTTACCAAAACTTCAAGTCTTCATCACCAAGCAAGATACATAGTTTGGAATACCGCACAAACTAAAGGACGAATTGGATTTAGGCATGTGCTTTAAATATATATATATATAAATTATCATCGTCAATATAGAGAAATCAAATTCCAAGCACGAACAAGAAATAATTTCCATTTATTTATTAGATTGATATAAACAGGAGTAAAGATAACCCCTGTGCCATACGCCAGCAGCTTCTATATATACTGGCTCAAGAAACAAAAACTCGGTTGCGAAAAACACCCTGAGAAATCCTATACATTACATATATATGCTGTAGCCTTTCTTCATAAAGCTACAATGGTGTTGACTCCTCAGTTACCTCCGAAACAAAATGAAAGAATAACAAAATTCATTCAATCTGTTGATGATGATGTTTTGATGCTGTAATCTTCATCCTGAAGGACAAGCCCTGCGTTCATGATCATATGATACAAATTTAAGCTGCAATGACTGATCCAGCTGCGGACTTGACTCCCAAATCGATGACATTTCCATGGTCTGCGTAAAAATAAAATAAAAATTTTGGATATGGAATGGATTTAGAATGGATTGAAAGGGATAGATTCAAAATTCTTAACCAAGCCTCAAAAAATGTTGTAAGTTCTTACTCAATGGTGTCTTGTTTAAGAAAAAGCACGCCCCAATAACAACGTAGCACAGCAATAGAGCCAATCCTTTCAGGTAGTGAGAAGTACCGTCCTGTAACAAATAAGGGGAAGCAATTTCCTTGAGCATTAATGGACTAGCATACACAGAATGAACTATACTAATTCTTTAATTAATTAGAGCAAGAAAAAGGAGATTCTGTTGTTAATATGCTTAAAATTAAAGTAATTTTGGTGTTATTGATTAGCTTAGCTGCAGAATTGGTTAATACTTAATCACATATATTACCTGTAAGGTGAAGGCTGTGGTGATTATTGACAAGGTAAGAGCACCAGTCTCAAGGAGATTGAAGTTAAGATCCATTTCAATGCCCAAAATCCAAGCAACAATTACACAAAGTGGAACCTGCAGAAAGTTGTGGTGTATAGCTAAGTCAGACTGGTCATTTTTTTTTGGAGAGAAGGAAGGTTAGGTCAAAGACACCGTTTGAGTTTTTAATTATGAAACTTACCACAAACATAGCAATTTGAGTTGCAGAGCCTAGTGCAACACCTAAAGATATATCCAACTTGTTTTTAAAAGCAAAAATGACTGCTCCAGCATGTTCAGCTGCATTTCCAACAATTGGCAGCAAGATAATGCTAATGAAGCTGACAGAAAGGCCCCAAGATTCTGAAGCATCCTGTGAAATCAAAAGGCATATTTTCTCAGTCCATGCCAGAGTAATATTAGAAGTAATTATGAACAGTTCTCTTACAAGATGCTTGATAGTTTAGTTACCTCGATCGTGCCCACAACATATTCTGACAACAAGGCTATGACAGCAGTCATTCCAACCAGCCAAACTATTCCACTCCAGAATCCTATCACAGGTGTTTCTTCTGAAATCACATCATCGCCATCTTCCGCGGATTCCTGAAGAGTTGCGCCAATCAATTAAAAACTCAGCCAATCTAACTTGACAGAAACTTCAAATGCATTTTAATTTGATCACACCATTCAGAACGAAAAAGGATAATTAGAGTAAGGATTAATCACCTCTTGTGCTTCAAATAGTTGCCTGTGTGTCACTAACTGAAAGATAATGTATGTAACGTATGCAAGCAGCATTATAATGCTGCTTACTCTCGACAACTGCAGTGTTGGGACTTCCGTGAGGGAGACGGAGGCTGCAGAAATCCGAAACAACAGTGGCAGCATATGGCACAGCAATGCCAGGAGCAAAAGCAGAGCGTTCACGTCAGCTTGTCTCTGTTCATTCATTTATAACCATGCCAGTGTTATCATCTAACTGTGGCCATGATAAAGCTAGAAGAAGAAGAGTTTAGAACTGATGAACATTTCAAATTACAACAGCTAGCTTACCCTATCATATTTTTGTTCCTTTCCAAGGTTGGCAATGCCACCACAGAAGAGAGAGGTGCCAAGAACCAAAAGTAGGTTTGATAGTATGGAACCCAAGAGTGAATATTTCACCACTTGTATCTTGTGTTGCCACAGTGCAAAAATAGCTATTATCAGTTCTGTAGCATTACCACATGTTGCATTTAGGAGCCCTCCCACTGCAAAAACAAGGATTAGAAGGAATTAAATTTCACGCTTCTTTCATTTTTCTTCAGTAATCTTATGAAACTTCCATACAAGTATGACGTGAGATGACAAGCCCAATACTAGGGTTTTTTCATGAACATGAATTACCATTCACCAGTGAAAATAATATAAATCAAGATCTCAATTCCGGAGAAAATTTATTTAAAAATAATATAAATTATATTTTAAAACCAATTCTAATAACAATTTTTTTTTAAAAAAAAATTAAATATTGTAATGATACGAAGAATTCCTCGTCCTTTTGAAGTGACATATCACTGAAAGTAAATGACATAGCAAGAAGCTTTTTAATGGTAAGGGACAATAGAAGAGTTAGGAAATCTTTTTGGTAGGTTGGTCTGAATCATATACCACCAAGCAACTGTCAATATTTTTTTTTTCTTATCACGAGAAAGCTTGGAAGCAGTTCGATCCCATCATTTTTTTTAATTAATTAAGTTTGATATGACTAAATAAATAATTTGATGATGAAATGTTGGCTTCTCTTACATCGCTCGAATATTTTATGCTACCATGGATTAAGTTTCTCAAGAAAAACAGCCTTCCACTCCCTTCATAGCACCAAATATGAAATATTTATCAGAGATATAGTGAAGATAGGTAAAAAAAAGATAGCGGGGTCGAGTACCTGTCGGACCAGTGTAATAAGCAATTTGCCTGCAATTTTTGAAAAATACACCCAGAAAGAAAATTAATTATCAATTCCAATCTCTGCGTACAGCTTGCTTGTTTATAAGATTGAGAAATCAAATAGTAGTTTATAATATATAGTCCCCTTACTCTGTCAAAAAGCTGACACGTTCTGCAAGTGGGGTCAGTCCAAGCAAGCTCAAAGCAAAAACCCAGGGCTGCGTACATGAAATCACAAACACTATCAGATTAAAATTTAATTAATTCTATCAAATTTTTAGCTCTTATAAATGGCCATTTTTGCAAGCATAATTAAAATTGAGATTCAAAATTATCAAAATAAATAAATCATATGGGAATGTAACAAAATAACTCGAATGATCAAGAATTCAGCAGGTTTTTAAAGGGGTGGTGCATTCAAGCACAAGTTCAACAACTCATTTTTCCTTTAGTTTTCGGATTTGCGCGGATTACTCGATCAATTCTAATTAGTCTATCATCATTTCCATATTTGAGAAATGATTTGGATAATCAAACCCTATGAGAAACTGATATATAGGGAAATGAATACTTACTCTTCCAAAGCCATAACATTCAGCAGCAATGGCTAGTGGGATGGCAGGAAAAAGAACTGTAAGTTTAGTCCCCAAAATGACCTCTTGAAGGTTAGTTAACAAGTGTCTAAGCATTCCACATCGAACTTTCGATACAAGAGTGAGGTCTGACTTCTTGCGCAATGACGAAGATGACATGTTGTGTGCGGTCCTGCCATGTCTTATCTCCTTGCTTGAGCCCTTAAGGTTTCCATTCTCCAAGAGCCATGGTTCCTGCAATGAAGCCATTGTGGGTTTCGCAACAAAACCAATGGTACTATTGCTAAAGTGTAAGAAGTAAAGCCAGACTGTGGATTGTGTTCTTCTGCTTCTCTGTCTTAGTGTTATTGAAAGGGTCTGGGAAATACTGCTATAAATAGAAGCTGGAATGCTTTATTTTTGATATGGAGAGAAAGAGAGAGAGAGAGAGATTGAGCTTACTGCGCCTTCCTGGAAATTTCGTATTTTGTTTTCATATTGAAGGCAGGAAAGGCCAGCGACTTGAATACAATAATTTCTTTAGTTAATTATAGATTTTACTTCAGTTTTAAGAAAATTATATTGATGAATTATTGATTTTTGGTTAATAGAAATAAAAAATTGCAGATGACATTGTTACCATAGGGAGGAAAACTAAATCATAAACTTCGAAATAGTAATCGAGCACAAGAAAACAAGAACTTCAATGGATGTTGCATATGTGGTAAGAGTGGCCATATTGCTCAATCTTGCAATTCTCGAATACATGAGTATAAAGCTCAGACCAACTTAACCATGTAACCATTTACGACATTTAGTATTGATAGGTGGTGGATTGATTCTAGTACTAGTCGACATGTTTGTTTATGCTCAAAATTGGTTCAAAGTTTACCATCCATGTAAGTGATTATGCTTGATGATCCGATCACATACCATTCAAGTGCTTGGCAGTGGAGAGGGAGGTTAAATTTCACTTCTAGAATAGTAATGATATTAAAAGATGTGATGATGTACCTACTTTCCATGAGAAAGAATTTAGTTTTGTTTAAGAATGAAGTAGAAGTTGATTTTTAAAGTGTTTTTTGTTTTTAAATGTATCAAAATAATTTTTTTAAAATTTATTTTTAATATCAGCATATTAGAACGATTTAAAAATAATAAAATTAATTTAAAACAAAACAAATTCAAAATTTAATGAAAAGTCAGCTCAACTGCAACCCTAAATAGTACCTTAATGTTAGGTTTTCTTCTTAACAAGGCTTATTTTAAAGTATTGGAAAAAAGAATTGAATCATTTAAGTTAATTCACATTTTTATGAACCTAAAGGAATTTTAACTTGTCAAGGAAATAAATACTTTATTATTTTATGGATGATTTTTTTAAATACACTTACTTTTACTTGATGAAAAATAATTTAAATTAAGAATTTCCCAGCAAAACTAAAAATCAAATCAGTAGAAAAATTAAAGGAGATAAAAGTGATAAATACCTAGAGTATGAATCTTTTAAATTCAACATATATGTTCAAACAATGGGAATAATCTATCTTAGCATTCTCTCTCACCTCCAATGGTGTGGCTGGGATGAAAAATAGAATTCTATTTTAGTCGAGAAATGAAAATAAAAATAAAATAAAATAAAATTTGAATAAACCAAATTTGGGATGCTTGAGAGTGCAGAGATGTTTTTTGGCCTATATGAGGCTAACATATCCTAAAATACCTTAACCACTCATTCGAGTTGCGTAGAGGTTACCATATCCTAAAGGTTTTTTAAATGGTGGAGTCTTGGACTCATTCACCTTGTATAAAGGTGGAGCCATTGATTAATATATAATTTACAAATCATATAAAAGCTTAAATCTCCTTTTAATATATATATATATATAATATATATATATATATATATATATATATATATATATATTTGTGACTTGGGGCAACAACGAGCACAAGAGTGTTTGTTTTTACGTTTCAAAAATATTTTTTTTGTTTCAAATTAATATTTTTTTTAGTATTTTCAGATCATTTTGATACGCTAATATAAAAAAAATAATTGTTAAAAAATAAAAAATATATATCATTTTAATATATTTTCAAGTGAAAAGTACTTTAAGCAATCACAACCACACTCCTAAATATGATATAAAAAACTAAAACCTTGTGAAAAAAATCCCATCCAAAACTATTAAATTTTTTAATTTATATTAAAAAACACAAACTAAAATTTTTCATGCTACAAAAGAAAATCAATTTGTATAGTGAAAATTGGACATTCAAGTTTTTCTCAGCATGAAAATTTTGTATCAGTGTCTGGTAAAAAAATTTGAATGTTTTTTTTTTCTTTTTTTTTATTATAATAACTCTTTTGCAAAGGTTTTAATTTAAGTTCGATACTCTGCTATAATCTTTTCCAGCTTGCATCAATGAACACAAGTCAAAAATCTTTAAGCATATCGCTATAAACTTTCCAACAACTTTATCCAAAAAGATAGAAGAAGGTGCTAAGTAAAATCAATCGAGTTTGTTTGGCTGCACGATTTAACTTGTTTTTTTATTAAAAAATATTTTTTTATATTCATTTTGATGTATCAATGTTAAAAATATTTTTTAAAAACTAAAAAAAATTATTTTAACATATTTCTAAATATTTTTAAAAATAATTATAATCACACATCCAATATCAAAGAATCATCTCAACTCAAAAATTAAAATTATTAGGTGAGGTTTCAGGATATAATTTATATTATTCTCTAAAACACCATCTGAAGTGAAAGTCATTTGGGCTTGAAACTTTCACAAACTTACATTACCTTGTGCTTATTTTTTATCAAATAAATAGAAAATTATGAGATTCGAACTCGTGATCGCTTGATTATCAAGATTTTGATATCATATAATAGAACCATCTCAACTCAAAAATTTAAACTATTAAATAAAATATCAAAATATAATTTATATTATTCTTTAATATCCAAACACCTGAAAATGCTCAGTCTTTCCTTCCAATCTACAACTAAAAAAACAAAAAAAACAAATTCGAAGGATATGGATTCGGTGGGAGAGATATGTAGAGTCGTCTCAACTCAACATCCGCTGCCTAATCTTGCAAGAGTTTGTGTTCTTCTTGTTCTGACAAAGTACATATAGACATGTCAATTTCCTTGTTATTGTGTGATGTTGACTTCGAGTTTGGAAAAGATCTCATGCATGCATATCACCATCGAACACAGAAGGCTGAGGTACAGCATGCCGTACTAGGAGGTGTAGGAGGAAGCTTCCTGGAAACTTCCCTTCAAAACATGGTTATGGGTTAACGTTCTATTATTGCAAACTAGAGACCTCCCGCTACTTCTATTACGGTTCATAAGAGAAGTTTTCCTACGACAAGAAAGGGCCTTTTCTGAAAACGGACGCGATTGTGATGCATTAGGATTGTTTTGATTGAAATATTAAATAATTATTATAATTTAATAATTTAAATTATTTAATGAGGTGTTAAGATATAATTTATATTATTTATTAATATTTTTTTTAAATTAAAACTTTTTGAATTTAAAACTTATACAATTTCATATTATTTCATGATCGTTTGATCATCAAAACTCTGATATAATATTAAAGAATTCTTTTAATCTGATAGCTTAAACTGTTAGGTGAGGTTTTGATATATGATTTATATTATTCTCTAACATGTAATATAAAATGTGTTTAGATGTATGGTTGAATCGTGTTTTTAAAATTTTTAATTTTTTATATATTTAAATTGTTTTGATATACTGATATTATAAATAAATTTTTAAAAAATATAAAAAATATATTATTTTAATATATTTTTAAGTAAAAATTATTTTAAAACATAACTTTTACCGTATTCCTACTTTAAAACAGACATATAATTGATGTTTCCAAATTAAAATTATTATGATAACGTAAGTGAGAACTAATATGATATTTCTGTAGACAAGATTAATCACTGAACATAATGGAGCGTCAAGTATTCTCTCTCAAGCCATATAAAAAACAGGAAAAACGAAATTGTTAAAAGCTGACATACAACGCCGTCTGTGGGGATCGAACCCACGACCACATGGTTAAAAGCCATGCGCTCTACCTCTGAGCTAAGACGGCTAGCTATTTACGGCGCAGAAGTTAACATATATTGAATAGATAATATACGATGCCTTCTCCTTGATCTTAATGGTTTTTACCGGTTTGGAAACTGCAGTTACGGTGTTGTAGGAGAGTGCAGCTTAGCTTAATTTATGAGGAAAAGTCCGTAGGAAATTCCAGTTACGTCCTAATTAAATGAGAAACATAAGCCATAAAATTTAAAATATCATAGAGCTGTGCCTAATCTATATTTACTCTTGTGCATGACATGCCCTTCTGCCCATCCAGGAATAAGTTTGATTTTTTTTTTGAGAAATTATTAGATTAATTATTTTTTTATTAATTTAAGATAATATATATATATATATATATATATATATATATATCAAGTTAAGTAATATTAAACATCAATGAATTTGTACATATTATTTTGTGCATTTATTAAATATTTTATTTCTTAAATATATATAATTGTTTTATTGATTGATTTATGATCTTGGATGGCGGACTAGCTAGGTTCATGCACGTAACAATCTCTCCCCTTTTATTTTATGTTGGAATTGGGCAACATTTCTCGTGTAATATTCTATCCACATGATCAGATATAGATTCATTTTTCCACTCTAATTTATAATCAGACTGTCCACCTTGAAACTTGAAGATGAGATGAGTAATTAAGATATAAAAATGTCTAATGCCATTAGGGTTTTTGTTCTATATAAAATTAGTAATCTTTAGTAATTTTTTAACTATTTTTTGAATTAATTTTTATTTTGCTGAAATTGGAATCAATAGATCCCTAGTGTTATTAAACTAATATAGGAATATATATTTGATACCATCAACTATATATTATAATTTAAATCACCTTAACTTTTACTTGGATGAAATATAATACTAGCTATCTTGGGTTCAACTCTAAGAAAAGACAATAAGAAATAAATTTCTTGCAAATTAATTTGGATGTTATATTGTGGTTGGTTGGTGTCTTTTTTTTTAAAAAAAAAAGAGTAAAAACATGATTAATTTAAGAGAAAGTGACCGAGAAAAAGAAAAGGCAAACAGAGAATCTATTTGAAACTGAGCCCTAGAAAACAGTTAAAAAAAAAAGGTGCAAAAGTACGTCTAGACATAATGAAATTCTTGATACTAATGTGTGACCAACCGATTAAAAGGTAGGAAAAGGCCAAGTCAACGAAGGTAGAAAGAAATTTCCCATGAACAGTGTTCGGATTAAGCCTTCCAATGGCCTATATATTTACCATTCAAGAAGGTTATCAAATCTATGATGGAACTTCGGCGACCTGAAATCTCATTTCCTCCGTTCTGGTATTCATCAGCACTCGTTGAAGTTAATATTCAGAGTTACTTCCTCGGTTGCCATTTCACTGCCGAAAGAGTTGATTTTTCTTCTTTTTATATTTTTTTTATATGTGACTGTGGAGTGACATGTCAGGTATCTACTGGGAAGTTTTCCTCAACACGTCTCGGCAGAAAATCAATTGAAAGGCTTTGGTGGGTCTACAAGCTGGTACGTACACTGATAATATTTCGAGAGGAGGTTCTGACACCAGCCTTTGGACGCCTAATCGATGCGGGTAGGCATGCAATTGTAGAATAAAGTAATAATTATGAGAATGTTTTACTAGTACGTTTTATATATGAAGTCAAGTCTGTTTGACAATCTACTTCTTCTCCTTCTTCTTCTCATAAAAAAAAACGAAGAAAAAACCCTACTCCCTTGGCTTCACTGAAAAAATCCCACATCAACATCGCTCAAGGAAATGCATAGTGGCATGATAATGTTTGTGTTTTTCTAAAAGGGCATGATTTTATTTTATTTTTCTCTTTTTCTTTGGATTAATTTAAACTATAAAAATAGAATTTGTTGTTATATTCATCAATATTGCATGCTGACTTTTCTCAATATACTGGACAAACAAGCTTTCAATTGCGGGTTCTTCATCATCACTTCACTCCAACAGCACCACTTGTTTTATTCTCTCTTCCAAATCTTGGATAACAGCAACCTTACGATAGATTTCCCACAGGCCACATCCAAATGTTTGCCCCACAGCATGTGTGTTGAACCCTAGACAGCTTCTGCGAAGCTTCCTTCCTGCCTCAATCCTTGGGAATATCTCTTTCGAATCTTGGTGCCTCGGCTTTAACTTCTAAAATCCCAGTTTCTTAATTAAACATATAAAAAAAATCAATGGATAGCATTTTTTTGGGTAAGCAGAGGGATACATATTGTTATGTAATTATCGATTATCTGTTATCATCCCTTTTTCTTAAAGGTTTTGTTTTTTTCTTCTTATAAAACTGTTGAACTGCATAATTTATAAGAAGACAAATTTCCTGCAAGAATTAATATTACAAAATAGACAACATCGAATGACATCTCTTGCCCAAATCGAGGGGCCAAAGTTTCTCATTACAAAATAGACAACATCGAATGACATCTCTTGGCCAAATCGAGGGGCCAAAGTTTCTCATGAATGTTTCGAGAAGATATATGTTCGCACACATGAGACGACAATAATTACAAGCTCATGCAATTTCCTCGAAGTTTCCTCCTCTTCGGCAGAGGGCTAAACAAAATCGGCATGCAGGTACCACCTTTTTTGTTTGCATTGCTTGTTATCGACGGATACTTCTTTTATGACCAGAAACCAGCCTGTGGTTTGTCATTATTGGTCGAGGTGATAGAGTCTCTAGGATATTGCTGCCTGTCAATTTGGGTATTCAGTGAGTGGCTCAAAACATATATGGTACACAGTACTTGATGGCCTCAAACACCGACCATTTTTCTCAACTTGAACGTATTCTATGTCACAAGTATCTTTCAGTTAAGCCGACCTCAAAACTAAGCAACTTTCACACTCGTAGTAAACATTTAAAAGATGGGTAGGTGATATTTTTTATATTTTTATTTTAAAATAATTTTTTTATTTTTTAAAATTATTTTTGATATTAGCACATTAAAATAATTTAAAAATACTAAAATATATTAATTTAAAGAAAATACAAAAATAAAAAAATTTCAAATTTTTTAACTTTTTTTTAAAATACAAAAATAAATAGACACATAATTTACTTAAATTAGATAATTTATAGGAAAATACTACGAGGATGGTGGAAAAGTTAAATAGAAATGCAACCTACTGAACTAAGGCAGTACATAATTGTATTTTAACCTATGTTTATGTGTATTTTAAAAGTATGTTTGGAATGAAAAAAAATATAAAATTCTTGTTTTTTTATAATTTTGATATAAAAAATAAAAGAATATTTTAAAGTAAAAAATATTTTTAAAAAGCATATGTTATGCAACAAATATATGAGGTATGCTCAAATTTTAGATGATTGGAGAACTTCGAACTCTGAAGTCTACAAAGGTTGAAATTATAATCCCACCAAGAGCACATGAACCCTTTCCATGCTAGAAACACATGCTACTATTTTTTTTATTAATTGCCTCTACCCAATTTTGAGTGGGCAGAGAAATTACTCTGGAATCTTCTCCTTGACACTCACCCTTCTCGATCATCTCTTATGAATGATGTCTCGTCTACAAGATTTCCTCCCATTTTATATTTGATAACAAAATCAAATCCTATCAGCTTGTATAGCCTCCTTAACCGTTGTAATTTTAAGATCCCACAAATGTTTGAGACCCTGCGACTATTTTTTTTAGTTTCAGCTTTTTGGAAGTGGAGGCATCTGTAGGATTTAACACAAACAGGAGCTTGTTTAGGAAGTGATGGAATCTGATGATCTTGCTTATGCTAAGGTAGTAGTAAGCCCTTTGGGCCACAAAAGAGCACCTTATACCTATTCGAGAGTGGCTACGTTGGTGGAGGAATCCGGCTGTCTTCCTTGGTGGAACTCCCATCATGAATAGCTTCAATAAAACCCATTCTTTTGTCTTGATAGTCACCTTCTCTGTCTGGTGCTCATTGAATTTATTTGGAATGACATTAGGATAATGATAAGATAGTCCACAAGGATTTGGAGTCTCTCTAAGTGTTTAGACATTAGTACTATCTATTTTGGAAGCTTTACCAAAGCCATATAGGTCATCTTTCTATCATTATATATGCCTTTAACGTTTAACTGAAAAATCTTTCCGTCTCTTAACTATTAACCATGTTTTTTTTTATCACAAACGAATACTTGAATTGCAAATGTTATTCAAATAATTTCACTATTATATTTAACAGTTTTATTGACAGATTCTTTTATCGGTATTTACTCTACTATTTTGTTGGTGTAAATTTTACCGACTAATTCACAAACAAAACGTCCGTCGGTAAACCTTTCATCTGTAATTTCTTTTCTGTCAGCATTTTTGTTGGTAAAAAAAAAAAACCAATGGTTTTACAGACAAAAAATGAAAGCAAAAAAAAACATTACCCGCCGGAATATAACAACGGAATTATTCTGTCGGTGATTGGCAGTAGCATTTGAAGTAATTTTATTCCAACCTTTGTAAAATACCGACGAAATTAATCTTCTGGTGATGTAATAGTTGAAGTGATACATGTAGTAAACTTTTTCAAACTCTCTGGAATATACCGACATATTGTGTCTGTCGATATCTCCATCCATAATAATTAAAAATATATTTTTAAAAAAGATCTATTTTTAAAAAAATAATTTAAAAAATAAGATTTTATAAAATTCAAGTATGTAAAAATAAATTATCTTAATATAAAAGCCAAATATTCATTACAAATTTATATGTTCAAATAAAATTAAATTACAACAATGGCAGCGCCAGAGGAAGAGGAGGAGGCTTGTCGTTCCCGAGATCATATAGCTAAAAAGGGGCGCACACATACCACCCATTTGTGATCTCATATCCATGACAATTCGGTGGAGTTCTTCATAATCCGCGGAGAATCTTTCATATTTTTTAGTGAGATGGGTCGTATGCTCTTGTAAGGCCGCGAACTCCTAAAATTATGTGCTCGATATTGATTGTGAGCTCCTAACGGTTTAGACACTACGGGTCGTCCGCAAGTTCTTAGTCATAGTGTTGGAGAGTCTATGCACCTGATTTCTATCGAATCCACCAGATGAGTCTTCCTCAATCCACAAATCCGGATTGAAATCCGGGTGGGTCGAATGATCATCCCTGCATCTCTCCCTCAACCAGCTGTTATATGTCTCCTGGAAATAAAAAAAATGAAATCATCAAATTCAATTCAATAAAATAAAATAATAACTTACAAAAGAAAATAGTTGAACAAGCATACCATAAAGTGTTGAATGCAATTGTCAACAAACTGTTGCATTCTTTTTTATGGTCTTCACTCTGCACGTGTGTCTCAATAAAAAGCTTAATTAGGCTTGGCTCACGTCCAAGAGTCGTAGCCTGTAAGAAAAAAAATATTGCAAGTTAAATATATTTATAAATAACAACAAATTAATTAAAGATAGATGTAATTAAAATTAATCATACCATTCGCTTCATATACAAAATGAACAAAACGGAGCCATTGGTACACGTTGTAACCAAACCGTGAATTAGTTGGCTCTGGTTCCCTAAACCAGACGGTTAGCGTCGTATGAAACACTCGAACATCACGTGCTAAATATATTCCGCCCATATATTCTTCGTGATGTATAGCAGCTTAAAATCCTTTTAAACCACCACTCATAGCCATCCATGACCACTTATAGGCACTCATGGTCACTCAAATCCTTTTATTGCCACTCATGCCCAGTCATAGCTGTCGCACCCTCGCGAGCGGAGCGCGGCGTCGCGGCGACCATCGGTTGATTTCGGGGTCGTTTTTTGTTTTTGTGAATAACGAAGTCGCCACCTAGTATTTGGTCACTAGGAACCCTAACTGGTCTTTCAGAGATTCTAAGGTAAGGGACTAGTTGCGTAAAGGGAAGGTATTAGCACCCCTAGTACGCCCTACCTAAGGTAAGCTGCTTGGTGTTTGGTTTGCTTTATAATTGCTATAGTGTTGGTGTTTTCTAATCCCATCAGTTTTTCTAGGTTTGATTCAAACTAAATTTATTAAGATAGAAATCCAAGGAAGTTCCATGTGCTTTAAAAGCTCATTTTCCCCTTAGTTTTTCAAGATTTTGCGACTCGTAAATCGCAAGGAGGAGGGATAAAAATTTAGAAATCTAGGGTGCTTTAAAAACCTATTTTTTTTTATCTTAGTATTTTATACTCTCACGGCTCGTAAACCATGGAGTAAAAAAATTGAAATTTCCTCGATTATAATCAAGGTTTCTTTCAAGGATGGGTGCGGATTTATTATTCCTAGAAAATTATTTTGGATATTTACCACTCCGGGTTTCTTTATCCAAATATTAACAGTGAATAATAACAAATTATTCCCAATAATATTTTGGATATTTGTCCTTTAAAGATTTCTTTATCCAAACATTAGCGGTGAATAATAGATGAATTCCTCCCAAAATAAGAGTTTTATATTTTTTGGAATATTGGCCAATACCCTTTGGAGTTTTACAAACATGTTGTAAAATCCAAAAATGCAAGAAAACAATTTTTTTGTTGTGTTTAAGAAATCCATGCGAAAACACATTTTCAAAACTTCCAATATTTTTTGTATATAAAAAAATGTTCAAAATATGTTAGGGTATTGGCCGTATGCAACACACAAGAAAACATTTTTTTGTTTTTTCAGACATATATACATACATATATTTGCAACATTTCATGGAAAAAATCGGGTATTTTAATACCAGATTTGTATTTTCACAATATAAAAAAAATAACAAACCATAAACTAAATACACGAGAAAAACCAACGATATTATTATTATTTTTTGGGCTAGGTCCGGCCCATTATGTGGTCGGGCTAAACCCAAGAGCCTAGCCGGGTCACCGCCCAAACCAATGACCCTACTGGCATGCAGCATTGCATGCGTGAATTACTCACGCATGCACCGCACAAAGGCGAAGGTAATTAATTTACCTTCGCACGCGGCCCAAATGCTTTAGTAAATGCAAAACAAGAACAGGGGAAAGAAAGACTTACCCGGAGAGGCGATCGGAGGCGAAGTGGAGGAAGACGACCGGTTGTTGCTCACGGAGGAAGCCCCCCTCCGTTGTTCACGGTGGAGCCAAGCTTGCATTTGTTGTCGCCGCTTGTTTGAGCGCGGTTGCTGCAGCATTAAACGGGAAATGGTGGCCCACGGTGGTTGATATTTCTCCTCTGTTTCTCGTGTTAGTCCCGGAAGGGAAGGATGGCTTCTGCTGATTCTGCTACTGCGACTGAGGAAAGGTGTGGCTTCTGCTGGTTCCATCTGGTTTTGAATGTTATCAGGCGTGCGGGGCTAAGCTGAGGGAGAAAAAAAAATGAATGGAGAGCCCTTTCTGGGAAGGCTGTGTGGGCTGTGTTGACAGAGAGGGAAGGCCTGTAAATGGTGTTTACGATGGTTGCAGGCTGGGGGAGTGAGGTCTGGCGAAGGGGCTGCAACCAATAGAGAGAGATGAGTAGGTGGTGACCGGATGCTCTAAGTCGGCTAAGACAGGGGAAGAGAGGCTTGTGTCCGGGTGTCTGTGGAGAATAGCAGGTGAGTGAGGAAAAAAAAGGTGAAGGGCGAAAAGCTGGGGCGTCAGTTTTGGTTTTTTTCCAAGGGAAGGGGGGGTCTGCTTTGTTTTCAAAAAAGATGAGAGGGGGGGAAGGGTTCGATTTCGGCCGGTAGAAAAAAATAGGTTTAGGGTTTTTTTTTTTCCTGGTTGCCTCAAATTTTCTCTTTAAAAATTGTACTATGTAAATTTTCTCCTCCCCATGCATATAGCTGGATGTTCACTTATATAGAAAATCTCTACACATTCTATTTAAGGAAATATTGCAATAATTATTACAGAGATTGTCTTCTATAACCAGCACCAACAAATACTATATATATGGTATTTTTATTGCAAGTTGATTATTTTCCATAACCAGCACGAATCAAATCATATATCTATGGTATTGCAGTAATTATATATGATTCAGTAATTATTTCCTTGACATATTGCTTCCTTAACACTGATGCTCTATGGTATCGCCACATGTAAACCCTTATTATTATTTTTTATTTATTTATTTATTTATTTTTTATTTGAAAATTTATCAAAATATGGGTCAAAAATTGGGTAACAACAATAGCCATTAATGACAACTCATAAGTCTTCGTGACCATTTATTTTCAAAAATATCATAAATCCTTATACAGGTCTCTACGACAACTAATATCCAAAAGAATTAGGGGTCCTTTTACATGTCTTCGTGATTGTTTATCTATAAAAGGATTATAAATCCTTCTCTTAGTCTATGTGACCATTTATCTTCAAAAAAAAATCTTCATAACGAGATTTTCATGTCTCCAATGAATTCTTTATGTCTCCAAAACAAATTTTTCACGTCTCCAATAAAATATCCATCAGAAGAGATATATATATATATATATATTATATTATATATATATATATATATATATATATATCTTGCAGGCATGTTCATAAAACCCTCGAGATGAAGAATTCTCATCTCTTTTATAAGCATCTTAACAAAAGTCGCAAGAAGGTAACATGACATGTATAATCTTTCTTTCCTCTAACTTCTACTTGTTAAGTCTTTCAAACATTATTGTTTAAACAATTTAGAGGGAAAATGATTCTTTATGAAAACAAAAAATAAAAATAAAAATAATTATAGTCCTTCAAGCCTGATTTCCTCACTATTTAGACTAGGCCTAAACAGGTAACCATCCTAGTGCACACCTACATTGACTCATCGTAGGTTATCTAATACCCCTGCCCCAGACATACATTTCAATGTATTTTCAAGTTTTAAGAAGTTAGAGTGGACACTAGCGCTACCCACTAATGCATACTAGCTTACCTTCAAACCACTCAATGGTGTTCTTAACGTACATAAAATTTTCTATGCAAAGTAAGGGACCTTTTTCCTCGCCAATGTCATTTCCTTTCATATGTCACCTAGGGCTGAGCATTTTCGGTTCGGTCCGGTTTTGGACCAAAATAAACAACTAAACTGATTTTTTTAAAAAAAATTTGAACCAAATCGAACCGAAAACCGGTTCAAATTGATTAATTTTAGTTCAGTTCGGTTATGTTCGGTTCGATTTTTTCTCTTCAAAACCGATTCAAACCGAAATTATGATGCTCAAGCAAATTTCAGATTCAATCCACTCCTTCTCCAGGGAATGTTACAAGGCCTACCAATTGCAAACAAATAGAAAGTAATTCCCAGCATCATGCATGC
Organism: Populus deltoides; assembly: GCA_015852605.2. Classification (NCBI taxonomy): domain Eukaryota; kingdom Viridiplantae; phylum Streptophyta; class Magnoliopsida; order Malpighiales; family Salicaceae; genus Populus; species Populus deltoides. The sequence continues at coordinate 2,530,312 of CM027585.2, read as the reverse complement.
ACCCAAATCTCATCATATTGAGATCACCAAAGATTAGATCGAGTCCATAATTACAGGATTCAACCAGAAGCATTTCCAAAAGTAATTACCAAACATCGTCGCAGGGAAAGAATTAAACAGAAGCATGATCTGAGAGATGAACCTACTAAAACTGTCAAGCACCACAACATTTGGGCTAAGAACATGAAGATCTAAGAGATGAGAGACAGAGATAAAGAGCATGAAAGAGAACAAGACAGTTTTGACTCAAATCATTTGAGAGATGAGAGACGGAGAATAGGGAGGGGGCGACTAAAAGAGATGGAGCTTAAGCAAAGGAGCATAGAGCAGGAGCTTATCAACTAATAAGTAACAATCATGGAGCTGAGCATGAAGAAAAATAAGAGAGGAGAGATGAGGGGGAGATGTAGAGAGCAAAGGGAGGGGGGAGATGCAGAGAGCCAAAGAGCAAAGGAGGAGGGGGGGCGGCTGAATGTAGGTTTAGGGTTAGAAAACTTTCTATTTATATTTGTTTTTTTTAAGTGGTGGCCTGGTTGAACCGGTTCGGTTCAATTCAATCGGTTTCAGACTTTGAAAACCGAAACCGAACCGAACCGAAACTTTTTTCTTATTTTTTAATCGATTAATTTGGTTTTTTTTTCGGGTTCGGTTTTTTCAGTTATTTTTTTCCGGTTTTCTCGGTTTTTCAGTTTTTTTGCTCACCCCTAATGTCACCTTAAAGACACAAATTATCTAACTATAAATCAATCGACCAGGAAAAATTAGCCTAACTTTTCAAAAAAAAATTGAAAAATGATATCGACTTAATTTTTCTATAAGAAAAATATTTTTTAAAAAAATGATGTCTCAAATTCACCCAGGTTAAACTAGGTTAACTCACCAAACTCGTAACCTAGATTATAGCCCTAGTCAAGTTTAATAACCTTGCTTTGTAAAATCATTTTTTATTTAATTATACAATTATAAAAATAGACAATTGCAAGTAAGATAATGAACAAAATTATGTAGGATATATATTTTTTTTTTTGCATATTATGTGCATAAAAATTGAAAAACAAATTCTTAACATTCCTATTAAAACTTATAATATTATTTATGGCTTGTAAGAAAAATTAATTTTTAAGTCAATTTGGATTTTTATTGGAAGAAATTAAATTTATGTGGTCCAATTATAATTTTAAAGAGTTGATTTGGTCAAATCAGGGGCTTAATTGCATAATTATTGAAGTTTGACAGCCAATTAGGGATTTTATTGAAAACAATCTAAAACTAAAGACCAAACCGGAAAAGGCACTAAAATTAAGGGATCCAATTACAACTTTTCCGGGGGGCTTGATTACAAAATTATAAAAACATCCAAGGACCAAATCAGAAATATCATTTAAAGTGGCAAAACGGTGCCGTTTCAGAGGCACTATTCATTGTCTTCACCGATTCAGCAAACAGGAACCGTTTCAGCACCAAATGCCGCTGATTATGGGGAACGTTTCATAGCTACTATCTCTCTACCGTTACCACTGCAATAATGGTCCCGAACGTTTTCATTATAAAAAAAACGCATGCAGTTTTGGCTATAAGAGAAGAGAAGAAGAAGGAGACAAAAAGGGGGAGAGACAGAGGAAAAAACAGGAGGAGAGGAAGCAGTGTTGGTGGAACAGCCCTTCCACACTGTCATCTTCGTCTGAAACTGCAAGCAGCAGGTTCCAGGAAACAGGGTGATTCTCTTTTCTTTAAGAACAGAGGCAAAGAGAAGACGAGGGGGATAGAACCAGGGGAAACAGTGGGCACATAAGGAGAACAGAGACAAGCAGAAAAAGAAGAACCACGTAGAAAAGACCACTGACAACAGGCATCACCATCGTCTTCATTCCTTCATCTCAAAGAGCCGGGACAACAGGGTAGATAGCCACACTTGGAAGAGAAAGAGAGAAGCAAAGGAGGACAAAGAACGACAGAGGAAGAAAACGAGAGAGGAGAGACGAGACAGAGAAGGGAGGAAAAAGGGGAGGGAGAGAGGCAAAGCGTAAGAAAAAAGGCAGAGAGGGAGAGCGTAAGAAACGAAAAAGAAAAAGCACGAGGAGAAGAAAGCAGAGAGAGGAGAACAGAGGAGAACTGAAGGGAAAAGAAAGAAAAGCTAAGAAAAACAGAGAGAGGGAGAGTGTAAGGGAGAAGAAAAAAACAAGAGAGCAGGGGGGACGTGAGGAAGAGAAGAGGAGAAAGGAAATAGCACAGAGGGAAATACAAGAGAAAAGAGTTAAAAACGAAGAAGGCCGAACAAGGAGACCGGAACAGAAGAGCAAAGGAAGAGAAACCGAACGATGAAGCAGAGAACACGGACAACAGAGGAGGTCAGCACCACCATCGTCTTCATCTCTCCGAAACCAGGTATGCCCATTTCCTTTCTCTGTCTTTACAATAATTGATGTATGTTAGTCTAAAAAAAAAACAGAGAGAAAACGTAAGAAAGCTAATATATTATCCTTCTGCGCTTTAACCAGGGGGCTCGTTTTTGCTATCTGCAATGCACGCGTAAAATTTTACGCGTGCATGGCTTGTTTTGGGTCCTGGCCTGGGCCAGGGATGAGGCTGGGCTGACTGGGCTGGTTAGGTCCAGCCCAACCTAGCTATATGGACTGTTTTAGACCCCGCCCAAAAAAATATTCAAAAATTATTTCAAAAAAATCAATAATTTTCTGCAAATTTTTTACTACATTTTGATCAATATCGGTTTGTATTTTTATATTGTAAAGATACAAATCTGGTATTAAAATATCTGGTTTCGTCAAGAAACTAAAAAAAATATTTTTGATTTCATGCATACGGCCAAGTCTCTCAAAAATAAAAATAAAATCATATTCTATTTTCATACAACAAAGAAAATTTCAAAAAATATGTATTAGCAAGCATTTTGGCTTTAATAACCAGTTTATTAAAGTTGCGAGAACTAGGTCAATATTTCAAAATTTTCAAAAAAATTATTTTGTTTTCTTTTAATATCTAGGGTTGCGACCTTATATGTAAGACGTATTCCGGATATTAAATTTTTTTGTTAACGTTAGAACGGTTAGGTTTTACCCGGTAAGATAAGGATCTCTTTAATAAGGAGAACTTTTTTTAAACCACAAACGGACCAACAACAAGAAAACACGAGAAGACTTTAGATTTTATCAGACAATAAAATAATACAGCCTATCTTATGTAGGGCGTGTTTAGGGTGCTAATACCTTTTATTTATGCAACCAGTCCCCCGTACCCAATCTCTAAGACCAGTTAGGGTTCCTAGTGACCAAAAAACTAGGTGGCGACTTCCATTCTATTTTTCCACAAATAAAAGACAAGAATTTCTTGTCTCCCCATATTTGCCATATAAATAGAACATTAGATAATACTATTTTAAAGGTGGATGTTTTTCGCCGTGACGCCGCACACGTGCGACAGCGAGTTGTATGGGTTGCTTTTGAATCCGCAAAGTTAATCGCGTTAATCCTCATACGATTTAAATTTCTTTTTTTGCTAAAAAAAAATATTAACAACATCCAAATGTTATTTTATCCAAGAAAAATTTGAGTTCACCCTTATCATAACGTGAGCAAATAATTTCGTCTACTATTATAACATTACTATTAAAAATAAATGAAAGAAGAAGAAACAACAAAAAGACATGTGCTTGTGGAGCATATTAACTACAAACTACAAACTAAAAGAAGAGGGGGTTTTATTGTACCCCTTCTCACAAAACACTATTTATTGATATAGTGCTTTGCTTTGTTTTTTTTTTCTGTGTTTTCTTTCTTTGTATTTTTATTTTCACTTAATTTTTTTAATTTCATTCTTTAATATTAGATTTTTTTTTTCTATTTAGTTATCACACTCTCATGACAAGGATCCTAGATTTGACGGGTTAACCTGGTTTGGCGAATTAACCCAGTTGACTCATATTTTTTTCTTTTTCTTAATTAGTTTTTTCTTCTAATTTCATCATTTAATATTGATTTGATTAAAAATTAAACTTTATAATTTATTTTGTTTATTTTTCATTAGATTGTCCTGATCTCATGATACGAGAAGAATGTTTAATAGATTAACTCGGGTTAACTCAAGTTGTTTTTTTTGTTTTTTATTTAATTGATTTTTTTTTTCAATTTTATCATTCAATATTGGATCGGTTGAGAATTGAGTTTCATAATCTATTTTGATTTTTTTTATGAGAATATCTTGGTATTAAGATCATGATCACGGGTTTTAGCATTCAACCCTGGTTAAATCATATCATTTTTTTTATTTTTTTCTTAGAGGTTATATTGGTCTCATTACCAGAGTCACAAGTCCTTCAACATTGGACTTGCTTTTTTTGGCTTGTCCCTGTCTTATAACCCTGGTCGCGGGTTAACCTAATTGACTCATTTTTTCTCTTTTTTTTTTAATTGACATTTTTCTTTTTCTAATTTTATCAATTAATATTATGTTTAATTAAGAATTAAGTTTCATGATTTGTTTTGGTTTGTTTTTCATTAAGTTATCATGGTCTCATGACTCAGTAATAATGCTTAATGATTAACACAGGTTAACTTGGCTTATGTTTTATGTCATTTTTTTAATTAAGATTTTTACAACTTTTATCGTTCAACATTAGGTCTGACATAGACGATTGAGAATTGAGCTTTATAATTTATTTTGACTTTCTCTTTATGGGGTTATCTTAGTCTCAATACTAAAGTCGCGAATTTGATAGGTTAACCCGGGTTAAATCAAGTCATTTTTTTTTATTTTTTCTATAAGGTTATCTTAATCTGGTGACCTGAATCATGAATTTGGTGGATTGACTTGAGTTGTTTTTTATGTTCTTTTTTCAATTGATTTTTTTTATACTCACCCTTCAATATTAGACTGGATAAGGTTTGAAATCTATAATTTATTTTGATTTGTTTTTCATGAGGTTATCTTGGTCTTATGATCCAGGTTACAAATTGGAAATGTTAACCTGAATCTTTTTTTTTAATTTCATTCTTCAATATTAGGTTGATTAAGAATTATGCTTAATAATTTATTTTTATTTGCTTTCTATAAGGTTATCATAGTCTCATAACTCGGGTCATGAATTTCACACGTTAACCTGGGTTTTTTAAGGTCAATTCAATATGTTGTTATTTTAAAAAAAAGATATCCTCTTAAAATTTTGTTTAGTAAAAAAAAAATATTTCAGGTTGCATGGATTATTTTTGTATTAGTAAAGTCAACCGAGTTACATCGAGTAAATCTCAAACGATTAAATTTTTTTTCATTAGAAAAAAAAAACATTATCTACATTTGAACTTTTTTTTTTATGTTCAAGAAAACCATCTAGTTTTATCTATTTTCTTTTAGGTCAAGCGTCATAGGAAATCGAAGCTCAAAAGCAACTGTGATTGTATATTGGGGTCTTTTCTTTATAGTGTTTAATATTTTGTTAGAATTTTTTTAAGTATTTTTTATTTAAAAATATATTAAAATAATATTTAAAAAAATATATTTTTAATATTAGTGTATTAAAATAATATAAAAAAGTAAAAATTTATATAAAAAAAACGTAGAAAAATTTATATAAAAAAAAACGTGGTTGATGATCACGATGCTCATCAATCAGACCGCCGCGCACATGTATTATTTGATTTGTTGATGTACTTAAAGTTTCTTTTCTTTTTGGTGGATAAGTTAGTTCGGATGGTAGTTCATTCGCCATTACTGTGCTGGCTGGGCACGGACCAATGACGTGGTAGGCTGGTACAAAGAGACAACATACTAATAGCATTTTTTATATTAATTTCAATTGTTTTTTTAAAGTATATTTTGTTTTTAAATTTACATAAGTAATATTTTTTATTTTAAAAAATTTATTTTTAATATCAGTATAAAATTAATTTAAAATAAATAAATAAAATAAACATTTATTTGTTTTAAAAAAATATTTTTAAAACACAAAAATAGACTAATTCCTAAAATAAATATCTTAACATTGATCATTTTTAGGTTTCTTTTGATTAATTTAATGACGTGAATTGCAGGCAGAGACAGATATAGTTGTCCGGAGTTAATTTGGTATATTCACTGATGTTTCATATTTTTTTTTTTTAAGAAAAAGACGTTAAATATTATACCATCATTTAAATCCTTTAAAAGTGTTTTAATTTGTCCAACTTGGTTGAATTTCTTACTTCAAAACGAGTCTTAATTATTGCTACACGGTATACGGTAAAACTAGCTGAAATAATGGGGACCTACAAAATGGGCAAGTTAGCTATATATTGGTGGTTGCCTTGTGTTTCTGTTCTTGCAGATAGAAGCAGCAGTGAATTGCAGGTAGAGACAGATGGTTGGACCCAGGAGACCACAGTTTGTGCTGTTTGGATCCTCTATTGTTCAGAAAAGCTTTGACAATGGAGGATGGGGTGCCATTCTCGCTGATACATACGCTCGCAAGGTATTTCTTCGATATATATATCTATCCTTCTTTCAGGCGCCCTTCGTTGATGATTCTTGTTTCCTTTTCTGTCAGCAAACATTCTTCACGGTTCCAAACGTTAGTCTTACTTTGTTTCTGCGAATCTGAAAATGGTGGTGGACATTTTCATGATAGCGTTTTGATTTTTTGTTTTGACATTTACATGGTAATGATAAAAAAAAAGACAGAAAACACTAGATATGGGCCAACAGCTTTAACTAGAAGCCTAAAACACCAGGCAAGTAAAGGAGTGTAGAAGTTGAAGCTGAAAGTAGTAAGATAGAAATGACAAACACACTTGCCCACTAAACCTTCAGATTCCAGTCAGAAGATTTGTTCAAGTCAAAGTAAAATTGTAGTCTCTAGTCTCTAGAGCAGGACACCAGGTATCTAGCTAGACTCTGGACATCTGGTGCTCAAACTCCATTAATCATACATTTCAGATCTTATAAGATGTTGGGTCTCTTATTATTATTATTATTATTATTATTATTATTATTATTATTATTATTATGCAACTGGCACAGGCAGACATAGTGATGCGGGGATATGGAGGTTGGAATTCAAGGAATGCTTTGCAAGTTCTTGATCAAATTTTCCCCAAGGTACCTTACGATCTTTTGTCTTGTAAAGTACGTATTTAAAATAATCTAGGTGAGTTTATATATTGTGAAAGCCTCGTTAATTTCTGGCATCTAACACTCTCTCGTGGATTTTTCCATGCTTTGCATTTACTCTTCTTATATGGGTCGTAAGGAAAATTTCCTCCTGTTAGTTCTACTAGGACACTGATGTTCTTCTGTTGCTCTTAACCAAGGATGCCGCGGTACAACCTTCACTGGTTATAACCTACTTTGGAGGTAATGATTCAATGAAGCCTATCCCCGCTGAGCTTAGTCCTCATGTACCTCTTCCTGAGTTCATAGAGAACATGAAGAAGATTGCTACACATCTCAAGGTAATCCTTCAATCTGGGCTGTTTAGATCAGAATAAGCAGGATGCTTGCATATGACAGGAACACCTGCAACTTATGCATGACTGATGGCTGAAACTATGCAATAACTTTCTTAATTACTAGAAAATGAAAACGTCCATGTGCTGTTAGTTTAATATGCTTTGTATTTGATTGCCAGAGCCTTTCTGAGAAGACTCGAGTCATCTTTCTAAGTGTTCCTCCTGCCAATGACGAGATGATCATCCAGCTCTACGGGTTAATTTTCCAATGAAGATTTTGATTTTTACTCCTCCTTTTCTTCCATAGAAAAGTTCAATTCTAATACTGGTGCATTTTATTTATGAAACCAGTGAACGTACCGCTCGATCAAACGAGGGTGGCCGGATATATTCTGAGGCTACTTTAAAGCTGTGCCAGGAACTGGAAGTGAAGGCCATTGATCTCTGGACCATAATGCAGCAAAAAAATGATTGGTTGACTACTTGCTTTACGTAAGTTCGATTAGTTTTGCGATTTGAAAATACGTAGATTTGAGTTGAAGTAGTATCAAAACTGATAATCTTTCTATATGTTACTGTCAAAACCATAAAAAATAACCTTAAAAGATATCAAATTTAATGCTTTTGGATTGGTGTTTGGGCAGTGATGGGTTTCATCTTGCATCAGAGGGGAGCAAAATAGTGGCGAAAGAGATAATGAGGGCCCTTGAAGAGGCAGAATGGGAACCAAGTCTTTATTGGAAGTCAATGCCATCTGAATTTGTAGGGATCTCCCCGTTCGATTCAGAAGGCAATAATGGAGCCATCAGAAATTCAAACGTGTGAGGGGAAGAAGATCCCATGAATAATATTTAGGGATCTCCCCATTCGATTCAGAAGGCAATAATGAGCCATCAGAAATTCAAACGTGTGAGGGGAAGAAGATCCCATGAATAATATTTCACTTCTTTGCCCATCTATATATCATGCCTTCCATTTGCAATCGTGTCATTGCAGATAATATATATTTCTATGGCCAACAAACAGTATAAATGTAATATTTATGCTCTGAAAAATATAAAAATTAATTCTTCAAAATACTCGGCATGATTGTTCAAAAACATCATAAAAAATTCTTTCGGAAAGCTCTTTAAGGCTATGTTTGTTTCTTGAAATTTATTTTCTGGAAAACCACCTTCCAAACTTTCCTGTGTTTATTTGCTATTAGAAAAGTTGGTCAACTAAGAACACTTTCTAGTCAAAGAAAAAATTAGTTTGGTTTCTAGAAAAGTGTTTTCCTAGAAAATTTAGGCGGAAAACACTTTCCGGAAATTGTGAAAAAATTAGAAATGTCATATTATTTGCTGATTATATCAAATTTGGTCCTCAAACTTTTGATTGCTATATACATTTTGTTTTGAATATTTATTTTTCAATTTCATCTCTTAAAATTTAATTTTTATATTAACTTTGATCCTCATTTTTATAATTGTTATTTGCTTTTTCATTATTATTTTTTTATTGAAATTTTTTATCTATCAAATGTAGTCATCATTCTTTTGATTGTTACTTATTTTATTTGAAATGATTTATAAAATGTTAATTATTATTATTTTAGTTTCTTCATCTTTTTTTTTTTAGATTTGATCTCTATTATTTTTATTATTATTTATTTTATTTAAGATAATTTATGAAATTATATTTTTTTTGATTTTATTTTCATTCAACTTTTTAATTTGGAAGATTTGTTTCTCATTATTTTAATAAACTTGAGAAAAATAAAACATTTATAAGTTATTTTCCAGCTCATTTTCCATGACATAACCAAATACTGGAAAGTGTTTTCCAACTTATTTTCCATTAAACTACCAAATATTAGAAAATAATTTATTTTTCTAAAATTCATTAAAAAAAAATACTTTTTAGTAAAGAAACGAATATTAATTTAATCACTTAACAAAAAGCATCTTATAAGATTTGAAATGCCTTGAATTATTTTGTGGGGGCTTAAAAGGACAGACAGTAGGCAGACACTCTAAAGTAAAAGAAATTTCTTTTTTTGTTTCGGTGACTCTACAAAATGGCAGAAAGTGCGCTCTACTATTTACTGTTCAGGCAACCAATGAATCTGGCCATACCGAACCAGGAGACAAAGTTTTTCTTTTTTTTTTTCTTTTTAGGTAGTTGTAGTGGTGGGTTTTTAAAGTTTTATTTTTTATTTTAAAATATATTAAAATAATATTACTCTTGTTTGAAGCTACCATATCAAAGAATTTGAAGCTAGTTTTGTACGTTGTTTTTGGATATAAATGAATTTTGATATTTTTTTTATTACTCTTGTTGACTTTACACTACATCTTTTGATAATAATATTTTAATTTTATCTATCTTAATCTATCAAGCAAGTAATTTTTCTAAACCATGTAGATTTTTGTGTTCATAAAAGGTATTAATTTAATATATTTTTGTTTTGAATTTTTTTAAAAAAACCATCTATTAACACTACCAGATTTTATAATTTTATCGATGAAAATTTCTATTAATAATTACAGATTTACCTATTGGATGGCGGATTTGAGATTTTTAAACAAGAATATAAGAGACAAAAAAAATAATGTATAAATGGAATGGTTGAGATTATGTGAAAAAAGGTTATTAAAGGAAGAATATTTCCTTACGTGAAGCTTTTTCTCCTTTCGAAGTTTGTTTGGACACTATCGATCATGCCTTTAGCTAAACTCTTTCGATAAGAAAAGAAACCTCAATAATTACAATATCTAATCTCAATTCTCGACATCAAAAAAAGCACTTGCGGAAATTACAAGGAATAATTAATGAATCTATATATTCTAAAAAAAAAATGAAAAGAGTGTTGAGCACAAGCGCGCACGAATAGGGGCGGAGATAGAGGGGTCGGCAGGGGCCGGGTCCCTCTTAAGAATTTTTTTTCAACCTCTCTCTTAACAATATTTATAATTTTAATCTAAATAATAAAACAACTAATAATTTGATATTTTTTAATTTTATTTTCTGGTTCCGTCCCTACACGCACGAGGGTAAAGGAAAGGTTGAAAGTGCCACCTTTTCTTTTGTCTCAGTAATTTTATTAATATCCTCCCACCATAACTACTGATTAGAAGAAAAAGAAAACGCATTAAAGAGTGGAAAAAAGGGGGTCTTTTCCATTCGAATGAAGGAGACAAACTCTCTCTAATTAACTCTTGAATAATCACAACTACACACACTTCCAACAAGAGGGAGATTAGCCAGAGAGAGTTTTCAAGAAAAACAGAGATGGTAGGACTGCAGAGGCCACAGTTTGTGCTGTTCGGATCATCAATAGTTCAGCTCAGCTACATCAATGAAGGTTGGGGTGCTATTCTTGCTCACATCTATGCTCGAAAGGTATTCTTTTTCCATTTCTTTTTCTTTTTATTGATGGGGAATCAAACCCAATTTTTTTTTATAAAGAATTTGAATGATAGAGTAACAAAATAAGTTCCGTTTGTTTCTGTAATACGGTATATATTTATTTAAATTTTAAATTTAAAAATATTTAATTAATTAACAAACAGTATCGTATATATACGATAGTTTTGTAGAAGATAATGCAATTTATAATTTTTTAAGTTTATTTTTTTAAAAATCATAACAGCAAAAACTATAATAATATCAGTATATGCCGATTAAACCATGGTTAGCGAATGGGTTATCATCTATCTTTTGATGCTTAATGTGATTTTTGTGGTGTAATAATTTGTGATATGATCATAACACGACTGCCAATCATTTAGCATTTAAGTGAGCCGTTAGGAGATTATTTTACGCAGATGTCAGATCAACGTTCATGTCCACGTTGCTGCTGGGACCCACATTTCTTATCTCGTAGACAGTGCATGGGTTGATAATGGCCTCCAATTTCATGACTTTACGGTCCATTAATCTAGAGATAATCCATGTTTGGCATGTCAAGAAGAAAATAAAATCTAACTATACTGCCCCACTCGCCCCAAGTTGCGCGTGTAATGTAATGGAGGTACAAATCTCAGCCATCTTCTACGCCTATTATATAAATACACCGTTCACTGCCATACAGCTTTTAAGTGTTCCTTTTGTTATTGCTGATTTATTTGAAGGTGTTTTCATTGATTTATTTTTTATTGAACAAGAAATAACAAAAATATCTCTAGAATAACAAAAAACTAACTCTGTTGGACAAAGATGTTTTAGTATTTTTTTTTTAATTGTAAAGTGCAATCACACAATTGTCCTTGAGGTGAAAACAAATAGGTTGTGTGTATAGGGGTATTAAAGTCTTTTACTTAAGGTTTTTTTTTTTTATAATTACTAAGGTTGGTCAAGGGTGATAATGTGATTTAACATTGTATTAATATTTTTTAATTCAAAAAACTTTTGGCGAGTGTTGTTAATGTGCTAACGAGTGCCAACATAGGAGAGGTGCTGAACATTTTGAGCGGCGTGAGCGACACCTTCTAGTGGTGAAAAATTATCATTCGTTGTCTCATTTTGTTTTCCACCATGTCCTCTTCTTTTATGATTGGCGAGTGTCATCTAAAGATGGTCGATTTATCTCTAGTGGACCTTTTTTTTCCCCTTTTTATTTTTCAAGTTCATGTTATACTCAATATTTGTTTGTTTGTTACATTTGATTAGGACAACGTGTGGTAGGATCAAAATATAACACTCCCTATATAAGATAACTTGATGATATCAAGTTTAAGGATCACTTACACAATCATCTTATGAGCCTTTTTATAAACATAGGTGATCTCTTCATATGAAATTCTCATGCGGATCAATTCAGTGTACATGCCATCTAACAAGCACTTATATATTAGTTCTACATATCTCTCGTATCTTAGTTTATGAAAACAACTGACTTCTTTTATCAAAGAAAGAACATAATATGTATTAGTCTCAATAATTCTAATTAATATACAGTCTTAATAGAGCATTGATGAAGAACGTTTAGGAACAATGCTTTGATGCAATAAGAATCTCATAATTATAACAACTTTATAATTTTCTTTGCAAAGCATTTTTGTTCCAAAAATTTTATCTTTACTATAGATTCATTAACCAAATATTATATTCTTTAATAAAATATTTTATGAATATTAAAGATAAATAAGCTTTTATTAATATCAAAAATATATTTACACGAATAAAGTCAATTTCACATGTAACCAGTTAATTGGCTACAAGGCATATATACTAACAAAATATTCATAAGAAATTTTTTAAAAAAAATTACATATTAGGTTAATATATAATTTTTCATAAAGTAATTGCTAATGTTACCATAAAAATTGAAAAATAAACCAAATAATTTTTTAAATATAATTTTAATGACTTTATTTAAATATTATTAAATTATAAAATATAACAAATTATATAAAAAATGATAAAAAAAGAAGAAGAAGAAGAAGAAGAAGAAGAAGAAAGGGCCAAGAGAATGAGGCTAGGCATGCTTACTCGCTTTGCATGTTAAAAATGAAAAAGCTAGGCACTCGTGGATATGGAAGGTCAAGCCCACATCCTTAGTCTATTGAAAAATAAGACTGAGTGTGTCATGCTTAGCCCGCACACTTAGACCTCTCTTTTTTAACCCAATTAGACGGCAAGTCATTCACAAAGTTTTTTTTAAAATGAATGAATGACTCTGTCATGAAAATGACATGTCATTCTCTAAAATCAATTTCATCCATCAACGGTTGCTAGAAAATCAAGGCAAATATATTTTGAACCTCAAATTTTAATCTTGAATTTATTTAAAAAAACACACCTCAAATACATCATATAAATCTCAATAACCTAATTTAAAATCCCAAAATATTCTCTAATTAGCCTAAAAACTCAAAATTAAATTGAATCTAAACAAATTTTGCAAATTATGATCTAATTTTCTAAGATGAAGTAGTGTAATGTAATGAACGAAGTGTTTATTCTGGAAAAACCATGTTCTTTCACCCAAGTTTTTTTTAATTTTATTGTGTTGTCGCTTTGAAACTTAAGTGGGCTCTGTTTCATACGTTGGTTTCACCCTCTTCTGTATCTGTATGATATAGAAACAGATACAGACAAACCTCCACCAAGAACTTGCTAAGCCCACTGTTTTGAAAAGGAACACAAACTACCACTACTGGTTTCTGAATTCTGATTGTATCGTTTCTTTCCATTACCAGAAGTGTTGGAAATGCAATTTTCACTTGGCCATCTTGTGTTGTGACGATTCTGTCCAGAGAATGTCTCCACAAGGACAGCCAAGAGCTAATCAATGCTGGAGGGCTCCTTTCTCCAGATCCTATCCAACAAGGAAACAAAGACATTTGTCTGTTTTTAAGTTCGTTGTTTTTATGTTATAAATATGTTATTGAAAAATTTTGATTTTTATTTTATTTTAAATTAATATTTTTTATGTGTTTATATATCATTTTAATATGTTGGTGTGAAAAATAATTTATAAAAAATTAAAAAATATTTTTTTTGATGCATTTCCGAGTAAGAAATACTTTAAAAAACAACCGTTGTCACACTCTCAAGCACCCTTTTAATAAATTTGAGTTTATTTCTATGAACTCTCTTGTAAGGGTAAGGTGAGGTGTCAGGAATGTGGTGACGGTTGTTTTTTAAAATGTGTTTTTTGTTTGAAAATATATTAAAATGTTATTTTTTTTATTTTAAAAAAATTATTTGTAATATCTACACATTAAAACAATCTAAAAACATAAAATATTAATTACAAGGGGATTAACTTTTATTACATTATTATAATTATTTAGTATTCGAACTGATCAGTTAAGCGTTGAGACATCTTACTGTTTATCCTTCGACAATATTTATATTACCAAAGCTAATTTATCTTTGCTATTCGTGTAAGAGTTTGTCTTTCATTCACAAACAGCGTACTCTTGGAAAATAAAAAATTAAAAAAAAACAAATAAAAAAAAAAGAAGGGAGCTGCAAGTCTTGAAAGAGCAAGAGTAGGTGGTGGATGCATGAGAATTTGGACATGACCAAGAGGTTTTCAGAGGAGAGAAGTGGAGATAGATAGATGAAGAAGGTTTTTTTCCCCGGCACAAGGCAAATGGAACATATGAATGTTTTTTTTATATATACTGATATTAAAAATAAATTTTATAAAATAAAAAGATATTATTTTAATATATTTATAAATAAAAATCATTTTAAAAAGCAATCACAGCTACAATATCAAGCAAACTCTATATCTATTTTTATATATAAGCTTACAATAAACCTCAAAATAAGAGGAAAGTGTTAATTATGCACTCTCAGCTGCTAATATTAGAGCTTCTTGTGTAACATATAGAAGAATACAAATTTAATTAGATTTAAATTCTGCTTAGTACTACTTATGAAAAAAAAAAAAACAATTAATCTAGTGCTATGTTGTTTAATCTCTTGCTCATGAACTTATTTTGGTTTACAAATGGGCGCAGGCAGATATAGTATTGCGAGGATACTCAGGTTGGAACTCAAGGCGTGCTGTGCAGGTTCTTGACCAAGTTTTTCCAAAGGTGTTTTCTTTTTGTCACTAACAGGGAGACTTATTGAGCCAGAACATATATATATATATATATATATATATATATAGTATTAATCATAGTTATAACACACAGCTAAGGAATTAACCTGGTCTAAATCCCAGTCACAAGTCAGTGAGTTAACATAGACTTTGTTTTTTAAAAATAAAAACTCAAAAACGACGTCTTTTCATGTGTGTTTTTATATATATAAAAAAAAGTTATTATCATTTTGGTTAAAAAAAAAAACAGAGACGTGTCGAAGTAAAACCCAGTCTGAGCGAGGCTTTGGGCTAACCCGCTGAGCCATGTTGGATTTTATAACTATGTTCTTAATCATGAATCTGCCAGCATTTTTATATTATTTGCTATAGCTAACTTGTAGTACATAGTCATGCTTGGATGCTGATTTTCTCTTATTGTCAATAATTAAGGATGCTGCCATACAACCTTCCCTGGTAATAGTCTATTTTGGTGGTAACGATTCTGTCCACCCTCATGCAACTGGCCTTGGTCCTCATGTACCGCTTCCTGAATACATTGAAAATACGAGGAAGATTGCTATGCATCTGAAGGTGAGCTTGCAAAAGTAGAGCGTTTCTTCACTAACTGAGCCATGCGCGCTCAAGTATGTTTAACACTTCCTGTGTGCATGCAAGTTGGTAAATTAACACACTGTTGTCCGATTACCAGAGCATTTCGGATAAGACTCGTGTCATCTTTCTTTCTGCTCCTCCTGCTAGTGAGGAACAAATTGGTATCCATTTAAGGTGATTTGTTTTACTTTCTGTAGTTTTCTGTAATGGTTTTTGATTTAATCAAGCACGAATGAATGAGGATCGTGTTTTTTAAACCAGTGATAAAATAGATATTGTTAGAACAAACGAGTCCTGCCGGATATACTCAGAAGCGTGTTTAGAGGTGTGCCGTGAGATGAACCTGAAGGCAGTTGATCTCTGGACTGCAATACAGCAAGTTGATAACTGGGAAACTGTTTGCTTGAAGTAAGTTCAGCTTTTAAGATTCCAGCAGAAAAAATAGGAGGGGGCGGGGGGGGGGGGCAGAGACTAGTTCTGGTCTCATGCTTCATTGATCAAACCCAGCAAAATTCATTTGAATACTCATATTCCTGTCTTGTGCTTGTCTCTGAAACTTGTATGTAGGGATGGGATACATTTTACACCTGAGGGAAGCAGGATACTAGTAAAGGAGATTCTGAGAGTCATCAAAGAGGCCCACTGGGAACCGAGCCTTTACTGGAAGGCAATGCCTACTGAATTTTCGGAGGATTCACCGTATGATCCAGTCAGTAGGGAGGGAAATACAGTAAATGTTTCCGAGCCTGATTTGTTCGGAGATTTTCCTTGGGAATAAAACCTAACAATAATCACGAGGTGTATCATCGTGTGATGTTTAGCCGTATCTTCTGAATATCTTTGTAACATAAGCAAAGCGTTCAGATCACTAGCCCAGTGAGAGCTTGAGCTTGTGCTGCCTATTTTGGAATGAGACTTGATTGTAAGAGAGCATGCTCTACGAACGTGGCTTATGGTATATTTCGCTTACAAGGTTATTTTAACGTATTTCACTATTTTTCTGTTGTTCTCAAGTTTTTAAAGACCATTCAGAATTACATTCCAAAAATCTAAAAAACTTGTTTTTTTAAAAAAATTATTATTATTTTAAAACTAATATAAAAAATAATATTTTAATATATTTTCAAATAAAAACCACTCTTGAAAAACAACCACCGTTGTTACTATACTCTCTGAACACCCCTCTACAATGAAACATCATGGCCCAGCGTTGTGAACGAGTCTAACAATTGAAATCTCTCGACTCTTTAACAATTCATATCGGAAAAGGAGGAAAAAAAAAAGCAGAGATAGTAAACAGTTAAAAAATAAAGGGAGAGGAAACTCATAAGAACAGCAAACTTTACTGCTGATATGGTTAGCGAGTCTAATAAAACAGGATGGAGAAAAACTAGATGTCAGTGTGTTGACATGCCAAAACCAGAAACTGGCAGAAAGGTAAATAATGCAGTAATGCACGCAGAAGTATCAACATTGATCAACTTGTAAGATCTTCTGTTGTCAACGGTTATATTACATCTTCAGAAGTTGTACAAACCCACATAGGACACTGCTGAAGATACACATGCTTCTTGTCAATGGTTATATTACATCTTCGGAAGTTGTACAAACCCACCTATTACAGTGTGCGGAAGCAAGCATATAGCACTAACCACATAAAGAATAATACATACAGAAGAGAAACAACAAGCAGAAAGAGTAGCAGCACTCACCGACATGCCATGCCACTATCACTAGCAACCGCAAAAAGATCAAATGATATCCGCACACTTTTCAACACCTTTCGACGTAAACAAAACTGGGCCACAGACATCTGAATATGAAACAAACTCCAGAGTAGATGATACAACTGAATTCCGAAGCCTCCAGGCAGGTGTGTGAACTTCTGGGAAAAAACATGCTTACGAGGAAAGTTGGAACCTGCCGCTAGGCTTCTTTCTTCTCCATCCCTGTCGAGTTAAAAAAATTGAAAAGCAACATTTAGATTTGTGTAATCAATAAGATTGATAACCATAACCAGATTAAAGTAATAATGACAACAAGTCATGGTGGAAGCTACTTACAAAGGCGGCATAATACACAAAAGTCAAACCCGCTAGAACAACAAATGCAATTTGGAACACATTATACCTGTAATGCAATCACCAAAATGTCCACCATATCAATAGAGTGGGCAGGCCCATACAGAATAAAACAACAGACAAACAATATTTATGTTATAACTCACTTGTACAAATATTTAATTCCACGAAGTGACTGCAATGTGTGGCCAAAAATTTCTTGAGCTGCTGTTGCTTGTGCATAGTAGCCAAATGCAGTGGCACAGAACTGAATCACACTGTAAACGCAAAAACCAATACTTTTTTCAATAATGTTCAGACATTATGTTTTCTATCACTAAATAACTGCCTTCCATTTTTTAAAATACAGAATAAAAGTTGCACCATAGGATGGAGGAAATGGGAGGTGAACGGCATGCTTGCATTTTGAAGTTCATTACTGCAAATATTTAAAAGACACGGAGTGGATAGGTTCATAACATAATTATCTAATATATTCTCCAAGCCTCTAAATATCAACTCAGATAATAAAATCATGACCATGTGCTAATTATAACCATATCACACATTAGCTTTTAGGAGCACAACCTGGAGAATACATAGAAAACAAGATGTTCAGGGATCAAAGAAGCCAACCTAATTGAGCATAGGAGAATGAGTCCCACATTGAAAAGGAAGGAGTTCATTAGAGTGGCTCCCCACCTGTAACACAAGACCATTCAATTGACAAGCTATCAAAAACTTCTGAAATTACAGATCATCATATAGATGATAAAGATTTAAAAAAGAAAGAAAAGAGGGCTTCCTCCACGGGATTTATTACTTCATGGGATGAATTGTAATGAAAACCAATCTCAGGCCCAGCATCATTGCCCCAGCTATGACTGCAAGCAGAAGATAGAAGCAGAAGAAAGCAAATGCAACAGTACCAAGAAGACCTGGCAGAGTGGCAGAAAACATATTCAAATGTAAGATTACCAAGTAAAACGAGCAAAGAGCTAACAAAGAGACAAAAGAGTACAAAAAATTACCCCAGATGTCATCCAACTTGATGAAGACCTCATTTAGAAAAGGAGAAAGAGGCGGGTCAATCAACAGATATATTATAATATGAGCAACCCAAGCCACTGAAACAATCAACCTAATCAAACATGCAAAAGAGGTCAACAAAACCTGGTCAAAAACATCAAAGAAAAGTTCTCCGTAATTCGTTCTTATTCTTCAACTTTCCCGAAAAAGTTCTCCGTAATTCGTTCTTATTCTTCAACTTTCCCATGATAACATTTTCCTGTTTTATACCAACAGAATCATATCTATGCTTCAAAAAGAGGCTCTCTACTCCTCAGCTCTCTAGGATGTCGGTCACTATATGGTACTTATAGGAACTACTACTGTGTCCAATAGAATGCATGGAATGGAAAACAGAGAAATTCTAAAAACAATAGAAGACATACAAAAAGCTCTGTGTAGTCACACAAGTGGCTGCACTTACCCTAAGATTCCCAACACAAGTTTTGCCAAGTAGCCAAGAACAGTCAAAGCCCAGGATGTCTCAGCCTGGAGATGACAGAGAACACTAATTGTAAAATTGTGTGAGAGACAAAGCATAATTCTACTTCAAAGTTAGTCAGGGAGCCCGCAATTATCACCTTCTCCCCTTGAGGATACACCTCTTCTAGCAGCTTTACATCTTCTTCCAGCTGAAGCAACTCCTGAAGTTTAAACATGCAAGAAATAAGTCCAATGACCACAACAAGGATCCAGGGCAATTGACCAAACCATCAAATTGTTCATAACAGCTATTAGTCATATAATCAACCAACTTATATTAAAATATTCAACTTGCACATGTGTTCCAAAGGATTGAGAAGTTTCAGGACATTTTAGCAATCAAACTAAATTATAGACCAGAAACAAAAACAAATACTTGATTTACCACATCTTTTAATTCAAAAAAATACAAACAGAATCAACTAAGAAGTTTTGTCCAAAAGCTGGTATTCTCAAAGCTAGAATAAAAAAACCACATACTTCTGAGAAAATAACAACACAAGTTCAAAGTCCGCCTGCTTAACAGTATGCTTAGCATGCATTGAACCCACTGTGCAACTATGAGAGAGAGAGAGAGAGACTAGTTAAAAGAATACAGTCCACGGCTTCTGAATTACCTTTTCTACTGCCTTAACATTTTTACGCCATTTTCTACCCTTGTTGCCACTTCTTTCCTCCTGATGGAGTACATCAGCTGCTTTTTTGAGTTCTCTTGCTTTTTTACCAAGCTCAGTTGCCTCCTGCAAGATATTGACAACTATCCATAAGCATCAGAGAATATATGCACCTTCCCTTAACTATTTAAGGTATGCAGTAGCACATAGCTACGTGGCATGCAAGGAAGAACCAACCTTAATATACTGTGAGCGAGTGATAACTGCCTTTGGACGCCGGATGAAAGAAAAGATAAGTCCCAATGGCAAACAAGCAATCCCAACACCACCAAAAATCTGAGAAAATAAGAGAAAATATCGTACAGCATATTCTTGCATAAAGAAAGGAATTCACACAAAGGATTTTTTATAACAGCGGAACATGGACTTCGGAGACTTATATGTATTATGCATCCACCTATTTTCCTCATGGAACCTTTACCTATATTTCTCCCAAAGATACCAACTCTTTTCAAACCATTGATCCTTGACGAAAAAATAAATTGGAACTACAGAACTCTCAGAATTTGATTCCATATTTCGGTAAAGAAAAAAATTTTCAATAGAATCAGAAGCAAAAAGTTTGCATGAATGACCATACCGCAAAGAGAACAGATCCAACAATTGTAGCTAGAGCAACCACATATTCTGGAAATGTGGCGCGCATTGTCCATGTTTTCTCTGAGGAAGCATTTGCAAGATAAGCAGAGCACTGCAAACAGTAAATAAAAAAATGAGAGAGAAAAATGGAAACATAACAAGCAAAAGAAAAAGTTTCAAAGTTCCTAACTTGCACTATTAAACTGCAATATGAGAAGTGAATACAGGAATAATAATATGCTTTAGCAACATGGGTAATCAACATTACAGAAACATAACCTCGCGTGCACTACTTCCAATACATGGTTGATTTCTAGAGAACTCCCATGTACTCGGAAAAGTAGTTGTGGTTGAAGAGAGATGCCTAACAGTGAAGTCAACCTTTCCAACAAGCCCTAATATAACCACAAAAGGCATAAAATCAATAGCATGGACATTACATCTAAATCCATCTAATCATGCAATACAAAGAAATTTACACTCAACAACTAAGCATGCACAAACATTCCAAAATTGCCAGAAAAATCTCATTTTACCCATATAAATCATCATTTACTAGCTAAATAATCAGTCTTAAAAGGCAATGCAACAAGCATTTGTAACTGCATCGCATAAATTGGTGAACTCCAAACAAATACCACATGTACAATTCTCTAGCTTAACATTTAAACACAAATCAATCCGGCCATCCCACAACATACATTTCCATTTTCTTAAATAAAAATAAAACTACTAAGCATTTAAAAAACTAATACCATATAAAATGCCGAGCACAAGACCACACACAATTGCCGTCGTTAAAACCCACAATAAAGCACTTTTAATCCTTTTAGCAACACTCCTGCAATCCAAAAAAAAAAATACGGACACAATAAAAATAAAATTCAATTAATAGTTAAATAAAAAAATAAAAAAAAATTGAAATGAAAAACCCTAATTAAAACACCTACTTGTCCTGATCGCCTTCGTAGTAAAACATCGCGAATGGAATGATGAAAAAAACAAGCACAGCATCAACAATGTATACAGCAATCCACAGATCCTTCATTGGCAAGGTAAGATTACACGCGCCATTATAAATCGCATGACGACACGCTTGCCGGTTCGCTACGTCAGCCGGTAACATCAAAATCGAGATACCGGCAACGAAGAGGCCAAAAACGACGACGAATTTGGGGAAATAAGCTTGATTCTTGTCGTCAGGATGCTGGTAATTGACTAGAAGGTAGATATTGAACAAGAAAACGATTATGCATACTACTATAGCTACGATTACTAGTGCTAAATTGAAATCTCCCATTTTTTAACGCTCTCCCGACTTGAAATCGAGGAAGTTAGGGTTTCGTGATTTTCGGGAAAAAAATTTTAAAAGTTCTTCAGATCTAGTTAGAAAGAAGGAGGTTTCTTTTTGGGGGTTTGATCCCGGCGAGGTGGGTTGTGACTTGTGAATGGCGTGTGAGGGCAAAATGACGGTTTTGTCCTGTGAGAAATGGGTTAATGGCGGAGGGAGATGGGGTGTGTTAAGGTGGGTTTGGGGTTTTGCGACTTTTCCTAGTCTTGAACAGGCTGTCGAAACAAAGGGAGCTTTTTTTATTTCGAATTTTTTTTTATGCTTTTGACAGATAGATTTGTCCAAGAACGGTTTGTTTGGGTGCTCCGCTGCGATGGAAGCGAGCTGACATATAACGAAACCGTATTTGGAATTTGACGCTGAATCGCTGATGGGGGATTACTAGATAAGTAACCTGTGTTATGAAAAAAAATTTAATGTAAAAAGAATATCACCATAATATAAATATTTATAAAAAAACAGTTAATTTAAATTCATCCAAGTCAAAATATAAATAAATTCTTAAAAATATATTTTTTAAAGGAACTAGAAATGATAATTTTTTTATCATTCAGCTTGTGCAAAAACCAAACAAAATCCATAACTTAATTGTGGGATCAGAATAACCCCATAGAATCAGAATAACCCCATGAAAATCAAATTAAATGAATTTAAGAAACTCAATTCTCAAACCATCCTAATATTAAAAAGCAAAATTAAAAAAAACAATAAAAAAAAGTTTGAGTTAACATTGGTGAACCTGATGAATCTATGACCTAAGACATGATATCAAAATAACTTTATGGAAAAAAATAGTTTAAAAAAACAACCAATATCAATTCTCAATGATGAGGGATGAAATTAAAAGAAAATTTAAAAATGACTGAAATTAACCAGTTTAACTTTCAGAACATGTGACACGAATTATAAGGCTGAATTACAGCACAAAAGACAAACCTAAAAAAATAATGTCAAATTTCCAACCAGCTAGAATAATTAGGAATAAAATTATAAAAACAAATTTAAAAAAGATCAAAAGGAAAAACAAAATGCGTGTGTATTTGAAAAGAATGAAGATCAAATTTCACACACAAAAAAAAACCATAAGGGATGAAATTGAAAAATAATTTCAATTAAGAATAGGATAAGAAAAAAATAAAAATATCAATAAAAAAATAAGAACCGAATTTAATATAAAAATTAAATGTAAATGAATGAAATTAAAAAAAATCAATAAAGGATTCAAGATTAAATACTTGCAATTAAAATAATGAGAACCTCATTTGACTCAACAAATAAATAATCAGACTTCTTTGTTTTTTTTTTATTTTGCAATGGCCAACATATTTTTATAGGAAGAAAAAGAGGTAAGAAGAAGGGAAAAAAAACTTGTGACTGGAGTTCAACTGCTGATTTTTTGGTGGCACGCGCCTCACCACCATGATGAGGATGATGAGGCGCATCGAACGCTGCCTTACAAGACGGTGTTCAGAGTTTTCTTCACATCGCACGTGTCACCAAAAAAGCATGAGAGGCGTCCACTTGTTAGTACGGCTTTTCATTCAAAAATCTCAATCACCCCTTAATCCCATATGAGAATAGCAAAAAACCATAACAAAATAACAAAAGTGTCATTGCATCGAAAGCAAAGAAAGTTTAATTTTGAGGGACATTTAAGAAATTGCATTGTGCCAAAAAAACAAAAAACAAAAAGCCTGATAACCTAAGCAAAAAAAAATTTTAGGGTAATTTAGTAGTTATATTATGCAACAAATATGTAAAAAGACTAATTAACCATGTTCTTTCTAGTAATGATTAATGGGTTTTATGAAAAAGATCTTCTTACCTCTAAGACGAAGTTAAATGAATTTACCAATAAAAGCAAAATACTAATTTCATTATGTGAATTCACATTATAGTGTAAGTGTGTGCATAGTGAAATGATGAGCCCTCTTAGTTTATTTTTTAATTATATTTTCTTTCAAAAAATTTCAAAATTTTTAATTAGTTTTGACAAATTTTTTAGAAGGTAATAATTTATAAATTGATGTAAGTTTTTTTATGGAACTTCGTATCATTTGATTCACATTGCTTTTATATTTTTATGAGACAAATTATAAATAGGATAAAAATTTTATTTTATAAATCATGTAGCAAAAGTTATGGATTGAATTTTTAAAACATTAATTTATAAGTTATTTCTAATTTTTTTATAGAAATATATATTTAAGTGATGCAAATAAGCAATTTACTTTTGGATCAAAATGTTTTTTACGGACAAAAATAGACACTTCAAGAACTATGTATGTATATTGTTAATTTAGCAAAACATACTGGAAAAGAGGCTTGAAGCATTTTGTCAAACAAATTTCTAAATAGTTTTTTTATTTAGAGTGATGCCATATCTTGACAAAATTTCATAAGGATAAGTTTTTAAAATACACGGGAGATATTAAATAAAAATAATTCACTATCACCACTCATATTAATATCACCATCCAATATATAGATCATAATTTTTTTAAAAACATTATTGATTTCGTTGGTGTTTAAGCTATATTTCTATGGATATATAAATCACCAACCAATTTATTTATGGAAAATTTGTGGTCATAGAGTTTTTCATAGGAGATTTCAAGTTCGAGATTTCAAGTTCGTCTATAATTCATTAAGTGAAGTTATTTATTGACAAAAACACCGATGAAATATTCATGCAAAAAAGATTTGCAAACCATTTTTCTATTGGCCAATATATCGGTAAATATTATCGACGAATCACTAACGAGCTACTTATTGGTAACTAGTCATGTATCACTGACAAAGTCCCTAACATAATAACCGACATACAAATTATGTCAATGAATTCATGGAGCTATATCAAAATAGTTCATAACTCTCTATAATTCTCCAAGAAAAATTGGCTTATATTACTGATGGAATCATCGATAAAAATTTTATGTACATCAATATTACAGTAAAATTTTTTTATACATGCTTATTTCGATCAAACAATTTTATATTAAACAATTTAATTAAATTAAAGAACACATTTTATATTATTAATTTAATTGTAAAATCAATTACAAATATCTTAATATATTAGAAAGAAGCTGGAGTTACAGATGGAGGTGAAGTTGAAGAGGGAAGAAAATCTCCTGGAGGTTCATAAATGGGAGGATAATAAGTCGACAAGTATTTCATCATCTACTCTCATTACTTCCTACTTCATTATTCATACTACGCCTCTAGTTCGGCCCTCGGATTTGCCTTCACCATAATAATTTGTTCTTGAACGAACTCCGGAATGGTTGGTGATTGCTACCTCATGTCGAAGTGTAGGTTGCCTACGATCAAAACACAATAATTTGCTCTTATATCTTGGGTCATAGTCATAAAGATATTGTAAACTTGATTCATATCCAGTCTACTGGTCACTTTAGCATACAACCACAACTTCAAATCGTATTCTGGATGGATTGAAGGTTTCCTTCATGTTTGTCAAGCATGTTAGTGTTATATGTTTCATACATTAAGAAAAAACCAAGTTAAAGATGTCGACCAAAAATATTAGTCTAAAAAAATATTCAAAAGGTTTCAAAATTTACTTATAACAAGCACCTCGATTAGGTTGTCCATGAACTGTTGCACCCTTTTATATCTATCCTTCTTTTATATATGTGTTTCCATATATAACTCCAAGTGTTGGCTCACGCCTAAGCTGTGTAGCCTAAAAAATAAATCATTAGTTAAATATTGTCACAAATAATCACTAACATTTTGAAGAAAAAATACTTAAAAATAAAATATGGTCTTACCAGACATTTGGCATAGTTAATAAAATGACGTGATCCGCCAATATACTTATTAATGGAACCATGTGTCTCCTTGTTTGTGTTTGGACCCACTTTGTTATCGCCTTCTAAAATCATCTGATGTCAACAACTCTAGATATCTCTCTCAATTACTCTTAGTGACATGGGGAGGTCTAAAATTCTTTCACATCTTAAAATCATCTGACTTGGCTTTGCTCTTAGCATATGCGTGTGCTTCATACCTAATATCGCATAACCTGGTTCAGAAATTCATTAAAAATATATATATAATGAAAAAAATTATAATCTTACAAAAAATATATGTTTAACAGTTACAACTTGTCTAATTGCGTTGTGGTTTTCTTAGACATCATACGTCGCCACCCTAGAGTTTCCTTTATCCCACCAAATTTTTTTCTTATAATCATTTTTTGTAAAATAATTAGTTTCTAAATTTATAAAATAAGTATATTAACTAAAAGTGTTGATTATTTATCTATTAACCGTAATCTTCTCTTACCAAGCCTCAACAATACACATCTATTCAGGATGATCTCTATGTTGGTTTTATTGAAACAAAGACACTTCCATTAATACTTTTCATTATTGATGTTATCGTGAAGGTAGCTTTTATACTTTTGAACCTGAAAATCAATTAATAAACAAAAAAAATATATAAACGCTTAATTAATTCATTAATGTTATCTTCGAGAAAAACTTTTCTAAAATGATGTGATCGGGCTTTCATTCTGTTATAAGCTTGTCAGATAAAGGATCTCTAGCAAACTAAAATGATGTGAGAATGCCAAACTAATTTGAATAGAAAGGGTGATGGATGGAAAATATAATTTTGCAAAAAGAGAGATGAAATATCTTTAGTAATGGCTTGTCATATGAACACAAAAAATCACCTAAATTTATGGTATATAGACACTGGCTATAACAATCACATGAGTGAAGATAAGCTCTTCTCTAATTTAGATGAATTTATCAAGATTTTATGAAGTTTTATGATGAGTTTAAAGTTTTTATCACGAGAAAAGGAATGGTAACAATTAAAATCAAGAAGAATATTGCTTGTGCTATCTCTGATTTATTTTTTTATTTCTAAATTGAAAACAAATTCACTTAGTATTGATTAACTTCAAGAAAAGAAATATGGAGTTTATATTAAAAAAAAATGGAGTATATAGAATTGAAGATGACAAATTAGATTTAATTGCTAAAGTTAATATGACCTCAACTGTATTCTTAAGATATTATTGTTGTTGTTTTTGGTGGATTAAAAAAAAAGTATAATTACGAGATTTTCTTTGTAGTCATTTTAATTTTGATAAATTAAAAATTTTACATAAAAAAATATAGTGATGTATCTTTCTCAAATTACAATTTCTACTGAAGTTTATGAAGAATATTGTTTGAATGCATAGAATTAACAGTAAGGATTAATTGAACTCCATCATAATTCATTTGATGTTGCTCATTCTCAATATTATAATCATAAATTCAACCTTTTACCTATGCTTTTCTTATTGAATCTCTACGTGGGTTTAAATATTAACGCTCACATAGAAATTTTTTTTAAATTATTTAGTAGGTGCTTCTATAATAAAAACTTGAAATTAAAAGGTTTATTCTTCATGTGGTTTCAGATTCAAGTCATATGGTTGCTAATATGATGGCTATTAGAAGATTACATGGTCATTAATTTCAGGACTCGTGGAATTAATCGAGATACGCTTGGTCCAGACATCTATATTAATAAAAATAAATTAAAAAAAAAGTGGCTTTTTTGAAAACAAGAAAAAGAGAAAGCAAAATCACTTTTTTTTTTAACTAACATTACCAGAAGTCTGAGGTAGTTAATGATAGGGAAAAAAGGTAGTATTAAGTAATATTACTTTGAACTTTTTTTTTTATTTGAATACAATGAACTACATTTTAATAATAATAAAAAAACATTTTTCCCAAGCTTTTTGCCACTTCATAAATTTTTTTTTTCAAATCATGTGTTTTCATAACAAGTATCATCTTCCTAAATTATTATTTATGGTCAAAATTAACAAAAATTTCTTTTTTTTTTACGAAAAATAGGTTGAGGCATTCAAATAAATAAAAAATCAAAGATCATGAACTAATTTCAGTTTAAACCAGAATTGAGAGTAATTTTTTAATAACTTAGCCATAAAAATAGAACTCGGAAATTGCTGTCAATATTCAAGAAACATAGATGCTGTGAAATTTCCATGTGTTAGCCACAATTCATACAATTGCACAAGACCATGATCATTACCTATTCAGATTCACACAGCTTTCGGCCATTAATCTACGATTTTATGAAAATAATTTCATTACCTAAATCATCCTCTCCATCTGAACAAAATGGAGAATAATAAAGAACAATGGGCTAATTCAGTTTTGCAAGATCAAAAAGTAGATCGGACAGTGCTTTATATATATATATTCAAATTGCACATATCTGGAGACAGTGTGGTTTATATTAATACCT
Organism: Populus deltoides; assembly: GCA_015852605.2. NCBI lineage: Eukaryota > Viridiplantae > Streptophyta > Magnoliopsida > Malpighiales > Salicaceae > Populus > Populus deltoides. The sequence goes on along the minus strand of CM027585.2, from coordinate 2,502,224 downwards.
CGAGAAGCAGAACTGGGCAACCCCGTCCATGTTCAAGTTCAAGAGCTAAAAGAAAGAGCAAACCATCTCTCAGAAACAACAATAACATTTTGTTTAGACCTATGTTAATTAATCACAAACAACATTCACTAAGCCTACAGAATAACACACATAATACCTGTCTGAAGGAACTTGGCTAGCCATTCTATTGAAAAATGGCACCATTTTTTTTCCTGGCAATACAGTGTATGATACAAAGAAAATGCCAGGCCTGTGGCACTGGCATCCATGCATGATTCTGACTTCTCTAAGCCTTGGTCTTGACGATCTGTGTTAAATCTTGAGCCTTCTTCGTACCATGTACCATCCTTTCTTGCAAAGACCGACAATTTTCCATCCCTCTTGGATTTTACTCTTGGATTCAACAGCTCTTTCCTTTGCCTGCATTTCAACATCCCCCATTTGAATTCTGTAATGATGTTTAATGAAATTCTAAAGAAGAAGGAGAAGAAGAAGAAGAACGAGTGTTTTCTGATCATTTACATCCTGACCTTCTAATTTTATATTGACAAGAGATCCACTCTGTACTTTACTAGATTCAGTCGATGCTATAATGGTTAATAATTAGTTTTGAAGGTCTGGCTGTCTCTCCCTCCCTTATCAGTGGCTATTTCAGCTATTTTGAGACACATGCATGAAGATAATTTCCTCATTTACGTTGTCATTTTTCCTTAATGAATAATTTCATAATTTTTTCCTAATATTTTGTGTGTGTTAATGGGAGCAAAGGAGAAGCATCTAATTGTCTTTTGTTAGTTAAAGATTCCACTTGTTAGAAAGACTGGGATGGGATTGATAGAGCACCAACGGGTCAAAAAAAATATTCTTTTAATTGAGATTAAGGAATGACATTAAAAAAAAAATTTGATTGTATTAAAAAAAATATTAGAATTTAATAATTTATCCAATTTTTCAGAGGTTTGCCCTCAATCCCTCCACTTTGTTTTGGAAACAATATTAAATTGCTCTTGATAACAAGAGTAGTAATTGCTTTCCAGTTTATATGATAAATTAAAAGCAAAAAAGTTTCCTTTGTATTTAATTATCCATATAAGACCCTTCTCTTGTATACCTATCAATTAAACTCTAAAATTGTTTAAACCTTTTAGCTATATCTCCAAACTATTAATTCAATGTAGTGTTTACTACAATCTACTAGAATTACTGATTAAAAGCTTATTTAGTATTGTGATAATACTTGTTTTTTAAAATATTTTTTACTTGAAAATGCATTAATATAATATTTTTTATTTTTTTATATTAGCACATCAAAACGATCTAAAAACACCCAAAAAATAATTTAAAATAAAATAAATTTAATTTTTTTAAAATCTTTTTTGTACCGCAAAAACAAATAGGCTCTAAATCCATACAATTAAATAGTAGTTTTCATGACACAAGAAAAACCTAGGTTCCATTATGGTCTCATTTTTAAGTTTAGAAGACATCTCTTCCATCATTCTTGGATGGCAAATGTCAGGGTAGGTTTTTATGTATTTGTATTTGACTTGATAAATCAATATCTGTAATTTGTATTTGATATGCAACCGATCAAATTGGATCGGATGAAGGTTTTTTCACATGTTTGAGTGCTTAAATTGATTAAACTTTTTTAAAAAAATATTTTTAAAATCTCTTTAGCACCTCGTAAAAGCCAATGCTAATAAATTAATGCCAATATTAATACCATATGAATGATTTCAAAATATAATATTATGTCATTATATATATATATATTAGTTATTAGTGCGGTTGTATATATAAATCATTCAATATCTCTTTAAAGTTTAGTGTATATAGTGTTGAATCGTTTACTTATTATTTCTTAAATTATCTTCTATTATGTATTTTTAAAACAACACATCAACGTACTATCAAACTTACATTATATATCATTTAGTACTTTATATATAAATATCATATATAATATTAAAGGAAATTAAATATCAATTTTACGTGTTGTTAATTGATCATTATTATCATACATTCATAAATATAAATTTAATTTCAATGGTAGAGTAAATTTAGAAATTTTACAAGGTTTGAAGTATAATTTTGTGATAATTACAAATTTTATATATATATATATATCTACAAATTAAAAAAAATATTTTTTTGTTATTTATAAAGTAAAGTTTAGTTAATAAAGGAAGGTTGAATAATTATAGGATTCATAATAAATTTATATATTAATAAAATAAAAATATTGGGATGGGTGAACCCTTTGCTTGCACCTATATCCAACCTTAGTGAAACCATATCAGATTTTATCTTATTCATTTTGATCTTATCAAACTGGATAAAAATTCAACCAAACTCGATTGATATTAGATTTTTAATGGATTAAGTTAAACTATTATATTAAAGTTTATTTGAGATCGTAAATGCTCTTTCTATGTCTTTGAAAAGTAGAGAGATCAAAATTATTTTTTCAATAAATGAAGGTTTATTTTGTGCCTAAATACTTTTCGATAATAGTAAATAATGATATGAAAATTAAATGATGATAAAATGATAATTTACTAGTCATGGTGGTAGTAGAATAGTGATGGGGTGGCTATGATAAAGATGATGAAGGTGGCGAGATAATGATAATGGTAAGGTGATGATAGTAAAGATTTTTAGACGATATTATAAATATATTATTGTTCGTAAAATATTTTATAAAATTTTACGAACAAAAATCTATTTTTTAACAAATAAACTAAGTTTAAATATTAACGATAAAATATTTTAAATTTTCTAATTTTTGTAAACAAACTCAAAAAAATATTGTAAGCAAAACAAACATCCAAGATTCATAATCATCAGGATCCAAAAGATAGATTAGTTATTTGTGGACAATACTAACCTATCATTTTTAAAAGTTTATAAATAATAAATAAAGAATATGATTTAAATAATATGATTTTTTATTATTATTATTATTGTCTAAATGGGATTTGAGTAATTTATTGAACAATACTAACCTATCACATTTAAAAGTTTATAAATAATAGATAAAGAATATGATTTAAATAATATGATTTTTTTATTATTATCTAAATGGGATTTGAGTAATTTATTTAATTATCTATTTAAAAAAAACTTAACAATATAGTATCTAAAATTAGTTTGAATAATTCAATTATTTTTAACAATTATTAGTTTTAATAATTCAATTCTTGCAATTATCTATTTGCATGTATGCCCACGATTATTTGTCTAAAACAATATAGTATTAAGATAGTATATGGTAACTAATGAAGTCGTGAAAAGACTTCAAATAAAAAAGTGGGCTTTTCTTGGTTATGTCCTAGGCTGGTGGGGCAATGACCTTGGTTGTTTCTGAAAAAGTAGTTCCTAATGAAAATAAAGGGCACTCAACATGGAAAGTTCCACATTGGTGCTTGCATAGAGAATCCTCGGGTGCCAGGAGATTAGTGTTGCCATTCGCATAGACAGAGGGCGCAACTCTGCATAAAAAATTCATGTGTGCGAGGAAAAAATATGGTGTTGGCATAGAGAATTTGTCTGAGAACAAAAATACAAGAAAGATATGTTTCACACGACCTAGTTTGGCAAAGAAGAAGAAAAGAAGATAGAGAGAAAAAGTCAAAAGAAAGAGAAAATGAGGAGAGAGACTAGGGAGAGAGAAAAGTGAGAGAGGTCGGACAACCATAATTTTTTTTTTGAAAAAGAAAAGCCAAAACTAATGGCTTTTTATTGTACAAATATAATTCACTATACCATAATAGTGTAATTTCTTTTTTTTCCCTTCCCGAAAAAACCAATGACATTATTGTTGTGGATATTTTGGTCTTTTTGCACATCTCATTAGTCATTAAAGAATTAACAAGGGTATAAATGTCTTTTCAATTTATTTTAGTATAGTAAAATGACCTAATTATCCTCTAAGTCAAACTCTTTAAAACTGTTAAAGAGAGTTACTTTTGTCTTTTTATTTTTTTAAATATAGTTAAATGACAAGTTTATCCTTGGAATAAAAAAAATTAAACCTTGCATCAAGAGGCCTTTTGGTCTTTTCACTCTATTTTATGTTATTACCAATTTTATGGAGGGTAATTTGATCTTTTTATATAGATTTTGTGTCACCTCCTAATGGAAGAAAATGATTTTCCATCTTGTCGTTGGTTGTAAGCAACAATACGTCATTTTCCTGTTAGGGTGATGGTTGTCGAAGGTGGTGGGGGTGGTTTTTGTTTGTCTTCTTTCTCCCCTCCCTTGAGAATTACAACTTAGTCCTTTTTATTTTTAATATTTCAACTTTAATCCCTATTTTTTTTTTCTAATTCTTGTTCTTAGCCAATTTCTAAAAGTTTTACTTGTGTTTTAATTTTATTTTTGAATACCAATTTGTCATATATTTTTTTTCCAATTTGATTTTATTCTTTTGATTTTTTTTCTTTGTCCTTTTGTAAAAGTTTTATTAGTTTCAATTTCAACATTTAATCCAAAATTATAATATATTATTTTTTCTAATTTGGTACTCATTCTTTTTATTTTTGTCTTTTTGTTGAAGTTGTTCTTCTTTTTAATTTAACCCTCTAATAAAAACTTATAGTTCCCTCTAATTTATTTTTTATTTCGATTATAATCCTTATTTTTTTTATTGCTATTTTTTAAATTTTGGATTCTTTTGTGTGATTGATTTTTTTTTTTTCTGATTTCATCCTTCTAGTTTAATAACTTAAATCATAGGTTTGAAAAGTTAACCGGGGTTGGCATATTTTTTTTTCAGCTTATTTTTTTTATTTCATTGTTTGACATTTTTTTAAAAAAAAATTGACCTTTTTGACTTTCTTTGATTTTTTCCATCGGATTATCCCGACCCTGTGACTTGGGATGCAGGTCTAGTGGGTTAACCTGGGCTGACTCGCTTATTATTGTCTAGATTACATGTCCATCATGCTAACTCGTGTTGACTTATGTCAATTGTTTTTTGTTTTTTTAATCTAATTTCATCATTCCATATTCAATTGGTTGAAAATTGATTAATATTATTTTTTTTCTCCTAAAAAAGGTTTTTTTTCCAAGTTATTATAGTTATTTAAAAAAAAACATTTATTTTTTTATCACATAATTAAAATAAAATATGATTATTAACTAGTTGAGATTATAAATTTTTTTAACTTGGTTTCATTGCCCAAACATATTTTATAAACCGTGTAGCTATGCACCATAAGTAAATACTAGGTGACATGCCCGCGCGATGCCGCGGGCTTGTGACATATTTGTGCATTGTCGTGGATTTGTGAAAAAATCATATAAAAAAAACTGTTATCATTCACAATATTTTAAAGAAAAAAACTACAAAACTATATTGTCAACCAGCTCAATATTAAAAAAACAAAATCAACAAAAAAAATTATGAAAAAAAAACAAAAAAAAGGAAGAAGATGACAATTTTGGAAGAAAAAAAAGCAAAAAGCAAAAAATAAAAAAATGAAAAAAAAACATGTGGGGAAAGTTAAACTAAATTTTCAACCAGCTCAATATTAAAATCATTTAAGAAAAAGTGGAAATCAACAAATATAATTTTATGACCCAAATTAAAAAAACAAAGATAATTTTGACAAATATAAAAAAAATAAACAAAAGGAAAAAAAACATGCAAGGAAACACTATAACAATCTATAATGTTTCATGAGAAAATCTACAGTTGTAATTTTTAACCAACTCAATATCAAAAGCAATAAAAACGACAAAGATAATTTAAAAAAAAAACATAAAAAAAATCATATGGGAAAACACTGTGGCAATCAACGGTGTTTTAAGGAAAAAAAGCTAAATTGTCAACCGGCTCAGGATGAAAAAAATAAATTTGACAAAAACATATTTGGAAAAAAAACATCGATTAAAAAAATATATGGGGAAACACTGTAGCAAGACAAAAATCATATGGGAAAACATTGTAGCAATCTCAGTGTTTTAAATAACTATAAAGCTAAATTCTCAATCAACTTAATATGAAAAAAATAAAATCGACAAAGATAATTTTGAAAAAAAATTATTTAATAAAAAACCATGTAGAGAAACACTGTAGCAATCTAGTGTTTTAAAGAAAAAAATTAAAAAAATAAATTCTCAATCATCTCAATAATAAAAAAATAAAATCAACAAAAATAATTATGAAAAAAAATATATATAAAGAAGAAAGACAATTTTGGGAAAAATTTAAAAAAACAAAAAAAAACATGGGGAAAGCTAAAGCTAAAGCTAAATTTTCAACCAACTCAATATTGAAAAAATAAATTCAACAAAGATAATTTAAAAAAAAACATGTGGGGGAAACACTGCAGTCAAACAAAAACCATGTAATGGAAACACTGTAGCAATCCATGGTGTTTTTTTTTTAAAAGCTACAAAGCTAAGTTCTCAAGCAGCTCAATATATATATATATATATATATATATATATATATATATATATATATATATATATTTAAAAAAAAGTCAATTTTGAGTTAAAAAAATGAAAAAAAACCATGTAAAAAAAAGGAAACAAAAGCGAACAAAAAAAAACACGTGGGAAATTATAGTGTTTTAAAGAAAAAAAACTAAAAAAACTAAATTTTCAACTAGCTTAATAGTAAAAAAATAAAATCAACAAAAATAATTCTGAAAAAAACAAAACAAAAAAAATGTAAAAAATGACAATTTTGAAAAAAAAGAAAAACAAATAAAAAAATAAAAAAACACGTGGGGAAAGCTAAAGCTAGATTATCAGCCAGCTCAATATTGAAAAAATAAATTCGATAAAGATAATTTTTTTAAAAAATATGTGGGGAAATATTGCAGCAAAATAAAAACTATATAGGGGAAACACTGTAACAATTTATATTAAAAAAAAAAACTATAAAGCTAAATTCTTAACCAACGTAATATAAAAAAATAAAATCTACAAAGATCATTTTGAAAAAAAAAATAAATAAATCATAAAAAGAAAAAAACAATGTATGAGAATATTATAGTAATCCATAATGTTTTAAAGAACAAAAACTATATAGTTAAATATTTAAAAAAATTAATAAAAATAATTTAAAAAAAAAAGTCAATTTTGAGTAAAAAAAAAGGGAAAAAAACATGTAAAACAATAAAGAAGAAATAAAAGCAAAAAAAAAAAAATTTACTACAGTGAAACTTACGCGTTTTAAAGTATTTGTTAGTTTTCATAAATTATTCAATTTTTTTTTTCTTTTATTTATTTTTAAGCCCCCCAGATATCTGTAAAGATTCAGTAATGCTTCATTAATTGAGCTCATTGTTTTCAGTTAACCGAAAAAAAAAAAGGTTTCCAGCTTCCTGATTGAGGCATTGAGCATGGGACTCCAACATTACAACTCATACCGGCACAGAAGTAAGCCAACATCCACCCACCACGTAACCTGGAAACAAATCCTATTTACCACAACACCCTCTCTTCAAATCCCAAACCCCTCTGATTGGTCCACATAACACATCCTAAAAAAAAAAACACAGCAGCAGAACACAAAATTAAAAAACCCCATATAACTGCCAGAATTCACATCTACCAGTCTTTTTCAGAAAACGGAAGACTGACTGGTGAGTCAGTTCCAGTAACTCACCATCATCATCAACTCTCATGGACTCCCCTCTTCAAATTCTCCAAGGTTTGCTCCAATTTCTCCCTCTAGGGTTTACTTAGGTTTTCCATTTTTTCTCCAATTAACCATCTTTTCTTTCCTTCTAGAATGGCACAGCCGGATCAAATTTCTGTTTCTTCTAGGGATCATTCCGCTGCTGCTGCATCATCATCTTCAAATCACACTTCTTTTCCAGTCCGCGAAGAATATGATCATGATCATGATCAACGGTTACGTCAACTCGAATTTAGACAGCCAGAGATAGAGCAGCAGCAGCGGGAATACATTGAAATTTCTAATCGAGGGAATTATTTCGGGTTTAATGATGTAGCTTCTGTTAGAGATGACACGTGGTCTTGTGTCGTCGTGGTTCTCACGTTCTGGTTCTTCGGTTTGTATTTATTTAGCAATTAAAGTTTCTCTAGAATTACTTCTGTTTATTTTATTTTTTTCCCCTAATTTTGATTGCCAAAAATTAGATTACATTTTATAGGTTTTTAGTGTTAAATGCGGTTGTTGGTTTTAATTTCTGATAATTAATTGTTTATTTGACAGTGTCGATGACTATGATTTTGGGGGTATATGGTGCTATGAGTCTAACCCTAGGACCGAAATGCTCGGTTCTTTTACAACCTACTCCCATATTTGTGCAGTCTATAAAGGTAAATTCGTGATTTTATTTGTAGTTATTGAACTTGTACCGAGGGCCGAATGGTTTGGATGCTTTTTGTTATGGATTTAAGAGAGGGTCTCGAACTTGATTTGGTATTTTGTTGTAATTTTGATAGATTTCGGTTGGTTTTCTCTAGGTGGAACAATTATATGATACTAATCCGGGGCTGATACTATATGGGTTATATACATCTCCTCCGCTTGATGTTGCTGAGACTTGGAATAGAACTCTTAATTTCTCTGTTTCGCCCGATTCTCACAAGGCAAGTGTTGTTTTATGGGAAATGGTGTCATGCTTTGAATTGGTTTTGGTGCTTGTGGGTATTCTTATGCATATTTTGCTTTTTTTCTCTAGGACATCATGTATTTTCTGAATGAGGGGTCTCAAATAAATATTTCATACAGGGTGAACTCCCCGATCTCCTCCGTTTTCCTTGTAATTGCACAAGGTATACTTAGGAACTGTCTAGTTTATATGTTTTGTGTTTTTCTGGAAGTCATATATGCTTGCTTCTAGGTACATAAATCTAGTAAGTCCATGAATTGGGAATTAGTTATCTTGCTTTGTTGGCTATAAAATTGGTTTTTGAGTTTAATTTCCATGTGATTCTGAATCTGAAAAAATTGCAGGGAGTGAAAGCCTTTCTCAATGGCTTGAGAATCCAACTCGTCCAAACACCACTTTATCATGGAATGTCATTCAAGGTAGATAGGTGTTGAGATTTTGATGTTTTCTTCATATAAGTACGTTAACTGATATGCATTTTTTTCTCTCACAGGAAGTGGTTTTGTCCAGCAGAGTATATTCACATCTGCAAGCTACTATGTTGCAGTGGGTAACTTGAACTCAGAGGAAGTTGAGGTAAGTTTGCAGAGTAGTAACCTGTATTTGTATCATCAATTGATCTCCTGTTCTAGGAATGTTTTACTAGCAATTAATAAGATATAATCCAAGAATACCTTATTGCTTCTACTACCAACCACAGATAGAACGTCCTTTGTTTGTGTAGTTCTTTGGCTTCCTAGACATGATATTTAGTATCATTGATGAACAAAAAGACATGAACTAAATTTTAGGACCGTGCCTCTCCTTGTTTCATGTATTAGAGTTGCTGAAATATTTTCCATTGAAAAATACGTTGATAACCTCGTGCACCTTATCATTGTGATATTTCTACCTTGGCTAATAAGTACAGAATATGAAAATTTTCTTGTGCAGCTGGTGCTTAAACCATATAGATTTTTCATTTGATTCACTAAAAAAAGAATATGAGAATCTCCGTGATCAGTATTTAGCTAATGTTACCTTTTGATACATGAATTATGCCACAAACAGTGAAAGAGTAGCGTATTTTTCTTTGCAATTGTTTTTCATCTCTTGACAAGATGCTGCTTTTGAGATGATCTAGGCAATAGGCAACTGGATACTTTGTTCTTCCTGAATTTACCTTTATTTTTCCAGCATGGGTTATATCTTCCACCAATACAATTTTCCTGTTCTATTTTATGCTGCCTGTCTACAATCTTTCAACATTGAAAGATTGGAGTGCATTCATATTCTTATTCTTCTCAACCTAAGTTGAAACTCAATGAAAGGACTAACTTTTTTTTGCAAAACATGAAAAGTAGTTTGTGGTTTTGGTCATTGGCACTTAGTGACAATTATTTCTTCTTTCCTTTTCCTACAAGTGGTTTTCTTCGTTCCTTTAGTTTGGAGTATGGGTTATATCTTTCACCAATACAATTTTCGTGTTCTATTTTATGCTGTCTGTCTACAATCTTTCTACGTTGAAATATTGGAGTGCATTCATATCCTTATTCATGAAAAATAGTTTGTGGTTTTAGCCATTGGCAGTTTAGTGACAGTTTTTCTTTTCTTTTCTTACAAGTGGTTTTCTTTGTTCCTTTAGTTTGGCAACAGCATGCCAAAAAACATGTCTTACTAAACTAACAACTCTTTCATGCCACATTATCGACCAGCTAATGGTGTTAAGCTTCTGCTAGTGGAGCAAACCACACGACTCTGGTGAAAATAAACAATAATCTGAGACTGAGGTGCCATTATGCGAACAAGCTGAAACCACAAATTACTTCTTACATTTATCCTAATTTCTAGAGTTGATATGGTGACGATAGATGAAGATCATTTGATTTTATTTTTTTCGTTTTTAATTATTTATTTTAGATTTCAATCCATGCTTGTTTTATGTTCAAGGTGCGTTAATGCAGTTTCTCCTTAGACCCGGAACATTCTTAAGATATATATTCAAATCTCAAAAAACATTTGGTCCAATTTCCTGTATGTGCAATATAATAGGAGCGAAATATCTTTTTTTTCATCTTATTACTTCACAATCTTGTTTTTAGCTTGTGTTGATTTTGAAGTGTTCCTGTGTCCTTGTTGGATGGCTGTTTGTGCTATTTACTTTGGTGTCTTTTCTTAAACAGGTCCAATTAACCCTGAGAGTAAGATCTTTCATGTACAATACCACTGAAGCTTACTACAAGTGTACTTTTACTGATAGCAAGTGTAGTTTGAGCATTTTGTTTCCCAATGGAAATGCTGTTGTCTTAAACTCTCTTGGTCCAGAAGAGGTAAATCTCTAGATCCTCATTCTCACTCCTCTGTTTAAATAAAAGGTCATCATATAAACTTAAGAACTATGTTGAATGGAAGAGGAAAAAAGATTTTTTAAAAGTACCTGTAAATGTTACTTTGGTGATTCCATATCTTTGAAGGCCAGCTGATTGGTAATCTTACGGTATTGTAATTGTAGACTCATTAGGACTTCTAGAGAAAGGATCATCATCAAATAGTCTTTAGAACAGAAGATTCTCAACCTTTATTATCCCTGTTTTTTTTCTTTTCTTTTCTTTTTTTCCCAGGGTTCATACAGTGAAGAGTGGAATGTCAAAGTCTCCTATGGGCCAAGATGGGCCACATATATTCTTGGCATAGGTATGCTCTTCTGTTTCTTCTTTTTACTTTGACATGTGGATATCTTATGTTTACTTGTTTTTCTGCCTGTAGCTGGAATGACTGTTATCATGATGGTGGCTTTCAACTTCTTGAACAAGTTTCAATGTGTTCATGAAGATGGAACTAGACTTCAGTTTGGAGAGGTGGCACCTGGGAGAGCTCCCTTGCTTTCACATAAAGATGATGACCTCGCAAGTTGGGGCTCTTCTTATGATTCTGCCTCAAATGATGAAGAGGGTCTTGAAGATTTCCTTGCAGCAAGTTCACTTGAAGGGAAATCAAGAGATGGTGAAAATGGCAATAATACCCGCCGTCTTTGTGCCATCTGCTTTGATGCTCCTAGGGACTGTTTCTTCCTCCCATGCGGGCACTGTGTTGCTTGTTTTGCATGTGGAACTAGGTAATTACTCTCCACCTGCACATTTAGATTTTTTTTTCTTATCTTGAAACAGCACTGTGCTGGACCTTGTGATGAATTCAGGTGGGCAAACAGAGGCTGATGAATGCATCAATGCGTCCCTCATTCTGCGAGGGCATGCCCTGCCTAACCCTAGAATGTGTTTTAGACTTCATTGGCACTTGGCATGTAGATGGCATATCAAACTGAGGAAAGCAATATAATATGCTCATGTTTACAGAGTATTTACAATGCAACAAGTTGTTGCCCCTTTTGCATTGTGTAATATCGTTGTTTAAATTGCAGTCGGAGTGTCACTGGCTACTGTGGTAGTGGCCAAGATAACCCATTACTTGATGAGCTGTAACATGAGTACTCTAAAAGCTTCGCACATATGTCATGGTTATACTCAATAATTAAAACCTTCTCTGTAAGATTAATGAGGCTAAGAGAGACTGAGATACCATTTCAGTGGTTTAGCTGGTCTATGGAAGCACTTTAAGGTATCTTTTAATCACTGGACTATTGTTTTAATGGAAGCTAGGTGGTTGCATCCTTTGTTTAGCCATGATCACGACCTGACACCAATTATTAGGCTTGACCTTTTAAGAACAAGTCGATCATGGCATGGTTTTGTTGTGTGGAACTTTGTGGATGGACTATCATGATTTCTAGTTGAAGTTGATAGCCTGCCATATTGAGGAAGTCTGGCATAATGGAAATTGCACATAACAAGAGTTGGATGATTTTAGTGTTTTCAAATATCATCGGTAATTAATAAAAATGTAAATTTCTGGAGTGTTATTTAGCATATTCCTACTTCCGACTTTACTCTTTTGGGCTGCGTTACATGTCAGACTTGGTATGAAGAAAATCTGGTCGCTGCTATCCTGATTGTATTTGCCACTGCAAGCCTATTATTTTTCTTCCACAATAACCATCTTGACCAATCGAATGCCAATTTTTATGTTGAAATTTAATATTTGCAGGATAGCAGAAGCTGATGGTACTTGCCCTATATGTCGTCGGAACATGAGGAAGGTGAGGAAGATTTTTACAGTTTAAGCAAACATGAAGCAGTTTGAAACACTCGCATAACCTGTAATAACTTGCAACATAGATTAGTTGCATCTAAACTATTGCTTTCATGCCCATGAGATACTATTTGATTGTATAGCGGTAGATTCAAATCATTGATGGAGAGATGCAATTGTATGAGCTTGATCTTTAAAGTGGAAGACCATGCCTCATGTTTTTTTTTCTGGCTTTCCACCATGTAATACCATCTCTTTGTATAAGCGTAGAATTCATACACCTAGGACCCATTACTATTCAAAGGCTTAATGCAACAGGTTATCCTGTCTTTTTTCATATTTGGTCTCTGAGAGCTTCGTAGAGCTTCATTATATGGTAAAGAGTTAATGTCTGGTTTTGTTGCGACCAAAGGAGCTGATCAACAGAATGATTTTATTTTTATTAGGTTAATTTAGTATTTAGGGACAGAATAATCTTCTCATACATAGTGAAGCTAGTGAGGTAAGAGACTGAAAATTATTGCTCATGTTAACATTATATATTGCTTGACTGCCTGCTGGAAATGCTTATTAGCTTGCAGGATGTATGTGTGGTTTTGTCTCATGACAAAAAAAAAGACTATCATAAATTTTAAGTTAGTGTAATAGCTTCTGTTTTTTTGCACTGAATCTCATGCTGCATTTCAAACTTTAGCTTTTTATAAACTAAAATAAATTATTTTTTTAATTTATGGAGATTTGTTTTTTATTTATTTTATATGTAAAAACTTATCTCATAATAATTTTAATCAATTTTTTTATATATATAATCATAACTAAAAATATTTTTTAAAATTTTTATTTTTTCAAGCAAACCAAAAAAATTAAGAGAACATGAAACACACCCTTCATCTTGCAACTTTGTAGCAGATCTATCCACACTAGTACAGTCCCACTCTGCAACACTAAACATGATTCTTACCAGTGATGGTGGAGCTAGAAAATCTACTTTCAAGTGCCAATGAATATATCTTGATCAAAAAGATTTATAAATATATTAATAGTCGATCAAAAGTTATATATATTAAGCAATAAGAGTAAAGTATAAATTTTGTTATTGTTAAAGCATTTCTTAGAAATGTCTGCATTATTTGATAATAAGGAATATTTTTTTTTTTAACTAGTTTACATGTTAATTGAGATTAATATGTTTTTGGAATGATTTCAAAATCGCACCTTTTTCCATCAATTCAGTTTAATAAAAAAAAAAGTATTAATATATTTTTCAATGTATTTGACTCTAAGATTTAAATTCAAAAAATCAACAAAAAACATATATTTATTTATGCGGTCCAATGACATGTTAAATTAATTTTTTTTTATATTTTTAGATTAATTTAATATGTTTATATCAAAAATAAATTTTAAAAAACAAAAAACATATTATTTTAATATATTTTTTTAAAAAAACTTTAAAACCAACTTTAAATTATGTTGCGTGTAGAGTGGTATTTTAAACTGAAAAGGAAAAGCAAAGAAAAACAAAGATTTGCTTGCTCTTTTATATTGAAAGCGACAGGGAGCAAACGACAGGCATGGACGGCTTTTATTTGAAGATTGGAAGCGAGAGGCAGCCCTCCTCTCCTTTATACCAGCCACTTGAATACGACCTTATCACCTCTTTTTTCTCCATAAATATTTTATTTTCTTTGGTCCATCCATCCAATAAAACAGTGGCCCTGACTGTCCACAACGTCAAAACAGGGGAAAACGAGATGCATTAAGAGCCTAGATTCCACTGCTAATTATTTTCTATATATAGCCTTCCATTGTAACTATCACTGTGGATACCAAACCTGTCATAACAAAAAGAATACTAATAAATATAAAGGAAAAAATATTTATTAAATTTTTGTTTTAAAAAAATAAAAAATAACTATAAATAAAAGAAAAAAAACAATAAATCAACGATGATAAGAACAAAAGGAATTTATTATTTTTTAATTTTTTCATCTTCTTTTTCCTTACACTTAATCTATTTGTCATTATTCTTTTTGTTTTTATCTTCACTAATTCATTATTATTTCTTACTTTATATTTTTATTTATTTATCACTCACTCTATACTTGGTCTATTTATCACTCTACATTTTATCTATTTACTATAGCAATGGTAAATATATAATTTCTACCAACTTTTTTAAAAATAAATTTAAAGATTAATTTTCTTGTATATTTATTACCATTCCTTTTTTTCTTATCTATATTCATTTATTGTTTGGTATTTTTGTATTTTTTTTCTCTCTTTTTATCTTTATACATTTTTTTTTTAAAAAAAACTTTCTTTTTAACTTTACACGCAGTCTATTTACTCCTTTACACTTGGCATATTTATCACCTTTCTTCTTGTTCTTTATCCTCATTCATTCATTTATTTTTCTTGCTTTACACCTTCTTTTATCAAAAAAGATTCTTTCATTTTGCTTTACACGTGTTCTATTACTCTATACTTATCCTATTTATCACAACTCTTTTTATTCTTAACTTCATTCATTCAATCATTATTTTGTGATATTTTTGCAAAAATAATAGTAGTAATAAATTATCTTCCTCTTTCTTTTTTTTACTTTACATTTGACTTATTTATCATTATTTTACACTTGGCCCGATATAAATTTAATGATCACATAGTTATGCAATCCATAACAAAATTTAAAATTAACCCAAGAAAATCAAATATCAAATTTGAAACTCCAATTTAGAGGTAACCCTATACTTAAGAACCAAAGCTATTGGAAAAAAAAAAAAAAACCTTGGACACAGAGATAACCATGTACCTAAGAACCTGAAATTTGTGAATGACACCACGAAGTCAATTAATTTTCGATAAGACAGTGTACGATTTTTATCCTTGAAAAAAAAATTATTTGCAACATGCAAAACAAATGAATAATAATGTTTATTCAAAATATCATAACTACCGAAACTTGCAACCACATAAGTAATATATAGTCTCATCTAAATAATGTTAATGGACTCATTTTGAGTTGCATGCCAATGAACTCAAATTAAAAATCAACTAACATAAATTTAATAATAAAATAAAACTCTATATAATATTTAATGGCCTAGAATAAACTCAAATTAAAAATAATTGTTCAAAATAAAATAAATAAAATAAGATATTAAAAAAAAATTCTTCATGCTAGAATTCCACCATGTAGGCAAAATCTTCAAGCTTTCCAGAGTGGTGTTTTGATCAAAACTTTTAATGTAGGAATTCAGCTAAATAACTTTGTCATGATTGCTAGAATTTCCTTTTTTATATTGTCTCCTCTTAGTCTTTTTTATGTGCTAGGAATATCATCAAAATAAGTAAAAGAAACCCAAGAGAAAAATCCTCTTAGATGCCGCCACATCAAGTCCACGTGGGACTTAGAATCCTTATAAGGTATGGACTCCAATTCTTCAATGAATCCAAGTCATACTAAAAACCCTTGTAGCCCAAACTCATAGACAAGTTTAAGGTATAAATAAGCATTATTCAATCTCCCCTTGTTGTTCAAAATTAACATATTATAGATGTGGACTGATTGAGTTGAAAATAGCCAAAAAAAATATTTTGTCGATGAATTTGTCAAAATAGTAACAACAACTTAAATTAATTTAAATAATGTATTTCTAAATTTTGATTGATCTGAAATTTTACAAAAATATATTTTCATGTATCTAATATCTATCTTTAAAATAATATCTATCTTTAAAATTTTAGCTTGTTATAATATATAATTTGAAAGATATATTTGATCTTACAAAACTAACCATATATATTTTAAAATAAAATTCAAACCTATCTTAGTTGGTGTCATGACCTAATCATCTCCTTTCTTTTTGGCCTATCATCCTCCAGCTCGCAGGACTTTTGTTCGGCCAGAGTCTTCATAAAGTCCCCCATTCTTCATTAGAGAGTATTTGATTAAAGAACACATTTTGGTCCAAGCAAGGGTTTGTCTTTTTTAGTATCTTCTTTATTTTTTTTACAAGTTTATGTTAGATTATATGTGTTTAGTGTGTGTATAAGAAAATATGTTTCTTTGAATTATTACATTTATTTTTTTTAATAAATTAAAAAGGAATTAAAGAAAGCAATCAATAGTGGTTTTAATTTATTTTTATTTTTTTTATAAAATATTATACAATCATTATAATCACCACTCAATCATTAATATCATTCTAATACAATAATTAAGATCATCACTAATATTTTCATAATATCATCATTATTATCATAACTATTACATTCATATTTACTCCTTCACCATCACTTTCTATTTTACATTTACAAATATTTTTAATTTTTTTCCTTTATTATGTTTACCTTTGTCATATCACCATCCCTTATTATAATTATAATTATTTTTTAATAAAATATCAATAAGTTTTAATTTTGTATTGTTATAAATATTAGCATAATATTAATATCATATCAACCATTACTATATCATTACCATTACCTTTTCCACAACTATCATGCTACAATTACAATGCCATAAGTTAACTATCACAACTAAATATGTCATAATATTAATTTTATATTGTAATTAATAATATTTTTTTCTTCAATTAAATAAAATCTTCTCTTTCATATATCTTTATTCTTAAATTTTTAAATTATAAATAAAAGTATAAAATAGTTTTTGATTTTATAAAAAATTTTTTTTACAAAATAGAATATTGGAAATAAATATTATTTATATTTATGTACAAGAGTAATATTACCTTCAAATAAATAAATAAATAAATAAAACATAAACAATTTCGTTTACGTACAAGAATAAAATTACTTATATATATACATACACACACACCCTTTTACTATCAAGACAACCTCATATTTTAATAAATTTATGTCATTTATATCATTACCTAATACATATAAAACATTTAGGAAAGCTCATAGTGCTTAACTCTTCATTTTAGCTGTTCATATGGATGAACATTTAAGCACCTCTCTAGTTTTCTTTTTCTTTTTATTTTTCTTTCACCTTCTATCAAACTGTATAATATATTATTAATATGTGTTTGTATAAAAAAAATAGACTATTTTTTCTATCCATTTTATTTTTTTGAATTTCATAAAAAAAAATATACTAGAAAATACCTATAAATTTTCCTTTTCTATATATATATATATATATATATATATATATATATATTCTAATCTAAATGTATGTTTTAATAATTAAAGGGGTGTTTGAAAATGTAATAATAGTTGTTTTTTAAAATATTTTTTGTTTAGAAAATGTATTAAAATAATATTTTTTAAAAAATTAATTTTGATATCATTACATTAAAATGACATAAAAATAAAAAAATTAAATTAAAACAGAATTTTAATTTGGTTTTTTGAAATGTAAAAATAAATGGGATATAAATTATTTTTTTTAAATGAAAATAAAAGTGAAAATCTGACATGAACCTAAAGCAAAATAGGCAGGGGACAGCAGAGTGGGCAAGTTCCTGTCTGTATAAACAACAGAACCATGATTCCCCACGTATGCCGTAACTAGAAAATCTCCTAAACTGAGGTTGGCCACACCAAAAATACGTGGCCTCCATGCCTATAAACCCTTCTTGACCGTGAAATCCAAATCTCACCATCTTCAAACACGACTTTTTTTCCTAACCAGTAAGAATTAGTAAGGCCACTCAAATTAATCCCCCAACTATCAATCCATTCTCAGTTACTATTTGAAGAAAACATTTTTCAATTGAATCCTTATAATTTCACAAACTCCTCTATCAAAACCATTTCACGAAATGCATGGATTTTACTACTTGTTTTTATAATTCATTCTCGTGATTTGAATTATAGTAGTTAAACTTGACCTGATTTAATGGATTGACCCAAAAAATCCAAGACTTGAATTCTAACTCGAGTTGGATTTTTAATTGAGCTAGATTATGCTTTAGCTCAATGAAATCTAGTTAATTCAAATGGTTTTTAGTAATTTAATTAAACCAATAAAATCTAATTCAAACTCGATCGAGTTAATATAAAAAAACAAAACAAATAAATAATATTATTTTAATAAAAAAACTTGATTTGAATTAAATCAATAACTTATAAGTTAACTCAAAACACAATGACCTAACCAGATGAGCATTCTTGGAAACAATTCAAAAAGAATTTATTTTGAGAGGAACGTGAAAACATCCAATTAAGAAAAGACTTTAGAAATCAAATTAAACATTGCTTGATAATTACAGGACTAAAGACGAAGTTTGCCCAATAAATAAGAGCCATTCAACATCCTCGCCGTTCTCACTACTTAAACACCACCACCTCCGCTCGTCTCTCTCTCTCAAATAACCAAAACCAATATCTCTCATTGTCTCTCTCTACTCACTCTCTCTAAGAGAATGGCAGGAACCGGAGTAGTGGCAGTCTATGGCAACGGAGCAATAACAGAAACCAAAAAATCCCCATTCTCGGTGAAGGTAGGCCTAGCCCAAATGCTAAGAGGCGGGGTCATAATGGACGTTGTCACCCCTGAACAAGCCCGGATTGCCGAAGAAGCCGGCGCCTGTGCTGTCATGGCACTAGAACGAGTCCCCGCTGACATCCGTGCACAAGGCGGTGTGGCACGCATGAGCGACCCACAGCTCATCAAAGAAATAAAACAGGCAGTGACAATACCTGTCATGGCGAAAGCCCGAATCGGGCATTTCGTCGAGGCCCAAATTCTTGAAGCCATTGGCATCGACTATATCGACGAATCCGAGGTTCTTACACCAGCTGATGAAGAAAATCACATTAACAAGCATAATTTCCGCATCCCCTTTGTTTGCGGATGCCGAAATTTGGGTGAGGCCTTGAGGAGGATAAGGGAAGGTGCAGCAATGATAAGGACTAAAGGAGAGGCGGGCACGGGGAATGTCATTGAAGCTGTTAGGCATGTGAGGTCTGTGATGGGGGATATAAGGGTGTTGAGAAACATGGATGATGATGAGGTGTTTACCTTTGCCAAGAAAATTGCTGCTCCTTATGATTTGGTTATGCAGACAAAGCAACTTGGGAGGTTGCCTGTTGTGCAATTTGCAGCAGGGGGAGTGGCTACCCCTGCTGATGCAGCGTTGATGATGCAGTTGGGATGTGATGGTGTGTTTGTTGGGTCTGGGGTTTTTAAGAGTGGGGACCCTGTTAAGAGGGGGAGAGCTATTGTGCAGGCTGTAACGCATTACAGTGATCCTCAGGTGTTGGCGGAGGTGAGTTGTGGGCTTGGTGAGGCTATGGTTGGGCTTAATTTGAATGATAAGAAGATCGAGAGGTTTGCTAGTCGGTCGGATTAGGAGGTGGGATTTTGATGGTTTCATGTGGCGCCTCAAGGTGAGGTTCAAAGATCTTGGTGCTTGGTGGTAGTAATTTATCTTATTAAGATTATTGGTTTTTGGTTACGTGAACTTTGCTTTGACAAAAAAATATGTGAACTCTCTGTTGAATCTTGTCAAAACTATCTCAAATAAATGCTCAACCATTGATGTTTCTGGACATGTTGCTGTTTTCTTTTAAAATTGTTTTCTCTTGTCAATTTTGAGAAAGCTAAACTGGTTCGTTACTTAAATTGCTGACCCAGTGACCTATTATTGGTCCTGGAGTTGTGACCATGCTCAATTTAGAACTGCTTTAAGGCCATAAAAATGAACATGAAAAAAACAAAAAAAACTATTGAGAAGGGCTGTTGCAGGATGAGCTGGTGTAGTTTACGTTTGTCATAGTTTAGATGCCAATGATTCAGCAGTTTAAAGAGTTTGACAAGGAACCGGCTGGATATTAACAATTAGATGAATAATTAGCAGGGTTCTATCTCATCGTGAATTCCTTAGCATGAGGCAAGACCCGAGGAATCTCATAGGATTGCTTTCGCATAATCTTTAAATTTAGATTAGAAATGCAAGATGCTGATTTGCAAGTGCTATTCTCAAGGAGTCAGTAAATTCTCACCCTCGTTGTCTCTTTCAGTCGAGAAATACCTGACTTTTATGTACTGTAAGAGTTTGTGATTATTTGAGGCTTGATAGATCTCATATGTTGGTCTTGTTCCTGATAGTATCTGTACATGCTTGAGGAACATGTAGCAACTGCTGATTTTTCCTAGTTGTAATGTAGTTTGTCATCTCTGACATTCGCCATCTCTACATAGTTGTGTCTTTCAATACCAGCTTGCCTGTTCTACTGTTCGTACTGTTTTCCCAAATTTTGTAAGTTCTTTCTAAAGGTTTTAGCAATCGATGCTGAAATTATTTTCAGCTATGAAGACAGTGGAGAGCTCAGCTGATTTTGCTGATTGTATTTCTGCAGGAATCTTTTCTGATGCCAGCTGGTTTCAAGTCATTCAAAATTAGCCTACAAGCACTTGGCTACTTGTGTATAATATTATTTGCTAAGTGAGGATCTTTCCATTGTTCTGTAATCTTTTTTAATCCCATACTAGGAACACCACAGAGAAAGCAGTCTAATAAATGTCCTTTTCTTTGTAAGACTACTGTTTCTTGCTTTAAAGCAACCTTTTTTTTTTTTAGGTTCTTAGATCTTGTTTGATCTTGAATGTTGATTTTTTAAGCATGTGAGCATAGGTGCCTTTCTCCCTATATTTCGACTAGCTTGCTTAATTCTTACCTGCCATTTGCGACTGTGTTGGCAGTTGGGATTTGGTATACATTGCCGAATGTATTTGTTTAACATGCTTTTCTGTAGCTAGCATTAGATGCTAGCTGCGTCACGATATGCTTGGAAATGTTTGGGCTTGCTAGCCAACATGGGCACAAAAATATTGCCGCAAACGTTTGCAGATTTTGTGAGCGTATCAAATCATTTAACAAAGAACAATCAATCATTCTTGCCTACAGCATGCAAGAGGATGAGCAACTGAAGGAAGAAATGGGAGACGCCACCTATGGTTGCATACTGCAATTTTTCCGACCCTTCAGTAGCCGGGAAATCACTATCTTGAGAATCCTCCAGCCAGCAATCCCAAGTTATTCAATCGTCCCTCGTATACCTTCGCAGCTGCCAACATCGACCTGAGGGTTGGTTAGAGAACTACTGTTTAGTTAATTGTGGAATGCCACTGGAAACTATTTTATAGTATTATTAAATCTAATTTGGTTCAGCAAGTCAACATAATGACCTGCTTACCTGGCCCTCGTCCAGAATAAGTTTCAAAAGTAAATCTTCAGGTGGAAATTGATTTGATATTATCTAATCAACTTGACAAATATATTTACGGTTCAGTTGATCTAATTAAAATCTAATTTGATTTTTTAGAAAACAAATTTCAAAAGCAATGTCAATTTTACTATTCCTATTATTATTATATAAGAAAAATATTAAAGAGATTATATTTTTTATTGACTTGGATCAAAACAGGTTAGTTGCCCAACTTGTAGGCATTGTCGGGTATAATAATTTTGCTTTTTAAAATTTATTTTTTATTTAATCATACAATAATAAAAATAAATACTGGCAGGAATAATAAAAATAAATATTGACAGGAAAAACAATGGATAAAATTATGAAGAAGAAATGTATTTTTAATTGAAATTATTTTTTCTAATTTATATATTTTTTTTTATTTTGATAAAAAAATAGTTTTTTTTCATTAGCACCGTCGTTCATTGAATAAAAAACAATAATAATTAAAAAAACAATTTATATTTGCATATTGCTTTTCTCATGAATTTTTATTTTTCTTGTAACTTAAAATTGACTTAAGAATTATAAATACGTTTTTCTTTGAATGTGGCATTAAAAGTGAGCTAGTTGACTTTATATATGATTATTGATTTTTCATTAATTTATATGGTTTGAACCCTTTTTATAACTTAAAATCAGTGCGGAAATTATAAATCATCATAATATTTTTCCTCGAATGTCATGTTAAGGGTAGACAAGTAGTGTAGGTAAATATTGATTTATCTTTGTATTTTGGCTTCCATTTAATTTGAAATATATTTGTATTTTTCTCATAACTCAAAACTGGCTCCGAGATCATAAATCTTAATTTGGTTTTTCTTGGAAGTCACATTAAGGGTAAGCAATTTTATGTTCTTAATAAATATGGACGAATAATATTTTGTGTTAACAGTAAATTTAGGTTAGATCACACAATCTCACATAGGCTTGTGGTGTGTAGGTGGAGGTTTTCAAGTGTATTTTGGACATAACACAAGAAATTGGGTCAAAGCCCAATAAGTCATAATTATCTTCTTGGATTCAATGTTTCTACTCAAAGGTGAGGATTAAGTCTTGTTGCCAAGCCTAGGTCTCAAATCTTTTCCTTATAATTTAGAATTTTTACACTTTCAATGACCAAAATCCATATACCATTTTAGACAAAAATTTAGCATGTATGTGTGTTGGACACCTTATATGATTAAAAATAAACACAAAGCAGCTTATTTTAGGTATGATGTTTTAGGATGATTTTAATTTGCCCTCTAACATAACCATTCCCTTACTTAGAAAACTCTGAAGAAAAGTTAAGGTTCTTAGTTATTGTAAAACTAGGTGATGAATTATTTTTTTTCTTCCATTTTCATAAAAAGTTCATCGAGAAGTCCCTTACGACAAAATGAGGACTTCATTTGAAACCTTTAGAGCTTAGCTTTGTTTGTTTGTTTTTTAATAATAATGTGCTTTAGTGCTTCGATATATGCTCTGAATATTCATGTTATGATTATTTTTCTAAATTGATCAATACATGATTTATGCGCAAACAAAGTTGATTCTAGAGTTGATGTCAACATCGAATGTAAAGGGGGTACGAGGGCTGGTTAATCCAAAGTTGAAAATACAAGTACCTCCACCATAAAAATCAAATAGGACACGTGGACTTTTCTTTGGCACTCAAGATGACTACATTGATAAATCACCTATAGAAACTTCTCTATGTCAATCACTAAGGCTTCGGGTTTTGTCATCATGTCAATGATAATGATTGGGACTACATCTTTGAAGGATCAAATGGTTAACTTGACAAAACTTGTTGAAAGGCTTTTGACTTCACTTAATGTAAAAGACCATGAGATAGCAAAATAGATGAACAAACTAGAGAGCATGAACGAGGAAGGCTAAACTGTATCTACCAAGGCTAGCTAAGCTTCAACTACCAAGGCTATGCAAGGAGATCAACTAGATGTTGTTGAGGATTCTACAATCGGAGCTACAAGAAATATCCATAGTATTACTTATGACATCTTTACCACGAATCAATAAAAAGAGCTTATCAAAGAGGCTATCATGGATCAAATAGAAAGTTTAGTTCAACCTTCATATTCTTATACAAAGCTATACATTCAAATAACTAACCTGTTAAGGATGCCTTTGAGCTAACAACCATTAAAGTTTCAATAATTCAATGGCAAAGAGAATTCAAGGCAACATGTGGCTCACTTTATAGAGATTCGCAATAATGCTTGATGATGATTTTATGGTAAAAAAATTTATTCTTTCCTTAAAGGGCAATGCCTTCAATTGGTGCACTAACTTGGAGTCTAGCTTAATCGATAGTTGAGAGCAATTGAAATATGAGTTTCTTAATCGTTTCTACAACTCTTGTCACGTGATCAGTATAATTGAACTCACCAATGCACATCAATAAACAGAAAGCTTGTCATCGATTATATTCGTCGATGGGAAAACCTTAACCTTAATTGTAAGGATCGAGTTGCTGAAACTTCCATGATAGATATGTGTATTCGAGGGATGAATTAGAGGTTACGTTAAACCTAAATCTTTTAAAGAAATGGCTACTCATGTACATGATATGGAACATAACATTGTTGTAGTTGGAAACTTGTCATTATCTATACAAAAGCATAAGAAAAACATACTGAAGGTTGTACATTTAGAAAGAGCACTTCAAAGATCAATGAAAAACAATATTAAGTAATTAACTTTGATGCCATTAAGGTACCAACGAATGCTAAAAGGAATGATTGTACAACACCAACTATTTTTTAAAATGGTGAAAGAAAGAAGTCATTCTTTAAAAAATAATAGGAAAAAGATTATATGCTCCCTCACTCGGACATATCTAAGACGCTAAATGACTTGCTGAAAACAAATCTCATAGAGCTACCGGAGTTGAAACATCTCGAAGAGGCAAACTAAATGACTACCCAAATTATTACAAATCTTATTCAGCCACCTCGTAGAAAAATGTTTTTTTGTCTGCGCACCCCCGTGGGTTGGATCAATTTTTTTTTAAAACGTAAAAAAATATTAAGAGTATGGAGAAGTTTTTAACAATATTATCAAAATTGACCAAATGGATTAAGTTCTTCACCACCTAACTCAAGTTTTCAATTAAACAGTGTGAGAGCTAACTTGACTTAAATGATTAATTTCATAGGTCCAAATGCAACCTTGATGATCAATAAGAAACACGACTTAACTTTTTTTAAAAAAAACTTCAAGATGATATATTTTTTTAAAATATTGAGACTGACAAATTGAATTAACCTTTATCCCCCTACGACCTAGGACATGAATTCTATTGGATTCAATAACTTTTTTTACAAACTTTTTTATTCAATTATATGATAAAAATAGATGCTCACAAAATTGAGCACCAACCTAAAAATAAACACTTATTTAAGACAATTATCCTAGTAGAAAGCAAACAAAAATCAATAATGTAGTCTATTTTCCAACCAATCCAATATTAAAGGATGAAATCGAACAAGAATAAATTACAAACAATTAAAAGATAAAAAAAGAGCATATCTTATCGGTGAGTAAACTCGTCAAACCTGTGAATTGGGTAAGTCAGGCTAGTACGCTAAACTTGAGAATTGGGTTATAGACCCTACTAGGATTATAATTTTTTTTCAAAATAATTTTTTATTTAACTATATGATAACAAAAATAGACGATTGCGAAATCAAACATCAACATAGTATCAAGGTGTTACTTTTAGATCGTGATAATCTCATAAAAAGCGAAGCGAAACCAATTATGAAATTGAATTTATAATTAACTCAATATCTAAGAATGAAATAAGAAAACTAATTAAAAAAAATTAAACTTGCCAGACCTGCAAACCAAGTTAACCAACTAAACTTGTGAATAGGTTCATGAACTTTATAAAGTTTGATAACATAACTTTTATCTGAAACTATTTTTTTAACTATATGAGAAAAAAATAGATGATAAAAAAGTCAAGTTTAATTTTTTTTAAAAAAACACCCACCAAACTCGTAAGCCAGGGCAACTCGGGTTACTCTAGTAAACTTGCAAACCATGCTAACCTTATAAAAAGGTAAAATAAAAAGAAAAAAAATTATGAAATCAAATTCCTAACCATCCCCATATAAAAGAATAAAATCAACAAAAACAATTTTTTTAAAAAATCATAACTAAAATTAAAAAGAAAAGAAAAAAGAAAAAAGAAAAAAAGCAAAATATTATGGATTACTATTGTCATTCACAGTGCAATGCAATGTGTGTGAGTGACTAACGATTTTCTCACACCCTTTAATTTATGTTACCTTATAAAGTTTAATGATATGATTTTACTCAAAAACTATTTTTTTTTAACTATATGAGAAAAAAATAGACTATAAAAAAAATCAAGTTCAAATAAAAGACAACTTACCAAACTCGTAAATCGGGGCAACCTGGGTTACTTAGGCAAACTTGTAAACCACGCTAACCTTATATAAAGAAAAAATAAAAAGAAATAAATTATGAAGCCAAATTCTCAACTATCCTAATATTAAAAGATGAAATCGACAAAAATAAATTTGAAAAAAAAACATAACTAAAATTCAAAAACAAAAAGAAAAAGAAAAAGGAAAGAAAGCAAAACATTGTGACTTACTATTGTTATTCACAGTGCAATGTGTATGGGTGAACAATGGTTTCCTCACATCCTTTAATTTTTGCTACCTTATTAAATTTAATAATGTGACTTTTCTAAATTTTTTTTTAACTATATGAGAAAAAAATAAACTATATAAAAAAAGTTAAGTTCAATTAAAAAAAAGACAATTCACCAAACTCGTAAACCGAGGCAATCAAAGTTACCACGCTAACCTCATATAAAGAAAAAATAAAAAGAAGCAAATCAAAAGGCTAAATTCTCAACAATTTCAATTTTAAAAGATGAATCAACAAACCATATTTGAAAAAAGAAAAGGGAAAAGAAAAAAGTGTTGAGTGAACAATGGTTTTCTCGCTTCCTTTAATTTTTGTTTCTATATAGAGTTTAATAATATGATTTTTCTCTAAAATTATTTTTTTAACTATATAAGAAAAAATAGACTATAAAAAACCAAGTTCAATTAAAAAAAAATGAAACACCGCCAAACCTATAAACTGGGGCAATCAAGATTACCTTGACAAACTTGTAAACCACTGTAACCTCATATAAAGATAAAATAAATAAAAAATCACAAAGTTAAATTCTCAACCATTAATGTTAAAAATAAAATACAAAAATAAGAAAAACATAACAAAAAAAAAAAAAAGAAAAAAACCATTAAGGTAAAAATACTAGCAATCCACAATGTACATTTTAGCTTTTCTGTGAATTAATTGAGTTATTGTGATGCAATAGCTAGGGACATATACTGCATCTCTTTGAAAATGATTATTAATAATACAAATTAATATGACATGATAATTTATGCGTATTAAATAGTTCATTGTTACAATTGATGTTGTGTTAAATGTTAATGCATCATTTATATAACTTAAACCTTTAATTTGTTTATTACAATTTATAAAAGAAAGATTTAAATTCAAAATGTCTTGAAGGAAAAAAAAGATGTTAGTATTATTTGAGATATATTTCATTCACGGGCAGAATTTCAAGTCTCTCATCTTCCAAAATATATTATGAAAATCCAGAATTTAATTTTCTATGTAAAAACTTTTGAAAGTTAATTAATAAAGGTAAAAATAAAGCAAATATTACGATAATTAGAGAGATTTCTAGAGAGACTGGTTAGGGATTTAAGAATTAAAAATCAATGTTTTAACTTATTTTTATATAAAAACTTACAATAAACATTATAAGAATGTTGATAAACCAATAAATAACCTTAAAACATCCTTAACTTTCAGTTAAAATAAAATGTAGAGGGAGAACATTTTTATCCATTTGTATTTTAAGTTTAAGAAGAATCAACATTATCATATTGGTTGGAATGTCTCAAAACTCTATAATAATTTTGTCTACATTCGTCTCCTTCACCTTCACTTAGTTGTTTCTCAAAACTCTACCAGCTATGTCTCTGTACACAGAGAAGCACATGCAAATAATAACAATAGGCACTCATAGTTTTATTTTGAAATATAATTTTGATATAATTTGCTTCTCCAGGAGAATTTACCATTTCTTAAATAAGTAAAAAATAGACTTTAAGGTAGAAGAATAAGAATACTAAAAATATATATAATAATAATATAAAATCTAAAA
Source organism: Populus deltoides (assembly GCA_015852605.2). Lineage (NCBI taxonomy): Eukaryota > Viridiplantae > Streptophyta > Magnoliopsida > Malpighiales > Salicaceae > Populus > Populus deltoides. Next base: position 2,474,030 of record CM027585.2, on the reverse strand, counting down.
TTAATAAAAATTCTACAATAATTAAGGGAAAATAACAAAAATTAGCTCAAACAATATCTTTAGAGTCTAATTTTAGATCCTTCTATGGCACAACTTACATAAGCATGCCAACCCCACTATAAAACTGAGCTTATAAAATCAATTAGAAAAATTTTATGTCTAATCAAGTGATCATAAAAAATTATATCTTTTTTATTGCCAAGTTATTGGTTTGGTGCGACCAACTTTTTTTAAAGCTTAGTTGTGTTCTATTATTCCATAAACATGTTTGCTAAACCATTTATATTATTCATTAATGACAAATATACATCTAACTACTTGAACTCTTCTAGTTTGGTTACATCAATTTCATAATGGTAACGACAGAGATTGTTGAAAAAAAATACTCAAAATCAATTCAAAGATTACCAATTAACTTAATCACATTTATTTTATTAATAACTATAACATAAAACATGACAATAGAAGCCACTATTTAACAATTATGGAACCACTTATAAACTAATGTCTAAACATGTGACAACACAAGGTAACTATTCAATGATGGTGTAACCCTTATATTTAACCTAGCTAGTAGTGTGCACATCTATCTAGGTATCACTTCCATTGTTGCTTTGTTCAACCCCTTTAATTTCATTGTTGATTTCAACTTTAACATCACCAAGTTTTGAAATAAGGTAATCTATTAAGTAATATGAATCTTCTATCACTGTGTTGAGGCAAATCAATGTTATTTTATCGGTTGGAATTCCCCAACACTCCATGATTTTGTCCTTCAATTCTACCACAATAGTTGTCTCTTGTACTTTTACTAGTTTCCAATCATTATTTGACAGCCCAACAACAAGGTCAAAATCTAGCTTTCCAAGTGAGCGACTAACACCAATATGAATTGTTGCCTCTCATTTGTATCCACATTATTCGAGTGTGAGATAGTCATCCAACCTCTCAAGGTAATGGCTACCCCTAAGAGTTAGATGATTCCTAGTCACATTAGTTCGATTGGTAATCTCTAGCTTCACCTCACTTATAGTGTATAATGGATATATTTCAAAGGAGAGCATGACTTGTGTTCCAACAATCTTACACGTTATTATGGCCATAATAAAATAATATTATTCTTTTTTATGCTTAGTTGTTGAAATAAAATACATTGGTACGTAGTTCTCTATAGGTTTATAAATACAGCATTCGTGCTTGAGGAAACAAGATGATGAAGTGCATTTTCCATTCATTTCAAATACATTTTGTTGAGATATAATGAGAATCTTATGCCTCTTCATATAATATTAGTTCGACTTGTAAGTTATAACCTCTTACTCTTTTCTTGTGATTTTATAGTCCAGAAAGCAAACTTTTCAAAAAAAAAAACAAGAAAATATATTTAAAAGGATTATGAAGGAAGATATATGCGTTTATATTTTGGTAACTTTTTTGCATAAATATTACCTGCCCTTTTGAATGTTCATGCATTTTTTAAACTATGATGGTAAATGAGATTTGAGATCAAAGTTGTGTTTACAAAGAAGTTGGAATGGGTAGTGATGAAGCTAAAGACATCAATTAAAAAACAACACAGAATATTTTATGTTTTGAGCATAAAAAGTTGAGCACAATCCAACGGTCGAATAAAAAGTTATGACTCTTTTGAGCTGTTATTCTAGCCTGGCATTACCAGACCTCCATTTAGACATTGACCTATCCCACTAGTCCATAAATACATTTGTTAAGCCTTCCATGTAATTTGTCTATGGTAGATCCTCGTCTAATTGTTACAGACTCATACTTAGCAGCTCAGAATCACTCATTTTCATAGGCTCAATTACATTAGGTGGCCAACAAGCATACATAACATGATACATTGACCCATGATGTTGCATCCAGGAATAATATCGTAATCTCCTCGCTACATTAGCCATAACGAGTGTAGAGTCAATCTCTTTGCAACATAATAGTTGTAGACTATGTTATTATCGGTGTTATCATTGTGACTTCGATTAAAAAAAATAAAATGTAAAAAATTAATATCTAGATTATCGGGAAATTTTTAGCATTGTCATTAAACTCAATATAACGATTCAAACTTGAAAAATCTTGACCTGATTCTTTATTTAGCACAAGTTTTAAATTAAATCGTGTGAGAGTTGTCTTAACATGAACTTGTCAACTGGATGTCCAAAAAAATTCAAACGAAAAAAAAACATGTCAAGTTTACCCTAGTCAACCTGCCAAGCCTGCGACTTGAGTTATGAAATCCACTAGGCTGAATTATATTTTTATATTATATTATATAATAAAAAAAAACAAATATCGATTTATAATCAACCCAATACTTAAAGATAAAATTCAATAAAAACATAATATTCAAAGATGAAATTGAAAGAACAACAAAAAGATAAAAAACAAAAGCCAAAAAAAAAAAAACTAAATGGTCAATTAAAAAAGACATGGGCCTATTACAAAACAACTCATGTGCGTGGGCCAATGATTTTTTTCTTTTAATATGAACTAGACAAACTGTCGCTTGCCCCTTCTTTTTTGAAAAAAAAGTTATGTGACACATAAAAGAAAATATTGGTAGTACTAGTGCTTGAACTCGTAACCTCACCCTAGGAAATGCCACGTGTTAACCATTTCAGCTATGACCCAAAGTTGATATAAAATATGAACAGTTAAACCGATGCCAACTCTTTTAATTGTATGTACAAGATTATAGGTCGTCCTATCACCAAAGCTTGGACCAAAAAAATTATGAACGTAAAAAAAAATATCAAGATTGTCATTTTTTTTTTTTACATTGTCATTAAACTCAGTACAACAATTCAACCTTGAAAAATCTTGATTTGACTCTTTGCTTACCTTAGGTTTTAAATTAAATCGTGTAAGAATTACTTGACGTGACCATGTCAATTGGGTAGGTCCAAAGAAAAAAAGAAAAAGAAACAAACTAGATTCACCTTAGTCAACTAGAGAAACCTATGATCTAGGTTACAAAATCCACTAGGTTGAATTATTTTATTTTATTTTATTTTATTATATGATAAAAATACAAATACAAATACGAAATCATAATCAACCCAATAATAAATAAAAAAATTACATAAAAACTCAATATTAAAGGATTGAATTGGAAACAAAATAAAATATAAAAGAAAAGCCCCCAATAAACCAAATGGCCAATTAAAAAAATGGCACGGGCCTATTATAAAACAACCCAGACTTGTGGCCCTAAGGCAAGCCTGCACATTAAATATTTCTCATGAATTTCTCATGTCTTCTTTGCTTCATTGCTTTTATTTCATGTCTTCTTTTCGTCATTATATTTCTCATGAATTTACATTGTTATTCATAAATTTATCCTTAAATTTTATTTTGATTAGTTTTGTATATTTCTTGATTCTTGAGTCTTTATTATTATAAAAGCATTACGTTGTTTTGATTGATTATTTGATAAGTTGTTAAGTTACATTTACAAATCAAAGTAAGGAAATAGTGAGATTATTAAAGTGAAAAGCCTGATTGAATTGTGTAAAAATCGAGTGGAGTCACATTAAATCGAATGTGTGTGTGAGGAGATTGTTTTTTGCTACTAACCTTTATTACAAGTATTCACAATGTTATAAAATAATGTGACACAATTGCAGATGAAGAATCTTGTATAAAGACAAGATAGGTTGGAGGTAATGATGAAGACTTTAATGAGAAAGATGGATAAATTGAGTACTTAGATGATTTGTAGACATGATGTTCAAATAAGTTAAAATGTCTACTATATGATAATTTTCTCCTCGGAATGAAAGTGTAGCTAAAAACTCCAATGATGATGATGAGGATGAGGATGAGGATGAGGATGATATAGTTAATCATGAAAGGAAGTCTCGTACACATTAAAATACCTTATTTGGGTCAAGAGAGGAATTTTGATAATAACGATGGTTTAGATAATAATTTGGGTAGCATAAAACTTAAGATTCTAACATTTCAGGAAAAGAATGATCCAAAGACTTATTTGGATTGGGAAAAAAAAGGTGGAATTTGTATTTGATTGCCATTGATGTTCAAAGAAAAAGATAAAACTAGCTATAGTTGAATTCACTGATTATACTATTATTTGGCATAGTTATTAAACCTGAGCAGACCCGACGAGTCGACCCAATGGCTGGACCTATCCGGGTCAAAAGACCGGCCGGTGCAACAGCCAGCCAAACCAGGTCGATCTATGACTCGGGTGAGACCCGATGTTTTTTTTTTCAAATGTGGTTTTTCTCCTATACCTCTTTTTTCATATTTTTTTAGTTGGTTATTAATACTTTTTAAAGTTCACTATATAAAAATTAGAAAAGTGTTTTATTTTTTCAATATGGGATTTGAAACTCTTTAGTATATATACTCTATGTTTCCAATAAAAAAGTTATTTTTTTAATGTGAGATTTGAAACTCTTTCGTATTTATACTCCATGTTTTTTCAATAGATGAAACCCTAAGTATATATGTTTTTCCAAGAAAAAGTTATTTTTTTTGAAACCCTTTAGTATATATCCTTATGTTCACAAGAAAAAAGTTATGTTTTTTCAATGTGGGATAAAAACACTAAATACTTTAAAAAAGATAACTATTTTTTTTTATATGAATTTGAAGCCCTTTCGTATATATACTCTATGTTCACAAGAAAAAAGTTATGTTTTTTCAATGTGGGATTTGAAACCCATTAGTATATATACTCCTATGTTCCTAATAAAAATTTATTTTTTCAATATGGGATTTGAAACCCATTAGTATATATACTCCTATGTTCCTAATAAAAAGTTATTTTTTGAATGTGGGATTTGAAGCCATTTCGTATATATTCTATTTGATCATAAGAAAAAAGTTATGTTTTTTCAATGTAGGATAAAAACTTTTTGGTTTAAATACTTCAACTTAAAAGGATAACATAATATCTTTTCAATGTGAGATTTGAAGCCTTTTAGTATATATGCTCTATGTTCACAAAAAAAAATTATATTTTTTCAATGTGAGATAAAAAACTTTTTTGGTTTAAATACTTCAACTTAAAAGCATAACATGATATCTTTTCAATGTGGGATAATTTTTTTTTAAATATTCTTTTAAACTTCATTATTTACAACATGTATAGCCTATATTCATATGATTTTTTTTTTAATTTTTTCATATGAAATATTAAAACTTTAAATATTTTTTAAAAATATTTTTCAAGTTGACCCATGAAACCCAGGACACGACCCTTTGGCCGGGTCAACCCCCGAGCCAGGTTTGATAACTATGTTATTTGGTAGGATCAACTTGTCACAAGTTGAAGGTGCAATGGAGAAAGACTCATTGACACATGAAAAAAGATGAAAACAATCATGAGAAAGAGGTTTCTCTCTAATCATTATTATATGGAAGTATATAATAGATTGCAATCTTTATCTGAGGGTTCTAGAAGTGTTGATGCATATTTTAAGGAGATGTAAATAACTATGATTAGAGCTAATTTTTTTAAAGATAGGGAAGCCATAATGGCTTGATTTTCAAATGGTTTAAATAGAGATATTGTTAATATGGTTGAATTGCAATATTATTTAGAAATTGAAGATATGATGTATATGGCTATAAAGGTGGAAAAACAATTGAAAAGAAAAGGTAATGCAAGACTAGACGATTATTTAGGATCCTCTCAGGATTGTAAGTCGAATTTCAGGATAGAGGATAATACACAAATAAAGTCAATAACAGTATCTAAAGTTATCGAACCCTCATATGTTAAAAAACAAGTTACAACAACAGAAGAAAAAAGAAGAAATAATGTTCGACCGAAACATAAATGAGAAATTAAGTATTTTAAGTGTCAAGGACTTGGGTAAATGTAACAAAATATCCAAATAAAAAGATTATGATTTTGAGAGATGATGGAGAAGTAGAGTTAGCTACTGATGAATCTGAATACAAAAGCATGTGAGCACTTAAAAATGTTAGTGATGTTGAATATGTTGTTAATAATGAATCTTTGGTTATAAGAAGATCTTTGAATGTTCAGGTTAGTGAAGAAGTTGTTAAGTAACAAAGGGAGAATATCTTTTATACTAAATGCCACATCAAAAATAAAATATGTAGTATGATTATTGATAATGGAGAAGTAGAGTTAGCTACTGATGAATCTGAATACAAAAGCATGTGAGCACTTAAAAATATTAGTGATGTTGAATATGTTGTTAATAATGAATCTTTGGTTATAAGAAGATCTTTGAATGTTCAGGTTAGTGAAGAAGTTGTTAAGCAACAAAGGGAGAATATCTTTTATACTAGATGCCACATCAAAAATAAAATATGTAGTATGATTATTGATAATGGTAATTGTACTAATATTGTTAGCACAACTTTGGTTAAAAAGTTGAGCTTGACTACTACTAAACATGCTACATCGTATAAGCTTTAATGGTTGATTGGATGTGGAGAAGTTACAATGACTAAACATGTTTTAATCTTATTCCCAGTAGGGAGATATAAAGACGAGGTTTTATGTGATGTTATTCCTATACATGTTGCACATCTATTATTAGGGAGACCTTGGTAATTTGATATGAAAGCCAATCATGATAGTTTTTAAAATAGGTATACATTGAAAAAGGATAGAAAAACATACATGCTTGCTCTATTGTCACCTATACAAGTGTATGAAAATCAGTTGAAGCTGAAGAAAGTAGAAGCAACCAAATAGACCTTGTTACAAAATAATGGTGAGGATGTGAGGATGAATGAAAATAAGATGAGCCATGAGTGTGAAACACCATAAGGTAAAGTTTCAGTCATTAAAGATAAATTTGAAGGCTTCGTCCAAAATAAAAAAAATAATAAGAGGAAGACCGAGTATGGAGAGAAAACGAGTAGAAAAAAGAAAAGTGTGTAGGAAAAGTGAGGAAACACCTTTATTTTTATGCAAAACAAAGTGATTATTGCATATAACTTTGGTTATTCAATACATGTTCTTATTAGGTTAAGTTGCAAACCATTCAAATATAATTTTAGCATATCTTGGAAAATGTTCGCATATAAAGTGTTGTTTTTCTCTTGGTTTTTACTATTTGCAAACTACAAGTCAACCTTCCCCTTTTTCTCTTGGCATGTAATGCATTAACAAAAAAATTTTAGAATCAATTCTTGTTACCAAAAAGTTATGTTAAAGTTGGTGATGTAAATCTGGTCTTGGTTGTGACTGGTTTCTCACTATAGAAATATGGTTACTTCTTAATTTACATTTAATCAGTTATAAGAATAATGAATTTGTTGTTTTTTAGATGGTTGATAAGATATTAATGCATGCAACTATAATTATTATAATTGTAAGGATTATTGCTATATTGAGCAATAAATTTTTGATAATTGTTTACTAAAAGGGCCATATGTATTTACAAATTACTAGATAGACTACTATATCAATAGTTTATTATTTCAAGGTGATAGACATTGTGTAGAACAAATGCATATAAAACCTATGCCATTTTACAAACTATGTGATATCTTAACTAGAAATAATCTTTTACATTTAATTTTAAACATGTTTGTGAAACACCTTCAGATATAATGACTAACCATGGATTATTTTATCCTTATTTCAAAGTAATAAAAAAATTGAGAATATTTTCATTTCTTTAGTTTATTACATAAATTTATTTATTATTAAAATAGAATTGTGTTAAAGCATTAGAAGTTCTGAAGGTATCAAATAATTTCAAAGTATTACAAAAAATACATGTATATATTAGGTAAATATTAATGTTTGTAGGTAAATATTATTTTTGGACCATCCATCTTTAATATCCATTTTTCTTAAAAAGGATGCTACAGCAACGGCTATAATTTTTCAGTGTTATCAAATATTGCAAAATGTTTTCCAGTTTCTTTTATATGTCACAGCTGAACAGCATAAAATAATTTATTTAATAGGAAAATATTTTATACTAAAAAAATGCCCTAGTAGTCTCTATAATGATTAATCTAAAAAATACAGTGCAAAAATACAAGGCACACAGACAACTTACCACATATAAAATAAAATGTATACATAATATATAACCTTGTTTTTACATTTTAAAAATGATTTTTTTAAAATTAAATATTTTTTATTTTTTTATTTCAAATTAATGTTTTAAATATTTTCAGATTATTTTTATATCATGATATAAAAAATATTTTTTAAAATAACTGTTATCGTTAAACGGTAAAATAATTAAGCCAATACTGCAGGTTTGGCATATAATATAATATCCAGACGGCTGCTAAATAGGCTAAATATAATATAATATAATATAATATAATATAATATAATATCTTCATTGGTTTGGCATTTGAAGGAAGCATACACAAAACAGTGCTTGTTTAAGAAAACAAGTAACTACAAAAACCTACTCACAATGTAACCGGACCAAATCCCATAACTTCTCAAAATCATCAGCATTCAAAAACCCCTCTTTTTCCCTCTCTAAACCCTAATTTACAGTTTTCTCCAATGACCTAACCCTGAAACTGAAACTGAAATTTCCAAATCAGGGCTTAGAATTAATTGAAAATCTTCAATGGTAGCCATGACGAAATCGAGTTCAAGAGAAAGACTAGCGAGCCTCATCAACTCAGCCAAGTCTGCCTCTGACATACCTTCAAAGCTCCAAACTTTGCGTCAATTAAACCAAATTTTGCAACAACAAGAAAACGCTAACTCACTCTCTGAGTTCCTTCCTCGAATTTTCGAGTTTCAGTCTGATCAGCACTCTCCTGTTCGCAAATTTGCCACTGAGTGAGTTTCTGCATCGAAGCGAATTTTATTTTAATTTATTTTCGATTGAGAGGGAGATTTTTTGTTGCATCTTTTTCCCTCTGAATTACTTCCTCTATTCCCTTTGTGCCTCTTTTTTTTAATTAATTATTTGGGTGCTGTTTGTGATTTTGAAGGATGATTGGAGAGATTGGATTGAAGCATTTAGAATTTGTGCCCGAAATTGTTCCGGTTTTAATGTTAGTTTTGGAAGATCTTGTACCGGCTGTTGCTAGACAAGCTATTACTTGTGGGATCAGTTTGTTTCGGGCTACTCTCGAAAAACTTGCAATTCAGGTATTTTTTTATAAAAAAATTGATCTCTTAAATCAACTAGGGATCTCTTAACTTCGTTAATGATTTACGGCCTTTTTTATGCTGATTAAGAGTTGGGGTTGGTATGTTTAGGGTCTGTATGCTAGCGAGCTGGATGATTTGCTTAAGTCTTCGTGGTCATCGATGTTAGAGTTCAAGGAAAAAATTTACTCCATAGCTTTTCAGGTAAAAGGTGATTTTTGAGGTGGGTGATACATTGGTGAATTTTCTATTTACGCTGTAGTCTGATTCATTTTGATAATGTATTCTGAAGCTGGGAAGTGGTGGTGTAAGATTGCTGGCACTAAAGTTTGTTGAAGAAGTCATTCTTCTTTACACTCCTGATCCTTATGGCACTTCAGAGCCCCCTTCTCATGAAGGTAATGATACTCGTAGCCTTACCTTTACTTCTTGCCCAGGCTGCATTACGAGGCAGAAAATTTTAATCTGCTACTGCACCAGCATTTCGATGGATTCCATTTGGTTATGCAGAGTGGTTACCTATTTTGCAGGATCAAGTGTGGAATTTAACATATCATGGCTCCGTGGGGGCCACCCTGTACTAAATGTTGGAGATTTGTCAATTGAGGCCAGCAGAAAATTGAGTTTATTGCTCGATCAGCTTAGGATGCCAACAGTGAAATCTATCAGTAACTTAATGATCATTGTGCTTGTTAATAGGTAGGCAACTAGCTCTAGTTATATGCATTCAAACTCTTTTCTGCTGTTGTTTTTGGATGAAATGGACTTGCTGCGTCCCTGCACTTGTGATTTCTTGTGCCAATTAATTTTACTGGTTTATGTTTCCTATCAGCCTTGCCACGATTGCAAAGAAAAGGCCTCCATGCTATGGACGCATTCTGCCAGTTTTGCTTGGTTTGGATCCCTCAAACTCTGTTATTGAAGGGATGCATGGTTATGGGGCACATCATGCTTTAAAAAATGCCTTCCTCACCTGCTTGAAGTGCAATCACCTGGGTGCTGCACCGGTATGTCTTGATTATTATTGTTTTTGCTTGCACATATGACTTGTTCTCTTTTCTTTCGTGGAGTTTATCTTCATCTTGACTTACAACTAATTTATAATTGTACTTGGTGTAAGTGTTAGTTTCAAATTCTTCTAGGCAAATTATTGATCTTAGAGTAGCAGATTTGTACTGGAAATTGGTTGCAGAGGATTTTTTTTTTTAACATATTATTTGGTTGATTCTGAACTTTTTACTAAGGTTTAAATTTTTTTATATGCTCTATAGATATGAGTGTTGTGCACAAGCTCCTTTCCTCATTTTCATTCAATGTAATTTGCTTTAGAGTTGAATGCGTGTGGGTGTTATTGGGACATTTGTGCTGGCCAAATCAAAATTGTCTGCAATTTTATACTCCAAAGAGTATTGTCAATTCATAATGTTTTCATTAGTTCTATCAGTAATTGAACATCCACTAAGAGATTTTCCTTAACATAGGAAGTAGTTTGGTTAGTCCTCTATATTTTGCATTTTTTCTACACTCTAGTCCTCTATATTTTGCATTTTTTCTACTCTCTAGAATAACTGTGGTTACCCAACTAACATTTCATGAAATCCACACCAGTATGTTTTTAACTAGCATTTGTATGAAACCAGTTGGTGATGGGGTTTTTTATGACTGCAGTGGCGGGATCGTTTAGTTGGTGTTCTAAAAGAGATGAAAGCCGGAGAGTTGGCAGAGGAAGTGCTACAAGTTTTAAGGAGCAATGGAAGTGTAGAGGAGGCAAAGGAAGATTTTCTAGTTGCACAGGTACTCTTTTGTATGTTTTCAATGTATATACTCATGTATACGTTGGTATACACATTTCCATGTACACACAAAGAATCACACATATGCATGAAGCTTCTTGATAAAGGCGTCGAGATTTTGCAGGAAGAAAAACTCTCAATTAAGTCATCTGATGGCATTCCAAATAATTCAGCAAGGAAACGATCTGGACCAGAAGACAGTACTGATTTGGCTGATTTGGCTAAAGATGATGATGTGTCTGGAAAACGTGTCAAATCATCTCCCAGTGTCTCAGAGGAATCATCTAAAGAGTTGGATCATAGAGCTAACAAAAAAGATGATGATAATGGACCTGTGCAGCAACTTGTTGCTATGTTTGGAGCCTTGGTTGCTCAAGGTGAAAAAGCTGTTGGTTCTTTGGAGATTCTTATTTCAAGCATCTCTGCTGACTTGTTAGCTGAAGTAGTGATGGCTAACATGCGCTACCTTCCTACCGGTCATCCCCAAGCGGAAGGAGATGATGAGTCACTACTGAACATGACTATTGTTGGCAGTGACACTGGAGCCAAGTATCCATCATCTTTTCTGACTAATGTTCTTTCACTTTCTAGTTCCTTCCCACCTATAGCTGCACAACTGAATGCTGGTCATTCAGTATCCAAAGACATACCGGTATGGGTTTCTTCTTCTATCCACTCACAGACCTTCATTTTTTTTTTCTCCCTTGGCATGAGTTTGGTGAATTGTATTGTTTTTTTTTTTGTTTATTTTAGGCTTCCTATTGTTCCATCTAACATCCTTTAAATAATTTGAAATTTTTTAGTTTAGATTTGTCATAATAGGGTGTTTACATATCTGCAGACAACAGACGAGGAAGAACTGCAGACGACAACAGACGAGGAAGAACTGCAGACGACAAAAGACGAGGAAGAACTCCATGTTGCAGCAGCTGATGTCGTTGATGTATATACTGGAAAAGCTCATGGTGCTGAAGATGAACTGATGCCTGCAGGTTTACCTGCTTCTTCAAATGTCGATTTATCTGGGATGCAGATGGATGGTTTGGCTATTTCATCTAATATCCATGATTTTGAGAATTTAGACAGTGAAATACCTGGTCTAGATTCTTCTGCTCGTAATGATATATTTTCAGAGACCATGGGTGCTTCTTCACTGGTCTCTACTGATATTGAAGATGCTAGCCAAGAGCAAGGTACAAGTCTGGGTACAAGGTCAAACCAGGAAGTGCTTCCATCAATATCAAATGACAGGTCAGAGGAGCTAAGTCCAAAAGCAGCTGCTACGGATTCCAACAGCCTGATCTCCTCAACTGCAACTTCTGTGCGTGTACACCAGCCTCTTGTTCTGCCTAAGATGTCTGCACCTGTTGTCAATCTTGTTGACGAACAGAAGGATCAGCTGCATAATTTGGCTTTCATACGCATCATTGAGGCATACAAGCAAATAGCAGTTGCTGGAAGTTCACAATTTCGCCTTTCCTTGCTTGCTTCTTTAGGAGTTGAGGTATTGATTCTATATTTTCAAGGATAGTTACCTCCCCTTTGCTGTTGGTTGTGGTGTAAATGATGTTTCCTGTACTTGGTCAGTTTGATTAGTTATATTACTCTATCTGCATTTTCCTTGTTACTCAGCTGAAATAACAATCCTTGTGTTCTTTTCTTCTTTGGCTAAATTCTTGCGAGTTGTAATGATGCATAATCTGGTCAAACATGCATGCCTTTGTAAGATCCATGCACCAGATAACCTGATCTAAGCATCTTCAACCATGTCAATGAACAAAATAATCATTTTGTTTGCTTTTCATTCTTCACCATCAGTGCTTAATTTTCTGAATTGTCAAGCCAGAATTTGGACATCTTTTGGTTTGGAAATGTGGACCTATACTAGTTTGCTCCTTCCACAAGAAAATTCCCACTATCTAATGGATGCTATCTTCATTCACACAGTAATTTGGAATCGCGCTTCCACTTCTTCAATTAAAACATGCTGACTATTGTTTCATTCTCTTTTTTCTCATGCACAGACTTAATTAGTGCAATGATCAATTCTAGGTTCCTCTTTTCCATGAAATTTTAATTTGGAAGTTTGGGTGGATATTAGTTGTCCAATGGTAAACTTTTTGTATCTGTCACTTTTATTGTGCACATGATTTTTAATTGCATATTTTCTTGTTTTAGATATTCAGAGAGTTGTATGATGTGCAATAGTTCATGACCTTATTCTACGTAGTTGCATAGTCAGAACTAGACATTAGTACGGAGAACCAAACTATACGTAATGTGCTGATATTTATTTATTTATTTTATTTTTACCTTTTTGCAGTTTCCTTCAGAGTTAGACCCATGGGAACTCCTTAAAAAGCACATATTGTCAGATTATGTGGTTCATGAGGTAAGAGAGTATTCCAACTTTTCATAGCTTATCTTATTGCACAGATGCTAACTTCTAGTGGTGATGGGCTTTAATCAGAATGCGCTAAAACTGCTTCATTTCATTTTTATAATGCCACCATCATTGTATCAACAAATTTTATGCTATGGAATTGGAGAGTTGGCATATTTAGTTTCGAGTTCATTGATTTTACTATATTATGGAAAGTTCCCTTTAATGTGTCTAGGGATTGTCAGCATGAGAATGAAGATTTCAGTTGTTCAGTTGTATTGCTGTGCTGATGCAGTCACTTGCTGGACTCTGCCATTGTTGCTCTTTTCTGTTCTATTTTGATTCTTCTAAAAAAAATGCAGCATCTGACAATAATTGCTGGGTGCCTTCAGGGACACGAGTTGACATTGCATGTCCTCTACAGGTTATTTGGTGAGGTAGAAGAGGAACATGACTTCCTTTCTTCTACAACCGCTGCTTCTGTGTATGAAATGTTCCTTCTGACTGTGGTTCGTATTTATTTCCCTTTTACAATTTCTCATTCTTGCATCAGATATGTATATTCTGAAAGAAAGAAATTATATTCAATTGCAGGCTGAAACGCTTAGAGATTCTTTTCCTCCTTCAGACAAATCTTTAAGTAGATTGCTTGGTGAAGCTCCTTATCTTCCAAATTCAATTTTCAGTCTATTAGAGTCCTTGTGTTCTCCTGGAAACATCGATAAAGCTGAGGAGTTGCAAAGTGGAGATCGAGTTACTCAAGGTCTCAGCACTGTATGGAGCCTGATTTTGCTGAGGCCTCCTATTCGAGAATCCTGCTTAAAAATTGCTCTGCAGGTTTCTTCTCTTTATCATCGATTCCATTTATTTCAATTGTCAATAACATTTGTACATTTTGAATGCCATGCCTTTCTCGGCTTCTTTGCTAGTTTCTGTGAGGGTTCTTGCAAGTTAAAGTGTTGCATAGCAATGCTGCAAAAATAGAAAAATATATAATAAAAAATAAATATTAAAAACCATTAAGCAAAAATAAAAATAAATAGAAAAATATATCATTTGCACATTTTCTTTTTGTAGTGATCATCATTCCCACTAACATCATCCATAACTGCAAATCTTGTGAGAGATGAATACCAGTTCACATTTTGTTGAATTGTTTTTCACTTCATGTCTGATCAATCATTCCCTCATGTATGACTATTTTGTAATTCTAGGAAGATGGAATATTAATCATGTGGTGAAATTGAGAGCTGGATGATCTCTTACTGCCTATATTTACTATCAGGGGGTTGACTCCCATTGTGCAATGGTGTTCCTGGCTGTGTTATCTGTAGATTATTTTATGATTGGCCATTTTGTAAATTCTAGTGATTGTTTGAGGAAACTTTCTTATTGTCTTGTATTTAATTTAATGTTTTTCTTTTACCTCTGGAAGAGTGCAGTTCATCATTTGGAAGAAGTGCGTATGAAGGCACTTCGTCTGGTATGCAACACCCAAGCACAACTTGCTATTGAAGGAATAAATAAGATGCTTGTTATTATCTGTTTTATCATTCTGGGTTCATTTTGCAGGTGGCAAATAAGCTTTATCCTCTCTCATCCATTGCTCAACAGATAGAAGATTTCGCAAAGGAAAAGCTGCTTTCTGTGGTAAATAGTGATGCTACAGAAAGCATGGATGCTGAAGGGTCATTCTCTGAATCACAGAAGGTAGTGGTTTTATGCATTATGGATGTCAAGTTTCACTCTTGCAAAATCTTCTTACATATTTGTCATTTTTGTGCTGAAATGATTTGAGGTTATATACCCCAACTTTTTTATCTACAAACAGGGAAGTAACATGTAAATTTGTAATTTTCCATTTTGTTTTAGATAATTCTTTGTTGTAAAAGCTGCTATGAGCAATTATGTACCTTTCTGCTATTGCTGACACATTTTCTGAAAATGGTAACAATCTGTGCCCCTTGCTAGTGTTTAATAGATTGCAAAACACATGATATAAACTGCAGTTACTCAATTTGTTGATGTTCTTCTATTAGATTTGGGTGAGGCCTCTTACAAGTTACAATTTAAGGAAATATTTGAATTATGTAATGTTAGAGTTTCACTACATGAACTGGTTGTGCACCCTTTTCCATCCCTTATAAGTTTAAATACTTGGCATGAAAATAATTATATCGAGTTTTTTTCATGATGATAGATTTAGCTAGTTGAAGTGTTTCTGGTGGATTTCATTAGCTCCCAAGTTGCTTTCTTTTTCTTAGATCAACAAATGCACCAAAATATTTCTCCAGTTATAATTCTACAATTCAATAGCTGGAAGAATATGAATGGAACTACACCAGTTTATCGCTTGCTTTTTCCAAACCAGTATGTTTCCTGGTTATGTTCTAATTACATCTTCAACAGGATTCGATTTTGGAAAAACCATCAAATGAGCATCAATCTATGAATGCCATCAGTAAAGATATCTCCTCTGAGACTCATCAGTCATGCACATCTGAAAGTGTATCATCACTCTCAATCTCAGAGGCCCAGCGGTGCTTGTCACTGTATTTTGCCCTGTGCACAAAGGTGTTATTTTATTCTATGTCAAAGCCTTCTCATTTTAAATTTCCAACATTTGAAGTTGTTATCATCAATATATGGTAATATTTTATTTAAGAATCTAATTCTTCTCTGGATTGGATTAATATTTCTACGTTTAATCTGATTGACAGAAGCACTCCCTTTTTCGCCAAATTTTTATTGTTTATAAAAGTGCATCAAAGGCAGTTAAACAGGTTTGGTTTATTTGCATTACATTTTACACTGAATGCTGTAGTTCATTTTGTTCCTGCTGTGAGACTCTTATTAATTATATGGTGCAGGCAGTTAATCGGCACATTCCTATACTAGTCCGTACTATGGGTTCGTCATCTGATCTTCTTGAAATAATTTCAGATCCTCCTATTGGAAGCGAGAATCTTCTGATGCAGGTTTAGCAATTGGTCAATTATGTAACAAACTCAACCCTATTGAAGTGTTTATAATACTATTGCTGATTTTGTCCCCTTTTCTTTTTTCCATTTTCCCAATATACATAGGTTTTACAAACACTGACAGAAGGGGCAGTTCCTTCACCTGAATTGTTATTCACCATTAGGAAGTTGTATGATTCAAAAATAAAGGTATGAAGCCATGTTGTTGATTTATTAGCCAATATTGATTAGCTTTTAATGAAAAGTAAAAAGAAGTGAGGCTCTTGGCTAATGTATGCTTGCTTTTGATTTATTACAGGATGCAGAGATCCTAATTCCAATATTACCATTCCTACCCAGAGATGAGGTCTCTCTTGTTCATTGTTTTGTGTATAATCATATAAATGCATCTCTTTTTATGACATCTGCATTTTGCATCTGTTATTTTTCTTCTTGCAGTGTGAATACTTTATGTGTTGGTAGTGTCAGTTCATTATTTAAGATGGTCATTCAGTGATGCAAAAAAGACAGCAATGTTTTTTGTTCAGCTTTCCCTTGGTACCTGTGATTCCTCATATTAAATTGAAGTCTATTAGATCCTATAATGTCAGGGACATTTACGTGGCAATTAGGTGGTCAGATTTGCTGCCACATCAATATAATATAAACCACTGGATCTAGATAACATAATGACTGTTTGAAAGACATGTACTGCTCTCAAACATGGTAGCAGTGAATTGATTTATCCTATTTACATAAATCAGTGACTGGCAAAAGATATCAATCATGATTTTTTTTAAACTAAACAAATCTTTATTGGAGCTTACATGACAAGATGATTTTACTTATATGAGTAGCTATGATACTGGCTACTTTGTAAATTCATTTCCAAAGAAGCTAGATTGCAGTAGATGAAAAAGTAATTCCCTGTATATTGCAAGGATAGATAGGTCCGCATGATGCATTTAACCTCAAAGACCAATGCGCGATATAAATCCATCTCAATAGTTGATGTCAGGTTATCCACTCTCATTCCCTCCCTCGTTAGTGGACTCAACCAAAACATTTGCTCTCATTAAACTGACTGATTGCCCACAGCGGCTTCTTGGAGATTGGACCTCAATCAATTTGGTTCTAGGACTAACCATGGCATTTGCTGGCTTGGTTTTCAACTTGTGGCAACTTGTGAGCTAACCTAGGATGGAGACATAGATGGGCTAGAACTATTCATATTATTCTTTCCCAACATGATCCATAGATTCTAGGAGTTCCATCATTTTCCTACATCAGAGGAGAATATACTGAGGTCATGTATTTGTATTCTCCTCTTTCCAATAGTTGCAATTGTGTTCTTCTGATGCATATATGGATATTGGTTTTTTATTTTTATTTTTTTTCTGTTATCCATCTCTTCATTTCCCTTTAATAATTTTAATTCCTTATTTTCCAGATTTTGCTGATCTTTCCCCATTTAGTGAATCTTCCTCTGGATAAGTTCCAAATTGCACTTGCTCGTACACTACAGGTATCTTCTTCTTTTTTTTTTAAAAAAAAAAAATAGGGAAAAAGGATCTCCTTCACTTTGCATCCAGTTTTCTTTGAGTATTTTGAGTGACTTTATGTTTCTAATCATGTACTTCTCTCTAACAGACTAGGACCCTTGTTTTTTTTCACATTATGTAAAGTCCTCCCACCTGTCCAAGAATATGACTTAAATAACCTGTGAACCTTGCAATACATTAAAATATACTTCTGGTTTTAGCTTTTTATTGCATTTCAAAAGCATTTAAATCAATAATTCAAGGTTGATGAATCAAATCATATTCATTGCAATCTTTCCCTATTTTATATTTATGTTTGTGATTGGTCTCCATTTCCATGGAGATATGGGCCATCCAAAAGCCCACTTGTCTAAATTTCTATATTGAACTCATTTTTTTGGTTGTCATATACATCAATTATCAGCATCTAAATTTTCTCTTTTCCATTCCATGCTTTTATGATGCTCTATCGCATGCTGTCAGTGAATATGGGGCTGTTCTCATTGTTTCTCATTCTAGTTCCAACAATGATTTCATCCATAGATGTTGATCAAATATTTGACTTCTCGCACTGCTTACTGTCAGTATTAATGTTCTCTAAAAAATGGCTCCTGCAGTTGAATACACTAGTAAGAAATACCTTTATCATGGCCAAGTTTGATTTCTGGAGGAGTCTGCTCTAAACTCATCAAATGCTTCTCTAATCTGTTAAACAACGTGATGTAAATGCAGGGATCATCTCATTCTGGTGCGATGCTCTCTCCAGCTGAAGTATTAATTGCCATCCATGGTATTGATCCTGACAGGGATGGAATCCCCTTGAAGAAGGTATGTCTTTGCTCCTTTTTTCATGCTTCTGTGGAATTTACGAATTTGAATAGGTGTACAACTGAGTGATGTGCTTTTGTGTTCAGGTTACAGATGCTTGCAATGCTTGTTTTGAGCAACGACAGATATTCACTCAGCAAGTTCTTGCGAAGGTCTTAAATCAGTTGGTCTGTGTCATTCCTAACTTTGAATTTGTATCGCAAAATCCTTCAATTGTCTTTAACTGATGTCACATCTGAACCAAGTTAATCCCTGCAGGTTGAGCAAATTCCTCTTCCTTTATTATTCATGCGCACGGTACTACAGGCTATAGGTGCTTTTCCAGCATTGGTAAGAAATTCACAAGAAAAAATTTAAATCAGAAGGCCAATTTTCTATTATTTCTTCTGGAAGAGCATTATTGATTAATTGATTAATTGATTAATTGACTAATAAAATAGCACTTAAGGCATCACCAAGCCATAGGTGGCTTTCCAGCATTTTTAAGAATTTCAGAAAAATTTAAATCAAGAGGCCATTTTTATAATCACTTCATTATTTGTAACCATGTCTCTAGATACAATAAATATTCTTAAGGTCATCTCTACTTCATGAAATATGGCTTGAAATACATGTGTGCATGTTTCGGTGACTCTTTTGAATATTCGGAGACTGAAACAGTTTTCTTTTGTTATGGAAACCCACTCGCGCTGTTTACTTATTGTAATTGGCCTGGTTGGTGCTGTTAGCTAAGAAATTTGTGAATCGACACCCCCTTTCCTTTCAAATTAATTATATTTGGACATGATACTCTTGGATCTTGGTATGTATTTGACTAGGTTTTTTCTATTATTGCAGGTGGAGTTTATTATGGAGATCCTTTCTCGTCTCGTAAGCAAGCAGGTTAATACTTCTTCTCCATAGGCTTATTGCCAATGACTTTACGAACCATACTTATTTTACAGTTGATTCAATGGACTATTGCAGATATGGAAATACCCGAAGTTGTGGGTTGGCTTCCTGAAGTGTGCACTATTGACGAAGCCTCAGTCATTCAATGTGTTACTTCAGGTGTGATCTCTTCTATTTGCTTGCTATTGAAAATTTTAGCCACTATAATCTAAAACCAGTGGGTAGCCATGAACCAGCACCTCTGATTTTTAAATATCAATCTAATTTCTAGATCAGAATGTAAATTGTGCATTTCAGAAGCAAATTTGTTCTTAACCAATTTGATAAACTCTGTTTTTGTCATTCAGCTTCCTCCACCTCAACTGGAAAATGCACTGAACAGAACCGCAGCACTGAAAGCTCCTTTGGTTGCCTATGCTAGCCAACCAAACATTAAATCTTCACTTCCAAGGTTTATAATATAATCCCTCTTGCTTGTGTAAATAGAAGAAAATCCAATTTCTCTCAACTAGAGTTTTTCCTGCTTCTGACGGTAGAAGATGCATTTTGAATTTTGAATTTTGCATTTTAGGTCTGTTCTGGTGGTCCTGGGAATAGCTCCAGACCCTCAGACTTCAAGTCAAGCACAGACAAGTCTGGCACAAACTGGAGATGCGAACAACTCAGATAAGGATGTGACTGTAGAGAATTCAAAAACTGGAGAAACGAGCAACTCAGTTAAGGAGGTGCTGACAGAGAAATCAAAAGAATCTTCTGTTGCTAGCTGAATGTCCGAAAACTCGGTACTTGATGAGTCAGAAGTTGCTCCAGAGGAGGTTGCTGTGCCTGCCAAGCAGCTCCAAGCTTAGCACTTGGAGGCACCAAGTTCTCCAAGTTTTTGGATGCTCATGCCATACTCTCACCGTGCATATCTGCGACAGAAAGAATCAGATTTTACCCCATGTGCTGTTATACTGACAACCGTTGCATGGATAAATTTAGTGAAACTGCTGCACCAGCCGAAGATATTCGTTGTCAGGAAGTTTCCGGGGCAAGATAGAAGTGAAATTGTGAACCATTTGTACTCAACATGCGAGTTAAAACAATTTCTGAAGGAAATTTCTTTTCTGTATTTTCAGATGTTTTTCTTATGTTTGTATCGGGGAGTGTTTGTATCGGGGAGTTGCTAATATCAGAGATGTACATAAACAAAGATCTGAGCCAGTTGACGATGTCCCCTTCCTTTTTTTCCAAGAGCAATAGCATTTTTAAAATCCAAGACTCCAATCTGTCAATCACAAGATCATCAAAAAATGAGTCTGTCCTATTTTATTATCTTGTTCATTGATGCTTGTCTATTTAAATTGTCTGAAAATGCCTTAATTTATTGTTTTTTTAAATGATTTTAATGAATTGATATAAAAAATAATCTAAAAAATTATCATTTTAATGTAATTTTAATTAAAAAATATATTTATAAAAATATTCGCACCTTGATTTGTTTAAACGTGATATAACCCAACAACTATTGTTTTATGGTGGCCCTTATTTGGTGTTACTATGCCCTCAACAGCAAGTAATACTTAAATTCCATAATATATTATCTTTATCTTTGAAGATTATGATTGGGTGGCTCTTTAATTCTTGACTCAAATTCGTAACATACACTAAAATTTATGTTTTATCTGCCATTTTTAAATAATAGGTTCCATGCAGCTTCGTTAACTACATAAAAAAATAAAGTATAAATCTTGCATTCCTTTGAAGAAAATCAAGTATAATATATGTTTTTTTTCACCTCATCTAAAACTAAAATTTTATAATCTGCAGCTAAATGATTCTTAATTCAGCTTTTTTTTTTTCCTGACAGTCTCATCCACCATGAAAGAATGAATATGGTGCTTCAACTCATTGAAAAAGATTTCCTAATAGCCTATTATTCAATTAATAGTTTCTTTATTCCTTAGAATTAGCAATTGTCTTTTACATCAATGTATATACAATCCCTGTATTAATCAATCAGATTATTACTGTAGTAAATAGAAAAAAACAGCAGAAAGAATCATAACTAGTCATTCCACAGTGTTTATACAAGACCAGAGCCCACTATACCTAATTACAAAAGAATTAGAGTTGCTCAATCATATTAAACCTGCAGCTGCGCATCTTCTTGTTCTTTTTTTTTTCCTCTCCAGTTATGTACTATTGCAGGCTCCTCAAAAGAATACCATGTATTTGCTCAGGAATTCAATTTTTTTTTTTTTTTATCATGACCAGGGTATTAATACATGAAATGGCAATTAATTTTAGCAAAATGCTACCATGAAGGTGTGTTTGCTCAGGTGCCTATCCAAGAAACAGAGTTATCGTGCATTGTTCTCACACTGTCAAAGCAGAAGCAGGAATGCCATGCATTTGAAACCATTCAGGCATGTGGAACTTCTTGTGAAGTACATGCCTAACATCCTTTTGCAGGGATAGGTTTTTGAGGAGTGGAAGGAGGACATCCAAAAGCTGCACGAGCCAAATGACAGAAACAGACAGAAAATGAGGTGAATCAGATTCTTAGGCATTAACAGGAAAATTCTTCAATGCACCGAGATTACCTACCTGGTCATCATATGGCAGTCCAGCAGAGAACGGAACACATGGGATTCCATTCAATGGCTGTAGCAAGAAACTGAATGGGTTGTTGTCAACAATCACAACTCGAGAGAGATCCTTTGATAAACATGACAGATCCTTCACAAGTTCTCGATATTCCCTGTGATTTACACAGTGAAAGATCGTCAGCATTTGCAAGCAAGGTCTTTAATCTATAAGCATCGGAATCCAATAAAATGACATCGCTTTCCCAGAGTCATGCAAGTGGTAAACAATGACATGTGAACTAGAATTAGCTTTCCACAAAAGCTATTCTTAAATGAATCTTCTCAGTGCAACCTAGACCCTAAAACCCATTACACATGACAGTGCTTGAGAAAAAGAAACAATCATGGAAGCTGAGACGAGAGGTGTGCCTCACATTACGCTCCGAAGGCATTTTCTGACCGAGCTATCATAGCCCTACTATCTGATAATATTCTCATGCCCAGTTCTAACATAATCAAACAAGTTAAAATACAAAACATCCAATATATATTGCAACAGTAACAGGAATAATGTTGTGGGTAAAAGCAAGCTTCATTAGTATAGTCACTTGATGCCTTACCTAGAGTATACCAAAAGCTTAAATTGGGATCAAATCCCACCAAACTTCAGATGGACAGGATTATTTAGTATGGTTGCTTGATGTCATACCTCGTGTGTAGCCCAAGGTTCAATGAATCTCTCAATAAACCGAAGAAGACAAACTGGCTATAACCAACCTATCCATTTCAAGTTCAATTTCGCTTCGGTGAGTTTATAAATGGAACCTATGTGATGCTACAAGAACTGACCTTGCAATCTAACACCAACAGTCAAGAATACTCAGTTCTGCCACGTGGTCCTAATATAAGAAAATAAGTTTGCTTACAATATCAAAAGGTTGATGCCGCACCCATGCTGTCTAGCCCAAGGTTCCATGACGCCTCAGTAACCAACAAAGTAACAGCACAAACTGGTTATACTCACCCATCCATTTAGAGATGGGAACATATGTGACACTACAAGGACTGAACAACTAATCTAACCTTACCTTTTGAGAAAACTCCATTCTGCCAGTCGATCCTAATATATAAGAAAGTAAGTTTGCTTACAATATCAAAAGGTTAATGCCACACCCAATATTGTCTAGCCCAGGGTTCAATAGGCATCTCAGTAAACCAACGAAGAAACAGTACAAACTGGTTATAATCACCCCTGTATAGAGATCAAACCTATGTGACGCTACCAGGACTGACCCAGTAATAATACCCCTCCTCTCCCTCTCTCGCACACAGGATATACCAAAAAACAAGGATAAGGAAGAAAAGAGGTCATTGCCCAATAGTCCTAATGAAATAGGGTTTTCAAAGGGGAACTTTGTTAGCAGCCCAGCCCTTCAACAATAATTTGCAGGGTCTGTTAGACTCCAAGCCTGCAACCTCAGCGGCAAGCTCAAGACTTTTAATAGTGAAGTAAGCAACAGCCCAATCATAAACCAGGAGAAACAGCCACAAACTTTCAGAGAATACATAATGCCAAAGTTCTCAAAAACAAACCTTGAGCATTATCCTAACAAGCAATCTAAGAGATTCTCAGAATCAATGCTGGAGCATTTTCCAGTTAAGGAACAGATTGGATATTCTATAAATAAATAGTAATTTGCAATAAACTATGGCACTTACGTGCTAACAGTTGAAGGTCGAAAAAGACGTTGACTAAATCGGTTCTCCACATCTATCCTGTCAAAGAGTGGACTGGCGTAACCTGTATGAAGCCTAAACACAATAAATAAAAGGAAAAAGAGAGCAGGATAACCGTGAAGATCAATAAGTCTAACAGAACAATATCTACCTTCAATACCAGCAGTAAACAAAATCAAATCTGCAAATTCACCAATCTGTTTCAAGAACTCTCTCAAACCAGGTCTTTCAAACACTGTCACATGATTAATTTCTGGTTTTCCTTCAACATCCTTTGATCCAGTAAATTCATATTAATATCCACTGATACTGATAAAAACAAAGTATCAGGTAGAGAGAAAAAGAGAGATAGACCTTCTCTGAAGAGAAATATTCCAATTCAAAACATTTCACCCCTGCTTCCACTGCTCGGGTGCGAATAATGGGTGGCAAGCTAGAAGTCTCATATGCACAAACTAGAGTTTCATCCAGGTCAAGCACCACCTGTATTTACAGAGTAAACTGCATTTACAAAACTTATTGCTCGGGCAAGATAAGCAATGCATGCCTACAAATCAAGGAGCACCCTTTTGGCCAAAAACACAACTTGATATGAAAAACAATAATAAACTTTCATAATGCGAGTGGAAGATTTCTAGACACAAACAATCCACTCTAGCACAACAAAACCTTATACCTAAAACAACCACAATCACTTAATGCAACACAACCTCCCAAATTCAATCCATAAAAGTTAAGAATCTAACAGCGTTATTTGTCATTCATCATTTATTACTACATTCCCCCACAATGGCATTCATTTCTCACCCAACTACTAAAACCAAACTGGCCCAAATTACCAAATAAAAAATAAAACTGCGCAACCAATATTCAAAACCAAGAAAACAAAGTACCAAAAACAACGACAAAATCCCAACAAAAAAATAAAATAAAAATTTAAACAAAACCCACACAAAAAAGAAAAAAACAATGGAAACAATAAAAGAGAGCACATACAGTGAGCTTTTCAGTGGGGGAATCATCACTAGCACCAGAATTGCTAACATCATCAGGAACACAGGTGCTATCATGGGCCGTGTCTGTGATCTTTTTTGACGTGGTTTCTCGCAGAGGAATTTCAACAATAGGCAAGGGCTTAAAAGAAGAAGAAGACGAAGAAGAGGAAAGAAGAGGAAATGCGAAACAAATATAAGAAAGAAAAAATTGAGGAGTCCCTCTTAAAACCTGTAAAAACAACTTGGTTATAAATCGTAACCAATTCATTATTCCTCTCCATATTTCCATCACTGATCTTGACACACACACTTCTCCTCCTCCTCCTCCTCCTATTTCCTCTATCATTGCCACCCCACAATTTTTCTCTCTGTTTATTTTTTTATCAACTCAGACAGCAAAAAAAAAAAAAAAAAAAAAAAACCTGTAATTTAAAGAGACAGACAGAGCCTAGGTTGCCTTTCGTAATTTGCATGTGTCGTTTGGAAGATGTTTGTGTTCTTTGGGCAATGGAGGGAATAATGCGGACGGGTGGTGGGCTGGAGGCGACTTTTCGTTGCCTGGACTTCAAGTTTGGTTAAAGGCGGAGAGAATTTGAATAAATTGTTTTACACTGTGCTATGATTGCTTTTTTAATCCAAATATTTTTCACATTAAAATATATAAAATTAATATTTTTTATTATAATTTATTTTTAAATATTCTAATCTAAAAATATTTAAAAAGTAATTCAAAAAAATTAATTTTTTTTTAAATCACAACCCACCAGTCAAATAATAATAATAATATCATAGTATTAACTAGCATGGTCAGATTAATTTTTTTTATTATAAAAAAATATCTATATGTTGCAAATATTTTTTTAATAGAAAAAAATATTTAAAACTATATAAGAATTGATTTGATATGACTCAATCGATTTAACGAGTTAAAAATCATTTAAAATAAATATTTAAGATGGAGTTTTTCTTATAAATATTAATATAATAACATATTGAATCAATTCGAGTCAACTTTGGTTAACCTGCAATCCGCATGTCGGTTCATGAAATCAAAATAAACTCATAGATAACAAATCAAAATAAATTATAAAAATTAATTTCCAATAAACTCAGTGTTAAAGAATGGAATTGAAAAAAAAAATTCAAATAAAAAACAAAAATGACCCGATTCAACTCAGGCTAACCAATAAAACCCATGACCTAGTGTTAAAAGATGCAACTGAAAAAAAAACTCAATTATAAAAAGGATATAGAAACTGACTCGAGTCAGCGCAGGTTAACTTGCTAGACCCGTGACCCGAGTCATGAAAAGAGATAACTTTATAGAAAGCAAATTAAAACAAATAATGAATCATAATTCTCAATGAACCCAATATTAAAGGATGAGATTGAAAAAAATCAATTAGATAAAAGAAAAAAAAACTCGAGTCAATTGAGTTAACTTATCAAACTTGTAGTCCAGGTCATAAGACTGAAATTGCCTCACAAAAAATAAATTAAAAACAATTATAAAGTCCAGTCCCCAATAAGCTTTATGTTAAAAGCTAAAATTGAAATTTAAAAATTAATTAAAAAAAGAACACAAAAAATGATTCAAGTCAACATGGGTTAACCCGTCAAACCGGTGACCCGAGTCATGAGATGGGAAAAATCTTATAAAAAGCAAACCAAAACAAATCACAAAGTCTAATTCCCAATCAACTTAATATTGAAAGATGAATTTGAGAAAAAAAATCAATTAGAAAAAAAAGCTCAATTTAACTCATTAAACTCATGGTCCGGGTCATGATATTGAAACAATCTCTTAAAAAATAAATTAAAAACAATTATGAAGCTCAATCCTTAATAAACTTAATGTTAAAGGATGAAATTGAAATTGAAAACAAAAAAAATTAAAAAAACATTATTATAGAGAATAGTATTTTGTGAGGAAAGATACAATAAAATCTCATTTTCTTTTAGTTTTGTGTTAACAACAAGATCCTTGGCCGACACTACGCCGAGTGTCTGATCAATTTTTATTTAAATCATAAACACAATATAAAAGCATTGTTAACGTGTTTTTTTAACCTAAAAAGATTTAATAGTGAATTTAAAATTTGATGCATATCAGACAACATTTTTTTTAAATATTAAGATGTAGATATATTAGATTGACTCGGACTAACTCTAACAAATATGCAAAACATGCAATTCAGATTATGAGAGTGTGATAATTTCATATAAAACAACGTGAGATAAATTACGAAGCCTAGTTTTCAATAAGTAAAAATATTGAAGTGCAAAAATAAAATAAAAAAGATAAAAAAATGACTTAAGTCAAACTGAGTAAATCTGCTAAACATGTGAGCTGAGTTGTGAGAATGAGATTACATCACAGAAAACAAAATGCTGCCAGTCGGCCCAACCCGACCTTGCTAGGTCCAATACAATACAACACAACACAACAACAACAACAACAACAACAACAACAACAACAACAATATATAGTATTAAATAAACAAAAAATCAGAAAAATTTCAAAAGTCATTTCAATTTTTTTTTAATTTTCTCACATGTTTTTCTATCAATTTTGCACATTTTCGGGCTGTATATTTACAATGTAAGATACAAATATGGTATTAAAATACCATGTTTTCTTCGAAATGTTTTAAAAAAAAATCTCAAAATTTTTAAATTAATTTCCCCATAAAAAAAATATTTTATTTTCATACGTACGATCAAATCTTAAAAGTTTTCCAAGCTAAGATATCGTAACTAGTTTATGGTTATCCATTAGGATTTGGCCAAAATATATAAAACCCTTTACCAATCATTTTGTTCATTTTATATTAAGGTTTAGATGTAGACTTTAATATTTAGGGGTGTAAAACTACATAATAGAGCATACCCTCAAGTATTAAATATAAAAAGTACAAAACAAATGCGATGTGAAAATTTAATATTTTCCCTTCCCTTCCAGCTGTGTACCTCCACGCTCTTCGAGGAGGGAGATTTGGCCTTCCAAAGCTTCGGTTCCATTTTCCTTTCTTTCTCCCAAAGCTGCCAACGAGCTTGATCTTTGCCTGCAAAACAAAGAAAAAAAACCCCGTAAATAGTCAATTTTATTTTTTTTACATATGTTTAAGCTTTCTGTTTCAATCTTTCTCTTCGTCTGTCTCCCTCAATCTGAGCTACTGTTAGTAGCGAAGAGGATGGGATGAGGCTGTAAGGGGTGTTGGCTAGTTTTCGTGTTGATGGTGGCTGAGTTCGGTGGTGAAGGATGCTGGAGTTTTGTGGTGGGTCTGGTCAGTTGGAGTGATGGTCGAGCTTGTGTTGTTGTAATGGTGGCGTGATGGTGGGGTTAGGAGAATAGGGACGACAACTATGGTTGTCTTGGCAATAAAGTAGAAAGTGAGGGGGTTGTGGGGTGTTTGGAAGTGAGTTTGGTGTAGGAGATAGTGTGTGGCCTGATAGGCTAGTATTGGTTTCAAGGCCAGAAGAATGGGGTGTTGAATAAAATAAAATAAGCCATAATACAAAAATTTAAACAAATCAAAACAACTAAATCACATCAAATACACAAAGCTTAGTCCAAAATTGTATAAAAGAAACAATGCTTTTCCTAGTGGAGTCGTCATTTTGCCGCACGTTGATGCGCGACGTTGGAGGGGTCGTTTGGAGTCCCTACCTAGTTATTTGATTCAGGTTCGTTATGAAACCTGAGTATATTGCTCTTATAAGAGATTTGAGGGTAAGATAATAGTTGTGGCTAGGAAAGATATTAGCACCCTTAGCGCACCCTACCTGTTGTAAGCTGCTTTGTGGTCTAGGGGTTTTGATGGTTTTCTTATTGGTTGTCTATTTGTGGTTTAGAATTTGAGATTTACTCGTATGAATAAACCCGATATTTAAAAATTTATTATAGACTCGTGTACTCAAATAAATTCTTAGAAAAGAGATTCTTCGTATTTTATGTATTACGATGAAAAATACTTCCAATTAAAATTGGTTAACATTTAGAATAACTCTGAGAATGTTCTGGTCAACTCTGATATTTCAAATACCAGCCTCACTTATAGGTTCAATGTTCTATACCAGGATTTTTAACCATTAATTCTCATGAATTAAAAAAGGATGATTTATTGAAATATTATCAAAATTCTCATGAATTTAATAAACTGGTTATTAAATTTTAAAATAGACGCGAATATATATTTTGAATTTTCATATGGACATACTACGTAATATGATTTTCTTTGTATTTTTAAGACACTTGGCCGTATGCAATTAAAACATTTAATTCTTTTTATCCTTTTGGTTTTAAACATTTAAAAACATATATAAAAAATACGAACACACACATCTTTTTTTACTATATTTTACTCATACACCCACAATTACCAATTTACAAATCACTAAAATTCAAAATAATCCAAACACATTAAAAACCTATAATTTACAAAATAAACCCCTAAAATTCAGGAACGAAGCTTCTGAGTTGCAGGAACAGTGCTGGGAAGCTTCTAGGAGGTGGAGGAGCCATGACAACACATCTTTTCCACGCGCCACCATTTCTATCGGCATGTAGGACTATGCACCGCTGTTGTTAGAGAAGTAAAACCAACGGGATCTGAAATGACTCTTTCACCTTTTCCCTTCCTTGTCGGCTGCGTACCTCCACGTTCTGCGAGGAGGGAATCTAGCCTTCTAAAGCTTTGGTCCCCTTTTCCTTTCTTTCCCTCTAGGTCGGTGACAAGCTTGATCTTTTCTTGTAAAGCAAAGAAAAAAATCCACGCAAATTGTTGATTTTAATTTTTTTTAGATTTGTTTTAGATTTTTGTTTAAGCTTTTTGTTTCAATCTTTCTCTTCACCTGTTTCCATCAATCTGAGCTATTGTTAGCAGCGAAGAGGAAGGGATGAAGTTGTGAAGGGTGTTGGTTGGTTTTCGTGTTGATGGTGGCTAGCTTCGATGGTGGCATGATGGTAGGGTTAGGAAAATAGGGATGATAGTTGTGTTTATCTTGGCAAGATAGAATGAAGTGAGGGGGTTATGGGGCGTCTGAAAGTGAGTCTAGTACAAGAGATGGTGTGTGGCCTAATAGGCTAGTAATGGACTCAAGGTTAGAAGAATAGGGTGTTGGTCGGGGATGATAAAGGAGATTGGGGGAACTACTGATTCTAAAAGGCTGAAGATTTAATGGCGGGTCTGGTCAAGGAATGACTCTGAAGGTTAAGGTTTGTTTTTCTTGTGTGTGGGTCGGAGTTTTGGGTGTCGGTGTTAATGGTGTGAAGGAGAAAGAAAGGGAAGTGAGGGTGAATGTTTTGGTTAGGGAGAATATTGGATGTTGTGTAAATGGAGGTCTGTGGGTAGAGAATTAAGGCGGTCGGCTGTCTTTAGGGCTAACTCGAGAGGAAAAAGAAAGAAAGAAAAAAAAGGAGGGGCGATGGCTAGGCAAAAAAAAAAGGTTAGGTTTTTTAAGGTTTTTATTTTGCTCTCGCTCCCATAATTTCTCACTTTTTTTGTGTGTTTTATGTATATATTTATAGGGAAAAAAGTTTTTTATTTTTAATTGCTAGGTCCCCAAGCAAACTTGTTGACCAAGCAACCCGAAAAGCAAAGTGGTCCTTCAACTTCTTTCTTTTCATATTTGATCCCTTGCAAATTTTAATTTTTCTTATTTTTTTAAAAAAATAATTTTTTTTAAAGAGTAACTTCAACATTGACTTAAAAAGCACGTTAACAACTGAATGAGTGGTAAAAAGATGATGCAAGTGACGCAAAGACGTCAAAATCATATTTTTTGGATTTTTGTTATTTTTAGTTTTTTTCTAAAATTTATCAAAAATTGGATAAAAAATTGGATAGCAACATTTAGAATGGGTTTTGTGTTTTGGTTATAAGGCCCATCATATAAGAGGTTTGACCCATATTAAAGTGCCTTGCTTAACAAAGGCAGACATTCCAACATTTTTAATAAAATAGGTTTTTTTTAATAAAAATCATTAAGACTTTGTTTTCCAAATAAAAAGTATCAGTCATTAGTTTGTTACTCACCTATGATGTCTAAAGTAAAGAGTCGTTATAGGTTGTTATCTTTGGTATCGATTGAGGGTAGCACACTTATTATACTTTGATTTTCAAAATGCATAAGTTTTTCAATAAAATAACCATTAATTATTTCTAAAATAAATGAATCTTCATTGGTCATTACTCTTAGAGGTTGATTAGGGGTAACAAGGTAGTTCATTCATTTGTGATGTAAACTTCACTTCTTTTCAAATAATGATGTTAGCAAAAATGATAATAACTATAGTAAAGAACCATTTTTCCTTGAACAATTGTCCATCGACAATGTTTATGTATAAATGAGTCATCATAAAATGATATGTATAGGCATTGATTGAGGGTAATATTTTAAGAAAATGAAACAATAAGTATGATTGTTAATATAACAATACGCTTCAGGATAAAGAGACCATCATAGGTCATTATCTTGAAACTACGTAACTTTTAGTCCCAATAATAGATGTCCATTTTTAGATACCTCTAGATCTTTCCTTCAGATATATGAACCATCAACTATCACTATTTGAATATGAGAAGTGAAGGTACAGAAATAATTCAGAAAAGATTAGGTTTGATTCCCTATATAGGATAGATGAACCTTAGTGAGATAAACCATCACAAAAATAAGTTTAGGTTGGGTCAACCTAACCCTATATAAGCCCATCTTGTTATTCATTAATGATGTTTGAAATATTGTCACTGGTCATAAATCTTGATCAGGAATAAACAATCCTTATATGGTCATATTAACTCACTAATTATTTTTAGAATAAATGAGCCATCATAGGTTGTAATTCTAGTGGCAACCAGGAATGAAGAAATCATTTGAACCTCATATAGGATAAATTTTGGCCCAACCAACCCCTCTTTTTCACTGGGTTTAATTCCCTATATTAAACCCATACTTAACCATAAATATCCATGCATCAATGTAGATAGACATAATAGGAATAAAAGACAAATAACAATACAACTTATCTTAAGTAAAATGCTTTAAGGTGATAATATATTCTTTTTAGCATAATCAGTCCCTTGCCTAGAACTTTGAAAGATTAGTTAGGGTTCTTTGTGACCATAATACTACGTGGAGAACCCTTTATATCTCATACATCTTTATTACCTTTTCCCCTTCTCAATAAAACTAAAAAAAAAGTGTTCGTCGCAATATCGAGTATGACAAGTACAACAAACTGCTAAAATTCTAAAGTGTAAACCTCATTGAAATATTTCATCGAATATCAAATATTCATTTCTAACACCAGCTAAAAAAATGATCCCCCTATTTTTTCAAACAATTTAAGGAAAAACTAAACATGTGAGCTGATCACGAAACAAAAAAAAAAAATAGAACTTCCTTTTCTATTTGTTTTGTTTGAGAAATGCTATAGGAAATATAAATTTGTTTTTCTCGGCTTGGTTTTATAGAGAAAATAAAAAGGAAGAAGATAACTACAATGAAATTTAAAAATCATTGCTTACAAATTAGAAGAAAGATGACAAGGTGGATGATAGTGGTGGCCCTACTATCCCTCTTTCTAGCCCTTTCTCTCCATAACTTCCTTTTTTTTATACGAGTTCCTTAAAGATCTTTTATTAATTTTGTTTAGAGAAAAAAAGGTGATTGAAAGATGGGATGTTGGCTACATATATACAGAAAGACAAGGGAAACATTGTGGAGGGATTATCATGTACCAAAGAAAAACTAAAGCTTAGAAAAATCCTAAAAGCCTTAAGGATCACATCAAATATTCTTACATGGTGTTAGCTAAAAAAGAATGAGAAATTATAAAGATAAAATCAAGAACACCAAATTTTGTTTATTTTAGCCAAATTGCCTACTCAATAAGTGAAAAAGAATCAAGATTTTACTGTATTAAACAAGATGGATATGATATACAAGAGGCTTAAGATCAAATTCAAAGACCCCAAACCCCATATACATTCAAAGGGACTAATAAATCTCTCACCAAGCTCAATCAATAATAAAGATCATAATATTAATGATGCAACCTAAACTAACTAGAGTAGGATTCAAAGGAAATAAGAAGACATGATATCACAAAAAAGGCCAAACAAAACCCTAGTTGAATTGTTATTTCTTAATAAAATTAATCTTCCAATAAATATCTCCAAAATATAAGAATCATCGTATCCTAAATAGGCTTGTCACCTATATCATCTAGAAAAATTCTAAGCAAATAGGAGAAAAAAAAATTCAAAATTAAAATTAAATAAGAAATTACTAAAATATAAAAAAACAAACAATTTATAAGTTTACTTTAAGGGCCTCCCTAGCCTCCACTAGAAAAATCTAATCACAATTCAATGGTTAAATTGTTTGGAAAGTTAAAACCTCATCTTAGGCTTGAACTTGACCATCTGAACCATTTATGCATTTAATAGGCCTTCTTACACAATCTAGATACGATACATTAATATCCGACTCTTCAAAGTCTCTAAATACTCTTGCATCAACTAAGAATATCATACAAATCTTGATGAGAGATGCTTCAAATAGGAACAAGTTCTTTAAATTGTTCCTTAAATCCCAAACAAAGAGTTTAATTTTCTTTTAAAGTGCTCTTTCATGCATAAGTGGATGCAAACCTAAAAATACCCATCTTATTTGATTTATACCAAAATGTTGCTAATTTAAGTTAAAAAGAAAAAAAGAGTAAAAATTATTTACCCAAATCACATGAGATCATTAAATAAATAAAGAGAGATATTAAATATATCAAAAGAATCATATAACATCTTTAACACTCATCATAAAATTATCCAACCTAATTTTAATAGTTTTTGACTTATTAAAGAGTCATTATTAGTTGTTGAGTTATTCTAGCCTTGCAAATATTACTCGGTATATAGAGTTAATTATTCATGGTATCTGCGCTTCACGATGGACCAATTTAGAGGTTAATTTTAACATAAAAAAATATATAGGCATTGTTAAAGTTTTCTCGTAATAAAAAAATAAAAATTTAATAAAAATTTGATGCTTGTATTTAATAAAATTGACCAATAATCATATGCATAAATATATGACTAAACTAGAAAGCAGAGATAGATGTAAATAAAGAAACATAATATAGTGCCACACCATGGTATTTATTTATTTTTAATTAGTTATATGCCAATATTTTTTTAGAAAAAGTAAAAGTTAAAATTAAATCAACACAAAATAATGAGATAACATATTTCCTTTTCTTTTTATTAATTTGACGTGACCCAACAACATGACTTGAATTTTAAATACAACTATATTGGAGTTGGCTTGATGTGACCGCTCAACCTAATGGTTTTAACCAGAACTCGATCAACTTGTTTGAAACTTGATTTAACTAAAATTATGACCGCTCAACCTAATGGTTCCAACCAGAACTTGGTCATCTTGTTTAACTAAAAACAATTCAAGGCATCACCATTTTTTTTTGAATTTTGAGATGACAATGTTTTGATTCACAAGTTAACTCGAGTCAATTCTCCAAATCCATCACATAGGTCATGGATCTAATTGGGTTTTATAACTTTGTTTTTGGAGAACAAATCTTTTTATTTAACTATATGATCGAAAAATAGACACGGGAAGGAAAGAAATTGAATAAAATTTAAGAAAACAAATAGCATGAAGTGCTGAATAAAAGAATGCTAGTCAATTTGAAAAATTATTGCTATAATCTTATTAAAAACAAAGTAAAGAAATAACAATACTTTATTAAATAATATCCCAAATATATTTTTAATTAATTTATTTAAATGAATTTCAGTTAAAAAATCTCAAGACCTGGATTGAGTTAAAATAAAAAGAATATTGGAAAGATAATCATTTAACCTTTTTTTTAATATCGAGACAATGATAATTTGGATTGAAACAAGTCAATCTAGTTAACCAATGAAACTCATGATCCAAGTTATGAACTTGCTTGAGTTTGCTAAATTGTTTTCAGAATTCACCTTTCATTTAATTACATGACACAAAAATAGACATTCATAAGAAAAGAAACGAAAACTAAAGATAAAAATAAAAAAATATATTTTATTTATTTTAGATTTAAATTAAATAGTAAAACAATTTAAAGAAAAAAAGCCCAAACGACTAAGTTTAGATTGGTGAGGGGGCCTAGTCCAAAAAAAGAAAAGGTCATGCCTGTGGGCTTATAAGGTTAGGTCCACCCGCTTGACTTTTTTCTTTTTTTTTTGGTTTGATGAAGGTGTCATAACCCAATTCTGGGTTATTCCCTAAAAATTCACTTTTTTTCAAAATAAAAATCTAAAAAATAGAATAAAAGGCTGGTGATGTGGAGAAAGCAGGCCGGGAAATCAAGTTGCAATTTTTGGAGGAAATTCAAGGCCTAATTGTACTCCATTATGCCCAAAAATGGAGACAAAATGCAAATTCAAGGTTAAATTAAATGATTATTAGACGAATTTGCATAAAAATTAAGTCCAATGATATAATTAGATTTTTAATAGGCCAATTTGATTTAATCATGGGCCAAATTAAATTTTAATTATGTTTAAGAATTAATTTGGGTCCAATTAAAGGATTTAATTAAGTGCAAGGACTTAATTATACTTTAAATGGGTCAAATTAATTTTATTTGAGGATTAATTGATGAAAAATTAAGTTTGGGAGCCTAATTTAGGCTTAATTGAGGAGATTGAAATTTTAAGAGACCAAATTTAATTTTTACCAAGTTAATTGATTGAAATCAGGTGTCAAATTGCAAGAAAATTGAAGTTTTGGAGTCAATTAGGGGCTGGATTGAAGAAATTTGCAGCCAAGGACCAATCTGCAAAAGGCACCACAATTGAGGGGCTTAATTGACAAAAACCGGGGGTGAAATTGAAGAAATTGAAAGTTTGATGGTCAATTAGGGATTAAATTGACAAAATCCGAGACCAAGGACCATATTGCAAAAGGTGCGTAACTTTGGGGTTCCAATTGAAGGTCATCAGGGGCTTAATTGCAAACATTTAGGGTCAATTAGGGGTTCAATTGAAAGCAATTGAAAGTGGAAGGACTGAAATGAACTTTGGCCAAAACAGAATCCTGAACACTATTCATTATCTTCTTCTTTTTTCCCTGAAAATCTGGTCCGGTCACCTCGTTTGCAGGTGCATTTAATGCACCTAACGTCCACCAAATTTGCCAAAACTTGCACAAAACTGATCACCAGACATTCCTTTTCGTCAGGGTATGGTCTTCACCGGCAAAATGGCAAATAAACGGACGTGGCACCAGCCCAAAGAGGCCAACTCAGGCAGCCTGCAGCTGCAGATTTGACAATTTGACAGTGCACCATGCCTACTTTGAGCCAACGGTTGGGATCCTTCTCATCTGAATCAAGGGCTGAAATTTTTCTCTAGTGTAGAAAAGATTGCCCTATTCCACCGCCTATAAATAGAGGTGGATTTG
The DNA here is from genome assembly GCA_015852605.2 of Populus deltoides. Lineage (NCBI taxonomy): Eukaryota > Viridiplantae > Streptophyta > Magnoliopsida > Malpighiales > Salicaceae > Populus > Populus deltoides. The sequence goes on along the minus strand of CM027585.2, from coordinate 2,437,751 downwards.
ATGGCCTGAGGGAGGAGAAAATCGGGTCCAAAATAAGCCAAAAATCAGCCTCTTCCCGGTTTCTGCCACTTTCTCTGTTTTTCTGTTTTTCTTTCTCCCTCCACCGCTGCAACCACTGGCAGCACACCATCACTGGTCTTCCCATCAACATCTCCACCACAGAAACCTTTCTCCTGCACCAACAGACGTTTACCAGTGGTAGAGCAGACACCGCGTCTCTCTCCTCTCCTTCCTCTCCTACTTCTCCCCGCTGCAGACTTTCTTCTTCTGCTTCCTCCGCCGTCAACGTCTCTTCCTCCGCTCCAGCCACCTGCAGCCAACCCCACCGACGTTTCCACCAGCGCGACCAAAGACCCTCACCACCTTAGGCGGTTCTCCTCCCTGCATTGCCTCCTTCTTCTTCGTCGGGGCCGCTACATGCAGAATCCATCCATTTCTGCATGCAGCGGCAGAATAATTAAGTTGTCTTTGGGCCGGGCCAGTTTTGGCCCAGCCCAAATGGCTGGGTCTGGCCCGGCCCCCATTAAAAAAAAATCTAAAAAAATTTCAAAAATCACTTTAAAAAAACATTTGTGATTTTTCTCGTTTATTTTTCTACCAATTATGCATAATATCGGGTTGTATATTTACACTGTAAAATACAAATCCGGTATTAAAATACCTGGTTTTCTCTGAAATGTTTCAAAAAAAATAATATTTCAAAACATTTTCAAAAAGAAAAAATATTTTGTTGCATACGGCCAAATCCTAAAAATTTTCTAAGCATATTTTTCATTAAAAAAACAAAAATTGCATCTTTTTCATGTTAAAAAAAATAATAATGGATATCGTAACCAGTTTATGATTATCCATTAGGGTTTGGCCAACATGTCAAAAATGTTTTTTTTCTAATTTTTTTTAGGATCCAAATGTAGACTTTAATATTTGTGAGGTGTAAAATTACACGATAAAATACACCCTCAAGTATTAAAGATACAAGGTGTAAAAATACGATGTTAAAATTCAAACTTTAGAACGGTTAGGATTTAACCCGATAAGGTAGAGACTCTCTCATGAAGATAGATCTGCCTTGAGCCTTAGAAAAGACCAACAAATATAAACCCGACTTAGAAAAAACAATCAAACAACAATGCAGCTTACCTTAGGTAGGGTGCACTGGGGGTGATGCTTCTTCCCTTTACACAACCAGTCCCTTACCCAGACTCTCGCAGACCATAGGTTCCTAGTGACCATAATACTAGGTGGCGACTCCTAAACATTAATCATAATTTTATGATTAAATCCAAAAATCCTTCCCAACACACAACACCCCTCACACCAGGAGGCACGACAGAGAGCCTTCGCCGTCACCAGACGACGTCGCGCGCCCCGCGACAGAAGGTATGGGCGACATATCATCTACTTTAATATACGACGAGTCGTCTTGAAACCCAGCTTCCAACCATTAGAGAGGTTGTCAGAAAATTAGGGCTAGTAATGTTTTTATCTAAAAATCATATTTTAAACCTATTTTCATCTAAAAATTCAAAATAAAACACCCTTATCAATTCAAAAAACCCAATCTCTCAAATCAAAACAACTCTAAATTGGTCCAAAAAACAAGAAAAAAAAATCTATCAAGCCCAATTTTTTTTGACAAGATAAAGGGTAAAAAAACCTAAATGGAACTTCTCTTGTCAAATGAAACATGTTGATGCAAAAAAAAAAAAATATAGTTTCATAGCTAAAATTTTACAAACCATCAACTTTCACTCTCTTTCATCATCTTTAGGTAACTCGCTCTCTTCTCTCAAACCTAAGAATTGAAAAATAAACAAAATAAAGTTTTGGATCAAAATAAAGAATTTTAAATATTAAAGGGATGAAAATAAAAACAACACTAATTCTAAAGGCAACTTTTTTTTTTTGAAAAATGCATGATTTGAATAGAAAAAAACCCTCAGTTTTATACCTAATGTCAAATCTGGTTCCTTTATTTTTAATATTTTTCAAATATCAAAATTGAATTAGATTTTGCCAAATTAAGTATCAAATAATTTATAAGATTCAAATTTGAAACAATGTAGCATGAAAGGATAAATTGAAAAAAATAAAAGTTTGGTGATCAAGATAAAAAAAATATAAAAAGATTAAAAAAAGACACTATTTGGGTGAATAATGTTCTGTGAGGGAGTTTGTTGGATGGGATGTGATGAGTTATGGTTTTTATAAACCAACCCCATTTAAAAGGGCATCGCACGAAGTTACAACCCAAAATAGAGCTGTCTTTTCTTTATGCCCAACCCTAGGTTGGGCCATGACGTGCTTGCACCCAATTAGACGTTGGACCTGGGCGTGTCCACATCCAACTCCACGGTGGGCGTGGACTTTTCTGCACCCCGTTTCTTCTTAGCCTCGGGAGTGAATGGAGCCCTGCATACCTCAGATCGGGTATGAAACTGAAGGGTCACTCTACACTGAGCCTCCCATACCTTGAGCCTGAATTAATAATCATGATCCCATTAAATACGAACAAGCCGTCTATATCTATATTAATTAGATGTGATGGTACAGTTAGTAAGATAATATAATCTTACTAATTCAAAATTACTTTTCTACCCTTTCCACGTTGCATGAGAGAGTAAAAATCAGGTGATATAAAAGAAGGGAAAAAAGAAAAGGAAAGAGAAGTTCTCTGAACTTCACCTTTAGATCTTCTTCTCTAACCTTTTCTATACGTTCAAAAAGTTTTTTAATATCTTCATTAATGTTGTTCTTCACACAAATATACATGGTATTGACTTGATCTTCAGAGGATCCCCATCAACACCCCCTAGGAAACTTTGTGCAGACATTTATTCTAGAAGAGTTGCCATTCCCCTAGAGAAAAATTTGCCAAGGAAAAACTTACGCGATCTTCAAATAGAGGTCATTGAATTCACCATAAATAATTCAGAGGGATTTCTAGAAATAATTAATCCTAGAACATTCTTTGTGATTTTTATAACCTCATCAGGATGTTATTGTAAAAATCCATCTAATACCAAAGTCAGTTTAGAGTTTTTTTAGATAAATATTATGTGAAAACAATAGATAGAGAGAAAATTAGATTTTTTTTTTAATGTATGGTCCTAGATAGATATCATGTAAAAACAATAGTTTTATACATGAAAATGATGGTAGGGTACGTACACTAGTTTGTCATCATAATTCAAGCTCTTTTCCTTTGCCATGCAAATCGGGGCATTGGCACAACTAGTATTGATTTTGATAGGAAAACGACGACACTAGCGGACATGTCTTCTTTGAATTTTCTTTATAGTAATACGGTCAAGCAAATTTCTCCTAAACATTGAATTAATTATTAGTTGTGGAATGGCCATAAAAGAATTTTTCTTTCTTGCATATTTTGCCTTTGGCATACCGTAAAATGAAAGCTAATTTTATTTCAAAATGAAAATGGAAAAACATTTTATTTATGTTTGTAATTAAAACAAATATCTACTTCCATTGCAATATATATATATATATATATATATATATATATATATATATATATATATATATAGAAGAACTTTCCCTCTCTCGATCTCTCTTCTTTTAAAAGATTACATGACACTTTGTTATATGAATATGATATATATTGTTTTAATCTCTAATTATTCGTACGTATAATCCATTTGTGCTTGTTATAGAATTAATATAAAACTATTATTATATCCTTATTCAATTTCTTAAATGTTTGAGTTAGTATGATTATTTAATTTTACCTTCAAACCAATTATCTCTAATTAAATTAAAAACATAAAATGGTAGTGAATCTGTTTTCATTCTCTTCAATTAAATTAATTAAGCATGGGGTAATAATGGATATGTATAGATTTCAAGTTTAAAAAACTTTTATTTAAAAAAGATATTAAAAAATTATTATAAAATTATTTATTGAGAGCTCGTTCTAATATTATAAAAGATATATTAAAAAACTTATTATCTGCTTTCCCGAAGTTTCTTTCTTTCTAATATTATACACAAGCTATATACCTCCTAACTGGTATAACTGCTAAAGAATAAGGATTTAAGGGCAAACAGTTTTATGCTCTTAATTTTTATTATAGTGCAATGGAAACATATTTTCTATTAATAAAAATTATTGAATAGTTATAAAATATTCACATGCAAGAAAAACTAGTATTTTTTAAAGAAACAGGATAGACCAAACCCCACGCAATAGGTGCAAGAAATAGTACAAATTAAGCTGTTGATAGAGAACTAATATAACAAAAAAATTTAAGAGCACGTTCGTTCTTTTATCTCGGTACAAATTTAAGGTTTTTTTTATACGGTATTAGAGTTTTAATGAGATGATAAATTTAAATGTTACTATTTATATTTTGAAATGATAATATAAATATGTGATTGTTGTTTTATCCCAGATATAAGGATGTTGCATATTTTCTTTTTTACCTCGAAAAAAACTTTTAAAATAGTCTCCAACTATATAAGCAATTTCAATTTTTTCACCAAATAATTTCCATAGACACACGTAATATTATCACTAACCTAATGTTAAGAAATTTGTTTGAGATAAAATAATCAAAAATAAATTATGAAACTTAATTTTCTCTTTGTTTTATTCTCTAATCCTCTATCCTTTAATTTAATATGTGTAGCATAATTTTATCTAATTAAACTATAAAAAAATTCAATTAAAATAAAGGTTTTTTTTGAAAAAAGGTACTTCACTATTATCGACAATAAAACACCAATTCTTTATATATATATATAGATGACTGTTTCTCGCACTTTCCGTGGGGTTTTAAGTTTCTCAAAATTTAAATGTTCTTTGAAGTTTAATAATTTATTTTACAAAACTTTTGATTTTTTATACATAATGGCCCCTTTTGGATAAAAAAGAAAAAAAAATATTTTAATCCACAATTACAACTATTGTATATATTTTATGTGTAAATAATTTTCCGTATGAGAAAATGAGATCAAGAGTAGATCCTTATTAGTCATAAATTCAAAATTTATTAAGGGAGAAAGAAAGAAATAAGTCCAGAACATCTTATGTATTTAACTGTTTGCAACTGTTTGCCTGCAAGCTTATATTTTAAGAAAAAAAAAAAAGAACTTACAAGTGAATGTGCATGGAAATTGCTGCTACTCATCATCTCACAACACAAACTCCTTTTTTTTTTTAATTACAAGGTAAATTTAGGCAAATGAGTTGCGTGAAAATGATTATTTCTCTGTATAATCCATAATGTGTTTTTTTTTTTAATTAACATGAATATATTCTTGATTCTGAACGCCTTTGACCTACACAAAAACATAGATTTCATTTTTTGATAAAAAATAAAATCTTTCTTTCTTAAAATTTCTTTATTGGTTGAGTGATTTTGAAACCGTCTACCTTGTACGTACGAGAATAAATTCTTGGACATATGTGGGGGAGATTTTTGTTGCATAGAGAATTGTATGCCTCAACTTTGCCGGTGGAGAATTTTCTTCGTGGATTATTCTTCGAAGTATCCTGACGACCATGCAAACTTCGTCCTTGAAGTGTCATCGACATAAATGTTGATCATTCGGAGACTGATTCAAACGAAGGTAAATTTGGAGACTGATTCCATATTAGAACGAGGAATAGTCGTCAGATTGATTTGAATCTGTACTACATGCCATGGAGTAGTCTATTTTTTGATGAAAGATGAGACTCCTTGTTTAAATCCAGATTAATATTTTAGGAAGGAAATGGACTTGCGCGAGCTGAACCTGCAGGAAAATTGCCAGCGTTGAGTTTTGGTGGAAGAGAAGATAACGTCGAACCTTTTTTTCGATATTTATTATTATTAATGTACATGAATATCTGGATTAACTTATGCATACCTTGATTAATCTACGAGCTCTAAAATTAACAATTATGTAAACTTTTAGTGATATTAAGATTAATTTATGGAACTAAAACTAGTAATTTTTAGAGAATAAATCTAGAATCTGACTGATTAAACTATATTTTTCAGGGGTGTTTTTAGTTTCATAGATGGAAGATGAGAGAGCAATGCAGATTATTCCTCCTCTTTTCTTCTCCATGCAAATTTGGCACTGCGACTCTACAAGTACTGATTTTGATAGAGAAACGACATCCATCTTACCTGTTATTTTTTACTAATATCTTCTTGGGGAAATGAATGACTATATATCTTTCCACTAGTTCCAAACCCCACCTAATTAAGGTGTGAGAAAACAGTGAATTAATTAGTAATTAAGTTGCTATATTCAATTGTTCTGCAAGTGTCTAGAAAAAAAGCCGTCAAATTTCCCTGGTGGATACCCTTAATTAATTAGAAGATATTAGTTTATTGGCTTGTCTTATGGTGGGATAAAAAATTTGAATGTGAAAAAATATTTATCCTATAAAAAACTATTTGGTATTCTTATTAAACTCGATCTAGGAGATTAACAACTAAGTTTAACAATTTGTTTTTTTTTTAAATATTTTTTACTTTAATGATATGATAACAAAAATAAAAAGTCATATAATTGAGTATCAATCAAATTCGAGGATATTAATTTGAAATTACAATAACCTCATAGAAAGTAAACAAAAAAAATAACAATGAAAACTAACTCAAAATCAACCAAATATTAAAGGATAAATTAAAATAAAAACAAAAAAGATTCAATCGTTAAAAAGAAAAAGAGAAAAGAAAGGCCCGACCCAGAGTGTTAGCTTTGAAACCGCTCGATACATCTTCTTGTCTAGCATGGATTTAGAATTAATTTGAATAGAAGTTGCCCCGACATGACTCGGTTAATCTGCGGGTTCAAATACAACCCGACAACTAGTAAAAGTGTGATTTGAATTTAAAAAAAATCTCAAGATGATATATTTTTTATAATATTGAGACAATGACATATTAGATTAACCTGAGTTACACCGCTTCACCCACAAAACCTGTTGTTTAAATCATAGACTTTACTAAGTTTAACAACTTTATTTTTTTAATTATTTTTTATTTAATGATATATTAACAAAAATAAATATTTATAAAATTAAGAATTAATTAAATAGTAGAATATTTGTTTCAAAATATGATAAATTAAAACAAATTATTACAACCAATTTAAAGTTAATTAATGACCAATTACACTCATTTCCTCGTAGACAGGGCATCATTTAGGCCCCCTCGCTAAAGAAGGCAATGATAAACTTAGCAGTAGCTAATACTTATCAAAAGAAAACAAATATTCTTCCATCTTACAGACACTAACTTGACCTCCAACCTTGTTTTTATAAAAGAAAAGAAAAGGAATATATATATATATATATATATATATATATATATATATATATATATATATATATATTACCTCGTAGACGGGGTAGCTCCTTCACTGTGCATAAAAATAGTGAAGAAGATGGGTTTATTGTATATTTTTTATTAACATGGATGTTTGAGTTAGCTTGCGTGCAACTCGACTAATCTCATGGATTCTAAAATTAACGATCATATAAACCTTCAATAGTCCTGAGGTTTGTGGGACTTGAACTAATAATCTCTAGAGAACAAACTTAGAGTTTGACTAGTTGAGTTACACTCCTCAGAATTTTTCATTTGTTTTATTAGAGGAGGTAATAGTTAAGAAATAAGGTCTTCATAAATGTACCTCTACTTTATGCTTTTATGTCGATATGAAAATAATGTTGCTATTATAAGGTCTTCGTCAAATTTCCCTTAAATCGATCATATTATTTTATAATAAAGTCTACTTGTCACTTTTATTTACCGACTTGTTCCCTTAATTTTTCTCTATAAATACCTTGCTTCAAACTACATTCATCACCATCGATTTGCCTCCCTTTTTTTATTACCTCAACTTCCTGACATAGCTAAGATACCATGGCTCGCTTCCAAGTGATCGCCGGGGCAATTTTTATAACAATCATGCTCCTCCTGTCCATTGGGATGTCCACCGCAATACCGAAACCTATACAAGGTTTGTGACTGCGATGCACTGATTTGGGCACGGTTGTTTTTCTGCCAATAAAATTACTGAACAAGTTTTCTATTCTTATTTACATTTCAACAGAGATTCTTCTTTCTCTAGCATTTTATGTTGTTTTGATCAATATTATGGCATTTTGGTGCAGGAAGGAAGCTTTTCCAGTATAATTTTAACAATGGTACGTATGCGCCGATGGGCAACGCCGGTACACCCGGTACACCAAGTGGATATCCTTAATTAGCAGATATAGCTGGTTAAGAAATAAAGTCTTCATCAATGGAGCTCTACTTTATGCTTTTATATTACTATGGAAATGTTGTTTTTATTACAAGGAGAGAAACGAATGCAGTAGCAGACAGTTTAGCAAGGCAGGCTGTTCATGGAAACAAGGACTACGTCGCTTGTCTTGGATAGCCTTTTATTTTAGGAAACCTCTGTTTTTGGATCTTTTCCCCTTTATAGTCTTCTGTAACCATCACCTTGTTGGTCTTGCTGTAACTTTCAATCTTTAGTAAATTTGATGGATGACGATTCCTTTTTCTGCCCAAAGAAACTTTGATATAAAGCACTCACATGTACGCAAGGTCAGTGCCAGAGTTTTTTTTTCGCCGTGTGCTACTAAAGCAAATACACATAATTCTCTTTTCAAGATCCATCGTTAACTCATACACATAAACTTATAAAATTAACAATAAAATTTCAATCCAAATACATAACACAAAATATAAAATAATTAAATAATTAAAAGTACATAAAACTAAAAAAAAAAGTAAAAATAAACTACACTATCAAAATTGCATCCTTAGATATTATGTGGAATAAAATTAATTTATAATCGAATCCGAATCAATATCTTCAGCAAGCTCTCGTTCAATGTAAATCATCATAAAATCTGCTAAGAATTCTTCCTCTATTTTATTACAACACATATTTTTAACATGTTTCATAGCTGAAAATGTTCGCTCTACTATGGTAGTGAAAACATGTAAAGTAAAAACAAGATGAATCAACCTGTCAATTAAATGATAGTACTACGACTTATTTGTTTCAACTAATCCTCGACATAATTCGAAAATGATAGACATATTTTGAAAGTTTTTATAATGAATCACATCAATCTGATAGTGTTATAGCTGAGTTCTCAAATAATACATCTCTTATTCATTGAAATCTTCATGATAATATTTCTCAAACTTGCAAATAGCATCAACTTTAAATGACTTAGAGTTGTCATTAGGTTCTAAAATAGAGTTAAGTACAAGAAGTTCCACTGTCTCATCATTGAATCTATAATTTAACTCTTCAAACTAAAAATCTATTGTTGAGTTAAATATATCAAAATGATAGTGTTGATAAACTATCATCGATTCATGTTGTTGACATGAACAACATGTATGATTTTTATATGAAGCATTCATATGTGGTATGTTAAATCTTATATTATCTGCTATCATATTGCATATGTGCAAGGAGAAAGAAGATCAAATAAAACATCTCTCAAAGTTTGAAGCAATGTTTTAGTAGTTGACATTTGCATTTAAGATGTCAAGAGTTTTTGTTACAAAGCTCAACAAAGTAAATAAGTAATTCCTATTATTTTATGCATCAAATGTAAGATGAATATAAATTTAAAAGATCGCATCACATTTAAACAACCACTAGCTTTTCCACTTATAGAGTTTAAAAATCCTTCTTGAGCTATATTTTCAAGCACGATAATAATTGCACCATACATATCTATTAAGCTAAAAATAGAATTAAAATGACAGCTCCAACGAGTAGTTTCACTTCAATGTAAATTACCAATTGATTAGCTCTTCTCTTAATCTTGCATTGTCCATTAGTCGTCATATATGCAATTTCTATAGCCTAAACAGAATGTAACTCGGTATGACGTTTGAGAGAAGTACTAATAAGATTGATAATGATTGTAATTTTTTTTTAAATAACCAAATAGAAATCTCATTTCTAGTCGGTGCAACTAACGCCAACTTGTACATAATATACATAAGGGCAATATCTAAGAAATAGAACTTGTATTCTGTTTCATGCACCACATATATTGCTAGCATCATTATACCCTGATCTCACATAATGAGGATATACAAGTTATTAAGTGAGTATATCATAAAAAAAAAAAAAAATTAGTGTTGAAAAAGTAGTATTTGAAACATGTAGGTTGCGTTTTTTTTTTCACTGGCTTTTGCGTTTACGGTGAAACAAACATAGCAAAGTGTTTTATAACAAACCAAATTGCGTTTTATACTGCGAGACCCACTAAAAAATTGAGTTTGAAATGTAGTTTTTATGCAGCAGTTTTTACATGCTTTTTTAATTGAGTTTCGTAAAACCCTATTTGTTTTTGCGTTTCAAAAGCGCTTTTAAAAAAATTTAATTTTTTTTTACTTTTTTCTTTGCTTCAAATTGATATATTTTTTGTGTTTTCAGATCATTTTGATGCGCTAATATCAAAAATATATTTTTTTAATATTTTAATGTATTTCCAAGTATAAAACACTTTGAAAAGCAACTGCAACCACACTTCAACCAAACATTTTATACATGTTTTTTGCTACACATAAACTTCAATCACAATTTTTACCAAACACGTATCTAAATCTAATTAACCATAGTTAACCATATTTTTTTAAAATTTACTTTTTAAAAACTACAACCCAAAAATTATCTAAAAAAACAAACACAGAATCTTAAAAAAGTTCTTTTGTAAGAAACCTGAATCATTGCTTCCATGTCTTGTCTTTTGTTTTAAAAACCTTTGTTTTTTTTTTTTTTTTGGAAGGGGTGTTCTATATAACCAATTAATCCTCGTTAATTCCCTTAGACAAAGTAGCAAATTAACCTTTTGCTTTCACTTCACTATTTCATTGCACGCTTTTATGACCATGTTTTCAATGGTTAAATTACATGACCATGGAATATAATTATAATAGAAGCATTCCTCTGCAAACCTGTCCCTCTCTTTTATGCTAACATTATAAATTATAAAGTATAGCACTGTAATTTACTATCTTTATTCTCTTTTTCACTTCAAATTAACATTTATTGCGCTTCAAAAACATGCTTATTTTTTTTTAACGGTAGTGTGCGAGTTAACTTGCGTGTACCTTAACTAATTTCATGAGTTTTGAAGTTAATGATCATGCAAGTCTTCTGTGACCCAAAGGTTCGTAGGACTCAAATTGCTGATATCTAAGGAACCAACTTAAGGCCTAACCAGTTGAGTCACACCCCAAAGTTAAAACATGCTCATTTAAAACTATATTCATATCAGCAGACCGAATTAATTTTTATTAATCTGAGAAATTCCTTTCTTATGGGTTTTTCTAAATATCCATGGAGAATAGAGAGCAAAAGATTGATACAGCCAGGCTAATCATAATGATAGTGTTGGTAAACTATCATCGATTCATATTGTTGACATGAACAACATGTATGATTTTTATATGAAGTATTCATATGTGGTATATTAAATCTTATATTATTTGCTATCATATTGCATATGTGCAAGGAGAAGATCAAATAAAACATCTCTCAAAGTTTGAAGCAATGTTTTAGTAGTTGACATTTGCATTTAAGATGTCAAGAGTTTTTGTTACAAAGCTCAACAAAATAAATAACTAATTCCTATTATTTTATGCATCAAATGTAAGATGAATATAAATTTAAAAGATCGCATCACATTTAAACAACCACTAGCTTTTCCACTTACAGAGTTAAAAAATCCTTCTTGAGCTATACTTTCAAGCACGATAATAATTGCACCATACATATCTATTAAGATAAAAATAGAATTAAAATGACAGCTTCAACGAGTAGTTTCACTTCGATGTAAATTACCAATTGATTAGCTCTTCTCTTAATCTTGCATTGTCCATTAGTCGTCATATATGCAATTTCTATAGCCTAAACAGAATGTAACTCGGTATGACGTTTGAGAGAAGTACTAATAAGATTGATAATGATTGTAATTTTTTTTTAAATAACCAAATAGAAATCTCATTTCTAGCCGGTGCAACTAACGCCAGTTATAGAACTTATACATAATATACATAAGGGCAATATCTAAGAAATAGAACTTGTATTCTGTTTCATGCACCACATATATTGCTAGCACCATTATACCCTGATCTCACATAATGAGGATATACAAGTTATATTAAGTGAGTATATCATAAAAAATAATTAGTGTTGAAAAAGTAGTATTTGAAACATGTAGGTTGTGTTTGTTTTTCACTGACTTTTGCGTTTACGGTGAAACAAACATAGCAAAGTGTTTTATAACAAACCAAATTGAGTTTTATACTGTGGGATCCACTAAAAAAATTGAGTTTGAAACGTAGTTTTTATGCAGCAGTTTTTACATGCTTTTTTAACTGAGTTTCGTAAAACCCTGTTTGTTTTTGCGTTTCAAAATCGCTTTTAAAAAAATTTAATTTTTTTTTTACTTTTTTCTTTACTTCAAATTGATATATTTTTTGTGTTTTCAGATCATTTTGATGCGCTGATATTAAAAATAATTTTTTTTTTAAATATACATGTTTTTTGCTACACATAAACTTCAACCACAATTTTTACCAAACACGTATCTAAATCTAATTAACCACAATTAATCATATTTTTTTAAAATTACAACCACAAGAATTACCTTAAAAAAAAAAAACAACCGTAGTAGAATCTTAAAAAAGTGCTTTTGTAAGAAACCTGAATCATTGCTTCCATGTCTTGTCTTTTGTTTTAAAAACCTTTTTTTTTTTTTTTGGAAGGGGTGTTGTATATAACCAATTAATCCTCGTTAATTCCCTTATGAATCATTATTAGACAAAGTAGCAAATTAACCTTTTGCTTTCACTTCACTATTTCATTGCACGCTTTTATGACCATGTTTTCAATGGTTAAATTACATGACCATGGAATATAATTATAATAGAAGCATTCCTTTGCAAACCTGTCCCTCTCTTTTATGCTAACATTATAAATTATAAAGTATTAGCACTGTAATTTACTATCTTTATTCTCTTTTTCACTTCAAATTAACATTTATTGCGCCTCAAAAACACATGCTTATTTTTTTTAACTGTAGTGTCCGGGTTAGCTTGTGTGCACCTTAACTAATTTCATGGGTTTTGAAATTAATAACTATGCAAGCCTTTTGTGACCCAAAAGTTTGTAGGACTCAAACTGCTGATCTCTAAGGAACAAATTTAAAGCCTAACCAGTTAAGCCACACCCCAGAGTTAAAACATGCTCATTTAAAACTATATTCATATCAGGTGACCGAATTAATTTTTATTAATCTGAGAAATTCCTTTCTTATGGGTTTTTCTAAATATCCATGGAGAATAGAGAGCAAAAGATTGATACAGCCAGGCTAATCTTAAACAACACAAAATACTTATTGTGCTCCTTGCCCAAGGTCGACAGGCACTTTTGGAGGAGCCAAGGCTGAAGTCTCAACAAAATGCAAGTTAGGATCCCTACAGTCACAAAACAATCTCAAATATTATCACTTAGGCTAGGCCTTAGCGTAAACAGAATTACAAAAGGGGGGAAGCATTCAGATTGAAATGATGATACTTTTTTACCAGGGAAGTTTTCTGGCAAGGTGCAAGAATGGCTTCTCAAAATTATAATTGCTCTTAGCTGAAGTCTCTTGCAGTAGCAGGGCTACAGGTTCTTCTCCCCGTTAAAGGTATCCTGTTTTTTCTTTTACTTTAAAAGAGTTTCTTTTCTTTTTTTTTGGGTGAAGGGCAGAAGGTAAAGTTTTTATATGGTGGATTATTGGACTTGTTTAGGGCTAAAGCACACCTTAGCCTTCTATTTCCCTTCGCCCCTGCATATTCGGTTGCCTGTGTTATTAAATGGAGCTAAACAATTTGATCTTCTCAATTATATATTGTATATATATATAGATGAGTTCAGGCTGCTGCCTAAGCCGAATAAGGATGGTTCCAGGCAAGATGGGCTCAGCCATCCTGCGCCTAAAAGGATGCACATGGCCAGTTAAAGTTCTAGGCTTGCACCCTTTATGGGCTTAAGTACACACCCAAGCTCAATGTCCATGGATCTTAATATTTTATACTAATCTAATAAGTATTATTTTGAATGGAATACAACTCAAAATATCACATTAATTTATAAGAGTGAAATGACTCTTTAGCCCATCCTTTCCATAAAAAAACAAGATTTATGGGTTATAAATACACGATAAATTCTCCAAGCTCTAGGTTCATATTCTTCTCTATTCTCTCTTGCATATATATATTTTCAAGATCTATCTTTCTAAAATATCATTACTTTCTCTCTCTCTCTCTCTCTCACTACAAAGATACTTAAGTATCTAAGAGTCCTCTATTAACGGAAAAGAACATTTTACAAGTATCAGCCACATTGGCTTGTTGGTTACCAGCTACCAACCACTTTAGTTTACTAGGCACCACCTAGTTGCTACCATTCATCTTTGCTTACTACGCACTAGCTACATGCTACCACCTACCTCGGTTTACCATACACCAGCTACAAATCACCTTGGCTTATCAGCTAAGTGTCATCTGAACTTCCCACATCAAGCTATCAGACATCTTAGTTAGAGAGAATGATTCAAATTGTTAGAACTAAGTGATTAACTGGTTATTCAATACATAAACCTGGTTTCTAAACTACTTGAACTTTTTTGGGACATAATGATTGGTACTGTGGTGCATAACCATGACGCACTTGGGCTAGAGCGCGTGATGGATTTACCTATTACTGTTATCACGAGCACTTCTACCTAATTAGAATTTCAACAACTCATCAACCAAGTGCAAGTCTTTACTTAAGCCATGTTGGCAACCTAAATGCAAAATTAGACATTGCCATCCCAATAAGTCTTGGCATTTACAGTGACACACTTAACCCTAACATCATTGCTCTTAGCTGCTCCCGGCACCTATAGGCAATTACACTACCTAGAGTCTGGGCATAATGATCTTTAGGAGAGTATTTTGCCTCCATACTCGCCAAGTCCCTTTAGAGGTCGCTCACATCATTGCAATACTTGTGTACATAGTCGGTACTCTAGAAACGCTTCCTCTAGCTACCATGGGATGGAATTTAGTGACCAATCTTATTGTCCTACGCTAAACTCTCCAAGCTCCTTAAGGCCTAACATATCATATTGGGATACATAATCCTTGATAGAAAGTAAATTTAATTTTAAAATAAAATAATTTTATCTTTGACATACATGTTCTATCTACATATCTCTAGTGGGGCTTTTGAAATCTCCAGGTGTAGTCTCAGACTAACGTGACTCTCTAGTGGAGCTTTTGGGCTTTAAAAAATATCTAGGGATTGATCTTGGATCTCTCGCCTCTCTAGTGTAGTCTTAAATTGGCTCAACTCTCCAATAAGGCTCTTGGGCCTTATGAAATCTCTAGGGATTGATCTTGGATCTCCTGCTCTCCATATATGATCCTAGATCTCTCTCTTTCCATTGTAGTTTTGAACAAACATAATCCTTCAGATGGGCTCCTAGGTCTTATGTTATCTCCAGTTATGATCTAGTATCTCTCACTCTTTAGTGTAGTCTCAAACTGACATGACTCGTCAACAGAGCTCCTAAGCCTTACGCTATCTCTAATAATGATATTGAATCTTCTACTCTCACATACAATCTTTCTTTAATAAGGGTCTGTCATGCCCCCAAGTCATCATTAAGGAGGCTATAAGCCTTCCATTCTAAAAAAATAACCATTATTTAGGAGGAGGGCTCTCACGTCCCATGTAATTGCCAAGAAGGCCACATGCCTTCCACTCTAAAAAAATGACCACTCTCTAGTGAAGGGCTTTTATGCCTCAAGAAAATGTTATAGAGGTCTGTGGCCTTCCATACTTTACTGACCACTCTTTAATGAGTGTCTTTCATGCCTCAAGCCATCACTAAGAAGGTCATATACCTCCTACTCTCCACTCACCACTTTTAGTTGGGAGCTTTCATGCCTCACGCCATCGCTATGGAGGTCATATACCTCTCACACTTCAACATGAACACTCTTTAGTGGGAGGATCTAACATTCCATGTCATTGCTATGGTAGTGAGCTTTTAAGCCCCACAACATCACCAGAAAGGCCATAAGCCTCCAATTATAGTGTGATCTCTTTAAAAAAGGCTTCCAAGCTCCATACCATTGACTAGAAAGCCACAAGCCTCCCTTTCTTCAGTATGATCTCAAATCAGTATGTGGTTATTGGGCCTTACGCTATCATAGAGAACAACCCGGCCCCTGGGACTTACCCCTAGCTATTTAGAAATTTTCTAAGTACGAGCTTCACCTTTAGGGGTTTCCTCGGCCACTTAGAAATTTTTCAAAGTATAAGTTTCTTCTTCTAGGATTCCTCAACCTCTTAGAATTTTTTTAAGTATAGGCTCACCCCTCTTTAAACCTTAGAATGTTTTCTAAGTATAATAGCTCACTCTTCTTGAATTCCTCCAACAATTTAGAATTGTTTCTAAGTGCAAGCTTCGCCTTCAAGAGTTTCTCTGGCCACTTAAAATTTTTTATAAGTACAAGCTTCACCTCTAGGGGTTCTCTAAGCCACTTAGAAATTTTTTTAAGTATGAATTTTCTTCTCCCTAGGTTCCCCCAACCAGTTAGAAATTTTTCTAAGTACAAACTCACCCTTTTATAGGTCCCTTCAGCCTCTTATAATATTTTATAAGTATAGGCTTGCCTTTCATAAGTTCCTCTTAGCCTATTAGGAATTTTCTAATTATACGTGTCATAACCTATTTTTGGGTTATTCCCTAAAATTTATCCTTTCTACTTTTAAAATAAAAAAATAAAAAAATAAAGTAATAATAGTAAGAAGATTGGCAATTTGGCAAAAATAGGATGAGGAGAAATTCAAATATATAGAAAAATCAAGCTGTAATTTTGGACAAAATTTGGAGCTTAATCGTACCCCATTGTACCTAAAACTAGAGAGACAATATAGATTCAAGGTCAAATTAAATTATTATTGAATAAATAAAAAAAATTAAGCCTAGTGATATAATTAGATTTGTAATAGGCCAATTTGATTTAATCATGAGTCAAATTAAAAATTTAATTATGTTTAAAAAATTAATTTAGGTAAAACTAAAGGATTTAATTAAGTGCAAAGACTTGATTATACTTTAAATGGGTCAAATTAATTTTATTAGGGATTTAATTTGTGAAAAATTAAGTTTGAGAGCCCAATTTGAGCTTAATTAAGAAGAATGAAATTTTAGAGGACCAAACTTAATTTTTACAAGGTTAATTGGTTAAAATCAGGGGTAAAATCATAAGAAAATCAAAGTTTAAGGTTAATTGGGGGTTAAATTGAAGAAATTTACAGCCAAAGATCTTTTTGAAAATGACGTCGAACTCTAGGGACTAAATTGATAGAAATCAGAGGTGAAATCAAAGAGAGTTGAAAGTTTAATGGTCAATTTGCATAAATCCAAGACCAAGGATCAAAATGAAAAAGACATTAAAATTTAGGGCCGATGTCATAGTTTGGTAGGGGCAAAATGACATAAAATTAAAAGTTAGCCAACTAGGGACACAATTGAAATAATCAAAAGATGAAGGACAAAAATGAACTTTGGTCAAATTCCTAAATTAAAACCCTAAAAGTCAAAACATCATCATTTTATTTAAATGAAATAACGTATTTTGACCAAAATGGAACTATTTTGACTAAACAGTACCAAAAAAAGAACAGACTAGACGACTTGTCATTTGGGTATTATTCATCTTCTTCTTTTTGCCTAAAAAAGTTACTCGGGTGGCTACTTTTTAAGGGCATTTAATACTTTGTCTCTTCATCAAATTTAAAAAAACATACACCACCATAATTGCCTGACATTTGACTACACCTTAGCATGGTTATTTCTGGTTGTCGCGACGCCACTCAAAAAAGACAAAATCATGCATCCTTTAACTGTCAAAATTTGACAATTCATGATAGCCACTTTGAGTCAAAAGTTGATATCGTTCTGTGAAGAATCAAGGGCCAAGTTTTTTCCCTAATTAAAATAAAATGTCCCTCTTCCACCCCTATAAATAAGAGTGGATTCCATGCATTGAACATGAAGAAATTCGAGGCCAAAGTTGGGAAAAATCAGCCTCTCTCCCCGACTTTATCTGCTAGTGTAACCCCCTCTTTTGTGCCACCATAATTGTCAAGCCTTCAACGTTTCGCCACCACTAGCCATACATCAAACTTCCCTACACCACCAGGAACGCCACCAACAATGTTTTTCCTCTATCCAAGCAAGCCTTCCTCTTCCTTTTCTTCTCCGAACACCCCCCTAAGCCATTAACAACAATAGGCTGGACCTGTTTCAGCCTAGCATAAAAAAAACAAAGAGAGAAAAATATGTTGGGTTGAAAGTTGGCCCACCTGACTGAGTTGGGCTAGACCTGTCGTCCAGCTCAAATGGTTGGGTTGGGTTCAATCTAATTTATATTTAATAATAAAATAATATAATAATATTACAATATTAAAAAATTAGAAAAAAGAAAAAAAATCATATTTTCCAAAGGGCATTTTAAAAATATTTATGGTCCCTCGCATGTTTTTTCAATAATTTTGCATAATATCAAGTTGTAGAGTTATACTGTAAGATATAGACACAATATTGAAAGTACCCGATTTTCTCCGAAACTTTTCTTTTAATTTTTTTTTTGAAAATTCAAAAACATTTTAAATTAATTTTCTCTTTCCAAAAACACAAAAACAATATGTTTTATCTTTGTGCGTGTAACCAAATCTTAAAGGTTTTTCATTCATGTTTTCTTAAAGATAAAATCATATTTTTATCATGTTTTAAAAAAATACAAAAATAAATATCGTAACTAGTTTATGATTATCCATTAGATTTTTGCCAAAATACAAAAAAAAACTTCTTAACAATTATTTTGTTATTCGAAATACTAGTACTTAGCTATATCCAAGAAATAAATAAGTTTGGCGCTTAGAATGGTTATGATTTAACATGATAAGATAGAGAATTCATTACGAAGAGAGATCTACCTTGAACCTTAGACAAGTCCAATGGACAGAAATGCAACATAGAATAAAAATTAAACAACAACGCAACTTACCTTAAGTAGGGTGTACTGGGGGTGATGCGTCTTGCTTTGCACAACCAGTCTCTTACCCAGACTCTCAAAAACCTTTAGGTTTTCTAGTGATCATAACACTAAGTGGCAACTTCTGAACCTTATAATCATAATTTTATGATTAAATTTAAAACCTCCTTTCACCACACTCAAGAAGTAGGCCCGCCATTCTCAACACCGCTGCACATGCCGTGACAGGATGGTGACTTTACTAGGCAATGCCTTGTCTAGTTAGACTAAGCTTTACTTGTTTGATTGTTTGGCTTTTTTTTTCCATTTATTTTAGCACATTTAACATGCATTAATATATTTGGTATGAATTAATACCTTCATGCATTTTAATTTTTGTCAATAAACCCAATTCTAGGTTAGGTGAGGAGTAACGGCCTGCCTCATGACTTTCAGTCGGGGTTCATACTCATGAAACATCTAACTATGAGCTCAGCGTTTACTTGATAATGACTGTCACACTGTGCCCCAACCATTCCTTGTAAACCCCTATATTGCCTTTACGAAAGGTAGTCGTTAAGCAGATCATTGACCCTTTTAATACTAGGTAGAAAGCTTACCCCTCATGTAATGACCTAGAACCTTCCCTTAGGGTGACGGTCACACTGTGCCCCAACCATTCCTTGTAAACCCCTATATTGCCTTCACGAAAGGTAGTCGTTAAGCAGATCATTGACCCTTTTAATACTAGATAGAAAGCTTACCCCTCATGTAATGACCTAGAACCTTCCCTTAGGGTATGGACCCCTAAAATTCATTTTTCATCAAGATAGACCTAGTCAGTAACCCTGAACTCTGCAAGATTTTCTGAGCTAAGACCATGGTTTTTTTTCCTTCTAAATATGGGTAAGAATATGTGATGATATAATTGCCTAAGGACCAAGGTTGGAAGATTAGCGCAAATAAATTCTATGTGTATGGGAGATAAAGACTTGGTAAAGATCTTAAGCTAAGCAAAGAGTTGGATTGAAAAATTTTAATTCGAGTCGTTGAGTTTAATTTAATAATAATATCAAATAATTTTTTATGAATTAAATATTTTTTATTATAAAAAAATAATTTAAACTATAACATAGCATGAACATGTAAACTAATTGTAACTCTAAAGGGGCGTGATAGAGAAATACGAAGGAGACAGATAAATCCATTACGTAAGAGATGGAATGGGGATAAAAAATTATAGCAGCATGAGTTAAATATAAATTAGAGGCGAGCGTCTTGATGAAAACAACAATTACAGAAAAAACTAAAACTTAAGGTAACAAGCACTAAAGAAGTAATACACATAATCATACCTACACATTTGTAAAATCAGAGTACAACACAGTAAAATAAAGATATAGAGATAAAAAAATATAAAAAAAAAGAGATTAAACACAATAACTTTTTTAATTCCCAAATACAACTTAAGACTTCTCACTCCACTATGTACTTATTTAATTCCACTCTCTTCTGGAAATTGACCTTTATCATATTTATAATGTCATGAAGCAAATCACAAACTTAATAAATAAAACTTAATTTTTGCCTTTCTTTTTTCACACTTCATGGCTTATTTTTGTTTTCAACATTATTTCCCATTTCCCATAGGCTATATATAATAAAAATATGACTAATTATCTTTTTTTATTTAATATTCATGCTTTTTTTAGAATATTACATTCTAGCAAATAGCTTTTTCCATTGAGTCTTTCTTTCTGTATTTTTTACTTAGAACCAATGGGGCATGTTTTTAGTGTAGTTTATAACCAGATGTTTTACCTCTGCTAAGATTAATTTTTTCTTTATGTAAAAAATATATTCAGGAATTTCTAATATATTTTTAATAGAAAAAAATAAATTAAGTGAAGGTTAAGTTGATGTGTTTTGATTGACTTGATGAGTACAAATGTAAGCTGGATGACTGGTGAAAACATAATTTGACTAAAAAAATTGCAAGATGAAAACTTTTTTAATTTTTTTAAATGAAATAGCAACATATTAAATCAACTCGGGTCAATTTAGATTAGTTTGCCAAATCTATGACCAGGGTCTTGAGACCGTAATAACCTTAAAGAAAGCAAGTTGAAACAAATTATGAAACTCAATTTTCAATCCACGGTGTTGAATGATGAAATTGAAAAAAAAATCAATAAAAAAGACATGAGTACATCCTAGTTAACTTGCTAAAATCATGACCCGAGTCATGAAATTAGGATAACCTCATGAAAAATAAATCAAAATAAATTATGAAGTCTATTTTCTAATCAATCCAATGTTGATGAATGAAAATAAAATAAAATAAATTCAATTAAACAAAAGGACACGAAAAAGTAACTCAAGTCAACGTATGTTAACTAGCCAAACTTGCGATCCATGTCATGAGGTTCGAATAACCCCATAAAAAATAAATCAAGAAGCTCAATTTTCAATTAACTCAATGTTGGAGGATGAAATTTCAAAAAATGATAACAAAAGAACCGACTCAACTTGGGTTAACCCACCAAACTCGTAATTAGGGTCATAAGACTAAGATAATCTCATTAATAGAAAACCAAAATAAATTATGAATAACAATTCTTAATCAGCTCAATGTTTAATGGTGAAATTGAAAAAAAAAACTCGAGCTAACTGAGTTAACCTGTGAAATCCACGACCCGAATATGAATTTAGAATAACTCTATAAAAAGTAAATCAAATAAATAATGAAGCACAATACTCAGTAAACTCAATATTGAAGAAAAAAAACTAAAGAAAAAAATAAACCAAAAAATTATTTCAGTGAATAGTTGTTTGTGAGGAGGGGTACAATGAAAACATCTCCTCTTTTAGTTTTTGTTATGAAATATGATTCTCAATTAGTTTAATGTTGAATCACAAATTAAAAAATAAAAGTCAGTTAAAAAGACAAAAAAAACTCGAGCTAACCATAACCCATCAAACTTGCGATCCGGGTAAGAGATTAAGATAACTTCATAGAAAACAAATCAAAATAAATTATGAAGTCTAATACCTAGTAAACCCAAAGTTAAAGGATAAAATTAAAAATAAATTATAAAAAAAAAGTAAAAGAAGAAGAAGAAGAAGAAGAAGCAAACCACTATTCCAATGAACAATGGTTTGTGAGGAGGGTTATAATGAAAACCTCTTTTTTTTTTTTATATGATAAAATTAAAAAAAAACTAAAAAACTAAAAGCAAACCACTATTCACTGTAGATTTCATGCATTTGCCTCCTCTACCTTGCAGTTTTATTTAATTAAATCTACAATTTTAGCTCTATCTACCTGCAATATTGTTTCTAATTAAGCTTCTACATTATTTGGTTTTTTTAAAAAAAAATTCCCATCCTTTAATTCTTTATTTTATGTTTTGAGGATTGTTAATAAACTCAATATTACTAACTTAAAGTCTTCTCTTTGCACAGGACAACTAACTTACAAATGATCAACTATCGCTTTTGGATATTACAAGGCAACTAATTTGTGGATCACCTGTGCACTTTTGGAGTTTTTGTTATCTTTTGTTGGCATCATTGGCCTTTATATGTATCAGCCAACTAATCACATGCACTTTTATGAACAGCCTTCCTTTGGACATGCTGAGAGTTTAATCTTCCTCCATGCATTTTTAATGATAATTCAATCAACATCACTATTTTCTTATAATTCAATCAACATGACTTATTTTCTTATAATTTTATGCTAATAGTGGTTTGTGAGGAGAGATACGGTAAAACCTTCTTATTTTTTAGTTTTTATTAATATAATATTGAAGATTAAAATTTAAAAAAAAATAAAAAACCAACAAACCGTTGTTCTAATGAAAAGTGATCCATGAGGAAGGGTACAATGATAACCCCTTTTTTTTTAGTTTTATTATTGAAAAACAAATAACTAAAAAATAGTAAATTATTTTTTCAGTGAATAATAATTTGTGAGGAGGGTTACGATGAAAATCCCTCGTCTTTTAGTTTTGTTGATAATTTAATTTATAAATTATGACTATATTTTTAGTTGATTTATGATACATATAATATTTTATATATATTTAATGTTCTTTAGTTTAATATCACAAAATGTTATTTGTTGTGTTATTAAAAAATATGAGAAGATTCATCCATGATTCATTGATAGCTATGCAAATACTTGGTGTGATTCTATAAAATTTAAGCATATTTCTCTTGGTAAATTAATTTTACTTCACCTTTTTGGCTGTGCAATTATTTTAAAAGTTTGCATCATTAGAACATTTTAAACATATTTAGATATTTTTAATGAAATTTGCTTTTGCATACTTTTCTTATCTTTGTTTATTAGATAATTTATTTTATGATTTTTCTTAATATGTCATTTCATGCGATAATAATTGCAAACCATACATTAATGTGATCCAAACTTAATTCAATTGTTAAACGAACCCTTACTCACAACTAATCCTTCCTCCTAAACATCATTAACCTCATTAATATGCTTTTCAATTTTTCATTAGACGATAAAGCAACTTAATTCCTCAACTAAATAATAAAATTTTCTAATTAAGATGTTTATATGAGGCTAGTAAATAACCCAATAACGTAAAGGCTTCATCCTTTTCTTCAATCATAACATCAATGGACTTTTTGCCATAAATAGCATGAAGGAACAATGCTTCAAATACAAATTTAATTATTAGCGAAGAATGACTTGAATGTTTACTTATGATAATCCAAAAGACAATCAAATCTTTCAATCTCAAATTCCGTAGACATCTTGAAAACACTAACAGGTATAATTCAAAATCTTTGCCACCAGTTTGTTAGTGTCGACTGGGTTATGATTTGTTATGGGTTTTTCTAGGATATGAAAAGAATATTCTTGTAAGATTTAAATAAAAAAGGAATAATAATAATAATAATAATAATAATAATAATAATAATAATAGAGAGATAAGAACACGTAAATTTACATAGTTTGACAATCCCTACTCTATGGACAAATACAACTCAACTATTTCACTATCAATATATGGAGTACAAAGTCAATGGAAGTACTACTTAAAACCCCAATGTCTAATTACACTAAAAAAGAATTTACGAAGCTAGCATCAAATTCTATGGCATGGTGGCTTCAAAACATAATAACACATTGGCGTATCCTTCACGAGAACGCGATGTCACGACAATCTTTTTGGATGGGTTGAGAGGTCTTTGGCTAGATAAAAAGTTATTACCTATTATTATGGTTATTAGGAACCATAATTGGTCTTTAGATATTTTAGGCAAGAGATCGGTTGTGTAAAGAGAATGTATTAGCACCCTTAGGATGCTTTACCTGAAATAAGTTGTATCGTTTTTCTTCATTTGTGGTTGTTATGGTCTAATAATGCTTTTATTTCTATTAGCCTATTAGGGAGGATTTGTTACGATGAGCAAACCCTAGTTTTCTAGATCAAGAACTTGATCTAAAAGATCCTGGCTTAAAAAGATATCAAAAGAAAGCAAGCTTATTCACAAGCTTAAAAAGATATCACAAGAAAGCAAGATATCAGAAGAAATCCAAATAGATTTTGTGATTATTGAATTTTCACTTTTCCCTTTGGTATTTCAAATGTCTATGACTCTTACACCATGAGACATAGGTTGAAATATTCTCAATTATTGTTGAGGCTTCTTTCAAACAAACTTGAACTTTGAATACCTTTGCGTCAACCTAAATAATATTTTAGATAAAAAAAAACTCCTTGTAGGTTTTTTTATCTTTATAACAGAAGTGAATGATTCATATTACTCTTAAATGTTGGATGTTGACCTCATGTAAGGTTTTATCTTTTTATTAAAACTGAGTAATAGATTTTACCATAAATGATTTTTTGTATATTTTTTGAAATATAGGCCAAAATCATTTGGAATTTTACAAACTAGTTGTAAAATCCATGTGATGCTTTTTGTATTTTTAAAGATGCAAAATATTTTTTGAAATTTTTTCTTAATTTTAAGACATGCTCAATATTGTTTTTAAGGATTTTTTACCACATGCAAGAAACCTTTTATTTATTTATTTTAAAATATTTTTTTTATTTTTAAGGCTTTGTTTGGTAAAAATCTATTTTTTTAAAAAAAAACTCGAAAATAGGCCTAAAGGCGTTTTTGTCAAACATGCCCTCAAGCCAAAAATTTATTTATCAAAAAATGTTGAAAACAAACAAGACCTTACCGAACTTGACCCGATCAAATTGACCTAAAATCTTTGGTTTGACCATAAACCAAACAAAAAACACTGGTTTAGCCCGAAAAACAAGCCAAAACCAAGACCAAAACTTAAAACAGATCAAACTTGCAAAAAAAAACATAATTTTTTTGACCAAAACAGATCAAACATAGAAAACTCAAGAACATAAAGAACATTCAAAGCAAATCCAGCCTCATAACTCTTAAATCCGACCAAATACAATGAAATCAAAGGCATAAACATGCTGTAAATCATTCAAAGAACAAGAATCAATCATTAAAAAAAAAATTATCAACCAATAATCACAATATTATTAGAATAGGCTCCGGTTCGAAAAAAGGAAACTTGTGATTATAATGACTAAACTATTGTTTTTTACTCAAATAAAACGCAGATTATCGATGCACAAGGTCATATGAAGTTGCAAGAATAAAGATTATGATAAATGAAGGCCTAAAAGATTCATGAAAGACAAAATTTCCCAAGAACAAAAACCTAGAAAATTCTCAGCTACTATTCATCCCTAAAAAATGCATTTTTGACCTTTAAACTCACTGTTTTTTATCCTAACTGACCATACTAATACCAAACATATCTGAATCAAAAGGAACAAACAAATAACCAAAACTATCAAATTAAAATAGCAAGCATATTCAACAATTTGAGGTTCAAAACTTTTTAACACTTCATAGGACACAACTAAAACTCAGGAGCTAAGAACATGCATGTAACAAACCAAAAAAAAACCTACTACCACATTCAACAGATTCCAAACCTATTCCATTTCATAAAAAAACAATCATCCAAATATCTTTTAAACATCCAGCACATAAACAACCAACTTGAAGCAAGATTAAACAAGAAAAAAACAATATTTTTATACATTATTCAAAATAAAAACTTAAAAATATTTTAACACTAAAACAAGTTTAAAAACATCATTAAACATTTTTTTAAAAAGCTAGAAGTATGTCTCATGAACATCACCTACCAGGTTATTGGAGGATTATACCTTCCTAAAACTCGGAATAGTTACTTCATTTCTTCATTCAAAAATCTAATCTTTTACTTAATTTTTAATTTATTTTTTTTAGCTCTTAAATGCCAAGCAATAAAATTAGTTACTAATGAACTCAAAAAATAAGTTTTTTTCTCCTCTTCCCCTTATTTTTTTTCTGGATTTTCAATAGATATTTATAGGCTTTTGCTATGATTTTTTTTTATTAATTCGATCAAGGATTAATCATGATTGATCTTTTTAGCTCTTACATTCCAAGCAATAAACTCGGTTACTAATAAACTCAAAGAATAAGCTTTTTTTCTCATTTCCCCTCTTTTTCATGGATTTTCAATGGGTATTTTATAGAAGTTATGATTTTTTTTATTGATTTGATCAAAGATTGATCAATACTTAATGATCAATACTTAATCCTTTAATCACAATTAGAGGTTTTTTTAGCATGTTTTAACAGTTGATAGCTTTACACTTTGCTGGTTTTGCAATGGTGGCTTTGTAACAAATTTTGCTAAGCTTGGAGGCCAAATAGTTGTTTTTTGGCCTTCTGATCTTGAGAGAAAGGTGTTCAGCCCTTAGTAAGAACCTAGTGAGAAGGTTTGAGGTGTGAACATAAGAAAAATCCGGTGGTTTTGCAAAATAGATGTCGTAGTCATAGTTGACCGAGTTGACCACTTTCGAGGCCTCATCATAGCAACTTCGATGTCAACATCATTGGAGACCACTTGAACTTGGTAAAGGGGAAGCATACATTTCATTTAGATCTAGCCTTGCTCAATTTGAAGGTTTGTAGCTTCACATTTATTCATTTAAAAATATCCACTTGATCAACCAAAACTGCTAAAAAAAGAAGATAAATAATGGATAGACGAAAAGTCATTTTTCCACTTGTTGAGACGGTGCATTTTGATTTTACTCTAAATTACACATCACCTAGGTTAAATTCTGAGGGATTAGGAAATTAATTTAGGATTTGATCAAAGTTTATTTCAGTCTCTAAACTCTTAAATCTTCTTGATTATATCCTTAATTACCCTTTAACTTCTAATCTTGTGCAATTTTGTCCTTTCCAAATTCAATTACCAACCCTAAAGTTTAGTGTATTTTTTCATTTCAGTCATTGGTTTTTGATTTATGTAAATTGACCATTATCTTTCGATTTTCTTCAATTTATCTCTTGATTTTTTTATTTCAGTCCTTGAAGTCGCGTGCCTTTTACAAATTAGTCCTTAGTTTTGAATTTCTTCAATCATGCAGCTTGGTTCAAAACTAATCTCATTGAGATGCCTTTTTTTTTTTAACTTTGAGATGTCAATCCAGATTCTTCTGTATATATTTATTTATTTATTTATTTTATGTGAGGCCCTGAAATAGATAACAACACACATCATGGTGAATCTTCTCAAAGCTCTTAATAATTACAAAGGCTAGTAAACACACAAATAATTATGATATGTAAAGAACACAAAAAACCACCTCTCTTATTTTTCATATTTGAACTTGCATATTAAATGTAGTGTCTATTTACTAAAAGAGGAGGGGATTGAAGATGAGAGATGAATAGCATCTTAATTTGATAGATGAATGGAGATCCAAAAGAGAAAACAAACCACCATCTGTGACCAATGTTAGATCTATCATTCTTCTTTTTATTCTATTTGTAACTTGATCCTTTTTACCCATTCCATGTTCTTTTTTAATTTATTTTGCTTTTATTTCTTAAGAAATATAAAAAATAAATAATATGAAAGATTGATGAGAAAAAAGATATTTAGAGGGACAATTCAATTCATTTTGAAAAACTAAAGGGACTAATTTATAATTTACTCATAACTAAATAGTTAACAAAAAAACATAAAAACTAATCCTTGATGTCTTAAACTTCATTTACATAAGTATATTTTGATTAAGAAATTCATGATCTTACTATCCTTTTTAAAAATATTCTCATCATCTCATGCTTTAACAAAAAAAAAAACAAAAAACTTCTTTGCATTCTTGTACTCTTAATTTTTTATTAGTTTACCCTCTCTATTTTCATATATTTTAACATGGGTTGATTATTTTCAGTTCGGTTTGATTTTTATAAAAAAAATAACCAAACCAAATTTATAAAAAAACCCGAAACGGGTTCAAACCGACAGGTTTTAGTTCGGTTTTTTTGGACAAAAACCGGTTTAAACCGGTTTGGCTCGGTTTTTTCGGTTTGGCTTGGTTTTGGCTCTGTTTTTTCCAGTTTGGCTCGGTTTTTTTCGGTTTGGGTTCGGTTCGGTTTTTTTGGTTTCAGGCTTATAAAACCGAATCGATCCGGTCGGTTTTTTTAATTTTAATCGATTTAATCAGTTTTTTTCACGGTTTGGTTTTTTCAATTATTTTTTTCTGGTTTAATCAGTTTTTTTGGTTTTTCGCTCATCCCTAATACTGTCGATCCTCTATTTTAAAACCATCTTCATTTTATCTTTATCTTATTATAAATTCATATTACTCTTAAATCATCATATTATATCCCAATATATCATGGATTTGAAAACACATATCAAGATATGCTTTTTAAAAAAATAAAAAATAAAAAACTTTCTGCCATGACAAGGAGGTTTATTTATATAACAAATGATCTATGATTACATCACCCATTCAATAGTCAATGACCAACAGCAAATGATATCTAATTTGGTTATTGTAATTTAATCATGTAATAATAATAATTAAAAAAAAAACATGAAAACCATTTGTCCACTCCACTCACTATGTACACTCCACAAGCCATTCACAAATTTCCACCCATTTTAATGCAAAACCGTTTGGACCCAACGCCGCACGTGGGAAACCGTAAAAGTAAAACCGTGCTTGCCAATAGCAAAATAACCTTAATAGCGTCACACTAACACTTGCTCTCTCTTTTTTTTTCTTTTTTTTTTTTCGGGGGTTGGGGGGGGACTCTGTCTCGCTACATGTGTTGTCTTTGAGTCGTCCTTCCTTCCTCCCGTCCCACGTCCCTCTTTCATGATCTCACTGGACAGCAATCTCTACAATTCTTAAAAAGTTTAATAAATAAATAAAATTTCCGTTATTTTAGATCTTTGTAATTAACTGTCCATGGAAATGGCTTCAAGCGCACGAACTGTAGAGGAGATCTTCAAAGATTTCAGTGCTAGAAGAGCTGCTGTTGTGCGTGCTTTAACTCATGGTAATTAAAATTTAATTTAATTCTTAGTTCTTTCTTTTTTTTTGGTTAAAAATTTTGAATCTTTCATGCAAATATGATCATGGGTTTCTTTGTGTTTTCTTTTGTTGTTTTCAGATGTGGATGCTTTTTATGGACTCTGTGATCCAGGTAACGTGTAATGGGGGAGCTGTTTATTTGAATTATTGTGGATTTTTTTTTCTGGGTTCTATTTTAGGGTGAAATTGGGAGAATTTGTTTGTTTCTTGAGAAACCATTAGGGGAAACAAAGGAAAGTGGAGTGATTTGAAGTTATGCATGTGATCTCTGCTGTTGTATCTTTTAGGATAAGTGGTGATTTTTTTAAAAAAATTGTAGTAGTATATCAAACTTTAGATCTTTCACAGTGGAAATTGAGTGCGTCGCTTTTTTGATTTCAATGTTCTGTTCACTCCGTAAGCAGAACATTGAAATTAAATACAGGAAGAAGAGAATTTGAAATGGCTAGAACTTGTAAATCGATCAGCTAATGTTTTTATTAATGAAGAAACAAGCAATGTAAGATCTGCATTGCAGTTACTCTGGTTTTCCTCTGGTTTCTCAAGGCATCTGCCTTATGTTTTTGCGTTGTTTGCACTTAGTGATATAACTTTACTCTTATGTTTTTGGGTTAGACAAGGAGAATTTGTGTTTGTACGGACATCCAAGTGAGACATGGGAAGTAGCCCTGCCAGCAGAAGAAGTTCCACCAGAGCTCCCTGAACCTGCCCTTGGAATTAATTTTGCTAGAGATGGGATGAACAGAAAAGACTGGCTTTCTCTTGTTGCTGTGCACAGTGATTCATGGTTGCTTTCGGTGGCTTTCTATCTCGGTGCTCGTCTTAATCGGAATGAGAGGTAATTTACTGCACAATTGTGAGGACCGTTTGGTATTCTTATTACATCATAATGTTCTTTTGTTAATCATTTCTCCAATTCTGATGGGATTAAAATGTTGATGAAATTTGGAAAGTTAACATTGAGTAAAAGTCCATCAGATTTGTTGGATGTCTAAAGACATGGTACCACCATGTGCCACCAATCAATGTCCTAATCATCTTTGTAATTGCCTTCCAGTTGGTGAATTTAGAATCGCTGTAACATGATCGAAAAAAATATTAGATATATTGCATCTGCTTGATTATATTCTTATTTCTTAGCAGTTATTTGCTTCACAAAGGACAGTTTATTAATTTCTTATATTGATTTATTTATTTTTAAGCACCTTATTAAATCTTGTTACTAAGGATTCCAGAAATCTTAAAAAATTCTCGACAGAAAGTTATGTCACAGATGTGTTTTCAATTGAATACATGGCAGCATGCACTTGTAATCTATTCTGCTTGGCAAATTGTGATTCGCTTGAATTGGTCCGGACTGCATAGGCCGCCACAGATAATATTAAAACTTTAGTAGCTCAACTATCAATTTTGGCATGTAATGGTTGTCTTGCAGACCTGAGACTTGATTATTAGCCATTTGCTTAGTGGGATGTTTTGAGGTTTATTTATTTATTTATTTATTTTATTATTTCAGTGTGATGTTATGTTGAGTTTGGCTTTTCTCCATAGAAACTGAAGTTCATTTTTATGGACAGGAAACGACTATTCAGCTTGATCAATGATCTGCCTACTGTCTTTGAAGTTGTAACAGAAAGGAAGCCTGTGAAAGAAAAGCCTAGTGTAGATAGTGGAAGCAAATCTCGAGGCAGCATAAAGGTGATTAATCGAAACTTGATTTGGATCATCTCAATTTTCTTATAATCTCAAACTTAATTGATAGCTTTTCATTCCTAATTTTCTTTAGTTGCAACCAAAATATAAATCTGGTGTAGAACTCCATCATGCTTCACTGTAGTGACTGAGGATGCCATGAATTTTGGTATTCTGTTGTTATGATGATTTAGTGATACATAGATGCATTGATTCAGTAACAAAAAGCAAGCCTAATTTCCAATTGTTTGACGCTTTTTAACTTGTCCTTACTTTACTGGGTTCCTCCTCTCTGTAGAGATCAAGTGATGGACAAATGAAAAGCAACCCTAAGCTTATGGAAGATAGTTACGAGGATGAAGAAGACCACACTGAAACGCTATGTGGGAGCTGTGGTGGAAATTACAATGCTGACGAATTCTGGATTGGCTGCGATGTCTGCGAGAGGTGGTACCATGGAAAGTGCGTGAAGATAACACCCGCTAAGGCTGACAGCATTAAGCAATACAAGTGTCCATCTTGTATGAAGAGGAGCCGGTCATAGTCAGTGTCGTTGCAGTGGCAGACAAAGTAGTGTATTAACATCACCTCTTATGCAATGTGAAAGTTAAAAATGCTTGTTTATAACAGATGCCCCCAACGGTTTAGTTTGCCTTCTTCCCAACTGAACCATTTGCTTAAATAGCAGGTTATGTAATCTGATCTCTTATTTTATGTTAAATGCACGAATAACATTACACCAGAGATGACTTGCTTTGCAGGAGTCTACTTGTCTGCATGGTGATCTAAACTTATTATGCTATCCCAATGGGTGGCAGCCATATTTCTATTATTAATTAGTTATGCTAATTATAGCCAAGAACTCTTTGGCAGGGAGGTGCGGATCATTTTGCTGCCCTCATCTGTCTTTGGCAGGGAGGTGCGGATCATATTGCTGCGAGCCTGAGACCAGCTTATGCAAGTGTGGTCGCTCGACATGCTCTGCTATTGGTCCCTAGACGAGTCGAAACATCTTGAAAGGGCTTCTTCCATGGCCCTGCTCAGTAATAGGCTTGCTAGGATCCTTGAAGTCCTATATGGTACTGAACAGGGTCCAATCTGAACCTGAAAACAGTAGCCAGCCCAAGGGTCCAATCTGAACCTGAAAACAGTAGCCAGCCCAAGACACTGGATGATCTTTTTAGATTGACAGGGCAAGACTGGATTACAAAGTCCATTTAACTTCGCCTTCACTGCTCAACGCCCCTTTTCCCAATTGATAACTGAGGGTTAACTGAGGTCGGACAGCGCAGAAAAAACAACAGGGACAGACAGAACAGTTGCTTATCATGAGCTGTACAGTTTTGGACTTAAGGAACCAATACCCGTGAATTTCCTTAACACAGTTGACGGAGAAGTTAAAACAATCTTTTGAGTTTGAAGTTATCCAAACTCCTATTCATACAAGCTTGGTTTATCCCCGACAACTTGACATCATTTAGCATCTTCTTTAATCAAATTATATCTTAGTTCTCATCGACCCAATCATCTTTTTCCTGTCTACATCACAGTCTTTTTCTTGCTCTCTTGTTTTAATAACCCTCCTTACAAGGGAGAAGACGTAGTCCATGCATTGTTGTTACTCATAAGCTGCCATTGACACTCTATAATCATCTGATTCCAACAATGGGTCGAAGTCGCTCCGACGGATCTAACAAAGAGAGATTGCGTTGGACACAAGAACTACATGATCGGTTCGAAGAGGCTGTTAATCAACTTGGTGGTCCTGATAGTATGTTCTTGGATCAATCCGTTTACATGCACTAATGATATTTGATCTACCACTGTTCAACACCACGAACCTTCCTTTTGAAAGATTTTCATTGATCAAAACTAAATAGAAGCCAATCATGCTAATTAAAGCTTGATCGAATTAATTAATTTCTTTTCATCAATACACTGCAACTCCAGTGATGATACTCTTGTTCATTGAGGTTTGTAAGTTGTCTAGTTATTCTTACGATCACTCATGTTCATACTTGGAATGATTTGCAGGAGCAACACCGAAAGGTATCTTGAGGGCTATGGGCATCCCTGGATTGACTATCTACCATGTCAAGAGCCATTTGCAGGTAATTATTTATTTTCCCCTGTAGCTTGCCCTCCTGCATGGAACTATACAACCCATTGAATTAACTTTCATGTCATCATGCTGGATTCTTACAGTCGTCTCAGATTTTGGCTACAAGATGCATACCTGCACTCTTGTGTTTTCTTGTGACAGTTTAAAGATTCAATACTGATTAAAATACACTCATGATCATTAACACTTTGACCTAGTATTCTGTTGATTTAGCTCTCTGCAAAACATAAATATATTATTGAGTTTCTCTTTCCTCTAATTTTATATAATATATTTCTTCATTTTTCACAAACTGCAATCTGTGTCCAAGTGGTAGTACAACGTGCGATTAACATATCACAGGGCCCCTGTTAAACAGTTTATACTAATATTTTCTGATCCATCTTTATTGTTTTCAGAAATACAGAATCTCGAAGTTTATCCCAGAAACCAACAGTATGTGTGGAGTGCTTTCATTTTATTTTTATTGCCTATAAATTTGTAGTACTTGTATACTTCTGTTGTGTGTGTTAATTTCTTGGTATCTTCCAACAGGAGGCAAGTTTGAAAGGAGAAATATTTCAGAAATGTTACCGAATTTCAGTGCAACATCGTAAGCTAATAATTAATCAGTTCCACCTCCTTCAACTTGTTCATGAACTAATTGGATCTAAGTTTTGGTTGCATAATTTTTGCAGAGGTGCTCAACTAAATGAAGCGTTACTGATGCAAATGGAGGTCCATAGGCGACTGAGTGATCAACTTGTGGTAGCAACATAATTTTTCATGCAGATTTATCTACTAATGAACAAAACACGAAACTTTGTTTTGCTTTATTTATAAATAAACACCATGCATATGTTTGTTGATTTCCTATGTGGTTGGTTAATTTTTAAGGTTCAAAAGAGCTTGAAGCTTAAAATTGAAGCCCAAGGGAGATTCCTTGAGAGAATTGTGGAGGAAAATCAAAATGGAAATCCAAAACACACCAAGTCTTTCTCTCCGGTATCACTGCCATCTCTCTGCGATTCAGAATCAAATGCTAAGGAATTTGAAACTGATTCGGAGGGTGAGAAAGTTGAAATACAGTCTGAAGAAGACTTTCAAGCTCTTAAGAGATTAAGGACCGAACACCATGTTTTGCTTTCACGGTATCAACTGGAACCTCTCAATCCAGATCCTTACAATCAAAACATGGTTCTTCAAAGAGATGCAAAATTTTCACATCCATCTAATGATGTCAACTTCCCATGGGACATTTTGGCCACTTGTTCATCACCTCTAGAGCCTAGTTTTTTTCTAGGTTAAATATCACAACATGTAATATTATTATGGTTGCATGGAATAAAAGTAGTGGAAGCACCATTGGTCACTGGAAATATTTAGATAATTTCTCGGTTATTCAGAGAATTGGTGTGGATATCTGACTTTGAGGACCATGAAGGCAACCAAAACATTTCTGGTGAAGGTATCTGTGTAGAAATAGCATCATATATAGCATTAAGTTGATTTAATCATGTGTGATTATGAAGGGTGATCTAGCTTGGCTATTTTTGTTTACTGTGTACAAATAAGAACATAGCTTTTAGTGGATGCCTGGTTGATTATGGAACGCAATCATTCTTTGCTCCATTTTTTTTTTTTTGTCGTGGTTTGTTGAGAGATTACATTTGTTTAGCACTCTGTGTTCTTACGTTATATTCATAGGCACGAATCCAGGTTGCAAGAAAATTTACCTCGTGTTGGTGAAATATGAACTGCTAATTTTCTCCTGGATTGTTTGGATTTTATCACTAGACGAAAGACTGGCTGTTGCGAATGAAATTATTAAGGTTTCATGGTTCATCAGCTTGTCGGCCATAGTTATTATACCCGGTCCTATTAAGCTCAGCCTCGAGTCATTAATTAAACAAGTTTATTCAAATTTAAAGTAATATTTTTTGAAGATTATTTTTAAAAATACTTAAAACCATGTTGTTTTAAATTTTTAATCTAAACCAAGTTTTGATTGAGTTAATTAAATTAGGAGTTGTCTTACTGGGTTGATTTTGTAATACCAAACTAGAGGTTAGGTCATCAACTCGCGGGTTGATTCAGTGGACTGTGCTGAAACATTGATTGGGCAGAAGAGACCATTACAGTGGAAACATATGAAGAGAGTAAGAATAATAATCCCATTCATATATTGTTGTCAAGAAAAAAGATGGGAAATTAAATGCACCGAATTGGGCTTTAATACCTAGGCTGCTAAATAGACAATTTGGGCTAGAATGAATTTATAACCCGTAGTTGAGTTTTATATATATATATATATATATATATATATATATATAAAAATTGGAACAAAAAATGGACTATTTAGAGAAACTTTGGTATTATGATAACTTTTTTTTCAGCCATTGAAAAAATCATTTGATTAACTACATAATTTATGTTTTTTTTTTTTGCACTAAA
Organism: Populus deltoides; assembly: GCA_015852605.2. Classification (NCBI taxonomy): domain Eukaryota; kingdom Viridiplantae; phylum Streptophyta; class Magnoliopsida; order Malpighiales; family Salicaceae; genus Populus; species Populus deltoides. The sequence goes on along the minus strand of CM027585.2, from coordinate 2,401,926 downwards.
TCCTATATGTAATTGTGTTTTAAATTTTGGTTTTGTAAAAACTAAAATAATCCGTTTTTTATTTATAAAGATCTGTTTTTTATTTATTTTACTTGTAAAAATCCAGCTCATAACAATTTTAAAAAAAATATATTTTTTTAAAATTTATTTTTTTAAAACCACAAGTAAAAATGTTTTCTTAACTTATTTTTTAAAAATATAACTATAAAAAATACTATAATTATTAACACACGTTTAACATGAAATATCTCCTCTCGTGCAATTATGATTGCTATTGAATCTCAGGCTCTATAATTATAGATTAGGTTATGGATCTAGTCAACAATGTCTATAGTCAATTCATCAAATATATTGGTTAGATTATTGACTGGACTCTTGGACATGAAGGTAAGATCTAAGCTGTAAGAAGAAAAGATTAAAAATAAAAAAATAAATAAAAAATAATAAAAAAAAGAAACGGGAGTGATGGCTCCATGATTGTCTTCTTTTGATGAATTGATGGGTGTACGGCCATGTCTACTTTTTCTAAATGACAAATTCGACATCAAAATAATTAAATCAAGACTTTGAAAGTTGCACCTTAAACAAAGGTTGTTTAGGTAAGATTAAAAATATAAAAAAATTTCCAAATTACACATACAATCAATTAAATGCTAAACAATTTTCTTATATATATTTTTAAAAAGGGCAATCTCTTAAAACTCAAATCCATGCTCGAGCTAGGGTTAAGATAAAGTGAACTTCTGGAAGCAATTTTGGTATTGGTTAAGAAAATATTTATTGTATTTCTATTTTAGAATATATTAAAATAATATATTTTTTTTATTTTTGATATTAGTATATTAAAATGATACAAAAACAATAAAATAATAATAATAAATTAATAAATTATTTTCCAGCTCATTTTCTATGGCATAACCAAACACTGAAAAATATTTTTTAATTTATTTTTTATTATACTATCAAATATCAAAAAATAATTTACTTTCCTGAAATTTATTTTTAAAAAGAAATCATTTTCCAGCAAACAAAAAAAAAACTAAACAGAAAATTTAAAAATTTTAAAAACAACATTCATGCCACAACAATAAACAATTTCTGAATTCTTTGCCTGCCGATGGCACTACTCGTTGAAAGAGCAGTGTCAAAAGGTTGGGAAATCAAGATTTTCCCTTCAAACTTCAAATAAACGTGTGCCTATTCATTTGTTACGACTTACATAATGCAATTTTCGAGCAATTATTTACCTATTGACCACAATAATTAATTAATCTCATACAAATGTGAGCTACAAAACATTGAACCAAGCAAATCAATTATACTTTCTCCACTAAACAATGATGGTATCGACTACAAAGTATTATTTAATTTTTTTTTATTGTATGGTCCATATTTGATTTGAAAAGTAAGTCAGATGGCTTGGTATTACAGCAGTATGGACGCACCAATTGTTACATTTTTTATAACAATGGAAGCTTATTGTCCACGAATAAATTGACTTCTTCTCAATTTCTTGGTATTCAAATAAATTCTTTTACTATTCAGAAACATGGAAAGAGTAGCACCGTGCCAAATTACAAGAAAAACATGTGAGAGGAATCATTGTATATTATAATTATATTTTCTTTTCTTGGGATATTTTTTTATTTTAGTTACTGATTTTTTTTTTTTACATAGTATTATTTTGAGAATTGAGTCTATAATTTGTCTAAGTTTTTACACTATTAAGACAAGCTTCGATAACATCACATATTTTCGACTGCAATCAATGGCATGAGGAGAGGTTTTAAAATTGTAGTCCTCAAAGGTTTTTTTTAGTTCCTTTAGTTTTAGCATTTTAAACTCTAGCACAAAACTTTATTTTTTTACATTTTAGTTGTTGCGTTTAAAAGAAAATAGAGAATTTCACCACAAATGATAGAGGGGAGAAAAAATAGTTAGTTGACTAAAATCTAATAATAAAAAGAAATTCATCTTGGTGTTAAAGAGTTTTATTTTATAAAAAGCGTTTTATTGAGGTGTTTTAACCCCTTATATTACCAAGAAAATTATACATCCAAGCATGATATTTTTTTCTGGGTGATTTTTTTTTATTTTCTAACCAATTAAATGTTTGTTTGAGATTATATGAGAGTTTATTGAGGTTTGTGTGAGATGTTTATTTCATGTTTTCTAGTTAAAAAAGCTTGAAATTGAGTTTTTTGGATCAAAAGAAGAAACTCAATTTCTTAGTCACTTGGGATGACAAAAATAATACCAGTAAATGACGTATTGTTTGCTCTTTTTTTTTTTTTTTGAAGTCATTTACTATTTAAGACAGGAAAAGAGCTAGCACGTGGGTTTGGCCTTGCGGGCTTATGTGCGTGGCTTTTTTTGTAATGTGCTAGGCATGCTAGATAACTCATGCCTAACCACCTTGCATGTTTTTAGTCTTTGTAGATTTTTTTAATTATAATTCATTAAAATAAACTAAAAGTTTGGGTTTTTTTAATTAAATACTATTAAAAAATTTTATTTATTTTTAAATGAGATTATATAATTATTTTTATAATACTTTATTGGTACAACCTTTCATGATTTTTTTTGTTTCTTAAATTTTGTTCGATAGCCTTTCTGTACATGTCTATTTTTACTATCATATATCTCATTGAAAAATAAATTCTAGAAAATAAAATTTTTAAACTCAAATGGATCAATGATTCTAATCGTGGGTTTGGCGAGTTAACCCGAGTTGATTCAAGATATTGACATTTCAACATCTAAAAAAATTCAAACGATATCATCTTGAATTTTTTTAAGGTAAACTGGGTTTTGACCGGGTCGTGTTATCTTTCAAGTTGACCAGGTCACTTCAGGATAATTTTTATTAGATTTAATTTTAAATCCAGACAAGACAAGAGACCGAATCAAAATTTATCTATCAGGCCAACTCGAGTTTAAAAACATTATCAAAAAGTTTATTTTGCTTTAATTAAAGTTAACATCTCTTTTTAATACTTTTTGATGTATATGATTCACTATTTTTATTTTATTAAACACACAGCTCACAATTAATTTCTTTCTTGATACTGGAAAAAACATTAACAATCCCTTCCTTTTTTTTTTCATTTAAATTTTTTTCAATCCATCATACCCACGTGAAATGTGAGTCAACTATATAATAAATACTAATCCAAACGAAAGGCATTGATAGCAGTCCAAAACATGTGATTTGTGCCAAAAGGGATGTAAAGTTTGCTGTACAATAGTGAACAATAAGTGGTAATAATGGAGAAAGTGTTGGGAATTACTCTGGGAAAATTATAACCTCTCCATTTTTAAAACATTTTAAGCCTATTTGCATCTGTGTTATTTTTTAAAATATTTTATTTTTTTTAAGATCATTTTAGCAAGGATATTTTTTTTTAATTTAAAAAAATTTTATTTTTAAAAAACATATTTTATAAATCTAGATAAACAAGTAAAATCTCGATTATTCTAGATTTTTATAAAAAATACACGTAATAACTCCAACTCAATATCTACCGTACAGATTTCAAATTCTTTGATACGACGATACTTTTCCTGGGGACTTTGGCGAGGATAACGTTATCGAGTGATTCACTTTTGTTTCGTGAAGTGACCATCGAAGGAACTTAGACTTCACATGCCAACAAGAGAAGGGCTCCATCATCACTCAAGTAATGGGTTTTCGTTTCTTGAATTGGCACAGACAAATAGACAATAACTTAATTCCAACTTCTTGTACAGCATAGAAAAGGAACTCCACTATATGTGATTGAGATTTTAATTATCCTACACAGACGTAGGCAACTTGGAAGCAAAAGTAAGTGGTAAAATGCAGCACCATGTGATTCAAATTGCCCTGGTCTTCTTGTTTCCTGCAACTTGCAAATGAATTAATTGGGACCAACGTCGTCGGACACTGTCATCAATTCAACATTCATTACATGGACTAGGAGATTTTAGGGATTCAACTTGTTTCTTGCCGCAGGGACCCTTTGTCCTAATGTAAAGTCTGTATTCATCGAATGTCATCGGTGGGTAGAGGGCCGGCCGGTCGACGGTGACGAGTTCCTTGGATGGTTCAATGAGCAAGTCACTCTTGGGGTTATAGAAGAAGGCAAGAGAGACTCTATCTTTATTAGAATTCACAATCACCCTGTGCTCCACGCTCTGGTAGATGGCATTGCTCAGTACCTGTACAAATCAATACTTTTTTATCAGTACCAATATGATTATGAAAATAAAGTGAAGTTAATTAAGCAATATATATTTAAAATGGAAAAGAGCTATCTTAATTAGTGTTACCTGGATTTGATCCCCTATGTTTATAATAAAGGCGTTTGGTGCTGGCTTAACGGTGACCCAACTGTCCTTTCTACGGACTTGCAGTCCAGCCACGTTTTCATCAGGCAGGAGAATGGTCATTCCACCAGGGTCGGAGTGCGGCGAGAGGCCTAGTGTGAGGTCTGGTTGTGGACACTTTGGATAGTAATTAACCCTTAAACATGCACCGACATTTTCCTCTCCGCCAAAAGCATCAAGGAGGAAGTCCTCTTCCAGGCCAAGGTTCATAGAGAATGCCTTCATCAGCTTTCCACCAAGTTTAACCACCTCGCGGCCGTACTCAGCTACCAATTCCCTGCAAAAAAAGGTTGTAAAATAGTTAATTTACGTCTTAATTAGCAGCTGTTAAATTAATTAGAACCATCACATCTGTGACTAATCATTTGTGCAAGACTTCATGAAATAATTGCAGTATCAGAGATTCATCAAACTCCATCTCTCCCTTGCCCTTTTCATGCCTTTTCCTTTTCTTTTCTTTTTTCAATAGAGAACCTTTACCCACCAGCAATCAAAAGGGAATTATCAGCTGGAGTCTGTAGGTAAATTAAATTACCTCAAACAAATAACCAAATTCTATAAAATAAAGGCGCCCATCCAACATATATTCTTGGACGGTCAACTAGGTAATTATATATTCATCATATTATCTCCTCGTGTAAAGGATGGTACTATTGGCTGTACTTGTAAAGCAATTCTATGATAAAGATCCAGCTGCCAAACCTCCTTTTCTTCTACAGTTCTGCAACTAATTGGATATATTTTACCGTGCCAACTTTGGTAGACGACTAATAAGTAGGAAAGTAGCAAGAAAGACAATTTCCAATGGCCATTTGAAGAAAATAAGAAAGTTCAGTGTTAATTAAATGGAAGAAAAGTACTCGTATATAGTATAACAGACAAAGGAGAAACCGTCAAACACACGAAGGAATACTATAACATAGGGCTGCTAAGAGAATTGAAGATGCATGCATACCGGCAAGAAGCTGGGGTTGCAGGCCACTTGTTTTGGTTTCTGAGAGCAACAGGCATGTAATGAAGGAAGAAATAATCACTCCAATCAAGACTTGCTCCTTTCTCCACGCCCAACCGGCTACCATACCCCTCATACGTAGCAGGACTGTTAGCATACTCTTGCTTCACTTCTACTGGCAGGTTAAAGAACTCGCGCCAAATCTCACGAACCCCCTTCATCAGTTCGTGGCTCACACCATGGTTCACTACTTGAAAGAAGCCCCATTCACTACAGGCTCTGTAGATACAACGGAGGGCCTCTTCGCGGAGGCGTTGGTCGTTAGAGAAAACGTTTTGGAAATCAATAACAGGAATGTTGACCTCCTGAGGTAGTGAGAAATCACTGTTTGATAACGGTCTGTGAGAAGGTGGCTTGACATAACGCTCTGGGATTGCCTGGATACCACTTGCGGCTAAAGATTGGACTCGAACCACAGGTTCTGGCCAACTCTGCAAGCAGTTCATCATTTTCTTTTTTTCTTTTTTGGGTAAGGAGAGGATGGGAGAGGTAAAAAGATGGGAATTTTATTTCTAGTGTTAGTCCTGTTGGTGTTGGTAGTGGGTGAAGGTGACGCTAATTAATTTGATTGATATATATCAATAAAAAGAACGTGTATATTATGGGGATATGAGAGACAAATTGTGAGATAGAAGATGTTGTGTGGTTGTAGTGTGTGAAGAGAGAAGTGGGATTTCTTTGAGGTATTTATAGAATTGGAGTGGACTCATTTCGGCGCCGTGATGAACTTGATTTGCTCATTGCCATATTAATAATGTAGTGGGGGTATAGACAAATTGGGTTTGAGCTCAAGAAAAATGATAAAACGAAAGAATTTCTTCATTGCAAGGCAGGCTTAATTATGTGTTAATGCCATGGTCTAAAGAAGGTATAATGCATACATATAGATTAATAACCAATAAGTGGGTTTTGCGCCAGGCATGGAAAAGTTAATTTTGACTAAATATTATAGACAATTCAAAGAGGTTTTCTATCCACGTGTCTTGTGAGGGCTATATAATGTTAGTGGCAGCTGATCTTCCTGGCATCTTGTCATCTGGCATCAGCAAAGTAGCCTTGATAGCACTAGTTAGCTACCGGTATTTACCATAGACTGACCTTGTCGCCATTGCTATATGGCTTGAGTTGTTGTATTGCTGGGCAAGCTAATCCACGAAGAATAAGGACTAGTGGGGATTCAGATTCTCCCAAAACTTTCATGTATTGTGTTCTCATTCTAAAAGAAGATAGAGATGTGTTAATTTTATCCAAAAATGGGAAAAAAGGCAGCTCTAAGTGATACATAGCAAGGCCACGTTAGCAGGCATGCACCGATTAGTTTCAGATCCTTGTCTCTAGGAAACTAGTCAAGTGCCCGACTCATCTCTTTGGGGGGCAGCATTAATAGCTTCTTTGGTATTTTATGTATAGGACAGGCTAAACTAACAGAGACATTAAAGCTTCTTATTCATGGGGCTAGCACCTAGGATGGCAACTTGCGTGTCCTAACTCATTTCTTTATTTGGTTTTGGTTTGGATAGTTGATGATCCTCTGAGTGTTTAGTTTGTTTAGTTAGTAAAAGTGGTCTTGTCATGATACATTTAATTAACAACCTCAAACTATCGACAACCTCTCGATGGCAGCCAACAAAAATTAAGGAAAAGAAGAAGAAGAAGAAGCCTCATTTGTTGTTTCCATGGTTCCATATAACACCCAGAATTATAAGGAATTCCTTGCCAACACAAATAAATATGGTACAAACCATATAACTTTAGGTTTTTGGACAAATCCTATTACTTGTTTGTATTTGGTAAGCTGATCCATATTATATTATGTTAGAGAATAATATAAATTATATTTTAGCATCTTACATAATCGTTTAAACTATTGGATTGAAATGATTCTTTTAATATGGTATTAAAACCTTAATAACCAAAAGGTCACGAGTTCAAATCTTACTATTCACGTTTATTTGATAAAAATTAAATTTAAGGTAGCGTGAGTCTGTATAAGTTTTAAACTAAAAAAAAAGCTTTCACTTGAAGGGATGTGTTAGAGAATAATATTAATCATATCTTGAGACCTTGCCTAATAAATTAAATTATTAGATTGAGATAATTTTCTGACATAATAACATGTAATGATAATTAATTATTAATAATAGAAAGAAAAAGAATTGGACTTAATTAATATCCATCGTGAAAAAAGAATTAATTAATTTGACAATATTAACAATAAATATATATAAGGGTTTACTTTAACACCTCTTAACATAAGATGTAAATAAATTTAATTTTCTGTTTTTGCGAAGAACTTAACCCATGATCTCTTGATAAAGTACCAATGAGTCAAAGGAATCCATTGGTACATATTCTTTTTTTTTTTTTTTTTGTAACATTCGATATATTGTCATGGATGTTGATTAAGGAATTTAATTAAAAAAAAATTGGATAAGTTATAATAATATAAACTTATTTTATAACCAAATTAAATCCCTTTACTTACTATTAAGAAAATTGTTGAATTAAATGCTTGGAATATCAGCGAAAGGATATTATGGGAAAAAAGAACATGATTATTGTTTAATTAATTTAAATGATGAACAATGTTAAACATGTACAGTTCACATTCTAGAATCTAGATCAATCAACATTTACAGAATTCGTGTTTTGAAATGGGAGGTGTAATTTGAACACAAAATTGTTTAGTCGCAATCATTTTCAACGAAAAACAAAATCAACCAATATTTTTTCTCTTTAACGAAAAACACATTGACTAAGTAAAGAGAGGATTTTTATTCTTTTCACTTGAGATATTTTTTTTTTAAGTATTAGTCCTATCTATAATGTTAGGATATTACCAAATAAAGAATATTTAATTTAAATCTTTTTTTAGAGATAATTATTTTTTATTCGGTTCAGTTTTTATTAAAAAAAAGCATTCAAACTGAATTTAAAAAAAAAACCGAAACCGATTCAAACCGACCGGTTTTGGTTCAGTTCGGTTCGATTTTTTTAGAATAAAAACTGATTCAAACTGGTTTAGCTTGGTTTTGTCTTGGTTTTTTTCGGTTTGGCTCAGTTTTTTCGGTTTGGCTCGGTTTTTTCGGTCTGGTTTGGTTTTTTTCCAGTTTGGCTCGGTTTTTTTTCCGGTTTTTTTGGTTTTAGGCTTATAAAACCGAAACCGAATCGAACCGAATGGTTTTTTCAAAATTCTAATCGGTTTAATCAGTTTTTTTTCGTGGTTCGGTTGTTTTTCTCACCCCTATTTTTTTTATTAAGAAAATGGATTTTTTTGTTCGTTTAATATCATAAGTTATATTAAAATTAAAACGATACTTGATTCCTCAACTCATTTTAATTTTACAACGAAAAAAGAAAAAGAAAAAAACCAAATCAGGACCACTAGCATGAATAGACTCACACATGCCATGTAACATGGTTAGGCTTTGCAATGAGGAATCAAAAAACTCATTGGACAATATTTAATTTTTGGCAACTGTGAGGTGCCGAACGAATATGACATGACGAGCACCTCGCGCGCCTATATGACCTGCATATGTTTACAATTTTTCCTTTTATCTATTGAAAGACCAAAATAACCCTTCCTAAACCCCAAATGAAAAAAAAAAAAAACATTATGCACAAAATTCGTTTTTTTGAAATGGGAGGTGCAATTTGAACACAAAATTGTTTAGTCACAATCATTTATTTTTTCTTTTCCAAAACAAAATATTGTCTAAGTGAAAAGAGGATTTTTATTCTTTTCATTTAAGATATTAAAGAAAAGAAAAAATCAAAACAGGACCACTAGCATGAATAGACTCATACACGCCATGTAACATGGTTAGCTTTGTAGTGAGGAATCGAAAAATATTTTTGTCGGTATTTTTTGACAACTGTGAGGTGCCGAAAAATATGATAGGCACCTCGTGCGTCTATATATGACTTGTACGTGTTTATAATTTTTGTTTTTTTATCTATTGAAATACCAAAATAACCCCTTCTAAACCTTATATATATAAAAAAAGAGTCTAAAAAGCTAAAATTACCCCAAGAACATATATGATAACAACAAACAAACAAGTGCAAAAATACCAAAAAATAAAAACCCTAAAGCAAAAGTTTAAAAAATTTAAGTCTAAGGTTAATTGAGTAATTACACTATGCAAAAATTGAAAAATCTCATTACACCAGGCATTTTTTTCAAGGGCAATCTAGTATTTATAAGTCGAAATTGTTTATGAAAAACCATATACACCCCCCCAACAATCATACATTGACATTTATATATAGTAAAATAACCATTTTACAACTATTTTTGTAAGGCACAAATAGAAGTGGTTTTTCCAAGGGCAAAATGGAAAAAATATCATGAATTTCCACAATATTTCCCCCCACACGGTTTAGAGTATAGACTAGATGCCATGCCCGTGCAATGCTGCGGGCTTATGGCATACTTGTGTATTGTCGTGGATTTGTGGAAAAAATATAAAAAAAATTATATGAAGAAAAACTGTTGCAATTCACAATGTTTTCAAGGAAAAAACTACAAAACTAAATTCTTAACCAGTTTAATATTTTAAAAAATAAAATCAACAAAATTTTTTTTGGAACAATCATAAAAAAAATGAAAGGAAAAAAAAACATACAGGAAAATACTGTAACAATCTACAGTGTTTCATGAGGAAACATACAGTTGTAATTCTCAACCAGCTCAATATTAAAAATAATAAAATCGATAAAGATAATTTTGAAAAAAATCATAAAAAAATCATGTGGAGAAACACTGTAGCAATTCATAGTGTTTTAAAGAAAAAAACTACGAAGCTAAAAATTCTCAACCAGCTCAATATGAAAAAAAAATCGATAAAGAAAATTCTGGAAAAAAAATCATAAAAAAAAAAAACAAAAAAGCATGTGGGGAAACACTGTAGCAATTCATAGTGTTTTAAAGAAAAAAACTACGAAGTTAAATTCTCAACCAGCTCAATATGAAAAAAATAAAATCGATAAAGAAAATTCTGGAAAAAAAATCATAAAAAAAACATGTGGGGAAACATTATAGCAATCCACAGTGTTTTAAAGAAAAAAAACTACAAAGCTAAATTGTCAACCAGCTCCATATTCAAAAAATAAAATCAACAAAAACAATTCTGAAAAAAAACACAAAAAAATAAAAAAAAATGGAAAGAACACATGTGAGGAAAATTAAAGCTAAATTCTCAACCAGCTCAATATTAAAAAAAAAAATTCGACAAAGATAATTTTGAAAACAAATATGTGGGGAAACACTGTAACAAAACAAAAATCATGTGGGGAAATATTGTAACAATTCACAGTGTTTTAAAGAAAAAATCTACGAAGCAAAATTCTCAACCAGCTCAATATAAAAAAAAATCGACAAAAACCATTTTAAAAGAAAAAAAGAAAACAATTCATAAAAAAAACTATGTATGGAAATATTGTAGTAATCCATAATGTTTTAAAGGAAAAAATTACATTACTAAATTCTCAATCAGTTCAATATTTAAAAAAATTCATAATTTTGAAAAAAAAAAGAAGACAATCTTGGGAAAAAATGAAAAAACAAAATGCAAAACCCAAAAAATCATCGGGAAAAAACAAAAAAAATATGGGGGAAAAACAAAAAAAGAAAAATAAACAAAAAAAAAAGATAAAATAAAAAAAAATAAATAAATGAGAAAACAGTAAAATAAAACCAAAACAGTAAAAACAAACATGTGAAGAAGGTACAGTACTTCCCCCACATGTTTTACAATATTTGTTAATAATTATTTTTTAAATAGCTAAGAGAACATATAGTTGAGAGGGAATATTATGCATAATGAAGGTATGGTCTACATTGAAAACAACAGCCTCTACGCTATAGTTCATAGTGGTCTCGAACTTGAACTATGATTGGTTAAGAAAAAAAAGGTATCATACCTTTACTGAATGAAACATCAACCTCCACTCTAGAGGCAGTAATGGCCTCCAAATTGAACTATGATTGCTTAAGAAAAATGAAATATCACCGTCCACTGATTACAATTCAGGTGTTGACATGAGTTTTAATAGCCTGGATTTTTTTTTTTTTTGACCTTGTACTACTTATCACGATTTTCATGAGTGTATTTAAAAATAAACTCTGTCTCGAGAGAAGTCCCATCCTCACACTCATACGATGGATGAATTATGATAAAAAAAAAAAATTTCATTAACATTCACCGTGTTTCTTTAAATTTTAATTTTATTTTTAGTAAAATTATTTTTTTATATTTTAAATTATTTTAATATATTAATTTTAAAAATAATTTTTTAAAAATAAAAAATCATCATTTTAATATATTTTTAAGTGAAAAATATTTTAAACCGTAATTATTACCACAATCCAAACAGGCTTTAATTTGTTTTTTTTTAAAAAACCCAACATTTATAAGGATAAATGCACCCACAGCATAAGAAGGATTATTAAATGGAAAAATTACATTGCACCTTTTTTGTTGTATATAAATAATGTGATTTTAAATAAATGATCTCATAGCTTTTGTTATTAAATGGGAAAAATAACGTTGAATTTTTTTTTTACCTTTGTATTTTAAAAAATTATATTTTACATCTCATAATCTATAAATGATAAAACACTTTATATCCAGAAAAAAATAGTCAACAAAAACTTTGGAATTATTTATGAAATTGCCATTTTATTTTAATTAATAACTAAAAAATCCATGCTATGTTAAAATAATGAAATTATCATTCTCCTTCACTTTACTAAACATGAAATCTTAACCACCAGATTCCACCGTACTTACCCGAATCTAGCCACCCAAACTCAACAAAAATTTGGAGTATAAACATCGATTTTTTAGATCTATCTGCTTGTTAATCATAAAAATCTGAACAAAAACAACTACGAATTTACCTAATTTTGTATCCATCTTCTCTCAAGAACCTCCAACTTTCACCACCACAATAACCCACTCTTCCAACTCACTCTCAGCGTTCGGCTCTGTCGCCTGAAGAACCTCAGTCCAAAAACAGGAGCAACCTTAAGCATCTTGAGCATACCTCAGTAACCCACTCTTTCATGCTCGTTGTGATTTCTGAGAATGTGGAAAGTCTTTTCACGGCAACATTGGTAGTATAATGCAGTTGAATCCAACGCAGTAGCAATCTATAAACTGATTGTGGTACACTTGTTCTTGATGGTGACAACAACAGCATTGGTATCCTTGGGCACAACATAATCATTACACATTAGATGGCCTGTCATGCATTTTCTATGGCGATTATAACACCCGATCATCACTTAAATTAAAGAGTGTTCAACAGCTGATAGGCTATCTTAGCAGAGATGAAGGGTGCATAAAAGCAACAGATGGGTTTTGTTGTGCAAAGTCCTGAGTTGGTCCGGGACATAGTAACGCATCCATGATCCATCCGCACTCAGAGCACCATCACGTCAAAACTTAGAAGAGGAAATGACCTGAAAGTCACAGAATTAATTACACAACCAGTGTGGATGCAAATAATCTTTACTATTTTGACCACCATTAAAATTAATGACTAGATTAACTTATTTAATCCATATAAACTCAGTGAACTACCCAACCCAAGTCATACTATAAAAGCACTTGAGTAGATGTATAATTATATGTATCTGTGAGACAATCCCGTTAACGATGTTTTCGTCCTGAATTTAAAGGCTTGGAAACCTGAGGCTAACAATTCTGTGGTTGGAAGGCCATATTATCTAGTTTCGCAGCAATTTCAGGGCATTAAGCAAATGTTTTATAATGGGGTTTCAGTGCCGAATTCTCAAGTTTCTCAATAATTTCAAGAAACCCATCAGATAACAGCTTAGTTCCAGCTTAAACAGTCAAATTCTTCTGAGTAATCAAAATCCCAGAATTCATCCCGGGAACAACCATCTTTTGCAAACAAGAGAGTTGGAAACATAGTGTGAAATTGGGACTTGTTGACTCATCAATGAGATGGGAGGTGTGATCGGGATACTAAGAGAACTAATTTAAACAATGCTTTTGGATGTGCGATTTCTTCACTCTATGTAGAGAGAGAATGCGACGGGGAGGGAGAGAGAAATGATGCATGCACCACACACTGAGAGTAACTGTTCTGTTGCTTCTTTCAATTTAAAATATATTATAAATGAAGATTGAAATATTATTTCAAAGGATTTAAAATTTTAGTTTGACTGAGTAAATAAATTATAATTATTCAAAATCATGAAGATAAATTAAAAAATATATATATAATTATAGGAGTAATAATAATTTTATTTTTATGCTCTCAACAAATATCACCACCACCTAAAATGAATATATAACCAATCAGAATCACTTAAACCTACCTTTGGATTTTATTATTAAAATTCATATTAAAGATGTAATTCTTGGCAACAAGTAAATATTTAATCACCTTTCCAATGACAATGTTATTTACTTAGTTTACTGGTAAGGGAATTTGAAAATGTGATAATAATTATTTTTTAAGGGGTTCTAGATATATATTAAAATAATATTTTTTTATTTATTTTTTAAAATTTATTTTTATATCAGCATATCAAAACGATTCAAAAACATTAAAAAAATTAATTTTAAAAATAATTAAATTTTTATAAAAAAATATGATGAACCATAACCTAAACGATCTAAATTCTCCCCATGAGGATTTGATAGATAAAGGTTCCAAGAAGATTAATAAGAATTAGAGAAAGAGACAAACATAAATAATTATATCTTTAACCCCACTAAACCCTTAAAGGGGGTTAAAGTTTTGGAAAAGAAATCTCGGAGAAAAAGGGGGGGGGGGGTGGGGGGGGGGGGGGGGGAACAAAAAAGATTTAATATTTTTATAATCTCAGGTTCAAATCTTATAGTTGTTAATATGATGGCTACTAGAGATTTACATGATTGTTAACTTTAGAGCTCGTGAGTTGGAGGTGGTTTGGACACCATGTTAATAAAATAAAAAGGGTGTGGGGGGGGGAGGTTGGGGGGTAAAATTATTGGACTAAGAAAATAAATGGGATAACAAAGAAAATATTAAAAAAAAAAAAAACATAAAAAAAAAAAAAAAAAAAAAGAATATTTAATTTTATTTTTAAAAAAGGAGGGGAAAAAAAAAAAAGAAAAAAACAAAAAAAAAATTAAAAAAAAAAAAAATAAAAAAAAAAAAAAAAAAAAAAAAAAAAAAAAAAAAAAAAAAAAAAAAAAAAAAAAAAAAAAAAAAAAAAAAAAAAAAAAAAAAAAAAAAAAAAAAAAAAAAAAAAAAAAAAAAAAAAAAAAAAAAAAAAAAAAAAAAAAAAAAAAAAAAAAAAAAAAAAAAAACCAAAAATAAAAATAAAAAAAAAAAAAAAAAAAAAAAAAAAAAAAAAAAAAAAAAAAAAAAAAAAAAAAAAAAAAAAAAAAAAAAAAAAAAAAAAAAAAAAAAAAAAAAAAAAAAAAAAAAAAAAAAAAAAAAAAAAAAAAAAAAAAAAAAAAAAAAAAAAAAAAAAAAATAAAAAAAAAAAAAAAAAAAAAAAAAAAAAAAAAAAAAAATAAATATTTATTTTTTTTTTATAAAATTTAAATTTTATATTTATTATAAAAAAGAGAAGGGGGGGAGGAGGGTTGGATGAGTTTTTTTAAAATTTAAAAAAAAAAAAAAAAAAAAAAAAAAAAAAAAAAAAAATGTGGAAATTAGGGGGAGTGTTGGAATGAAAAAAAATATAAAAAAAAAAAAAAAAAAAAAAAAAAAATAAAAAAAAAAAAGAAAACTAAATAAAGTGGAGAAAGTTGGCCTAAAATATAAATTAAATGGGATGGCTTGAATTAATTCAATTCAACTGGGCTGAAATGAAATTAATTGGACTGAATTGATTGGAATGAAACAATTGGGATTGAAATGATGTTATATAAATAGTCAATTGATCCTTGGAATATTTCATCATTTTCATTACAATTCTTATTTCTCGAATTTCTGCAATATCAACCGAATTTATCCTAAATCAATTTAGACCTCTAGATCTAATCACTTATTGCAAATTCTTCCTTGGTTTCTAAGATTGTGCAATTTTGACCCAATCAACTTTTAATTTGATTTTTTCTTAAATAAATCCCTCAATTAATTTCAAACTTTGGCTTTTTATCTCAAACTCTCTTGAACTTCCAATTCTTTTCAATCTTAGCCAAATTAAACTAATTTAAGACATTTTTTTAATTTTTTCTTCAATTTAATCCTTAATTATGACCCAAATCATTCCAACTCAATTATTACCTTGACACTCGATTGTCGCTCCAATTTCAACCAAATATTTTTACTCATCTTGTTCATATTCTTTCACCTTAGCTTGATATTGTTCACCTATCATAGTATCATAGTAGTGGGGGTGTCAATCTTTTTCGAGATCTTTTTTCAGGATGAAATGGCAACTTTGAGAAAGTTGAGGTAGACCACCACATTTCTTTTCCACCTCTTGGAAGATTCACACTGAAATTGAAAATGATTGTTTAAGATCTCTGGAACTGCTTTGAACAGAATTCTCAAATTAATGCTCTATTGGTTATCCTTTAAAATCGATGGTGCTGGTGTAATAAAATTTTATGTAAGAAATATTATTTATATATTCTTTATCACACGATGATGTAGTTAGATCAATGCATATTGGATATCTTGATTTCTCAAAGGAGATTCAAATTTTATTTTTTAATAGTTATGAGTTTGATTTTTTTCAGGATTACCAGAAATTTACATGATCATTAATTTTAAGATCCGTAAAATTAATTAAAATACATGTAACCAGATCCAAACACTATATATATCATTAATTAAAAAAAATAAGCTAACAAGCCGACATATAACAGTGCCATTATTGAGAAGTCAACAATAGTTATCACGACATAAGAACAGGCAAGACAGCCGACATAGAAACATGCTATATATTTATATTAGTTGAATGGTTTAAACCACAACAATTTTTTCGGCGATATTAAGTGTTTTTTGTTTTTGTTTTTGAGGTTGAATATATTTTTTAAAGTGTGTTTTTAATTTTTTTTTCTTGATAAACATTAAAGTGATCTTTTAAATATATTTTGATGATTTTTTAATATTCTGATGTTAAAAGTAAAAATATAATTTGAAAATAATATAATTTTAATATATTTTTAATTAAAAAGTATTTAAATACCGTGTAACTAGATAGAAAACCTGTTACAATCTGTAAACTTAGAAACTTGATAATTTAAAATTTAAAGTCTATCAGGTTTAAAATTAAACTACTATGGATTAATTTAATTAATATAATATAATTTGATTTAAATTAGGTTGAATGAGCTCTTTGTTTATTAAAAAATAATATAAAATGATGTCACGTCACTTCAACTATTTATTAGAAAAATAATAATAAAATAGATTAATTCTATGACTCCAAGATTACCCTACTGAATCCTTTATCTAATAATTATGATTCACTAAAAGAAAAAAAAAAAAAAGAGGCAATAATATCATCTTTCATTGACTGATGATTTACTCAAAGAAAAAAAAAAGTTTTGTGCTCCAATTTTGAAAGGGAATATAATAATTTTACTAGTTTATACATAATTTAACATGCCCATTGGTGCAAAAAAGTGTTAAATTAATCAAAATCGGATACATAAATAAATAAATAAATAAAAAGTAATATAGAAAAGTGATGGCAAGTCATAAGAAATGATAAACAGAGCGAATGAATGGAGTACGAGGGAGATCAGCTTTGGGTGGTAAAAGTCCAACACTAAGAGTGTGGCCGACATGATTGGAGCATTACCGAACTTAAAGTTTGAACCCTTTTACATCACGTGGCCAACGTTGCCAAAAATTCATGACCACAAAGTACACGTGAATCGACATGAAGAATTACTTTTGGTTTGGAAATTTTAATTTTAATTTTAATTTTAATTTTAATTTACAAGTTCCACTGCAGCAATTCAAAAATTGGATGGCATTATCTATCTATAACTATATAGTCATAGTCATGTTGTTGAGTTTCAATACACGGATTTAATATAGTTGGATGGTGACTAATTTTTCAAAGATTTTTAGGCACTTTAACAAATTTAATTAAATTCTTTTTTTTAGAAGAACCATCATAATTGCCCATGTGTTTCTCTTAAATTTGGCAAATTAGCATGATTATAAGACCCGATTTCGAGATTAACCTAGTCTAGGATCTGAATTGTGAGTTATAAGATTGATCTGGATTAATTTAATTTTTTATTTAAAAAAATTCATAAGTTTAAAATGATATTATTCTGATTAAAAAAAACAATTCAAGTTTTTATGTTGATCTGTCATTATTAACGTCGAATCAATAAGTAATCAAAATGACTTGTGGAGTCAAATCAAATTTCAACATACCAATTGAAAAAAAATTTTGTTTGAAAGTTTTGTCCATTCACACTTGAACTAGAATGCATTAAATTGAATGCATTAAATTGAAAGATGAATATTAATTAGTTTTGTCCATTCTATTTCTTAACATTTTTAAAGTTTTAATGTTGAGAAATTTTAATTTTCTAATTTCTCATTTTTTTTTTAACAATGATGATTTTTTTGAAATGCTAAAATTTCTTAGACATACTAAAGTTTTTAATAGCTGAGAGTTTTTTAAATTCTCCGAAATTGATGGATTTTATATGACAATTGAACACAATTTTAGATACATGAGAGGAATGATAATTAAGAGAAGGAAGTAAGGATGACAAACTTTTTAATTGAGATTAATTAAACCATTAAAAATATTTGTATACCCATAAAACTTGAGATTAATTTTGTTTTATAAACACAAAATCGTAAATGGATGAATTAAAAATGTTAAGTGAGAGTTTGATAAAACCTACTCCACAAAATCTTCATTATTGGGCTCTACTTAACCACTAATTAATCAGACACACACAAACAAATATCTTGTTATCCAAAACCCGATCACACCAAAGAAAACTCTCACAAGAAAATATCAGTCTATTTCTTTTCTTCGTGGCCTGGACAAAAACAACACGATGGTTGATCTTCACAGATAATGTTTTGAAAAAATGAAAAAAAAAAAAAAAAACCAGACCACTCAATGACTTGCAAGTTAGAATAGACACCTTGCGGGGTTGGGTCTCGCATTAATTTTGATAGCTATATACGCGTTGAGTTACACCTTCATGCATGTGGTTAATTCGTTGCTTCTTTCAAAGAGAAATGATTTGAATCGGAACCCTAATCAATATTATAAGATATTTATTCTCGATAAATCAATATTCTATAGTCTTATGATTTTATTTTCGAGGGACCATGCACTCCTTCTTCACCTATATAGTGCAGCAGTGGGGCTGGGGGTCCAAGGAGATTCTCTTTAACTTTGTCTTTATACGATCTGGCCACACATTTAGTGAGCTAGTATACGTATATGTGAACCCATTTCTTAAATCCATTATGAAATAAAAAAAATAAAATCAAAGAGTTCGTTTTTTATTCTTTCAAACTAATACTGACAAAGATTAAGAGAAATTCATAGTGTGCCCGCATGTACGATATATAATCATTTATTTTTTCAATCATGTATATCTTTTTAATACACACACACGTGTAAAGGTATGTAATATTTGATAAAATTGGACTCTTATAAAAAAAAATACAGATATATAATCGATATTACACATAAAATTAAGGTATTTTCCAGCTTTGGAAACCGATCATGTGGCTGGAAACCCAGAGACATGTCCATGTCCGGCACTGTTGGCCCTGTTTTATCTGCAACTTTTCAACGTATATATGTCCTTGTTTTTCTCCTATACTGGCCTAGCATATGAAACAACGTGTATATGACATCCAATCATTCATAAAATATTTTCACTTTACTTATGTTTACTGGTCGATACCCCGACCAATCAAAACATTGGTTTTTAGAATCAATACAGCAGGAGGTTTTCTATCAGATGAATTACTTGAACATAAAGCTAAAACTGACAGTAAAATTTACAATGTGAAGCAATACTAGCAGTGCCACCCTAGGATAACAGGCTATGCCCCTTTGTCTTCCCAGATAAGTCATGATGAAGTATTTTTATACTCCACAGGTAAAAGGGATCCAACTCTCTGTTGGAACGACTGCGGAAACAGAGAAGAAAAAGAATGGGATTGATAAATGGTAGAGTTGCAGTGCAATATCATAATTTTTTTTTTTAAATTTGATTACTTACAAAAACAGAATAAAAAGGCCTTATATAACAATAACTAAATTAATGAAATCTAAGTAGCACATAAACTTTCATAATCTAGGGAAAACTAAGAGAACATAGAGCCATAAAAACTAACAATAAATGATATTAAGAATTATAAATTATACTTTAACACCCCCTCTTAATATGTAATCTTTAAAAACTCCTTGAATGGTTGAAACTTCTCAATTGAAACAAATTTTGTGAGAATGTCTGCAAGTTAATCATTTATATTAATAAACTCTAGTTGTATCTCCTTTTTGTTCACCATGTCTCTCATGAAAGGATGTCTTAACTCTATATCTCTTTTTGTTCACCATGTCTCTGATGAAAGGATGCCTTAACTCTATATGTTTTGATCTTGCATGAAAAACTAGATTCCTTAACTCACCAAGTTGAAAAACTGGATTCTTGGTCATTGCAATTGCTGACATATGATAACATAATATAACAGTAGGATCAAGGGCATTGTGTTGCAAATAAAAAAAAATTATCCTTAACCATACTAGCTGACAAACGACTTCATTTGTAGCAATATATTCTGCCTCTGTAGAAGACAAGGCTATAGAATTCTGCTTCCTTGAACACCATGAGATTATATATGTTCCTAGACAGAATACATATCCAAATGTACTTTTCTTATCATCACAACTTCCAGCCTAATCACTGTCAGAATAACCAATCAACTTGTTATCATCTTGTTTCTTGTACAGGATTCCATGATCTTTAGTTCCTTGACGATATCGTAGGATCCTTTTTGATGCTGCAAAATAAAGTCTGCTAGGATTCTCCATAAATCTAGAGATAATACTAACTGAGAATAGTATATCAGGTCTTGAATTTGTGAGGTAGATTAAAGATCCAATAAGATTTCTAAAAATCTTTGAATCCATTTTAACTGCATCATCATTCTTTTGTAATTTCTCATTTGCTGTCATTGGAGATGCTACTGGTTTACATTCTAACATGTTGAATTTCTTTAAAATATTTGCAACATACTTTTCTTGTGAAATAAAGATTTTCCTTAGAGATTGCTTCACTTGAATGCTAAGAAAATATCTCATCAAACCAAGATCTTTTATTTTGAATTCTTTCATCATAACAACCTTGAATTCTGCAACTATATCGTTAATTGTTCCTACACATATTAGATCATCAACATAGAGACAGACCACTAGAAAGTCTTCTTCTTTCTTCTTTACATAAAGTGATGGTTCTGAATGACGTCTTTCAAATCCATTCTGATGAAAATAGAGATCAATTTTGTTGTTCCATGCTCTTAGAGTTTGTTTTAATCTATAAAGAGCTTTATAAGTCTGTAAACTTTTTCTTTTTTTCTAATTCATATCCTGGGGGTTGCCGAATATAGATTTCTTCTTGCAATTCTCTATTAAGAAATGTTGACTTAACATCAAGTTGAAAAATCTGCAATTGAAGTTGTTCAAATAAGGCAAAAACTATTCTAATTTTAATCCCACTGCCTTTTTTTTTTTTGATAGATCAACTAATTTTCATGTCTGATTCTTTTCAATACTTGTCATCTCTTCATTCATAACTTTTCTCCATTCTTCCTTTCTTACTGCTTCTTTAAAATTCTGAGGTTCACCTAAAAGGAAAGCAATATGACAAGAGTAATAAATGTCAATTAATGGACAAACCCTCATTGGATGAGGTTCTGAGTCTGATTCATCATTAGAACTTGAAGAGCTTCCTCCATTCTGAGAATTGAAAACATCAGGCTGCTTTAGAGTTTGAAATAACTCCAGTATTGCTGATTCTGGATTGATTGAATCTTTCCATTTCCAAGTAGCAGATTCATAAAAAATAACATCTTTGGATAAAAGTAATTGATCCTTTTTAGGATTGAAAAGTCAAAAGGCTTTTGATTCATCATTATAGCCAATAAGAGCATAAACAATACTGTTGAATACTTTAAGATGACTAACATTAAGCTTTTGTTTATTCCATGCTTCAAATGGAGTTTGATTTTGTACTACCTTTGTTGGAGATCTATTAAAAATGTAAGCTATAATGTTAACAACTTTAACCCAAAATTTATTAGGAAGTTCTTCCTTCTTTAACATGCTTCTTGCCATTTCTTCAATAGTTCTATTATTTCTTTCTGCTACTCCATTTTGCTGAGGAGTATATTGGATAATAAGTTGCTTTTGAATACCGTTCTCTTTGCAATAATCAAGAAAAGGCTTGTAAATAAACTCTCCTCCACGATATGTCCTTAGGGTCTTTATTTGGCACCCACTTTGCTTTTCTACAAGAGTTTTGAATCGTAGAAAGACAGCGAAAGCTTTTGATTTTTTTATCAAGAAAATAAATCCAAATCATTCTAGAATATTCATCAATAAAGAGTAAGAAATATCTTTTATTACTCATAGATGGAGTTCAAGTAGGGCCACAAATATTTGCATGAACAAATTGAAGAGGTGCATTGGCTCTTCAAGCAGTCTTTAGAAAAGGAAAACGATGCATTTTTTCATACACACATCTTTCACAGATCCCAGCTTGGTTCTAGAGAGAAGGAAGATCAGACATTGGATTCTTCTACTTTAACAGTTGCAAGCCATTGTAATTCAGATGCCCATATCTTAAATGTCAAAAATGAGATTCATCAGCATGTTCACTTCTCATAGTAGCATTATAAAGTGATTTCATGTTAAAAGAAAAAATATTATTAAAACTCATCTTGACAACAACTATTCTCTGATTTGCCTTCTTATTATAAATCTCACATTATTCTTTATTAAAAAAAATAGCTTATAACCTCTTCCTATCATTTGTTCTACACTCAACAAATTCTGACCAATGCTAGGAGAGTAAAACACTTCATGAATATATTTTTTATTACCTTCATTTGAGTGGATTTTAACATCACCACTTCTTTTGATTTCTACCCTTTTGTTGTCACCAAGTTCAACATGAGAAGAAAATGCTTCATCAAGAGTTTCAAAGTTTAAGCGATCACTAGTGATAGGATGACTATAGCCACTATCAAATATTACCAATGAAATTAATCCGTCAGAGAATTACATTTATATGTATGTTACCGACGGAATAAACCAATGGTAAATTCATCAATGATTATATG
Source organism: Populus deltoides (assembly GCA_015852605.2). NCBI lineage: Eukaryota > Viridiplantae > Streptophyta > Magnoliopsida > Malpighiales > Salicaceae > Populus > Populus deltoides. The sequence continues at coordinate 2,379,215 of CM027585.2, read as the reverse complement.
CATAGTACCAATATAATTAATTTTTTAGAGAATTGCATTTAATAGTGACAAAGACTTGTGATTTTTTTTCAACTCTCTGAAACTCTTCGAGGGACTAAGCCAGTTGGTAATTCCATTGGTATTTCACATTCTATCGGTATTATATGTAATTATGTTTTTTTTAAGTTAAAACAAATAATACAATTAAGAAAATTTAAACAGAATTAAATTAAATTAAAAAAAGTAAATTTATATTAGTAATTTAAAAATATTATTAAATACAGTTTATCTATTTAGGTAACAAAAGCTGGAGGAGAAGACAATGGTGGATCTTTATCGATAGCAAAAGGGTGATAAGGTGGAGCATAGGCACTAGTGAGAGTTGCTAAAAGCTATTTGATGACATTCGATTTATCACTCAATTCAGTCGTCTCAACCCTAAGTTTGGTCATATTAGCTTGAACTTATTCTTGTATGATCACCTAGATGATCAATGATTATTGGCTCGATCCAGATTGTGAGTTCCCAACGATCGATACACTACGACCCACTCGTATATCCTTGGTTGTAGTGTTAGGGATACCATAAACCTAATTTCTATCAGGTCCACCATTAGATCCAGCATCTAACCATAAATCCAAAAAAATTTCCTAACAGGTTGAAGGATCATCCCTGTATCTCTCATACAATCGAGTGCTATATGTTTCCTAAAAAAAATAACTCAAAAAAATGTTCAAATCCTACTTATCATGAACTTCTCGATTCGACTATTTATGAGCTATTGCACTCATATCTGTTTGTTTGTATGTTTGTCTTCTATATATGGGTTTCAATAAAAAAAAAACACCATCATTCTTGGATCGTGCTCAAACACCTTAGCTTATAAAAAGAAGCTATTATTAGTTAAATATTTTTATATAATAAAATAATTTAACAAAAAATATCATATAAAACAGAATCTTATTATCTGCGTTGCATGTGAAACAAAAATAATGGATTTGCCAATGTGTGTGGTCAGAAAACCACGAATCTCTTTGGTTTGGTTCTCTAAACCAAATTTTGACCACCTCAAGAAACGCTCTAACATTACATGCTCGAGATAAGCATCCTGATACCTCTACAAGGCCACATCTTCCCAACCTAGAAGACCTTTTATCTTTATTTCTTTACTTTTTTGGGCATCGTACCAGAAACCATGCAACCTAGTTCATAAAAAAAATCAAATATGATAACAAAAAAAAAATTTTCCTTGCATGTCAAATTCATAAAATAATTAGTTTGTTAAAATTAAAAAACTAACCGAATTAAATATTAAAAAATAATTATTTATGTATATACTAACATTAAACTTTTCAAACTAAGCATCAATCATAGGTTTCTATTCAGAATTTTTGGAAACCCAACCCCATTGAAGTAAAGGCACTTCCACCATTGATTTCATCATTAATGTTATCGTCTGAGCAACCTCAATATTTATAAACTTGAATTTTAATTTGTTTATTAAAATTAATTAATTATTGTTCAGTTTTTTATCTTACAAGAAAGGAAATAAACTTATATATTGTGGTCGGACTTTCACTAAGCAATATATTTCCTTATGTAAAAATCTCAGTCAAAAGAGACACCTGCTTTGTGAGTCTCCCTCGCACTCGATGAGCTTGCATCGAGAGATGGTGTCTAAGATGTCTCGTCATAGTCAGCACCTAGCGACACTAGCTACTCATGCTCATCAAAAGCATTGCCAGAAAAACCAACAATGCTCTTATCCATCTCTATCTTTACTAACCTTCTCTTCATCTTCTAAAAAAAACTTGATAAAAAAATAATATTATCAAAAATAATAATTAACAACACCTCCTCGATATGGAAGCCTACCTAAAATTTTAAAACCTGTAAATACGCATCAATAACTCATGCTATAAATGAGTTGATTTTATTTGGACAACTCTTTAGCTACATCTCAAGTTTTTACATTCAATCCCAATAATCCACAGTTAAACTCAAATAATAATCGTGACATTCACAACTTATTCAACAAGTATTTAAATTTAGTCATAATATCATAATTCTTAAAATTACTAACATGTTGAAATTTATTGGAAAATAAAGAATGCAATCATTCACAATAAACCATAACAATTTGCAATCAATCGAAAATAGTCATTAATGATCAACAATCCAAATAAATTCAATAAATCAACATGTTCTTTAAAAATCAAGCACCATCACATCCATTATATCATACTTCTTTCTCAATGTTATGAACGAAAACAAGTTTCATTATGAACACACTTAAATTAAAAAAATCCATGTAGAACATTAACTAAAAGTCTCACTAATATCACAAACACTTAATTTAATCAATCCAAGGTAATCTTAGACCACACATATCATTCATAAATTACATTTCAAACCTTTGAATCAATTAAAAAAAGTGTCATCCATGAATTTTGTAAACATATGTTTAATTAAGATACAAATTTCACCTGAAAAATAAGATTAATATTCTTTTTATCAATGTCATCATCTTCTTCACTGAATTGAAGGTCATCGATCTCATCATCTTCATCAACTTCTGTATGTCTACTAGTTCTCAATATATCATTTAACTCATCAACACCAACATCAATAAAATTATCATCAGCAACATAAAAATTTAAATTTTCTTCGAAGTCAATAGACAAAGTAACTCAATGTGAATCAACTAACTTATCAAGTTGAAAGACATTGGCTCCCGTAATGACTTCATTGTTACCTTCCTAAACAACTTAGACATGACCTTTAGGTTTAGTTTTCATAATAGATAACCAATTAACACTAGAATAATCATTTCTAAAGAAAAGAATGTATGTGTAATAAACTTATTGACATTGCTTAGAAAAGACAAAGACATCATTGACGTTGTGAAATCTAGGCTTTGTATTAATCTTGACCAAACCATGGTGGAGGGTCAACTCTGATTCCTCTATTAGCGGTATCATGCCAATCATATTTCAATAAAAAAAACTCTATTATACTCGTTATGACATTGTAATTCAATCACATCTTCTAACTTTTTATAATAATCAACTTTTCACTAAACAAACTCCACTATTATAGGTTTTTCCACCTTGATCATACTCTTTAGTATGAAAGACATATTCATTGATCAAATACCCGTTATAACATTTAACCTTTCTTTTAGAACCCAAACATAGTAAATTTAAACTACCACTAACATTGCCTCTCATATGATAAACCTAATACAAGAGTACAACCATTAACAATTAAAGAGAAAGGTGTAATAAAATTAAGTATTATGAGTGTTAAGTCTCAATTCATCATAGTTAAATAGCATATAATTATGTGCATGTTTGCATTCGATTTTTATCAAGTATATTCCCCTTACTGTATTTTTTAATAAAGGTCATCTAGGATGAGAAAATATTCACAAATTCTCACACGAAGGCACTTCTCCACCATCATCATGTCTTAAAATGTGACTGATTCTCATTCTCAAGTGATGCTCAAAATAGAACGAGATAAATATTGAAATTTCTTCAATAATATAAGTTTCGCATATCGTTTCAATAATATAAATATTCTCATTCTCATGTGCTTTGGTTTTAACGTTTTTCTTAAGGTTAAACAGGTATCTAAGAAAAATTAAATAGAGACCAGATAAATGAATGTTTAATGTTTTTTTTTAAATAGAAATTTACTTAAAATGCATATGTAAACCCTAACCTCTTGAATGAATACATCCATTTACACTGGATAAGACCACTAATTTTTTCTTAAACACTAAATGTATGGTTAGATGCTCTATTGAGTTTAAAAAAAATAAAGGGAATATCATCTCAAGTTTGCAGATTGTTTGAATGATATTCGTTCTAAGATTCTCCATGTGTTAGGTATGCAACTTGTTAAATCATATATCTCTACCAAAAATTACTACTCTTTATGAGTGTATCTCATATCTTTTTTTATAATAAATCCTTGTAAGCAAGTGGAATAAGTGTTTGTATAAACACATGACAGTCATAACTCTTCATTCTATAAAATCTGTCATCCTTTAAATTCACCAATCTAAATATGTTTGAATCATATCCATCAGAAAAATGCAGATTTTTAAACCATTGGTAGACAAGTAACTATCCATTTATCTAAGGTGAAATTGGCTTTGGGCTTTATGGCCAGTAACCCATTATAAACCAACTTCATATTTTTATGATCACAAGATGAATATATATCCATTCTAGTCTTTATGTTGTTCTTTATCTTCTCTTTCACGTCCATCACCGTGTTAAAAATATTTTCAAACATGTTTTTTTCGATATGCATGACATCTAAATTATAACGAAAAAGATTAGTCTTCTAATAAAAAAGCTCCTAAAAAATACTTTCTTTACCTAGTTATAGGTTACACCAAAACCATGAAACTTCTATTTATAATATTGAAAACAAAACACAATGCCCTTGTATTACAAGATTTTGTCATAACCAGCCTCACCCAGCCCATGATCTAACTTGTTGATGAACATATATGCAACAATCGATAATTTACTGTGATTTGTGCACCCATCCTGTAATGATTATTTGGAATTTTTCAAAAGTTAAAAAAACCCTAGTTGTGTTTTCATTTGGTTCATCTACACTTGAACATTCACCTAAATAACCCTTATTTATTCTTATTGCATTCATCATCATACTCTTATATGGATAACTATTATCATCTATAACTCTTAGCACATTCAAAAAACTAAAAATTGAGCCAGCCAACCATCCTTTTTACCATGGTCTCTTAAGGAACATAGAGTTCTTTGTATGCAAACCAACACAAATATTTTTTTTCATGAACTCTTTTTATAAAAGATGTATCGTAATAACATCTAGATCAAATAACTTTTTATTTTTGCACCTCTTACATAAACATCTAATACCGCCTCCACTAATATTATATGGATTAGATAGTGCATAATTAATAAAAACCTCAACCCTATTACAATAATCTAACCTTTGCAACCTCATTATAATAACCCATCCTTTATAACCCTTCAAATTAGATAGCATGCTTACTTGTTTTATAGCTTTCTCCTAAAGAAATTTGTTGTATGGATGTATGATTTATACATGTTAAGGTATGTTTAAGATTTTTTAAAAATGTATTTATTTGTACTTTCCAATCCTAAGAATATTAGTGGAGGTGATATCAGATATTCATGTAAGATATGTAAAAATAAAAGGATCCAGATGTTATTATGATGCATCTTCTATAAAAAGGGTTCATGAAAAAATACTTATGCTGGTTTGTATATGAAGAAACCTATGTTCCTTACAAAATCATTGTAGAAAGGATGGTTGGCTTAACATCCAATTTTAGTAATGTGCATAGAGTTGTAGATGTACTAGTAATTCTTATAGCATTATAGTGATGGATGTAAGGAGAATGAATTGAGGTTATGCAGGTAAATATTCAAGTGTAGATGAAGAACCAAATTCGAACACAACTAGGTTTTTTGAACTTTTGAAATATATTAACAAACCATTATAGGACGGGCATAAACATCATAGTAAATTATCAGTTATTGTATAGGTGTTCACTATTAAGTTAGATTATGGGTTGAGTAAGGTCGATTATGTCAAAATTATCGAATGGGTGAGAAGTATTTTACTTGAAGGGAAAAGCACGAAAGAGAACTTATATGCTACTAAATCCATAATGAAACCTTATAGCTTAGGATACCAAAAAATTGACATGTGTCTAAACTTTTGTATATTATACTATCATGAAATTTCATATTTTAGCGAGTGTAAAACCTATTAGCATGCTCTATATAAACCCAAATTGGTAATGGAAGAACTCTTGTCGCATACAGAAAATTGAGATACTTTTCAATCACTCCCAGGATGCAAAGATTATTCATGTCTCCAAAGACTATTAGGCACATGACATCAATAACAAAATATGGTGGGTAGAGTCATGGTACACCCTTCTGATAGTGAAGCTTAGAAGTAGTTTAATAGGGTGCATCCTTAGTTTTTCAAGGAACCATTGAACTCATGGTTTATAACTTTCCATTAGGAATGTGTATGAGCTGAAGGTCATATTCTTATCTATGATCATATGTGGTCCTAATAATCCGAGTAGGAATATAGATGTTTGTTTTTTTTATCATTGATTGATAAGTTGAATTAGTTGTGGTCATTCAAGACTTTGACATATGATGTCTCAAGAAAAACAAAATTAGATAAAGGCAGCTTTGATGTAGACTATCAATGATTTTTCTACCTATGAGATAATTTTTTATTGGAGCATGTATGAAAAACTAGCATATCCATACTGTATAAAACATAACAAGTCCTTTGCCTTAATAAATAGTGGTAAACATTTTTTTCATTGCCATCAGAGGTTCTTTCCAAGCAATCAAAAGTATATAAAGAATATAAAGGACTTCTTTGTAGGTAGAGTTAAAAGGGATGTTGCACTGCCAATACCTTTGTATGAATAATTATATGACATGGTCTCGAAGTACATAGCCTTGTATTTGATTTTTAATCCAATATGAAGTTTCTTGGTTTTGATGTGACCCATAATTAGGTTAAACAAAGTATTTTTTATGAGCTTTCTTATTGAAAGACTAATCTTCTTCATCATAATCTAAATGTCATTCATATAAAAAAAAAAACATGTTTGAAAACACTTTGAACATGATGATTAACGTAAAAGTGAAGACAAATGATAACATGAAGGCTAGAATGAATTTACCTTTGTTTTATCATCATCAAAGTATAGAGTTGGTTTATGATAGGCTACGGGTCACAAAGTCCAAAAGTCAATTTTGTCTTAGATAAGAATGCATAATTACTTGTCTATTAATAGCTTAAGAGTCTACGTTTTCTTGATGGATATGCATCGAGCATATCTAGATTAGTGAATTTGAATAATGAAAAATTATATGAAATGAAGAGTTATGACTACAATGTATTTATGCAGACACTCATTCCACTTGCTTACAGGGATTTATTATCAAAAGGGATATATGATGCACTCATGGAGATTAGTTATTTTTTAGAGATATATGTTTTAACAAATTGCATATCCAACAGATGGATAAAGTTGCAACAGATGTCTTCCAGATAATCTGCAAACTTGAGATTATATTTCATCCATCCTTTTTTTACTCAATAGAGCATCTATCAAGAGGTCTTGTCCAATATAGATGAATGTATCCATTCAAGAGGTTAGGGATTACATATGCATTCTAATTAAATATATATTGTCTTTAAAAAAAAACATTTATTTTTTCAGTCTCCATTTCATTTCATCTAGATACTTATTCAACCTTAAGAAAAAAGTTAAAAACATGGCACATGTTGAGGCTTCGATATGTAAGGCTTGTATTGTTGAAGAGATTTTAACATTTATCTCGTACTATTTTCAGCCTCACTTGAGAAAAAGAATTAGTCGCATTCCAAGATATGATGAAGGTGGGAAGTACCTTCGTGTGAGAATTTGTCAATATTTTCTCATCTTGGATGACTTTTATCAAAAAATATAGTGATGGGAAGATACCTATAATAGTGGAGTTTATGTTCAGGGATCAACTTCTAATGAGTCTGAAGTTGATTATTATGAAAAGTTAAAAGAGATGATTGAATTGCGAGTATTATAGAGTCGTTCCTATTATCATCATACTAATTCAATCATGTTTGTAAACTAGTAAATAAGAAACATCATAAACATCTTTATAAGTGAGCCTAGAGTGTCAAATATATAATTATCATAAAAAATCATGATACAATAACAATAATTTTATCCAATAATACTCATTCCTTCAATATAATCTATAAATATTTTGGGTAACAAATCTTTCATCAATGGATCAGCATTCATAAGATTATTGCTAATATGTTCAATTGACACTCTTTGTTTATAAACTTATTATTTAATGAAAAATTATCTCAATGTTATATGTTTTGCATCTTTTCAATACTTATTGTTTTAGAAAAAAAGACAACAAAACTATCACAATAAATTTTCAGTAACTTAACATAATTGTCGAATACTCCAAGTCCTGAAATAAAATTCCGTAACCGATTTACCTAACCTCAAAGCATGTCATAAATTCATCTTTTATAATGAATATAACAACAATAAATAATTTCATATTTTTTCAGGTATCCACACATCCAATAAAATATGAATTTGAATATCCAAACATCTTAAGATGATTATATTTTTTTTTAATGACCATGTAATCTTTTGTTCCTTGCAAGTATCTCAAATACTTTCTTTATATTTTTCCAATAATCCAAACCTAGACTACTTTGGTACCTGCCTAACATTCCAATAATAAAGTTGATGTCTAGCATGGTACAAGTCTAAACATACATCTTTAAGCATTGTATGACACTATATTTATCTTTTTTATGAATTAGAACAACATTCATTGAGCATCTATCCATTCTAAAAAAATATTGATATATTCAATCTAAGATAACCCAACAACTCTATTCTGATCTATCTTGGAATATTCCTATCTCAATCATATAAGTTATATCTCCTAAATTTTCATCTCAAAGTTATTGGAGAAACATTTCTTTATTTCGTATAGTAAACCAAGATCATTAGTTGCAATCAAAATATCATCAATATATAGAATAAAAATTAACTTGCTTCCACTAACCTTACATACATATATACATACATATATATTTATATATGTATCTATGTATGTATGTATGTATGTATGCAAATCCCTAGATAAAATCCACAATGTTAGTGAAGGAAATATATGTTAAATGAGTAAAGTTAATATTTAAATTATGAGGATGATGATAGATTTATGAATTTGAAATAAAATGTTTATATGCTAATGTTAAAAATATGAAAATGGTTGTAAAATAAAAAAATATAGAAATGAAAATAAAAAAACTGAATGGAAGTGATGTACGAGGAAAGAAAAGTATTGATATATGATTTAATGAAATTTGAAATAGCTCAGGTTAAATTCGATATAAACAGGTGGTGGAATCTAAGAAATATTACCTCATAAATATAAAAGGTACAATGTGAACCTGTAACCTAAAAATTGATAAAATAATGTTAAATATGGACCATGTTTATAAATTTAGGGTGAAAATATTTATAAAAGTATATTATAATTTTTCAAATAAATTAATGTGTGGTTTTACGCGCGAATGACCTTGACTGTCGGTATAAGCCTTACATACAATCACATAATTTTTAACACGAAAGGGAACAAAATCTTAGGAGAATTTGTATTATAAATAGGGATGAAAGTTCTAATGAATTACATTGAAAAATCTTGATGATTTAAGTAAATAAAAAAGAACAAAATTTTGGATTTTTGGCATAAAAAATACCTATTGATGAGTTTTACGCTACTGAGTATAACTCTCAATCTGACCATTGAACGGGGTTGAGATTTGGCATGGTGTCACTTGACATATTGTTTTACTTCGTGTTAAAAGTTTAAGGAGATGAAGCTCAAGAAGGTCTTATGAGAATGTCGACAATTAGACTAAAATATAGAAAGAAATAAAACATGGATATGTGAGAGGTAAAAAGGTCATTTGGCCAGCCCCCTTCCTCCTTTATATCTGGCAGAAGCTGCTAGAAAAGTGGAGAAAGAAAGAACAAATAAAAAGAGAGAAAAAGCTTAGTTAACATTAAAAATCCCTAAGAGGAAACACTAAAAGAGATTGATTATGGTGTTTTAAAGAGTTCTAGAAAAGATTTAAAGTTGAAACTCTAAAGATTAAAAGGTTTTGAAAGTTTGGGAGTCAGGGTTTTGAGAGTTGAGAGAAAAGTGAAGAGAGGGGGAGAAATTTAAGCTTTCTTTGCAAACGCCCTTTTGATTTGTTGTCTTTAAGAGGTAAGAAACCTAATTTCATGATGGATTCATGTTTTCATTGTGTTTTAAAGATTGATGAGTTATGTTTTGATTATGGAAAGTTGAGTTGAGCATGTTGATTTGTTTAAATTGATGAATTTGTTTTGGAAATGTATTCTTACGTGTGAAAAAAGAATGAGTCATGTGGAATTAATAAAAAATTTAAGAAAAATCCATGCCATCTTTGTTTGTAAATTTTGGCCACACTAGGTTAAGAAGGGTTTGAATTTGCTGGTTCAAATTAGCATTGTATCATATAATTAATGAGTAGGTGTGAGATAAAATTGCATGAAAATAGAAGAAAAACTCATGAACCTATTTAATGCTAAGTTTCAGTTTAGGTGAGGAAAAAGAAATTAGAATTTGTTGAGTTAGTTATGTGATATGATGTGTTAAATGATGTTATTTTGGAATGGTGTTAGTAAGGGTAAGTTGGTGTGATAGCATAAATGAATGAGATACGTAGTAAAATATGGGTGGTAATGAATAAAGTTGATATTGAGAAATGGAAAGTTGATTAAATAAAGACATCTTATGGAGTGAAGAATTTATTGGTAATATTAAACAAAATGTGAGAGAATGCCTAAGTTATATTAAAATCTTTAAAAATTATATTAGAATTAATAATAGGAAGATAAGGTTGAAATACATTTTGAAAATATTTGTACATATGTTTTATAGTTGTATGAATATGATATATGCACCATAGTATGTTTAGAAGTGAAAATAGATATAGATTATGATTGGAAGAACTAATACGTTAGCATGTTCAAATAATTTAATGTCAATAAGTAAAAAGTGTAAAAATTAGGCTTGAAAAGATATTTATGTTGGTACCTCTCTTTTGGGATCAGAAGGGGCACAGGAGGTTGGATCGTATGCGGTTGGAGGAGGTTGATCTACTGGAGAAACATGTAAGTGTTTAACATCTTATTTGAATATAAAAGTCATTAAATTGTATTATTGCAAATACTTTGTTTGGTTGATGTGTATTGAATGTTTAAAGTGAAAAGCAAAGAATGAAATAATATTGTGAATCTAATCATTAGAATAAATGGCATCCGTGAGGGGATGGTCAGACTATCGGCAATCAAATGGGTTAGGTGGAATAAATGACATTATTAAGGGGATGACCAGACTATTAGCAACCAAATAGGTTGGCTGGAATAAATGGCATCCATGAGAGGATGGTCAGATTATCAGTAACCAAATAGGTTGGTTGAAATAAATGGCATCCATTATGGGATGACCGGATTATTGGAAACTAAATAGGTTTGTTGGAATTATGGTCATCCGTTAGGAGGAGGTCGATAATTGGTGACAATTGCAAAAGATTGTTAGAAATTTTGAATAATGGATTAGAAAGGAAAAATAATAATATATGAACTAAGGTGTAAAATGGCTAAAACGCATGAATGAAAAATAAAAAGGTTATATAGTTAGTAAAGTTACTGGTTAAATTACTAATTTAAAATACTATACGTGAATTGTGCATTTTCAAGAAAGGATAAATGTAAATTGTGGACTTGGAATTATAATGAAATTTGAATCAAAACGTTGTAATGAAAATGAATATGTAAATGATTTTCTGAAAATGCCTAATAAATGGTTGTATTTGAATTATGTAGTTGTACATTAATCAACCTATTATTGTATTGTTATATGTGTTGCAGGTCCAACAAATACTACTGAACAAAGTTGGTCTATAGTTTTTTAGGAATATCTTTGGTAATATTATATGTATAACATAAAAAGATTATTGAGGATCTATATGTTATTATGGAGATGACGATAATATGATGAAAAAATTAATTATAGAATAAAGAGTTAATAAACTAAAGTATGTCTGAGACTACAATTTGATGTGACGAATGAAATGAATTGTTATCTTGTAGGAAATAGGAAATGAAGATGTGGAAATGATGGAAAATTAAAAGGAAACTTTGTAGAAATTTTATTGAAGTGGGAATTCAGAAAATTAATAGAATGTATTGTGGTAAAAATAAATATGATACAAAATTTTAAAAAAATAGAATGAATTATATACGCTAGTAAGATAAAGAGAATAAATTTATAAAAGATTACTGGAAAGTATTATGAATGACTTATGGATAATCTCAAAAGATGCTAAAAGAAACTAATGAAATTGGTTTGTGTAAATTGCAGTAAGAATACTTATAATGAATGATTAAGTAAATCAATATGCGGGTTATTATGGGTAATACAATATTAAAGAAAAAACATTTCAAGTATTAATTAAAAGAAATTGTATATTACTATAGATGAGAATTTATTGTAAAGGAATCATAAGTAAGTGATTATTCATATAGTTGATTAAGGTTTTATAGTTATGGCTATGAAAAAGAATGTGTGGTTACCTTGTGTTAATTTCTTAGAGGTAATAGAGGTTTTAGAGAATAGGCATACGTGGAAACAAATAACTTATAATCTACTTTAATTATGTGTTACAGACGCATCTACAAACAGCCTCAACCTGATGATCATTTCAAGGATTATCCTACAAAAATTAATATAGAGATAGGAAATAGGTTAACAAGGTTGTGTGTTGTATTTTAATAAATTATATATATTTATTTAGTACAACAAGATAACTCATAAGAAATGCAATATCAAACTTAATGAAAAAGTATTATGTTGAAGTGCACCATAGAATTTATACAAACAGGTTAATGATGTTGGGTTGCTAATATAAATTAATAAATACTAATCATTATGACTACATGAATGCCAATTAAATTCTATAATATTACGTGTGTCTCATGAAATTATCTTGAAATGTATAAACTCTTCTCAAAGGATTAACAAGTTAATGGAGGAGAAGAAATTTGTCATCAAGATATCCACACGTAATATTGAAAGTGTCAGAAAACTTAATAAGGTATAAAAATAAATGGCACATCCTTGTATATGATGTTAAAAAAAATTACTTGAATTGTTACATACAAGATCATTGAAACTAAGTATAAATGCATTTAGAAGTGTGAGACATTATAATATACATTTGTCAATAGTTTTTTTCTTAAATCTAAAGGAAATAATAAAATCATTAAATTTAAGATACCATTGTTTGGAAATTTGTTTGAGTTTTGTATATTGATTTCTTAAGTCTATACACTATGTGTTTCTTTCATTCAACTGAAAATTTCTCTAGTTGATCCATATAGACTTCTCCTACTAAATTTCAATTTAGAAAGGCGATTTTCACATCCATTTAAAGTAACTCTGAGCCATCAAAGCCATAATAATTTTAAATAATTTTTTTTTCTAAAAGACTAGTAAAAAAAATCTCTTTCTAGTCAATGTCATCTTTTTAAGTAAAATCTTTAGCAACAAATATAACCTTATATTATTCAAAGTTGCCATTTAAGTTTTGTTTAGTTTTAAAAATCTATTTACATCTGATTTTTTTTTATAACATTCATGTATTTTAATAAGGTCCCGAACTATGTATTTTAATAAGGTCCCGAACTTTATCTTGTTCCATATATTTTAGTTCATCTTTTATGACATCTACCTATTTATTAGAATTACCACATCAATGGCTTGTGAAAATACAACTAGATCATCATCAATTCCTAAGTCAAATTATGACTATTATAGGTATGCCACACAATCATTCGAAATAGTAGACTTTATTTGTTTTTGAGATATTTTTAATACTATTTCTTGTGGTTTATCTATTATAGGGTCATCAATAATATCTTCATTATAGGGTAAAGAATCACTTATTTGTTGTTTATAATAATTGTTAAACTATTCAACAATTTATGGAATAGTAACTTTAGAAGATATAAAGGGCAAATGAACTTGTACTCTAACTTCTTGAATTTACACATTGTGTGATGTTTTACTCGTATTAACTTCACAATTTGTAATGAACCTATTATTTCCAATTTCAATATTTTTATGTTATAGTTAAGACAATAAAATATACCTTTTAGATTTTTCTATTTAACCAATGAAGAAATCATTGGTTTTTCTTGAAACTAGTTTCTTTTCATGTGGATTATAAATTCTTACTTCTATCATGCAACCCTAAATATATAGGTGTCTTCAACTAGGTTTCCCACTATTCTACAATTCATAAGGTGTTTATGGAACTACCTTACTAGGAACCTTGTTTAATAAATATATAGAAGTTTTAAATCTATACATTTACAATGATATTGGTACAGATGAATGACTTAACATACTCCTAACCATATTCAATAAAGTAAGATTATATATTTTTAGTACACCATTTCGTTATAGTGCACCTAGTATTATATTCAGCACATGTTTCATATTTCTCAAGAAATTTAGAAAATAAACCTGAGTATTATCCAATTTTATTATATATTTTATAATATTCATCACATCTATCATACTTGATAACTCTCTTTTTTTTTATCTATTTTTCTTTAAACCTTATTAATAAAAACAACTAAGGCTTTTATCTCTTGAGATTTTTCATACAATAAATAAGGCATATCCATAACATAATAGTCATAAATAAGGTGATAAAATATTTATTTTTCCTTACTGAAAAAAGTAACATCAAAAAGTCTAAATTTATTAGTGTGTATGATTTCAAGAAGTTGTAATATGAATCAATCCATCAAGTATTATAAAGAACATCATCTAAATTTGATTTGAAATATACAAAAACACTAGGCTTACCTTTCTTTCAAACCATGCTTTATATTTGGGCAATCTTTCTGAAAGTGTCCAAGTTTTCCACATAAATAACACCCATTATTCTTTTGCTCCTTGTAAACTTGGACAAAGAAGTCATTTATCTTAAGTGGTCCATGATTATGATTTCCATACTTTTTTATTACTTACAAAATAAATGGAATTAGATCCTTGATTCTTCACTATCATTTCCTCCTGAACAAATATATTATACAATTATTGCATTTTTCATTTATCCTTCATAGTAATATCATTTAAAAAAAAGCCATACTTAAAAGGTAATAAGTTTGTGATAAACTACACAAGAAAATCCTCATCTATGTCCATCCTCCATCCTCAAGAACTTAACTCTACAAAAATATTTATCATTTCAATATGTTCATGCATGGTATGAGAATCATCAAACTTCATGCTAGTTAAAGTATCCAATAATAACCCACCAAGTGATTTATAATTTAGGAATGCTTTTTTATAAAGTCCATAAATTTCTAAGAATTAAGAATTTTAAATTTTAGAAAGAGCAAACTTAATATTATTTACTATACTCATTCATATAAACATGAGGCTTAGTTTGTTTCATCTTTTCCATGCTTTATGGAAAAGATTTTCTTCAACACGGGTTAGTGACAGCAACATATTTCTTAAGTTAAAGTGTCGGATCAATATCCAAAATACTTTGGACAAATTGGACTTGTTCACACTAATATAATAGATTTAGCCCATAAAAATATTAGAATAGACAAAGCTTACGAATAAAAAGAAAGAAGAATAGATACTTTAAAGATTAATAAAATGCTTAAACATTAAGCTTTGAGTCAATACTTAAATACATAATACAGATTTGTGAAAAATAATTCACATAAAACAATAAATATGTTTTGATGATCGCCTTTCATGGTGTAGAGATATATAAAATAATCATAACTATAATAATAAAATTTGACTTTATTTGGTAATTATACATGCACTAATTAGATGCAATTGCTATCATTGAATATATAAATATAACTAATAGAACATAGTATTACCAACAATTATGTTTATTAATTATAAGAATAACTAATAAACCTTTGGTTGATTCTAAAATATGTCTTATAACAATCAACTTCAATTTATCTATAAATAAACAATTATCAAGATATTTATAAGCATAAAAATTCATGGGTAATAAAAAAGAAAAGCATCATATAATTTGAAACTTAATTATTTGTCTTAAGAGTTTAATCACTTTGGTGATTAACAAACAATTCATAATATAAATTCCAAAACTTAAATATAATATTTAAACATAAATATTCTAACCTGTAGCCATAATTTATCATATCCTAACTTTAATTTTATCATCTTTAAGAATATATAAACAATAATTATTTTTAAAATATTCTTTATAATTGAAGGACGTAGAAGTTAATACTTTAGATAATAATTATTTACTACCTCATGTCATAAGTCCTTATCTTTTGCAGGGTTGAATAAAATTCTGAGAAGGCAATCAATGTTTGTTCCTAGTGTGATGTATATAATCTTTCTCATTGCAACATGCTGCCCCTTTTCTTCTCCTTTTGTTTCTTTTTTTATTATTAAACTATAAGCCCTCTCTGAAAATTAATTGGCATTTGCCAATATAGATTTTTAAAGGGAGTTTAATAACATGATAATAATTATTTTTAATATATTTTTTATTTTAAAATAAATCAAAATAATTTTTTATTTTTTAAAAAATTTAATATGAACATAATGAAAACGATTCAAAAACATTAAAAAAATATTTTAAAACAAAACAAATTTAATTTTTTAAAAAGCATGATTGAAACAACACTCCAAAACAAAAGCAGAAATGACATATTATGCTATTTGGATGCATATAGGAAATGGGAAACGAAGAACAAATACGTAATTGGCAAAGTTCTTTCAACCCTTTTGGTGCTCAATCAATCCATTTCAATTTTTAAAGTCCGAAACACAGAAAAGAAAAGGACAAGCCTCGAAGGGTCTTACTACCTGACATTACTCCAGCCAATAAAAAAAATACACTTTTATTTCAATCCCATCTGTGTTCATTCGCACCAAACACAAACACAACAGTGATTGGCGGCACAGCCAATTCTAATTTCTACAGCTCTTTTGAATATAAAATTATAAGTTTAATAGAAGGGTTGATGATTTCAATTTTAATTTTTATAGAAGGGCTTGGAACTTCGTTTGGGTCTGGCATTGTAAGAATATTTTAGGACAGGTGCTATGCCTAATGGTATAAACAATGCGTTTATTACTCTGATTCCTTAGACTAAAGGAGAGGGAAAATAAAGTATTGTCTTTTATTTTTAAAATACTTAATAAAATGCCTTAAAATAAAGTGTTTTGTTTATTTCAAATTATTAAAAAAAATGAATGAACAAGGGTTAAATTTATCTTAAGAAAAACATTAAATGCTGTATATTTAAAACGATATATTCTGAAAAATAATGGTCAGTTTTCCACATTTTACGTTGCTTTGATGCTTCAATAATTTTAAACAATTAATTTTTTACTGTCATATATATATATAATATATATTATAATTTTTTATTCTTTAATTTTATAGTGTTTTATGTGATTGATCATAACAAAAATATTAAAAAAAAAATGAATAACGGTTAACTTTAGCTTTAAAAAAAAACCATTAATTGTTGTGTATTTAAAATGATTTATTCTGAAAAATAATGGTCAATTTTTTTTAAATTGCTATTATTTATACATGTTTAAAACTAAAAATATGTAAAAGTATAACTTAAGACAAACATGCTTTTAAAACAAAAAAAATAATAATAATAATAATAATAATAATAATAGAACTTTAACATATATACTAAGCATATATTCAAAATTTCAATATATATACAATCAAATTCATAGCATGCAAAAAAAAAGCAAAGGACTAAAGGAATGAAATTTTTATTTTAGAGAAAATTATCCTCTGTTCTTTTCTTATTGTACAATTAGAGTTTATAATTTGTCTTCAAAGATTTCAACATCACTATCTTGAGTTAGACAAGATTGTAAAACTCAAATATATATATCTCTCAATAAGATAAATCTAAACTTTAGATTTGAGAGAAAAATTAAAAAATAAAAAGAAGAATTAAAACATTAAAAATGAGTTGAGTAACAGTGTGTAAAATATAAAAAATTATTGGATGAAACTCTTCCTTCACCTCTCTTTTTATAGTGAATTTTAAAAGCTAAATTGAAGAATTAATAAAAATTAATTCTCATCATTATCAACATTTAATTAACTACCATAAATCAAGAATTAAATCTAGAAAAACCAAAGGTTCTTTGAGTAAGAAAACTAAAGGTTCTTTGATATTAATTTCTCATTCACCCATAATTTATTTAATTAAAAAAAATTTCAACAATCCCCCACATGAATGAAAATCCCCTAATTTGAAAACGACTCAAAGATTTGTTGAGAGATAATGATTTGATATATTATTATATCAGGATAACTAGTTTTTAGCTTTAAACCTTTCTTAGTTAAATAATATCGGATTTACTTGGTTAAATAGTGAACACAATATCTTGAACTATTCAACATTTTATGTAAACCAAGAAAATAGGACTTACATGGTTCTCTACCTAAAGATTTCATTTGGTTCTTAACGTTGTGTTCATTTTAGCACTTAACAACTCCTAAATTCATGAGTGCTTTAGAGAATTCATTCTTTATCAAGATTCTCAAAGAAATGACCATATTTCTCACTCATATAGGTAATCTTTCATTAAGAGTATTATGTTATACTTCACTTTGTGTACCAAGATATGAAAATCATTAAGAGCTTAGTTCACCTTTTATCATGCTAGTGCTACCACTTATTTCATCATAGAAATAAATAGGAAATAATAATTTTCTAATGCTACCGAGAATGTTATATGACTTAGTTCTTCATTTAAACCTAGATCTTATGATTTTTAATCAACTAAGTATGGTGACTATTTTTACGTACTCTATTTTATCTTTTATAGGCTTTAAACTCGTTCCCTTTGATGAATTATACACAAACTCTTTCATCAAGTCTTTGGTTTGCGGATCAACAATATTTTTCTTTGACTTTACAAAGTCAATGGAAATAATTTCATTTGAGAGCAAGTATTTAATGATATTATATCTATGATGTATATGTCCAGACTTACCATTATAAATACTACTTTGTGCTTTTTAATTACTAACTGATTGTCACAATGGACACAAATAGTCAACACAAGTTTTGGCCAACATGGAATATCTTTTAAGAAATTCCAAATCCATTTGGCTTCTTTTAGAGTTTTATCAAGAGTAAGAAACTCTTGATTCTATCATGAATCTAGTGATACATAATTTTTTAGATCTTCATGACATAATTGATCCACAAAGTGTGAAGACATATCCACTTGTGAATTTCAAATTCTTAGTGTTGAATTTTCAATTAGCATCATTATACCATTCTAGTAGTGCTGGGTGGCTAGTTTAGCATAGCCTATAGTCAACTATGTACATCAAATAATTAAGTACCCTTCGTATTGCTTTCTAATGACTTATACTTAGATTACTTAAAAATCAACTCAGTTTTCTAACCGAATAAGCAATATGGAGTCTTGTGCAGTTCATAACATATATCAAGCTCCTAATTATTCGAGAATATTCTAAGTGGTTTATTCCCTCACTTTTTTTTTAGATAAACACTTATATCCATTGCTGTTTTCATAATACTAACTATGAATTTCTTCATACCAAAATCTCCAGCTTTGTACTTTTTATCTAAAACTTCTCATAGTGCTTTTGCAGTTCTTACATACAAAATCAGTGTGATTCCATGCATCCATAACTTCCACAGTAGTAGGGTCATATTCATTTATTGATGATTTTGACACTTTTTTAGTTAAGAACTTTTTCAGGTTCAAGGTGGTCAGATAGAGTAGTGTCTTTTATTGCCATCTCTTAAAGTTTAATCAATTGAACTTTTCAGGTTTCTCACAATGCACCGCAAAAGGTGATGGTAGAATCTCCACTATCAAAATATTACTTGTTAAAAAACCATTAATGAAATCCTCACCAAATCTTGAGAGGAAGGAGTAGAAGACATGATATAATTTTTTGAAGGAAGTAATAAAGTAAAAACTTGTACAAGAGAAACTTTTAAAATAATATTTAAATTATGAAAGACAAATTTCACAATCATTTCTTTGATTGGGTTAACATGTTAAGCTCTATTTTTTTTACTGAGATTTATTCAATTATTATTATTATTTCACTTATGAATTGTAACATGTACAAAAATAGTATCATGTTAATAATACATTCATTAACTAGGTTCTAGGAAAGATTGGAGGAGTCACAAATGGTCCCGTTTAAAATCGAATCTACTTAGACAGAACTTCTTAGATTATATTTATTTACCGTACTAACTTTTTATAGATGTGAACAATAACATATATGTGAATAAAGCTGACTAGATAACTTTCACACCAATCTTATAGAGTATAAGCAAGATGGTATAAATTATTATAAACAAATCAATTATTCACTTATTGAAAAATATAAATCAATGAGATATATGACATGCATCAAACCATCCAAATAACATGAAAAATAATTTTAGAATACAAACTATAACTTTAAAACAAAAATATACAAAAACCTTTTAAAATTAAACAAAAAAAAAATCATAACAATTCAAAAGGTTATAGATTAAAGCATATATAAATAAAATTAAATCTATATGTAAGAATATAGCAACTTAAAATTAAGTTAAATAATAACTTAAATTTTAAAGATGCTAAAAACCTTTTTCACGATTAATATATATAATTATTTTCATTATTTTTTTTCTTTTCATAAGATAAACTAAACAAAGACTAACATAAATATTGCGCCCCGGATGAGTGTCGTGAGATAGTAGGTTTGCCTCCTATGAGGTGTTGGAAATGAGATGTTTGGGTTTAATTATAAAATTATGATTATGAGTTCAAGAGTCGCCACCTAGTATTATGGTTACCAGAAACCTATAATTTGTGAGAGACCAGGTACGGGACTGGTTGTGCAAGGGGAAGACGTGTCACCCCTAATACACCCTACCTGAGGTAAGCTTCATTGTTGTTTGATTATTTTTCTAAGTCAAGTTTCTATTTGTTGGTCTCATCTAAAGTTTAAGGTAGATCTTCCTTCGTGAGTAAGTCTCTACCTTATTGGGTTAAATCCTAATTGTTCTAAAGTATAAATTTTAGCATTGCATTTATATTGCGCTTTGTATCTTAAATACATGAAGGTATATTTTATAATGTAATTTTATACCCTCAAATATTAAAGTCTTCAACAAAATCCTAAAACTTTAAACATAAAGTGAACAAAATAATTAGTGAAGGATTTTTTATATTTTGTTCAAACCTTAACGAATAATCATAAATTGATTATGATATCCATTTAACATTTTAAAATATGAGAAAGATGCATTTTGTTTTTTTTATGGAAAATGTCTAAAAAACTTTTAAGATTTGATCGTATGCTTAAAAACAAAAAAACAAATTAAAAGGAAATTAATTTAACATTTTTTGAATTTTTTTTTAAATTTTCAATTTTTTTAGAAAAGTTCAAAGAAAACTGAGTATTTTAATATTGGATTTGTATCTCACAGTGTAAATATATAACCCGATATTATGCAAAATAATTAGAAAAACATGCAAGGGCCCTCAAGTATTTTTTAAATGCCCTTCGAAATATTTGAATTTTTTTCTTTTTTTTAATATTTTAATATTATTATTATATTATATTGTATTATTATTAAATATATTGGGCTGGGCCAGCCTATCCATATAGACCGGGCCTAGTCGAGTGGGGTCAATTGGTGGCCCAACAGACCTGACCTCTCATTTTTTTTTGGGGTTTGGGTCGGGTCTGGCCCAACCATGTGGGCATGGGCTCTGATCCTGGCCTAGTTTAGTTAGGCCGACTAAGGCCCAGCAACACTTTTTAAGTGGGCTGGACTCGTCCTAGCCTTATAGGCTGGGTCCAGCCTAAACTTATATGGTCACTAGCCCAGCCTAGTGACTATGTAGTTAATTATTTGGCCATTACATGTAGATTTTTTCATGCAATGGCCACTATCCCGGGGGGATTAGGAAGAAAAAGATGAAGAAGCCTCACTTGGCCAGAGGAAAAAAGTTGCCGATGGTGTTTCTGGTAGTGCTAGGAAGTCTGGTGTGTGGTTAGTGGCGACAACTACGACTAAAATGTAGTGAAGGGAGTGGCAGAAAGCTGGTGGGGAGAGAAAAGAATGGAAACAAGGGGAATGGTTTGTGTTTTTTAGATTTTGGCTTTGAATTTCTCCATGCTCGGGGCATGGAATCCACCCCTATTTATAGAAGTTGGAATAAGGACATTTTGTTTCTTTTAGGAAAAATCTTGCCCTTGATTTGAACCGGAAGGATCCCAATAATTGGTTCAAAATGACCATCATGAAATGTTAAATATGACAGTTAAAAGTTGTCTAAGTTGGCCTCTTTAGGCTGGCATCACGATCGCTATGGTGTCAATCAATCAAAAATAATTATATTGGGGTATGGTCAAGTCTCAGGCCATCATAATGGTGCATGGTTTGTCTGGTTTGATTGAGAGATAAAACATTAAATGCTCTAAAAAGGTAGCCCCTGAGCAGGTTTTTCGGGCTGAAAAAAAGAAGAAGATGAACAATAGACCACATGACAAGTCGTCTCGTCTGTCTTTTTGTGTTTTACTGTTTAGTCAAAACAATGTTGTTTTGGTCAAAACATGTCATTTCATTTAAATAAAACGATGTTGTTTTGGCTTTTATGTTTTTAATTCAGGGATTTGGTCAAAGTTTAATTTGGTTCTTCATCTTTTAATTTTTTTCAATTGCACCCCTAATTGACTCTAAACATCCAATTTTATGCAATTTTACCCCTACTGAATTCAATATCAGCCCTAGATTTTAGTGTCTTTTTCACTTTGGTCCTTGGTCTTAGATTTATGTAAATTGATCATTAAACTTTCAATTCTCTTTAATTTCACCCCTGATTTCAATCAATTTTGTAACCAGAGTTTGACACCTATTTCAAAATAGTCCTTGGTTACAAATTTTTTCAATTTAACTCCTAATTCACCATTTAATTTTCAAATCTCTTCAATTTCACCCCTGATTTCATTTAATTTTGTCCCTAGAGTTCAACGTCTTTTTCAAAATGATCCTTGGCTGGAAATGTTTTTAATTTATCCCTTAATTGACCCTAAAACTTTAATTTTCTTGTGATTTTACCCGTGATTTGAACCAATTGACTTGGTAAAAATTAAATTTGGTCTCTAAAAATTTCAATCTTCTCAATTAAGCCTTAATTGAGCTCTCAAACTTAAGTTTTCACCAATTAAGTCCTAATAAAATTAATTTGACACATTTAAAGTATAATTAAGTCATAGTATCTAATTAAATCCTTTAATTGGACCTAAATTAATTCTTAAACATAATTAAATTCTCAATTTGGCCCATGATTAAATCAAATTGGCCTATTAAAAATCTAATTATATCCTTGAGCTTAAGTTTTATGTAGATTTATTCAAAAATTATTTAATTTGACCTTGAATCCTCATTGTTTATCTAGTTTTGGTACAAAGGGGTACGATTAGGCTCTTTATTTTTCAAAAATTTCAACTTGATTTTTCTATATATTTGGAATACTTCTTAGCCTGTTTTTGCCAAAATGTCAGTCTTCTTGCTGTTATTATTTTTTATTAAAAAATATTAAAATTTTGAGAAATAACCCAAAAATAGGTTATGACAATAAAAATCAAAATAAAGCCTTAAGATTGAAAAATCAAACTTTATATATATTAGTCCAGGGAGCAAAGATATTTAGTTTCTTTTATCATAAAGGCATGTTAAACAAAAAATATCAAATAAAAACCTAGGATTTATACATGTTTTGAACTAAATTAGTAGCTTGGTAGTAATTTAATCTTTCTTATGAACTCTTTGTATTTTTCGGTCACTTCCTTGTTGGCATCTTTTTTAATTTATAGTGTGCTTGTTGTAATGATTATTTTTTTTAAATATATTTTATTTAAAAATATATTAAAATAAACTTTTATTATTTATTAAAATTTATTTTTAATATTAACCCATCAAAATAATTAAAAAAATTAATTTTAAATAAAAAAAATCAGACTTTTAACAAATGACTTTCAAAACGCGAAGCAAAACGCATTCTGCATCTATTTTCATAAAAAATATTACATATGTTAAAATTTTTAAGATATAACTATAAAAAGATGTAGGATTCCGTACAAAAGATGTATAGTATCGATCACTGATGAAAATAGTAATAATAATAATATCCAACCCTACTTAAAGATGTAGGATTTTCCACAAAGGATGTCAAGTCTTGATCAGTGGCTAAAGCTGGGAAAGCCTTAATGGACCCGTGCCCTTAATTTCTGAATTTTCGATTTATGGCCCCACGAAAGGAATTGACACATGAACAGATGAGATATTGATCATTGACCCCTCAGCCACGGTTTCGAAAGTGAGGTTCTGATAACAATTCATTTTACGCACATTTTAGACAAGGAGGAGTGGGAGGAAAGATCTCATGCAGGAGTAATTATTCATTAAAGTGGAATGAACTTTCAACAAGTTAAAAAAAGAAAAGAAAAACAATTCAACAAGCACCTTTTAGTGAAAGTCTTTCGCCTGTCAAATCAAGAACATGGAGAAGGCAGTTGTAGAGATTAGCTCATGTAGAAATTGAGCCAAGAGCTGGGCTCATTGGATGTTGAATAAATTAATAAACAAGGTCGAAGGGCACCGTCAGCTAGTTGCCAAACATAACTTCCGCATTATCTTTCGAAGATAATGGAGCAAATGTATACTTTTCACTTATTAAAACAGCAAATTTGGGCACGTTGGGACAATGATGTAAGTGATGAAAATGATCTATTTGGCTTTTCTTAGTGTGCACCCATGACTATTGTCTAACATTGCAAGCTTAAGCTGCGCCTAACAAGACGGTAAGCTCATGAAAAGCCAAGTTAGTGTATTCGTCACTAATTTCCAACTATTATTGTTGAAGATTCAAAAACCAAGAATGGAAATGCGTGATTACAAATTCTAAGTGTGAAGTATTTAAATTTACTAAATGTTTTCTATAACTATGGTTAATTTAGCAGAACGTGATATGATAAGACAAGAAGTTCTTATGGTGTTCAAGTTATTGTTAGATATTTTACAATATAAAAGGCATGGATATAAAAAAGAAGTAAATATAAATAAATTTTAATAGATAAGATCATTTTTTGTCATATGTTATTTCTCTTTTTTTTTATTTATGTCTATCTCTACCTAATTATGAACTATTAATATTAATTTCCTGCTATTTAACTATTGATATGAACTCGATCTATTATCATATCTAAGAAAAAAACAAAGGAAAGGAAAGGAAAAGCCGCCGGTTCATGCTATATATGCATGCGAAAGTGGTCGACAAAAAGGCAACGTGTGATGCCTATCTATCGAAGACTGTTGATTGTTATGTAACCTTATAGTCACGGACCAGTGTCCAAAAGACCACTCTAGTCTAGATACCATATAGGTCCAATATACATCATGAAATCCCAGAGAGGCAAAGGCATGGACGTAAAGCATGACTAAAATGTGAGGAATCTAGAGATGTGAGAGAATTTTCAGTGAAGGCGGTATGTAACATCAAAAGATGCCATGTTTCCACAGTTTATTCCTTGTTCAAATATTTGGTTCAAGGGTTAGCTAGGTGAATATAATGAGTTATATATATATATATATATATATATATATATATATATATATATATATATATATATATATATATATATCTGTGTGTGTGTATTTTCCTACAACAATTTCAACTTCCCCATATCCATGATTGTTTATCCCATGCTGTAAAAGAGAGAGTAAAGACACATCAAATAGGTTCAACATATCATGGCATGGAACGCGTGGTGCACCAATACTCGTGAATCACAAGAACCAATGTAATGCATCTGCCGCTTCCAAAATTCAGGATAGAATAACTTGCCAAATGCTAATGACATGATTAGGTTTAATAATACTATAGAGATCTCTTCGGTTACAATTTAATTAGAACAAATACAACTATTTGGTTCCGAGATATATAAACACTATTGTCCTTCACATTTTACTCTTTTCTTCCAAAATCAGTTTCAATCATCATGAAATTAATTTTAATTAATTTGACAAATGGTGGTTTTCAATTGGAAATGAATTCAATTATTAACCAATCATGAAACATCATGTCCCTTTCAACTTTAACTATCGACAACATGAGCGGACTGTGAGCGCTAGAGCTAGCATCGCTACCACATTGAAATATCAAAGACACAATTCCTCACTTTGAAACCACCAGATGTGCTTGTCATAAATCATTGCCTAAAAAGATAAACCTAGATTTAACAAGCCAAAACACATGGTCTCGAATAATATACCTACACAAAACCACTTATGAGCTTAGCCTAGGGGAAAAGTTCAACCCTCATGAGCTCAACTTAGATGAATAGTCTAGCTCTCATGGGCTCAACTTAGAAAAAGAGCTTAAACTCTATAGGCTTAGCTTCGTTTTGGATCCTACTCTCCCCTCATTAGGTGTATAAAAGTCTTATAAAAGCCTATCATATTTACATCAATACTAGAGAGGCAATATACTTCTCTTACCCCAATGCAACCACTCTCTAGTGGGGGCTTGGGAAGCCCACACACCATCACCAGGAAGGCCATAGTTGATCTCATGGAACGGGTACATAGTCATATTCAACTTTGTTGGTCTAATGAGGTTCTATGAGACTACAGTTGTTGGATTATGGACAAAGTTTGAAACTCTTTACATAATCAAATCCACAACGAACTAATTGTATCTAAAGCATTGATTGTATACTCTATAGATGAAAGAAGGTATGCACATTAAAGGACTATGTTTGAAGACGAGGACTATGTTTTTATTTTATTGTGTTACTTACCTTAATTTTATAATCATTTTGTTGATATTTTATTGTATGGAAGAGATAGTCTTAGTTTAAAAGATGTCAAAGCTTCCTTAAATTCTGAGGAGTTGAGAAAATAAGTGTTAGAGCGTCATAATGATGATCATAAAAGAGAGCTTGATTATGAGGGGTAAAATAAATAATAAGAGTGGTTGGAGTAATAGAGGCAAATCTAGATCAAAATAGAAGTCTAAAAAAAATGTTGTGATTGTTATGAAGTATGGCATTTTAGGAAGAACTATCATAAGTGAAGAGATAAGGGAAAGAAAGGGAAAGCCTCTGATGTTAAAAATATTACTGGTTAAGGGGAAATTTCTGACGATGTTGAAAGTGTTGTTGTTATGTCTGTTGGTAGGTTAGGTGATGGGTGGATTCTTGATTCGGCTTGCACATTTCATATTTGCTTTAATAAAATCTAGTTTAATACTTGTTGTTAATGGTATTGTTTTATTAAGAGACAATAAAGGACTTTCTGTTATTGGTGTGGGCACAACTCAAATTTGGATGTATGATGGCATTGTTAGAAAACTAAAGGTTCAACATGTTCTAAAGATGAAAAAGAATTTTGTTTATTTGAGTCTTCTTGATCTCCAAGGTTATAATTATTTTGCTAAAGATAGAATTTTGATGATTTGTAAGAGTGATTTTATCATGATGAAAAGAAAGTTGGTTAATGACATCTACCATCTTCAAGGTTTAACAATTATTGATTCAATTAGTGTATCACATGTAGTTGATTCATATAATGCTTTTACTCATTTATGACACATGTTACTAGGACATATAAATGAGAGGGGGTGGTAGAGCTAAACAAACAAGATTTGTTATATTGTTATAAAAGAGGTAAATTAGATTTTTGTGAGTATCGTGTTTATGATAAACAATGCAGCGTGAAATTCAGTATGACTATTCAATGTACTAAAGGTATTGTGGATTATTTTTATTTTGACCTTTGGGGTCTTTCTCTGATTATGTTAAAAGGAGGAGCACAATATCTATTGACATTTATTAATGACTACTCTAGAAAGGTCTAGGTGTATTTTTTGGAAAAAAAAAAGAGTAATGTGTTTTTTACCTTCAAGCAATGGAAAACCATGATTAAGAAGCGAACTAGTAAGAAAATCAAGCGTTTAAGAACTGATAATGGTTTGAAATTTTTCTCATATGAGTTTCATGAGTTTTGCAAGAATGAAGGAATTTCTAGACATTGCACTATTATTAATACATCAAAACAAAATAGGGTTCTAAAATGTATAAACAGAACACTCTTGGAAAAAAAACACATTGTATGTTTTCTTAAGCTGAAATGTCAAAAGACTTTTAAGTTGAAACAATTAACATGGCTTGTTATCTGATGAATGATCTCCATTAATAGTTTTAGAGTTGAAGACTCCATATAAGGTATGGTCTGGTTCTACTGGTAATAAGTCTAAACTAAGAGTATATGGTTGTCTTAATTATGCTCATGTTAAGGAATATAAACTTAGGTGGAGAGAAAGGAAATGCATAATCCTAGGCTATGCATAAAGGTTGGAGGAGTATCAGTTGTGGTGTGTTGATCCTGAGTCACTTAAGTTTATTACTAGCAGGTATGTAACCATTGATGAGTTTGTTATATTTCACAATGAAAAGGAGTTGACTGATGTTGATGTTGATGTTGAGATAGACTAGGGTACTAACAAGTAGATAGGACTTGATGTTAGAGTTTCAAAGACAATGTAAAAAGATGCTTCAACTGAGCCTATTAAGGAAGCAATGCATAATGTTGGTGATAAAAATATACCTGAAGAATAACCTTTTAATATTGTTATATGAAGGAAAATAAGACAAATAAAAGCACTAGTTAAGTATGGTTATGCTAATTTAGTTGATTTTGACTTAAATGTTGCATAAAATCCTGATTATTATGATCCTTGTTTTTATAAAGAGAAAATTTCTTGCAAATAATCTTCTCAGTGGATGTTTACTATAAATGAGAAGATTGAGTCTCTTTATAAGAACCCAATATAAGAGCTTGTTAAACCATCACAGGGCCAAATGATTGTTGGATGTAAATTGATTTACAAGAGGAAGATGGAACCCTAGGGGTTAAGAATACAAAGTATAAAACAAGTCTAGTTGTTATAGGTTTCACACAAAAACAATGTATTAACTTCAATTAAATGTTCTCCCTAGTTGTGATGCATAATTTCATTTGGGTATTGCTTGCTATTATTTTTTTGTTTGATTTACAGCTTGAGCAAGTAGATGTCAAAATAACTTTTTTGCATGGTAAGTTAGAGGAAATGATCTATATGCATTAACTATCTAGAGGGTCTCATTATTCAAGGTAAGGAAGACTATGTATGTTATTTGAGAAATTATTATAAGGCTTGAAGTAGTCACTTAATAATAGAAAAAAAGTTTGATACTTTTATGTTTGCACATAGTTAGGTGTATTTTAAGAAGTTCTCATATGGTTAAAAAATTCAACAAAGAAAAAGTTTTGTTTATTTATTTCCTACTTAAAGCTATTTTTAAGTCAAATTTTTTATTTAAGTTGGCAAAAACAAATTATTTTATTTAAAAGTACTAAAAAATATAAAATACTAAAAAATTATTAAAGCTTATTATTTATTTATATTGGATTTTAAAAAAATGCTATTTTTTTTCTAGTTCACTTTTTATTATGTTTGCAAGAATTTTTCAATTTAACTTAAGAATTCATAAAAAGTTAAAAATTCTTAGAAAATACTTTTTTATTTATTTTTCTTGATAATTTTTCACTTATTTATTGTTGGAAGATTTTTTTTATTTTTTAAATAATCTTTTTAATTGGAAAAAATGTTTTTGACTTGACTTCAAAAGAGTCAAAAAATAAAAAACAAATTATAAAATTATATATTATTTTTTGTTTATTTATGCTACTATTTTATTATTATTTTTTCTAACTAATGTTTTGTTTTAATTTAAAATGAACAAAAATTCATAGAATATTAATATGTAAAAAAACAAAATTGAACACATGAAAACAAGACGTTTATGACAAGAAACCCGGCCTATGAAAGATTATACATTTGCCACCACCATCAAGCATATTTCATCTATGCATTCATCATCTCTTATTTTAACTGAGTAACCAAATCACAGACATAGACATCTCTTATAGTATCATTAAACTATACATAAAAGACTATCTCAAGCTATATAATATAGTTTAGGCAATTGAAGTATTCCATTTATGAAATAATTTATAAAATTAGGATTTTTTTTATTTTATCCTCTAATGTTTTTTATATGTCAGATTTGGTCGTTACTCTTTTAGTTATTATTTGAGATCACTTTTAAATTTTAATTTTTTTATGATTTCATCCTTGTTTGGTTTTTTTTTCTATTAGATTTCATCTTCATTCTTTCGATTGATATTTTTTCACTTTAGCAAATTCTTAAATTGATTTTTTTTTACTTTTCATCATTTAACATTAAATTATTTATGATAAATTTGTAAGATTAATTAAGGTTTAAGAGATTCGCTCAGGTTTATTTATTTATTATTTTTTTTAACTTATATTTTTTATTTTCATTATTCAACATTTATTTAATTGAAGATTTAGCTCAGTTATTTATTTATTTATTTATTTATTTGCTTCTAATGGAATTGTTGTTGATTTTAAAAATAACTTGAGTTATCTCACTCTTCAATACTGGGTCTTTATATTTTTTTATATGAAATTATTTTAATTTTATATCTATAATCAGAAGATTAATGAATTAATCTAGTTATTTTAAAAAAAAAGCAGCCTCTGTGGCACACCACGCCACTAGAGGAAATAAACTTTCGAAAAGGTGAGTTATGCTAGACTCAGCAAGGATGGTTTAAATTCCAGAACAGCACCAAAAAGATATGGTGTGAATGGAATCAAAGCAAGCTGTCCACCATACAGACAACAGCAAAAATATATGGTACAAGAGTGTCGATTCACCACCACAACCTCATTGTATTGTTTTTTAATATGAAAGGCCACGTGGTCATAGCTTTTGTTAAATCTTCTTTTCTCTTTTTTCAACAATAGCTTTCGTTAAACCAAGTCGCTGGTTGTCCGCCCTTGACAGAAAGCAATTTACCACTTGTTTAAACATTTTTACCTTTTTATCTAGCCTTTTTGACTAGGCACCCATAGGCAATCGTGGACTCAATAATGTAGAGTACAGATCCTATATGATAGGTGGAATGATGGGTAAAGCGATTTGTTAGCTGCTGCTCTTCTTATTTAGAATTTTATTAAAATAATTTTTTTATTTCATTATATCAAAATAATAAATACGATTAAACTATAATAACAGACAAAGATAT
The DNA here is from genome assembly GCA_015852605.2 of Populus deltoides. NCBI lineage: Eukaryota > Viridiplantae > Streptophyta > Magnoliopsida > Malpighiales > Salicaceae > Populus > Populus deltoides. The sequence continues at coordinate 2,348,254 of CM027585.2, read as the reverse complement.
CTCAAACTATATATATATATTTGGGACCCTTGAGGGTTAAAATTAAGTGTGTTTTACTGTGAGATTTTAATATACTTGCTACATTGCAAGTAGAAAGTGTTTTATCAATGTAATGTAGCATTGTGTCCTTGTAGGACAAGGTTTTATTCAATAACAATTCTATTTTAATTAATGATTTTATGAGTAAAAACAATTATCAATAAAATCATTATAAGTAGATTAGAAAAAAAATTCAATAACATTTTTTAAAATATAGAAATTTCCCTGGCCGATCTTGAATTCATAACACATGCAGAGTTGTTAATAAATTGAAAAAAAAAAAAAGTTCTGTGGAGAGACACCATACAACATTATTAGGGCGACCTAATAAAATTTTTTATATTCCCATACAAAAATATATGTTTTTTAATATTTTTATATTGTTTTAAAATAATAATATTAAAAATAATTTTTAAAAAATAAAAAATTATTATTTTAATATATTACAGCTCTTTATCATCCACACGATGCTTCTAATCTTAGATTTGAACGAGAAATGCATGAACAGATATGAACCCCAGATGATGCTTTCGTTTTTCGATCGGGGCAAATGTTATTCAGAAGAACAATATGTGTACTTCCATGTGTTAATTTTAGAAAGCACATGGGACTCTCTCGGTACTTGAAAAGGCATTGTGCTCAGTGCTGTTGTCTTTTTTTCTGAAAAGCAGCCTTATTTTCCTTTGAAAGGGTAAAAGTTGGGCATGTTTCACGTGCTCAAGTTTTGCAAGTGATGTCGGCATGACTGCTTCACCATTCTAGTTCAGTGATCATCACTTGCTAGAATTTTAAAATTCTTTTTAAAGTCTGGCTTCTTAAGAAAACAAGTTTTGGACTCATTACTATTGTTTTATAATCATCGTAAACAAAAAGATGTTGGGAGTCCGGTTGTCTCATGTTTACAGGGAAGCAAATAAATAAATTATTAAAATAACAAGATGCAAAAAGAAAATAACACGGTATAGAGAGTAGTGGATAATATATACGTGAGTTGTAAATGTAATTTACAACTCTTTTAAATTGTAAAAGCATACTGAAACTTTAATGGTTATATTATTGATATCGTTAAAAAGATATTGACATGACAAATTCAATGATTCAAGGTAAGGTCACTAACAGTGATCAAAATAAATCATAAACCCGATTTAAAAATAAATGAGTTTTGATATTTTTGAATAACTCATGTGGCCTACTCCATGCATCATTTATGATCTTCTTTCTTTATGTCTCTTCTCTTTGTTTATTAAATTTTATATCCAATAATTTTACAATTTAAAAAAATCTACAACTCTCTAAAATATACTATTTATCTGAATATTTTTTAGATGTAATTTTGCAATACCTAAGGTCGAACTCAGAACTTTGCTCTCCATTGGATCCTGAAAAAAAAAATCTAGGGAGAGTGTCTAGTCTCGATCCGTAGCTACAGCTAGTAATGGGCCCACTTCATAAATATGGCCTGTTACTGACTTTTCAACGCCACATGAACATTGAGACATTGATCATGACAGCTCTGCCATGATTTTTAAGTTTAGAAATTTTAGGTGGCATTAGGTGTACGGTTAAAAATTGGTGGATTATAATAATAATAATAATAATAATAATAACTGAATCTATCTCATATGAATAACTGCATCGATGAAAAATAATATAAAAGTTTGAGAAAAACCCATTTGTCTTAGTAAATCTTTAACTATTTTTTATGAAATTCAAAACTAAACTATCAAATTCAATTGTAAAAAGAGAATAAATAATTAAATTGTTAATTATGAGTAATGAGAATAAATAAAAGGTTGGTTTGTTTTTTTGAGGAATATAGAAAAAATATATATATTGTTAAGAGATGGAAGGCAAATGATCCAAACATAAACCAAATAACCTTAAAATTTAGAACGGTAAAACTACTTGGTATTAAATTTACACGTATAAACCAAATAACCTTAGACAAGAATCACGAAGAGTGAGTTTGTTTTGTGAAAAATATTTCTATGGAAAATTTTATTATATGTTAAGTAAATCAATAGCTTTTCAGTAATTATTTTTAAAATGATGATAATAATTTGAAAAAAAGTTATTCCGATAGTAAAAGAAATAGTAATTATGGTAATTATGATGATAGTATTTATGATAATAATAATAATGGTGGTTGTGAAGATAATTGAATGATAGTTGTTGTAATAAATAATGATGATAAAAATAATTTTTATAATTATAATTATTTTAATAATAAAATGGTGGTGATGACTTCAATTACAACGATGGGTAATTGTTTGTTGATATTGTTATGACGGTGTTAGATAATCAATGTAGTGATGGTGATGGTAATGGTAGAAATGTTGATAAAGTGTTAGTTGCCGTGGTGATTTATATTGATAGTGGTTATAATAGTTGTAGTGGTAATAGATGTGATAGTGATTGTGTTTGTGATTATATTGATAGTGATTGTAAGATGGTGGTGTTTGTGATGATAATGATGATATCAATTATTGTTATTTTAGTAATAAATTAATGGTGGTGGTGGTAGGGATGACTTAGTGACGGTGGTTGTCATGATAATGGTGGTGTTGAATAGTCAAAGTGGAGGTGGTAATGGTGAAAATGGTGATGAAGTGTTGGTTACTATGGTTATTATATAGATGGTGGTGGTGGTTATAATAGTTGTGGTAAAAATTATATTTGTGATAATGATTGTGACGGTAATAATATATTGATTGTGGTTATGTGATGGTGGTTATTATGATAATAACAATGATAATAAATGGTGGTTGTTTAATAGTAAAATGGTGAAAATAATAGCAATGACTAGCGAGAATAGTGATTGTTGTGGTAATTATGATGTTGGATGGTCAAATTGATAATTTTAACTGTTAAAATGATGATGAATTATTGGTTTTTAAAGCGGTTATATTATGACGAGGTGATAGTGTTGATGAATACAATGATGATGATGTTGGTGATGGTGATAGTTATTTTTATCAAACGATGTTGAATGATAAATAATAAGATGATAATGATAAAATAATGATTACATTAATAATAAGACAATAATTGAATGTCGGCAGAGGTTGTGACACGTTGGTGGTAATTATGAAAATAATGATGATGATAATAATAGTAGTTGAAATAGTAAAATAATGATATTGGTGAATATTATAAATTAGTAGTACTAATAAAATTATTTTCCTTAATGAAAATTGTTTTTCATGGACTAATTTTATAGTATTTATTTTAATTGTAAAAAAGAAACAAGGTTCTTGAAAAATATTTTTCACAAAATAAAACAAAAAACTAAATGAAAGCTAGTGGTTCAAAGAAAAGTAAATAATAATAAAAAATCACAAGCCAGCAGCTCTCATCTCATGTGCAATTAAGGGGGATGAACTTTACTATAAAATTAAAACCATGAATTGATTGAGCAAAATGAAATTCTTTCTTTCACCTGCCATACTGACTACAAGAGGAAATCTTTTAGTTGTTAAACTTTAATTCATATACCGGATATCATTATCATGCTATTTAGAATTAATTCTTTATTGTAATTAAACTCAATTATACTATTAAGTTTTGATTTAATTTATAAATAAATTAAATTTATATGTTTGGAAAAGATAGAATTTAATTCATTTTGTTTACTATATTAACATTATCACTTTATCTTATTCATTCAAGTATTTTAAAAAACAAAATGGCTAGAAAGGTATTTTGTTGAGGAGTTGACCTCTAATTTAACTTTGTATTGTTTATATAAATTAAATTTCACTTAAATTTTAATTTTTGATATGGAAAATAATTTTAAATATAAAATTTTATTTAAAAAATTAAATTCAATTCAGAAAATTTTAAATGATCAAAAAATAAATAAGGTGAAAAGAAATTAATGACTAACCCCTAGCATGAAAGATAAGGAGAAGTTTAGAATGTCCATATCCTTTAGTATTCCTTTAATGAATATGGACTTTATATTTCCCCTCTATAATATGGTAGATTTAATTATTTTATTTAAAGAGTTCTAATTTAAATCTTGGACAAACAATTATTCATTTTTCAAGACTTCTTTCTTGACATGTTTAACACTTTAAATGTAGAAAATTAGCTATTTTCGCCTTAAAAATGACATATTTAACTACTTTTTCTCAACAAAAAAAAAAACTAGTTTGATCCTTAAAACAAAACCTATTTATTTCTTGTCCCTAAATATATACTTAATAAACAAAATAATTTTGCCACGCTAGGATAAAGAAGTATGACATGAAAATGATCTATAATTTGACTTCTCTTATTTCTTGGTGTGCTCCTATGATTCACTAAAACCAAAACTTAAATGGTACCTAACAACAAGATAATAAGCTCATGACATTGATTATTGTGTCAGTATCTTAGCCAATTTAAATAATCATTGATATTGTGTAAATGTTAAAATAAATAAATAAACATTAGAAGGATGAACACAAGTAGCCCTCAACCCTTCAAGGTTAAAAAAGTTCTCCCCTTTCCTTTTAAAATATAGTAGATTTTGTCATTTTTATTTAGAAAAAGTCTAATCTAATCCTTAGACAAGCAAAACATTTAATCGTTTGCCCTTGAAAAACTTCTTTATTGACATGTTTAACCCTTTAAATATAAAAAATTGGCTCCCTTCCCTTTAAAAAATGATATATTTGAATCTTGTTTTTTTAAAAAAAAATTAGTTTGATTATTGAAACAAAACTTATTTATTTCTTTTCCCTAATGATATATTTATTAAACAAAAAATTTCCCATGTTGGGACAAAGAGATATGTCATGAAATTAATCTACAATTTAGCTTCTAATTTTTTAAACATGCTCTTATTACCTTTTATACTAAAATAATATGAGAATCTTTCTCGAGCTTTAGTATTTATATGAACAATAAAGTTTCTTTTTTTATTTTTCAATTCACATTTTTTTTTCTATTCTCCCTCTTTTTTTCAATTTAGTCCATTTTTTTCAATTTTATTCTTAGCTTTTTTTAACAGTCGTCTTTGTTACTTTTGGGGTAGCCAAGTCAATTGAATCACATTAAAACAACTTTCACGTACATAATTTAAATTTAAACTTAAGTTAGGCAATAAATCAGGTTGAAAGGTTTTTTCTATCAATTTCTTTTTGTCTTTTTCTCAATTTCCTCCTTAGATTTTTTTTTACCAGTTAGCTGAGTTTTCTTGGGACCAACCAATTCAACAAGTTCAGGTTAAGCCAACTTTCACATAATTTAATTTTAAACCTAGACTAGGCAAGAAGTTTGGTCGAGAGGTTTTTTCTGTCAATTTTATTCTCAAACTTTTCTTTTTCGGTTAGCGGGTAACCTTTGGACATGTCAAGTCAATTGGGCCACATCAAAAAAACTTTCACAAGATTTAATTTTAAATAAGTTCTAGGTAAGGAGTCAGATTAGAAGGTTCAAGGTTGCCTCGTAGGGCTAGGTTTAATAAAATTATAAAATAGTTCTCTACAACCTCAATATATTTTGTTACGTTAAAAGTTTGTTTGATTCAACCCACAAGTGTAGCGCGAGCTAGTAAACTAGTGATTGACTACAAGCAAAACCTAAATGATGCCTCTATAATTTGGTTTCTCTAATTTCTTAGACAAACTCCTATAATTTTTCACAGGGGACATCTTAGAGAACTACAGGAAAAAATAAAAATAGAAATCACCATCTAGTTTTATGGTAACTAGAAACACGAACTAGTCTTCAGAGTTCTAAGTAAGGGGTTAGTTATGTAATATGAGAGATAGTTATCACCTAATTCATCTTTTCTAAAATAAGTTGCATTGTCACTTTTTTTATATATAATAAAAGTACTTATTATGTTATTTCTAAAGTTTGCCTAAACTAATATATATGTGTTTGTTATTAAAAATAAAAAAACTACCAAAATCTATGAAAATGATTTGGGGTCCGGAACTGATAATAAAGCTCAATCCGTTTTTTTAGAATAAAGGTGTTTGATCTAACAGGATTGTGAATGATAAATTAGGTTTTAGGCTTGTTTTTCTTGATTATGTCTAAAATGAGCCGAAACACCTTCACTATAGAACTTAATGAAAATATCATAACGCATGAAAAAATAGAAACAAGTATTTGTATATATTGATAAAAATATTTATAAATAGAAAACAACATTCACATTGTATGTGTATTAAAAAAAAAACAATGTTGTCACCTTGAAGATGATTTTATTGAAGGATAGTGGTTTATTGTATAATAGAAAAGTGAAAAAAAAATTTCTCTCTCACACACACACACACATACACCTTTTAAAAACATATCTATTTTTCCAAATTTCATAGGATATGACTTGTTTAAGGATCATGGCCCTAGGTTGAACAAAAATCATATAGAGCAAATAAAGAACTTTTTTTTTTTTTAGAAAAATAACAAAGTTTTAACATCCATGACTCATTTGAGAATTTAGCAAAGGGGGGTGATCTTTCGATAAGAATTTGCACAAACCTTTATATATGTGTGTGAAAATACTCCTACCATTTTTTTTCTTAAGAAAATCATTAAAAATCAAACAATAAAAACATCCATACTTAATGTGCCTACATAAAAAAATCAAAACCACACCGAGATCCTCTACACATGGCAATCAAACACCTGCATACATGAATATCAACACATAAATAAAATATTCACATAAAAGATCACATTAAATATTATAAAAAAAAAAATTCATTTGGATTTGAGATTAACCTACTAGGTTGCCAAAATCAATTGAAATTTGGCTGAAATTGCTAGAACAAATAAGGATAGCAGTAGTGGTGGCGTGTGATTAAAACGTGCATATGTACTCTTTTTTTCACTCTTTTTTTTGTTAAATTTTTCTTTATGTAGTCTTTTTTAATCATATATACGTGTGTGAAAATACTTCTTTAGTTTTCTCTCATGAATCTTTTATATTCCTTCTTCTTTATATATTTGTCTAATCTATTTACATGCTCTTCCTTGTTTATCCTTTCACCTATTCTTTATCACTTATTCCATTTTATTCTTATCTTTCAATCTCTCGGTCTCCTATCTTATCTATCCTATAGTTGTGGTAAAAAGGTACTTAAAATCTTATTTTAATTTTGGTTCTCTTTTTCTTTAATAATTAATCACGTCACTCCCTAATTTTTTTTTTCTTGTTTTTTCTTTCTTTAATTTTTCCAATTTCTTGTTTTTACTTTTTAAAAATATGTTGGTAAGGGGAACAAAAACGAGTTTTGACATAATTAATTAAAAGCAAAACCTAAATGGTGACTAACAAGACGATTAAAAAGTTATTAAAATATACCATCTTTGGTTAATGAGTTAGTGTTTCGGCCACTTTAATTAATCACTGTTTAATAAAATAAAATAAATATTATGAGGATGAATACAAGAAACATAAATGATCCTCAACCTTTAAGGCTAAAAAAATTCTTCTTCTAATTTTAAGAGGTATAGCTCAACTGGTCAGACTCTAAATTTACTCTCTAAAGATCATCAGTTCGAGTTCCACAAACCTCATAATCATTGGAGGCTTACATGATCATTAACTTCAAGACCCGTGGGATTAGTCGAGGTGCGCACAAACTGACCTAGACATCATCCATGTTAATAAAAAAAAAAAAAGTTATTCTCCTTCCCCTTTATAACATAATAGCTTTAGTAACTTTAAATTAGAGAATTCTAATTTAAATATTGGACAAGCCAAAAAAAATCATTTCCACTTGATAAACTTATTTCTTGGCATGTTTAACCCTTTTAATATAAAAAAAAAATTGTTTCTCTTCCTCTTAAAAATGACATTTTTTATTATTTTTTCTTAAAAGAGAAATCTAGTTTGATCAGTAAAACAAGACTTAATTTAATTCTTGTCCCTAAAGATATACTTATTAAACAGCATATTTTGGCCCGGTGGGACAAAGAAGTGTATGTCATGAAAATATCTATAATTAAATTGGCTTTTCTAAATTCTAGGGCATGCTCTTATTCTTGACTAAAAGCAAAACTTAAATGTTGCCTAACAAGACGAGAATAAGCTCATGAAGCATAAAACCATGGATTATTTAGTCAAATTTCAGCCACTTTAACTAATCGATGCTTGTTTTTCTGGTTGTCATTATTGAAGCCAACAATTGAAGGGTTACAACTTACAACATTACACTTCCACTTCAGATGTGGAGAGAGATGAGAAAAGAGGTAGCTAATGCCTACGATCTAATTTCCTTGTCCCTAAAGATATACTTATCATGAAAATGATCTATTATTTGTCTTTTCTAATTTCTAGGGCATCATCTTATGATTAACTAAAAACAAAGCCTAAAGGTGCCTAACAAGACGATAAAAAGCCCATGAAAACATACATCTCTAGGTTATTAAATCAGTATCTCAGCTACTTTAAATAATTAATTATGCTTGTTTGTCTAATCATCATTATTGACACCAAAAAAAAAATTACAGCATTACACCTTCATGCTAGATTCAATGGAGGGCGGAGATGAGACGAGAGCAAAGTTAGTAACGTTCATGACCCGATACAAAACTTGGGAAAATCTTAAATGAAAATTTGATTGAAATATAAAAAAATAAAATCTGACTGGATTTTGATTGGATGTACAAAGTAACGTGGATTTAACTTATGAACAGTATAATTTAAACCCTGACCCACGATTTATAATTATTTTCCTCAAGAAAGTAGTGGGCAGAAAGGTGATATGGCAGACCAGGTGTGATCAACGGCCGGTGGGGGCTAGACTACCATGGCAGGCTATAACCTAGGGGGAGCCCAAGTATATTTTAGGTCTAACATGAAGAGATCCCATAGGATATGGTATTGAACAAAAACATGATAAAAATGGGAAGAATTAAGGAAACCATCAACCGCAAAAAAATGCGGAGTTGTTTTTTTCTTCTTCTTCTTCTTCCATAGTTGAAACCTTTGGTATGCACGATGGCTTTGCTACCTTGCGTGTTTTTATAATCTTATAAGTTAGTTTTGGTTTTGAAAATTATAAGTTATTTACTTGATGAAAGTTTACTATTATAATTATAATTTTTAATTTGGTCCCGTACGTATGTCAGATTGAAAGACTTTATTTAGAAAAAAAAAAAAAACACTATTACATTGTTATGAAAAACTAACAAATAGGTAAATTACAAATAAATATGAAAATATAAAAAATTATATTGGGTTTCATAATCCAAAATGATTTAGTAGTTATTTCACTGAAAACACAAGGATCAAATAATAATTAACTACAAACTTTATGTGTTTCTCAACAAAATCATCTTACAAACTTTTAATTTATTTATAAGTTAGTTTTGGTTGTGGAAATTATAAGTTATTTAATAAATACACAATATACATATATATATATATATATATATATTGATTTTTCAATTTTTCAATTTCCCTGGACATGGATTGTTAATGTCATGCCTTAAAACAAAAGGAAGGACACCAAATGAGCTTTTACTATATACATATCTCATTTATTATTTATTAGTTAAAAATTTAGATATTCATGAGGTGGGAATATTCATTATTCAAGTGCTATATATTATTCAACAAGAAATATATATATATATATATATATATATATATATATATATATATATATATATATATATATATATATATATATATATAAAATCCTAATACGAGTATCTAGAAGCCATTTTGTTAGTTCATTTTTACTAATCGTCACGGGCTTATTCAGGGAATTGGGCGAACTAATAGTTGTGGTTTGGGCCGCCTTTTTTATGGACTGATTTGCTTGTTGTATGCAGGCTGCCATAAAATATCGTTCGTTCCTTCTTCTATGTCCTTCAGTACAAGATTAAAAACCCATGACCTTAAAGGACGAAACACGTAGATAAGTGAATTAGGGCAGAGTTATAATTTTATTTTTATTTTTACAATAACTGTATCCTTTAAAACATGTAATTCTAATAAAACATAAATTACTTCTTCTATCGCAATGTACAATGTCATGACGACTGTCTTTCTAGATCAGGTTTGGAGGTGTACACAGAACACCCCTAATATACTCTATTTAAAGGAAATTACATTATTTATTTGTTTGATTATTACTAAAGTTATGTTGTGTTTTTCTAACAAATGATGTCTATTGGTTTAAAATGAATCCACCTCAATAAGATGAATCGTATTTGTTAGGGGTGTTCAAAATAACAGATTAACCGAGAAAACCGATAAGACTGAAGAAAAATTATCCGAACAAACCGAACCGAAATGAAAAACCAATTAAACCAATTTAAAAAACCATAAATGTTAACAGGTCCAGTTCAGTTTCAGTTTTGACCCAGAAACCGGGCCAAACCAAACCGGACCCATTAAAGAATTAAAAAAAATGGAGTATAAATACTTAATTTAACCTAATCGGCCTCCCTCCCTGACATCTCATTCTCATCTCATCTCACAAAGCCGTCTCCTTCCTTCCCACTTCCCAGAGAAAATTCACAATCTTCCTTGATAATTGATTCCCAATCTTCCTTTCCTAGAAACCGTCTTCATTTGAGCAACGACATCAAGGTAAATTCCATCCTCATTTTTGTTTAGTGGGTTTGAAAGTCTATTGACTCTATTCTAAGTCTATTTCATCTTCATCTTCATCTTTCTCAGAAACCATCTCCATCTTTCAGGCTTCAGCATTTAATTCCATCTTTATTCTCTCTTTGCTTCTGCATAAACCGTCTTCATTAGAGAAACAACAGCAAGGTAAATTTTTGTTGCATACTTCTTTTATTCCGTATATATTTCTTTAGATTTCAAATAATCTGTTGCGTACTTAATTTATTTTGTATGTATTGCTTTAATTGGCTACCCAAAAACTCATAATCTGTTGACTGTTGCTTTAGTTGTTTATGTTGCTTTAGTCTGGATAACGTGATAAATATCATGGGTTGTTAAGCTTTAGTTGCATCTATGACTAACTGACTATAGATTGATTAGCAACAGAAGCGATATAGATTAATTGCTTTAGAAATTCTGTCATAGCGATATAGATTAATTGTTGAGAGACTGTAATGGGCCCCTATTGCTACCCCTGTGATTTTAAGCTTAAATTCATATCTTTGTTCTGTTTTGTTGATGTTTTGTTTAGATAATGAGTTTTGTTGATCTATTTGTTTGTTTTTTGGTTTTATGAATTCTGTAAAGTGGGTTGTTTTTGTTTCTTTGTTTTTCAGGCGTGGATCTTAGATAATCTAAGATTTGTAAGATTAGGTTGTTGAAGTGCATCGTTTAAGTTTAAGGTGATTTTATCTTGTTCTCTAGCAGCAAGTATTATATGACTTCTATTGTAATACACTAATAGTATTAGTGTATTCCAAATTGCATTTCCTTTTCCAGATGTAAATATACGTTTCAATTTCATGCTAAATTATTAGTCTTTTGTTTACTGTTGATAAAAAAAATATATGTATGTATTGCTTCTAATTAATTTGATTGTGAATTTGATAAAATATGTATATAAATTATTGCAAAATGTAGGCATATTTCGTATGAGGCATAAATTTCAATGCAGGCTTTTTTCTTGCTTTTGCATTAACTGACAGAATAGTTGGCAAGACAATCTTAGGCTATTTTCGTATGTATTGCATCTACATGTATTGTAAAATGTATCATAGGCTTTTTTCTTACTTTTGCATTAACTGGCAGAATAGTAAGCAAGGCAATCTTAGGCTATTTCCGTATGTATTGCATGTATTGCAAAATGTATCATAGGCTATTTGCAAAATGTATTTACATAACTGAAAATAATTGCTTGATTGATGTTGTTGTTGTTTTCTTAATTTCAGATGGATAATGGGGAAGATTCTACATCAAATGAGTCAAATCCTTCAAATTTGGAACCAAATTCTTTGCCTATTCCAGTTCCAGTTACTACCTCCAGTACAAATAGAAATACTGAAGAAGGTAATCTACCTTCTAGATGTAATAAAAGAAAAACATCCCAAATTTGGGATCACTTTAGAAAACTATATGGTAATTCTAAAACTCCTAGGGCTATATGTAAGTATTATGAAAAAGACTATGCATGTCATACTATACTTAACGGGACTAGTAACATGTGGAGTCATTTAGGTGCATGCAAAAAATTTCCTTTTGTCATTAATCGAAAACAAAAAACTTTAGTTTTATAACCTAAGCCTATAATAGAGGGGGGTAATAATGGAGAGGGAAATTTGGTGACTGTTAAGGTAATGGGTTATAATTATGAAGAGTGTAGGAAAGCCCTTGAAAAAATAATTATACTTGATGAGCTACGTTTTAACTTTATAGAAAACAAAGGATTTAAATCATTTTGTAAAGTAATGCAACCTAGATTTGATGTTCCTTCTTGTTTGACAATTTGGAGAGATTGTTTGAAGATTTATTTAGTTAAGAAGGAGAAATTAAAGAAAGCTCTTAAGAATTAATGTTTATGTTTAACAACTGATACTTGGACTTCAATCCAAAATATTAATTATATGTGTTTGACTGCTCATTGGATTGATGAAGGTTGGAACTTGAATAAAAGAATTCTAATCTTTTGTCAAGTTTCTAATCATAAAGGTGAAACAATTGGCCAAGCAATTGATAGTTGTTTATTGGAATGGGGAATTGATAAGATTTTAACAGTTACTGTAGACAATGCAAGTTCAAATAATTTGACAATAAAATATCTGAAAAGAGTAACAATTGGGTGAGCAACTAATATATTTTCAATGACTTCATGCATGTTAGATGTTGTGCAAATATTGTTAATCTTATTATATGTGCGGGATTGAAAGATATTGATGATTCAGTGGTTAAAATTAGGAATGCAGTAAGGTTTGTTAGATCTTCTCCTTCTAGACAACTTGTTTTTAACCAATGTGCGGAGAGGTTGAAAATTGGGAGTAAAAAATCTGTTTGCTTGGATGTTGCAACTAGATGGAACTCTACATATATGATGCTAGATACGGCTGCTAAATTTGATGTGGTTTTTATGAGGTTAGAAGAAACCGATCCTAGGTATTTGAGTTACTTTGAGGTTGATTCAAATGGGAAACAAAAAAACTTAGGTCCTCCTACGTTAGAAGATTAGGAAAAGGCTAGATCTTTTATCAAATTCTTGAAACTATTTTACACGGTTACATTGAAATTTTCTGGCTCGTTGTATGTGACATCTAATTCTTTCTTCCATGAATTGATTTCCATGCACATAAGCATATCTCAACTTTGTAGAAGTGAAGATGTTTATGTAAGTAAAATGGCAAAGAATATGATGACAAAGTATAAAAAATATTGGGGGAATCAAGATACACAAAACTTTTTGTTGTATGTGGCTATTGTGTTAGATCCACATTTTAAATTGAAGTATGTGAGATTTTGTTTTGGAAGATTGTATGATGTTGAATAAGTTGAAAATTTTACAATTAAGGTTAAAAATACTTTGTTAAAGTTGTTTGAGCATTATATGAATGTTGATGAGAATGTTGAGGTTGTTCCTAGTGTTGGAACTAGTATAAATGAAAATGTCAATGTTGATTTAACGATGGTAAATGATGATATGTTGGATGACTTAGCTTCTCAATTCAAAAAACATTTAGAGAAAGAAGGCGGTGTCCAAAAAAAATGAGGTTGAGAGGTATTTGGATGATGATTGTGAGGATCCTAATGATTTTAAATTAGATATTTTGGGTTGGTGGATGTGTAATGCTACAAAATACAAGATTCTTTCTAAGGTGGCACAACACGTGTTAGCCATCCCGGTATCTATAGTTGTTTCTGAAGCAGCATTCAGTACTGGCGGTCGTATATTAGATCCATTTTGAAGCTTTTTATCTCCATCAACAGTGCAAACACTTGTTTGTTGTCAGAATTGGTTGAGTTTAGCACCAATTCCAATCAACATTAGAACCTTCATGGATTATATTGAAAATTTTGAGATGATTGAGTCAGGTAATTTCTCTTACAAATTTAAATATAGTTATTTTATAATATTGTTTATTTACATATGTTTAATCTAACATTTTAATTTATGTTTTTGTAGAATTTGGTGAAAGTTTAAAAATCTCAACTGATTATTTGTAAGTAGTATTGGTGGCTTCGTGCAATCTTGGAATATATTTGTTCTGGGTAATTAATTTACTTTACCTTGTTAATTCCCCTTAACATTTTGCATACTTAATTTAATTCTTTCAATAGTTGAACTCTAATATGTTGCTAATTTGCTAGTGTTTTTTTATAGCATTATCCTTACTGAAATTTTTGGATGCTCATGCTGCCGTTGCTGGAATTTTTGGATGCTGATGTTGCTGTGTTTTTTTCTTCAAACTATGCCGGATGTTTATGATAATTTAATGCTGGTTGCTAATGTATTTGCTTGTTAATGTTAACTTTTCTAGTGCGAACAAACTTTTAATTTGAAGTGTTCAAATTTGATCATGCATCTTGCATATTGAAATTGATTTATTGCATTGCATGCATATTGAAATTGATTTATTGCATTGTATCTGTTAGATTGAATTCATGTCTAAATTCATGTTCAGATTGAGTCAGGTAAAAGTCAGTCAAGCTGTGAATTTTATGTAAATTTTAATTCAGGTTTCTATAAATTTTAAAATTCAATTGAATGTAAGGCTAAGCCAATTTTAAAAAAAAAACAAAAAAAAAACCTATATATGAAAGAAATGCAACATGAGAAAGAGCTTTTTACGCTTCAAATTCAGTTTTTAGAATGAAAAAACCGGATTTAATGAATAGGTTTCCTGATTTTTTCCAAAAAAAAACCAGATTTAATTATGGGATTAGGTTTCCTGGTTTTTTCCAAAAAAACCGGATTTAACCGAACCGGACCGATTCGGTTTGAACCGGTTTCCGTTCCGGTTTGAACCGGTTTCTGGTCCGGTTAGGTTAATATTTCTCCAAAATACTGAAATTCAATTCGGTTGGTTTTTTTAGTTTAAACCAAACCGAACCGAACCGTGAACACCCCTAATATTTGTATGGGTCAAACCTAGCCATTTCAAAGTCGAATAAGATTTTATTATATTTTTTTTCTTTTAATACCAGAAATATGTTCTATGTATAAGTTTGTAATTCTCAAATATTAAAAATAAACAAAAGGTGAGAGAGAATAAGATTTTTATTTATGTACTTATTTCGCTTTTTTTACTTATTGAAAATACATCTTACATATAAGTTCATAAATTATAATATATTATTAATAAAAAAACCTTTTGATTTTTTTTTTAAATTTAGGCCAAGTTCTCCATGGGCTTAATAAACTTGTTATTAAGTCCATGATGTATGCAAAATATAAAAACTATTTTGTTTTTAATTTTTGGTATTTTTAAGAAATGCTAAATCATGCAATATATTTTTGTGTTCTTTTTCTTTGTCTTTCATATTTTTTTTTTAATTAAAAATGCAAACATAAGTTTTTTTTTTTTGAGAAACTTGGCCTTAATGCAAATTAAAATTTGTTAATTTTTTTCCTTTTTTTCTTATTTTTAACCATTTATCGAAAACATATAAAAAATAAAAATTATGTATCACTCTCTCACACATATCTCTTTCACTAATTAACTCACACACCCTACAATCACAAATATTTATAATCAGCATAATTAAACACGAATCACAAACACTAACAATCATTCAAAACCCGAAATGGACCTTCTGAAGGTTGGGAATAGTTTGGAGAGGTTGTTGTAACCAAGAAAACAGAGTGGAAACTCCCTAAATAGTGGGAATTGGCTAGAACAATGGCAACCCGAACACCCATGCACCACTTTCACTATTAATATGTGGTGGTCATGCATTGTCCCTGAAGGGGGGTTTGCTAGATGGAACTGAAGAACAACTTCCTTTTTTTTTCTTCTTCTTATACTAACTGTTAAGGTCACCTCTACCTGCAAAACAAGAAAAAATCACATAAATAGTCAGTTTGTTTTATTTTTTTCTCCATAGATTTGCTTCTTTTTTCTTTGTTCAACTTGAATTAAAAAGGTGTTGTTATGTTATTCAACTAATTAAAAGGTGTTTTATGGTTGTTGATAGATCTAGGTCTACCATAGATAATGGAGAAGGCAGGTTCATGGTGAAGTGTGGTCATAGGATGATGGTGTGCTGATGATGAGGGTGGTCGTGGTCATAGTAGAAGGTTTGGGTTTGTTTGGTACCTAGCCATAAGGGAGATTTTTATTAGGGTGGATAGAAGCAAGACAAATAAAAGAGGGAATGATTTGGTTTTTGTTTTGGAGGAGCTTCGATCAATAAAGGATGGAATGACAACACTTCTGCTAACGTTAATGGTGATCAGTGGTGATGGAGTCGGTGATAGAGATGGTTGAAGCTTGATGGTATGGTGGAAGCTATGAAGGGTGGATGGGTATTGTATATTTAGGTCAAACATGGAAGATGAAGATGGGAAATTTTTTTATGTTTGGTTTTTTTATCCTTTGGTTCAGTAATCAAAGAGAATAAGTTGGTGGTTTAGGTTGTTTAATGGGACTTTACGTGTTTTTTATTTTTTTTTCTTTTGATAGTGATGAATGAGGGAAAGTTGAAGCTGCTATGCTTTTTTCCTTTTTCTTGCCCAAAAAAAGGCTTTGTAAGGGTTTTATTTGTATATTAAAAGGGGAAAAGATGATGAGATGATTTTTTTTAGTTTTTGAAAGAGAGAGAGAGAGAGAGGGGTTAATAAGAGGCGAGGTAGTTGTTGTTTTATTCTCTTAGGTATATAACAGCTTGGTTAAAAAAATATTTATAAGTTACTCGTACCATTCAATTTTGTTTTGAATTTCTTACAATTCTCAAAAGGTTTAATTTTTCTGTATGAAAATGGTGATTTGATCTCTTATGCAAGTGAGATTAAGCTGGGTGAAATTTCATGACGAGGTGACTTTCTACTTTTTTAGTTTTTTTAGTTTCAATGCAAGAGGCTCAACTAAAAGCTTGAAATTTTGTTTGAAAAAAAATTATCTTTTTTTAGCACTAATATTATCAGTATGAATAATAACAAGTAGCTTGTTCGTGATGTAATAATTCTTGTGGAAAAAATTCTTTGTATTTTGAGAGTGTTATTTATCGGTCTAGGTTGTTTATTTGCTTGATCAGAAAGGACTTTTAAAGACATGTAATGCAAGCTATGACTATTGGACATAAAAGAAAAGGATTTATAGGCTCCAAGAGTATTTCAAGATTTTAAATACTTAAAATAATTGCCATTTACTTGACTTATTATGCCTTTCAATCTCTTTCCCTTTTGTTGTATTTCTTTGATTTGTCTTTTTTTACTGCTTTGGTGGGGCATCCTTATTTTGTTTTAACCTTGACTTAGTCATTTTTGTTTTTCTTTTGGGCATGCCCCTAGCATTTGAATCTCTCGAGCTCTTTTGCTTTTTTCATTGTTTTTCTTAACTCTTGATATTTAAATTTTCATTTGCGCCTAGTTTGTGATATGATTCTAGTCAAAATTAACTCTTGATCCAAATTTGGCATATGCATTTTTTCTAATATGGGGGTGTGTTCCTAGTCAAGATTTTTAAGAAAAAAAAATTATTCAGACTCAAATGGGGACCACAAGGAAAATATTTTTAGAACATGAAAGGAAAAAAAAGGTCTTCCATCATTTCAAGCGCTAGCGATTAAAACTGATAAATTTTATCCTTATTTAGTATAATGATTTAGATTTGCAAAGAACTATGTTTTGGAGTCTATAACTACTAAATTCATTACATGCCATTATGTATACATCTAAAACTTGGATCAACAGATATAGTGTAAGGGTAACTACATGTTTTCATTTTATATCTTTTAGTTCAAAAAAATTTGGTCATTTCAAAATGAGAATTATTTGAATGATTTATTTGTCACCTTATGAAAAGGGTGTATAAACACTGTTTTGAGCAAACATTAATTATTTCTGAAATCAAAAGGTAAATTTAATTTTTTAGGATTATTTTGGCAAGGGTTTTTCACAAAACCAATTTGGTCATAAGGTTTTAAATAAAGCCATGGGATCACTTATAAGATTCAGTTTTATGAGTCTCAAAAGGGTAGGGATTGCCTCTTAGTGTGTTTTATTGCACACCTTAGGGTTCAAATATTTTTACCTATATATTTATCCAATCGCAGACAATAATAAAATGTTAAGTATTACTTCCACAAAAACATCTCTTGATTTTAAAACAGTAAAGAGATATAAAAAAAAAAACAATTCATATTTCATTAAAAATATGTGATGTGATCCCAAAACAAAATACAGAAAAGAAAAATTCCATAATGATAAAGATTGACAAATGCCACACTCTTTCTTAGGTAAGATTCTCCAACAACATTTGTTTTTTGTTAGTGTTTACCAACCACTTATTATGCTGAAGATGATGTGGTGACAATGTAGTAGATACCACTATTATTTCCATCATAATTCTAGAGCTCGTTAATGGACCTTTTATTTTTCATGCTTTGATACTTTGTTCAACCTTTTCGGCCATAATCACTATAACAGTAATGTGTTGGGCTACGTTTCTAACCAGTAACTCAAAGTAAGATGTCTTGAAAGTGTTAGTAAATAAAATGACCATCTTTGTTTCTAGTAATGGAGAATTTATATGAGCAGTTACTCCATGCCATCTCTAGTTGTATTCTTAGATAGATTCCTTGTCACTCACTTTTATATCTTATAGGCTTATTTGGTGAATCATTGGGCACTACATACCGGTGTATTTAGCAAATTCTGACACTTTAAACTTCTTGGGGACCACTATGTTCAAAACCAGGTATGTTTCACCGATTTTTATATAAATTAGTTCCTTCAATAGCCCTTAATCTCTCTTTAATAGCAAACAACTTATCAAAATGTCCATCTGTTATCATATTTGCCTTTAGGTTTCAATATTTAGGTACACAGTTTATGCTATTTAAGAAAATGAAAAAGGTGTAGTGAACTATGCCTCCGGTGAGGTGCAAATTACCTAAAACTTTTATGGAATGAAGGTGAAGGGAGTTATTTGTATAGGTGCGAGTTTGGCAGTAACTGTAGGGTGGATAAAAGCTCGTTCTCTAGATCTGGATCTTAGGATTTGTTCGAGTAAAACTGATGAACCTAGCAATATCATCCTTTGTATTTTTCATCTCCCTTTTGAGGATTCCAACTATGCCTTTTCTTTGTTCTCCATGAGCCTTTTTTCTAAGTTAAGTGTTTATAGATTTCAAGGGTTCAACTTGTAGGGGTGGGCCTATATTTCACCTATAAATGAAAACCATGCAAGTTTGTAAAGAAAATAAATATGTGATGCTTACGGAAAACAAAAGGTAAATTGAATACGGGTTCGTCCTTCAAGGGTGACAATGATCATCATTTATAGATTCAAGAACCTAATGTCATCATTGCATAGACTACAAAATCAATATCCATCTCAATCAATTTGTAATAGCCCAATGTAAAACCCCGTGTAAATAAAAAAACTAAACAAGTAAGATCACGATGAGCAATGAAAACTTAGGATGAAAAAAATGATTAAGTAATATAAATAATAGAGAATATGATGTGAAATGGAGAGAATTGTCTCTATGATTAAATATAAAAGTATGGATGAGGTTCCTACAGAAATCATGAGTTTTAGTTTAAAACTCATAACTATGGTAAAACTGGTAATGGGTTTCAATGGATAAAAGAATAAGAAAAATAAAAAAATGATCCGAAGGAATTAAAATGATAATAATAAAAAAAAAGTTAAAACTAATGGTGTAAGCACCAAATAAAAATTGGTAATGTTACAATGAAATTGTATTAAGTTCATAAATAAAATAAAAGTTAAAAATTTAGAATAAATACATTTGGAAAAAGAAAATAATCCCGAGGATTAAGAAAAATAATTGGTATGATTTATGTAAGAATTGAATAAGGAAATTTGATTTTTTGATGGAAAATCACAAATTATTCAGTTTTACGCTAAAACGCGTAACTCTCAACATGATTATTAAACAAATCTGACATTTTGCACGGAGCCTCCTAACATGTAGTCTTTCCTGGGTTAAATTTTAGAAATTTTGGAATTTAGAAAGGCCTTGTTATTTCGGTCCAAAGTTGGTATTTTACAGAAAAATCACCTAAAGGATTAAATAAAGGGAATTTTAGTCAATAAAGAAACATTTCATCCTCCCCCATTATAAGTTTCAACCTGCCTTAGTAGAGGAAGAGATGAGAGTTTTTATTATTTTTATCCAAAAATCTAAGGATATAGCTTTCAAATTGAGAAAATCATGAGTGATTTTGAGAGAGATATTGATTAAAACACATGATTTTGATGGAGAGAGAGAGATAGAGAGAAGGAAAGAAATGGTGAAGAATAGAGGAAAGTTGAAGAGGGGAGGAGAAGAAAATGGAGAAAAGCTTGGATTGTCTACCATTCTTTCTTTGATTCCTTGTAATTAAGAGGTAAGAAATATTGACTAAAGCTAAATTTGAGGTTTTGACATGAAATTGATTTGATTGTGTTGTAAAGTGTGTTATGGAAGTTTTGAAATAGTATGAAGGGACATTGAGTTTGTTGATATTATGTTAGATATATGTTTTCATGTGTTATGGAAGTTTTGAAATTGTATGAAGGGATATTGAGTTTGTTGATATTATGTTAGATATATGTTTTTAGGCATGAAAAAGGATTGGGTCTAATGGTAATTCAAAGAAAACTTGAAGAAAATTATATCATCCATTTATTACAAAGTTTCGGCCAAACCTAACTTAAAGGGTTTGGAATTGTTGCTTCAAATTAACATGAAAATTGTATAATAATGAGATAAATAGAAGTGTTTAATGTGTGGTTAAGGGATTAAATTGCATAAAAGTTG
This sequence comes from Populus deltoides, assembly GCA_015852605.2. Classification (NCBI taxonomy): domain Eukaryota; kingdom Viridiplantae; phylum Streptophyta; class Magnoliopsida; order Malpighiales; family Salicaceae; genus Populus; species Populus deltoides. Next base: position 2,327,373 of record CM027585.2, on the reverse strand, counting down.
AAGAAAAAAACCCCATGGCCATCATAATGGTAGTTTCGACCTAGATATATCGATGATGGGATAAGTTTAATTGTTTTAATTGCTATGGAATTTGAGCTGAATGAGGTAGAATAGATATGAAAATGATTGGGAAAAGTTTAATTGGAATAATTAAAAAGAAAATCATCCCCCGCCATGAATGAAGGCATTCGGCGAAATGAAGAAGAAATAAGGAGATGACATTTTGATTCATTTGATAGGTAAATTATGTATGGAAGTATTTATGTGTATAGAAAAAATTAGGCTGAGTGTCAATTGAAAGAATTTTAAAAGAATCCTAATCACCATCATAATATGGAATTCGACCAAAATGGAAATCTTGAACTTGAGTTTATTCAATTTAATGTTATGGGGATTATATGGGATTGTGATTTGCTGAATGCCAAATGAATTGGGTAATGTTCAAAATAATAGATAAATGTGAGGAAAATTCCATTTTCTTTGGAAATTTAAGTTTGTCCAAATGGATAATAAATGGGGAGAAAAATGTTAAATTAAGGTGTGTGTGTGGAATTATGGTGAAAACATGTTGTTAAATTTACTTAAGATGTAGTAAAGTGGACTTGTGAAAAATAATTGAAAAACCCATCATGAAAAAATAAATAAAGCCATTAGGCCAAGATTCGTTTGATAAGGAAAATGAATTAGTTTTAATGGTATGAATAAATGTAAGGATGTGAAGTTACTAAATATGTACATGATGGGTTGAATAGATAAAATAAAAATATGGCTAGGCCATGTTTAACGATATTCAGCCTGAAAAAACAAGTAATGAAAGCAAATAAAAAAAATTTATTCAAATGCATATGTATATGATGTTAAATTTAAATGAGTTTTAGAATGGAATTTCCAATTATGGTGGAGTCATGTTTGATGTGTATGTTTAATTATACATGAGAGATAACAGGATCTGTCCAACAGTATGAGATTTTTGCTCGAGTTTAGGCATTATGTAGATGCCTTGCACCTCGAACTTTTGTTTTTACAAAACTTGTTAGAGTTAAATAAATGGTATTTTCTATAAATGTAATTGTGGATGTGTATGTCAAGGAAAATGTAGTGGTAGCAATATACAAACTGTCGAGTTAGAGGTGTAATAACAAAAATGATGTGATGACTATAGGGTGATAATTTAATGGTATATTATGATTAAATTATTGATGCTTAATTTATACATGTATGTTGATGATGTGTATGTGTTTAAATAATTTTGTGAAGGAAGTAAGTGCCTAGCACCATAAATATTTTAATTGACATGGTCTAAATTTTTATTATGTCGTGGAATTATTTTGATTGTTATTTGAATTATGATATATAGATTATGTTGATTAGTATTCATGTTGGATGGAATCTGGTGTTCGAGTTGGGCTATTAACTAGTATTCCTGTTGGATGGGATCTAGTGCCTGAGTTGGGCTGTTGACTAGTATTCTTGTTGGATGGAATGTTGGTGATTCTTGTTGGATGGAGCTTGGTGCTTGGTTTGGGATGTGGGTAGTATTCCTATTGGAAGAAATCTGGTGCCCAGTTTAGGATGTAGGCATTATTCTTATTGGATGGAATATTGGTGATTCCTGTTAGATGAAATCTGGTGCATGGATTGGGCTGTTGACTAGTATTCTTGTTGGATGAAATATTAGTGATTCGTGTTGGATGGAATCTGGTGCCCGATTTGGGCTAGCATTCGTGCTGGATGGAATACTGGTGATTCCTGTTAGATGGAATCTGGTGCCTAGTTTGGGCTGTAGGCTAATATTCTTGTTGGAAAGAATTCTAGTGATTCCTATTAGATGGAATCTGGTGCCCCGTTTGGGTTGTGGGCTAGTATTCCTATTTGAGGGAATCTAGTGCCTAGTTTAAGCAATGATGGCTAGTGCCCTGGTAAATGGGCTAAGGAAGGAACTTATGCCTTAGTAGGTAGGTTAATTGTAGAGCTAGTTACCTAGTTTTGGTGCTAATGGTGTCAAAAGCATTGATGACTAAGGAATGTGTGATTAGATTAGTGGCTTGTGTGAAAGTGCAAATGCATGAGTTATGGATTCGTCAAGTTATTAATGAAATATTGTATAATATTAAATTGTTATGATAAAACTCTGGTGATGAAATTGTGTTTTTGGTATTAATGCTAAATTATTAAAGTTGAATTGGTAAAAAGCTAGTCCTCGTGAAGGATGAAGATTAAGATTTTGTCATCAAGAAAGAATGCATTAGATGGTAGTTAAACTAGTAAATCCAACCAGTGAAAGGACAGACGACCTCTATAACAAAAAGGATGATATTATAGTTTAAAGGTTCGAATTAGATATCTTGAATAGAAGCTGATTGATCATTTGGATACGGTACCGTCAAGGTTATGGATGGTATGTGTCTATTGTATTTTAAATTGATATGAAAAAAATATAATTAACATGATTTGTGAATCATGTACTATGTAAATAGATAATGCCGATGAATTTATTATAAATAATGAAAGTGTGACTAAAAAGGGGATCGTATGTACTAATGTGATATAATTTTTATGGCAAGTATAATCGTGAAATGAAGTTCTATTAGCAACAATGAACTATGTATAGCCAATGACGATAAATTGTTTTTGTCCAATGTAAAAGAGTGAAGAGAAATTGGCATGGACATTGGATGCATCAAGTAAAAGTTTGTCAGCATTTAATTAATTGTGATATTTATAAGGGAATTATTAGCTAAGGATTATAATTTGCTAACCCAAACAGATATAAAGTAAAAGATAGTATTTTGATCTTAAATGCATTGACAGATAGCATATAAAGGGATAATTAAAAGATTGAATCCTTGGATGATTCTTAAAATACTGCATTGTGATATATATATATGACCTCAAGGGTAAGGCATGAAAAGTAAAGCAAAGTATTGTTAATGGAAGGATTGTAATATAGTATAAAATATGGTTTAAATACAATGGATAATTTATGAAACTATTCAACAGTTACTATTATTATTAAATTAATGTGATTTGGACTTTCTCATAGAGATGGAAATAATGATTAATACAAATACTAATTTCTTGCAGGATATGTACTAATATGTTGTGCTCAAGTCATGAAAAATTATGAATGTAAGGTAGAATTCCAAGATTGAATTAAGCGTTATAATCAATTCATTAATCAGATCATTTTGTCACGATTATATAGTTAAAAGGAAAATAAATTGTTACCATGGATAAATATATATGATGACATTCTCAATTAAGTTGGTAAAAAAAACAAGAAATTACCTCATTTTTCTCTGAGTTCAAATCTAATTGTTCTAAATTGACATATGGATTTTCAGTTCGTTATACCCAGACTAATGTAGAATCTATGTGATGACCATTTACCAATTCAGGATTTTACATGTCGGATAAACACACCCTAAAGTTATGTTCTATTCATTAAAAGAGTATAGGTAGGTTTTCTACTTTGTCTCAAAAAAGATCTTAGTTTTATCCAATGACAATCATCGTAAAGACAATATAGAGGCATTGCAAGATACGGTTAAGGCATGTATGTCCATCATTACCAAGCAAGCACTTAAATCCGAGTTAAGTGTTTCACGAATATGAACTCTGACCGATAGTAATAAGGCAAATCAATAATTCCCCACCTAACCTAGAAGCTTGCGTGTGATCTCAAAAATTAAAGCATGTGATGCATGAAGGTATTAACCTATTATATACAATGCATGAGCAATATGTACAAAATACATGTTAAAAATAAATACACTAACCAATCAAATTAAAACACAATAAAATAGACAAACAACAAAGCTTGGTCCATAGGTAAAAGTCCACAGTGAAGTTACCATTAAATTGCAGGTGTGTGGCATCGCAACAACCATCCTTCCAAATCAGGTTCGAAGGTGTGAAAAGAACAAGGGCTTCTTGTCCTTTTATAATTTAAAGGTTTAGAGTCGCCATCTAGTATTTGAGTCAATCGAAACCCTAACTAATCTTTAAAGTCTAGATAAGTGAAGACAATATCACCCCTAATATTTCCTACCTAAGGTAAGTTACATAGTTCATTTGTCTGGTTATTACTAAGGCTCTGTTGTGTTTATCTAACCATTGGTTTGTCTATTAGTTTAAAGTGAATCCATCTCACTATGGCGAACCATGGTTTTATAGGTCAAGCCTAACCATTCTAAAGTCAAATAAAATTTTATTATATATTTATTTTTATTTTTTAATACTAGAAATACATTTTACGTATAAGTTCATAATTCTAAAATATTAAAAGTAAACAAAAGGTGAGAGAGAATGAGATTTTTATTTATATATTTATTTTTCCTTTCTTACTTATTAAAAATACATTTTACTTATAAGTTCATAAATTCTAAAATATTTAAAATAAATAAATTTTATTTTTTATATTTTTAAATTTAGGTCAAATTCCTCATAGGCTTAATAAACTTTTTATTAAATCCATGATGCAAGTAAAATATAAAACATATTTTTCTGAATTTTTGATGTTTTCAAGAAATGTTAAATCATGCAATATATGTTTTTTGGTTTTTTTTCTTTTTCTTTCATACTTTTTTATTACAAATGCATACATGATTTTTTTTTTTTTGGAGAAACTTAGCCATAATGAAAAATGAAAAAGGTTGTTAAGTTTTTTTAGGTATTTTTTTCTCTCTTTTTTTTTTATCCATTTATCTAACACATGCTAAAAAATAAAAATAAAAACTATGCATTTATCTCTCACACGCATATTTATGTCACTGATTAACTCTTACACCCTACAATTACATATATTTACAATCATCATAATTAAAAACAGATCACAAACATATTAGCAACCATCCAAAACTTGAAATAGACCTTCTAAAGGTTAGGAATAGCTTGGTAAGGTTGTGTTAATGAAGGAAACATTATTAGGAACTCTCTAAAATAGTGAGAATTGGCGGGAATAGTAGAAGCACGTGTACCCATGAACAAGTGTCACTGCTAACGCATCGTGGTCATGTACTGTCGTCAGAGAGGGGCTGCCAGATATAGAGCTTCATCTTTTTTCTTCTTATGCCAACTATGAAGGTTACCTCTACCTACAAAACAAAACAAAACAAATCACACAAACAATCATTTTTTTTCTTTGTTCAACTTCAACTAAGAAGGTTTTGTAGTGGGGTTCGGCTAATTAAAAGGTGTTGTCATGGTGGTTGGTGGATCTAGGTCTGTCATGGACATTGGAGGAGTTATGTTCGTGGTGAAGTGTGGCCATGGGATGATGGTGTGCCCGACAGTGAGGGTGTTCATGGCTATAATAGAAGGTTTGGGTTTGTTTGGTACCCGGCCATGAGGGAGATTTTTATTGAAATTGATTTAATCAAGACAAATAAGAGGGAATGATTTAGTTTTGGTTTTAGAGGAGCTTTGGTCAATAAAGGATGAACAACGGCGCTGCTGCTAATGTTAGTGGTGATGGAGCCGGTGACAGTGACGGTTGAAGGTTGATGGCGTGGTGGCAATTATGGAGTGTGTATGGGTACTATATATTTTGGTCAAACATGTAAAATGAAAATGGGATGTTTTTTATGTATGGTTTTTTTTATCCTTTGGTTCAGTATTCAAAAGAGAATGACTAGGTGGTTTAGGCTGTACAATGAGACTTTATGTGTTTTTTATATTTTTTTTCTTTTAACAATAATGAATGAGGGAGAGATGATGTTGTTATGTTTTCTTTTTCTTTTTCTTAACGAGAAGGAGACTTTATAAGTGGTTTATTTCTTGATACTGAAAGGAGAAGAGATGATGAGATGATTTTTTTAGTTTTTTTGAGAAAGAGGAGAAATGTTAGTGGGAGGAGAGGTATTTGTTTTATTCTTTTAGATAGGTGGGCAGCTTGGTTAGAAAAATAGGCTAATGTTTTTAACGTGTGTAAGAGAGAAAAGGATCTCTCTTTTTTGGCATTTTTTAAATCTGATTTTTAGTGATTGTTCTCTCTTTCCAAGTTTGTTTTTTAGATAGCCTCCCCCTTTTTTCTTATGAGAGATTTTTTACTGTTTATAAGCAAAATAATTTTCTCTTCCTCCTAATTGCTTGGTCCTGAAGCAATTTAGTGTCTAAGCAAAAAATTTAATCTCGGTCCCTTTATTTTCTTGTTTTTTTTGTCCTATTTTTTATTTACTTCTTATTTTTCTTATTTTTTATATTTTGATTTTTTCTTAAAAAAAAAGCAACGTCAATGTCAACTCGATGAGAAGAATTTATCAAAGATTTCGAATTGTCGTGTTAATAATTAAACGCACTGAAACAAAGTTTTGAATTTGGTGTTCTCTTAAAAAGATGTTGAAAATGGTGCAAATGCATCAAAAATATTTTTTTTTGGTTTTGTATTGTTTTTTTGCCATTTTTTATTTTTTAAATAATTTTAAAAAAGAGATATAATTGCTTATAATAGGAAAACAAAATGCATAGAGATGTTATTTATAAAACAAATTGACTAAAAACACTTTTGTTTACAAAGTCTATTTATAAGATATTCAATTTCAATTATATTTCATTAAAAATTATAAATAAGAGTTTAAAATTGATTATGAATAATATTATGTGTGTATGTGTGAAGATGCATGAATTACATCTTTTATATATACAATCATATAATAAATGATTAAATATTTGGATAAATTACATCATGTAGTTTAATTATTTTTTTCTATTCTACCTCTATTCTTTCAAAAATTATTATCTACATTCTTAGTCAACTTAATTTTTTCTTAAAAAAAATTATCCTTGTTCAAAATGTATTAGTTTGTTTTCCAATCTTTATCTCTCCCTTCATTTCTCTCTTTTCATATCTTTTTTATTTCAATCAAAAGACATAAATTGCATACAAATTCACCACTAATCAAACAATTATTTGTCAATTAGTAAGACTCCTCATGATTCTCTCTCTACAAACAAAAATCAATTCATCCACCTCAAAACCCTAGCCATTATTCATCCTTTCCAAATCAGTAGCTACAATCATACCACCATCCATAGAAAATCTGTTGCAACCATAACCACGCCACCATCTACAGACAGTAGCCACCCATTACCGAACAACCCTACAACAACCAAGGTACTCTGACCAAGAATTCAGAGCAAATCGATATAACAACCACCATAATCAGGACCATTAGTCCCTCTCTTTTCTTCATCTCCATCACAAACCAGCAACTTCAGCCACCCTCCACTTAAAATCAAACCAAAATTTCAACCTTCACTCAGTGTAACATTTTCATTTCCAAAATAAATTATATCAATCATATACTGAAAATTATGAAGGAATTTGTTTTTTGCCGAACTTATCTAGGAATTGCTGAAATTTCAGCAGAGTTTCCTCTATATTGAGTAGTCCCAAGTTATCGACAAATCATCCTGCACCATCTTATATGCATTTCTCAATCATATCGCATTCATATTGGACCTCAACAGCACATCATACAAGATACATGCATAACATTTTATGTAATCATTTCTTTCCCATTATACACGTAATTATAATAAATAGAAAGGGAGCAACATTAAGTTTACAAGCACAAAATAGTACAATTCTACGTCCTGACACTTAATATAAAAGAAGTACTATTACAAAGTCATTTAGTCTTTAAGGAAAAAATATATTGATATTCATTGATTTCTTTAATCATACAAAGGGACTAGAGAACCTAAAATACTACTCCTGGCATGAATGTGAAGGATCTGTAATTTCATAATTTTCAGAATAAATATATTAAGAATAAAATATAGTACAGAAGGAAAATCATACAATACATACACATAATTAAAAACATGTTCAACGGTGTGCACTCATAGTTCTTAGAAATTCTCATTTAACTTTTCAATTTTACATTTTCACTAATCAATCCTGAAATCGCTCAACATTTTTGTACGCCATTAACTATACCGAAATAGTTAATCAATGTTCCATACTACCTTAGAATATCTTCGAAAATGCTGATGTCAAGGATCCCTGACATCATTAGCTTTCACCTTAGGAAAGCTAATCAAATTTCATGAGTTTGTCGATACCGACATCGCTCGTCGATATCATTAACTATTCTTACCTCGAATAGTTAATCAAGTTCTATATTTCTCATCCTCTATAATGGTCATGCCAATGTTAGCATACCTTCTCAACATCATTAGCCTCCTATATTTGGAACTGGCTAATCAAATCCAAGAAACGATTATTCATGAAATTCATTACTACCATTCATTATTCCCGATCGGGTCCATACCTCAAATCTGATTTTTCATTTGTCATTCATTTCATTTTATCTTTTCTCCTTTCAGTCTCATTCATAGGCATAAATTTACAAAACTAAACAAATTATCATTATCTAAAGATGATATAAGTATAGAATACCTACCTGCTGTGGAGGCCTGACTCGCATTCCCTTATTGTGGTTGTACCCCTCCTACGGTTCCTTCTAAATTCATAAATACCTCACATTATTCCATACTCAATCACATTTTGCAAAATAATAATGGTAACGACGACAACATTCATTTTTCTTTCATCATTGTTTTTTCCTTGCGTTTATATCCCCATTATTATTCCTTAGAATTTCGGTTCATTACCTTATCATAATGAATGTCACAGATTAATTTTCAACAAGGTTTTTTTCTTTTCAAAAGTCATAACGTGACACTACACGTTTCAAAAAGGGAGGGAAAACAAGTTCCACCTTTGACATGGCAAGGTTTTGTTGTTTTGTCAATTTTGGCCAAATCTGCCAGCAGGGGTGGCAGCTCAACCTCTCCTCATATGTTTACATATATCTCTGGTCCTAGAGCCTCAAATTATGCAAGGTTGGATTCGTTGGAAATCTAACATCCCTAGCAACAATTTCTATGAGATACTTTCCACGAATTGTTTTCATTTTGAGGCCCAAATCCTCTTTAGAATTGTGGTGACGAATCTGTCCAGTTTTCGTCAATGATTTTTAAATGAACTTTCCATTATCCTCATTTCTCTCTTTCTTCTATGACAATTATTTTCTACATTTTCCTACATTTCATGATTCCTCCTAAGTTGAAATCATGAGCTACACCCATGGTTAACAATTTCATTTATATTTCACGTAACACACATGTTTGACTCGCGAAGCCTCCTATTATCAAGTTTTCATGGTTTTTTCTATTAGTAAGCTTTCCACTACAACTAATTCGTGCATCATGAACACACAACATGCCATAATTATTCTTCCCTCCCCTCAATTAGTTCTTGGTTGAACTTGGCCTAAAGGGACTAAGGGTCCCCTTTTCCTTTGTAGTCAATTTTTCTTGTCTCATTTACCCATTATTCACATCATAACACATACTATAAGATTCATCGAACATAATTTTAGAATTTCTTTCCTCCCTATTCAACCCTGACATGGTCGGCCACTCATGTCCCTAGGTTATTGATTTTTTTTCTTTGGCAATTTTGAATGCTTTTCATTTTCAAAACAACTTGTGGTAACTCAATTAACTTCATTCTAACAATTTCTAAACTTCCTTTAATTTTTCACTCAAGAACCCTAATTTATAAATTGGTGCATAATTCCTAATCAATTGTCAAATTGTTTTCCACAATTAGGTCTAGTGTTCTTACCTTGAGGAAGTTAAGATTTTTAGCTCAATTTGGTTGAAATTTTTTAGTGTCTTCTCCCTTGCATGCAGTCGGCCCTCTACTCTCTTTTCCTCCAATTTCTTCACTTGTTTCCTTGTTAAATTCCTTGTTAATGGGTGTCATCTCTACTTAATGGTTTAAGGTTTGCATAGTTTTAGAGGATTTGATGTTTTTCCCTCTCTTTTGGTGAAGAAAAAAATCTAAAATCTCCCCCTCCTTTATACTAGGTGCAATCGGCCATTCAAAAAGGAAGAAATTGGGTATTTATAACCCCAATCTTCCTAATTACACATTGGCCCCTTTTTTTTCTTCATAATTTGAGTGATATTCCATATGCCTTTCATAATCTTCTTATTTGATTTCATTATTATTATATGAGTTTTGATCTCGGGATTTTACACTCTGCCACTAATTAATCAGTCCAAGTCAAACCAACCCATTAACCCCTTCTCATCTTCCTCCCCCTCTCACCGAATCGACACAACTATTACAACTCAACCTTGATCCCTACAACAGCAACAAACACGCGTCCAACAACATACCATTATTCCCTTCTCTCAATCGCCAATATGAGCAAACACAACATCAATGTTTTTTATGGGCAATTTTTTTAGAGAATCATAGGGTGTTATATTAATCCAAGAACACCATATTCAATTGGGTACTAGTGCATGCCTATTTCAAATTTCAAGTTTTTTAAATCAACTTAATGTATTAATTTCATATAGATAAATTGGAAAAAGAATAGGGCTAGCCAAAGTTGGTGTTTTATGGTTGTGAGGATTGTGTGGTAGTTTTGAAGAAGAGAGAGAAGCAGATAAGAGTGAAGTTATTGGTGGTCAAGCTTGAATGGAGGCAAATAAAGAGAAAGTGTTGCTACTGATGATTAGGGTTTTATATTTAGAAGAGAGAGGAATTTTTTGTTTTCATTATTTTAACACAACATGGACGCTGTAATCATTAATTGGTGTTGGTTATAATCCACTAAAGCAAATTTAAAAAAAAAACAATAACTACTTCAAAATGGCAATTATGTAACTGTCATTTCATCCATTTAAATTCCATTTCATGGAATTTGCAATGGCTAAAAAAAAATGATCCATGCATTAGTTAAATATTGATTATTATATTTATGTGTTTTTGGAATATGTTTTGTTGTAGTGGATAGGCAACAACAAATTGATCATTTATTGGGTTATACCATTAATCTTGTTCATAAAATTCAAGAGCACATTGATTATATATATTATTGGATGAGTAGAATGGCTATAAGTGGTGTTTACGAGTTCTACATGGAACATAAAATGTTAATCGTTCTCAATTCTCTGTTTGGGGAATGGATATTGATGCGACTATCGTTGAAATATAATCTAGAATCCTTAGATTTTAACAATCTCGCTAATGAAATGTTGCTTGACAGGGAACATCAGTATACTGAAAAGAGTATACGACGCACTAGAAGAAGCACAGGCTGAGCAGAATGAACTTGGAGGAGATGACTTTGATGAAGCAGATGATGTAATTGGAGACCCTAATTATATACCTGCAATATAAAATAATTCTAAAATTTATTATTCTTAATTTTGTATTTTTTTATTATTTCAGTATTTTTGTTGTTAAGATAATTGGTTGATTTTTTCTTTTGTTGAACTGAATATTTTTTCTAATTAAAGTTTTAATTACATTATATGCATATATATATGAAAATATCTACAATTTGATCAGTGGAAGTTATTTGAAACTAATAACTATAATTTTTATGCTCATTTAAATTTCCAATAATAATTAGACCATACAAATGGAAATTGATTAAGTGTTTAACATTATTTTCATTTCTATTGTATATGTTAGATTATTATTTGTTTAATTTAGAATGGAGTGGCAATTAATATCATTTAAATTGTACTAGATACTAATATTTGTAATTGGTGTCAATAGCACTTCATATGGCTACATTTAAAAGTATTATTGTTGATTTTAACCATAGAGACAAACTAAGTAAAAACAAATTACGATGTTTTACATCTTAAGAATGAGTATCTCCTGGAAGAGCAAGAAATGCTAGAAATAATCACATAACCGATGGCTAAACCTAAGTAAGGGAACACTGCTCAACAAAAGCTTGATATAGAAGCATATCAAACCTATAAGTGTAAGGATCGTTGGGACACGGTGAAGATTTAGTATGGGGGAACCTTCACTACTAGACTTCATCAATTAACCCTTAAATTTGATGGTTACTAGAAGCGCCAAAATCATATAATGAGGCAGCATCTTAAAGACATGTCTAACATGATTAGTGAATTAAAAGGTGTTGGGCATGAGTTACTGATGAACAACAAGTTCAAACTATGATTCGCTCTTTGACAAGCAATTGGGAACACATGTATGTCAACCTTACCCATAATGACAACATCAAGACATTTGATAATGTTGCTTATCATGTTGAGCTTGAAGAAGATTGACCTCTCACTAAGAAGCCTATAAACGAAGCTTTCATACCTGAGACTAAGATATGAAGAGCATATGACTCTAAATATAAAAAAGAGTAAGGTAAGGGTTCTAAATATGGTAAGAGAGGGATAGAAGCAAGTTGTACTGGATATAAGCGTAAACATGGGAAACACAGTGGTAAGAAAGGCAAGAATTTGAATTGTTTCAATTGTGGTAAACCCTGTCACTTTACTCATGATTGTACTAAGTTAAAGGTAATGTTTAACAACAATCATCCCTCTAACTTATACGTTAATAGTTGTTTAATGCTTGTTAAATCTATTCCATTTTAGACTGTAGACTTAGAAGCAACCAATCATATAGCAAGGGATCGAACAACCTTTGTGGAATTTCATCAAATTTCAAAGGGAAGTAGATACATATACATAGGGAATAATGCTTCTGTTGCTATGCTCGTGATCGGTAGCTGCAAACTGAATTTGTAGGGCAATCATACACTTTATCTTCATGATGTACTCTATACTCCAGAAGTTTGAAAAAATCTTGTGTATGTTCTTGCTTTACTACAATTAGGCTTTTATTTTGTGTTTATTGGTTTTTGCGTGAAAATATATTTGGATAATATTTTTATAGTTCTGGTTTTATATTAAATGGTTTTATGGTGTTAGACGCTATTAATGTATATATTAAGGATGATGCTTCTATTTATGTTGTTCAAAGTTATAAGACTACTAATAATAATGATATCATAAATCGGCATGATAGATGAGGACACATTAGGTAAGGCCGATTACATAGATTGGCAAGAGTTGATCTTTTAGGATTACTTACCAAATAAGAATTGTCCATTTGTGAGTATTGCCTTCTTGAAAAAGCAACTAAATTACCATTTGAAAAAAGTTAAAAGAGTCAGTAGTCCATTATAACTTATTCATTCAAACATTTATGGCTCAATGAATGTGAGGGCAAGACATGTTGTGAATTATTTCATCACATTTATAGATAATTTCACAGGATTTGGTCATGTTTATTTGATCTCACACACGTCTAAAGCATTGGATTACTTCATTCAGTACACCAATCTGATAGAGAATAAACTAAGCACAAAAATCAAAGCTTTAAGAACCGATCAAGGACATGAATACTTATCTGAATAATTTGAAAATGAATGTGATGAAAAGGGTATAGCTAGATAGCTAATTATTCCTTATACTCCACAACAAAATGGTATAGCAAAAAAGAGAAATAAGACCCTATTTGATATGGCTAGGTCAATGATGGCGCATGCTAACTTATCAATTTCCTTTTGGGGAGATGCATTGTTGACTGCTAACTACATACTTAATCATGTGTCCTCTAAATCTATCTCATTCACCCCGTATGAACTATGGAATAACAAAAAACCTAATCTAGGTTATTTCATCCATGGAGGTATGCAGCTTATATTCACAATAATTCTCATGAATATGAGAAACTTGGTCCTAAAGGAAAGAAGTGTATCTTTATAAGATATTCTGAACATTCCAAAGGATTTGTATTTATTAGTGAAAATGCTGATAGAAGAGTGACGGAGATTGAATCATGTGATGTTGTATTCTTAAAAAATGATTTTTTAACTATAGGTGAAGTTAATAAAGATTTTCAATTATATGATATAGAAAATCTAGAATATAGCATAACAAGCCAATTAGTATACGACTTAGAGGAAACTCTTAATCCTCCTAGAAATAGTGGGAGTGACATTTTATCTATTCCTACTCTTATAGAGCAAGATCATGAGCAATCTCAACCTCGAAGAAGCATTCATGAACCAATTCCCCGTCGTCGATTTGAGATTAAGGGGAAAGCGTTCATGACTCCACAAAATGATGAAGAGCCTAAAAAATTCAATCATGCTCTATTTTGTCCTAAAATAAAAGAATGGATTCAAGTTATTGAAGAATAAATGGAGTCAATGAAAACTAATCAAGTCTAAGACTTGGTCAATTTACCATCAAGACAAAAATTATTGGAAATAAATGGGTTCTTAAAATTAAATGTAAGGTAGATAGGTCAATAGAATATTATAAGGCTCGACTAGTAGCGAAAAGCTACACTCAAGAAAAAGGAATTGATTATGAAGATACATTCTCACCAGTTGTGAGAATTACTTCAGTTCACCTCATTTTAACTATAGTCGCACATATGAACCTAGAGTTATATCAAATGGATGTTAGAACTGTATTTTTCAATGAAGAACTAAATAAAGAGATCTTTATGGATCAGCCTTTAAGATTTGAGACTAAAGGACAAGAGCTCAAAATTTGCAAGCTTAAAAGATCTATATATGGTCTTAAGCAAGCTTTTAGACAATAGAATGTCAAGTTTCATCATGTTATCCTTAAGAATGGTTTTACAATAATTTAAGAAGACCATTGTGTGTATTTAAAATGTTCTAACAATAGTTTATAATATTGTCCTTATATGTTGACATCTTAATAGCTGAAAATAGCAAAGAGTTGATTGATACTACTAAAAGGTGGTTATCATCAAACTTTGAAATAAAAGAAATGGGTAAGGCCAACTATGTTCTTAGTGTTAAAATTGTAAGAGATTGCGCTAAAAGGCTTTTGGGTTTAACTCAATAGACTTACATCAAAAAGATATTAGAGTGTTATCATATACAAGATAGCAAACCAATGAACACCAATGTTGATAAGAGCTTGAGCCTAAGTCGTGATATATATCCCAAAACTCTAGAAGAAAATAAGAAAATGTCCAGAGTACCTTATGTCAGTGTCGTCGGTAGTTTGATGTATGCAATGATGTGTGCACGTCCCGATATATGTTCTGTCATTAGATTGGTTAGTCGATATCAATCAAACCCTAGTTAGAAACACTAGATGGCACTCAAAAGGATTTTACGATATCTAAAATGAACTTCAAATTACGTGCTATGTTACCTGACATGATCAAAAGATTGATGTTTTATTCCAAGTGCAGGAGTGTCGAAGTAATAAATAATTTGGCAAGACCGGGGTCGAACCACAGAGAGGTGAACTATATGAAATTATAAACAACAAATGAAAAGGAGTTGAAGAGAAGTTTTGAGATGTGATATTGATGTAAGGATTAAATAAGGATAAAACAATTGTCAAGGTTAGAGGATCCACTAATGGTATTTCAAATAAGTATAATATTAACTCTTTTCATTATTCAACTGAAAACGACACACAAAGGAGGTTCCAATAAGATAATTTGTCATTAATAGCTCATTATAAATTATTAACATGATCATATTAGTTATCTTATTTAAGTAACGCCAATACTTTTAAATATTGTCAGGAATTCATGGTGCTAACTTATATTAACAACAAATCAAGTTCATTTCATAGCACGGGTGTCGGTTATACCATACAGTTGGCTATGAAGGATCAAACATTTATTGTATCAAGTGTTATACAACACAAATCTAGATTAACCATTTAACAAGATATTAAGAATTAATAAGATAAAAATGATAAGACATGTTAATAGCAAACTTTCTTGGATGTAAGTATTGAAGTTCATATTGAGTTTATATTATACATATCTTAACACCATTAGTGAAACATTTTTACCTTGACATATTAAACTTAGCTAAACATTATGGAGAAGAGAAACATAAATAAACAAGATGAGAACATAATTATATAAGTATAGTAAAGGAAATGAAAGGCATAAACAAGATATTAATGAAACTATAACATGAAATAAAACTAAAACATTAAAACTACAAAGAAAGAAAGCAAGGAAATGATCTTGATCAGAAAAACAAGATGCCTAAATGCATGGCAAATGCCTCCTTTTATAGGCTAAAATTCAGAACTATTGATTTCATGACTAATTGTTGAGTAGGTGGCCACCTCTTGACTTGGTAACAATCCTTATCTTCTTGTCTGCAGAAAATGTCATTGCTAACATCAGAATTTGAACAGATAGTCTTTATATAAGTTCTGGGAAATTGTCTCAGCTTTCCAACAAAACAAGAATGAGATCATTTGGACTTCTAGAACTCAAGATATAGGTTGAACACTGAACAGTGTCTGGGCTGCAGGACAGATTCCAACTTCTCTCTTGTTGCTACAATTTGAACTTGAAAACGATACTTTTGAATCTAGGACTCTGCATGAAAGTTTTAGGCCTATGTCTTAGCTTTCTATCCATATAAATCATACCTAAATCCAAGTTCTACAGCTCCAGTTATGATCCAATAACTGAATTGTGTTCTAATTTGAATTTAACCAGCATCTCTTTTCTAAGCTTAGGCCTCTTTATCTTCTCAATTTCAGTAGTTAAACTCATCAATCAATCCTTTGATTTATTTGATAAGCCTACATTTAAAATGAACATTTACCATAAATTAAAGGTATCTTATATTATCAGACTTGTTATTATAAAAACATGTTCTAATTAAGGAGTTATTGATACTTCAAGTGCAAAATGATGATATAAAACCTTGATAAAAATGCACTTTTAAGTACTAATAATTACCAAGAAAAGAAAGACTTACGATTAATTAGATACACTGATGTTGATTGGGGAGGAGATGTCGACCGGTCCAAATCAACTTCAAGATATGCTTTCTTACTTAATGATAGTGCAATACTATAAAGGAGCAAGAAACAATCATGCATAGCCTTATCTACTATAGAGGCTGAGTATGTAACTTGTTTCGCAGCAACACAAGATGTTGTTTGGTTAAAGAGTTTCCTGTATCATTTAAAAATTATCAAATCAACATTATATCCAGTAACAATTTAATGTGATAACACTACTGCAATAATTGTGGCCAAAGATCTAAAATATCATGGAAAGACCAAATACATCAAGATGAGATATCACTACATTAGAAAAGCAATTATTGAACATGACGTGATCCCAAAACACATTTCTACAAATTCTATGGTTGCAGATCCACTCATAAAACCAATAACAATGGATACATTTGTTAGACATGTGAGATCCCTTGGCCTATGTAGAATATAATTGGTAAAGTATCATATAGTACAATTTGTTATAGTATGTCGATAGACTTAGATTGGCTCACTCACATGAGCAATCACCTATAGCGCTCATAAAGTGAGTAGAGATGAGATTATTTAAGTTTTAATGCTTAATAAGCGACTTAGGCGCAGTGGGAGTAATTTTAACTTAAAGTAATTATTAAGAAGTCACCTTGGTAGGAACCAAGATAAGGTTCTTAAATATAAAAAAAAATAGACATGAATGAATTCTCACCATTCATACGTTTATTATGATTGAAGCCAAGTATGAAATTATTCATCTGTCACTAATAACAATGAGCAAATAAGAATTTCTTATTTGAAGTCTATGTTGTTTAGGGACAAGAATAAAACTCGAATGATGTATTTCCTCTAATAAGAAGACCACCGACATACACTTTTTATCTTCAGATAAGAAAAGAGTAAGCTCCACTATAGCATGTACTCCATACTATATGTGTTGTCGACCATTATAGGAATAAAAAAATAGATCCCTGCCTCTTTATTATGTGAGTCCTGGAGATCATGCATAAGATCTCAATATCTTACAATTTGTGACTTTTAACTGTATCATGAGGTGATGTGTAAATGATCGCTACTTTAGGAGTATATCCTATGATCTTGTAATGATTCGACTTAAAAAAATACTCCTAGAAAAGCGAGTTAATTCAGATCTGATTAATATGAGAGCGAAAGAAAATGTAATTTTAGTTCTATACTTGTTACTTGTATTCACCGACCGGGATCATATTACTCGAATAAATTTGATATGATTTAGATTACTTGTAATTGCAAGGATGGATTGAGTATGAAATTCTTAAGGGATTGAATTATATTCAGTCATGTGTAACTAAAAATACTTGGGGTATAATAGTACATTTTAAGGAGTAACTAATTATGAGGTCGATGTCTCTTATATGGCTTGTATTGGGTTTCTATATTAGAGCTCCTTTTACTGTGTGCTTTAGGTCGCACAGTTCATTCGTCTAATATGAAATTCTTGTGCAAATTTAAAATATAATGTATTAGATATATCTAGTCCTTCATAGGTGAGTGGGAGATGTTGGTTATTGGGTTAAGTTTGGTTCGTCCATGAGGGATGGGCTTGGTCCAAATGTTCAAAGGAGTTATTAAAAGAAGTAATCGCTTCATCTATCTCTCTCTCTCTAATATTAAAAGACTTTTGAAAGATAATGGTTCTCTCTTTCTCTTCTCTCATCTTTGACTCTTTGAATTAACTTGACAATATTTACAAAGACATTTGTACTGTGGAATAGGAATATCTTTTTGGTTCTTGTAATCAAAGTAGCGTTGAAGCAATTGATCTAGAGACAAGAAAGCGAATTCTCAAATCACCAGTAAGTTTCTTTTAAATCCACAATTGGAATATTATAGAAATCTTGTAAATATATTCTTTTTCCTCCTCCAGGATTTTTTTAAGAGTCTATTAAGTTTTTTTTAGTTATCATCACTAGTAACAATATTTTTTTATTTTTTTGTTTCTTTTATCTTTAATAATTTTAGATCTGTTTTTATTTTTATTTTTTACTATTAGATCAAATCTTTTTGTGGGATTTTGTCTAATTTATCTAGTACTTTCCTTTATTTAAGATTCTTGTTTCTAAATGTCTTTTTATATGTTCTGTTGTCTTCTTTTATCTTCAATGAAAGTTTTATATATTTTTTTATACTTAAATATGAGATCTATATCTTTAGTTTCAATTATATGTTTTTTTCAGCGTCTTTAATATTTCAAGTAAGCTCGTTTCATTTTTTATATTCAAATAATCCTTTTGTATCTTGGTTGACTTCACATGTAAATGAAGTCGTCCTTATTTTATGTTAAATGAAATTTCTATTTTTGTTACATACATATATATATATATATATATATATATATATATATATATGCAAAGTTTTTTCCATAAACAATATATTAACTCTTTTTTTTTTACCTTTTTTGGTTTATGTCAATGATAAGGTAAAGTATTATACAACTTTTAAATTAGGAGATATAAATGGTAATTTCTGAAATAATGGAAGCAAGATGAAAAATTACATGATATAAAGTGTAATTTATTCTAAATATTTTTATTTTATAAAATTTAAAAATATATTTTTATTAATAAAATTATCTTACACATAAATTGTAGATACACTACCTACTAATATAAACTTTCATTGCACATATTTTTTAAAAAAATAAAACAAAGTCTTTTAGTCATCCCTTCAAGTAGATGTAGATATTGTTTATAAATTATAACTTTTCAATTTTTTGATGAACAATCACATCAAAAACGTATAAATGTATGACAATGTATTTATTCATTATAGTCACAAATTTAAAACAATTATAGCACTATCTCGTCAATATCATCACTACAAATTTTTATTGCACAATATAAAAACAAATGTACTTTAGTTGCCGTTTGAATTAAGTGTTTACCAATAATACCTTCACTTTTTTTTTAACAATCATAATATGCCTACAATTATTCTTGAGTTTTTAAAGATCTCTAATATTTAAAAAAGCTAGATGGCCTTATAAAAATATTGCAAATCCAGAAACATTATCCACTAAAATAATCTAATAATGGTTTTACCTCTTTATCCAAAAAAAACTTAACATTAGTTATCAAGGGTATTAAAGTCTTTTCACATGGCTCATTTCTCATATTAAATTAATTTAGGATAAATAAGTGTTTTTTCATCTTAATTACACAATAAAATGACCAAAATACCTTTAAGAGCAAAATACTCAAAAGTAGCGTAAAGGGGTATTTTTATATTTTCATAATGGTTTTTTCAGTATTATAATATCAGTTGAAGGGCAATTTAGTATTTAATCAAATATAAAAAATAATAAACAATTAAAATACAGAGTGAAATGATGGAATTGCTTTTAAAAGAAAAAAATTTAAACCTAGACTCAAGGGGCTTTTTGATTTTTTGACAATGATATTTTTTTTGTTATTATTAAGTCAACTTAAGGGTAATTTGGTATTTGACTAAATAAGAAAATAAAAACGATAAGGCATGTGAAGCACACTCCCCGGGTCATGGGAGGTGCTCTCGCCTTTTGAGTGATGTATAAGGCACAATCCCACATCCAAAAACATCTCTATGTCATGTCATTGAAAGTGTTGGCACATTCTCTTCCTGTTGGAGTGGCGAGTTTTGACAATGGTGGTTTGATTTGTTTCCATTAGGTCTTTTTTTATTTTTCTTCTTTTTATCTCTTCTCCCTGAAAAGTACAGGTTGGTCCTCTTTGTTGTTGGTATTTCAACTTCAATCCTTATTATTTTATTTCTAATTTTTATTCTTGACCCTTTTATGAAAGTTTAATCTTTTTTCAATTTCATCCATCAATTCTAATTTGACATATATTATTTTTTACAAGTTGATCCTTATTCTTTTTATTTTTAATTTTTTTTCTTTGATCCTTTTATAAAAGTTTTATTGGTTTTCAATTTCATTCTTCAATCCAAATTTATGGTATTATGTTTTCCAATTTAGTCTTTATTGTTTTTCATTTTTAATTTTCTTCTTGGCCTTTTTGTAAAATTTAAATTTATTTTCAATTTCATCCTCCAATCCAAATTTATGGTATCTTACTTTTATCAATTTGGTCCTCATTATTTTTATTTTTTTCATTTGTTAAAGTGATTTTTCTTTTTAATTTCACCCTTCAATCAAAATTTTATTTTTATTTTTTATGTCAATCTTGTTCCTCATTCTTTTGATTTGTTTTTTTGTCCATCTGTCAAATTGATTTTTCTTTTTAATTCCACATTTCAATCCGATATAAAATTTATTTTGTATTTCGATTTTAATTCTCATTCTTTTAATTGTTATTTTTTTTAATCTTTTTGTATAATTGAAATTTGTTTTTGAAAATTAGACTTCATGGTTTTTTCAAATAGGGTATTTCAAGTCTAATGACCTAGGCCATGAGTTTTAAAAGTTAATATGGGATGATATTTTTTTATAAAAAAAATACTTTATAATTTTTTTTATTTTTTATTGTCTTATTTCAATCTCATAATATAGATTGTAAATTTGGCAGGATATTCTGGGTTGACTAAGCTCTAATTACTAGGATTATAATTTTATCATGCTAACTAAAATTGATCATGATCAGGTTTTTTCTATTACTTTTTTGCCTCATTTTATTTTTTTGTATTTAATAGACTATAAATTAAATTGCATTATTTGTCCCCTTTTAGATTATCCTAATAACTTTTCTTTTTCAGATTTATATCAGATTTATAACTTGAACTGCATATTTAAAAAACAAAACAAAATTAAATAAAAATTATGACCCATAATTCCTTTTCAAAGAATTAGTGCTTTTAATTTTCAAAAGTGTTTTTAACATTTTTTAATTTATTTTTTTTATTTTTAAACTTAACACATCAAAACCATTTAAAAATATTAAAAAATATTAATTTAATATTTTTTTCAAAACAAATATACTTCAAAAACACATCCAAACTGAGTTACAAACTCTCCCAGACAGGCATTGCGTGTTATTTTTACAGTGAGGTAACTTCATTATTTTCATGTTAGACATTTTTAGCAATTATGTATGCACACACTTCGGAGAACAAATCTAAATAGAGATTATGACCCGTCTAAAATTAAATTTCATAGCATTGCACGTGGTTTTTACAGAGAGGTAACTTCATTATTTTCAAGTTTATAGACACCCCCCCACCATGAGAGAGCACATCTTTTGTTTTTCGAGCAAAAGAAAAGTGTCAAAAGCTGGAGCATAGAACACATACAAAACATTTCCTTTCAGAAGAATATACTACAGCCCTAAGGAATTCACCTCACCAATGTTCGCATTGTCAACAAGAAACAATTATCAAAGGTTAAAGGGGGTAAAAAAAAATAAAAAAGAAGGATGGGATCATACATCCTGTACCGTGGTACCAGTCATCATTTTTACACAATTAACACTTTGCAGACAGAAAAGATGTACTCAGCCTCCATTATCCTCGTAACCCACAAGCAAAAGGGCCCCCATCAAATTATCACAAAAGAAGGAAATTCTAAGATGTATGGTGATGATCCACTACTTTCTTTGCAATGATAAATTAAACATAGGTCGTGTATATGTTACTCACTTCCCAAGTTTAGTGAACCATCCTTCATGAGCTTCATGCTTAGACTGTTAAATCTCCCTCTAGAGTAATGACGGGAAGCTTTCCTCCAATCTGTCCCAGTTTTCATCATAGCAACAAATTCATCATAGCTGATTCTTCCATCCTGCATTCACAAGACATTGATGTCAGACTGAAATCTGCTGAATCAAAATTTGCATATAATGTTAAATATAGCATTAGCCCTTCACCTTGTCAGTGTCTACTTCTTGGAAGATGTCATTTGCCACATTTGTACAATCATCTGCTCCATCTTCCATCAAGGCATCCCGGAGCTCATCTGGTTCAATGTAACCATTGCCATCCTTGTCGAAGTAGGAGAATGCCTTGTGAATATGCTCATCATTGGCCATCCTTTGGAGATGAAGGGAAACGGCAACAAACTCCCCATAGTCTAGTTTACCCTTCTCATTAGTATCTACCTGTTGGCAAACAAGTAATCCATTCAAATCCAAAAGAAACTAATACAAAACTAGATATAAAACTTTCCTTAAAACTGTTTGCTCAACAAAAGGATATAGGATGGATGAGTAAGGAGGAATGGGCTGGGGATAGATGAGATGCTCAACTCATATCTTTAGGTGGGATCCATTGAATTCAATCCTTACCTTGATTCCGACATTATTCAACTCATCCAAACAGAAAGGATAGGGAGAAAAGCCAGGAAGTAGATGAGTTTTCTTCTATGATAGTAGTCATCTAAATTTTTGTATCCTGTCCATCAAACCAACTAAGAAATGAGGGGAGGAGAGAGAGTGCTTTTCATCCTTTCTCATCTTCATCTATTCTTACTCTATTTTCTGTGCTCCCAGCCATTTACAATGTTAATGCATTATGATAATGCCTCTATGAAGATTATTGCCTTTATGAAGATTAAACTTTTGAAGGAGGAACAAACAATATCACGCATGCATGTGCAGCATGTGAAAACTCTTATATTCTTCAACGAACCACATGTAAACTCATATTCTTCATTAATCAGATATGCTCCACTTTCAACCTTGACCTTTAAAATGCTCTGATAAAACCTCAAAAGCTTGCACATCTGTTTTGATGTCTCCTTTGTTAGTTTTTTTCTCGTATTCAGCTAAGAGAAAGCAAGAGGTCAAAGCTTGTTAATTTTCTTTCATCTGTCTTCTTTTCCTTCGCATGAAATACTTCCAACTTTTTAATTGGAATGTGAAAAATGATTTTTTTTAAAAAAAAAAAAGAGGGAATCTGTAAACCAACTGCCTTCCCCACCCTTCCAGAACATATCTGTGCCTACTTGATAGTCAAACTCTGAACAGCACCTTTATCACTACCAAACCCCATGAGACAGAAAGAAATCAAGACAAAAACAAGCCTCGTTCACTAACCAATCTCTCAACTCCTAGGAACCAATCCAGCAAAAGAATCTCTTCAACCCATTCACCACAACTCAGCCTGATGAAAAGATAAGAAACTGAAGCCAACTACAATAACTGACTTAGAAACAGCACATCTCAGAGGGATTAGATGTAGCGAGGTAAGGTGGAGACAGTGTTAAGAAAAAACCAAGGGAGTGAAGAAAAGAGGAGTTCAAAAGCAAATTTATGAGAGGATGTGTGCATAGGTTGAGATCAAACATGCAGTGCCATGGAAGAGATCACATTAGTGGAATCAAAGGATGCAGAGAGATGCATATAATTTTAGCTTGAAAAGACTCAGAAGTTGCACATACACATAACGAGTTTAAAGACAGGGATAAAAGTAAATGATTCGGATAAAAGTTGCACATACACATAACGTGTTCAAACTGAAATCTGCTCTAAGCTGTGAACTATCCCTGTAATTAATCCAGCTATTTTCCTTGCAATAATTAAACTCCATTAGCTGGAACACCACAGTTTTTACTACCTCAGGACCATACCATTAAGTTCCAAGAGTGAGCATTCTACGCAGGAGCTTAAAGTCAATGTCTGATACAAATGTAGTTTTTGTCAAGTAGTCACCAGCTTCCCTTATTTTTTTTCTTTTGGGACCCCTTCGCATTCATGCTAGAGCCCAAACCTTCATTCTTCCAAATCAAGCAGGAATCCAGTTTATAAAATTTAAATAACCTTTCGTCAATGCAGTCATTGAAGAAATATCATCGATCATCCCATTTCCAGATTTTCCTCAAAGATGCAAATTATTTGATTCAGGAAAGACAACTGGAACAGGTAAGGGGATAAACTACCTAAACAAAAGATTAGAACTAAAATTGTCTCTGGGACTACTGATTATGCTAATGTGTGACAGGTTAAGTAACTGGTCATATAACTTGACTTGATGTAGTCTCATGATGGGTATAATACCAATGCCTCTAGCATACTCTAGCAAAACACCTTCATCAGTGTCAAAGGTGCAACCCTCACTTAATAAGAAAATAATTGCGGATAAAAAAAAAGGAACTCTGATATGTATTCATTGCAATTGTGCCACTGGTGCTGTTGTTGAAGGTGAAAACATGAAACAGGTATACTAAAGATACTGTTTGATTTTTTCAGCAGAGTATACTCACAGCTTCAATAAGCATTTGAACTTCAGACTCTGCAAGCTGGGAACCAAAATTTTGAAGTCCAGTTTTCAATTCTTCAACTGAAACAATACCATCACCATCGGTGTCCATCTTCATGAACATTTCTTTGATGTCTTCAACTTCTTCAGTGGATAAGAAATCAGCGATAACCTAGTAAAAGTGCCCAACTATTTATTTCTGGATGGGAAAAAATAATATCAGATGAAAATATGAAGATTTTAGAGGAACAATAAACTAACCCTGAGGGCTTTTCTTTTGAATCTGTTCATCATTGAAAACTGCTTAAGTCTTGACTTGACAACATCACCAAGAGGAACATTTGGAGCTTTCTTGGCATTTTGGAGCCAAGGATGCTCTATAAGTAGAAACATAAACATCAGGTGAAGACTAATCATAATAAACATAAAACACGAACGTTCAAATGTGACAACTACTAAAATCACAATACATGCATGCCATTAGACCAAACCCAGAAACTGGATGATCATAGTTTGTTCCTAGACAGAGTGCACAGCTAAAGGTTGCTGAAGTGGAACGTTAACTGGAGAGATGCTAAAACTTGTAGGCTTGAATGCAGCTATTATGTAAAATATATTACAACTAGAGAGGTGATCATGAGGTTCTAAATCAAGACATTATAACGCTGGTATGCTAGATGAAACTCTAGTATAACCCATTATATCTTACATATGGTACATAGTTCTTCAAACTAGGATGCATCATCACATCCATAAAGCAACATAGCACCTTTTACATATTCATCTATCAAGTGTCAATTTTTTGTCCACATAACAAGATAACTTGTGAGTTAAGAGAGTTTTTTAAATGAGGTTTGAACTATAACTTCTTAGAGTTTTTGCCTACAAACCAAGATGTCCTGTGAGTAAGTTATAAGGGCTGTAGACAGGGTGAACTGCATTTTCTTCAATACCTTAGGTTCTTATGCCTCTTATCGGAATCCAAGTAAATGTTCTTCAGTGGACTTATTCTATTGCGTTTCTGCCACAATTCTAGGAATATTCGCAGATGTAATGCTTCTTAATAAACAGGTAGAATCTTAATTAAAGAAACAAACAACCTAAAGAGCAAAAATGTAGCAAAGGCAGATGAGATTTGCAATCCCCATCCGCCACACTACCACACACCCCAAAAGAAATAGATAGTATAGATGATTCTAGCATGGTGAAACAAAAAACATGTTCATATCCTGAGGTGGTATGCAAAATAGTATCATATATAAAATACCTATCACTTGTCTTGCAGTTAGTCGAAGCTTTGGGTCTGGCTCCAACATTTGCCTCACCAGACTCTTAGCACTTTCTGAAATATTTGGCCATGGGTCCCTTTTGAAATCTATAATCCCACGAAGAATGGCCTGTGCAACTCCTTGCTCAGACTCTGTATTGAGGCAATGAAAAAGTGGTTTAAGCTAAAATGAAAAAAAACCCACCTTTCAAGAAAAGCAGAACAACAACATGAAAAAAGGAAAGCAATGGTAAAATAACAAAAAGAAGAAAGAAAAGCTGTTCGCATGCACTGAGGACATCATACAAGGATGGAGAGGTGTTGCTTTGAACATGCTGCAGCCTCCCTCACCCCAACAACCAAAAAAACACATGCACACATAGTAATGACGAGAGAGGGGTGGGAACCAAGAGTATAATTACCAGCCCAAAATGGAGGAACACCGCACAACAAGATGTAGAGAATGACCCCTGCACTCCATATATCAATTTCTGGTCCATAGTTCCGCTTGAGCACTTCTGGAGCCATATAATAAGGGCTTCCAACAATTTCAGAGAACCTCTCACCTAGCAGTATTTAAAAATTAGGCAGTAGAAAACACCAGCATGTATAGCAACTAGATATACAAATAATCAAAATCGATGAAGCTTTAAGTGATCTACAGCCAGCAAGTGACAATTTATTGAAATAGCAGCTAGGCAGTAGAAACACCAGCATGATATAGCAACTAGATATACAAATAATCAAAATTGATGAAACTTTAAGTGATCTACAGCCAGCAAGTGACAATTTATTGAAATAGCAGCTAGGCAGTAGAAAACACCAGCATGATATAGTACCTAGATATACAAATAATCAAAATCGATGAAACTTTAAATGATCTACAGCCAGCAAGTGACAACTTATTGAAATGGCAGTTTTCTTCCTGAAAGCACCAAAAATATCCATGACAATCATGATGCAAACATCAAGATCATATCTAAAACCTAACCATGACTAAACACGGTAACCATCCTACATGAGAACTCTAAAAAAAACCAGTGCTTGAACAAAATAACATCCCATTCTTCTTATTTGAGCAACCATTATAGTGTCTTCAAAAAGGGCATGTAAAAATATTAGCAAGGCTTCTGATGCTAAATGTAGACTATAAAACAGAAAATTACAAGGAATTTCCCGACATTTCAAAGCATGATACTGCAATAATCTTATCACTCTAGTAACTAAGATTCCATCACTTTCACTAAAACTAAATCACCCTAGAAAGTAGGAACAAACTACATAGATTTTTCGGTTTTTGAGCTCCCATATTCCTGTTTCAATTCACAGCACCTCCTAACAATTACAAAGGTACATTGCTTAATTATCCATTGCATAAATCCCTACCACTTCATTGTATAATCATCAGTTAATCATAAATTAATTCCTCACCTGGCTTAAAGAAAATAGACAATCCAAAATCAATAGCTTTCAAAGGCGAATTCTCTTTCTTATTCGCAAACAAAAAATTCTCCGGCTTCAAATCCCTATGAATCACACCATGTTTATGACACAACTGAACAACTTCCACAATCGTTCTGGTAACCGCCGCAGCCGCTCTTTCAGTATAATGACCTCTAGCAACAATCCTATCAAACAGCTCCCCTCCTTCACACAACTCCATAACCAAATGCACCGCATTATCATCCTCACACGCTTCTTTCAAGCTCACAATACTCGAATTCTTCGGCAAATGCTTCATAATCGCTACTTCTCGTCTCACATCTTCAATATCCACAGCAGTCCTCAACTTCCTCTTCGAAATACTCTTACACGCAAGTAACTCTCTCGAGTCTCTCTCTATACACAGATACGTTACGCCAAATTCTCCCCGACCTAGCTCACGATCTACCAAATACCGCTCCTCTATATTCTCCTTGGGGACGCCGGTGAGGACTCTGATTGGTTGCGGTGTCTTTTTAGCTGTGCTGTTTTTCTTTCCGTGATCTTGACCGGAGAAGCTCGATTTCACATCCTCTCTAGCTACGGCGGCCGGAGATCTGCAACAGTTCCCCATTTACAGCAATTTGTTTAGATCTTGTGAAAGAAAGTGTGACTTAGGGTTTCACTTTTTCTACATTATAGAAAGCGAAACCCTAGAGAGAGAAATTTGAAGCATAGTTAGAAAGAGAAAGCGGAGAGGGAGTGGTGGTAGTGAGTGAGAGGAGTGGAGTGTGGCTTTTTCTGGTAGAGTTTTTTAGTCTTTTGAGAGTATTTTATTTATTTATTTATTTATTTTCTTAAGAGATAGAGTAATATTTCTTTTTTTAATCGGAGACTTTGGTTCTGTGACTTTTGTCGGCTAATCGGGTCGGAACGGGACGGTGGAGGAGGGAGAGAAGGGGGGAGGATGGGTGAGTTGTTTGGATTCGGCAAAAGTTTTGTTTTAAAGTCCTTCAAGTTCTGTATATTTTTGTTTTCTTTATTTTGTTTTTTTAGATAAATTATGTTTTTGTCACTGTAGTTTAAAATAAATATTGATGTTATATTGTGATTTTAAAAAAAATTATTATTAATATGGATCTGAATTAATTTGTAAATATTTTAATTAATTTTACAGATTTTAAAATTAACATTCATATAAGTTATTATTACCCCAAACCAAACAAAAATCTTTTAAGTCTACTCATAGTAGCTAATGAAATCAATTGCTAATTTAATTTTTGAATATTGTTTTTTGGTTTCTTAAGGACAACCTAAGTACTTCGTGATCCTATTGTTGAGATATTATTACAATTTAATTGTTATTTACATTATTTCCTTCTTAAATATGTTTGATGTAAGGTTCATTAATAAATATGATTTATAATAAAAATAAATAGTACTTTATCGGTCAGTAACTTCAAATGTAATCTATCATTAAAAAAAAAATTAAAAACCTCCAAAGGTAATTATCAAAAAAAAAAAGAAAAACTTTAAAGGAAACCTCTCTATGAAGAGAGAGAGAGTAGCATAAGTAACAACATTAATTATGATTTAGAAGAAAGAAATTTAAACAAAAAAAAAAATTGAAATTTAACATGTCTTTGAGACAAAAAGAAGAGACATCAACAACAAAATATATGCAATAATGGAGGTAATTGCAAACCCCACTCCAAGATGTGATAACTACTCCTCCAATTTCCCCACAAGGATCATTTTGAGGTTATTGTTATTGTTTTAGTGCAATAATGGAAAATAATGATAAAAAATATATATATATATATCCCATTCTAGAAAAAAAAAATATTTTTTCATTTAATTTTATTATTTTTATCATTTAATGTTCATTAAATTTTTTATAAGTTTTATTTAGAATAATATGATTTATTCTTCTTTATGCATGGATTTTTAAATAAAAAATCATAATTTCAATCTAAGAGTAAGTTTAAATAAATAAAAAATGTCTTCATAATTTTTATAAGATTGTATTGAAAAATAAAGCAATAATTGATTTAAAATTTTATATGAAAAATAATTTTAAATGACTTATTTGTTTGTGTAGCCTTTTTTTTTTTTTTTTAGATGTTCTTTTTGTATAACACTACTCGTTTTCTTAATGTAAAATAGAGTAATTTCATTAAGGAATTCCTTTTAAGATCATTCAAGGTTCATAATCACTCTCTACTCTCATTGAACGAGTTAAAGCAATAACCATATATAAAGTACGATTCATTTAATATCTTTAAGTGATATATTTAATATTTATTAAATATGGGTTTTTATGCCATTTTTAACTCATTCCGAGAAAGATGAAAGCAAACCAATACAATTAAGTATACTATATCTGCATTACATTAATGCAAACAATAATAAGAATTATTTTTTTCTTTTTTTCTCAAGCCTAATAAAAAGGTATTTAAAAGTATGATAGTTATTGCTTTTTAAAATATTTTTTATTTTAAAATCCATTAAAATAATATTTTTTATTTTAATAAATTATTTTTTATCAAAACATAAAAAAATATATTAATTTAACGCAAAACAATAAAATTTTAAAAAATTACTTTCCAACAACATTGCTAACATGAAATTCCACTTATCATGTTTTTGGAAAAGATGTTTGATGTACTTTTTGTCAGTATAATTAAATCCAATGCAATAAATTATTTAATGACTTATTGATTAAAATCTAATGTAAATTAAAATTTAAAATTTAAAATTAAATCGAGTTAACTTGCTAATTAAGTTCATTGTTTAACTTATAAATCAGTTAAATCTAATATAATTTTTTTAAAAAAAATTAAAATAATATTATTTTTAATTAATACAAGCTCTTTTAACTTAGTGAGAACTCGAATATTTAACTCACCAAATCTCATCTATTAATCAATAAATAAATCTTAAACCTAATTATAATTTATTATTATCATGTATGAGCCAGCTTAATGTAGATTGATGTCCATTCAATTCATTAAAAACAAAAAAACAAAATTCACACTCCTTGACTAAACTCATTAATCACCTTAATTAATTAAGTGTTTGTAGTTAAGCTTGATTGAATTCTAAAAATTACTATATAATATGATAAAACGAATACATGACTTATTTTATATCCTAGACTTGTCACAAACACGAGCCAAGTTGGGTTAATAAGAAGTCAGCCCACTTAAATAATGCTTGGCTAGATCAAAATTCTGAGTCTAGCGATAAGGGATGCAAACGCAAGGAGATGTCATTTATGTGGGTGATTATTACATAAGTGGCTATCTAGGAATTATGTGAGATTTAATGGAAGAACAAGGATCAAATTGCAAAAACCAGAATACAATAGAAAGGGCAAAAAAGGAGAAAAAGAAAAGATTTGCGAGAATTAAGAAGAGAAGACGCCTCTTTTAATTTGCAAGCATTCGAATTTAGGCGAAGTGAACCTGTGAGCCTGTCTCCTTGGTGATTGATAGTTTACAAAGATATACTTCGACAGAGCGGGACTCATTTGACCCTTCTAACAACGGTCTTTCTTATTTCCGCGTTGCTCGCTTCTTGAGTAGTCTTCAAGAGCCTGTTTTTCTTTGCGGCTGCGTGTGATTTTTTAAAATTTAAGATTTATTTTTTGTTTTAAATTATTTTTTTATTATTTTGATATTAAAAATAAATTTTAAAAAATAAAATATATTATTTTAATATATTTTCAAATAAAAAAATATTTTAAAAAATAACTTCTATTATAATATCAAATAAAATCTTTGATTGGATTCTGTCGTTTTTTTTTAGTGGTTGTGATTGAGGTAAACATAAGGTACAACTCAATTATGCACAAAACTTAACTATAAAAACTAGTTTTTTTTTTCTAATTTTTTTGGTGGGCCTTATGCACAAAACTCAACCTCAATCATAAAAACAAACATAGTATTAAAAAAAAGTCATACCAATTTCGGGTGTGTGACTATTAAGACGTGTTTGTTTTTGCGGTAGAAATCGTGTTTTACAAAATCTTGATTTTGTTTTGCTTGAAATTATTTTTTTGCGTGTTTTTTTTATTATTTTGAAGTGTTGATGTTAAAAAAAATTAAAATAAAAAAATATTATTTTGATATATTTCTGAGCAAAAAACATTTTAAAAAGTAATCGCTACTACAACGTTAAACACTATCTTAACGTGGATTGTTGGGTATAATACATCTAATGTAACAACATATATTTTGAGTTTTTTGTTTCTGGAAATTGTGTATAAATTATATATTGTAATCAAAATTTAGGGTATTTTCAGGAATAAAACCAATTAAACGTAAATACTCATTATATATATGAAAGAAGCGAATGATGAAAGTATAATTTAAGATATTTATGTTGAATGGGTTCTTTCTTATTGAAGTATGCAGTTTATTCTTTAAAAAACTTATTGTTTTATCATTAAAAAAAGCAATTTATATTTTAAATTAGATTTAGGTGAGGTTGCTAGCTTAATTGCCATTAAATGTCCATAAAAGTGTTTTAGCACCTCCATCTAAAATGCGAGAAATCATACATAAGATTTGTCATAGGACCAAACCATCAGCCACTTGATTGGCTAATTGCAAAACAATTTCACCATTTTAGGATAAAAAAAATGTTAGACACCAAATTGGTGAATTTTGAGTCCTATCTTTTTATCTCTATACCTTACTCTAGTAAGATTTAATACTTAAACTTGCATTTGCATTTACTAAGAATTTGTTTTTGTGTTATAATTTTTTTAAATTATTTTTCATTTATAATAGCATTAAATTAATGATTTTTAAAATATTTTTATATAATTTTAATATACTAATATCAAAAATTAAAAAATATATATATCATTATAATTCTAATGCATTTTCAATCAAAAATTACTTTTGAAAAATATCACACAATATAAAATACACATTTAATAATTGTTTCAACAATCCCTTAAATTGGATAGACATCATTTCCCAACTCATAAAGTTGATCTTTTAGCAAAACAAAATCATCCTAGTTAGTATACATGCTAGATGTGTACCTAAATTACTTGAACTAATCACATAATTTCCCAACTCAAAATAATTAATATTGCCACAGAAAGTTTACCAAACTGCTACTTAAAAGTGATTGACAATGAAGTTAAATATAGAACTCAACTAAATTATTTATTTGTGATATGCTGCGGGTTGGGTTAAAAAAATTTTAAATATAAAAAAATATTTAGATATTATTAATATTTTTTTTGTGGAAAAAAAATTATATTGCGAAAAGTTGATTTTACGGATCCAAAAGTAACTCAGACAACCCGTAAAAATATAATTTGACTAAAAAAATTCAAGATGATATTTTTTCTTTAATATTAGGATAACAACATATTAGATTGATTTTGGTCAACTCAGGTAAATATGTCAAATCCACGACCTGATTTATGAGACTATGATAACTCCATAAAAAGTAAATTAAAACAAATTATGAAACCTAATTCACAATCATTCTAATGTTGAAGAATGAAATTGAAATTTTTTTTAAAAAAAAGACCTAAAAAAGCGACCCGAGTTAATCCGTCAAATCCGCGACATGGGTCATGCGATGGGAAAAACCTAATAAAAAGTAAATTCAATGTTAAAGGACTTGTGACTCGGATCATGAAACCGATAAACTCTCATAAAAAAATAACTCGATTTAACTTGGATAAAAATACCAAAACCTGTGACCTTGATCATGAAACCAAAATATCCTCATAGAAAGCAAATCAAAACAGTATTTGAAGCTCAATTCTCAATCAACTCAATGTTGAATAATGAAATTGAAAAAAAATTAATAAAAAAGGACATAAAAATAACCCAGGTCAATTCAGGTTAACCTGTTAAGCACTATTCTTGGATTATGAGGTCGAAATAACCGAATAGAAAGCAAACAAAATAAATTATAAAACCTAATTTCTAATCAACTCAATATTAAATAATGAAATTAAGGGGAAAAAATAAATTAAGAAATTAAAAAAATCGAATCATCTAGGTTAACTAACTAAATTTATAATTCGTATAATGAAAGGAAGATAATCTAATAAAAAATTTAATATTAAAGAAAAAAATTATAATAAATAAAATATTATTATAATAAATAGTGATGTGTAAGATACATTAAAAAAAACTAATATGTTTTTTTAATGTTAAAGAATGAAGTTGTCCAAAATGAAAGGCATATGCAGACAGACAATCATCATCGTAATGATCATCAATCCTTCACTTTGAGATCAATATTCGTCTTTGATTATCATATTAAATTCTGCAGACTACTGGTACAGATGAACTGTACTGTCATATTTAATAAAAAGATGGTGATTTACTGGCATGTGGTACGACTACATAGACAGATGGCTAGGTGATTCATGAAAACAAAAAACAAAAAAGCAAATATGTGTGCTAGAATGCGTGTCATGATAGAGCATGAAAGTGTTCTTTATGAAGGGAACTTTCATGTGAGTTTTTCACCATGGCAGCAAAACATTATTAGTTTGAAAGCAAGAAGAACAGACCCTTGCAGTTTCCAGGTCTCGTGGCCCCGCCGGGCCACCGATATGACCCTCCTTGAGGGCCATCGGCATGACAAAAAGCTTACTTACCGTCAGTTTGCTCACCTCATGATGTTCATGGAAATCAAATCCCCGATCATTACTCTACAGAATTTGTCTGGTATACGTTTGAAAATATCAGTGTTTATGGCTTGTGGTCGGTTTGCAAAAGCTGTAGCTTTTACTATGATTTTTGTTGTTACATTTATAACATGTTTGAAAATATAGTTGTAATTTGTATTTCTAAAAAATTTAAATTTTTTTATTAAAATTTAATATGATTTGTATGTTTTGGATCGTTTTGAAATGCTGATGTTAAAAATGATTTTTAAAAAATAAAAAAACATCATTTACATTCATTTTAACACGAAAAGTTATTTGAAAAGCACCAGCAACCGTACTGCCAAACACGCTTTTACTATGAATTTTGTGGCCGGTGGGTGTAGTAGTTATTTGTGACTATTATAATAATAATAATAATAATAATAATAATAATAAATATTGATAATATATTATATTAAAATAACTTTATATTACATGCAATTCAAAAGTTTAAAAGCTTCATTTCGCAACTTCTGAATACATTTGGATATATGTTGCATCTTCTATGTTGTAACTCTGAATACATTTCTTCTATTTAAATGAAATTGAAGCCGTGAATAGTATTCATATTTTGTTTTTCTTTCAATAAAAGTAAATTTGGCTATATATATATAATAAATAGCTTATAGAATTTGTAATGGAGTGAACTCTAAGTATATAAACTGAAAACTTTAAAAAGATAAACAGAACATATTGTAATTACTATAAAATACAAGATGATTTGAAATTTAATCATTACTTAAATGGAGATAAAAAAAAAAAGCGAAAAGAAATCCTGTTGGGCTTTAGAGAGATTTTATCATGCATGTTGGACAAAATAAATGATGCTAATATATATATACATGTCTTGAATTACACTTCTGTTTTACGTAATCAATCAAACATTTGTCATCAATTGTGTTGTTCTCTGAAACTTGTAATCTTGCTAAGCACAGCCATTCTTGTCTTCATCATTATAGCTATACAACTCATCTGATTACTGAAGATGTACTTCAAAAATTTGTTGTTTTGCATCTATAAAATGATGATATATATGCATTTGTTTTTCGTATTTGCTTCCCCTGTAAATAAAATTGCATCTATCTTATGATCAATATTTGAGTTTACACTTAAAGAGTTATTAAACACAGTCGAATCCATAATTCAAACAAAACCAAGATAACAACATGTTAATCGAACCTTGCTCGGTTATTTTTTTAAAATAAAGTGGTTTTAAGTTTTTTTAATAAAATCAATAAGTTTTGATAAAATTGACGGTTATTTATACACTAAAATTAAAGATATTTGTTACTTCTCTTTGAAGCACCTTATCTCATGATGAGAGTGTACATCCAAAATAAACCAACAAACATTTGAAGTTTCAAATTAAAAACACATTGAAGGTGATAGTGTAGTATAACTCATTTTTCTTTGAAGTACTTCTTGCATAAGAGTATAAAGATAATTAATGATTTAAATAGATTTCATGTGCTAAAAAATGTTGTTATCAATAATTTTTACCCCACAAAAAAATCAAGAAAAAAAAAATACAAGAGGATACACATGAAAAAAGTTTAGAAGATTGCCCAAGTTGGTGTTGAATGACCAAACTGACAAGTGAAAAGGTTTGAGGACTATAATGTATAAGATTGACAAAATTAACGACCTAATTCTGATTGACAAAAGACCTGTTTGGTGAAAATATTTTTATTTTGGGTAAAAAAATATAAATTTGTATGAGTAAGGACTCAATGAGGATTTTGAAAACTTAATTAATTTTATTGTGGACTTAATTGCAAGAAAAATTAGATTTTAGAATGAATTTGGGTGTTAATTTAAAGAAATTGAAGTTTGGGGAACTGGAACTGAACTTTGAAAAGTTTAATTAGTCAAATCAGG
The DNA here is from genome assembly GCA_015852605.2 of Populus deltoides. Taxonomy (NCBI): domain Eukaryota; kingdom Viridiplantae; phylum Streptophyta; class Magnoliopsida; order Malpighiales; family Salicaceae; genus Populus; species Populus deltoides. The sequence goes on along the minus strand of CM027585.2, from coordinate 2,291,290 downwards.
GGCTTAATTGTGAAAAAACTAAAGTTTGATAGCTAATTAGAGGTTTGATTAAAGAAATTCAAAAACTGAGGACCAAATCGTAAAAAGGTGTGAGACTTCAAGGGCTATAATTGATCAAATCAGGAGCCAAATTAAGAAAAATTAAAAGTTTGATGGTTAGTTAAAGGTCCAAGTGCACAAATCAAAAATCAAATACTAAGATGAAAATGACGTTAAACTTTGGAGCTAATGATTAAGTTTGACTGGGGTAAAATTGCATAAAATTAAGATTTTGTGAGACAATTACAAGTGCAATTAAAAAAATTGAAAGAATAGGGACTAAAATGAAATCTGTTAGATCTCAAATTAAAAACCCTAATTTCTAGAGGTTTAATCTAAATGACACGTCGTTCACCTACTGTTCATATTCTTCCTTAACAGTTTTGGATGATCGAGTTAACACCTTTCAAGTTGTGAAGTTCTAGACCTCTAAATGACACGAGGTTTTTTTGTAAATGAAAGAAGAACATCCCTCTACAACTCTATTTCCATGAAATTGAACGTTTACTTCTCAATTCTTCCATAAAAGCCTCCAACATCTTATCCCTAATCAGTCATCACTACATTTTTAAATTCTAGATTGATCGAGTTAGCATCTTCAAGTGAATAAATGTGGAGCTATAGACCTTCAAAATGAAGCAAGGATAAATCCAAATGAAAGATGTGCATCTCTTTTACCAAGTTCAGTTGGTTTCCAATGACGTTTACATCCGAGTTTCTCCAGTGAAACCTTGAAAATAGCCAACTCAATCAACCTTGACTAAGATACCCATTTGTGAAAAACCACATAGCCTTTTAATGTGTTCACATTTAAAAACTCCAGGAGGGTTCTTATCAAGGGCCATAAATCTTTCATCTAAGATCAGAATGTGAAAATGTATGCCTTTGTCTCCAAGAAAGAGAAAACCACCTAGGCAAAACCACCATCCTAAAAAATCATTGAAGGATAAAGGTTTCATCTATTAACATTTTTCTAGAGCTTTTTTATTTTGATCAAAAGACTGAGCTTTAATCAATATTTGAGGAACCCACCAAAAAACCTAGAAAAGCACTATAAATACCCCTAGAAATCAAAGAAAAAAAGAGAAAAGGGAAGAGAAAAAAACAGTAAAGATATACTTTGTAAAAAAGAACCTTAGTGTGAAGGTTTAAAAAGTTGAATGAAAGGTCTAGCAAGCTTAGGAAAGAATAGAAAGGGAAAGGGAAAGAAGAAAGGAAAAGAGAAGAGAAGTAGTAGCTTATAACCAATAAGTTTGAAAAAGGTATAAACATTTGAAAACTCAATGGTGGAATCCATGTGGTATGCCCATTCATGTTTTTTCAATGTTTAATGTCGTTTTGAATCTTTTTTACATTATTTTATGTTTTAGTAGTTATGTGGATTGATAAATGAAAAAGTTGTTTTAATTGATTAATCTTGTTTTGAAGTTATTGTTAATGTTGATGGGATGTTTAAAAGGTGTTTGTGTGTTTAGTTTTGATGAAGTATAGTAGTTTTGGAATGTATCAAAGCTAACAGTAGGTGTTTGATGATTTTTTCTAGATTGCTAATACATGTTCTTAATTCCTAAGTTTAGTTTGGATCTCAAGTGTTTAAAGAATCAATTTTGGATTGAGTTTTGATGTTTTTGTCGGCTGATAATAGGGCTACAATTTTGAAAGTTGAAATCTTATGCATGTTCTTGATGATTCGAGATTATTTGTTAGTGTTTTTTAATTCAAACCTGTTTGTTTATGATAATGTGGCTTGTTGAGGTTAAGAAAGCTGGGTTCAGAGGCCTAAAATGTATTTTCTAGGCATGTTGGTTTTCTAGGCAACCTGGATTTATGCTCTTTATGTTCATTTAAATAACATAGTCTTGAGTGCTAGTTTTAAATTTTATTTTTATTTGGTGGTTTCTACAAATTCGTGTATTATTATTAGTAAATAATTTAGGTTTTCATGCATTAATAACATGTTTTTGTGGGTTTTAATCTTAGGATTTTGGTTTAGAACTGAAATTTATTTTGACAAAAATTATGATGTTTGAGTAATAATCAAAGCAAATGGATACTTGATTCTTAATATGTGCTTGATTGCGAACAAAACCTTATCTTTTATTGCTTGAAATTTGATCTTGTTTGATATTTATGTTATTGGGTTTGAGTTTGAATGTTCTTCATTATTCTTTGTGTTTTTTGTTTTTTTTTGTTTGATTTATTTTTGTTAGAAAATTTTATGTTTTTTTTAGTTTTGATTTTGTTTCGATTTAAATCTTTGTTCTGGTTTAGTTTTGGGTTAAACCTTGATTTTCGGTTCAGTTTATAGTTGAACTAATATTTTAAAGTCAACTCAGTCAGATCAAAACCAGGTCAAATACTTTAAGGTTTCGTTTGGTTTGCCACTGTTTTGATAAATGAAATTTTGGCTTAAGGGTATGTTTGACAAACACATCTTTAGGCATGTTTTGACACTTTTGTTTTTAACAAAAATATAGTTATATCAAACATGGCCTTAAAAAAAATTTAAAAATAATTTTTGTTTATTGCATACAACCCAATCCTTATAAAAATTGCATTTTTATTTATAAAAAGGAAGATAAATTGTTTTTTAGCATGGTTTTAAAAAAATACATGTATTGATTTTTCTTTGCATCTTTTGGAATTTACACCAAGTTTGTAAATTTCCATAAGGTTTAATCAATATTTCAATAACTCTAAAATTTTAATTCATGAAAATTAATGGTCAACATCTTGGTATAAATATTGGACCTTTAAGTAAGTTAGTATTTAAATACCAGGAGTTGATTAGAAATTTTTTAAAATTATTTTAGATATTCATCTATTTTAATTGAGAATATTTTTTACCACAATATACGAGTTGTAGAAAACTTTTTTTCCTTCCAAGATAGGTGAACCTTACAAAAACACCTATATGTACCTTTCTTATAAGAATTTATCTGGGCGTATGAGTCTATATTAAAGTTGAAATGCTAGATTTATTCATGGGATAAATCTTTATTCTGAGCTATAAACAAATTATCGGTTAGGATCCATCAAAACCTTTAAACCATGTCTAGACCACATAATGAAGTTTATTTCAGATAAAGTATGTTAGGGGTGCTAATATTCTTTTTAATCACAACTAGTCTTTTACCCTTAAAATTTCTGATAAAACTAATATACTCAAATCTTTTAATAACCTTAAACCAAATAAATAAATGGCAACTTTTTTCATCTCGATATCTTGTCATGCCGCGCGACTATGAACGACATAGAAAATCAACTACTGAGAATTTTTGTAGTCATATAGATATTTCGTGATTCCGTAAGACGGAAGCCAAACAAAAGCATGTCACACATGAAATAGTATAATTAATCATCACAAGAAGAAGAGGAAGCAGTCCGTAGTCTCATTTTATTTTTCCAAGCATACATCATTAAATATTTGCCTCCAAAAAAAATGTTGTCTACACCAGTCTATTCGAAGTTTTCCGGTCATCAGGGGTATGAAAAGTATGGACTTAGCTAGAGTATAAGAAGAGCGTATAAGTAGAGCTTGTCTGGGAACTCAGCCGGCCACATGTTCCATAACATATAATTTTTTTTTTGTTAAAAAATATATATTTTTAATTTTTTATATGTTAATAAAACAATTATAATATTATTTTTAAAAAAAAATATTAAAAAAACAGCTGCTATTATAATACATGATACACTTGAAAAAATAATGGCAGACCATAACTCAGTTATTGCATGTGATATAAAATCTATTTAGAAACGTGATGTAAATCATATTTTTATATTTTTTATATTTTTAAATTATTTTAATATATTGATGTAAAAAATATATATATTTATAAAAATAATATTAAATTAATATATTTTTAAATAAAAAATATTTAAATTCCAATCGCTACTCGACTTAGGACACGTTTGGAAATGCAGCTGCGGCTGTGTTTCCAAAAAATTTGAATTTTTTTTGTTAAAATTTAATATGATTTGTATATTTTGGATCGTTTTGATGTGCTAATATCAAAAATAATTTTTAAAAAATAAAAAAAATCATTAATATATATTTTAATATAAAAAATTATTTAAAAAATATTCACAAGCACGACACGCTTTAATTCATTAAAGAATTACGACGACCGACAATTTCAAGCAAGACAAAGGTCGAAATGGAAGGATATTGCTTGCATTTGCTATTACCCAATTAATGCATGGGAAAATGGCTCTAATTTTAATGGAGACGTACACACAACACGTGATATAGCAATCTAGCCCAGCCCACAGTTCTGAGTTTCTGACTACACGAACCCGTTTTCATCTATCAAATCAATCAATCGCGTGATATAGCTCTATGTGGAGCTTGCATCAATAAATTAGGGGTGGTTATAGAATAATAATCATTATGGATTAAATGCGTAGTATACTTGGCTAAGTCATTGGTCTTTAAATAACTTTGGGAGAACTGCTATTTATTAGGTGAGATTAGACCTGTTTTCAGGTTTGAAATTTGAATATTTGGTTTGAGAGTTTCTATTCTCATCGCTCTTATTTCTTCTTTTAAAATAATTTTTTTTAATTAATATAAATGTTGGGACTAGTTTGGATATATCTTGATTAATTCTAAGAGTTCTAAAATTAACAACCATATAAATCTCTAATAACCATTATATTAATAATTACAAAATTCAAACATGAGACTACAAGAAAAACAAACTTTTTAGTTTCAAACTCTTATCATTGAAGAAGCTATTAGACGGTTATTCTCTTGTAGTATTAGTTGTGGACGTGTTTGTTTTTTTTTGCTGCTATTATGTTTTGGTTTAGATTTAGAATGTGTTTGATATTGCGGTAGCTGTTATGGTTGTGGTTTAAAAAAATTATTTTATAAAAGGTACTTTTAGTTGAGAATGATTTGAAAAAATTGGTGTTTAGTTAAAACTGTGGTTGAAATTGAAGTTGAAGAAAAAATAGTTTAATGTGTTTGGTTAATAATGCTTTTGAAATTGAGGTTATAAAATAATTTTAAAAATATATATATATTAATATAGATGGTTTTAAATTTAAATATTGTAAAATTAATTACTCTTATTTCATCATGAAATAAAAAATATTTTATATAAAATATTTTTTATTATTTCACTAAACTATTTATAATTCCATTACGTACAAAATTCATCCGATAAGAACTATAATTTTCATAATTTTTTAAACGTAGATAAAATATTATCAGGTATAAAATTGATATTACAGTGCGAGTGAATTTAATTCACTCTATACTATTTTTTCAGGAAAAAAAATATTATTCACATCACAATGCGAGTGAATTTAATTCACTTTAAACTAGTGTTTTTTAAAAAAAATGTTAAAAAATTTAACACACTGGAAAAAAAAAATGAACAGTGCAATTCACTTGCACTGTTTATAGTAATTGCACCGATTCGATTGAGCGAATTGCAATTGCATCTACGTGACGAAAAGCTTGAATTCATTGCTTTTCATTGCCTACATTCTGAACGAAAAAAACATGTGGAACCCATGAACAATAACTCATTTTTTCATTACCAAACACCTGTAAACTAAGTATTAATTAAAACACAGTCAAAACCGCGTAGCCAAACAACATCTTAGGCTGCTTTTAGTTGTTCTTTGCTTGCTTTTTTTATCATTTTCATGTCCTATTTTATTGTTTTTTAATCAAGCAAACTACTATTGTTCTTGAGTTTGGTAATATTATCATGCTTCCACATCATTTCTTTGGATTAAAGGGTTTAGATGGGTTCATTTATATTTTTTATTGGTTTTCTTTCATGCCACTCTTTTAGGTCTACTTACAATATTTTTTTTTGTTACAGATTGTCTTTTACAGAAGGAGATGAGAACAGTTTTCCAAGCTCATTATTATTATTAAATTTTAAAAAGATATTATTATTATTGAAAAAAATTATGAATTTGATTTGAAGAGTAAAATTAAAAATTATTATTATTATTTTTATTGTTATTATTATTATTATTGTTATTATTATTACCATCATTATTAATAATTTTTTAAAAAAATATTATTACTAAGAAAAATCATAAATTTGATTTAAATGAATTAAAAACTGTAAAAACTTGAGTCGGATAAATTTAATATTTTTATTTTTATTATTATTAGGGAAGCCAGATCCTAGAAACCCGCTTGCTTGGGTCGGCCGCCAGACCCAAGTCTCTTTTAAAAATATTTTTTAAAATATAAAATATGTTTTTACATTTTTTAAAAAAATTGTTATTAACCTGCTGTGTAGTGCAGGCCATACATGGTTTCTACGAAATTAGGTTCCCATGAGTTTTTTTTCTATAAATAAAGGGATTACACAGAAAAATACTCAAGTTGTTGTTGGGGGACAAAAAAGAAATAAAAGGAAGAAGTAAAAAGCCAAGAATTAAAAGCAATTGAGTTGAAGAAAAGAAAAAATAGGCTGAAGAAGAAAAGAAAATTAGGGTTACCAAAAGTTTGTGAGTGTTTATCAAATCATCATAATTTGATTGTAATGTTAAGAAAATTACGTCTAAATAATAAAATCCCAATCAAAATTAAATTTGTTTTCAAAACCCATTAACTAATAAAAATCTAACAAAATATCAATTAAAATTTAAAAATAAAATTAAAAAAATCAATAACTTAGTTGTTTCCAATCTCCCAACTAAAAAGTAATAAGATGGACTCTTATATGCCATCTGGGTCTCATGTCCCCACCAATTATTAATTTCCATGTATCATATTAATAAAATCTAAATCAATTTAAATATTATCAGTTAAGATCTTATTTTATGAATTAATGAATGAGTGAATATATTTTTTTAAATTTATATTTAATTTTTAAAAGAAATCAATATCATTGATGTTAAAATAATTTTTTTTTAATTTCTTAAATATAACACATCATGTTACTAGCTCATGTAGTGACTCGTTTCCGGTCTTCTATTCCAATATCTTGGTGGTAGCTAGAGGCATGGAGGGTTCAAATTGCTAATCATTTCACCAGAAAAAAATGAGAGAAAAAAATGAGATGATGGAGACACTCAAGAAAAAGTAAAGTGATTTAGAATTTGGCACGAAACATAATGCCCTGATCTGTAGGAGAAGGGCCCCGCCAAAGAGAAGATGTACCTTGTTCCCTTGAATTCCAATTTTGAAAAACTCAGCCTCCCTCCTCAAAAATGACATTTTTTTGGTTCTTTATTCCTCCTTTACTTTAATTTTTAAAGTGTATTTTTTAAATAATATTTTTTATTTTATTTAAAATATCAACATATCAAAATAATCTTAAAAATATATAAAAAATAATTTTTAAAAAATTCAATTTTTAAATTCAGTTTGTGGTCATAAAAACAAGCAACATTTTAGAAATATCAATCTATTAATGAAAATAAAGATAATAATGAATTAATACATAATAATATTTTCATGGATTATTTGGTAACATTTTGTACTTTGCAACTAAGCACAATAACTTGAGTTGAGATTAATATTAATAAAAGTAGCATTTGGTTATTGGTTGTTTACTTTTTTAAAAATATATTTTCAATTTTAAAAAAATAGTGGATCCCATAATGATTTGTTTCGGTTGACATTAGTGTTTTATATATATATATATATATATATATATATATATAAAAGATTTTGAGTTAAAAATGCTTTCTTTATTATTAAAAACCATTTTTTTCAAATGTCATGTGTTTTACATTTAAATAAAATCTACACTGATTTGAAACAAAAAAGAAAAAAAAAAGGAAAGAGAGAGATAGATGTACTTTAAAAAATATTTTAAAAAAAAAACCTTACATTACATTCTATATATATATATATATATATATATATATATAAAGGGTCAATAAACCCACATTATATTTCTCATGGAACAAGAGATACATGCCAGCTTCCAATTGACTTTTTACGCCCTCTCTACAAACTACCAGGGAGGCTCAAAATTCAATGCGTGCTTAATTTATTGAATTTCATGCTTAGGTTACGGGCATGGTTGGTATTGTACTTCAACTTGAACTGTTTTTTTTAATTTTATTTTTGTTTTTAAATTTGTCTTGTGATGTTTTTTAGTTATTTTAATATATTGATATTAAAAAAGATTTTAAAAAATTTTAATATATTTTTAAGTAAAAAACACTTTAAAATACAGTATTTACCATACTCTCCAATATATACTTAGGTTTAGGGCATGTTTGTTATTGTACTTGAACTGTTTTTTTAATATTTTTTTATTTTTATTTTTGTTTTAAACCTATCTTTTAATGTTTTTGAATTATTTTAATATATTGATATTAAAAAAAATTAAAAATCTACCATACTTCTCAATATATAATTAGGTTAAGGGTATGTTTGGTATTATACTTGAACTATTTTTTTAATATTTTTTACTTTTATTTTTTATTTAAATTTATCTTTTAATGTTTTTGAATTATTTTAATATATTAATATTTTTTTTAAAAAATATTTTAATACATTTTCAATTAAAAAACACTTTAAAATAAAATATCTACCCAACTCCTCAATATACACCAATACTTAAGATACATGTGATAATTATATATATATATATAAAGAAAGAAAGAAGAAGTGATGGATCAAAAGTCTGTCAACTTGACTAGTAATAGCTTGAAGGAGGGAGTCCCAGCAGACCTTTGGATTGGTCAGGAAGCGCTTGCGAAATGATCAATGGACCTGGTAAGAGAGTCCATGCATAAACAGACAGACCGCAATGGAAAACTCGTAGTCATGGAAATTAATTGTTAAAAGTCGTACAATACAATAATTATATCTTTCCAAAAACACATATTATCGTCATGATTTCGAAATTCATGTGATTCACATGCAAAGATCTGGACAAGTTTTCCATCATCCAGTGAGTTCTTCACAGGAATCTTGGATTTTTCTAAGAAAATAATAATAATCTTTGATCATCCAGACAACTTCGTAGAATTTTTAATAAGGTATGGTCCCAACAGCCTTTCGTTCTTAGGTTCCGGTCAATAAGAGCCCCTATTCCTAATATCTTATTTATCTGTCCAAATTCAAGGTAGATTACATGATAATAATGGATGATTTCCCATATTTGATTTCTTTTCTATTTTTCTCAAGGACAAGCCAAAACACAGAAAATGACTAGAAACCACAAATGCAAAACAAGACATGTCGGGCATATAAGTAGGGGTGGTCATTTTTTGTTCGGTTCGGTTTTTATAAAAAAATAATCATACCAAACCAAATTTTATTTTTTAAAAAAACTGAAACTGGTTTAAACTGACTGGTTTCGATTCGGTTTAGTTTTTTAGGGCAAAAACCAGTTCAAACCAGTTTGGCTTTGTTTTTTGGTTTGACTCGGTTTTTTACAGGTTTGGCTCGGTTTTTTTTGTTTGGGTTCGATTCGGTTTTTTCGGTTTTAGGCTTACAAAACTGAAACTGAACCGAACCGGCCAGTTTTTTAAAATTTTAATCAGTTTAATCGGTTTTTTTCACGATTTAATTTTTTTTATTATTTTTCTTTCAATTTTCTTGATTTTTAATTTTTTGCTCACCTCTAGATTTAAGCATCAACATGTAAAGAGGTGTTATTCTCGTGCCGTGAATTGTTAATTCCACCCCACATTTATTACATATTTTATTCATAGACCATATTACCCCTCTATCATTAATATAATTATAAAATATATTATTTTTACATAATAAAAATCTATTGAAATATTATATTCTAATTATTAAATTTAAAAATTAATTCAAACAACAAACAAGATAAATATAGATTGAAGTTTATATAATTTCAATTATTACCATATTATATATTTTTTAAAATAAATATATTGTTGGTGGATAATATTTGAACCTCAAAAAATTATTTAACAAGAAAAGAAATATAGTATGGCAAAAAATATTATAAAATAGTGATAAGTGATGATTAAAAAATATACAATTTAAATATTCTAATTACAGAACAAGATTTTCTGTTAGCGTATTCCTAGATATAAATGTAATAATCATATTTAATATCATTGTTTATAAAAATTCTAACTATCATCATTTGTGAAAAATATAGTTAAGGATATTTTGGTTAACCTAAGTAATATAGTTAAGAACTATTTAGACTTAATATCATATATAATCCAAATGAAAAATTTGGATTCGAAAAATCTCCAATATAATTTTTTATTTTTAGTAAAGGAACCGAGTTGAAACCCATAATTAAACTTTACAAAAGATGATATAAACAAAAGAGAAATTTTATTCATATTCTTTTTAATTTCAAGTTCATATGATATCTAATTATAATCTAAAAAATTGAAATGGACAAAATTTTATTTAGTCATGAGTTAAATTAAATGGGCATGGATTCTAATGTATTTTAGGTTTAGGCTTTCTAATTTTTTTTTTCTAAGAGTGGATATGAATTGTAAATAATTAATTAATATGACAAACAATTAATATGTATTTAATTTTGTAACATGTATTTTATTTTTAGAAAGAATTTTCATGCACACCGACAAAAACCATTTTTACAACTTTCACTAGCTATCCAATTCATACAAATAAATTCCTGGTATTTTCTTTGCACCTTCTCTATTTTATGGCCTAGCAATTAGGGTATAAAACCTGAACTCAAACCCATAAGGCTTAATCCCATGTTCCAACTCGCGCTACACTACAGGTTAAATAAAAAAAATTAAAAGTAAAAAAATTAATAATTCCAGATCATAGGAAATATTTTGAAATTGTTATTAAACCTAACCCAGTGGGTTAGCCTTGAAATCTACCGACTTGTCTCCTTACCTAACTCATGTTTAAAATTAAATCATGTGAAAGTTACCTCGATGTGACTCAATCAAAGTAGGTCTAAAGACAATCTAGATGACCAATAAAAAAATAATTTGGTTTTAAATTTTTTTTCAAAATGACACTATTTTTTTTTAATATTGAGACGAAAACATATTAGATTGACCTGGGCTTCGTGACTTAGCTTACCAAACTTGGGACCTGGGTCTTAGACTCTACTAGGTTTAATAACATAGTTTTTTTAAAAATATTTCTTACTTAATTATATGATAGTAAAATAAACGCTACAAATTCAAGCACAAATTAAATATCAGGATGTTTGTTTAAGATTATCATACCCCACAGAAAGCAAATTAAAATAAATTATGAAGATCAAATCACAATTATCTAAATGTTGAAGGATGAAAATAAAAAAAAAATTCAATAAATAAACTTAATACAAATCTAATATTGAAGGATAAAATTAGAAAAAAAAACAGAGAAAAAAGGACCTCATTAACTATTCATATGAAATTGATAAATAAAGATGAAATTGATAGAAAAAAAAACCTTTTGACCCGATTCTTTGCCTAGACAGGGTGTAAAATTAAACTATGTAGGAGTTTCTCCAATGTAATCTAATTGACTTGGCTGATCTATAGGGCTGGGTTTAATAATGATCTAATTCCTTACCTAACTCGAGTTTAAAATTAAAATACGTGGGAGTTGTCTCGACGTGATCAAGTCAACTTGGCTGGTTCAAAGATAATTGGCTGACCAGTAAAAAAACCTGAGGAAAAAATGGAGAAAAAGGATGAAATTGACATTAAAAAACCTCTTGGCCCAACTTTTTGTTTAGTTCAAGTTTAAAATTAAACCGTGTGGAAGTTGGTTCAACGTGATTTAGTTGATTTGACCAATTCAAAAGCAATCCAGATAACTGTAAGGAAAGATTGAGAAAAAAAAATGAAATTAAAATAAAAAAGGGAAGAATGAAAAAACTAGAAGGTTGAATTGAGAAAAAAAAAAAACAAGCTTCACTGTTTATATAAATATTAAAATGATTTTAAGTTGTTTTAATTATTGTAGTATAGAAGTAAATAAAATATAATTTTCCTGCATAGACGTAAATCATTTTCACAACTTTTACTAGTTATTCAATTCATATTAATAAAGTCGGTTTAATGTATGTTTGATATTATGATATATGATAATTTTTAAAAATATATTAAAATATTTTTTTTATATTAATACATTAAAACTATCAAAAAAAAATTAAAAACTATCAATTTAATATTTTTTTAAAAAACATACTTAAACATAAAAACCAAGCCTCCGCTAGAATTTGACCAAGCTTTTACACTTTTCTGCCCGCTCCTTTATTTCTGAAGAAAAAGAAACACATTTATTTAAACGTGTTTATGTTAGAAACAGTCAAGATATTGTATATAATTGTAGACTCCCTGTAGAATAAGTCAGGATAATTTTAATGACACACCTCTCACATTAACATAATGTATTAAAAAAAAAATAGTGCTGACTTCAATATTTAAATTCAGGAAGTATAAGAAAAAAAATATAATTATGTAAATGTTTAATAAATTTAATATACAAGTTAATTCAAACCTTGTTGAATTCACAACGCTAAATCAATTTATGTATTTAAAATCTTCTTGAAATTATTGATTTTAATTACAAATAAAATTCAATTCATAAAAAAATAATCAAAAACAAATAAAATGGAAAACACTTGATAGCAAATCAGAGGGAAGACACTTGATTTGCAAACAACGGGATTCAATTCAAATTAATATTAAAAATTATTTTCCAAAAATACTTTCCTTTCAAAAACTACAAAATCTACATCAAAAGAGCTGCAACTACATGTGTGCCTTATGCTCAAGCATTTTTGTTTCTCTTCACCAACAAAGTCGCATGATTCCATGGGTGCTATAATCCTAGATGGTGGGTGTGTATGATAACGTGGTTCAAATTATGTTTTTTAAAAGTTTTAATTTTTTTAATTTTAAATTAATTATTTTTAATATTTTCAGATTGTTTTATTGTGTTAATATTAAAAATAATTTTTAAAAAATAAAAATTTTATTATATTTTTTTAAAATATATTTTAAATCATAACTATTATCATATTTTCAAACACACCCACAATTTTGCTCCATCAACACACGCGGTGTTTGTATGTTCAAGGAATGATGATTAAACACGAGGAAGTGGCATTTGTGCAAACCGTGTCTCACAAAGTGTACATGAAATCCAATATAGAAATTCTGCAAACTTGATTCATATGCTGATATGAATCATGCAAATTAATCTGAGATATTCCAAACCCCTGAATACAATCCAAGATCATAGCCCTGTAAAAAAAGAAAAAAAAATGGAGCTGTATAAAATATGACAAAAAAAAGAGCACATAAAGCTGAGGAATGCAGATCAGCTACTGTATTCAACCTGGAGTAAGAAGAAGTTAAGTGAGCTGTACTAAGCTTTGATCATAGCCCTGTAAAAAAGAAGAAAAAAATCGAAGGGAAGGCTGGAAATTAACAGCCAGTTGGAGTCAAGATTGTAACAAAAAAGAAATATTTTTGAATTAAAAATAAAATATTCAAGATTGGTATTTTAATTCATTTTTATATCATTCCGAATTAATAGCATAATTAAATTTGATTTTGTGGTTTAATATTTTATTTTAAATATAAAATTAATATATTATTAATTCAATTATAATTATATAAAGAACTGAATTTAATTGCAAATGTCAATTGATTTCAAATAGGTTAATAATATTTTATTTTATTCATGCTATAATGAAGGAAAACGTGTATAGTCTTTTATATCTCCCTTCTTTTAAAAAACATTCCTTTCAATTTACTAATAAGGTTTCTCTCATTAATTAATCCAAATTAATAATACAAATATTTCTAAAAACCTAAAGAAGTTGGCTTTATTTTTTTTTAAGAAAGTAGATTTTCTAAGTGGATTTACTCTTTAAAAAAAAATATCAACCTTATGCATATAATTTCAAATAGTTTAGGAATAAAATTTTATTTTAATTAACGCATAAACTTCAAGATACTTTTTAACTAATTTTTGAATAACAAAAAGTTATTCACTAAACCAGTATTTAAAGGATTTATGTTTTAATCTTACCACAAATTAGAGCTTCATTAAAACAATCTTAAACCCTATTTGTTTAAGCTTTTCCAGCCTGTTTTTTAAATAAAAATAAAAATAAAGTTTAAAAAAAAACGTGAAAAATAATGCTTTTTAACTTGGTTTTTTTATAAGGTTGAGAAGGCTAAACACACATGTTAATTACTCTTAATCTTGATATTCTTTTTTTTTTCCTCTTAATTTTTCTGTTGTTAGATTATTAATAATCATTGGAATGAAACAAAATCACTTGTGGAAATTCAGCATATCCGGATCTCAAGTAAGTTAAATTAAATGATGACGTCGGTTCCTCTTAGATGATACCTATCTCCTTACGACATGTCAAATCGCCGGGTCAAATACTTGGGCCGGGACCCGAACAGGTCGTCATAGGTGTGAACAAGGTAACGTGGGCCATCCATTTTTCTTAATAATCACCTACTTATGATCTTTTGCATGCCTGCCACGTGGATAAAAAGATTTAGCGTCCACGCGTGGGACATGATAAAAGACGCGTGGATGACTAAAAAACAACGGTCCACAGGTGCCAGGACCCCAAACAATTAGGGTTATCCAATTCTATCTACTCTAAATTACTCTCTAATTCCTGTTTTAGAATTTAGTTAAAACTTAATCCTTCATTTTCAAAACTATACATTTTGGTCCCTTAACTTTTGTTACCATTGTCATTTTAAGATGTTGACAGATTCGTTTTTGAAATCTCTCACTACTTTATGGGAAAGAAAAAGATTCCTATCTATACCCTCTCAAGTTGTGCTTTACGGGATCTTAAAGTAGAGTAATAGTGAAATTCATGACAATAATATCTTGTCTACCGGGTTATGAGTTTTCTACAAAGATTTTTTTATAGAAAAAAATAGATTCGAAATAAAACATAATCAAGCCGAACTCTAAATTCACGAATTAACCCGCTAGGTTATGCTGGTTTTTATAACAAAATGGATAATTCAATTAGTTAGAAAGAAGATTACTGGAGTAAGCATTCTTGAAAATAAAGGTTTCAATCCACTTGTGGGGGTAATAATTGAACTTTGTTAGGGAGATAGGCCTTTTTGCGTAAATAATTGAACTTTGTAAGAGCATAGTTTTTTACCAATGAAAAATTTAATTTGTAGTACGAAAAGATACAAGATTTGATAAATGAAGGACTAAGTCGTAGTTTCACAGGTCAGTAATCTTTTTTGTTTTTACTGCTCTACTGCCATGGATTTCGAAATCCATGCAGAGGAAAGCAGCGAAAGGTTTTGGTAGCTTGTTTAAAGAAGGCGGTCACGAGTACGTACAGAACACATTATCTCGAAAGCCTTTTTTCTTTCCCTGTCTCCTTCACACGGTTCAACAGGTAAGAACAAAAATGTTGACAACATCTTGCTTCAAAAATAAATAAATAAAAAAAAGGATTTTAAAAAAAATCCAAGACAAAGCGAAAAGGAATCTAATAAAATAGAGATAAATAGATGACTAATAATTTTATTTCTTTATCAGGAGTACTGAGTTTAATATCTTTTGCTTTTACATTATCAAAAAAGACAAAAAATCCTTTGCGTGTAGTGCAAGTTTTCAAAGAAAGGAGAAATTAAATGGGTTCAAAATACAGTTAATTATCTAATTTTAGCAATAAATAAATACGAGTATGTAACATGCAGATAAATATCAATAATCATCGTACGTACATGTGTTGCTCGAACAATATTTTGGAATTCAACAATATTCATGTTTTTGTAGTGTTATAGAAATATTTGATTTTAAACTCAACAAAAGTTAAACAATGACTAGTCTTCAGTCGTGTGATATAGACTATTTTTTAAATTTTTTTTTATTTAGAAATATATTAAAATAATATTTTTATTATTTTTTAATTTATTTTTGATATCAGTACATTAAAATAATTTAAAAATATTAAGATGTTATTTTAAAGCTAAATAAAAAAAATATTTTAAAAATATAGTTGGACTACAATGTCAAATATGATCACCTAAGATCATTTATATTTGTATAGATTGGTAATTGGCATTGGGATACAAGAAGGCCATCTTATTTGGTCAAAATAATTTTTAAAATATATTTAATATAATTTTTATTTATATGAATTGTTCACCTATATAAGTAAGTACTTTCAATGTAGTTTCATCCTAATTAAATTGATAGAAGTGGGATTGTATGACTCACTTTAACGTGGTATACAAGAAATCAACAATTAGATTGTGTTGATTGTTATTTTATAATAAAAGAGAAAAACATAAAAGAGATAAATATTTTTTTATTGGATAAACGAAGATATAATTAGAAAATAAATTTGTCTATTCTTAGAGTTAGTTTTTATATTTTTAAAATATGATATACAATGACATGTCTTTTTTACCTCCATAGTTTTATCTTTTCTATTTTAAAATAATAACTAAATGATACATAGGTAACACACAGGAATTCCTGGTAAATTTTAAAAGGAAAAAAAAATAAAGAAGGACATTTCAATTCGCAAAAAACAATTTATTCATATATTTAATATACATATTATTTTATTTATATGGACCCTTCAAAAAAATCAAAAGAATAATTTTCTCTTAAATATATATATATATATATATATATATATCTTTTGTGATATATCCATCAATGAAGCTGTTGATTCAAAGCTAAAGTTTTATTTTCTACATTTGAACATGAGAATTAATTATATGTATCTAGATCTTAGTCAAAACTATAAATTATAAAAGGTCTTAATTCTCAATAAAGAAAAAAAAAGAAACAACAAAAGTAAAATAAATATCGCTTGTAGTGCATGCACGTATGATATAAATGATGGCAGAGAATAAAGCCCCCACCATCACCGAGACTACTTTTCTCGTAAGCCTGACGACTTCTAAACGCAATGTGAACTAATATTTATGAACGCAGCCTTGCCCACAAACGCCTAATAAAAAAAAATAATAAAAAAAAAAGAATTTTTGACAAATAAGTTTCCGCGTAGAAAGATAATGACTGGAAATAGGAGAGAAACTATGCAGAGGAAGAAAGAGATCAGTTCTTTAGTATTTCTTTTTCTTGAATCTGAACGAACAATAAAAACTGCTCTTTGACACCTTGAGCATAAAGAAAAGAAAATTTTTTCTTTTCTTTGACAATTTTCACACTTTCCTTCAGCGTTCACACCACCATCTCTTCATATATATCTTTCCTTCACTTTCTACCTCTATCTTTTTTCCTTTTTCTCTCTTCGAATTTTGATCAAATCAATCCTTTTTGTGGGTGTAAACTGATTTAGATTAGTTTGAGCGTGTGATTGTTATGGAGGGACATCTTCACCACCAACATCACAATCAGCATCACCTACAGCAATATCAGCTGCTGCAGCAGCAACATCACATCAGTGTAAACGTAGAGGCAAGTGATAAGTTTCCTCAATGGAGTATTCAAGAAACAAAGGAGTTCTTGATGATCCGAGCAGAACTGGATCCAACTTTCATGGAGAAGAAAAGAAACAAAGTTTTGTGGGAAGTTATCTCTAATAAAATGAAAGAAAAGGGTTATAATCGTAGCGCAGAGCAGTGCAAGTGCAAGTGGAAGAATCTTTTTACAAGATACAAGGTATGTATGTGTATATGTAGTACTATTTTGTTAAAGAACTTGAGAAATGGGGAAAAAGTTAGGGATTGGATTGGAAATATATGTTTGTTGATCTGTTTTATTGAGTGATGAACAGTGCACGGTAAATACTAAAACCCTATTAGCTAGCTACTTTACACACACACACACACACACACACACACACACACACATGTATATATTTACACATATATGTATGGTGTTTGATAGATGATGCGATCTCACCTTGTTGTTGTGTGTGTAGGGTTGTGAGACGATAGAACCTGAAGCTATGAGGCAACAATTTCCTTTCTACAATGAGTTGCAAGCGATTTTCACATCAAGGATGCAAAGAATGTTACGGGCTGAAGCTGAAGGAGCAGCGACTGGGTTGAAAAAGAAAGCAGTGAAGCTATCTTCTGACGATGAGGATAAGAATGAAGAAATTATTGAGGGCGAAAGGGGTGGCAGTAGAAAGAAGATAAAAAAGGGCAAGGCAGTTGGTGGAACTAGTAGCAGTGGAAATAGTATTAGTTTGAAAGAGTCTTTGGAAGATTTCACGAAGCAACAGATTCAAATGGAAATGCAATGGAGAGAAGTATTTGAGGCAAGGGAAAATGAGAGGATGATGAAGGAGATGGAATGGAGACAAACCATGAAACAATTAGAGAATGATAGGATAGTGATGGAAAGAAGATGGAGAGAGAGAGAAGAGCAAAGAAGGGTGAGAGAAGAGGCTAGGGCTGAGAAGAGGGATGCCCTTATCACTGCCCTCCTAAACAAGCTTAGAAGAGAAGACATGTAGTGATCAGCTTTCTTTCAATGTTTTTGCTGTTTTAGAGAAGAGGTTTGTCCTGAAACTCTCATTTTGGAGATGTTAGATATGATCTTTGATAAGCTTTATGTTATGATCCTCTTCTTTTTGCAAACTGTGGCTAGAAAAGCTTCGAGCTGGTTCTCTTTTTAATATTGTCTAATTATTTTTATGCTCCAGTGATCTTAATGATGAAGTCTAGTTTAATTGATATATATGCGTGTGTGACTAATTAAGTTTTGAAGCACATAATCTCAAAATCATCATGAATAAATTAAGGTTCAAGCTCTATGAGTCAAATCAATTCGGTGGGGGGGAAGAGCAAAATCTACATTCAGCCATCCCACAAACTCAAAAAAGCCAGAGATAATGCTTGAGAAAGTAGGGACGTAGCATCTATCCTATGCAACCCAATAAGCTCATCGTGCATGTTGTGCAGTTTGTTGTTAATGGTCCAATATTCTTGCTAATTAATGGCTAGCTCTCAACTTCAAGAAGGTGTTGCAACTTTCACTTACATGCAATATTGATCATTTACGCACAAAACATCTCTGATTTTTCATGCTGAGTGGTGCTGCTCAGTACAAGCCATTAACTACATGCAATTTTCCTAGAAGTAAAAACCACTTGAAAAAATGTCAACGGCAGCAATTTGCCTTTTGTCCATTTCGTTTGCAATTATATGGCGCAAAGGCAGGCTGATCATTGCATTGTATTTCTTGTTTCCAAGGATTGAATAAGCACTTTCTGAAAGTCAAAATATGTGCATGACTTATTTTCACTGGTAGAATTGTTCTGCTACCAGATGTAGCTTCAGTGGTCTCACGAACAAAAAAGAAAATATTGACTATTGATTCGTACAATTTGTTCATCAACCCAATCAGTTTTTGTCATGTGGACGAGCTGGTAGGATTGGTAAGCTACAAGTTCTGTTCATGGCTTGTAGAGAAGATTGTTGGCAGGGAAACGGACAGGTTAGGCTTCATTTTTTCTCCTCCATCAACGACGTTCAATCAGGGCCATGAAGAACATGTAAGTTTGTGACCCAGCCTCAGATATATATAATTTTGATATTCTTTATCCTCTAATTAATATACCTTAATATTTCAAGTTTGATATTAGAGGTCTAACTTAACCATTATGATGTTTCTCTTACTAATTAATATATATTTGTTTAACTTCATTTTGTTGTTTTTTTTTTATTATTATTAAAATCGATTGATTTATGTCATGGACTCATTTTGTAGATCTTTAAAGAAAGAAAGACATTTTGATATTGTCAATTCAGCAATTAGTTCGTTAACTTTATTGTTTAAATTCTTGAAACGATCTTAAATTAGTTTGATTAAGATTATATATTTATTAATATTGCAATTAATTATGAATATCATATAGTATTACATATTTAATATAAATTCATTTTTTTTAATTTTATGAATTGACATAGTTATTTGATAGTATAAGTATTTTTTTTCTTATCAAATGATCTAATAAATTCCAGCATAAAATAGTGATGAATATGTACAAGTTAAAATGATTTTTGAAATGTGGTATTGTTAGCCATTTGATTTTAATATAATATTATTTCATAGTTCAAGTACCATTTTTTTATTTTTATTTTTTTTTGAATGCTTTATGAAATAAATCATAAGATACACATACATATATTTCCAATTGAAGAGCTAGAATATTAGAATTCAACATTACAACATGAATCTCACTCTCTCTTTGTAGATTCCAGGCTCTAAATGATCAATTTATACTTGGTTAATGTGATTTAGTTGATTTGATCAATTCAAAAATAACTCAGATAATTATAAAAAAAAATTAAGAAAAATAAAAATAAATGAAATGAAGTGTAAGCTTAAAAAGATTGAGCACTAATATCATCTCCTAGAAACCATGTTGTTGGATCGATCAGTGGGATCTACAAGGACCCATTGATGGAGAATCTTAATGAAAAATTCATTTCTTGCATTATATATTAGTGACTAAGAGCATTGAAAGTGTCATTAAAAAAAAAAAAAAACAAGAACATATATAGCGAGGGTTATTGGACCTTGGCTAGTAAGTTGGCATTGCACCAATTCAATTGATTAAGGGCAAATCATTTGCATGTGATCAGTATATAATAGTTTAGCTGGTCATAGCTAGGTTGTCAATAAAATTATGATTCACAGGCATACGCATGTTATTTTATGCTTAAATTACGAATTGTCCAATTACCTAGTCTATTGAAGTACTCCGTGAATAATATAGGATGCTGCTAATTGAGTTCAAGGAATAATTAATTCCCCTAAACCGGCATAAATTAGCTAATTTGCCATTAAAATTCAATGTTTGATGGGTTTTTAATCTTGATTAGTAGTTAATTTTTTATTCGAAATCAAATTCACACACATATATATGAAGATTTTATATGGGAAATGGATTTTACTTTAGCCTTTATATATAGTACATATATAAAATAGAGAAGTTTTTTCCCTTTTTTTTTTATAAGAATAACTGAGGGATTTTAATAATTGTTATAATATTTTTTTTTTCAGCCTTTGAATATGGAAATTGATCATATCATAAAGTTTTGTACATCATCACCATCTCATAACTTTGACAAGTTGTGTACTTCATTACAAGTGCTGTGTTATTACCAGCTCATTTGCGCGTGATTCCATCTATGCTTTGAACACTTGATCAGAGGCAGACAAGATGTTTTCAAATTTGTAGCTGAGACAGCTAGCTATGCACAAACATGAACGTGTTCTTGTTCTTGTTTTTGCTTTTGCTTTTGCTGCTGTTAACAAACAAAAGGAGGATATTTTGTAAACCGTGTTTCAGAATTCAGACAGAAGGTTCTTCTTATTTTCCCACCGACTTGTCGTGTTTTACTGTTGATGCCAATTATACGTGTAGTCTTGGAACTTGAAAGCACTTGAGATTATGGCCTCCTTGAGCATTTGTTCACACTTCATATATATTATGGCCATAATTTGGAGCCCTCCATTTGAGATTCCTCCACTAAGTAAGATTCCTTCATTTTCTAACAAATGAATTTGTATCATGAAAAAGAATAATAATAATTAAAAAAACGTGAAAAATGATTGAAATTGATCAAATTCTAATAATAAGATTCATCCAAAAAATAAAAAAAAAATCGAAAATGTACAAATAAATAAGTGAAAGTTGATTAAATCTCTTTAAAAAAAACTACTTTAATATGAAAAACATAATGCATACCTATTTAAATAAAAAAAATAGTAAGTTACTAAATTTTTTTTTTTGAAAATTAGATTTTATTTTAATCTTACAAATCCTAAATTAAACCATGTGGGTCAATTAGAATTTAGGACGTGTCATTCATCAAACATGCCTGCCATCCGTTAGTGATTAAAGGCAATGAAGTATTTGATTGGTAGTGTTTGGGTTTGTGGTTGGAAAATATTTTTGAAAAAAATTAAATTTATTTTTATTTTAAATTAATTTTTAGATCATTTTAATATATTAATATTAAAAATAATTTTTTAAAAATAAAAAATTATTTTAATATATTTTAAAATAAAAATTATTTTAAAAAAGAATTCTTATAATATCTCCAAATACAGAATAGATAAGAGGTGAGATTTCATACATCAAATAGGTGGCAGAAAGACTCAATTATTTAAATTGACATATAGTAAGGGACCCCCAGTACTGTCGTTTACAGGCAAGCTAGAAAAATCTTATTTACTTTTTCTTGAATTTTGTATTACACAAACACGATAAAAACTTTATCTTTTATGGATTCCTTTTATCCTATGTATATAAAAAGTCTCTGCTAATTATTATTAATTGCTGTTTTCCTTCTGGAGACAATTATTAGCTGCTAATCTGGCATTTCCCACGAAGATTTTTTTTTTATTGGCGTTTCCCACGACGAATTTATCTACCTTGCAGTATCTTGGTAGTTTGACTAGTTAAATTATTATGATTTAGACAACAATATTTGTTTATATAATCTTGTGGATAACAAAATTATATTACTATATATTAAAAAAAAAACCTAGCCTTGTGAGTTGTTGACAAAGATTTACCTGGAAAAGATGTAGTTTTAATTTCCAAGTCAATAATCCAGATCCATTATCATGGAAGCCATCAATTTCATAAATCATATTCATAGAAGTACTCTTGCTGGGATATCAAAATAATAATTTGTAGAAGAGGTGGTTTCGTGTTAAGAGTTTAAGATTAAGGAGTTTGTTTTCTTTGTATGTAATTTCATATTAGAGTCCTATAATTGTTAATATTAATAGCAACTATAAGTTTATCTGGTCGTGAACTTAGGGCCTGTAGAGATTAGTCGAGATACACGAAAGCTGATCCTAACACCTAATATGAATAAAAAAATATAATAATAATAATAATAATAATTGCTAGATCTCAATTATTATTAAGTGTAGTTAATTGTAAAATTAAATATAGTTTTTTTTTTACGTTCCAATTCATTATATTAATTAATTAAGACTAATTTATTTTCACAAGCAATAAAAAAACACTTCTTAAATCAGCTTAATTTTATCCTTTTTATTTAAGTAAAATATATGTTTATGTTATATTATATAGCTTGATTAAGTTTTTTTTTATCAAACAATGAGAAACACGTCTCAAATCAGCTTATACTTTCAAATAAAATTCTTCTAATTTGAATAAAAAAAAATATAGAATGCACCGTCATGATAATTACAATAATATCTTAGAACTTATTCTTTATTTACAATTTATTTATTTATTTTTGGGTAGAATAGTATGATAATTAATTAATGGTATGTAGGGCGGTGGCCCTACAAATCTAGCCAACATAGGCACTACCGTTACAAGTGATGACAGCAAAGCAGGGGCATAATTATTGGTTAGTTCCCAAGGAAAGAACAGTCCTTGTTCGGAATTATAATTACAGCAAAATGTAACGGATCCGCTGACTTTTTTAGATATTGTATAAGTCAAACATGGCATTGGGTAAAAATGATACCAGCTAGTATATCATCTTAAGTGCAAAAAATCTGAATTTTTTTATTTAAAATTAATTATTTTTATATATTTTAAATTATTTTGATGTGTTAATATAGAAAAATATTTTTTAAAATAATAAATATTATTTTAGTTCATTTTCAAACGAAAAATATTTTAAAAAATAACAATTATCACACTCTTGAATACCTTTTAAATATTTTACTATACGGTACATATATCTATTTATTAGATTGAAACAAAAATCTATTATGATAGATTTGAATTTATTAAAAAAATATAATTATTATTTTTTATTTTTTTTAAAGAAAATAAAAAAAACTAAGTTAATATGCTTAAAAAATAAAATATTATATTGTTGTTGTTGATATGCTTTGATTAGCCTACATTAATCAAAATATTGTTATATTTAGCTTTAACTTTGATTTTAATCTAAATTGAAAATATAATATAATATAAAGATAAAATTATGAATAAATCAATTAATATTTTATAATTCAGTTTATAATTTATTTATTAAAATAACCACAATTCATAAACATCATCGCAAAACAATTAAGAATGGACCCATATTGGAGATTTAAGATTTTGACATTGCATGTCATAATTAGCTGATTAATTTTGCCGGAATTAACTTGTAAAATAGCTAGAAACTCAAGAACCGATGGATTTTATTTTGAATTAGAAAGAGAGAAAAGTCAAAGAGTCATAGACTTCTCCATTGATTTTTTTTCTTCCTTTCTTCTTCCTCGCCTCACCTACTCCGTACCCTTCATCTCCCATTGAATACCAAAAAGGTTATAGACATTGCCTCTTTTTCTTCGTAATTCTCTCTCAAGGTACGGTCGATTAATCTCAGAATATTTTCGTCGTACTTGCTCAATTTGTCAAATATTTAAATCATTTAAAATTTACAATTTGCAACAGCCAGTCTTTAATGTATTCTTTAATTTTATTTTATTTTATTTTTGCTGGTGGCATTTCTATTCCTAGATAGAAATTATAATTTGCTCGGTCTTTGTTCTGTGGCTACTATTTTCGACGTGACAAATAGGATAAGTCATTGACTTGCAAGCCCATTAAATGACAAATTTATTTATTTTTTTCCACAACTTGAAAGCTTAAGAGGGTGTTTGTTTTTGAGGTGGAGGTGGAGTTTTGTATGTGGAACCCATCAAAAAAGCTAAGAAAAACAATAAAAAGTAGCTTTTGTGGTTGAGTTTTGTGCATAAATGAATTGTACCCAACCTCAAACTCAACCACAAAAGCTAAAACAAACACACTGTTACGTATACTTCAATAGCTTTTCTAGAAATACTTTCACATCAAACTTGGGTATTTTTTTTTAACAAAAATATTGTCAACAGAATATTTTATTTTCTCTACTATTCTCTCTGTCGCACTCGACATCGTGGCGGCCTTAAAAATAATTATTTAATGGAAAAGAACGGATTTCTGGTATCCTATTCTTTAATGGGGAATGGTCTTGTTTAAGGAGTCGCCACCTAGTATTATGGTCACTAGGAACCCTAACTGGTCAACAGAGATTCTATGGTTCGGGACTGGTTACGTAAAAGGAAAGATATTATCACCCCTTAAACGTTCTGCCTGAGGCAGACTGCATTGCTGGTTTTGCCTTAAATTGCTAAATGTTTATTAGTTTAGGCTATGATAATTTTGCGTGTAATATTCATGACTCTGGCGTCAGTAAATATTTAACTATGGATATTTCCAACTCTGGCGTTGGTAAATATCACGTGGCTATAAAAATAAATTTAAATCAGTTTTTTTTAATTCCTGACTCTGGCGTCAGTGAATAAACAAATCAAATAAATTTATTTTTTAAGCATACACATTTTTTATGTAACTAAATAAAAGTAAAATACAATAAAATAAAATAAATTTACATCAGTATCTTTATTCCTGGCTCTGGCGTCAGTGAATAAACCAATAAATTTACTTTATTTTATTTTATTTTTGCATGCATATTTTTTATTTTTATGTAATTAAATAAAATACAATAAAATAAATTTGAATCAGTATTTTTATTCTGACTCTGGCGTCAATGAATAAAAATAACAAATTCATATTTATTTTTTTTATTTATACATACACACATCTTTTTTTTTTGTTTTTTTTGTTTTTTTTTTCTATTTTTCTATTTTTTTGGGTTGGGCCCACCTCAGCCCATATGGGCTGGGCAAAGCAAGCAAGAAGCACACGTGGAATGGCTCCACGCGTGCATGCATAGTGCGAAGGTAATTAATTTACCTTCGCACTGTGCAACATTACATTCAAAATGAATGTACAAAAAATCAAAAGCAAAAAATGGCTTACATTTCTCCGAGGCGGTGGGGATAGTGGTGCCCGCGGTTGGCCTCTCGTCTGCCTACGACCTTTCCTTTTGCTTCTTTTTGCTTCTGTGCCCGTATGCTTTATTCTTTCAGCTGCTCTTGAGATGATGATGAAGGTGTCGGCTTTCTGTTACTGGTTTGGGTGTTTTTTTTTGTGCAGGGATGTCTGCAGAGATGAAGGCTATGGTGATGACAATTCTCTATGTATGCTGTATTTCTTTCCTCTCATTCTCTCTGTGTATTATTTCTTTGCTCTGGGTTTTTTGCTCTGTTTTCTCTGCTTTTTTTCTTTGTTTTTTTTGGGTTAATTTTTCGGTCTTTGCTCTGTTTTTGGGTTCCTTTTTTCGCCTCTGGTGTGCTTATGTTCTCTGCCTTGGCTCCTTCAATGATTTTCGCTTTTTTTTTTCGCATAGACTGGGATCAGTATTTATAGGGTAAGAGTCCTTTCGCTTGTGAGAAACCAAGTTTCAATCAAACTCATTCTCTTTTTTGAAGTTTGAATTTGATTAAGAATCAAATTTGAAAGCGGATAATTATCATTATCTTAAAGATAAGAATTATCTCGAAGATAAAGATTATCTTGAAGATAGAGATTATCTTGAAGATATAGATAAAATGATAAAAGCACATTGTAGTCCTTAATTTTCACGGAAGTTGACAAATCAGACTTTTCATCGAAATAAATCTCTGATCTTTTAATTTTTCATTTTAAACCCTGTAAAAATTAAATTAAAAGTCAAAGGACCAAAACTGGGTTATGACAGTTGCCCCCTCTTTACAATGCTTACGGTGCAAATGCATTAGAAAATTTATTTTCTTTTGACTTTGTATAGTAAGTTTTGTAAAGAAGAATAATTATGAAAGCCCTTCCTCTTTTCCTCCTTTTTTTTTTCTTCTCTTTTTTTTATTGATTTTTTTGCTTATTTTTTAAATAGTCTAATTATTCCAGGCGACCTGCCTGATAAAGAATAAAATGCGAAAAGGGTTTCGCAAGTGGTCTAATTGTTCCAGGCGACATGCCTGATGATTGAAAAATACGAGGATTTTTTTTTTTGTGATGGTATATTGTAATGGGAGTACACAGTTAAATCACCTTGACATTTAGTTTTTTTAAATCTAATTTTAATGTGAAAATGTAATTGTAATTATTTCAAACTAATATTTTTTATTAGAAATAATAACATAAATGAAAGGTGTTTATTTTGAACTGCCGGTTGGTTTTCCCAAGATCTAACTCCTAAGTCCAAGTAAGAGAAATCTACGTAGTCTTGTTTGTTTTTGCGTTTCAAAAACGCTTTTGAAGAAATTTAAATTTTTTTATTTTTTTATTTTTTGTTTTCTTTAAATTAATATTTTTTTAGTGTTTTCAGACCATTTTGATGTCCTAATATCAAAAATAATTTTTCAAAAATAAAAAAAACTATTTTAATGCATTTTCGAGAGAAAAGTACTTTGAAAATCAATCATTAGTACACTCTGGAAATGCTAAGAGCACTGGTTGGTATATCTCCTAGCTCTTTGCCTCCATTTTAAGGACTTACTCTTTATAAATTTTACTTGTTTATTGAATAAAGAGTTTTTTTGATGAATAATACTTGTTTATATTGTTTTGTTTTCAATAGATAGATGTATTTGGTAAACCATTTTTTGAATATAATGAACAAATATGGAAAAAGGAGAAACACAAAAGAGAAATTTTTGGACTCTAAAATACTTTGTTGGCAAATTCCTCAATTTGAAGCCGAACACCTCTTGGAGTTGAGCAACAATCTCCATGCAAACATCAGCATAGAAAAATTCTGATAAATTGGGCAATTGGCAATTAACATATAAAATGAAATGAAAAGGCGAAATAACATAACAGTAATTTTGTTTTTTTGTTTTGTTTTGAAATAACATAAATTTGAATGTTGAGGTTCTTAACCATGACATATAATTAATGTCATGGTTCAAAAATACAACATTGATTAAAATTTTATTGTGGTTCAAAAATACGACATCAATTAAATTTCAATACTATTAACAAGGATGAATTGGTCATTCAATTTATAATAGTCAGTTAAATCGATCGACCGGTTGACATTGAAAAACAAAGGTAAGCTACTGTGTAAAAATAAAATTTTTGAGATTTTAATTGGAATTTTTTTTTAGTATACAAGTTGGACAAAGATATACATTTTTTCTTATAAAACATATTTGGAAGATAAAGTTTATAAAATCATAGTTTTTGTGTGTGAATTGATCGACTGGTGAAGCTAGAGGATTGATAATGAGGCTACTCCCCTTCCCAGCAACAAATTTTTCCATCATCTAAATTTGAAAAAAAAAATGTTTTTGTATGAGATTTATTATTTAATTTTTTTAATCTAACATTTAATATAGTTAATAATTAAGAGTTAGAAATTTTAAATTTTTAAAAAACTTTGGGCAAAGCTTCCCCTATATAGATACTATACCTAAAGTTTTATCTCGCTTAAAAAAACCACAATAACTAAACTCAACAAATTCTCACATTTCATGATCACAAGTGGCCCCATGATTACAAATAAAAAAAACATATATACATGCAAAATGAATCTCAAATATTTAAATAATACAACATTCAAGTAATTGAAATCTCAAACATATAAACATAACTCATATATCTATCTACGTCTAGGTCATTTAGTGGATGATTCAGGCTTATCAATAGCACGACTGGGTCCAGCTTTTGCACCTACCTGAGTGACTTTGTTATCTGCCACGACATCATCAAGAGTTAACCTATCCCTAAAGGTTTCAAGTTTAGTGCATCAATCATTGACCATTGGGACGCATAGAAGTAACTTTTATTTTCTTTGTCAATATTACGAAGCACAGATTCGGCCTCTCGGCTCTCCCGTATCATGAAGCCAACCTAATTTTAATAAATCATTAATGTTAAATTAAAAGATCAATACATAAAACCCAACATTTTACATATATTAATTATAATCAAGCCTTCCTGGTATACGTCTATGACTAAGTGTCCAATCATGAGAAACAACAAAACTATACCCATAAACATCTTCAAATTCAGGAACAAGAGGTATGAATTTATCATCAACATCATTATTAACATCCTCATTAATATTTACTGTCATATTCGGGTCTAACGTATCATCATCTTCATTGTCACTAGGTTCAGAATAGTCAAATCTATGTTGATCAACAAATAGATTGTCAAATATAGTATCATTTATCATTTGCAGCAAATCATTTGCAATAAATTGTTTTTATCTTTACTAATTGATTTTAAAAGACCAGCATAAGTTGGGACAAATATAAATTTTGGTCAATTATTCACATACAATATCATCATATTTAAACCACTTTGGATGAAAGAATCAATCATTATTTTAAAACCGTTATCACACACAATTGGTACAGTATAACATTGATGTTCACTAATTTGAAACCTTAAAGTTATTTTAACATCAATATCATTATAATTCTACCCTAGTCCATGAAAAATAATTGCTTTTTTTTTTGTATATGACATGCGTAAAATACCATTTAACAGCAAACTACTCCTGTCATTGTAAGTGATACTACTGTTCACATTAGGAAAAATAGTGTCATCGTGATGACTTAACATAAATATGTTATAACAGAATCTATAAAAAAAAAAAAAATTGAATTCTGGTCAATTGGACGTAATTTTAACTAAATTATACTACCCATACCCTAAATAGAAAAATTTACAACAAATTTAATCAAATTCCTAAAATTCAATGTAAAAGCAAACTTCATCAAAATTAAACATAATTCATGATACAAAATTTAATGGATATTTTCATGATGAATTGAATTAAATCAAACTCAAATTCATAGCAAGTTAAAATAATTCAAAGAAAATATCAAATTCATCAACTGATCAACAATTCAATGCAACATGTAATTCGTCATAATTCTACCACATTCATGCTCTTTTGCAAGGCATTATCAAGCATAGTTAATTACATTATTAGCTTATCCAAATAATCCACACAAAATCCCTAATTCGACAACTTATTCAAAATTAAACGGGACATATAATTAATTGAAATAATTAATTCATAATTAATTCAACCTATTTTTATGTTCAACTATATCAAATCAACCTTAATTGATGGTATTTTAAACTAATTTATCATTAATGCAACAAACCCTAAATTCACTATAAACCCTAAATTCAACTTAAACAATCATTTCATTTCATTTTAACCAAACCAAACACAAATTTATAACAATGTAGTATATTTACCTTGCTTGTAGGAATAGAAAAAAGGCTGAGGATTTGCTGGCAGAGGCGATAGTGGCGGTGGCAACGGCGATAACAATGGATTTTTAACAAAAAACAAACATCAAAGAATACTTAGAGACTAGAATGTGTTTGATTTTTAAGTGTTTTAAAGGGAAAAACAAGTGTTTAGTGAGTTTCTTAGAGATATATGAGCCGAAGGTGTTAATATATAGAGAGGAGTTGTTGTGTCTGTGTTCTTCGATTAGGAGATGAGTTTAAATTTAACGACATGTCGTGCTTTAGAAGCACAATAATATAAAAGTGTGTTATTTCATTATATCTTTTTTAAATGATGTTATTCTACAAAACTTTTAACTTACTATGCTAATTGTTTTTTGAAAAAAAAACTCACTTTATTGGATTAAATCTTAAACCATAAAAAAAAATTGATTTAAGATTATAACCATACAATTAATGACATCCACACTTCCTTCAAGTTGATCAGAAATGAACCCTTGAGAAACTTCATTATTCAATAAACAAGGCAAAATCTTTATCACAATAATCACAAATAGATAAGGTGTGTATATAATTCTCTAATTATCAATTTGAATAATCAAATATTAAATATAATGTACATAATCTTAGAAATTTATGATTTTTATATTTAAATAATTATTAAATAAAATATATCTTAATCCATAGCAAACATTTTAAGATATAGGAATCTTGAAAATAATTTGATGATAAAAACTATGTGATGTAGTCGGGTTTGAGATAACAAGTGATGTTGAATAGTTAAGATTGGATCTATTATGACTAGATGATGATTTGCCCTAGACAGATTATGTGGATGGTCTAGTAAATGCATTTATGGGCCAATGAGATAGATTTAGACCCAAAACAAGGTTTGGTCGCACCGTACCAGAATGATGGCTAAAAAAGGATATAACTTTTTATCCAACCATCGGATTGAGATGTTTCCTTTTTAGTAGCCACTACATCGCTACACAGACCATCGGATCTTTAGATATAAAAAATCTCGTCTATACCTCTAAATTGGTTGTTTTGTTATTTTCTTTATTATTTTTGGATTTCATGCATTTTTTTGGATTTTATGGTTATTTCCTTTATATTTTATAGATTCTTATTTTTGTTTCCTTGTTACAATAGTGTTTATGACATATTTAAGGTTTGGTAAACTCCTAATGAAACATACATCATCAGTTTTACTTCTTGAGAGAATAAACCTGTGAATTTTAAGGTTCACATCTACCACACCTTTTGTTTATCAAATATTTTTGTTATGTGTTTGTTACTGTTTTTAAATTCCATATGTATCACTATTTTACTCTTATTTCCCTCAATTCTCTTACGTAAGTTTTTGATGAAATAAAACATACAATTATAGGGTTGAGAGATGATTAGTTTTCTAAGTAGACTCCTTATATTATATATACATCATATATGTCGTTCGTGAGTGCACGTCACAGCGAATGTGTCCACTCTCTTGCTTTGAGTAATCGGTATAATAGGAGAGACAAAGAGTTCTTGTGTTTTATTAGTGGAAAGAGGGAATGAGTGTCGCCACATTGAATTTTAGTCACTAGAAACCCTAACTGATCTAAGAGATCTGACACTAGGACTGGTTGCGTAAAGGAAGGTATTAGCACTCGAAATATGTCCTACCTAAGGTAAGCTACATTGTTTAATTGTCTAATAAAAGTTGAGGTTTTATTGTGCTTTCTTATTATTGGTTTGTTTAAGGTTTAAGAAAAGTTTTACTAGGTAAGAAGATTCTTATCTTATCGGGAAAAACCTAACCATTTTAATGTAAAAAAAAAGAAGAAAAACTAACTTTTATTTAATATTAGGAATACGTCTTAAGTATAAATTCGTAATCCCAGATATTAAAAAAAAATAAAATAATTCTTTTGATATTTTTGAAATATTGGCCTAGTTCTCATGGCTTTAATAAACTAGTTATTAAAGTAAAAAATGCATGTTAATACATAAATTTTGAATTTTTTTGCTCTATGACAATATGATATGAAAATTTCTATATTTGAGAGACTTGACTGTATGTAATGAAAACAAGTTTTTTTTTGTTTTTTTTTGTGTAATGTTTTGCAATGTTTGGGAGAAAATTGTGTTTTTTAATACAAGATTTGTATTTTTACAATATAAAAATACTAAAAATACAAACCAATATTAATCAAAATTGAGAACAATACGCGAGAAAATCACAAATTATTTTAAAGGATTTTTGGAATCCTTTTGAAAAAAATTTTAATTAATATATAATATAATATTATTATATTATAATAAATTAGAATGGGTCTGACCCAATTATATGGGTTGAGCCCATCCTAGCTGCGCCGAAATCAGCCTAGAATAAATTAGGTTAAGATTAACCCAAAGGTGTTGGGCCAACATCGGCTCGAGACAAGGATTGGGCCGGTGTCGGCCCAATAAATTTTCTCCTTTTAGACTGGGATTAACCCGACCAAATTATTTTAGTCTGGTTCAAAACTAGTCTAGCCTTGTGAACAATGGAGAACTCTCCGCTGTTCACATGCAATATGAATAGTGGAGAGTGAATTAATTCACTCTCTATTGTTCGCTTTGCAGAACAGTAGAGATGACAAAGCAAAAGAAGAAGGATGAGGAGAAGGGCGAGGGAAAGCTAACTGGGTGGTGTCTTGTGACGGTGGTGGCGAAATGTGGCTGCAGATAGTGGCGTTGCGGTAGTTCCTCCCATTTTCCCTTATGCTTCTCTTTGTTTCTTCATCCTTATGTTTTTTATTTTTATTTCTCTCCTTCTTTCCTTTTCGGTTTTCACCTGTTATTTCTTTCTTTTCTTCACTTCTGTTTCTCTCGTTCTTTTGTCCTGTCGTTCTTTGTTCTTTATTTATTTTTCACCTTTTAAATCCCCTTCTGTTTCTTTGTCTTTCATCCCCTTCTCTCTATTTTTTTTCTCGTCTTTCTTTCCTCCCTAGTCTTCTCTATTTTCTCTGTTTTTCAACTCTCAAAATCCCTCTTTTCTCTTCATTTGTTTTTCGTTTGTTCGTTCTCTCCTTCTCCTAAAAATGTCATTCCCATCACTTTTTTTTCTCTTGTTCCAATCGTGGCGTAGGGGGAGCGAGAGCTACCTTACCCCTGTCTAGTCATGGGGACTGGGTAAGGTGCCTGAGGCGGCCTCTATACAGCTGCTCGCAAAGCATGGCTCTCCTCGCATTTTATTATGGTGGTAGGCTATAAAGGGGTGTGGGTTGTGTCAAGATTTGAGCAAGTGGGAGGGGGGGAGAGAGAGAGAGAGAGACTGCAAAATAAACCTTTCTTCCCCTTCTCTATCTTCGTCTAGGGAAGAAAAAGTTACACAGTGCCATCAAAACAACATTATTTTCAGCTTTGTATTTTTTTTTATTAATAACAATGAATGAAACGACATCATTTTGTACAAAATGTGCTATTTCATTTAAATGAAAATTGCACCAAAGAAATCACTTTCCAAATTAGTCCTTAATTATTTATTTATTCAATCAAGTCCTCAATTGCAATTTTGATTTAAGAATCAATTCAATTGCATCCATGTCAAATTCAAATGTCGGACTTGATGTTGACTGCCTTTTTTTATTTTGGTCTTTAGTCTCAGATTTATGCAATTTAGCCCCAATTGACCATCAAACTTTCAAATTTCTTTAATTTAGCCCCTGATTCTCGTCAATTGGGTCCCTAGAGTTTAACGCCCTTTACATAATGGTCATTGGCTGTGGATTTCTTTAATTTAGCCCTTAATTGGCCTAAAAACTTTGAATTTCTTGCAATTTTACCCCTGATTTCAACCAATTGACTTAGTAAAAATTAAATTTGGTATTTTAAAATTCCAATCTTCTCAAAATAAGCTCAAATTGAGCTCCTAAACTTAATTTTTCACTAATTAAACCCCTAATAAAATTAATTTAACCCACTTAAAGTATAATTAAGTCTTTACATTAATTAAATCCTTAAATTGGACTCAAATTAATTCTCAAACATAATTAAACTTTAATTTGGCCTATGATTAAATCAAATTGACCTATTAAATATTTAATTATACCCTTGGACTTAATTTCTATACAAATTCATCCAATAGTCATTTAATTTGACCTTGAATCTGCATTGTTTCTTCAGTCTTGGGTATAATGGGATACAATTACACTTTTAATTCCTTCTGAAATTGCAGCTTGATTTTCCCATGTTTGAGATCCTTCACGGCTTGCTTTCTTAGCGTTGTCAATCTTTATTTTATTTCTTCATTTTTGTTTTGGAAGAAAAAAAGTGAATTTAGATAATAACCTAAAAATAAGTTGTAACATTTGTCGCATATGTGAGGCATCATGACGATTGCGTCCCCTCTTGTATTTTTATATAATCGGGAAATGTGGTAGATAAGGATTTCTTGTCTTTTCAATAAAGAGAGGGAATGAGAGTCACCACCAACTTTGTTTTGTCACTAAGAACCCTAGTTGGTCTCAGAGATTGGGCATGAGAACTAGTTGCATAAAGTGAAGCTATTAGCACCCCAAATACACCCTACCTAAGGTATGCTATATTGTTTAATTGTCTGATATATGCTAAGATATTGTCGCGTTTTTTAATTGTTTTTCTGTTTAAGATTTAAGAAAAGTCCTCTTCAATAAGAAGATTCTTATCTTATCGGGTAAAACTTAATTGTTCTAATGTTGCTAAAGAAGAACTAACTTTTTAATATTGAGGATACGTTTTACGTATAAGTTCGTAATCTCATATATTAAAAAAAAATATTTTTTTGGTATTTTTTGAAAAATTAGTATAGTTCTCATGACTTTAATAAACAGGTTATTAAAGCAAAAAAAATGCATGCTAAAACGTATTTTTAAAATTTTTTTTGTTATATGAAAATATGATATGAAAATTTCTTACAAGCTTTAAGAGACTTGACCAGACTTGACCATATGAACGAAAAAAGATATTATTTTGTTTTTCTATATAATTGTTTTGCAACATTTCAAAGAAAACTGAGTATTTTAATAAAATATTTGTATTTTTACAGTATAAGTACACAAACCAATATTAAGCAAAATTAATAGAAAAATACGCGGGAAAATCATAAATTTTGAAAGGATGTTTTTTGGAATTTTTTCAATATATAATATTATATCATATAATGTTATTAATATATAATGGGATGGGTTGGCCTAAATATATGGGTTGATCCCATCCTTGTTGGGCCAAACTCGGCCTAGAAGAAGTGGGGCCAACATCGGCCCAGAAGAGTGTTGGGTGGGTGTCGACCCAAAGATATTTTTCTTTTATGTTTTTTGGATTGGCTTGGACTCGACCCAACTATTTTGGTTTGAGACAAAGTTGTCCAGCCCGCTAAACAGTGAAGAAGCTCTCCACTATTCAATTACAAAACAATGGAGCAACCGGAGGAGGAGGAGGAAAAGGAGGAGAGGGGAGGTTAACCTGGGGGTGGTGATGTTGTTGTTGACGATGGCTCACGAGGCCGGAGTCTGGGCAAGTTGGGGGGGCAAGAGAGAGAGGCGTTTGCAGGGGAAATTTCTTCTTCTATACCTGCCTTGCGCATCCAGGGGAAGAAGAAGAAGCACAATACTTTTAAAATGGCACTGTTCTGCGTTTTTTTTTATTTATGTGAACACTATATGAAATGGCGTCCTTTTGCACAAAACACATTACTTCATTTAAAAGGAAATGGCGCCAAAAACATATCAAATTCCAAATGAATCCTTAAATTTTGATTTGTTCAATCAAGGTCTTAAATGCAATTTTGATCTTAAGAATCAATTCAATTGCATCCCTGTCAAATTCAAATGCCAGCCCTGAAGTTGGCCGCCTTTTTCACTTTGAACCTTGGTTTTGAATTTGTGTATTTTGACCCTCAATTGATCAATAAACTTTCAATTTATTCAATTTAGCCCCTGATTCAGTCAATTTCAGTCCCTCTATTTACACGCCTTTTCCAATTTGATCCTTGGTTTTAGATTTCTTCAATCAAGTTCCCAATTGGCCATCAAACTTTAATATTTATACAATTAAGCCCCTGTTGTAACCCAATCAACTCTTAAAAATTAGAATTTGACCCCTAAATTTTAATTTCTTCCAATTAAACCCCAAATGACTTCAAATTAATTTTTCTTGCAATTAAACCATTGATAAATTCAATTAAACCTTTAATAAAATTTAATTAAGTCCATAAACATTTAATTTTGGACGTTTCTTCTTTAAATTGAATTTTCTTTTTCAACATGACTTTTATTAGTAAAAAAATAGTGTCAAATTTCAATATTTATATTTTTGAACCTCCTCAACTAATTTTTGGTCATTTTCTGGGCACTCTCACATTTTCTTCTCAATACTATTATTTTTTGGTTTTCTTCTGAATGTATTTTTTTACTTTTTTATATTTTCTAATTTTTTTGTGGGGATCCAAAAATGGATAAGAACAACAATGTGTGCAATTTTTAAATTGACCAATAGGATTTTAGCATTAATATTTATTTAATCATTCAAGAGCCCATTATCTTATTCATGTGGGCCATAATTTATAATTTTTTTACTTGGCTTTGAATTTGTGTATTTTGACCTTCAACTGATCAATAAACTTTCAATTTATTCAATTTAGCTCCTGATTCAGTCAATTTCAGTCCTCTATTTACTTGTCTTTTCTAGTTTGGTCCTTAATTTTGGATTTCTTCAATCAAGTCCCTAATTGGCCATCAAACTTTAATATTTATGCAATCAAGTCCCTGTTTTGACAAAATCAACTCTTAAAAATTATAATTTGACCCTTAGACTTTAATTTCTTCCAATTAAAGCTCAAATTGACTTAAAAATTAATCTTTCTTACAATCAAACCCTCCATAAATTCAATTAAACCTTTAATAAAATTTAATTGAGTCCATAAACATTTGATTGTGGACGTTTCTTCTTCAAATTAAATTTTTTCTTTTCAACAGGGCTCTCATTAGTAAAAAAATATAGTGTCAAATTTCAATCTTTATATTTTTGAACCTCCTCAACTAATTTTTAATTATTTTATAGGCACTCTAGCATCTTCTTCTCAATACTATTATTTTTTGGTTTTCTTCTGAACATATTTTTTATACTTTTTTATATTTTCTCATTTTTTTTATGGAGACCCAAAAATGGGTAAGAACAGCAATATGTGCAATTATTAAATTGACCAATAGAGTTTTAGCATTAATATTTATTTAATCATTCAAGAGCCCATTATCTTATCCATGTGGGCCACAATTTATATTATTTTATTTGGCTTCCATGACCTTATATATATTCATTGTTTAATAAATATATCAACATAATTCACGTAGAGTAACACTAAAATCTTACCTACATTTATCACATCATACATCATAGTTACGTAAGAGAACTAATAAGAGTTATGGTAGTTGTACATCATCGATTCAACATGTCCCTTCCATATACTATAATATTAGTCCTTCATGTTGCATATAATTGGTCCAATTTCTATTATTGTTATACTAATTCAATCATGTATACGAAATTAGAGTGTCAAATACATAATTTTCATAAAGTCATGATATATTATTAATAATAATGTCCAATAACACCTATTATTTCAACATAACTGATAAATGTTTTTGGTGATGATTCTTTTGTTAATGTTCTTTTCATTAGTAAATCAACAATCATAAGACTGATGCTCATGAATTCAATTGACACTCGTTGTTTCTAAACTTTTTCTTTAACAATAAAGTATTTTAATTCTATATGTTTTGCAGTATGTTAATACTTTTTATTTTTAGAAGAAAGATAACCCTGAAATTATCATAATTGTCAATAACTTCAAGTTCTAAAATAAAATTCCATAACCAATTCAACTGACTTATGTCCTCAAAGCATGTCAAAAATTCAGCTTTTATAATGGATGCAACAATAATAGATTATTTCACACTCTCCCATAAGATTTCTCATCTAACTAAAGAACAAATATCACAATGTGAATTTTCTTATATCTACACATCAAAGAAAATTTGAATATGAATATTCAATCACCTTAAGATGATAAAATTTTCTATAAGCAAGCATATAATATTTTATTCCTTGAAAGTATCCCAATATTTTCAATAGAGTCGTCTAGTGATCCAAACCTAGATTAATAAGAATAAAGTTGATGTTTGAGTTGGTACAAGTTTGAACATACATCAAACTTCTAATAATTGAAGTATAAATATATTTTTTTTATTTATTTATATTCCAATTCATTCTTTATGCATTACATAAGACCAAATTTATCTCTTTTTTTAAAGTTGAATAACATTTATTGAGCATCTATTTAATCTAAATCTCCTTATAACTTGGAAAATTCCTATCCCAATAACATAAGTTTCCTCTTCCATTTCAAAGTTATTATAGAGAAATTATTGATCTCATGTAATAAACTAAGATAATTAATTGCAAGCAAGATTTCATTAATATAAAGAATAAAAAATGTAAACTTGCTCCCACTGACCTTGACATATATACACTGGTCAACAATATTTTTCTTAAATCTAAAGGAAATAATAGTATTATTAAAATTAAGATACCATTATCTAGAGGTTTATATATTGATTTCTTAAATTTACACATTATATGCTCCTTTCATTCAACTGAAAAGCACTTTAGTTGATTCATATAGACTTATTCTTTATTCTCATTTAAAAAGTCATTTTTCAAATCTATATAATGTAACTCTAAATTGTAATGAGTTGTCCAAGCCATGATAATTTTAAAGAAGTCTATTCTAAAGACTATTGAAAAATTCTTTTTGTAGTCAATATCACATTTCTATGTAAAATCTTTGGTAACAAGTATGCCTTGTATTGTTCAATGTTTCCATTTGAGACTCGTTTGATCTTGAAAACCCATTTACATCCAACTCTTTTGCAACCTTCAATTATTTAACATGGCCTCAAACTTTACTTTGTTCTATAGATCTTAACTCATCTTTCATGGCTTCTACTTATTTATTAGAATTACCATTATTAATTCCATGTGAAAATAAAATTGAATCATTATCAATTCCTGAGTCAAATTCTAAATTATGTAGATATACAATATAATGATTCAAAATAATAGACTTTCTTTGTCATTGGGACCTTTTTAATACTATTTAGTGAAGCTCGTGTATTATAGGGTCATCAATAATATCTTTATATTGGGGTATATAATCATTCATTTGTTGTTTTGATAATTGTTAAACTTTTCAATAATTATACCTTAACTTCTTAAATTTTTAAATTGCATGGTATTTCAGTCTCAATAACTTCATCATTTTTATTAAACCTAGCATTTATAATTTTAACAATTCTTGTGTTATGGTTAGAATATACCTTTTAGATTTTTCTAGATAACCAATAAAGAAATCACTAATTGTTCTTGAATTCAGTTTTCTTTTTATGTGTATTATAAATTATATTGGACAACCTCAAACATGCAGGTGTCTCAAACTAGATTTCCTACTAGTTAATAATTCATAATATGTTTTTAGATTTGTCTTGCTAGGAACCTCATTTAACAAATAAAATGAATGAAATGAGTCTCTTAATTCTTAAATCTCATTTTCTTTTAAACAAGTCTTTATAAAATTATAGTTCATTTAAAAAGAACTATATTCAAGAGATAATAAGTTGGTGATAAGCTTCACAAAGAAATTCTCATCTACATTCATTCTAAAGAATTTAAGTCTTATTGCAATGTTTGTCATTTTAATAACATGCTCATATATGGTAATAAGAGAACTATCAAACTTCATGGTGGTCGAAGTACCTATTATTGTCTCAACAAATGACATATCTATAATTTGGAAATGTTCTTCCATAAATTTCATAAATTTCTTAGCACTTTTAATTTTTTTTTAAAAAAAAGCATACTTGATGCTATTTACTATACTCATTCACATAAACATTAAACTCAATCTCTTTAATCATTTCCAAGTCTTATGGAAAACAAATTTCTTTAACACCATTAAGGTTAGTAATAGCAATATCTTTCTCAACTTCATATGTCAAATAAAAAACTAAAATACTTGGATGAAATTGGACTCGTTCACACTAATCTAAGAAATTTAGTACATTAAATATTAGAACAAATGAAGCTTGTGAATGAAGAGAAATAGAAATAAATACTTCAAAGATTAATAAAATGCTCAAATATTAATACTCTAAGCCACAACTTACATATATAATACACATTCAGAAAATAATTCACATAATAATAAATGCATATCAATGATCTCGTTCGGTGATGCAACATTATAAAAAAAATAGTCATAATAATGCTAATAAAATTTGACTTAATCTGGTAATTGTATATTCATTAATTAGATGCATTTATTTTTTATATATATATATATATATATATATATATATATATATATATATATTGATTACCAACCAATAAGTTCATTAATCATAAGAACAACTAATTAACCTTCGACTGCTTATAATAATAAATTTTAATTTATTCACAAATAAATAATCATCAAGCCATTTATAAATATCAAAATTCATAGGTAATTGAAAAGAAAAACATCATGCAATTTCTTTTAAGAGTCTGATCACTTTGATGATTAACAAACCATTCATGATATAAATTCCAAATCATAAATATAATATTCTAACATGTAGCCATAATTTTTCATGCCCTTAACTCTAATTTTATTATACTTAAGAATATATAAACAATAATTATTTTCATGTTAGAGATAGACTAATGCTAATTATGTTAAGAATATAATGCTCCCTACTATTATGAGTGGAATCAAGATGGGTTTTGTATCAATGGTTTAGTTTGGATCCACATTAAAAAAAAATGGAAACTTTATATCAAAAATGTTATTTGGTGTTGTGGCAAAGTCTTTAGTCTTTCATGAATTATAGTAGGCCCATTTCAACTTGGTTCATGTTACGAGCCTGGTAATAAGGCCACTTTACTAGTCCATAAAATTAAAATCAAATCAACAATTACGGGCTTGGGTGATAGGAATTCTTGTATAATCTTAGGCTGCAAAATTTAAAGTTCTGTTGACAATTACTTGCCAGCTACAACACTCTTGTGTGCTTTGGGTCTTTTTTTTTTTTAGTTTTTGGGTTGGGAGTATAATTGCGGTTATTTTTTTAAATGTTTTTTTTACTGAAATATATTAAAATGATATTTTTTTATAAAAAAATTATTTTTTTATTAGAAAAATATTAGCAACGCTTGAGTATTTTTTTTACATTAAAAAAATTTTGATTCGACGCATAGCATGGTGCAAGTCAACTATCTAGTAGAGTTATGGTTGTTGTAAATTTAAAGAAATTAGGATTGGGGTTCAAATTAAAAAAGAAGAAGAAGAAGAAAGGGGGAGTGGATTGTCAAGTTTTAACTCTTTTTAAAA
Source organism: Populus deltoides (assembly GCA_015852605.2). NCBI lineage: Eukaryota > Viridiplantae > Streptophyta > Magnoliopsida > Malpighiales > Salicaceae > Populus > Populus deltoides. Next base: position 2,249,821 of record CM027585.2, on the reverse strand, counting down.
TCATTAATAAAAATCATTGTTTGTTATTTGACATGTTAGAAATATCAATAGAATTGCCAATATGATTTTTTATTTTTTTTATTATGTCATTATTTTCATCAAAAATTATAAATGAAAACTTTTTAATGCAATTTTCATTGGCAAACAGTAATGAAATATTTTTCATTAATAATTTCATTGCTTTTCTAAAAAAAAAAAAACTTCTTGTAGTGTATATAAGTGAATTATGTAAAGATATTAAAAATACCATTTTCCATATAATTAGATTTTATACAGGAGTGCATGAGTAAAAGATACATGCATATAAATATAATCTGAATTTTATTTCTTAACTCGCTAGAATTCTTTTTTAACTTATCAAATTCATTTATTAAAAAAAAAAAAAAAACTCATAAATCTAGAACAAGTTGTCATAGCAAAAGTCAGTTTACCTCCGCTCAAATCACGAAAAGAACTGGATAGCAAGTTTGGTTTTGTAGCTTTGGTGACTAGTAATCAAATTTTGACTTTTTATATGTTATACTAATTTTGTGGTATGCGCTAAGCATAGTTGGATCAAAAAAACATTTGAACGAAAATGTAATATGTCAAACTTGTAATCAAGATTAAGAGTTTTATTGGATTTAATAATTTTATTTTTTATGTAATAATATAATAATAATAATAAATACTTGTAAAATTAAACACCAAAATATTACGATATTTATTTGAGACTGTGATAACTTCAAAGAAAATAAACTGCAACAAATTATATATACCAATTCAAAATCAACTAAATCTTTGAAGGATAAATTGATTAAAAAAAAGAAGCAAAAAAGGATTTAATTGAAAGAAAAAAATTGAAAGATGGAATTCAAAAAAAAAAACTATTTGACATTGTTATTAACTCCGACTTATCGAATCAACCTTGAAACCTTTTGAGTCGATTCCTTTTCTAGCCCAGGTTTAAAATTAACCCACTAACTCTAGGTAACTCAATTGACTTTGCAGGTCTAAAAGTAACCTAATCGACAGGTAAAAAAGCATGGTATAACTTTAAGAAAATTTGAAGATGATATATTTTTTTAATATTAAGACAATGGCCTATTTGATCAATTTGAGCTTCGTGAATTAACTGGCAAAATCCCTAACCTAGATCATGGACTCTATCAGGTTTAAAAAAATTTTAATTTTTTTATTTAATAATATGATAATAAAAGGCGACACTTGAAAAAATCAAGTATCAATCAAATATCACAATGTTTGTTTAAAATTACGATAACTTTATATAAAGTAAACCAAAACATATTATGATGATCAATTCAAAATCAATAAAATGTTGAATGATGAAATTAAAAGAAAAAAATTTAGAAATTTTTTATTAAATTGAGATAAAAAAAATCTAAAATGTTTCATTGTTCATACAATGAAGCATCATAAACTTTTCAATTCTTTTAGTAGAGTAATAGTAATATGCTTCGTTATTTTCATTTACTTAATTCTCATTGGTTGCTTTAAAAGACTAAAATAAAACTTGAAAAAAGAAAAACACTAAATAAGTTTGTCAATTCTATAAAGATTCTCAATTAAGCTCTTAAATAAATTTTTGTCTCAATTGAATATTCAAAGTCCTAAAACATGTCAAACCCAACACCATTGGACTCTGCTATGCATTAAGCTTAATTGTTTGAGGGTCTAACAAGATGCTAGACTTAATACATTTAGGCTCATCTACGTGTTGGGCTCAAGTTTCTATAGGTCTAACAAAATGCTAAACCCAACACCCTTGAACTCTGCTACGCATTGAGCCTAATTGTCTGAGGGTGTATTAAGATGTCTGACCTAATACATCTGGGCTCATCTACGTGCTGAGTTTGAGTGCATATTGGTTTGATAAGATATCAGACCCAATATCATTAGGCTCAACTACGAGCTGACCCTAGTGCTTATATGTTTGACAAAACACCTGACCCAATATCCTTAGGTTTGGAATCATTTCAAGACTAAATACATATGGAATGGAAAGTTTTTATAGGCTCAATATCGGGTCACAAGGCTATTTTATAATTCTTAACATAAAATATTAAAAATATAGGATAGTCATTTCTCTATACTCTTAGATGTATAGAAGTCTTTTAAAAGCCTATCATATTTTCATCAACATTAATGTTACATACAAAATAATATATAAAAATCTCTTATTGGTCTTTTGTATTCCCATCAACATTAATGTTGATGTAAAGGCTATTCTCATCAACATTAATGTTATGTAAATAATATTTCTTCTCATCTATGTTTTTGAGAGGAAATGACTCTTCGTCCCTCAGCAAAACAACAAATTTCATGGACTATAAATGTCCTTTGAACCATCAAGGTAAAGGGTACACACTTTTTTATTCTTTAAAGTATTCATATTTTTACTTTCAAAGCATTTATCATACATAAATAAAAACAAATACTTTATTCTTGAATAAAATGTTTATTCTTTCATTTATTGCAATCTCTTATAAAAAAATTTCACTACTTTATTTATTATTAGAGAGTTTCTAAATCCCACCAATAATAATTATTTTGTAGGTGTTATCTTTTATAATCAACCATTAATTTTATAAACTCTGGAGAAGAAAATATGAAAGTGAACGTATAATCATTTATTATTTAAATACTCAAGATTCTTATTCTTAAACATGGGAACATCATCCACATTTCTTTCAATTTATATACCTTTTTATTCACAATACCCTCATTTCATTATTCATATAACCCATTTCTTGAGATTGAAAAGCAAGTATATTAATCGCCAGAAAAGTATGTTTATAGTAATTCTCTTATTTTAAAGAAAAATTCTAGTTTATTACTTAAAGCAAGTATAATTCCCTTTTCTTTTATATTAAAAAACTCATTATAGAGAAAGTTGTCATGATTTAGAGCACATAAAATATTTTTAGAATAAATGAAATGGTAATAAAAAGCAATTAATACACACACAAACATATATTACAATTACAATCTAGATACATTTTTTTGGCACCCTACGAAAAGTTCCTAGCTATGCCACTGACACCAAGTTTTGCATTTTGTAAGTTGGATTCAGTACAAGCAACGTATTACTTTGTAAAAGATACAAACGCTTCATTTCATTTATAACTTTGAAAAATAATTATTTTCTTTCCAAGTAACAGAGGTTATCATTTTTAATTCAGTTCGGTTTTTATTAAAAAAATAACCAAACTGAAATTTTAAAAAAAAAATCAAAATCGGTTCCAACCGACCGATTTTGGTTCGGTTTGGTTTTTTAGGATAAAAACCGGCTCAAACTGGTTTGGATTGGTTGTTTCGGTTTGGCTCGGTTTTTTTTTTAGTTTTTTCGGTTTGGGTTTGATTCGGTTTTTTCATAATTCATTTCATTTAGGCTTATAAAACCGAAACCAAACCGGCCGGTTTTTATAAAATTTTAATCGGTTTTTTTCACGGTTTGGTTTTTTCGGTTTTTTTTTTTCAGTTTTCTCGGTTTTTTCGCTTACCCCTACCATGTAATATAAACAATTAATTTTTTATTAATTTTTTTTGTAATAAATCAAATATTAATTTATTACATAATAAACAATGGTAAATTAAAGTAACTATTTTAGTTTATTAAAAAAAATTCACATGTTTTATTTAATTTCATCTAATATATAAAATAATTACTTTCTGATATCATTTTCAAGTGATAAATAAAAGTAACCATGAATAAAATTATTATTTTATTTTAAAGTTGTATATGGAATAATTAATGAATTTTATTCTTTTATAACGTGATCTATCTTGAGAAATATTTTTTTATTTTAAAAATTACTAGTTATTTAAAAATAAGTAAACTATTTTATTTGTGATAGGATTCTGGCTTCCCTCACCATGTATGAATGCTGGTACACAGTATAATAAAAAGAAATATTTTTACCCGGAGCAATGTATCCATAGGATCCATCAAGAACAGTAGGTTGTTCGATGAATCAGGATCAAGAAGTCTAGCCACACCAAAATCAGCAACAAATGCCTTCAAATCTGAATTCAATAAAGTATTTGTTGCTTCATATGTCACGATGAACAATTGGTGGAGTGCAGCCATGATGCAAGACATTGTTGAAGGTCACTCTTTTCATCCAATTCAATTCCACATCTCCAACATTATTTCTTAACGCATAAAACAAGCTTTCTATATGGAAATATAGTGTTAAAAAATAATATAAATTATATTTTAAAATTTTATTTAATAATTTAATTTAATAATTGAATTAATTCTTTAATATAATATTAGAGTTTTGATGACCAACACAGCATTTTAAAATTTATTATCTTTATTTATTTAATAAGAATTAAGTATAGTCATGAATTTAAAACTCATTATTTTTATTTATTTAATAAAAATTAAGTATAGTAAAAGTTGATGTAAATTTTAAACCCAAACTTAAATTGTACCACTAGGTCCAAATACCTCTCGACTAGATTGCAGAATGTTTCGGAGATTGGACCACTAGGTCCACCATAACTTAAGTTTAAATTCTCAAGCTCCCTATTTATGAAGGGGTGGAACAGTGGATAGATTGGTAAGGAATGTCAAGTTCAACTAATTGGCGAAGGTTTGAATTAAGTGAAGATTGAAACCCACCTATTACATGATCTGAGGATGCACCTGGCCACCGGAAACGCTTTGAGAGAGATTTATGTCCTCACTACTGTAATCTAAATTTATAAATAAATATTGGACTACTAGCGAAGATATTTAGTTTATGATTATAAAATCATGTTAAATAAGAGATATCCAACAAAAACCTAAAATTTATACATGTTTAAAATTATAAACATTTAAAAATATAACTCATGATAAATATGCTTTCATCATAAGTATAATAAAAAGATTTTTAGTATGCATATTAAATATATAATTAAACTTGCGATTGATATTAATTTAAAGTTATAGTATGCATATTAGTAGTAAAACATATCTATGTTTAAATTAAAATAAAATAGGATACGTACTTGTTGAACGATTTTAAAATAATGAAATTTTTGTTGTTGTCAAGAATGAATTATTTATTTTTAAAGTTTTATTGCTCATCATTTATACAACTAGAATGTTTACAATATGTCTCTCAAGATTCTAATAATATTTTCATCTTAGTTTGGATGCACTTCTAAACAAGTTATTTAAACCAAAAAATATAAAACTTAAATATTTCTCAACGAGATGAACTCAAACTCTAGATTCGGGTGGAAAACCAAATCTTAAAATAAAAATATATATATATATATATATATATATATATTAAAATATAAGGTAAGAAAGAGTATGTAAAAATCTGAAAAATCCATATTATATGAATTTAAAAAGTTAAAAAAATAATTTTTATTATTATCAGTATTTAATTAGTCACTCAGAATTAAATCTAGAAAAATCAAAGATTTTTTAAATAAAAAAACAAAAAATTATTTAATATTAATCAATAATTTATTTAAATAATATTAATTAAACAAATTTCTAACAACTCCACCGTCCACTCCGAAGCAATGCCTTGCCTTCCGAAGCTAGTAGTAATGAGTCAAGTGCAGCCACAAAACCAGAAGAAAAATGTGATCCTCGCTGTTGCAAGAAGTTGTGATTGGTAGATGAACGCCATGCTCGAGCTTAGTTAATTCCAAGTAAAATTCTTTTAGTCGTTCACGTGCACTAACACTTAATTTCCAAAACAAATCGTACAACAGGACATTCTATCCGGTCCCACGCCAGAGGCGGAAGGTGCAGATAGTCCAGCTCCATCAATGATGCTTTGGAAAATTAAAGAGATGTTAGAAAGTTATTGATTATTGAAATATGTTTATAGTGGGAAATATATTAAAATAATATTTTTTATATTTTAAAAATTATTTTAGTATTAGTAAATTAAAATAATTACAAAAATTAAAAATTAATTTTAAATAAAATAATTAAATTTTAATGAAAAGTAAGATAAATCGTCCATGATTTGATCGGTTTTTTAAAAATTATAATTGGTTTTTTTTACAATTTGATTTTTTTAGTTTTTTTTTATTGATTTAATCTGTTTTTCAGTTTTTTTCAACCCTAATATAAACCACTTAAAATATTTGTAATCTTTCAAAGTGGGTTCCAATATTTGTTGTGTATGCATATTTGTCAATTGAGAGTTCTTAAAAATTAAATTTTTATTTATCCACGTATGATTTTAGATATATATTACCATGTTAAAGTATCTATGTTGAAGAACATATAAATCCTTAACCCTAAATGTCATGAGATGGTATTTTTCAAATACAATTATGATGGTATTTTTAAAAAATATAAGATGACAATATATTGGATCAACTCGGGTCAACCTAGGTTATTCTGCTAAATTTACAATTTAAGTACTGTGATAACCCCATAAAAATAAATCAAAACAAATTATGAAACTCAATTCATAATCAATTCAATGTTGAATGGTGAAATTAAAAAACATTTAATTAAAAAGAATAAAAAACAACTCGAGTCAACCCGGATTAATCAACTAAACTCGTGATCTGGATCATGAGATCATAATAAACTCATGAAAAGTAAATCAAAATAAATTATGAAACTCGGTTCTTATTCAATCCAATATTGAATGATAAAATTAAAAAAAAATTATTTTGATTTTATTTAATAGTGTATGAAAAAAAAATTAAAAAAAATATTGACAAAAAAACCTAAAGCAACTTGGACTAGAGTATGAAAAAAAAAATACACTGTTTTATTTTATTTAATAGTGCTTTGTAAGGAGATAAATAGTGAATTCATTTAAAAAAAATAATGTTAATATAAGAAGTAACGAAAACATATGAAATTGAAAATAAATATAAATTTTTTTTTTCAAAGTGAATGATCTGATGATAGGAACATTGGGTTGAAGAAAACGGCAGCAAACTGACAGCGATTTGGTTGTACGGGTATCAAGTTTCTAGATCTATAGAAAGAGTGATTTCAGGAGAGGACAGCTAAACCCCAACGCCTTTTCCTTTTTCTGCTTAACGAGGACTTTTCTTACGATTTTGCCAAAGCATCAATGATAGATCACCTTCGAGATCGGGGATCATCTATTCATTGTTTACAGGCAGCTCTAAATTCTGCTAAAGGTAATCTGTAGTTTATATCTATACAAGTTGTTCAATGTTATACCAGTGATTAAGTATTCTTTTCCTAGTTAACAACGACATAACACTTTTTAAGAGTGTCAATGGGAGAACTGTCCCTAGCATCCTAAATGCACACTCCCAGATGATATGATCAGGTGTATATATGAAAATCTCAGGTGCGTAGGTGCTTGGAAGCTTTCAGGTTGGATATAAAATCTAGCCTGTCCTGGGGCTTAACTCAGAGGCTGTACAAGAAAGTAACAAAAATTGCGTTTTAAAATATTTTGTTGCTTAGAAATACTTCTCATTCTCGTGTTCTCGTGTAGTAGCATAGACTTTCGTCATTAAGTGACCCTAATTGTTGTCTTGGAGTGTTTGGGAAAGTGGCCGAAAGAGAACTCTTAGGGTATCTTCAACAGAATAGCTATATAGAGAGTCACGTGAAATAATTATCAAAATAGCTCTTTATATATTGATTTTGAATCTTTAAGGGATAGCTATACGGGATGCTATAATGTTTTTTTTAATCAAAATGAAGAGTCATTTCTCTACGTTTTTCGCTCTTTCAAATGGTTTCTGCCATTAAAGATATACCCTTGGCGTCTGGTTGGCACACTACCATACAAAGCTTGAAGTAACAGTGGATTTGAAAGGTTGAGGGCAGCAGAATCCGGTGGTCTTGTTTATGTGGCCATTGCGCTCATTTCCAGGCATTTCACATAACTTATCAAAGAAAGAAATATAAACAGAAACCATTTCCACAATCAACATGTTTACATTTCCCCAAATATGTATTTTAATCCAATTAGCACCACCATACACCAGATGATTCCAAGAACCTTCTGCCCTTCTGCATCCCATGCCATGTGCATACAGCATACTATATATACAACTTCACTATCCTGAAGTCGGCTAGCTCCTTTCACATTAGATTTTCAAGCAAGAAGTACACACAGAAAGATTTTCTTGAATCAAAATTCTTCCATGTGAAATTCAGCAAGTTCTTCTACTACTTGGCATAGAAGTAAATCAAGGATGTGCTGCCCAAACTCAGTAAACATCTCTTCAAGACATTCAGAATCAAACGTGTTCTTCATTACCCATCTAGACTCCTTGACATCTTCCTCTGTCAACCTGCAGAGCTTTCTCAGTACTTCACTGTAATGTTCCTTATTGCGATTATTACATGATTCAAAATCATTTTTCTTGATCCCCACTGGCTCATCTTCACCATTGATCAGCATATTATCAGTTAAATCTGGAGGATTTGGTGAAGATATCTTCTTTGAGAACTTAAAGTCCACAGGCCATGTGTCACCTGATTAAAAGGGAAAAAGAATTAGCAACACCATTAAGTTCATTTGGATGTTGATAATGTAGAGAAAATCCACAAATAAGAAGTGTTGGTGCTTAATAAACTAACCAGCTAGAGGTATTGCATCATGAGCCAAAAATTCACTGAGACCAAAAACAGAAATTGTGCTTGAATCTTCTGAGCTACAATCAGACTGCGAGTCTTTATATGCTTGCCGTTTCTTTATCCTCTTCATGAACTTTGATTCTACCAATACTTCCTTCTGATTTACGGGCTTCTTCACTGGACTTCTTGCCCTTGGATTCTCTCGAGATTTTCTGCAAACATCTTTTTTATGAGGCATGACAAAGCCTGATGAAAATTGGACACCATCGCAATTACCAACACTTGAAAATTGTCTACTACTAGACACCCTCTTTGGCTCATTCTTTGACTTGGAAACCTTCATGTTGTTGTTGTGTCGATTCTTCTCCATCTTTACTGCTCCTTCCCTTGTAACTATGCCCTCCTTGTTCTTGCTTCGCTCTTCATAATTCTTCTGCTTCATCTGATCTCCAAAACTGATCCCTTCAGATTTCCTCTGTTTTGATCCCATTTTCTTAGGTTTCTTGTCTTGATCATCCAAGTAAAGAACGTACACATCATTGTTTTCTTGATTCATCAACGCTGGCACTTCACGAAATGATACTGATGTTCTCACTCGGCGATGTTGTGCTTGTGCTAGATCCAACTGGAGCAAGTAATCCATAAAATTCACTGACCTACTTCTTGTGACCGCCTCTGGGTTACTCCTTCCTCGTGGAACCCGGTTGGTATCTGGCAATGAATCTAACCCCATTAACCTAGCCACCACACCTGGCGTGGTACTGACTGGAGCTTCAACATTAGCATCAATATCAGTTTTTGGATCTTTCTTTACATGATTGAAGAACTCTGGAGTGATGGGCTCTACTCTGTGATCTGATGGGTGTGTTTGGTGACTGCCTCTGCATAGAAGAAGACGTGCTATGCCTGAAAAGCACCCAGAACCTGAGTTCGGTGAGTGACTCATAGTTTGGTTTGCTACTTTTGAGTATGCAATCAAGTGATGTACATTACATGAGATGCAGAGAAGAGACAGGCTTTTGTAATATATTGAGAAGTATGCCAGAAAAGAGGGATGAGCAGAGGCGGGCTTTGGGTTTTGAATGGAGTTCTGTTGGCCAGTAGTGAAGAAAAAGTCGGCAGATAAAAAATTCGGTCGTCGAATTCACATTGAGAAAGAAGAAAAATCAAAGAAAGATGCTACACCTACGCGCTGCTAGGTCGGGTGATAGATAGTACAATATAAATTACATTAGGATAAAACGACCTGTCAATTGCCTTTTCTGACATGCTATCTGCCTACTATTATAATATGCCTAGCTAGTAACTATATTGAAATATTATTTAATTTCAGAAGAATTTCAGGGTTCAAGCATGGTATAGCTGTATTTGTTGACTTCCGAGACTAGATGGTCTGCTATGGTTCCGAGGAGGTTGGACCACAAGGGTCTTTGTGTTCAAAATTCTCAGCCACCGACGCTGCTGACTGTGTTGTCTCTATGACCTTAGGTTAATTACGGGCCTGTTTGTGAGTTTTGTGTGGAAATGTCGAAGACTATGGCTTCTTAAGCCAGCAATTGGGATGGGCCTCTTTTACGTTGTAGTAAGTTGATATATATTTTAAAATTATTTGTTTTTATATTTTAAAAATATTTTAAAACAAATAAAAAGTTTTTATTTATTTTATTATTTTAAATTATTATTTTTTGATCTACTGATGTTAAAATTAAATTTTAAAAAATAAAAAAAATATTATTTCGATATATTTTTTTAAAAAAATACTTTAAATATCAAATCTGTTCTAATAAATTAAACTTATAAAATAAATACATACTATTAATTATTTCTTATTCAACATTAAAGGGTTGCTCTCCAATCAGTTTTATATCTCAATCGAGATTGGGTCCACTCCTTGAAAAGTCTTTAAACTTAAACTAAAACGAAACTAGTGAAATCAATACGAATACATGCATTATTAGGGTTAGTTTTCATGAAAACTATATTATTAACCTTGGGTCATTTTATAAGTTAATTTAGGATACGATGGATTTAAAATTCAATCTGAATTAAATTTTAAAAAATCAAATAGAAATTAACCTGATTAAATTTAAATAATTTGATAAATTAATTAACAATTCAATTAATTAATATAATTTTAATTGAGTTAGATCAGCTCGAATCATTTTCCAACTAGATCTAGTAACTTTTTTTTCATTAGAGTTTGGTAAGCAAACTCTATGGAGAAGACAGGCCCTTCTCCCACCAGCCAATTACCATGTTGAAAGCAGCCTGTTGATACTTGATGCATCCAAACTTCTTATAGCCATAAAAAATTCGAACAAAAACAGGACAATATCTCTATAGATGGTTCAAAAATACGCATCAACTGCTCGTATTGTAGTTTCAGGGGCGTGGACCACTGAAAAATAATTTGCAGATTCCGGATATAGGCGCAGGCAAATTGGCAATTCAGCACCATACATTTCTTAATATTTTGTTGCAAAAAATGCTCTCTTTTCTAATCAATCATTTGATATTATCTACTCTCTTTTTTTCCATTTATTAAAATAAGAAAAGGAAAGTAAATTGAAAAGGAACGTAAAACAGATGAGAAGAGTCAAGCTATAAATAAATTTAAAAATATAAAAAGTGTATATTTAATTTCTAAGACCATGATGATGAGTCGATGATTAAGAGTATATTTGGCAGTGTGGTTGTGGGTGCTTTTCAAATAATTTTTCGTGCCAAAATACATACTGATGATGTTTTTTCATTTTTTAAAAATTATTTTTGATATTAACACATCAAAACGATTCAAAACATACAAACCATATTAAATTTTAATAAAAAAAAAAAAATTTCAAATTTTTTGGGAGTTCTCAGACGGTACCTAAATAATTAATTATGATAAATAACAAACACTGAATTATAATTAACTCCAATTTCTCTGTGTCTCTGCACATGGCCCTTGCTGATTTGATGGCTGATGTGAAGTCATTCATAGTGAAAAGGAAATATAATAAAATGCTTACATCAAAATGACGTTTAGGAGCTGCTTTTGGCCCCGTTTGATGGGCCATTTCTAAAAGTCAAAGTAGGGTTGGACTTCTTTCTTCATTTCTCTGTCACAAAATAAGTATGGAGGAGAAAAATACAGAGCAGCACGGACCAGGATCCCTAAAGTTAAAAACAAAGTCCCGAGGCCTAATTTTGTCCACTCAACTACATAAGAGGGAAGGAAAATATGATAGAAGAAAGGAGCCACTATCTTTTTCATTATTATTTTTGTCATTTTTCAATGCTACACGACATGAAGGTGATTTCATAAAAATATATTTATTTTTTCATGTTTTTTAAAAAAATTATTTTTTTCAAATTTATTCTTTAATATACGGATATTAAAAATAAACTTTTAAAATTAAAAAATATTATTTTAATATATTTTTAAATAAAACAACCGATGGGAATCAGAAACACTTCCTTAATATACATTATTTCCTTCACCGTTACAGCATTAATTACGAAAATACCCCTACATGTACACTCTTCCCAGGCACCAGAGTCATTTCTGGAAGGTATCAGTTTTTCTCAAAGGTAAAAATTGAGATCAAACGAGCCTGGCCTTTACCATGGCAAATCTTGCTCAGACAGATTGTCTAAGCTAGGCAAATAAATCCAATATGAAGCGGCCGGGCAAACTATCCTGTGATTCAGTTGAGGAAGGCCAGGGAATTCACTCTTCTGATGATGAGCGACTAACTTGAGAGTCAGTCTGGTAGTAAACAACATCCCCGGTGTCGCTAACGTAGTGGTCTCTTGCCATGCTTCTTATCAAGTCTCCGATTAGATGAAAAGGTAGAGGGCCTGATTTCTTTGGTTCTCGGTAATATTTCCCAAGCACTGGTTTGGCCGCCTCAGTCTATACATGCAATGAAGCAGTAACAATCGGATAAGAGAAAACAGCAGGTCAAAACAAGCAAGTCTCTCCCCAGGTCCCAGAGAGGTGATCATCTGAAGCAATAACAAACAAGTCTTGTTCAGAATAAAGAAATACTCACTGCTTCGATCAAGTGATAGTGTGGGATTTGAGGAAACAGATGGTGAATGATATGGGTTCCAATATCATGATGGATGTTGTTAATCCATCCATAGTCACGATCAATTGTCGTAAGCCCTCCCCTCAGGTAACTCCATTCCTGTTCAATGACATTGAAAAATCAAAATGTAATGATTAAGCTTCAGAACAATCTTTATAAAGAGACCATAGACATTTCTTTTCTTGGTGATAGATTAACTACAAAAGACCTAGCAATGAAAATCAACTTAAGCATACGACTCTAGATATCAATATATTATAGTATTAACTTGTCGCATATTGGGATTTAAATATAGTGTCGAGATCAAGGATCAGGACAGGAAAAAACAATAACGCAGCAGTTAGGACATGCATACCTTTCCACGATACCAAGGAAGCTTGTCTTCGTGACCATGGTGATGCAGGTAAGTCACTAAATCCAGCCACATAACAAAACCCTAACATTGAATAAAAACCAAGTTAAGAAATTCTTTGAATCGAAAAAGAAAACCTTTGTGGAAATTCAATTTCCATAGCATAGAAACCTACAGCACAAGGGAACCTGACATTTACCACATATGGAATTCCATAGAGATTAAGCAGTTGAATAGGACCCATTACAAAGGATAAGCCAACAAGCAAGGCAACCATTGCAGTCCAACACACGGTGGAAGTGATCACATCGATTTTCTCACTTGGGACGAACAAATCGCTGTTTGGGTGAAAGTGTGAACCGGTTTTTCCAGGACTTCTGCTCCACTGTTGAAAAGAATTTTCAGCAATCAATTTCTTCAACTCTGAATAAAATTGCTCAGCAAAAGAACACATACTTACAAGATAGATGGGGTATGCAAGCATGGGAAATGGCACAGTGAATCGTAGCTTTTTTGTCATGTCGTCCAAACTTTTATATATTTTCTCAGACAGCTACATCAAAAAACAAGAAATTGGTAAAGCTTGAGGACTTACAGAACCGCAAAAGCAAAGAAGCTATAATGCAAACCGACAATGGATGAGAACCCATAAAAAGAGTTTATCACTAACCGGATGCCATGATTCATCCTTCTCAACATGTCCATGGTTTTGATGATGGGTCCTATGGCTAATTCTCCTGCGAAATAGAGCCAACACAATGCATTTCCTCATTAATTCCTCAAATCAATACATTAAAATTTCTGCAGACTGTGAAAAGAAACACAAAAACACAAACAATTTGTATAAATCAAAGTGCAAGATATTACCATCCATGGTAAGGAACAAGAATTGAAGAATGCAAGATATGCCCCACCACACTATTTAGATTGTGGTTATTGGAAAAACTCCCATGGCCACTACACGAATCAAACTCAACATACAAAACACAGACTTAGTATCACCAAAACAAAAGGAACAAGCAAAATAAATAATAAAAAAAAACCCAGATCCATAAACAAAAAAAAAGAAAAGAAAAAAAGAAAAGTGATTACCAATCATGTCCAAGAACAAAAATTGCCCAAAACATTGTCGATTGAGCAGCCCAATACAAAGGCCAAACAAGCCAATTGTTAAGATAAGCAGCAACTGCAGCTAAACCAAAAACCACAACAACATCCCTAACAACATAGCTCATTGACCTCCATGGATCTTTCACCCAACAATGCTTTGGTATAGCAGCTCTAACATCAGACAAATTAAATGGAGGTGGTGAGCCAGGATCGAATTCTATTTCCTCTTCTCCCAACCCATTAAAGCCGTTAATTTTATTATCTTCCTCACCATATGCAACCTTAAACGGAGCACTCACTTTAAGCCCCCAACTCCTCTCCCTAAAACACCCTCTTGAAAACTTATCGAAAGGGAGTCTTTTTATATCTGTGAGTGTCCTGTTGGTGCATAAAAATCTTGTCTTTGAAGGGTTATTGTGAGAGATGATCCCAGTTCTAGGTCCATGCAAAGTTTGAGGGAGAGGCTTTAAGCCACATTCCGACAACACCAGGCTAGCCATCGGAACCCAAACTGGGTGTCTCTATCTGGCTTCAGACAAGGAGAGACACGGAAAGAATAAAGTAAGCAAGAAACTAGTTAAATATAATAAAGAATAAGAGAACTAACAAGTGAAGCAAGATATATCTAGGGATAAAAGAGAAGCCTAAAAGATTATAGTAGAGTCTAATAATACTATATAGTTAGGCAAAAATAAAAGATTACACTGTCTCCCTCTCTCTTCTCCTGACCTGTGTGGTCTCTTGACATATCTTCCGAGTGTGAGGAGGTTATAAAGGGCTGACTCTTACTGGTGGTATCGTGTGGCTTTTACTGTTGTTTGGTTCGCGTGAAACTTGCCTACCGGCCATTGCAGTAATTCTATTGTCTTTTTCCTTTTTTGTAGTACAAGGAATCAAGGGTGATTTGGATGAATGATGATAGATGAATGTGTACGGGAGATAGATTGTTTTGCAAGATTCTGCTGTTCAACAGTGAAATTTAATAAATTTTCTTAAATACAAGCACTAAAATTTTCAAAAAACAAAAATAAAAGATAAGGAATTTTTAATGTAACCTTATTTATTAGAATAATATTTTTTTATTCAATCTTTTTATTTAATTTTATATTTTAATATTAAATTTATTTTTTTATTAAGTTATCTCATTTTCTTGACACGAGTTATAAGTTAAACTGATTAACTCGGGTTTTTTTTTAATTTTATTATTTAATATTGAATTGTTTAGAAATTAGATTTCATGATTTATTTTATTTATTTTTTATTAGGCTATTTTGGCTTCATGATCTAGGAATAGTGCTTAAAGAGTTGACCTGAATTAACTCCAGTTATTTTTTGTGTATATTTTTTTAATTAATTTGTTTTTAATTTTATCATTTAATATTGAGTCAGTTGGAAATTAAGTTTAATAATCTGTTTTAATTTACTTTCTATGGAGATATCTTAGTCTTATGATCAGGTTCGCTAGTTTTGGCATTTTAACCTCGGTTAAATCAGGTTATTTTTTTAATTTTATTTATAAGAGGTTATTTTGATCTACTCTGATTACAAGTCCTTCAATATTGGATTTTCTTTGTATTGGGTTGTCCATGTCTCATGACTTAAGTTACGGGTTTAGCGGTTTAACCCAATTAACTTCTTTTTTTACTTTTTTTAATTGGTTTTTCCCCAATTTCATCAATTAATATTATGTTTGATTGAGAATTAGACTTCATAATTTATTTTGATTTACTTTTTATTAGGTTATATTGGCCTCATGACCGGGAAATAGTGCTTAACGGCTTAACTTGGCTTGATTTGCTTTATTTTTTATGTCATTTTTTTAATTTAAATTTGTACGAATTTCATCAATCAATGTAGATCTGATAGTGTCAATTAAAAATTAAGCTTATAATTTATTTTTGATTTGTTTTTTATGGGGTTATCTCAGTTTTATTACCAAAGTCGCGATTGTTTTTAATTAGGTTGTCTTTTTTTTTTCTATGAGTTTATCTTGATCTTATGATCCAAGTCATAGGTTTAATAGATTAACTCAGGTCATTTTTATGTTTTTTAAATAATATTCTTCAATATTAGGCTAGTTAGGAATTGAATTTTTTTTTTGTTTCGATTTGCTATCTATAGAGTTATCTCGATCTTATGACCTGAGCCATAAGTTTGACATGTTAACTCATGCCATCTTTTTAGTTTCTTTTTTTTATTTTTATTTTCAATTATATCCTTCAACATTAAATAGGTTTATTGGAAATTAGGTTTCGTAATTTGTTTTGATTTGTTTTCTATAGGGTTATCATAATTTCATAACTCAGGTAGTGGATTTGACATGTTACCCCAGTTTAACCAAAATCAATTCAATATTTTGTTATTTTAATATTAAGAAAACATATCATTTTGAATTATTTTTTTAGTCAAATTATGTTTTTACGGGTTATTCAAGTTGTTTTTGAACTCATAAAGTCAACCAGATCACATTAAATTAACTCCTACATGATTTAAATTTTTTTCCACTAAAAAATAAAAATATTAACAACTTCTAATTTATTTTTTTTACACTTTCAAAAAAAAACAATTTAACCCCATTAGCGTGGGTCAACCATCAAGGCAACTCTTTGGAATTACACTTTTGTGTCTGTACTCAATTACAGAGTATTCATACTAGATAATAGATACATGACATGCATATGGTATTATTGATATAAAAAAGATGGGTCAAATACAGAGTATTCATACAAGTTTAAGGTGGAGATGGATATAATATTTTTTTTTTTTTGGAGTTTCTATATCTGCATATATCATTATGTATAATTTTTAGAGTTATGATTTTTATCATTTTCGTATAGAAATGGATACCCAATAGATATATATATATATATATATATATATATATATATATATATATATATATATATATTTGTAAAGGATGGTGTACATATGCTTTTCTTGTTTGAGATTTTTATTTACCAATATAAAGTTATAATTTTTTATTTATCAATATAAATCTACAAATATTATTATTAAATTCGATCTAATTTGAAAATTCAACAGAACTTGAATAATTCATTTCTAACTTGGATTAGATATTAAATTAAAATTAATTTAATTTGACTTGATAAATATCATATCTCAGTGACTCATAACTTGTTCTACTTCGTTAAAAACTTAATTTAACTTTTAAAAAAATTAAAATTAAAATTATTTTATTTTATTTTATTTTTTTATAAAATAATTAGCCTAAATTAACCTGCGCACGCATCAAACGTGAGCTGACAAAGGCCTTATTGATCGCCAGCTGTGTCAACATTGAAGGCCTTATGATGACAAGCACGTGTCAAACGTGAGTTGAAAAGTAAACTTTCTACTTTCTGCACTGAAATTGGATGGGGACACAGAGGCACTAGGGAAAGAAAAGAATTAGATCCCTCCCATGCCATCATCGTGCTTCATTTTATATATGCAATGATTGAATAACGGGTGTCGAGAATGCGGTGGTGATTATAATTTAAAATATTTTTTTATTTAAAAATATATTAAAATAATATATTTTTTAATTTTTTTAAAATATTTTAAATATTAATACATTAAAATTATTTTAAAAAATAAAAAAATAATTTTAAACAAATATTTAATTTTTAAAAAATATAGTTTCAATTATATTTCCAAACATTGCTGTTGTCTTTCTCAAAAAGAAATAGGGACCGAAGGTTATATATCCTTTGAATCATGGGGTATCCATTATAGCCTAAAGGATGCAATCATCTTCGAATGGTTTTGGAGCTTTCTCTAGTACAATAATTGATACTATACTTTATTAAATAAAAAAAAAAAACCTCCACTGCCATCATTATTTTTAAAAGAAAAAAACATCGAATATGTCTCCATGTTATTAGAATAATATTAATTTCATATATCAACTATTTTTTATATCAATTTCATCCTTTCTCTATAAAATCACATCATTTCTAAAAAAGAAAAAAGAGTGTAATTTGAATGGAAATATGTAAAAAGCCTTAAAAAAATGTATATTCTTGATTGAAATTTTTTCAAAGTTCGAGATTAAAATTGATATAAGAAATTATTTGGTGGTAAAATCGAGATTGTGTATATAGTTGGAGGGTGACTTTTATATTTATACTTAAGAAGTAATAAATATTTGGAAATCAAGAATTTACAAAAACAGTATTTACTAAATACTATATTACTGTCAATAAAATAGCAACGAACTTGGAATACTATTACGATTTTGTAGTTTTTAGAGTAAATACATATAAAAAAATAATGTTAAATATCAAGTAAAATATAACAATAAGAAATTTCATAAATGAAGTTTTTAGAGTCTTAAGATGGAATTCATTTACAAGTTTTATGAAATCCACTTATATTCTTGGAATTTTTTTATTAATGTTTAACATTACTTGCTCATATCAATGAAGTGTTGTCTAGTGGTTAAGATACTGATATATCACCGCAAGGATAAAAATACAAGTTTAATTCTCGGGAAGCACACTTATTGGAAAGGACATTCACAAACCCCGAACGAGACTAGTCTCACCTTTTAAAAGGGTGTGAGGATATCCAAGTAAAAACCAAAAACAAAAAAAAATTACTTGCTCATACAAAAATTGCTCATACAAAAATTTCACAAGAAAAAAATTCAATTTTGTTGTTTGAAAAATATTGAAAACAAGATGGCCAAAATTGAAACAAAGAAAAAATGAAAGCCTTTTTTTGTAAAAAAATAGTTTCATTGCCTTTTTGCTTGATTTTGCCTGCTTAGGGGTTTTTCAAAAATCCTTTTTTGTCCCTTTAGAAAATTAATTACTTTAGTTTAAAATTTCATTTTATTTACACTTCAATCATTGAGCTTAAAAGATAAAAAGGAATCGCTGAAAAATAATAAAAGAGAGAGATTGGATGGTCTGATTTCGTTGGCACTTAATATCAAAATATTTATCTTGACGAAAAAAGTGTTATTAAGATGTTTTTGGACTTTCATATCGTTTGAAAACCAAAGTATTTAACATTAAAAAAAAATAATAAATTTCAAAATTTAGTAACTTATTTTTTTAAATGATTTTTTTGGTAATTCTATTGATAATTAAAAATATCTTCAATTTGTTTTTTTGGTTTTAATGACCTAAATTCGTTGCCAGAATATTTTGGCAGCTAATTATTAAATGAGTTATATATATTCACTTTTTTAAAATGATCTCAATTTTGTCTCGAGAAAAGTTGGTTTTAAAGACATAAATAAGTGACATAAATATTTCTAATTACCAACTGAATTAGATATATAAAAAAATTCATCACTACTTACTCATAGAGTTATCGATGGATTGGTGACTAAAAGATTCCGTCCCTAATTAATAATAAAAATAGGAAACAAATCTTCATCACTAATTCCATAAAAAATATTTTAAAAATTAAAAACGTATATTTTTAATTTCAAAAATAAAAAATCTATTTTTTATATATAAAAAATTATCAGTAATTCTATTGATAATTAAAATCCCTTAGCTTTTTTTTTAATTTTAATTTTCTTTCAACAAAAATTACCTCAAAAAAATTTAAATTATTAACAGAATATTTCATCAGTAATTCAAATTTTTTCCTTGTTTGTTTTATAAAAAATAATTTTTAAAAATAATTTTTCAAACTTTTTGGAAAATGGTTTCCATACAACTTAAAAAATAATCCTTTATGCTAGGAAAACATTTTTCTCTTCTTAGCAAAGAAATACACTTTCCTTTCTCACTTTTCTTCACTCACTTACATTAATAAAAACAACTTTCTCCACAACTAAATTAAACCACAAGTAATTATTTTTTTCCATATATTTCTTCTATTTTAGGGTTCCATTTCTTCAATTTCAAATTTATAGATCAAACTTATGAAGATGTTTTCTATGTTATGGGTTTTATTACTTATTACAATAATTTTTTCTATAATAATCTTATGGGTTAATTAATCAATATTTTTTGTCATATGATTGTATTTTCTATTCAAATTTAGGTGGCTAGAAACTACTCTCAAGTACTTTATCTTGAAACCTGATTTTGTTGACTGAAAAACAGATTGCTTGCCTACTCAATTGCTTGTCGTGTTATATATGTGCACGTCTCTACATTGTTTCTTAATGATTGAAGGAATTATATATGTAATTACATTTAAGGAATATGCAATTTTTTGATATATTTCAATTCTAGAAATTCTTGATTGTTTTTCTATTGGTAATATTAGGATAGGATGAAAGACTTACTGGGCAAAGAGAAAGAAGAGAGCGATCCAGATAGAGAAAATGAAAATAAATATTATATTTTTAATATTTTTTTTGATATGTTTATGTCAAAAATAAATTTTAAATATTAAAAAAATATATTATTTTGATATATTTTTAAAAATACCTTAAAAATTAGTCACTACCATAATACTAATTGGGTTCTTATTATCAAGTCAATTTAAGTGCAATTTGGTACTTGAACAAATATAAAAAATAAAAAAAACAAAAAGGTTGGGGCGTGTGTGGCGCACTTCTTAGCGCATGCGGCGCCTCTCGACATCCAAAAACACTCTTTCATCATGTCATTAGAAGTGTTGTCATATCCTTTTACTAGTGGTGTGATGCGTAATGGATCTCCTTGGACTTTTTGTTATTAGTATTTCGACTCCAATATTTATTCTTTTGATTTTTAATTTTTCTTCTTAGTCGTTTTGTAGAAGTTTTATATGTTTTCAATTTCATCATTCAATCCCAAGTTGTCATATATTATGTTTTCTAATTTGATCGTCCTTTCTTTGAATATTTTTTTAGGATTTTTGTTTAAGTGATTTTTCGTTTTAATTTTACCATTTAATCAAAAAATTATTTTAATTTTAATTTTAATTTTAATCCTCATTCTTTTAATTATTTCTTGATCCTTTTGCTCAATTAATTTCTCCTTTTAAGTTTTAATTTCAACATTTAAAAATAAAATTTATTTTGTATTTCAATTTTGATCCTTATTTTTTTAATTGTTATTTTTTTATCTTTCTGTGGAATTGATATTTTTTTTCCAAGTTAATCTTTCAACATTTAATTGGTTGAGAAATTGAGTTTCATAGTTTTTTAAGATAGGGTGCTTCTGGTCTAATGCTTCAGACCACAAGTTTGAAAAATTAATGCGGATTGATATTTAAAAAAAAAACTTATTTTTTTGACCTTTTATGTTTTCTTTTCTAATAGATTATCCGATCTCATGATTGGAGGAGCACATGTTTGGCAGCCATTCCCCGAGTTACAATCTTATCTTACTAACTTGGATTAACTCAATCTAGTTTTTTTTTTTTTTTTTTTTTTTTTTTTTTGGGAATATATTGTCCCATTTTATAAAAATATTTTTTTGTTTTTTTTTTATTAATTTTGTCCATTACTTATCATTACCTTTTTTTTTTTATCATTTGATTAAAATAAAACTGATTTTTTTGAATCTGTTCAATCAATAACTCGAGATGTAATATTGACCTTTAATAAAATCTTCCAGTTAACATTTTTTTTATTTACATATTGTATCAAGGTTGAAATTTAAGGTAATTTTGTAAATAAAACTTTAATTAGAGATAGATATACCAAAGGTTGGAATATATGTATATATTTATGTTTATTTTACATAATATTAATCTAACTATTTTACATGATATTGACCTAAATCTTCCGTTATTTTTTTATTTAATGGCAAGGGATATTCTCAAACTAAAATGAGAAAATACTAAGCTAGCTTTAAAATTATCTAGTAATGTCTTGTATATAATTATTAAATCCACTTGAAAAACTTAAAATTTAAAATCTATTTTTAATTAAATTAAATAAGATATTGATATAAAAAAACCTAACTGACATGGTTTAAACCCAAGTTCGATACTAAAAAAACAAAATATTATTATTTTAATAAAAATAATTAATTTGGACGGACTGTATATCCTGTAAATCGATACAATAATTTTCAAGTCAGTTTCTGGGTTGGGTCTGTCGATTATGGTCTTGTTGTTCCAATGTGAAACGGGGCCCTAAGACTCGAGCGGAATAGTAGTTGGCTTTGGCCCGTTTTTCTCGAAATAAAATCGCAGAGACAAAGAACGTCAAAAGCCGCTCGGTAGACTTTACAGCATTCCATCATCATCCCTGTCCTTGTTTTCTTGCTAGAAATGGATCGATCTCAAATCCTCCTACTAGGCTTACCAATCTTTCTGTTTTGCTCAGACATTCTAAATCTCTTCACAACATCACCACCTCCAAAACCAACTCCAAATGATCACCACAACATCCGTCAATTCCAAACAAAACCTCAACAAGTTCATCAACAACAGCCACTTCAATTTCCCACATGGGTATCTTTAAACTTCAAAAATTTCATGTTTCTTTATGCTTTTCACATAATCGAAGTGGGTTTTCTTTCTTTGTGATAATCTTTAATGTTTTTATGAGATGCAGAAATCAAGCACCATTGTTGGAGGATTAGGCAATATTGGGCTTGGCAATGTTATTAACATCAACTTCTGTGTTTCTTGTTCTTACAGGTTTAATCCATTCTCCACATTATCTGTTTGCTGTTATTGTTATATTAAACTGAAATCGTTTAGGTTCCGTTTGATATGATTGATTTAAGTTTTTTTTTTACTCATAGAAAAGTTATAAATACGTTTGGTTAGAAATCTTGTTACAAAATTTAGTCAAAATTTTGATTTAATTTTACTTTTGACTTGTAGATTTTAACTTACACTATATATATTCTTTAGAAAAGTTGCTTTGAGTAATTTCTATCAAACTTACTTTTAACTTAAACTTAAAGTCATTTGAAAATATTTTTGTCATAAATTATTTATGAAAAACAACTTTGAAGTATGACTTAAAGTCAAAATTCACTTTTTATAAGTTATGTCAAATAGACTTTTAATTATCCCGAGTCTAACTTGCATTGGTGGTGATTGGTTATAAATTATTTTTCATAATTGTGTACCATCAAGAATCAAGATTATTTGCCATAATTATTTTTCCAATTGTTGTGGACAGTTTTATTTTAATAATTAAAAGTAGAGTAAAGGGAGGTATTTTCTCATTCATGTGGGAACAAATTAATAATATTAATTAGATCTAATTTTTAGTTTTAGGATTTGTGGCTGTAAGGTTACCGTTTTTAATCCTAGTTTTTTTTCTCTTACATTTAATGTTCACAGACAAGTTGTGTTTCTTTTGGCAGAGGAACTGCTGTGACTATGAAAAATATGCTGGAATCAGAATTTCCTGGGATACAGGTTATTTTGGCAAACCATCCTGCTTCGCTTCCGAAGCGCCTACTCAGCAAAGTAGTTCCTGCTGTTCAGTTTGGAATAATTGGGATAATATTGGCAGGCGAACAGATTTTTCCAAGGTTAGGATTTGCAGCTCCACCCCCGTGGTATTATTCGCTGCGTGCAAACAGATTCGGAAGTATTGCTAGCACTTGGCTTTTTGGAAACTTTATCCAATCATTCCTTCAGAGTTCTGGTGCTTTTGAAGTATTTTGCAATGGTGAATTGGTAAAGTCACTTCTTTTTTTAATGCCGCATGTTGTCTTTTTACTTGAGCCAAATTTCCTTTTTCCTTTTATGTTATGAATGATACTGCAATTTTAGACTTAGGAGGAGATAACCTTAAATACCTGCATATAGGTTGTTAGGATGTTTTGTAGGAACAAATGTGGTATGTATAAAAATGCTTTCTTTTGTGTTCTCATTGTAGGTTTTCTCCAAGTTGATGGAGCATCGGTTTCCTGGTGAAATTGAGTTGAGGGATGTTGTTGGCAAAAGACTTGCTATCAGATGATTTGTTCAGGACAATGTGGGAGATGTCTGGTCCTAGTGAGTGTTCCGAGTAGGCTATGAATCAAATTTTCAATGAGTTACATTGTTCACATTTATGATGCAACTTTCTACTTCTACTCATTCTTGAAGCTGACAATAACACGCGGCATTGGTTTCCAGGTCTTCTGAAGGTCTGTTTCGTTTCTTCTTTTTTAACTTTTGGTATCCCATCCTCTTTTTAGACTCTAGATGGCCTTCAGTGCTCTGTGATGCTACATTTGTACAAGTTCAGTATCTTGGCGTAAGCCTAGCTATGATACTTTTCGACAATTTTTGGTGCATTGCCTTCAGTGGTCACGAGTTTAATTTTCCATGGAAATAGTGTTTGGAGGAAAAGAAATAATAATAGAACATTAACTGTGAATCCAAGAGACCATTGAAGAACCATTCCTATTCATGGAATTGGTGATTGGGAAGTTGGAGGAAAGCTGCTTTTATAATGTGCAACCCATAATCATCTATAGAAATGCAAGCACAGTTGAAAATTACTCCATACATATCAAAGTACAGGTTCTTAATTTTATAATGAATTGCGCATGCCAACAAGCATACTTTTAGGTATAATCTCCTGCTGGTGTCTTGGAGAAATCTCACCATGCACAAGGGGGTAAACAAACAGAAGGGAAAACCTGAAAAAAAGTGTCAGATAGCTAGCATATCAGGCCTGTATTATCTTTATCATATTTGCCACCATTTTCGTTTCTGCATCTTCTTGAGAAGTTCATTGGCCAATGATGCATAGTCTTCTGAATTACCTTCCAGCTCTTCAGTTTGATTGTTGATTTTCTGATAATTATTAGACAAAAAAAAAATAAAATAAAAAATCATATTGCAGGTGGTAAGAATACTCTGCTTGTGTATAACAATTCAAATTTCAGAAAGCAATATAATTGTGATTATCAAGGAATGTATGAAGGCTGAAGAAATCCAAAAACAGGTAATTTGCCTAAGCAGGTCATCTGGAGAAAGTTTTGATCAAATAAATTATGACACGAAATTAATCTAGGGAAATTAAACAACGAAAACAGAAGATGTTTAGATCTGTCCTTGGAATCTTACACCAAGCTTTTCCTGCCTTTGCACCAACTTGTTCTTTGCACTCATAGCCAGGGAAGAGGCATCCTGAAATTATTTACCAAACCGGAAAAACACAATCAATTCATGTGTTGGCCTTACCAATGAAATAAGAGTTGATTGATTTTAACCAGGATGCAACATTACCTTGGATTTTCTGTACTTGGCTACGATTTCTCCAAGGTTCCTGCTTCTGGGCTTTGTTTCCTCGCCATAACCCAATAAATTTTCCCTTCCAGTTCTCTTCTCTGCAAAATTAGAGATGATTACTGTTCAATATAATCCATTCGAGCTGACACACGATAGCTCAGATTTACCTCTCCTTTTGCTTTGAACTTCATTGGATGATTTGGTCGCCATATGAGCAGGTTCAGTGTTTCCGTATTAGTTCCGATGAAGAAAACACGAGCTGAGAGGGATCGATGAAGAGAATAGAGTTTTTGGATATATTAATGTAATTAGCTCCACATACCTATATTAAGCCCCACCATAATTAGCATGCTTTAAGCTCCACTGGCCTATATTAAGCTCCACAACTCAAATGAAACCTCAAATTTTGTAAAATCTGACCTCCAGTCATAATTTGAGCCATTTTTATCCCTGAATTTTTATTTTTCAGCACCTGGAACCCTTAAGTAACACAGCCAAATCACAATTTCACAAAGCAATCTAGAGAAAATTGATGCTATTATTTGAACCTGCTTGTCTTGCAGCAAGAACCTTGCCTTGTAAAACAACATAAAGAGGCCACAATCGTAGAACCAGCAACAAATAGCAAAACCCTTGCATCTGGCTGGTACATTGCTGAGAAAAATCCAGTCCCGTTTAGCAAACCTTCTGGTTTCTCTCAGTTAATGAATGGGCAGCATCGGTTTCAGTGAATCAATCTCTTTCAATCTCTTTTTATTTCTAGAAAACAAAAAATTCTATACAACAAATGAAAATAATAAGAAATGTCTCGAACTTCGTGTTTTACATACTGCACAAAAAATTTAACTGCAGTCGGATAAATTAACATGCATTAGAGATTCAAAAAATGCACTCCTAAAACTCATGACAAAAAGGGTACAAACAATCAAAACCCATGCCAGCAAGCTAGACTTCTATTTTCTTCATATTTGCCACCATTTTCGTTTTTCCATTAACTTGACAAGCTCGTTTGCCATTGATGAAAAGTCTTCGGCTCCACTTTGGAGCTCTTCAGTGCGCCTACTGATTCTCTGGTGCAGAGTGATAAAAAGGTATCTTTAGGGGTCATTAAGACAATCTATGAGACATAACCAATGTATTCTACAGGGATATTAATAAAGCAATGAAATTGTATAGTGAATTTCTCAGTTAGCTGCAAACAAAAGCAGCAAATATAGGGTGACAAGAGAGGGGAAACTCCCAATTCATTGTTGCCACAAAGAATTGGCATCTTCTCTTTTCTCTCATCATTTCCACTCAACAAAACCTACAAGTTAGTTTAGCTTTAACAAAGTAGAAGCCATTTTATCCATTTCAAATACCAAAGCAATCTCACAGAAATCTTAAATCCATAATATCTTACTTCAAGTTTTTCCTGCCTTTCTACAAGCTTTTTTCTTGCATGTGCAGCAACCGAAGCAGCATCCTGAACACAGTAACCACATCAGACAAGGAAATCCATTGGAACAGATGTTATGATGGAGGAGACAAGTTGATCACAGGAAATTACCCCTGCTTTTCTGTATTTAGCCATAATTTCTTCAGGTGTCCTAAGTTTGGGCTTCATATCATCAGTCGCACCTATTAATTGCTCCCTTTCTGACCACTTCTCTGGAATGCAAAATCTGTAGTGTTAAATGACCAACATCAGTTAAAACTTGCATAACGTGTGGAAAAATCAAATTTACCTTTCTTCATATGCTTCACATCTTGTGATGAAGTAGTTGCTGTGGGTAGAGAAGGTTCATCTATCTCAATATCATCTGCACGAGGACAGTTTTTAGTATGGGAGAGAAAAGACTATGGTACAGATAGGCATGGGTAATAACATATATTAAGGTCCACAAACCTATGTTAAGCTCCACAACTTCCTCACTATCTACAGCAGTTCGATATGAATCTGAGAATGGCTGCTTTGAAAAAGCACCTTCAAGATGACTAAAATCGGATTTGGGATTCAGAGTAATATCCACACTGTGGTCTACCTTTCCCCCTTTAAAGCCTTTGACAATGCCACCGAGAATCCCAGGTTTAGTACCCTATAACAACATAAGATAAGATACAAAAACAAAATTATACTTATTATAATCTGAAACTGATGGTAGTAATTTGCACCTGCTTCTTCTTCTGATTCGAGGAGAAATTAAAGGCAGCATCGGCGGCGGCGGCAAGTACCTTATCATGAAGACATGGAAGAGACTCTGGAATCCTACAAAGAGCATTGCAGGTCTGTCAGAAGTTCCCTTTCCTACTAATAAGCACAACAGAAATTTACAACGAAGATTGTCCAGGCATTGGCTATACATGCATGGCATTAGTTAAACATGCTTTTTCATTATATACCTGAAACAATTTTCACCGGAAAATAGTGAGATGAAGGCCAATTCACACCCATGAGCCTATAAAATTATCAACATTAGATATAATCACAATAGTTGTGAAGAGTGCAGAACAATTAGACTGTAATATATTGAAGTGACAACACACCCATGGCTCAAAAAGGTAGACATGACAAGCAGTAGTTTAAGAAAGCATGCAGTAGGATAAAAAGGTAGACATGGCATGCATAAGTTTAACATGGAAAAAACAAGTACAAAGATGATTTTCTGACGATGTCAAAATTTTAGAAGCAAATAATACCAGTGTAATCTGCCCATTATCACAACTCATCATCTTCTCCATGTTTGCCTTGAAATTCCACCTTAGAACTGACATTAAGGAGGTTTCTTTCACCAACTCTAAACCCGAAAATGATCTGTCCAAATATAGGCAATATCAACAATATTGCTACTAGTAATACTATTTAGATGCGCGGTACAAAAATGCTGGAAAGTAATCTGCATTATTATGAAGATAAGAATTTCACCTGATTTCTATTACTCCGCTCTGGAACAGCAAAACCACTCCACAAATGTTTCCCTCTTTCCTAAAAGTTGAAGCCCAACAGCAAGGTTTTGCATGTTTCACTTTACAAATGGTTTTGTTGTTTCCCTAAGGAAGATATATCAGTTGGACTGCAAACAGAGTAAATCATTGTTGAAAGTAAAAACAAAAAAAGGCAATGGAGCTACCTGAATAACATTCTTTGTAGAGTACAAGTGCAATGAATCCTCACAACAAAGCAAAATAAATGAATCCAGCAATCTTTCTCTGGTTAGTGTGTTAACTGAAGAGTGATGCTCATTATTTTGTGAACTAATCCCTGTTGAAGTTGTTGTATGTTCAGATTCATTCTTGGCTGTGAAATTTTGGTCAGACTCCTCCAGCTGCTTTCCATCTGTTAAGCCAGGTACAGAAGGACTGCCATCTGTTGAAAAAAATAAAAATAAAATTCCAGAACTTATTTGTGAAAGTCAAATACAAAGAAACAAAACTCTTATTTACTTCTACTTTAAGATTATACTTGCCTATAACATACATAGAAATTGCAACTGATCTCTTTTTTGGATGCCATGGATGGGAGCTGATCATGCTACCGGTTCCACCATCAATCATATAAAGAGTTGCATCCTTGGTAAGGAAAAACATGACTTGCTCTGTAGGGTTGATTGGCATATTTGAATCTGAATGCTTTGGGCTTTTCACAAGGCTACAAGTATTTATACATTCAACCCAATTCACTGAAATGACTGGCGAGCAAGAGCTGGATACAGATTCTGTAGAGAACAAAACTGCTAATGAACTCGTATCAAGTACAACCACCTGAAATGAAAGCATACAAGACAAGAATTCATATGAACAAAGAAACTAAAAGCCCCAGTCAATAAACTTAGCATGAAAACAATCAAAACAACATAATACAAATGACAAGACAGACAATACTCACACGACCACATTCAAGCCCCACAGCAAGCTTGGCTCCATAATTAGCAAACTGTAGTGCAAGAATAGGAGAATTGAGAAGAGAAAAAACAGCTCTAAGTGGAGGACCTTTCCCTTGAGGCAACGTGTGAACTATGAGACGAGTAATAAATCTATTAGTTTGAGCAAGTAGAGATTTAATGATACTTTCTCAAAACAAATGCAATATCAATGATCCAGTGACAAGAAATGAACTGTCGGCAGTGAAAGGACCATGTAAATGAGGAACTTTTCTATCTAACTGAAAATCGAAAGCTTTTTCAGTAATAGTTTCCATATCAGATGTCTGAAATCAATTAAATGATTAAGCTTGCTTGCCATTTTTCTATCTGCAGCAGTTTGCATATGATTAGTGACTAATAGTGGTTACAATCTAGCGAGCTGGAAAATCAAATGAGGTAACATAAAGATTATGTTCTCAGAGTTGAAAGCCATCATGTCACAAAGTCAATTGCTCAAATTCTTAGCAATTTGAAAACTTTTTCCAATATGTACTATTTTGAAAAAAATTCTGACATTTTAAAACCAGTTTTAACAACAGGCCACTTGCAAAAATTTGAAATTTTAGCATAGTCAATATTCTATGTATGAATTTCTTTTTGCAATTGATATTGGATAATGAGCAGGAATTCTATTTTTGTCTGGATGAAAGTTCATAACTCATCTCGAAACAGAAAGTAAAACTGGATCTCAAATTTGGACTCTCCTGCCAAAGAAAGTTAATGTTTGAAGAAAAAAAAGTTTGTGTGCTTCTAGAGAAGGATCTCCTACAACTTACCTTCATGTTTAGTATCTATGAGAAAGTGGAAGGTAGTCTCATCTGAGCTGCCATTCAGGTTATAAATGCGAACCTATACATCAATGACATAGGTATGGTAAATACAGAAAAAAATGACAAGTACACATTAGTTAGAAGGCAAAAGAAAAACCACTAAAGAAACATCTCTTACCAGTCCACATTTGTTGCCAACAGCCAGACTTAGTGTTAGGGAACAGAAGTCTAAATTCGTCACTGGATCACTAAATCCAGCCACTTCTATGCTTTCAACCTGCCAATCATACGAAACTAATAAGAATAAAAAATATGCGTTCAACCTAAGAGCAACAATTTCATGGATAATGATAAAAGTATCTCAAACCTCGCCTTCTACAATGCAAATAAGTGATAAGGCAGGATATGTGGCATCCCATAACCGTACAGATCCATCTAGATAACCTGCTATGTACACTCTCTCAACACCAGTATGTTCTGTGAATGACAGATGACTGGGCACACCCCCAGTCAAGGGCCAATTTGCAGAACCACCCTGGAATGGTGTGGATCCGCTTTTTGTAGCTGAGGCTATCTGAGAGGTAATTTAGCATATGAAATGCTTTAATGACAGATTAACAGAAAAACTAAACATTTCAAAACAGAATAATTTAGGAGTCTAACATACCTCGGAAAACATCTTTGATGAGTTTCCTCCTGAGGGCAACGTAATGAACTTTGCCACAGTTATGGGTGGATCTACTGTAGGTACTACCATGGGAAATCCCATAGTCAAGACACTTGCTTTATGCTTTTGCCGAGATGGTAAGGCAGACAAGCTAGCATCATCAAAAAGATGAAGTTGTCCAGGGTTTGCCAATACAGAAACAGCAGCTTTGGGATTACCCTCTGTTGGTCCAGAACTTGGTAACAAAATCATGTCCGCAAAAGAGCCGGCAAGTGTGATATCCATGCGACCAACACATCTCACTGTTTCCATCCTAGATGACCACTCTAAAGTTAACACCTGAACCACTCCGATCACTTATCAGACCAAACAATTGAAGGTTGAAAAACTCCAAACATCAGTTCAGTAAATGATTCAGTGATTGCAACATGAAAAGTGCCACATGATTACTACATTTTAGTCCTTGATGTCATTTTTACAATGTACCATTCAAAAACTGGACCCAAGCCCCTAAAAAAGCTTACAATTTAAATAGCATCTGTATCATTTAAAAAAAATGTATTTGAATGTTTGCCTTTTCCTTTCATTGTTAACAAAGATTGCAATGCTCTTTGAGAATTAAACTAATTCCTCACTTTGACGCTTCCACTCCCTCCATGCCCTGGCTGATAGATGCTAGAGGAAGAGTCAAAGGGAGGTTCTGTTGAGTCATAAACCAACTCTTGGGGGTTATTCATATAGTTACGAGCTATTCCAGTCCCACAAGACAGTTCACTCTATCAGTGAGATCTATTCGAAAGTTTGAGTTTGTAACTCACATAACCTCATAGAAAACAATAGAAATAAATTATGAAGCTCAATTCCCAATCAAGTCAATGTTGAAGGATGAAAAACAACATTTAAATTCAAAGTCAAATCCATTCTACAATTAAGTGTAGGTGGACTGATGCTTGATAATTATTGATTTTATTTTATTTTATTATTATTATTATTAATTTTTTTTTATTTAGAGAAAATTAGTGTTTGTTAGGAGTGAAACTGAAAGCAAAGGGGATGGAATTAAAGCTCTTAAGGTGCTGCATGAACATTTCAATTTAACAAGAAAAAGACATCCTATCAGCAAAAAGAAACCTAAATAAAGACAATATCAATAGGAATGACTAGAATTTCACTATACATGCATCGGTAATGAATTAATTAAAAATGAAAGGTACAAAATACTATGAAAGTCATATTCCTTTTGAATTCTATTTTTTTAGTTGCTAAAAGCTAATCTAATGTAACAAGCCCAGACAATGGATTTGGAATGTAGATCTGAACCTATCCTTGAAAATCATGTGGGCTTTTCCAATAGCAAGACTTACATTTCATATTATGTTTTTTATTCTTTTAAAGAATCTAAAGTGCTTTCTCATAAGAGATAAAAAGAGAGAGAACAGTTTACAAATGTATGCCAACAAAAATAGAGAAATAGTAAATTGCTAAGAAGAAAAATAACTCACTGTTAGAACTTCTTCAGATCCTATTTCATCACCACCATAGATAAACAATCGGCCATCACCATCATTACTAGGTCTATCACTTGTGGACCAGTGTAAAACAATAATAGGGAGCCTCTTTTCAGCTGATGATAATTGTAACTTAACAATATTGCTGTTTGTCGATTCATTTTTTTGACCTCTAGTGGACGAAGTAGTTGATGTTTTCCAAAACAAGATATCCCCGTCTAAATATCCCACTGCAAGGATGGACCCATTTGAAGATGCCCAACTTAGAGCTGTGATCTCTTTCTCCTCTAAATGATGATGAGATGTATCTTTGGGAATATTAGGGTCTACTTCATTTTTAGAATCATCCTTCAGTTGGAGATCCTTGCCACCTCCAACAAAAAGGATCTGACCTTCAGAAACATCCCAGAGAACTATCAATCCATTTTGATATGCAATCAGAACCCTGCAAAAGAATTATGATTTTTAAATTTCCAGTAGAGATTAAAACATAAAATCTCAATGATAAAAAACCAATTCCAAGCTCATGAGTCACAACTTATATGCATTAAAGAAAACAGAATGGTGCTAGAAGGGAGATGGAAAATAACACCAAAGCCAGACTTTCCATCAAACTTCCAAAATAAAAAATAATTTAAAGTAGAT
Organism: Populus deltoides; assembly: GCA_015852605.2. Lineage (NCBI taxonomy): Eukaryota > Viridiplantae > Streptophyta > Magnoliopsida > Malpighiales > Salicaceae > Populus > Populus deltoides. The sequence goes on along the minus strand of CM027585.2, from coordinate 2,217,149 downwards.
GATTAAGCTCTTATGTCTTGCCTATTTCCCGAAGAATGAGGCTGAGGAAGAACTCCAACAATAGGTTGGTGATCGGGAGATGGAAATCCAGCTGCTTCTGTGAAACACAAGACCCATACAGTAAGAATGAAGTAAGAACTGGAGCACACTGGAGCCACAAGAACACTCAAAAACTTATTAGTACAATGTACAGAAGAACAAGAGAAATAAGAGCCTCAACTATTCAATGAAAGAAGAAATTACCCTTTAAAGAGTTTGCAGTTATATGATAAGGCAACCACAAAAGTTTAGCATCTTCAGAATCATACTTCAGCACGGACATTGAACCGTGTTCATCTCCAATATACCTATGCAGCATTGTTCCAGCAATCATTTCCACTCTCATTCAATTAGTAGAAAATTAAACATGTATGCAACACTTTATAATTTACATCAATTCTGTACATGAAACAAGAGCGACTGATTACAGAAAACGCAGTTATATTCAATTCCCATTGTAACGAACATGCTAAGCATCTGCTCTCCAGATTCCAGACCTGCAAAAATGCGTTAAACAGGTAACCATACTCAATGAATTTAATCAAAATCATACACAACTTATGGAACATTGATTTTTAAATCAGCAATCAATTAAAAAGCATTCAAGCAGCGAGCAACAAGAAGAAACTCAACAAAATGACCAAACACAAAAATCTAGCTGACTTTTCATGTAAGTTTTTCAACATAGCAGAATCCAAAAACCATGCACGTCGCTGCAGTAGAACCATACCTGAATATCGTTCTCAATAGAAATGCTGATCAAGAATCCTTGATTCTGTAAGAACTGCCAAATGAAACCAAACATCAATTTCTGATCAACAAATAATTGATGATCGAATGCATCAATTAACAATAAAAAAAATAAATTCCAAATGATACCGAGCATCAAAATTCCAATTGAAAATACAAAAATATTCCACATATGTTGTAAGAATAATAACCTCTATGTTCTTGTAAGGCAGTTGCTTCGGTGACGTAAAAAGTGCTTCAATACCATCACCACCAATCACTTTAATTCTCCCATCCCTGCAATCAAACCAATTAAAATGCAGTAAATAATCAGCATTCACTCCTCAACGCTACAAATTATATTTTAACCTGAAAAAAAAAAATTACAGTGTGGCAATAGCCAAAAGGCGCTGAATGGGATCAAAAGCAAGAAGGGAAGCCGTGGACGGAATCCCGTAGTGTATAACAACTTGCAAATCAAAGTCCGCTGCCGTCAAGCTGCTGCGTTCCTCGTTATTCTAGATCAATAAATTACGAGGTCGGTTACTTTCAGTTAATGATGACTTCGAGGTGATTAACATTTTAATTAGCAATATAGAATTTGATTTTCCTACGCATGCTTGAAATTATTAAATAAATAACTGAAGATCACTTATATTGAAAAGAACGGCAAAAAAGAATTATTTAAATGGAAATGAAACTCTAGAGAATAATCAATAATCAAAAAAATTGAAAGAAAAAGAGAGAAAGGTGAGCGTTGATGACCAACCTGGTGGTGGTGGAGGAGGACGGCTTTTTGAATGAGTCGCTTGGCAGAAAGCATGGCGAATCGGAGAGGTTGGAAAATGTGAGATTATTTGTTGATTAATAAAGACGAGAGTTTTACTTTGTTGGAGTGATTATATCGATGCTCCTGCTGCTGCTAGCACATTGCTGGACCTGACTTTACTGGTCAATGAAAGAAAGCAAAACAATACTTTTAAGACGTTGATTAATTCTTCACAGTTTGTTACTCTGTGGTTTCAATTTTCAATTCAAATATTCCCTCAGGGCTTTTTAGAAACATATAAATATTTATATCTAACAATAGGAATCATTTAGAAAATGGGGATGTAGCTCAGATGGTAGAGCGCTCGCTTAGCATGCGAGAGGTACGGGGATCGATACCCCGCATCTCCATTGTATTTTAATTTTTGAGAATTAGGGATTTTGTGCCTGAGAAATGATTTTTTTATTTTCAATTTTCTTGCTCTCATAAATTTTTTAATATGATATTTTAAAATTGATTTGTAATAAAAAAATTTATTGGATCCAGATTTAAAATATTTGCAAGAATTTACTTTATTTTTTTAATTTTTTATATAGCTATTTTTTTTTTCTGGTCTCATCCTTTTGTATTTATTAAATTAGAGACTAAGTTTTGCTTTTCTAGCTTGCTTTATGTGGAATTTTTTTGGTCTTGAAAAATAACTCCATTATCTTGGTTTTTTATATTTATCGTTTTTTATTGGGTTTTTATAGCAAATTTTTTAAATTGATATTTCCTAATTCTATTATTAAATATTTTAAATAGTTTTTATAGCAATTTATAATATTATAATTCCTTTTCTATTTAATCCTTCTTTATTTATTTTTTTATCTTTCGAGTTTTGTTTTTATTCTTTGTATTATTATTTATTTTATTTGATATAAATTTCTTAATTGATTTTTATTTATTTGCTTTCTTTAAGATTTTTTACTAATTTTAAAAATAATTTAGGTTTTCTCTAGTTTTTTTATTTGTTGTTCTTTATTGGATTTACTTTGTCTAATCAATATTAAATTGGTTGAAAATTGAGCTTCTTAATTTAACCCTGATCTAGGATTTAATGGATAACGAGTTTGAGGTCTTTGACTAAGTTTAAAAGGTTCGCCTGAGTTTTCTTGGTTTTTCTTTTCTTTTTTAAGCTAATGTTATTTTTTAATTTTATCATTCAACTTTTATATTATTAGTGATTAAGCTTTGTTTTTTTTACATTATTCGCCTTCTATATAATTTTTTTAGCCTTTATATGATTTTATGGGTTTCAATATTTCTTCTTAGATTTGTCCATATGCCAATCTTTTTTTCTTGATCAAGTCTATGCCCCAAGTGACATTTGAAAACATATTTGCATCATAAAATTATATATGTTTTTTAATTTTATCCTTTTTGTTTTTTTAGTCTTTTAAATTTGGTTATCATTGTTTTATTGTTATTTATTTTATTTGAAATTATTTTTTAGATTGTTCATCCTTTATGGTTTTTTGGTTTTTTTTTTTCTATCAAATTTGATCATTATTCTTTTTATTGCTATCTTTTTTGCTTTTGCAAGTTTTTTAAATTGATTTTTTTCATGATTTCATCAATTAAAATTAAATTGATTAGGAATTAAGTTTTTTGATTCAACTCGGGTCCATGATTGCACCATTTATGAGTTTTAGATATTAGATCTCAGGTTTAGGAGGTTTGCATAAGTTTGCTTAGTGTTTTTTTTTCTTTTTTAAAGCTAATATTTTTTAACCTTTCTTTATATATAGTTTTGTTTAATTACTTTTGACGGTGTGTCTTCTATAAGATTAGTCTCGGGTCATGATCAGGGTCAATAGTTTCAAAGCTTAATGTGAGTTGATTTTTGTTATTTTAGTCCTTTTTACTCTTGATTTATTTCAATTTTATCATTCAATATTTAGTTTATTAGAAACTAGTATTCATACCTTTTTTTTATTATATTTTCTATTGAGTTATCTCGATCATATGGTCATGATTACGAGATTTGCAGGTCAACCCGAGTTAATTTATATTTTTTCTTGTTACTTTTTTAATTTAATTTTTTTATTATTTTTATCATTCAATGTGGTTGTTCGTTTCAATTTTATTTTATTTCAATGGTCCTTAGTCATGGGTCAAAGATTTTAAACCTCGAGCAAGGAGCTCAAATCAAGTTTTTTTCATTCTCTTTTTAGTTATATTTTTTCTTAATATTTGTTCTTCAATATTTTATTTCATGGAGATTAAACCTCAGCTTTTTTTTTTTGAGTTATTATATTCTCATTTGAGTCTTCGAGTTTTTTTCCTGCGTTTCTTTCTATTAAATTGTTCCAATCTTTGACCCAGTGGTCCTAGCCATTTCTGTTATTTATATAACAAGTGTAAAGAAGAGAGAAAAGAAAAGAGGAGGGCTGTAAAATGAGAGAGGAATGGTTGCTCTATTTCCTTGCTGATCTGACATATAGTATATTCCGGGAATTCCTTAGAGAGGAAGAGCCCTGTCAGACGCATGTGGGATATCTGGGCTAAGAACTTGAAACTCAACATAACAAAAGAGTTGTTTTAGGAGTTTGAGAGAGACAGGATAACTGCATGAATTAATGTTTCTTAGCTCACTGGTCTAAAAAGATTACCAACTCAAAACTTAGAGAGATATTCAATAGGGCTTGGTGCATTTCGTCTTCTTATTAAGAGAGATGATTCTAGCCACTTGACAGTTCTGCACTTTTTTACTTTCAGTTGTGTTTTTTTTTATCATGCTTGCTAGTTCATCGGCATAGCTAAAGATAAGGCTAATCTTAGGCTATCCACTTGTACATTTTGGTAAACTTACAAGTAAGATTGTCCAATCGCGGCAACTGTTTTTTTCGTTTTTTAATAGATAGCTATTAGACTTGGTTGAACCCTAATGATCTGTTGATTTTGAGCTTGATTTGAATTAAGTTTTTTTTATATAATTAAATTGGATACTGATCCAGTTAAATATCCAGATAATCCAGTAAATCAATAAATAACTTGGTTGATCCAATCACAAATCTAAATGATACTGGACAAAGTCAACTCTAAAGATTTTTTTTATTTTTTTATAATAATATCATTTTATCTGAACAAACAAACAAGTAACAGGTATTTTCACAAAACCATGGAAGACAGAAGTGCAAAAGAAGCTTGGAGTGATGATGATTGAAGAAATAAGCTTAAGAGGGGAGAATGTTTTGTGGAAAACCAAGTATCATAATTCTGTGTTATCATGAAGTTAGACTGAACCATAATAATTCACTCAAGATCAATTTTTATGTTTCTTGTTGAGATTAGTTATACTAAATGTCCCACTTAAGTTCTATATAAAAGTTAGTGCATGGTTAATGCAAGTGTGTGAAGGATCTAATATCAAGAAAAATACAGATTTAAGAAGACTCAACTGTGTCTCAGTGAGCGAGCGAGCGAGCGCAAGAGTTCCATTGTTCTTGCAGACCTTGTTTTGTTTTCGTTTCCAGCAGTAATTAAGAAGCTCCCCAAAGGTCTTAATCCTGGCAATTCCCTCTTATTCTGCAACGCCATATTTTAGAAACATTTATTGCTTTATAAAATGTTAATCAAGCTTGATTCGGGTGCGTGGTTGCTCTTTTCATGCCTTGACAAATGCTAGCATAAACAGATGGATTGTTAGCTCAAAGCCCGATCAAGAGAGTGAGGAGGATGAAGGACGTATCATGATTTGTCTGTTTGGCAATGTAATTTCCGGTGATTTGAGAAAAACTCAAGAATTTTTATTGAAATATTTCTAGAATTATTTTTCTCAGAAAATATTTTGATTGAAAAGATTTTTTAACAAATATATATATTTTAATTTTTTTTCGATAAATATTTAATAAAAACTTATGATGATATGAATCTATTTATAACTTTCTTTAAAATGCTTGTATTTTTTTTTATTTTAAATAAATATAAGGGTCATTATAATTTGCAACAAAAATGATCTTTAAAAATAAAATAGTTAAAATTATTAATTCAATTTATTTTTACATGTATTATAAATAATATAATTGAATTCAATTTTATAATTTAATATTTTATTATAAACATAAAAATTATAATAAATTATCAATTAAATTTAAATTTACTTATAAATTACCTAATTATTAAACCCAGATCGGCCCGGTGGATCGACCTGGGACCCGGTAACTGAACCAGTTTGGGTAAGACAAAAGACCAGCAAATGCAAAATCCCGGCCAAACTCGGGTGACCCGACAAGTTGACATGTGACCCAAGCGAATCCAGATGAGACTTTTTTTTTTCAAATGTGATTTTTCTCCTAAACCTCTCTCTTTTTTATTTTTTTATTTGGTTATTAATATTTTTCAAAGGTCACTATATATGTTCCCTAAAAGTAATCATTTTCGGTTCTGTTCGGTTTTTAATAAAAAAAATCAAACCGGTTTTTTTTAAAAACCGAAACCAAATCGGAACCGGTTCAAACCGGTTTGGCTCAAGTTATTTTTTTCGGTTCGGTTATTTTGGGGAAAAAACAGGTTCAAACCGGTTTGGCTCGAGGTTTTTTCAGTTTGGCTCGGTTTTTTTCCGATTTGGCTCGATTTTTTTCTGTTTTGGTTTGATTCAGTTTTTTCGGTTTCAAGCTTATAAAATCAAAACCAAACCGGTCAGTTTTTTCAAAATTTTAATCTATTTAATCGGTTTTTTTTACGGTTCAATTTTTTCAGTTTTTTTTCTGGTTTTCTCAGGTTTTTAGTTTTTTTGCTCATCTCTGAAAAAGTTATTTTTTCAATATGAGATTTGAAGCCATTTAATATATATACTTTATATTCACAAGAAAAAAAAATTATATTTTTTTAATGTGGAATAAAAAACTTTGAAGGATTTGAAACCCTTTAATATATATACTTTATATTCACAAGAAAAAAAATTATTTTTTCAATGTGAGATTTGAAGTCCTGTAATATATATACTATATGTTCACAAGAAAACATTATGTTTTTCAATGTAAGATAAAAAACTTTTTAAAATATTTTTTTAAACTTTATTATTTACAATATATATAGTTTATATTCACATGAATTGTTTCTAAATTTTTTTTATATGAAATATTAAAACTTTAAATATTTTTATTTAATTTTTTTAAGTTAACCTGAATTAGCTCGTGTAACTCGCATTCTGACACCTTGGCCAGGTTAACCTCGAGTCAGTTTTGATCAATTCATCTAAATAAATCAAAATTTTAGCTCTAAATTAATCTTGTAGTATTTTTAAGAATTAAATTTTATTTAAAATCAAATTTTTAATATTAAAAATAATTTCAAACAACATAATTCATTAAAACCTTAATTAAATTCAATTAAGAGACCACAGACATTCAAAATTTCTAATCATGGCACACTTATTAAGAATTTAAGATGTCGTTATCCTCATTAGTCATTACCACGTCAGCGTAGCTTTGCGTGTCAATGCCACTCTCTCCACCCAAAAGATCATAAGTTTTAAAAATTATTTTCTCCAACCGTCTTTCTCCTCTATTTTCCAGCCATGGCAATCCCTAAAAATCAAGGTCTGTTCTCAAATTTAATCCAAATATATTGCCCCTTAATCATGCAATTAATTGTTATTTTTAGCTCTTCTATGATTAATTAAAAACTCTGTTTTATCAGATGAGGTTGAGCAAAATGCAAGGAGTTCATATTTTAATTTACCGCCGTTGGATGTTTCCGTCGCCTTCCCTCAAGCAACTCCCGCTTCCACATTTCCTCCTAGCGGTAAAAACATCTATATATATATTTTAATGTTTTTATTTCTTTACATCATCGTTTGAAATTTGATTAATACTGAAATTTTATTTTATTATTTTCATTTGATTGGTTTGAGAAATTTAGTCTAATTTCGGAGTCGTTAATTAATGATCATGCTGTTATTTTTTTTAAAAAAATTACAGTGTCGGATTACTTTCAATTTAGTGATTTATTAACCGCGGAGGATCAGGCCATCAGGATGAGAGTGAGGCAGTGCATGGAAAAGGAAATCGCTCCGATAATGGCTGAGGTTTTTTTTTTTTTTAAAGAATTACTTCCGGCTTTTCCTTTATTAAATGCTTGAATTTTATGTTCAAATTTTGGCAAATATATTTATATATAGATTGTTTTTGGCGTTATAGTACTGGGAGAAGGCGAAGTTTCCGTTTCATGTTATTCCGAAGCTTGGTGCCTTGGGTATAGCTGGAGGAACGATAAAGGTAATTTGTGTATTTGATTCGAGTTTTAGTTGTTAATAGAATGTAGTGAGGTAGGAAAGGTTTAGAAATGGATGGTTAGCTAACTTGAAACTTCAGGGTTATGGGTGTCCTGGTCTCTCGATCACTACAAGTGCTGTCGCCATTGCAGAAGTTGCTAGAGTTGATGCAAGCTGTTCGACTTTTATTTTGGTGCATTCATCTCTGGCAATGCTCACCATAGGTGAGCTCTTGGGTTAATTATGTTTCTCTTGGAGACAGGTTAATTTATGGATTAGTTACAAAACAAGTTGTTACCATTTACAAGGATGTTGCTAATGAGTTCTGACGTTTTGCATGAATTGTCTGGATTTTGGAGAACAGCACTTTGTGGTTCGGAGGAACAGAAGCAGAAATATTTACCTTCTTTGGCAAAGTTTAGCACTGTAGCTTGTTGGGTAAGTAAGCTTCTTTTGGCACACAGCCACTATATGTGTCTGGTATGTAATTATGCTGGATTCCAATTACTCTATATTATCCTAATCTTTAGGCTTTGACTGAGCCTGACTATGGAAGCGATGCAAGTTCTCTGCAAACAACAGCAACCAAGGTTTGAGCTCTTAACCTCTTGTGAGCTATTTACTTTTCTATTTTTCCTGTTATTCTCTTGAATATTTTGTTGTCTTGTTTTTGCTCTCATTCTGGGATATGCAGGTTGAAGGTGGTTGGATACTTGAGGGCCAAAAACGCTGGATAGGAAACAGTACTTTTGCTGATTTGCTTGTTATATTTGCTCGGAATACCACCACTGATCAGATTAATGGGTATGTTTCTCTCTATACATAATATGCAGTTTCTCAATTTGGATTGTTTTCTTTTTTACATGCATGGGTTACAGGTTTTTTTTCCTGTTTCAGATATATAGTGAAGAAGGATGCTCCTGGATTAACAGTTACAAAAATTGAAAATAAAATTGGCCTTCGTATAGTACAAAATGGAGATATAGTCATGAAAAGAGTTTTTGTTCCTGATGAGGACAGGTTGCCTGGAGTCAACTCGTTTCAAGATACAAATAAGGTACAGCAGTAACATGTTCTTTCCTAGAATGCTGTCCCTAATCATTTATGTCTGTCTTGCTATGCTTTTCTTGATAATCTGCTGTTCCATGGCAGTCCATAAATCTTTGGTTTTAGGAAAGACCAATTAATCTACTTGTGTTACCTAAAGATGGTGAATAGAACTTTAGTTTTATGTTGCATATCTGAAGCTTCAGCATTTACCTGGAGTGAAACACTAATCCTACCAGGAGTTATTAATGCACCGGACATCACCACTTGGGCTGCCTCAGCTTCAGTGCAGAACAAAAATGTTACTCTGGGATCATTCCATTCAAATCAAACTTTAGAAGTTCGCAAAGTTGAGACCTCCCACTTGATCCTGTTGAGATTTAGTTGGTCAATTGGAGAATACACAAAATTATTAATAGCATGTAGTGGAAGAGAGAAATGGATCAGACTGTTGAATTTTCATATGAAATTTTTATCATGATCTTTGTATTCCCACTATCTTCCAGTAAGCAAATGAATTGCGAGTAAAATATCATTTTATGTTCACTCTGACAATATTTTTCTGCATTTTGTTTGGCTTCAGTGAGGCTTATTAGAACATTTTTAGTTTGAATATGCTTCAGAAATTGTTATTATTTGCACTGCTGTTTGGTATGTTTGCTCCTGCCCCATTCTACTGAGTGTTTCGTAACATCACCGGACAGAAGAAAACTACATTTCTTCCTTTTACCCTTCAGGTTGAAGCTCATTAAAATTCAATTAAATAAACAAAGGAAAAAAAAAGATCTTTTAAGTTTGCTTGGGCCATGTTTCTCTGCATTTTACTTGATCCATAGCTTTTAGGACATTTCCAGTTTGAGTATGCTGCATAAATTGTTATAATTTGCAGTGGCATTTGGTACATCTGCTCTGCTCCCATTATACTAAGTGTCTAATAATAATGAGTATGCAAGAAACCCATTGGGGGTTGATGGCTTTTAATGGAGCTATGTCCTTTTTTTCCTTTGTTTATGTAAGGGAGTTTTAATGAGCTTGAAAATCAATACACAATGGTTCCCCTATAGTATTAATTTGCAGGTGGTCTGTTTAATCTTGCTTCCTGTGAACTTGTTACGTATCTGGATTTTCCAGTCTTCTTATTCCATTGTGTTCATATGTGATCTTATCCTTGCATGCTTGAGATTTCCAAGCTCCTTGTCTGAGTAGTGCTATATAATATTAGGTTCTTGCTGTTTCACGTGTAATGGTTGCCTGGCAACCTATTGGCATATCAATGGGGGTCTATGACATGTGTCACAGGTAATCACTGTACATCCTCATTCTCAAGAGTACCATTTTATTTTAACTTCCCACACAATCATTACTGACTCGTAACTGATTCAAAGGTATCTAAAGGAAAGGAAACAATTTGGAGCCCCACTGGCAGCCTTCCAAATCAATCAACAGAAACTTGTCCTCATACTTGGTAATGTCCAAGCAATGGTACTAGTTGGTTGGCGCCTTTGCAAGTTGTATGAAAAGGGAACAATGACCCCAGGTCATGCCAGCTTGGCAAAGGTATGATTGACTGCAAAGTTCTGTGGTATATTTGGTGAAAAAGAATTGTGCTTTCTAGCCAATAGCCATGATGCTGTTTTGTGTCCTCAGTCATGGATCAGTTTGAAGGCAAGGGAAACTGCTGCTATTGGGAGGGAGTTACTTGGTGGCAATGGAATTTTGTCCGATTTTCTTGTTGCCAAGGTTTTCATTCTAAACTCTTTACTGAAAGTTCATTCTTACATCTGACAAAAATGGAACCTTTCATAAAAGAAATCCATGCCTGATGTCTTTTGAATTGCAATCACTAGAAACCTGATTTAGCCTTGTTTTTTTTTTTTTGTTTTTTGATAAGTTTCTTTTCACTCATTGCATCAACTGGTGGCTTGTTCATTGATCCCTATTCTTAGATGTGAAGAATCTGTGTTTTCCATAGTAGTCCAAGTTGCTTTCTTGGGCTACTTTCTCGTTTCTTCTAATCCTCAACGAGCTACACTGCATTTTTTTTGTTTTTATCAGTAAAAATCAGCTACATTTGTTTGGTACTTGTGGCAGCTGTACATATTATTCACTCTTCTTTATTTGGGATAACATTGCAGGCAATGGGTGATTTAGAACCCATCTACACGTATGAAGGCACATATGACATCAACAGCTTGGTAACAGGCAGAGAAATCACTGGTCTTGCCAGTTTTAAGCCTGCAATGTTGAGCAAGCGAAGTCGCCTGTAACAGTATAAACTTTCCCATGACATCCACGTGTGTGCTCTTTCTTTTCTGCAAGTTGGGAAATTACTTGACAATCTCATATGGGAAGATTACAAAATAAATTCCGGACACAATGGCTTGAGAGTTGTGAAATAAAAGGTTACTTCTCGACTTCAACAGTCTTCTCATTATGCTTGTACGTTTTAGGCATTACTAATTAGGTGGCCCTTGCGCGGTTTTGAAAAAAAAAAGGGGTTGGGGAGAAAAAAAAGGAAGTTTGATATCAAGAACGAAGTTAATGTAAATTAAAAACTAATATATATATATATAAAATTAAATAAATTGAAAATTATGTGTTAATAATACTAAAAAAAATTATTAACGTTAAAAGTTGAGAGATATATGTTTTAATCTTGCAACGCAGTTATGGATGCAATTGTTTTTAATAATTTTAGTTTTATAATAAAAATATATATACAAAAAAAAATTAAGGAAATAAATATTATGTAGGGCTGCCTAAAGAAATGTTTATTAATTTTAGAAAGAAAAAAAGATATAATTTTATTAAAAAATCAATTAAAAATTAAATGATATCTTATTAACAAAATTCATATATTTTTTGAATTTTTTTGAATAATCTCAATTAAAATTAAATACTTGTGAGGTTATATATATATATATATAATTTAATTGTCAATTTAAAAAAACATAAAGGAAAAAGGACTAGGTGTTTGGGTTTGGGTGATCCAATGTATTTGCCCATTAAAAAAAAGGCTGTGTGCATAAGTTTGCAAAGTCAGGTTGTAAGTCTAGTTTTTTTTGGTTAATATTTAGCTAAAAGAGCGGGCAACTTGTTAATTTTTTTTTAAAAGATATTTTTTAACCAATGAAGAGTGGTGAGAAAAACATATTAAGGTATTTTTTACATAACAATCCATTTTAACCTATTTTTCATAAAACATATATTTAATAAACACCATTATAACCTCAATAAACTAATAAATCAACTTAAAAATATCTTTAAATTTATCTAAAACACAAAATCAAATAAAAACAAATATCACTCAACCCTGATTTACTTTTAATAGCATTATAAAGAGTATAAAATACTTCACTGGAGCTCCTCTCATTGAATGAAATTAGTTGACATAAAAATCAACTTTTTTCATTGTTAAAATATTGTCAATCGATAAGTTATTTTTGTTATTTTTAATGATTTTCTCTCGTATCTTTCCATCTAGAGATTGAAAATGAAAAAATAAAGTTTGGTAATAAAACAAAACCCTAGAAAATCAAAGGGAATGTGACAAAAGTAGAAAGCAAAACAGAGGGATAAAAAGAATTTTTCTTGTGAATTTTAGATTAGCCATACTATTTTATTGTATTTTACATGCTAGTCATTTGTTTTTGTAATTGTGCATAGGTATAACAAATTATAAGAAACTTGTCATTAATCTAATTACAAAATGATCCAATTGAAGAAAAAAAAGTTCGATAAAAAAATTTTAAAAAAAGAGCATTGTGAAAACATATCCACAATGCCATATGTTTGTATAGACAGGGCATAAGGGTACCGGGAAAAATCCATGCCTTCTGGTTAGGGGTGAGCAAAAAAAAATAAACAATTAATTAAACCAAGAAAATAAAAAAAATAACAAAGAAAAACCGAACTGAAAAAAAACCGAATTAACCGATTGAAAAATCATAAAAAAATTCCGGTTTGGTTCCTAAAGTCTGAAACTGATTGAACTGAACCGGTTCAACCAGGCCAACACTAAAAAAAAAAACAAGTATAAATAGGATATGTTTTCTAACCCAAAACTTAAATTAGCATTCCCTAAAAACAAAATCAGCTATCCTTTTTCTTTGCTCTCCGCATCTCTCCTCTCCATTTGCTCTCTACATCTCTCTTTTTTGATTTTCCTCTATGCTCCACAATTGTTAAGCTCCTACTCCATACTCCTCCTATTAAGGCACGCCTTTTTTATTTTTGCTTTTAATTGTTTTATTCCTCCTATCAAAGACACACCACTCTTTACTTTTGCTTTTAATTTTTTTATCCTTTTATTTCTATTTCTTACATAATCCTGTAATTATTGTATAGTTTTCCATGCACATGTAACCAAAAAAGATTATTATGTTGAACCAGTAAAAGGCTTTGTTCTTTCTCCTTGATGTTGGTTTTGTGAGGACAACAATTTGGAATCAAGTTTGGCACTCGATGGATGGTAAGGATCTATGTAAACTATTTGTAATTCATTGCTTCTTGTTCAAATAATAATGTTTTGATGGTTTTACATTTTAATAATAGATATCTTTTGATCTTCCCTTTGTTTTGATGGCTTGTTGAGAAAGCCAAGATTTCTCAAAAAATAAGCACAGAGCTGTGAAAATAGAAACAAGACGAAAATGGAATCCTTGAAACATACGGTCAATGAAAAAACCCAGGAAAAAACAGAAATAATATGAAAATACAATCCCTGAAAAAATATGGTCAGTGAAAAAAAACCCAGAAAAAAACTCAATTGAAATAATAGATATCTTTTGATCTTCCCTTTGTTTTGATGGCTTGTTGAGAAAGCCAAGATTTCTTAGAAAATAAGCACGGAGCTGTAAAAATAGAAACAAGACGAAAATGGAGTCCTTGAAACATATGGCCAATGAAAAAACCCAGAAAAAAAAACAGAAATAATATGAAAATAGAATCTCTGAAAAAATATGGTTAGTAAAAAAAAACCCAGAAAAAAACTCAATTGAAATAATTTTGGTTTAAATTGGTTTGGAAGGGAAAAAACTGAACTGAACATGGTCGGTTCAAACCAGTTTTTGGTTCGGTTCAAAAACTTGAAAAAAAAAATTTCGATTTGATTATTTATTTTGGCCCAAAATCGGACCGAACCGAAAATGCTCACCCCTACTTTTGGTCTGTAAGATCCCACATCGAAAGCGAGCATCCAAAGCCAGGGCCTTATAAGTGCATGCTCACCTTGACTAGTAAGATGCGTTTTGGGGTCATGCATGGCTGTCAAGAACAAAGCCGTGAGGGGGACCTGGGTGGAAGCCCTGGATTTGGGTGGCCTGGGAGGCCCAAAGCGGACAATATCTTGCTAGTGAGGTGGGGTGTTACATTTGGTATCAGAGCCGAGAACGGCTCGTCTTAAGGTGGGGGGATTGTAAGATCTTACATTGGAAGCGAGCGTCCAGAGCCAGAGCCTTATAAGTACATGCTTACCTTGACTAGTAAGACGCGTTTTGGGGTCATGCGTGGCTGTCAAGAATAAAGTTGTAAGGGGGACCTGGGTGGAAGCCCTAGATTTGGGTGGACCGGGAGGCCCAAAGCGGACAATATCTTGTTAGTAAGGGTGTTACATGGTCTTTCTTATAATTATAATTTACATGGTTTTGCTAAATCCACTGAATCGATATCCCATTCCAAATCCCCTTCAGCATTTGAATAAGAGGGAGAATTTGGGATGTGATCCTAATTTGGATGGATTTATCATCATCCTTATTTATATATCTTTTCTCTTATGTGCTACTTACTCATTTGCCACTATAAACACCATTTCCTTTCCAAATTGCATGAGTTAAGAAAATTATTTGTGTTAATCTTGAGCTATGACTGAACTCTCCATGAGATTTTTAGATGCATTATTTATAAATGCTATTACCTATTTATTGTAAGTCAAAATAAGGTTGGTGAACATAGATGTTTAGTTTATTATAACAAATTTAGTATATAAGCATGCATTTTTATATATCATGGCAAACTAACGAATAACACATAATATCATATAAAGATATAACATTCTAACAAATAACACATAATATCATATAAAGATATAACATTTATACTATGCATGTATCCAAATTAGCACAAGAAATTGAAATATAATCGTAGTATGCACACTAATATATTAAATTATATGAAATCAAAGTAGAGTACTTGTTGAAGTATTTCAAAAATTGATAACTCTTGTTGTTATCAAAGATTAATCTTTTATCCTTAAGAATTTATTGTTTTTCATTTCTTGCAAAAAGATGTTTGCAATAAGCCTTTTAAGATTTTAACAATACCACATTGTTTAGATGTACTTCTAAATAAAGTCAATAAATCAAAGGAAATTGTAATTCAAGTGTCTCTATACAAATACTAATCTTAGCTCTAGATTGGAAGGAAAACAAAGAAGATAATTAGATTTAAAAATAATAATAAATTAAAAATAAAAGAGTGGAAGAGTTTGTAAAATCTAGAAAACAATGTAGAAAACTCTCTCTTTACCTTTTTTTATAGTTGATTTTAAAACTAAAATGGATAAAGAATTAATTTTCCATCATTACCATTTTTTATGACCCACTATAAAACTATAATTAAACCTAAACGTTTCAGCTTCAAATATGATGTTTTTTTTTTTTTTTATCTAAAGAAACTCTTTATATTTAAATAAACTCTCTTAGAAAAAAAAAATGCTAAGATTTATGGGCTAGACTAGATATAACAACGAAAGGGAAAAAATAATTCCTTATAAGTCAAATAATTATTTTATAATAAACTCAATTTCAAAATTAAAATAGATTAGTAAAAAACAAACCTAAACCCAATAGTCAAAACTCATGGTTCAAGGTCTAAGCCTGAGCCAAGTGCGCTTTTGTGGGTTAAACTTATATTACTTTATTAAGGATCATTTGTGATCCTTCAATTTTCCATTTAATAAACTACAAGACAACCTTGTATTTGTTTTTATATGTAAAATAAAAGGTTTTGGGTTTCACAACAAACAAGTTAATTAAGGGTTTTTTAGATTAATTTTTCATATACTCATAATTTGTTTTAATCATATTGATGTTATATGTTAAATAACTTAAGTGGAAGAATAATTTCCAATAAATATTTAACCTTAAAAGTAAGTGGGATCCATTTTAAAATTTCCATCAATGATATTTTATTAAAACAATTTATAACAATCCCCCACATGAATGGAAATTTTTTGACCAGTTTGGAAACGACTCAAAGATTTGTTGAGAGATACAAATTTGATAGATTACTACATCAATATAGGTAGTTTTTGGCTTTGAACATTCCTTAGTGAAACACTATCATAAACTCAGCTAAATAGTAAATGTGATGTCTTGAACTATTCAGTCTTGTATGTAAACCTAGACAATATTATTCATATAGTTCTCAACCTAGATTTTTTTTTTGTTCATTTTGGCCCTAAACAACTCTTGAATTCAAGAATGCTTTAGGAAATTTTGTCATTTTCAAAATTCCTAAAGAAATGACCATATTTCTCACTTATATTGACAATCTTTCATTAAAAGTATATTGTTGTACTCCATTTGGTTTATTAATATATGAAAATTATTAAGAGCACAACTCAACCTTTTATTATGTTGTAGTTAACACTTATTTTATCATTGGAATAGGCATGAATTAATAATGTATGAGTGTTAACGAGAATGTTATATGATTTAGTTTCTTATTTGTACCCAAATCTTGAAATCTCCAATTAACTAGTTATTGTTACCATCATTATTCTCTTTCATCTTTAAAGGCTTTAAACCCATTCACTTCGATGAAGTATACATAAGCTGTCAAGATAAACCTTTGATAGCAAATCCACAATATTTTCCTTTGACTTTTTATAGTAAATGGAAATAATCTCATTTAAGAGCAATTGTTTAATAACATTATGTTCACAAAGTATATGATTTTATTATTACCATTATACATATTACTTTATGTCCTTCCAATTACAGATTGGTTGTCGCAATGAACACAAATTATTGACGCTAGTTTTTGCCAACATGAAATATCCTCTATGAAATTCTAAAGCCACTTGGCTTCTTCTCTAGCTTTATTAGGGGGAATAAACTTGAGTTTCATTGAGGATCTTGCAATATAAATTTGCTTAGAAAATTTATGTGACACTGCTGCTCTACTAAATGTGAAGTTATATTCACTAGTGAGTTTTAAATTCTCAATATTGAATATTTATTGACATTACTATACCTTTCTAGCTAGTATGTTCAGTTACCAGTATAATGTAGCATATTGCTTAACGTATATCTCAACTATCTGAGTACCCTCAATATTTCTTTTTAATGACTCATACTTGAATCACTGGTAAATTTACTCAGTTTGCTAACTAAGCATGCAATATCAGGTGTTGTGCAGTTTATAACGTATATTAAGCTTCTAATTATTCAAAAATATTCTAATTAGTTTATTCATTTACCTTTATTTTTTGATATTTACACACTTATATCTATTGATATTTTTATAATCTCTAGAAAACTTATCAAGAATTTTCTCAACATAATAAGATTTGGGATAATAGCAATCCATCAGATTCCCTAGAAATTTTTATTCCTAATATAACAGTTACAACACCCAAGTTTATCATGTTAAACTTATTAGTTAATATTTTCTAAGCAGACTTGATTATAAAATCATTGTTGTTCAAAATAAACATGTTATTCATATAGAAAAATACAATGACATAATTTTTTTTTGTGTTTTTCATATAAACACATCCATTAACTTTATTAATTTTAAACTCATTTAATAATATAAATTTGTTAATTTTTTATGTTATTATTTGGGTGCTTGTTTCAAATTATATAATGATTTAACACATTTGCAATTTTTTTTGGGTTCATTAATATCAAGCCCCTTGAATTGTTCTATGCAAATCATTTTTAAAGACCATCATTTAATGAAACTATGCTAATGATGTATTTAATGTTAGGATGGCTGAAGATAAGCTATGATCATATTAATGTTCGACACCAGTACGGCTACACCTATGCTATATAGCATAAGACGCAACAGTAGAACACGCAGATCATTGGCATCAATTTGCAACGCACATCCTGCACTGCCTTTTTGAGGCCGGCCGGAAAACCATCTTCTTTGACAGAATGGTTCACGCAAATCTAAGTAAGAGATTGTTTATTTTTTTATTTTAAAAGTATTTTAAAAAAAATTAATTTTTATATTATAATTTTTTATATTTTAAGATTATTTTTATGAGTTGATATCAAAAATAATTTTTAAAAAATAAAAAAAATATTATTTTAATATATATCTAAAAAAACATTTTAAAAAATAAACACATATCATATGAAACTAACACCTTTATTAAAAATAAAATATTTGAAATTATATACGCAGTATAATATAAATACATAAAAATTCGTAGGTTCTATTTAAGTTTTTGCAAGTTTTTTGATTGAGGAGTTTTTCATTAATCTTAAAAATATTTTGCATTAAGTAAAATATTTGAAATAATTTTTTTCCTATCATTGTCCTGTGTCATCTTTAATTATTAAAAAAATACTTAAAATTTTTTTTAAAAAATATAAATTTATTCATAATATCATTCCATAATTTTAATCGCACCGCTTTCATTGCCTTCCTCTCCATTAATACCAGTATTAACTACTAAAAATAATTATTTCAAATTATCTACGCAGTTGCTCGAATTGAGTCCTTTAACTTTTCCAAAAGATTTCAATTATATTTCTCTATCTTTGTATATGAAATCTAGAGAGTTTTTTTTTTTAAAAAAAAAAAAAATTCATGCCCCCCATTTCTTCAAATAAAGGTGAATCGAAGCTGCAATACCATCTTAGAATTGGCATTATATATTTGGATACGAAATGCTAATAACAATTAATTAAAATAATGAATATTCAACATTATTCCATGTAAATTACAAGATAAATTCAGGTTTCTAAAATGCAGCACAACTGCTTCCGAGCTTACATAAGACCGCACAAGCGAGGCCTAGGACAAAACTGCCTCCTGCCATGATTCCAGCCCAGATAACAGTAGACAAATACTGCTGCGCATGTCGTCCCGCTATTGAAGAGGAAGACATAATTTCAATTTCAAATACTCCCTCATCCACTCTTTTTGACATCATAATATTCTATATTGTTTAAATAAGGACTGTTGAGCCAAAGGGGATGTAGCTCAGATGGTAGAGCGCTCGCTTAGCATGCGAGAGGTACGGGGATCGATACCCCGCATCTCCATTATGGATTTTGTAACATCAATGATGATGATTAGAACGGGAAAAATCATCCTGCATTTTGAGCACGAGCACGGTAACATTTTCTCTTTATATCTCGAGAAATTATACTTTACATGCGAAACTAACACCAATTTTATATTTTGATGAAAAGATAAAAATGCCCATTTATTAATAACTAAGGTCACTCCTCTCTCTCAAGATTTCTCAAATTCCCCACAGAGCCATCATCACAACAGTGGCCTACCCATCCTAGCAATAAGTCAAGAGATATAATTATTAGGTTTCAAATTTATGATATATATATATATATATATTAATTTGGTTTATTTGGGGTCTTAAATTGAATTTAAGTGAAGACCTAATCAATTAGATTTATTTAGGTTTATACCAGTAGTTGTTGATGTTGCTAATAGTTGTTGTTGCTGCTGCCTTTACTTCTGCTGTTGCTTGTTGTTGTTGCTATTATGGTGATTATTATTGATGTCGCTACCAGTGATGGTTGTTGTTGTTGATGGCTATGAATTTGGACTCGCCAAGCTTGGTCCTTGTGGAGACAAGATGTATCCATCATCAAGAGTGATCTCTATCGGCGGAAAAAAATTGGCAAAATTAATGATACACGCAACCTGTTTGATAAAATGCCTGGTGGAAATTTAGTTTCATCAAGAGTGATCTCTATCCACGCAAGAAATTGACAAAATTAAAGATGCACGCAACCTGTTTGATAACATGCCGTGGAAATTTAGTTTCATCAAGAGTGATCTCTATCTACGCAAGAAATTGACAAAATTAATGACGCACGCAACCTATTTGTTGAAATACCTCGTAGAAATTTAGTTTCTTGAAACAATATGATATTTGGTACTTGCATAATGGGTAAGGTTGCTTATAAACTGTTTGTTGTTGGTTATAATGCCTTACAAGGACTTATTTTCATTTTACATGGACTATTATTATTATTATTTTGAGATGCTTGAAATGGGTTAGTATATGGTGGAGAAGAAGAAGATGAAAATGAATTTCGTTTAATTTGTTAATTTTTTTTCATCATAGATTTGAAAATTAAAAAAAAAAAAAAGAAGGCAGGGAAGAAAAAGATGCAAAAATGGTGGTAGAAGAAAGAAGATGTAGAAAATATATGGGCATTTAGGATATTAAAAAAATCATAATAGCAAACTTGTAATATTTCAAAAAACAATTGTTGACTAATTTCATAGATTTCTAACTCAATATGTGAAATGAAATCAACATCAACCAGTGTAATTTTTTAAAGTATAAAAGCAAAGTGTTCCGTGTTCAAAACATACAGTGGATGTTTTTGGTAATTTTCCCATTAGATAATACGATGCAGCATGTTAGTTTAATTTTAAATTTTTATATTATAATAAATATCCGGAATTATTACATATTATTAATAAAGTCCAAGATGCAACACCATCTTAGAGTTTATATTATATATTTGGATGCGAAATGCTGATAACAATTAATTAAAATAAAGAATATTCAACATTATTTCATGAAAACTATAAGACAAATATCCTTTAAAGGTTTCTAAAATGCAGTACAGCCGCTTCAGAACTTACATAAGACCACACAAGCGCGGCCTAGAACAAAATTGCCTCCCGTTAGCTTTAACAACTGCCATCACTCCAGCAGTCACTCCAGCCCAGATAACAGTTGACAAATACTGCTGCGCCTGTCGTCCCGCTATTTGAAGAGCAAGACGGAATGTTAACTCTTCTTAAGAAACTTTGGATTCGAAAAACAAATGGTAAACAACTATGTTAGTTACAAATCAAAACTTAAGAACGGAGAAATACCTTGCTGAATCGTGACAGATGTAATTGTTAAACCTCCAATAATCAAAGCTGATGCAGCTGATGCCACCGGAAGATACTGCAAAATTCATTTTGCCAGTTAGAGACCTCGTTATGAATAGTACTGATGAATTGTCCAGCAAGTACAGGGAAATTATCCTAACAGGACAACTGAATCTGCATATGATTTGGTGAAGAACGTGAGTATTTATCTGGTTCAGATTTTTTAAGCTAAATGTGCCGGACATTCTCTCCAGTCAAACAGAAAATTTCAGTAGTCTCAATCTCAAACTAGATGGGTTAGATTAAATTTTTTAGTATATATTTTAAGTTGGAGAAAGTATTCCCCTACCAGATTCTCTCTACATGAAAACAAGCATCCGATTACCGACATAAAGAACGACATCACTTCAAGAAATTCAAAGATAGTGTTTTGTCAATGCTCCTGCACATGCATTTCTGTGCTATTGGCTATAGTATGAATAACAAGACCACCGGACTGAACTACAGTAGCAATAACAGCCCTGATACACATAGGAAAAAAAACAACTTACAGAGAGTGATTCGAATCCGTTAAGCTGGAATGGTGAAGGACCATTTCTGTTGACACTATAATGGCCACTTATAAGATCTAATGCGTCCTGAAAACATGCAAACTCTGTTTGGTAAGTTTTTAGATCTACAACAATCATGACTATCGATTTATGTTGACGTATAAAAGATAAAGAAGGCAGTTTGCCTGGCGAACTCCATCTTGAAAATTGTTCAGATAGTATCTTGAAAGGGCACTCATCCCATCTTTGATTATTCCTCCTATAGTCTGTCTTCCATATCTGCAGCATCACATTTGCAACACATACTATTGATGATATTTATAGGCAATAATTTTCAAAAAAAAAAAAAAAAGAGTTCATCCTTGAATTACCTAACTAAATCCCCTTTCAAAGCATGAGTGCCGGCATATTCAAGGCTGACCTCATCACCTTGCTCAGCCCACACTGTTGACAAATACCAAGTGATGCAGATGAAAAATTATAAGGTAATTCCAAATCACTGTAGAAGACTGAAGCAAAAACACAAAAGTTACATACATGCTCTGAACTTTCCATATTCTTCACTGAACATGGTAATAAACTCAATAGAAGAAAGCACTCCTATTCTTTGCAATTGCATGGTTAAAGACTTCTGACCCAGAAAACTCTGTCAGGAGGAAAAACAGAAGTAGCTTCAGCAAAATAAAAATTGAAACAAGTTTTCCCTTAAAACAGCATATATCAGGCAACCAAAATACTTGGAAAAAGGAATATCAATAAGAGTGATGACAGAGAATCACAGGAAAAATGTTCTATACCAACCTGGGTAACATTTGTTCGATCCAAGCAGTCAATGCAGTTAGATCTAATAATGCCTTTCTGCTCTTCCAATATGTTTCCTTCTGTGTCTATGAGGATATATCTGCTCAGCTGGAATAGCAGTGATTAAGAACAGTATCATGGATAGCTAGCCTGCCTGGATCAGGGCATACTTATTTATAAGAAATCAAGAACAGGACCCCATTTTGCTTTCATTACCCTTGATTTTGGAAGTCGTCTGAGATTTGATTATATAGAATTTGAAGATTATCGAAGTTTGAGTTGCCACAGACATGATGAAAATCAAACGGAACATATCTGCAATGAGCACATGGAAGTTTTAAGTTAATCACAAAACATAGTTTCTTTTAAGCACATTGGCTTCTGAAGACAAGTTATACTTCATTGACAAATAGTAAAACTGCAGTCCATAAAATGCTGCTTCATTTGAGAAGAGAGAAACTACTTGTCAGACTAAATAAACGAGTGCCGGATAAACAATTAAAAAAGTTAGTTAATTATCACGAGCACTCTTGTTAATTTATCTTGTATATGTGAAACACAATAACTAATATTCCTGTAGGCTTCTTCTCACACCTGTAACGGATCCTACTTATCATTTATTATATTTATCAAATTCCAAAAGCAAATTCTAAGACAGCTTCTTTAAAAATTTCTCCCTCTTGATAAACAAAAAATTGAGAACAGTCAGACAGTGACTTTCCTGACATATGAAAGTTGGTTAGCTATAATAAGCACTCTTGTTAATCTATCGCGTAATGAAACTCAATAACTAATAAGTATGTAGGCTTCTTCCTACAGTCCTCTAATGGCTCCATACAATTTACATTTCTCAAATTCCCAAGTGCAAATTCGAAGAAAGCTTATATTAAAATTTCTCCCTCTTGAGAAACAAAACATTGAAAACCGTCGACAATGACTTTCTTGAGTAATACCAGAGAAATGAGATCAAATTTTGCCTTGACCAGTGAAGAAAGGCCTGAATTTTGAAGGAAACAAGAGGCCCACACTATTATCCACTAACTTCCTTTGGTAGCTTGGTGCTTGTATTGCTGAATTAGTTAGCTTGACCATAGAGCCCTCATGCCCCGTAACGATATCCATAGCATAAACATTGCTACACCATATATCATGGCATCCTATTCTACAACCTCAATCATCAATATTCCAAGTAACCAGTTTTATTCCACTAAAAAGAGTAAATATGCCTTCCTGAAGTCATAGTAATCCAATAATTAGTCCTCAGAAAATTTTTTTCCGTTACCTTTGCCCAAGATAATATATCAAAATCCAAATATCAACTACAATCAAACTGAGACATAGAAGACAGCATATTAGCAGAACAAGTAGTGATAAAATCAAATTATGAGCAATAAAAGTCTATCAAGTGGAAGACAACAAATGCTATGCAAACATGTTGCAGCAAATAGTCTGTTTGGGACTTACCCATTGATTAAAACAAGGACAAAGTAAAGACTGCGATGATTTTTTAGGAGTATTCATAGTTTTCATCAAACTACCAAATATCTGTTCCAGATCAAAATATTACATGTATGGAAGTGCAAAATGTCACCTCACAGTTGGAAGCTTTTGCATTTCAGCAGCATAAGCTGCGCTTAATTGACCTTCATCACCATGCTACAACAAGGGAAACAAACAAACATGAAATATTTCTATGGTCACAAGCAAATTACAAAGGAAGTGTCTGTGGTCCAATCCAGCTGGACAAGTTATATAGCTTCTTAGGTTTTGCAATTGACAAACTATAAAATATTTGCGGAATAGAGAGAAAGGCATAACAGAAAATGATCTTACTTTATTGGTTAAGTCAACTGCCATGGTATCCCCATACCGTTGGTAAAGATCATGGAAATGGCGCTCAACAACTTTTGACTAGAGGAAAAGGACCAGATAAATATGTATTAGCAAATGCATTACAGCTTTTAAAAAAAAAACGCATTATATTCATGGTAGAAGTGTACCGTCTGCTCATGACTAATGATTCTAAGACATGGTCTATAGCTCAAATCAACAATCTGCTCCCAAAGTAGGGGAATCGAACCTCGAATCTGAAAAGTGGAAAAACAAGTACCTATAAAGCATTGAAATAAAGCATTCATTCTCTACTATTGGGAAGAATGGAATCTTCTATCATGGGAAAACTGATTACATGAATCCAAATTCTATATTGACAATAGCAAACATGATAAATTAACTTTTTGCAATTGCACCCCAAAACAATTGAATTAAGTAACAATACTGGATCTGAAAAAGAGAATTTACATGCTCATGTGCTTCTAATACAGGAATTTTAATTCAACGATTCAGAAATTATACAGTTTGAGAAAAATAATTGACAAACTTGTGATTTATCACCAATGTTCTGCCTTAAACATAATTTAAATTTATTGTGTCCAGAAGCATGCTGATGAAAATGGGAAAGGAACAACTAACTTCATACAGATACTGATAATTTTGATCCTGCAACTAGTTTCAGAACCTAATCAGATACTGATATACCTGCAACAATGAAGATCTGTAACCTTCAAGCTCCAGCAATTGCTCAGTTTCAATAAAGTTAGCAGTGTCTCCTTCAAGGTTAGCTCCTCTCCTCCACATTCGTGTCCCTAAACCACCATTATATCATAATAAAAAAATTAAAATTTCTAACATGTAGTCAAGCAGATAGCTATCAGAGTCATTGAACATAGTAATACAATACCTAGACGCCGAGTACACCTTCTTGAAACTAATGTAACTGTGGCAGATGACTCTTTTATCTTTAGCTGTGCAGCTCCAAAGCGTAAATCTTAGTTAAATGAAAACAAAACAAATAAGGGACTATATGTGGTGTACATAATAAATGTTCCCAGAGAGTGAGACTGAGCAAGGGGAGAGGGAGGTGTGTGTTAAATAAATGACATGAGATATCAGAAATGTCAGGATATTTCCTTGAAGTAGAGGAATGATGAACTCATCAAGCTGCCACCAGAAAAAAACGATTGAACATTAGAAAAATGAAACTGATTGACGATACTAACTGAAGAATTGCAAGGATATGATTGTTTAGTTTTGGAAAGAACATCCTTCTCTCTATTTTTTCTTCCAAACGGAAAACATTTTCTAAATGCTAACCCAATTATTCCTTGATTTGAATATATGTAATATCTAACCTTAAACTCAATTAGTTCTTCCAAAAGACTTTTGTTCCAAACAAATCGAGGGTCAGCCTGAAAGACAGAAGAATAGAAGTTCAACATTCTCCACAAGCATGAGTTACAGTACATGATCGCTACAGAAGAAATATAACATACAATGAAGGTTTCCAACACTTTAGGAAAGCTGATCCAACAACAAGAAGGAGAAGGTATTAAACAAGACGACAAGTGTTTTACATTGAGCTTATCCTTTACCAAAGCTTATTCAGAAAAATACATAATACTGAATTTGAAACTACAACAGACACTCCAAAATCAACAAAATATGTAAGAAAACTACACCCCTCTGTCACAGCAGTAAGTTCTCACATTTTAAAACATAATAAGTAATCTGCAGAGTTCAAATAATAACCTGTACTTAATAACTAATGTAAAATCTTACTGATTTCCAAATCGGTTTACTCATCCACCCTTCTGCTAATTTACATCTTCGCTGCAAACTGAGAACAAGCAACCAAACATACCGCATAAACACAATATTTGATAACAATACAGAACAGAACATAAAGAAAATGCTGCAAGTTAAAGAGAATCTACTTCAAAGTTATATCCGTCTCATACGAATAATACAGCCCTGGAGTTGACTCCACCACTTTCAACAGATTCATAAAGTAGGCCTCATCTCTTTTCTGCACCAAAAAAAATTTACAACTACATTCTATTAGAAAAAAAAATCACGAAACAAAGTGAAACCCTAACTTCTTGCGCAGTAGAAAACTTCAATGCCTCATTGCAAGGCAAAAACTTCATCGCAGCAATTCGGAAAACAGGAAAACCAAGAAATTCTCCAACTTCTTTCCGCGAAATTATCACAAGCATGTACGTTCCTACACCAATTTAACACAAAATTCACTACTAAGCAGAAAATTAATGCAAGAAGTTCGAAAATTACATACATTAATTAAAATCAATTACCTACGACCAATCTAATTGTGCCGACGACGCCGTAAATCACGGAGGTTTTTGACGGACTAACGGAACTTTCATCACAACCACCACCATCATTATCTGTTAAAAATAGCAAATCGAATGAGCTTGATTACGAATGAAAAAAATGATTGATTAAGTCTGAATTACCATTATTAAGAGGCTGGATATCGCCGTGGAGGCGACTGATGGAGAAGCCACGATTAGGAGATTCAACAGATTTGATCACGTATTTGTCGCTGAATTCTTGCAATTCTAATTGGTCAAAAAGTTTGAATCTCCCTGAAGGAGGAGGAGATGGAGAGGGGGTAATTTCCATAATTCGCTTTTGAGAAAATGGAGAAATGAAAAGAAATTTAGAGAGTTTGGAAACTTAAGAAAGTCAACGGAAAAAATGGATCATAGAGAGAATGGTCAGTTTTTAACGGCCTTTTGGGTTAACGGACACCCGGTTTTTCTAGTTTCCCGAATTTTTCTAATACGGTGTGTTTTGAGTTTAATGGATTAGGGAAAGGGATCAGCAGCATAATTTTCAGACATCGTCTATGATCTGGTGCAGTTGAAAATTATCGGGTTAATTTATAAGTCATCGGTTCAATTTAAATTTATCTAAAATAATTTATCTATGATCTGGAGGGAGGGGGAGCTGGCAGGGGCCGGGGAAATGCCTCTCTCTTATAAATATTTTTAATTTTAATAAAAATAACTGAAATTTTTTCTTGATCTCTTTTAATTTATAATTTGACTCCTTTTCATTTTTTTTTTCTTGCTACGCCCCTGGGCATGACTATCTCCCTACGAAAAATGAGGCTAGCTCAGCATGGATTGGAAGTAGCGGATTCTTCGTGTGCGCTGTGTGGGCATGCAGAGGAGTCTACTAATCATCTGTTTGCTCAGTGCCCTTTTACCATGGAATGTTGGCGCGTGCTGAATGTGCAAGCTGCTACGAATCATGAGCTAGGGATGCACAATTGGCTCTTCGCACAGATGGAAGCATTAAATGGTAAAAGAATGATATTATATATATATATATATATATATATATATATACTAGTTAAATGCCCCGCGCGATGCCGCGGGTCAATTACTTTTTGCATTTTAAAAAAAATCAAGATCTAAAAGTGTTAGGTTTTTTTACAAAGTTATACCCAAGAGTTTTAGGTTTGGTTGCAACGCTTGACCCAAAAATAATATTTATAATATTAATAATAACATTAAACTTGGGTTAACCCTTAGCATAAAAGTGTCTGGACTGCAATACCAGATCCAATAGCATTGGGCGGGTCTGCATTGCAAGGTCATGTCATAAAAGTGTAATAATTAAATAGATTAGTTAAAAAAAAACAAAGAAAAAAACCAACAACTGGGTTAACCTTTCAAATCAGGTTAACCCGTCATACCTTGAATTCGCATCGTGAAAGTTTGATAATTAAAAAGAAAGAAACAAATTAATGGGTTAACCCAGAATTAACTGGGCTAACTTGTCAAACCATGTTAGCCTGTCAAATCCGGAATTCGTGTTATGAAAGTTTGATAACTAAATAGAAAAAAAATTTAACATTAACAATTTAAATTAAACAAAAAAATTAATTAAAAAGAAAAAAACAAAAGGCATCGACCTTTTCTTCGTGGATCAGACGCCAATGGATCCATGACAAAGGCATAAAAACAACAAAAAAAACAAAAAGAAAAACTAAAGGCATCAGTCGAGAACTACTTAGAAAAAAATTTAATATTAATAAACTAAATTAATTAAATAAAATTAATTAAAAAGAAAAAAGAAAAGAAAAAAAACCTCTAAGAAGAGAAAAACTAAATAGAAAGAAATTTAACATTAACAAACTAAACTAAACGAAAAAAAATTCAAAAGAAAAAAAAGCAAAAAACAATTACAGGTTAACTCGTCAAATTAGGTTAACCCATTAAACCCGGGATTCGTGTCATGAATGTCTGGTAACTAAATAAAAAAAAGTGAAAATTAACAAACTGAACCAAACAAAAAAATTAATTAAAAAGGAAAAAAATCCGTGTTAACTCGTCAAACCATGTTAACCCGTTAAACCCAGGATCTGTGTCATGAAAATCTGATAACTAAATAAAAAAAATTTAACATTACCAAACTAAATTAAACAAAAACAATTTATGAAAATAAAAAAAAAAAATTGACGGCCAACCCATAATTAACTGGGTTCACCTGTGAAACCAGGTTAACCCGTGAAATCGGGATATGTGTCATGAAAGTTTGATAACTAAATAGAAAAAAAAATTAGCATTAACAAAGAAAAAAATTAATTAAAAAGTAAAAAAAAATATTTCTGGGTTAACTTGTTAAACCAGGTTAACCCGTTAAATCCGGAAAACGTGTCATGAAAGTCTCATAACTAAATAAAGAAATTTAATATTAATAAACTAAATTAAATTAAACAAAAAATTTTGTTAAAAGAAAAAAACAAAGAAAGAAGCAAAAAAATAATCCCGAAATAAATTAAACAAAAAAAATTTAGAAAAAAAAACACAGAAAAAAGCAAAAAAAAACTCATAAAGGCTAGAAAACAAAAAAAAAACAAAAAAAACAAAAAAAAAAAGAAGACAGCTCAACGTTTCACTGTGGACTTGCATAGTGAAACACTGAGCAATTTTAGTTTATTGTCAATTAACAAACTAAACTAAACGAAAAAAATTAATTAAAAAGAAAAACAAATTTGGGTTAACTCGCCACACCAGGTTAACTCGTTAAACCCGGGATCCATGTCATGAAAGTTTGATAACTAAATAAAAAAATTAACATTAACAAACTAAATTAAATAAAAAAAATTATTAAAAGAAAAAAAAATGACGGCCCGTGAAACCAGGTTAACTCGTGAAACCTGAAATATGTGTCATGAAAGTCTAATAACTAAATAGAAAGAAATTTAACATTAACAACTAAAGTAAATGAAAAAAATTAATTAAAAAAAAGAAAAAAAATATTCTGGGTTAACTCGTCAAACCATGTTAACCTGTTAAATCCGGGATCCGTGTCATGAAAATCTGATATCTGAATAAAAAAAATTTAACATTAACAAAAAAAAATTATGAAAACAAAAAAAACAAAAAAAAACCCTAAAAGTGTAAAAAAAACAAAAAAAAAACTGTCATGAAAGTCTAATAACTAAATAAAAAGAAATTTAATATTAACAAACTAAAGTAAACGAAAAAAATTAATTAAAAAGAAAAAAAAAGCAAAAAAAAAATTTCTCGGTTAACTTGTCAAACCATGTTAATCTGTTAAACCCGGGATCCGTGTCATAAAAGTCCCGATAACCTGAATAAAAAAATTTAACATTAATAAAATAAAAAAATTATTAAAAGAAAAAAAACAAAAAAAAACAAAAAAAAAACCCTAAAAGTGTAAAAAAAATGAAAAAAAACAACCAGCTCGTCTTTTTATAAATAGAAAGAAATTTAACATTAACAAACTAAAGTAAATGTAAAAAATTAATTAAAAAGAAAAAAAATCTAGGTTAACTTCGTCAAATCAAAAAAAATTCTAGGTTAACTCGTCAAACCATGTTAACCTATTAAACCCGGAATCCGTGTCATGAAAGTCTGATAACTAAATAAAAAAATTTAACATTAAAAAAAACCTAAAAGTGTAAAAAAAAAACAAAAACAGCTCATAAAACTCTAAAAATGTAAAAAAAAAAAAAAAAAAAAGAGGGGGCTCATTTTTTCTTGTGGACTGCCCGTGCAATCCCCATAAAAAACTGAGCTCTTTTAGTTTATATATATATATATATATATATATATATATATATATATATATATATATATATATGAACGCGCGCAAGTGCGGAGCCTTATAAAAGGCTCAGGTGGGTTGTAGCCGAGGTAAAAACCTCACTTTTCTTTTATCTTTTACAACAAACTTAAACATCAATAATTAATTGGTCGCTCACTTTCCTATTTTTAACAACAAATCTAAACATAAACAATTAATTGGCCGCCAACTTTGCCTTTGTCTTTTACAGCAAACATAAACATAAATAATTAATTGATTGTGAGAATCAGATTCATTCCAAGTAACTTAGGTTTTAACTTTTTTTTATTCTCAATAATATATAGTTTTAGCTTGGGTTTTAAAAAAAAATTATATAAAAAAGTCACATGCAAAATCATCAGTTAAGCATTTACAAATCCTAACTTTTTATTTTGAATTCAATGTTTCATATTCATTGCAGTAAATTATACCTTAAAAATCTAATAGTTTAAATACATTTATTTTTTTAATACATTTAAAAATTACTGCGCTGAAAATAATAGTGAAACTAGGTTTGGTTAATGGACTAAGGATATAAAATATTTAGATAAGTCAGGGAGTGTTATGTATAGTAGTAAAGGTAAAAGTATAAGGTCAGTTATGTCGGGAGTTGATAACCATATTATTATTGGTGGGCTAAAGAAGCCAATGTTGAATGCTTTTATTGTTGCAAAGATAGTTGAAGTTGTTAAGAGGTGGAAATGGGGGCCAGAATTGCAGACCCAATTGGAGATGATAATGTTATAAATTTGTGCAAATATTTTAATAAAAAAATTTAAAATTGTTAGTGGATTAAATGAACGGATGCTAACGCACTAGTAATAATAATTTACTAGTTATTTCAAAGTTAAGTTCCCCAAATCTCCCAGTAGTATGCATCACTATTTTATCCTTGTATATTCTACATTTCATGAATATTTTATTATGGCATTAGTATCCTTTTATCTTGCACCTGATTTCTCTAATCCTTTTTACTTGAATAGGTTATAAATTATAATGGAAAATCAAGAAAGCAAGAGAGGAAAAACTATGTTTTCATTCTTTAAACCAAGCGAACAAACATCAACCAGTAAAGGACATTCTCCATCCAATGTTGATGTCTCAAATCATAGTGAACAACCCCTTTCAAATCTCAAAGAGTTGAAATTGATGTTAATACTCTTGAATGAGATCCTAGGTTACGAATTCCAGTGTGGCAACATTCTATTAATCAACAAGATGAAATTAGAAGAGCTTATATCAAAATGGATCCATATCAACCTAAGTTAGTAGAGTATCCAAGGACTAAATCAGGGAGATAGTATCGTCGATTTCAATACACTTGGATTGATCAATTTCCTTGGCTAGAGTACTCTCCATCAAAGGATGTAGTGTTTTGTTTTCCATGTTTTATCTTTGAAAACAAAGTGCCTCATCATCTCACATTCACCACCGAAGGATTTAGAAGTTGGAAAAGGGTTAATGATGGGGTTAAATGTGCACTTTTGATGCATATGGGAAGTCCCACTTCACCACATAATAATGTTGTGAAATCTGCTGAAGATTTAATGAAAGTAAGTAGACATATTGATAAAGTGTTAAATGCAAAAACTATTGAAGAAGTTCAGACAAATCGGTTGAGACTTATGACAACAATTGAAGTGTTCGATGGCTTAGCTTACAAGTATGTGCATTTAGAAGTCATGATAAATCTTTGGCTTCTAATAATCGAGGCAATGTTGTGGAGATGTTACTTATAGGGAGATTGAATGTTGACATTGATGATATTGTCTTAGAAAGAGATTTTGCATATTCTCGCGAACAAAGTGAGGAAAAAGATTTGTGAAGAAGTTAGAGATGCAAAGTTTTGTATTTTGGTTGGCAAAGCCAAAGATACATCAAAGAAAGAACAAATGGTTATTGTTTTGAGATTTGTTGACATTCAGGGTTTTTTACAATAGCGTTTTTTTGGTATTGTTCATGTTTCAAATACTACTTTAATACTCAAAAAAGAAATTTATGATGTACTCGCTCAATATAACTTGCATATTCTCAATATGCGAGGTCAAGAGTATGATGGTGCTAGCAATATACATGGTGCATGGAACGGACTATAAGCTTTATTTCTTAAAGATTGCCCTTATGCATATTATGTATATTGTTTTGTTCACCGACTACAACTGGCATTAGTTGCAGTAGTTGGAAATGAGATTTCTATATGGTTATTTTTCTCAAAATTGACAATCATTATCAATCTTATTAATGCCTCTCCCAAACATGGAACTACTCGCTAGAGCTCTCATTTTGATTCTATTTGCAGCTTAATAGATATGTATGGTGCAACTATTATTGTGCTTGAAAGCATGGTTCAAGAATGATCTTCTAACTCTATACGTGGAGAAGCTGGTGGTTGTTTGAATGTGATGAAATCTTTTGAATTTATATTCATCTTATATTTGATGCATAAAATAATGAGGATTACTGATTTACATTGTCGAGCTTTGCAGCACAAATCTATGGACATCTTAAATGCAATGGATCTTGTATCAACTACTAAAGCATTGTTTCAAACTTTAAGAGATGCCGGGTTTGATCTTCTCCTTGTAAATGTACAATATATTTGCACATAATATGAGATTGATATACCACATATGAATACTTTATATAAAAATACTACATGTCATTCAAGTCAGTAACAAGGATTGGTGATAGTTTACCAGGATTATCATTATGATATATTTAACTCAACAATAGATTTTCAGTTGGAAGAATTAAATTCTAGATTTAGTGATGGGAAAGTGGAACTCTTTGTACTTAGCTCTGCTTTAGAACTCAATAACAACTTTATATCATTTAAAGTTGATGATATTTACAAGCTTGCTAAGAAATTTTATTCGGAAGATTTCAATGAACAAGAGATGTATTATTTGAGATCTCAGCTGGAGTATTATCAGATTGATGTGATTCATCACAAGAGCTTTCAAAATATGTCTACCATTTCTGAATTATGTCGAGGATTAGCCGAAACAAATAAATCGCAACACTATCATTTGATTGACATGTTGATTCATCTTGTTTTGACTTTGCCTATTTCTACTGCCACTACAGAGCGGGTATTTTCGGCTATGAAACATGTTAAAACTATGCTTCGCAATAAAATAGAAGAGGAGTTCTTAGCAAATTCTATGATGATTTACATTGAACGAAAGCTTGCTGAAGATATCAATTCGGATTCGATCATAGATGAATTATATTCCACAAAATATCGAATGGTGCAACTTCAATAGCATAATTTTTTTATTTGTTTTTTAATTTTATATACTTTAAATTTTAATTTTTTTATATTTTATGTTTTGTATTTGGATTGAAACTTTATTGTTAATTTGACAAATTTATATATACAAGTTAATGATTCATCTTGAAAAATAATTTATATGTATTTGCTTCGTAGCCCAAGATAGAAATATTTTTTTTGGCTCTGCACTTGTGTGTGTGTGTGAAATCTCATAATTAAAAAGGTCAAAGATAGAGTAATAATTCAACATACTTAAACTTGGTAAAATACCAAGCCTAGATGACACGAGTCTAGCTTGCTTTCATATCCAATATTTTTGTGTTTAGCTAAATACATATGATTCTAGTGAGATGTCAGACTCATTACTCTTGGGTTCACCGTATAACAAAGCCCAAACTCAAGGTATGGTATACCCTTAGGTTCAACTACATGTTTAGCTCAAGTAAATATAGGTCTAGCAAGATATCAGGCCCAACACCATTGAATTCAGCTACGTGTTGAACTCAAGTGTAAGTGAATCTGACGAGATGTCATACCCAATATTATTGGGTCCGGCTATATGTTGAGCCCAAGAACAAGTGGATTTGGCGAGATACCAAACTTAATGTTTTTAGGTTCAGCTACACGCTGAACCCAAGTACATATAAATCTGACAAGCTGCTAGACCCATTATTTTTGAGTTTGTAATCATTCCAAGTCCAAATACATATAAAGTTGATAATTTTTTTAGGTCCCATATTAGATGACAATGATTTATTTGTTTATTCTTATGTCTTTTGACATAAAATGTTAAAAGTCAAGAATAATCATCTTCCTACATCCTTAAGTGTATAAAAGTCTTATAAAGATTTACCATACTTCCATCAATATTAATATTGTGTAAGAGATATTTATCCCTCATTAATATTGTGTAAAAGATATTTATTCCTCATTAATACTATAAAAAATAAATGATGTTTAAACCCCTCCATTCAAGCAACATGACAAAGTTTAGAGGCTATATATACTATTTGAACCACCAAAATAAATGATTCACATTTTTTATAGTCTTTATAAGTATTCATAATCTTATTTTCAGAACATTTATCATACACAACTAAAGAATAAACATTTTTGTTTCTAGAATTTAAAGCTCATTTTTTTATTTATTGAAATCTCTTATTAACAGTCATTGATTTTACAATTGGGATGTCCCAAAATCCCATCAAAAATAATTGTTTTACATGTATTAAGTCTTTTATCATCAATCATTAACTTTGTGAACTTTAAAGAAAAAAATAATTGACATCAACATGTAATCATCATTTATCCAAACACTCATAACCTTTATTTTTAAACAATTTTGGAACATCAACAATATACAAATTTAGAAGAAATAAATAATAAATTGAAAAGTTCAACAATATATTTTTTTTTAGTTAAGATAAAGGTGTGTGTTATCTTTATCTTTTTAAATTTTTTACAAGAACAAAAACGTTACGGAAACAAAAAGGACAAAAAATAATTGTCAACAAATGAAAGGATATCTCTCCACTTAAAACTTCACGCAAAAGAATGGTTAATTATTATTATTTTAAAGTGATATAATATAGATAAAACTATTAACTGGTTGTTAGTTTACAAATTATTATTTTTATTTCTAAGAATTTATTCAAATATTGTACAGCATTTAAAACGTAATGTTTTCATGTATAAATGTATATGTGATATTTGCAATATTATTTAGTTTATTGAAAAAATAAATTAATCATTATTTTTTACTTTATTCCACTAATGCTAATGTGTATGCCATATAACTAACTAGTATATTGGCCTGCTAGCACATTAATAAAAATTATTTTTTTAAATATAAAAAAATCTTTAAAATATAAAAAATATTTTAATTGTTTTGGGTTGGTTGAATTTGGCAATTATGCCTCATTAATTTTTTTATTTATTATAAAAAAAATTTTAACTATCATTGAAATATTCTAAACCGAAACGTTAATTAATGTTTTTATAATTATTTTTTATTTCTTATAAAAAAACATTTGAATTATCTATAAAATATCATAAACAGAAATTCTAATTAATATTTTTTGAAAAAAAATTATTTTTTATAAAAACATTAAAACTGCCTTTAAAATATCCTAAACAGAAATACTAATTAATTTTTTTATAAATGTTTTTTTATTAAAAAAATCATTTAAATTATTCTTGAATTATCATAAACCGAAATGTTAATTATTATTTTTTATAATTGTTTTTTAATTTTTTTATAGAAAAAACATTTAAACTATCCATTAAGTATCCTAAATAGAAATCTTAATTAATTTTTTTTATTGTTTTATAAAACAACATTTAAACTACCCTTAAAGTATACTAAACATAAATGTTAATTATTTTTTTATATATATTTTTTATTTTTTAAAAAAATATTTAAATTATCCTTGAAGTATTCTAAACCGAAATGCTAATTAATTGTTTTTATAATTGTTTTATTTTTTATTACAAAAACATTTAAACTACCCTTAAAGTATCATAAACAGAAATCTTAATTAATTTTTTATAGATTTTTTTTTATCTTTAAAAAAAACATTTGAACTACCCTTAAAGTATCCTAAACAGAAATCCTAATTAATTTTTTTTATAGATTTTTATTTTTTTCTAAAAAAACATTTAAATTATCATATAGGTATCCTAAACAAAAATCCTAATTAATGTTTTTAAAATATTTTTTTATTTTTCTATAAAAAAAATTAAAAATATCCTTGTAGTATCCTAAATAATATTTTTATAATTTCTTTCTATTTTTTATTAAAAAAAACATTTAAACTACCCTTGAAGTATCTTAAAAAAAATTCTAATTAAGTTTTTTTATAATTTTTTTATTTTTTATTAAAAAAATTAAACTATACTTGAAGTAACCTAAATATAAATTCTAATTAATTTTTAAATTTTTTTTTTATAGACTCTTAGATTTATCAGCTAAATAAGACCAAAAAGCCTTGAATCTAGCATTAGTACCTAATTAAGTTTTTTGTTAAAAAAAATTAAAATATCATTGAAGTATTTTAAATTAAAATGTTAATTAATGTTTTTATACAAAAAAAAATATTTAACTATCCTTGAAGTATCATAAATAAAAATCTTAATTTTTTTTAATTTTTTCTATAAAAAATATTTAAACTACATTGAAAGTATCATAAATAATATTTTTTAATAGTCTTGGATTTAGTGGCTATGCCTTAATCCAACACGCGCTAACAACTTTTAAAATAAAAAATAAAAAAACACAACGACCTTATTATCCTCTAAATATCTACATTATGGTGTATGATACAAATATTTTATATACACAATACCAACACAATAATTTTCCATGCGTTTGAAGTATAGTATAATTTCTTCTAATAAATAAGCAACAGTTTTTTATCACATACTCCACACGTGATTTGCATTATTTAACATTTTTTTAATTTATTATCTTACTTATACATTTAATTAAATATAAATATTTTTAGAAAAAGTTTATAATGTTTTTAATATATATTAGTTTTTTATCACATGTTCCACATTGGATTCTCATTATTTAAATAAAATAATATGCTTCCTTAAAATGAGCAACATAAGAAAAATTATATGCTGTGACATATGCAATATTTGAATAAAAATCTGTATAAATTTTTTAATAAGCTGCAAAACTTTGAATCTTCTAAGCATTTTTAATAATTTTAAAATTTTATATTTAATATCAGAAAATTTCATATTATACATTTTTATTATTAATGAATTATGTTTAATTAAATCTAAATATTTATAAAGAGATTTTTGGCATAATTAAATTTTAATATTATTTGTTATACTTGATCCAAGTAAAAATGATTCCAAAAAAACTTTATCTTAGATTAAATATTTAACCACTAATAATCTTTTATTCTTAGAAATACTTTAAACTCTTATAATATGGTTGAATATATTTGTTTGTAATCATGATATACAATTATATAATTTTTCTTACTAATAATATTAAATATTTATGTATAATAAATAATCTCAAATTATATAGGAATTACTTTTATTCTTGTTACCATTAGTATAGACACTACAATACCATCTTGATAACTAAAAGTTTTTTAAATTTATATCACATACAATTTTTATAAAAAGATATATTTATTGGTTGATAAGTCTAAATAATTAAAATTCTTATTATCAGAAATATTTTTAATATCTATATTACACCTTTAAAATTTTAATAGTTATACTCATTACAAAATTATTACAATTAACTATACATAAAAATTCAAAAATACCCTCAAAGCAAGCCTAAGTTATTTTTTATTCCAATGGTTAATTAATAATTAGATTGTGCAAAAATAATTGAAACCTCAAAAAAGCTTCTAGCAAGTAATTATTTGATTTTTATTTTTAAGGGCAATATTTAACTGCTCTACAAAATATGAAAAAACAACTTTTTACTTGTTATTAAAAACAAAAATGATAAATGAATCACATGAAAAAGTTTATTTTACTGAACTTAATTTTTTAAATTAATTTGATGAAGAAAAAAATTATCAATTTATTATTATAATTTTATAATAATCTATGTCTAGCGATATAAAATTTAACTTATGCCGTATATATTTATTTAATTTGAAGGGCCATGCATCTCTATT
Source organism: Populus deltoides (assembly GCA_015852605.2). NCBI lineage: Eukaryota > Viridiplantae > Streptophyta > Magnoliopsida > Malpighiales > Salicaceae > Populus > Populus deltoides. Next base: position 2,178,955 of record CM027585.2, on the reverse strand, counting down.
TTTAAGATTCAAGGTAGTGCCCACCAAAAATGAATTAGTCAGACTATATCACCCCGAAATCGCATGGTAGTTTTTAAAATTAATATTTAAAAAGATTGAAAGATTCAAATTTTAAAGAAGAAAATGTATTTCTTAAGTTGAAGTTTCAATTCTTTATTTATGTTTTTTTTTTTGTTTTGATGAAAAATATTGTTTTTTTATTAACAATATCTTTTTTAAAATAAAAATCCAAGACAATTAAAATCAATATTCACAAAAAATATCAATAATTTAAATCAAGGAGTGAGAAAATTATTTCTAGAGGCAAAACTCACATTTTTCTTATTAATTGTTTTTAGATGAAAATACATTTGTTTTATTAGCAACATTTTTAAAACTAACATCTTCATAAATCTTTATATGGTTGTATAAAAAAATAAAAGAATAATTGATTTATGAAAACCAAATAAAAAGTAACAAAAAAATATTTATTCTCATTGAATATTTATGTATAATTTTTTATATATAATTTACTGCAAATTAGGCTCATATATAATTATTAAAAAATTATCATTGAAAATATAGCTATAAACTCTCTTATTGTTGAAAAATCAAGATGGTGCTTTTTAGTCTTTAAAACACAATTTTCATACTATTTTGATCAGAAAAAAACACTTAAAACATCCCAAAAACCAACCTAAACTATTCAATCTCTAACCCTAAAACAAGATAAAATCATTCCAAAAAAAAAATTACTCTTCATGTGTACAAATCTACCTTGTTTGGCATGGTTATGAACAAAACCACCACCATTAAACTTTCCCTCTCCAAGAAAAACCGATTAACATCAAGATTGGACTTTGTTGCGGCTAAAATATGAGCAGCTAGATTCTTTCTCTCTTCTTTTTATTTTTTTAGTAACTTTTTATCTCATATCTTAAAATCAAGGGATTGAAAAGTAAAGAAATTGAGTTTTAAAGACTAATGCAAAAAAGCATAAAACTTCAACCAAATTGAAAAAAATAAAAACTTCAAGGATCAAAATAAAAATTTGAGAGGCACCATTCTCTACAATATCATCCACAATGTAATTATATATAAGCAACAATTTTATTGTATAAAACACCCAAATCTATTAGTCTTTCTTATAATTATAATTATAATTATAATTATTGCTATATTTATAGTTATAATATAATATAATAATTATAATTTTCATATAATAATAATAATAATAATTGTAATAATAATAATAATAATAATAAAGAAAAAGTTTTATTTATGAGAAGATCCCGGGCTTAGTTACAGAATTTTTATTTGGGCTTTCTCCACTAGTTTCCAAGCCCAATAATAATAGAAAGGGACAGTTTGGTCAATAAAATTTACAACGGCTCTTCCAAGGAAAAAAAAAAAAGTGGCCGTTGAGCTTTCCAAAATGTAATTTGAAAAAACTCCTCATCTCTCTCTATTTATATTATCTATCTTCGAAATATCACACTCATTTGCCATTCATTAATTCTAAGCAGCACCAGTTTCGTTTCATAATTCACGATCAATCGCTCTCACAAGATCAACAACAAATCTCTCTCTCTCTCTCTCTCTTATTTTCTTTATTATTATTTTTTTAATTTTTTGCTGGGTGTCTTTAATCTTAACCTCTGTTTTTGCAAAGTGTTTCTTTCTTATTTTTCTATTATTCGTTCTTTTTTTTTTTTTTTTTGATATTGACGTGATGGATGCAGGATCTTTGAACTCTTCTTCATACTTGAAAGCACAATCCCGGTTCCCCCTCCAAGAACAGTTTCTTCATAGAAAGAATTCTAAAGATAACGTAAGATACTTCAATTTTTTTCCATTTTATTTTCTTTTTTTCTTGTTACAATCTCTTGATCAGGAATCAATTCTTCTTGACCAAAACAAGAAAGAAAAAATCGAATTGTGTTATATTTATATCTTCTTGTAAATTAGTCCTTCTATTAGTTTTTTTATAACAATTGAATTTTGTTTTTCCGAAAATATTCTTCATTGCTATTGAAATTCTCCAATTTCACCCACTGCAAACTGAAACAAAAGTTTATTTTTAAAGGTTAAAGACTAAACTAAATTAAAAAATTATGAATAAAATCGGAGACTAAATTATAATTTGATGAATTTTGAATTGCGTTCTTACAAAATTCATGCTTGTAACAGTTGGATAGATTTATACCAAACCGATCAGCCATGGACTTAGATTATGCCCATTACATGCTAACACAGGGAAGAAAAGGAGGAAAAGAGAACCCAACAGCTACAGTCAACTCACCATCAAGAGAGGCATACAGGAAGCAACTTGCAGAAGCCTTGAACCTGAACCGAACTCGAATTCTAGCCTTCAAGAACAAGCCTCCTACACCTGTTGAACTTATCCCTCAAGACCACTTATCCTCCTCTCTTCACTACCAGGCCAAGTCCACCAAGCCCCGGAGATACATTCCTCAGACGTCAGAGAGGACATTGGATGCACCTGATCTTGTGGATGATTTCTACCTTAACTTACTTGATTGGGGCAGCAAGAATGTTCTAGCCATAGCTCTTGAAAACACAGTGTACTTGTGGGATGCTTCAAATGGTTCTACCTCAGAATTGGTTACAGTTGGTGATGAAGACGGGCCTGTCACTAGTGTCAATTGGGCTCCTGATGGACTCCACCTTGCCATTGGCTTGAATAATTCTAATGTACAGTTATGGGATTCTGCTTCCTGTAAACAGGTACGTATTCTTTTTCCGATGTTGCCTTGTCTACTTCTAAGGTTTTCTCCTTTCATTGTTTGCTGACCTAATTTGTTTGATGGTGTTGTCAGCTAAGAAACTTGAGAGGTTGTCACAGGTCGAGAGTTGGGTCAATGGCATGGAACAATCACATCCTGACTACTGGAGGAATGGATGGTAAAATAATTAACAATGATGTGAGAATTAGATCACACATTGTTGAGACTTACAGAGGGCATCAACAAGAGGTTTGTGGGCTTAAATGGTCAGCTTCAGGCCAGCAATTAGCAAGTGGAGGGAATGATAATATAATTCATATATGGGATAGATCTGTGGCATCATCAAACTCAGCCACACAATGGTTTCACAGGCTCGAGGAGCATACTTCTGCAGTGAAAGCTCTTGCTTGGTGTCCTTTCCAAGGGAATTTGCTAGCCTCTGGAGGCGGTGGAGGAGATAGGAGTATTAAGTTTTGGAATACACACACAGGTGCGTGCTTGAATTCCATAGACACTGGGTCTCAAGTTTGTGCTCTGCTGTGGAACAAGAATGAGAGGGAACTGCTTAGCTCTCATGGGTTCACTCAAAATCAACTCGTCCTTTGGAAATATCCATCTATGCTGCAAATGGCTGAGCTCACTGGCCATACTTCTAGAGTCCTTTATATGGCTCAGGTAATAATTTAAGGATTGAAACTTAATTTTGTTAATCTCTCTTGACTTCCTGTGTTTTAACTGTTTTTTTTTTCTCTCAGAGTCCGGATGGCTGTACAGTGGCAACCGCAGCAGGGGATGAAACACTGAGATTCTGGAACGTTTTTGGCGTTCCAGAAGTGGCTAAAGCTGCTCCGAAAGCAAATCCTGAGCCATTTTCTCGCTTCAATCGCATCCGCTGATGCCAAAAATGAAAACAACAAAACTAGTTGCAAATGTTTGGCCCAACAACAGCCAAGGTAGATTTTCTATCTAATTTGTTCATGAAATGTCCCTATTTCCTGAGTTGGTTCTGCTGTTGGTCAATGGGGGAAACAAACTGATGTCTTTCTATCATCATGTACTTTCTTATGGTGAAATTATCAGAAAAGCAATCTGCAGTGTGTGTTATGGATGCTTGTTGTTATCTTATGCTTTCAAATTGGATTTTGGGGTGCGGATAAAAAATATTCAGGTGAGAAATTTACCTCTACTTTCTTTCTTTCTTGCTCGCTTTTTTTTTTTTCTCGCCAATGAATGAAACTATGCTGTACATATCTTGTTCGGTCATGAAATTTGTGATGTGGGTTAGGTGGCGGGTGAAACTTGATTGAGCTATACATATCTTTGAGCAAGCTTGGCATCACGAATGAAACAGTGCTTGCGGATTGAGGGTGGTCGACACACAGCATAAGTTGTTGGGCAACGTTCCTCCAGATTTGTTCAGATTTCGAGTTCTTGAGTTTCTGCGGTAACTTCTTTTTTTTTTTATTGAGGGAGAGTTGCATTAGAACAAAAGGAGATGATCACTTCATGATTATCCATAAATTTAATATGGTAAGTGGAGCAGTTTAGGATCGAGCTTTTCTTGTTCCAACCTGTGCCTTGTATGTTTGTCCCCCTATTCTGGAGCGTTGCCTTTCTAGGTTATATGTTTGTCCCTGTATACACCAGTTAGGTCAACGTTGCTTTTTGAAAGTTATGCCAAACAAGTCTTAGATAAAATTAGATTAGTTCAATTTACGAAGATATTTTTTTTAAAAAAAAATTATGTATATATTTAATCAAGTAAATCAAGAATTATTTATATATTTAATTAAGTACTAGAACCCAGTCAATAGAAACATTCGCCAAACACAGTCGCTAGGAAACAATTAGGCAGTAGCGAAAATATTTGGTTTTAAATAAGATGATCTCATCTTTGAATTTGAAACCCCACGAATTGCAATATAACATGCACAACGCAAAGCTGTTAAGGGTAATTTCAAACCAACACACAATTAAAAAGAAAAATAACACCAATAAAATAATAAGATAATTAAAAAATAAGGATCATGTTAAAAATATATATATAAGTTTGGGTTGAATAATAAAATAATAAAATTTAAGTTTCTGTATTTAGAAGAGCATTATTGATCCATGGGTGTGCAAAGTTGAAGCACAATGATAAACTGAGGGTAATTTCACGTATTTGTTTTTTGTAAAATCAGAAAGTTAACATAAAAATTTAATAACATAATATCATTTCAAAAAAAATTTGATAACATAGTACAGCAATATAGTTTTATCATGTTGTACTTTAAAAACACATAATATTTACTAAATATAATTATTCTAAAACATAAAAACTATCTCATTATACTTAAAAATAACAATATTTAATAAATATTATATAGATAATATTTCAATTTTTATCTATAAAATGATAATATAAATAAATACACATGAAAACGATTGAATAAAAGAAATATTTTGCAAGTTTACACATATCACAAAAATAATATTATTATTTTATGGAAAAACCAAATAAAACTAAATGATTGTATTTAATAAATTTATTTCTTCAAACTAATGTTTTATCTAATAATAAAAAAACATGTAGAGGAAAGAAATAAAAAAAAAATTAAGCAAAGCTACACAAAAACAGTACTTTCTAATAAAATAAATATTAAAATTTCATTAGTAAAAATTAAATCATATTCAATTATATTAAAAAAATCAAAGAAATTTGTTAAAAAATTGTTAAAATTAAAAAAAATAACTAATAAAAAAACTAATATTAAAAGATAAAATTGAGTTCATATGTTTTTTTTTTTTTTTTTTGAAGGGGGGCCGCGTTCCTATTAATTCAGTTTCACGCAGCTAAAGGGTCGTAGATAATTCAAAACATTAAAAAAAAAAAAAAAAAGAAGAAGCATTTTGCTTCTTCAATCAATGTCTAACTGATTGTTTTTCGCTTGTGTGTTCAAAACTGATTGTAAGAGATTTGATCATATGGTAGCTTACAAAGCGATTCCACTTCGATTACTTGAGAGAAGATTTCTACTTATAGTATTAAATTATATGCTTATTATTTGTTAAATAATTTATTTCATGTGTTTAATAAAAAATATATCAACTACTTAATTTATATCATATCTCACTTAGTACTCATATATATATATATATATATATATATATATATATATATATATATATATATATATAATACTAACATACTAATTTTATATATTGTTAACTAAACACCATTATCATGCATTTATACTTGTAAATTAAGTTTCAATTATAAAATAAACTTTAAAAGTTAGATTGATTTTTACAAGATTTGCAATAAAATATTTTGATGGTAATTATCATATAAGTAAAGGTTGGATAGTTTGGTTTATTTTATAATAATCATATATATTATTAAAAAATCAAGAAATAATTAATTATTGACAACAACTATTATATGTTTCTGTATTAAGGTCTTCAATAAGAAAGTATCTTATATTTTGACTATGTTTAGAAATACAGTTGAAATTGTGTTTTTCAAATTATTTTATTATGCTTAAAATATTTGGTGTCAGGCCAATGAGATGAGTTTGGCGCGCGACTCATGAGGATGTTGATCCTGAGAAATTTTTTATCATCGCTTCCCTCCCCAGATATGAACGGATTCATTACACTCATGGATTCAAACATAATACATGAATCTAATATCATGAATTCTATAGATTTTTACATAAGATCGTAGGGGAATTATTTCTCAATAAATAAGCTTAATTAAACAAGTTTATACTTTACCAACACTATTAGATGTAATAAAGTTTCATAACCCGACATGTCTTTATATTTTAGCTAGGTAAAATGAGTGAAATACAATTCACAATACAATTTAAAATATTATAAAGGCAAAATTACACTAGAGCCCCACATCTCCAAAAAAATTATTACTAATGGATTATAAATATATCATGAGTTCTTTCAAAAGAAAATTTATAATTTTTATTATCTACTATATATATTTAAAAACATCTTTTTATAGAACATGAATGTACTTTCTCTCTTTGAAAAATTATTAACTTAAGTATTTAAGAGTTTTTATATCCAACAAAAAAGATATTTTAATAGTATTAATTACAACTTACTTTGATTTACCAAGTATTTAGTACAAACTATCAATTATCTTATTTAAAAAAAATATCATTATAATAATCAATCAATTAATTAATAATCTAATATAAAAACTTTATTTCATCAAACATGAATGGCTGCCGCCACCCTTATTAGTTCTTAAGAGATAAAGGTTACATAACCAAAGCAAAGACATACATGGACTATACTTTCAAAAATCGAAAGTATTACAAAGGCTAGTTCTTGCCTAACTTCTCCCTAGCAACTCTCATATAGGCCAACATCTTGTCATAGTCAGGAATGTTCTCTTTAATCACAGGAACTTCAATGAAGTTCTTAGCCCAAGCATGTAATTTAGGTAACGTGCTAGGTTCCAGCACTTTTACACCCACTGCTTCTTCCATCGCCGGCAACCAGTAAGCACATGGTCCATATGAGATGTCTACTAGATTTATATTGTCGCCCCCAAAAAACTTTTTGTCTCCGAGGGCTTGATCTTCTAGGATTTTCAGCACTTCCAATATTTCTTTTGCTGCCTTCTCCTTTTCTTCTTCGCTTGCTACGAAGAACGCTCCAAAAGCATCGGCACACTGGATTATAAGGGGAAAAAAATGGTCATGGAGGCATTTCGTAAACAAAAATAAATGATTAAGTGCAAATGTCTAATTCCTGTGGACATTTCCAAGAAAAAATAGTGAAAAAAATATTAATTTAAATATTTTCTAAAAAAAATTTATAAAACAATCTAATGGCTAAGAAGATAAGCTAATTTCTTATATCTTTTACGTTCAAACTTTAAAATCATTAAAAGAAATCATTAATTTTTTCTACATATATCATATCAATGTGCTGAATAAGCTTCTAAGATTATTAAAAAAAAAGGATAGGACTGCCCCCCAAAAAAATATTGTTAGGCCTTATGAACACTGTAGCACAGTGTGTATCTATCTATGCTACATAGGGTAATTGAGGCCATGGGTTCACGGGAATTGTTTACCTTGGTGGCTCCGTATTGGATCCAAAATCGAGCCATGGCTCTGTCGTAAGGATCTCTTGGCAGCAAGGGATTCTCCGGCCATGTTTCTTCAATGTATTCTAGAATGACAAGAGACTCAGCAATTGGCTTGCCGTCATGAACAAGGACTGGGATCTTTTTATAAACTGGATTGTATTTCAATAGCAATTCACTCTTGTTAAGAAGGTCTTCTTCCATGTATTCATACTCTACACCTTTTAGTTTCAGAGCCCAGATAACTCTGCAGCTAAAAGGGCTGGACCAGAAACCATGTAGCTTCACTTCTGCCATTGTTGTGGTGAGTTGAAGAACTCAAGGTTGCAGGGTATGAGTCGTTTTATAGTGATCTTTGGCTTGGGCAATAAGATTGGGATTGGAAATTTGGATACAAGGAGCATTTTTTATTTTCTTTTTTCCAAGTATTGAGTTGACGAAGCCAACAACTTTGGATTTTTATTTATTAAAATACAATCAGGATATTGCTACGGTCAAGATGCCAAGATATACTGCTGGAAGTTCACGGAAAGGGAGCTCAATTAACACTAAGCAGGCCCATAAGAAATATTTACGTGATTATGGAGTGATCCACAAGGTAATCTGAATCTTCTTCAGATGTCTTCATATAATAGATCCTGTATGCACGAGCAGTTTTCTTTATCTCTTCTAGGCTGCCTGTTAACCCAATTAGTTTTGGATGGAACTCTGTAATGGAGGAAAAGATTAAAAAAAAAATCACTAATTAAATTACAAGCAGAACATGGTAATAAATTAAAATTGTAATCCAAATGTGTGTATAGAAGTACCTTTGACATATTCTTGTACTTGTTCAACATTATCTCTCTCGGGATCCACAGTTATGAATACAAACCACCATATCAATTTGGAATGGTTTTATTTCAATTCAATTGCTACAAAAAGCTTGAGCAAGCAACCAAATCCAAAGCCCTTTGTGTTCGAGTTTCTATCAACTTTCCCATAAAAAAAAAAAAAAAAACTCAATAAATTAGCCATTCTTTTTCAAGAAGCAAACTCCCTTTGTGTTCGAGTTTCTATCAACTTTCCCATAAAAAAAAAAAAAAAAAAAAAACTCAATAAATTAGCAATTCTTTTTCAAGAAGCAAACTAGTGACATTTGTTTATTGTTTTCTTAATCTAGCACCTCGAACACAAACAAGTGTACCCATCTGTCTTCCTATTGGCAGCTACCTCTACATATAATATTGTTGGCGATCTTATCTAAGCCAATTTCCTTACAATTTCAAATGTGACAATTGAATAAGACTTGGGCTATCAAGCAAAATATACAAAAGTACAAAACATAGGCAAACTGTAATAAAGAAATTAAGAACCGAAGAGGACGGCTAGGAGACGGGAGCACAAGACAGATTTAGGCCTTGTTGTGTCGGTCGAGGAAGAGGCAGAGTGGACCATTGCCTATAGGCCATCCATTTCTTTTACATCAAATTAAGCTAAATGTGTCTCTCCCTCCCGAGCTCTCAAAACTATATAATATTTGATGAAGAAGACATCGGAGGAGTTCAGATGTCAGATGTCAGATGTTGATCTTGACAAACCACCGCGCGCAAATGATAGGATGACAGTAGTGTAGATGATGTTTTTCATGTTCTTCAAGTAGTTTTATCATAACTTCAGCTCTGGATGTTAGAACGATACAAGCTATCATTTCAGAGCGCGTGTTGCTGGTGATTTTTCATAATTTGAGTAATTTTTATTTTTTTTTCTTTGAGCCAAAAAAAAAACTAAAAAGAGATTCATGGTCAATGGTTAAGAGTGTGTTTGGCAGTGTGGTTGCGGTTGCTTTTTAAAAAGCTTTTCATGCCAAAATACATGCAAATGATATTTTTTTTTATTTTTTAAAAATCATTTTTGACATCAGCACATCAAAATGATTTGAAAACACTAAAAACATATTAATTTGAAGTTAATAAAAAAATAAAAAATTTTCAAATTTTGTCAAAAACGCTTTTGAAACGCAGAAACAAACAGGCCCTAAGACTTTGTTATTTTAAAATATACTTGTGTTTGAAATAGTAGTAATAAAAACTAGATATATTACTAAGAAAAAGGTTGCTTGTCGAGGGTTGTTTCGAGCCTCAAATTCCTGTTGTTTTAGGTCTTTGTTTTTTTTTTTATCTTTAAATATTTTTATAAATTCTTAGGAATTGAAAAACATTTTAATTTTATTGAATAATCATGATTTATTATTTTTATAATTTTACTAACCTTAACCCAACTTGTGGGCTAATTCAGCAATTCAATAATAATTCAGACTTTCTATTATTTTATGAGACTATTATCTAGTGTTGACCTTAAACCCTTCAGATTTTCAATTCCTTACTAAATTCCTTTTCGAAATAGTTGTAGATGAGAGTTTGTTTTTTTATCATTTTGGACTTAGAGTTTTGAAAAAGGACACGAAAAAATAAATCTCTTCATAAATATATCAATCTAAATATAAATTATTCATATAAAATCCAACTATAATATTTCATAAAAACCAACCTATGAATTATATAGAAAATACCTCTTTGTTTAAAATTAAAAAAAAAATCTCAATTTATTCTTTAACCAAAAATTTTATTAATCTGATAAAACTTATTAGAGTGTCGCTAGAAATTCATACCATGAGTGTTTCTATTTAATTTTTTTTTTTAAAGCATTTTGCTTCTTCAATCCCTCTCGGGCTGATTGGCTCCAGTTTCTTTATTTCTTTGTCAAGCATCGTTCAAAACTGAAACCATTTATCTTTGTAAAAGATTGATCATATATATAGTAGCTTCACAAAACGATCCCAATTCGTTTACTTGAGAGAAGATTTATATCATATCCCACGTCCATAGGTGAGGGATTTGTAACTATTTTTATTATGAGTGATGGTTATTAACCTGTCACACGCGTTTTGGGACGTCAGGTTCAGAAATAGACCCGCGTCATCAGGAACAAAACTGTAAGGATAGTAAGGCTCAAAGCGGACAATATATAACAAGTTGGGCCGGACTGTTACATTTGATATCAGAGCCGACCTCACTGACTGTCCTGTTGTGCCTACGAGGTCGTCGGGCTCTTTAAGAGGGTGGATTATCATATCCCACATCGGCAGATAATGAATTGGTAGTTGTCCTTATTAAGAGTACTGGTTGTTAACTTGTCATATGCGTTTACGACGTCAAGCTCATAAATAGGCTCGCATCACCAGGAACAAAACCGTGAAGGTAGTGAGACCCAAAGAGAACAATATATAACAAGTTGAGCCGGGCTATTACAATCAAGTACAAGCTATTAATCATTTTATTTAAGAAAATAAATAAAACTACAATGACCAATTAATTAACTAATTATCTAATATAAAAACCTTATTTATGAGCTAATTGTATTTTCTGAAACTCATCAAACAACATGAATGGCTGCCGCCACCATTATTAGTTATTCAGACATAAAGGTTACATAACCAAAGCAAAGACATACATGGAATATACTTTCAAAAATCGAAAGTATTACAAAGGCCAGTTCTTGCCTAACTTCTCCCTGGCCATTCTCGAAAAGGCCATCATCTTGTCATAGTCAGGAATGTTCTCTTTAATCACAGGAACTTCAATGAAGTTCTTAGCCCAGGCATGTAATTTAGGTAACGTGCTTGGTTCCAGCACTTTTACACCCACTGCTTCTTCCAAGGCCGGCAACCAATAAGCACATGGTCCATATGAGATGTCTACTAGATTTATATTGTCACCGCCAAAAAACTTTTTGTCTCTGAGGGCTTGATCTTCAAGGATTTTCAGCGCTTCCAATATTTCTTTTGCTGCCTTCTCCTTTTCTTCTTCGCTTGCTACGTATAACGCTCCAATAGCATCGCCACACTGGATTATAAGGGGTGGAAATGGTCATGGAGGCATTTCGTAAACAAAAATAAATGATTGAGTGCAAATTTCTAATTCCTGTGGACATTTCCAAGAGAAAATAGTGAAAAAATATTAATTTAAATATTTTTAAAAAAAAATTATAAAACGATCTGATAATTAAGAAGATATACTTTTTTTATATATCTTTTACGTTCAATCTTTAAAATCATTAAAAGAAATCATTAAATTTTTCTACACATACCATGTCAATGTGGGGAATAAGCTTCTAAGATCATTAAAAAAAAAAAAAAGATAGGACTGCCCCCAAAATAATGTTAGGCCTTATGAACACCGTAGCACAGTAGGCCATGGGTTCACGGGAATTGTTTACCTTGGTGGCTCCGTATTGGATCCAAAATCGAGCCATGGCTCTGTCGTAAGGATCTCTTGGCAGCAAGGGATTCTCCGGCCATGTTTCTTCAATGTATTCTAGAATGACAAGAGACTCAGCAATTGGCTTGCCGTCATGAACAAGGACTGGGATCTTTTTATAAATTGGATTGTATTTCAATAGCAATTCACTCTTGTTAAGAAGGTCTTCTTCTATGTATTCATACTCTACACATTTTAGTTTCAGAGCCCAGATAACTCTGCAGCTAAAAGGGCTGGACCAGAAACCATGTAGCTTCACTTCTGCCATTGTTGTGGTGAGTTGAAGAACTCAAGATTGCAGGGTATGAGTCGTTTTATAGTGATCTTTGGCTTGGGCAATGAGATTGGGTTAGGAAATTTGGATACAAGGAGCATTTTTTATTTTATTTTTTCCAAGTAATGACGTGACGAAGCCAACAACTCTGGATTTTTATTTATTAAAATACAATCAGGATATTGCTACGGTCAGGATGCCAAGATATACTGCTGTGCCAAGTCGTTTTATAATCTATAATGACTCTTGCTTGGGCAAGGGGAAGGGGAAGGCCAAACTGGCCGCCGGTGGAGGGTTTTTTTTTTCTATGATACAGATGTGACAGTTATAGCTATTGAATTTGAATATAGTGACGAATACAATGACTTCAATGGCTGTATTTCTTATAACAAAGCTGTGGATTTTGCATAACCCAAATCTCGTTAAATTAGAATAAAAATATCAGAAAAACTTTCTGCGTCAGTTCTTACAGGCCCAAGGATGATCAAGTCGGTAACAGTAGATCTCTTCTATTTATTTATTTTCCCGCAACTAAACAACTACCCTTATAGACCAATGGGTTTTTATCTGGATTTTGCAAAACTCCAGGTATTATCAAATAAAAAATCCAACTGAGGAAAATCCAAGGTGCTCTCAATGCACAAGCAGAACCACTGAAAAATTCCATAGAAAATAGTTCAGCTGAAGAGAAACAATAACTAAGCTTTTGCTTTTATGGACTTGTACTGCTTCATCTCCTTAATAACACCATCTGCAAGAGCATCAGCATCGTTGTTCTTCCCAAAGAATTTCACTAGTTCCATGTTAGGGTCCATCAAATATCTGCACAAGATTATGGAGATATTGTTAACAAACAGAAATTTAAAAACAGAGGTTGAAAACGCAGCCCCCCCTCTGATGCTGAAAATGTTATATGTTACATAAGCTCCATGAATTGTCTGTCTTGAGTCCCCACTAGGAGAAGACATTATTCTTGTCATACTCGAACCACCAAAGAAGTAGAGAGTTTAAGAGATGGAAAGTTAATTTGAAAGTTTGAAGTTCACGGAAAGGGAGTTCAATTAACACTAAGCAGGCCCATAAGAAATATTTACGTGATTATGGAGTGATCCACAAGGTAATCTGAATCTTCTTCAGATGTCTTCATATAATAGATCCTGTATGCACGAGCAGTTTTCTTTATCTCTTCTAGGCTGCCTGTTAACCCAATTAGTTTTGGGTGGAACTCTGTAATGGAGGAAAAGATAAAAAAAAATCACTAATTAAATTACAAGTGGAACATGGGAATAAATTAAAATTGTAATCCAAATGTGTATAGAAGCACCTTTGACATATTCGCGTACTTGCTCAACATTATCTCTCTCGGGATCCACAGTTATGAATACAGGCACGATATCAAACCCTGCCTTCTCCTCTGCAAGCATTGAGCAAACAATTCAAAACCTCATCATGTAATAACAAAGGCTGACACTTAACCAAAGGAAAAAAAAAAAGGCTGACAGAAATTGCATCTGTACAAATATGCGTGTAATATATTTATAAAAGGAGTCATGAGGCTGAAAAATCCAGCACTTGCTGGTATTGGTACTTGTTCCATGTACATTGATGTTTGACCAAATCCTGATACAAAAATCTAACATGGTTGAAAAGAAACACTGGAGACAAGTTAATCTGTCCAGAATCACTATTACCATTTTTTTTTTTTTTTTTGCAATGAGCTAGAAACCCCCCCCCCCCACCCTTCATCCTTACCCAAATTTCCATGATATTAAGACAATAGCGTACAAGATATCCGTATTGACATTATGCCATAGCAGAATCAATTCCAGCAATTAGAGAACAGTTCATAGACTTTTGAAATATTATGATTTATGAGCAATAGACAGCACATAAAAAAGGATTTCAGTAAATACTCGAAATAATTAGTTGAATCAACAAAATCTCCAATACATCTCAGCTATGACAATAACTTGTTCTAATACAGTAATCTGGCTTCTCATAATCCTAGAATCAGATGACTAGAGCATTTTTCATCCAAATAAATCACTGTTTCTCTATTATAAAAACTTGTATCTGTGTTAGTAATTAACTAATTATAAACAATAAGTTCCTGTCAAATGAAAATATCAGCAACTCACTTATTTTATCAATTGCAGCAGCTAGCTTTTGCAGCTCGTCCGGGCAAATATCAGGGCAATGAGTAAAACCAAAATATATCATTGTCCATTTCCCCATAAAGTCTTTCTCTGAAACAGGCTTTCCATCATGATCAATAAGATTAAATGGGCCTCCAATCTCTGGTTTCCCCACAGATGGTCCCACTTTCACAATTGCAGAAGTTTTATTTATAGCTGCACACACAAAATTATCAACACAAAAACACAAACCATACAATCTAATACTTAAAATGGTCAAATTCAATTACCCTTTAAAGCAAGTTATCAATCTATTCAAGAGAAACTTGAATGAAAATTTTGAATAATATTGACAGAAGCGGTTAACTTATATTCTTCCTTTCCTCCATATCAATCTAATGGCTAATACTATACAAATCAAACATGAAGATTCTGTCTTGCGCAAACATAAGGTGCGTGCTACAATCCACAGAGTGAACTAGAGTGATAGAATAGCTAGCTTATAACAGGCCCCGTGATTTAAAATTCAACCAGATATAGGGAGAAAAAAAAAGGAAAGATAACAAGCTGTTAATCCCTCAAATAATCACGCAAACACACCAACTTTTCTTGGACAGGGATTTAACACAGCAGTATCCATTTATCTCCTACTTAAAGCGTAAACTAGGGATGTGAACTCAGGGGAAAATTACTATAGTTTTTTACAAATAATTGTACATTATATTTCACTTAATACAATTTTCAAAGCAGAGTGGTGAAGCTACTACATGTACTTCTTACAATTGATTAAGTTAATTAATTTCCAAACTGATTAGTTATCATTTACTTAAGAAATCAACAAACATCAAACTCACCATAGAAAGCATCTACCTTCAATACGTTGCTTCTTCATCCTGTCATAGTACCAAATTAATCCAGCTCCAGTAGCCGCCAGAAACAGAAAACTCAACCATGAAATAGGCTGCAAAAGATAATTAATTCCATAATAATAACAATAATCAGTCAAATTATATTATAAAAGCTGACGAAACAAAACCCTAATTTAAGATAGAAATGGAAAAAAAATTACCCCACGCCGCACTGTTCTTCTAGCATTATCTTTATCATCTTGATGATTTGAATCCCCAGACTTTTCACTTCCATCAGATTTAGCCTCTTCAGTGTTTTTCGAAGTCTCTGAATCAACAACAGTAGTGGTAGTGGGAATTGAAGTGCTAAACAGAAATCTTTGAGTAATCTGTGGCAGCGACTGGATTCCTCCACCGAGAGGTAAAACCTAAAATAGAAAAGATAAAAGATCAAATTCCTGAGTTAGTAAAACTGAAATTGAAAATTCACGAAAAGACTCAACGAACGAACCGATCGAGGAAGAGGTGAAGGTAGATTTGAAGATGTGGTGGTGCAGTGAGAGAGGTAGCGAGAAGTGAGACATCGGTAGGTGTGGCGCAGGTGGTTTGCTTTTCTTGATAGAGCAGTAGTTGCCATTGAAAATTGTTTGAGCTCGCCTTTGCTTCTTCTTTCTTTCTTTCTGGTGCGGCGTCTTGGAGTTTATTTGTAAGTCCTGTACTAGTTTTTTTAAAATCGCAGTGTGAGCTGGAATTGTTTAACAACCCGTACCTACGGTTGTTAAAATCTCGAGTTCATTTATTTAAAAATTCATTTAAAAATAGATAAAATTAAATTAAAATTGTTTTAATGGGTTAAAATCATTAAACTCGTGATTTCAATATTGGTTTTACATTTTCATAAGAAATATAATATTTCCATTCAAATTGTGGCCTAACAATCTTCTTTGATTCAGAGTTTATTTGAATTAATTTTTAAATTATAAAACATGTGACATTTAAAAAAAAATTCTTTTTAGCAATAAGGGATGACGATACAATATAAATTTTTTATTTTATTTATAATTTTACTATTTATTTTTATAATCTAAATTTACATTGTAGTTTTCGTATCATATCAAAAATATGTTTTTGATAACTTTGCTTGTAGCCTACACAATAGAGCGGGGCAAATGTTTTTATTCAATAAGAATATATATATATATATATAAAAAAAATCTAAATATTTTACAAATATATTTATATAATATAAATATATATTTCAAATTAAGTTTAGATAAATTTCAATTCGGGTTAGATAATATTCATATCCTATTTAGTATCTATTGAGTAGGGAAACTATCCAAAAAATACATACTTATTCAAGTCGGGTCAAATTAATATATATAAAGTTTAAATTAAATTGGCATCCTCCATTTCAACTCATGATAGATTTTGTTATGAAAGAAACATCTTATATTAAAAACTTATAAGTAATTTAAATCCTAGACTCACAATCCATTTAGATATTGATGTCATTAGCTGTAGGTATTATTGAAAAGGTTAGAATGTTAAAGGATACATAAATACATTTTATTGAAAACACCTTTAAGTTTATAAAAAATTACGATAATTTTAATGCAAAGGATATAATTAAGAATATCTAGAACTTTCACAACTTGATTGAGAAAAAAATTTGGAGTTGATTAAAATTCATGTTATAATTTAGATTTTGATTACTTTTTTTTTCTTTTAGAAATAACTTTAATTATTTATGCCTGTTTATTTTTAAGTTTTAAAAGCGTTTTTAAAAAAATTAAAATTTATTTTATTTTTTTCTTTACTTTAAATTAATAAATTTTTGATGTTTTCATATAATTTTGATGTGTTTATGTCGGAAATAATTTTTAAAAAATAAAAAATATATTATTTTAATATATTTTCAAGTAAAAAATATTCTAAAAAGTAATAATAACCACACTTCTAAATACGCTAACTAACCGATATTGTAATTACTAGCTAATCTAAAGAAAATAAGATTGTAATTACCAAGTTACTAATGATAAACATTAAGAAGAATAACAAGAAAAAACGTATAGAATCGGACCTGTCATTGGGTATTTCTTGAAGTTCTTTCTGATTAAAGTTTCTTAATACTCATCAATTTATTTTTATTTTTCTAATTAGACGTGTTTTCTACTCTTTATCATTAAGATTTCGGATTTTAAAAATCATTTTTAATGAAAATAAAGGGCACATCTTTTTCCTCACCGTTCATTTGCCCTGTTTTTTTAACCTATGCATTTCCGTTCTTAATAGGACTGGCCCAACAATACAACAAATTTAGTCCAGTCCAACATACCAGATAGTGAGACCTAGAGCCTTCCAGCGAGAATAGTCAAGACAAGTACTGTAAATCAGAGCACCGAGGCTTTGGCCCAGCTTCCTTGCCTCTGTCACCTATGTTCGACCCTTAGCATATACGTCTGTCCCTTCTATAATGTTTTACTTGCCTACTGAATTTATAGAGTATTTAGTGGATTCGAGAATTAGTTGTGGTGTGTGTAAACTGACTCGAATATTTTGAGTTATAAAAAAAAAGTACTGTAAATAAGAACATTAACATTAACAAATTAAAAAAAAAAACTAAAAAGATGGGCTTTTATTATGCATTTATTTATAAAATATTATTTATTTTAATAATTTTTTTCTTTATTTTTTAAAATTATATACATATTTTAATTTTATCGCATTTGAAATTGAGTTTCATATAATTAACTTGGTCTCATAATCTGTGTCACGAACTTGACGAATAACCGGGTCGACTCGGTTTTACAGATTAACCTAGTTAACTCAAAATTTCTTGTATTTTTTAAATAGTATTGTTTTTAATTTTATTTTTTAATATTGAATTTAATAGAAATTAGACTTTATAATTTGTTTCAATATGCTTTTTACAATATTATTCTAGTCTCAAGAATGATCACTTGTTTTGTGAGTTAATCCGGGTAAACTTAGGTTGTTTTTTTATGTTTTGTTTTTAAATTGATTTTTTCTAATTTTATCATTCAATAATAATTTTATTAGAAATTAAGCCTCATAATTTATTTTGGTTTGTTTTATATAAAGTTAACTTAGTATCATGACTTGAATAACATAACAAGTTTGAAGAATTAATCAAGTTAATTCAAATCATTTTTCTCATTTTTTTATGAAGTTATTTTATTTTCTCACTTTTTATAAAGTTATTTTATTTTCGTGATTGATTCAAGTCAGGTGCTTATTTTTAGTGACATTATTCAAGTTTCGTATCCAAATCCCATAATTACTTACTATAAGATTATACTAGTTTCTTAATACAAGTCATGAGTATAACAAATTAACACATTATTTTTCAATATAAATTTGATTAAAAATTAAAATTTTATTTTGATTAAATTTATATAAAATTATTATTATTTCATAATCGCTAACCCAAATCAAAAGAATATGTTGCTATTTTAATATTTTTTTAAAAAATAAAAATCTTATATTTTTATAAATCAAACTACACATCCACTGATCATTCATGTTTTCAAGTATTCAATGTCTACAAAGTTCTAAACAAAATTTCTACTACAGCGCTGCGCAGATCAAGTATCTAGTCCTATACGATTTCAAATGTCATGCCGTCTCTAGTTTATCTGCAAACTTGAATTAAACGTCCCCGATAACTTAAATTGAAAGATTAATTGTATCAGCAATTGTATCGGCAAACTTGGTTAGCACGCAGCGGTTCTGTTCCGGTAGTCCACACCACTGTTATTATAGCCAGGCATTACTCCACAGTCCACATATACACCCCCATAAATTTAATTACATAGATCACCCAGGTATCACCGTCATCCTACCAGGAACTAACATCCATGAAATGAAGAAAGAAAGAGTCTTGAAACAGCTAAATACAGCTGAAAACCCACTTCCGCACTACTGCTGGTTCTTAAAAGACTGCACAGAATATAACATACACAGTAAGCAGCACTCCGTAGAAGATAACACAGCTCTTCTGATATTAAATTAAGTATATATCATATCACCTCGAAATTCTTGGAAAGGTCTTTCACCTGCTCGGCAAGTTCTTTCTTTTTCTTTGCCGCTGCATAACAAAACAACACTCATCATCAGATTAAAAGCCAGCAGTGACTGAAATTGCAGGTCCAGATCACAAAATGTAACAGAAACACACCCGTGTTTGAAATATCATCAATCCTCCTTGATGTCCTCACTGCAAACCTCTGGAATGCAGGACTGCGCAAGCACGAAAAACCAAAATTAAAAAAGTTCGATAACATGAAGGTTAAAACCTCTACTCTGTTCAAAATCAAAGGTTGACAATTAGAAGGCTGGGATCATAAAAGCAATAACTGACTCTTTCAAGCTAGCAGGCACTACAGGAGCCAAAACAGATATGAACTGGGAGTTGAGCAGCTATCACCTTGGCAAACAAACTAAATCCTATCATCGTTATTCATCATGAAGCCATGTTCATAAACTGTAGATAGATCAACAAGGCAAACTCATTTTTTGTTCCATCAACCACCAAATCGATGAGATTATAATAAAACAGAAAGTTATAATAATAGAACAACATAGTCCCATAGCTTCATTCTTACATATGAGTCAAGTTTTTATTTCTTTGTGGAGGAAAAGGAGTATTGAATACAATAAATCAATGAATACTCAACTGCAAAAATTTCTCAATCCTCAAAATTTGCACTGCACTCACTGCAGGCACAATAAATTAAGTTTTGAGGCTGTTTCGCTTCAGGGAGCAAACTGTTTGGGAATAGGAGGCAACCCCAACAGCCTATAAGAGAAGATTTAACATACAAGTTTCACATGTCATTAAAGCTCGACACAATCATTGACTCATAGCATATAACCAGAAACTCATTAAAACAGGCAATTTCCCATAAAGAGATCACTTAACAGTTAGATAACTAAAATTCTCATGCAGACATTATTTACAACACTACAATTTTAACCGCTACTGATGAAATCACTTCATTACTTCCAAAATTAATTTAATTCGAAAGGAAAACCTAGCAGGTTGCACTAATTGAAACAAACTTCCAAAGTTGTTCCAACCAAAACACCACATATTTCACTATAAAGGAAACGATGACATCTAAATGATTCAAAGCAAGAAATCAAAGCACTCATATCAACGAGCAAACCAAAAAAAGCAGAGGAATCAAATTTTCTCCATCTACAATAGCCACAGCGCACAACAATTGCACTGCCAACAAAATTATAAACGAAGATAAGAGCCACTTTTGCTTCAACTGAACGAACCATTGAGGAACCCATCCAACCTCAATGGTCAGAGAAAGAAGCTTATCAAGAAAAAAGTTAGCAAGACAGAATAACACATCACCGGAGCAACAAAATCGAAGGCGGACAGGAAATTAATAGAATCAACAATACCTGTTAGCAAGACTATTTACGACAAGCTCATTCACAACATAGGATAAGACTCTGTGCATGAAATTCCCACCCGCCATGGCTTGTTTGCTTCTATTGAACTTCTTAAAAGCAAAAAAAAAAAAAAAAAAAGAAGCGATCAAACAGACACAAATCAGAATATGTTTGATATTAAGAAAAGAAATTGATTAATCAACAAATCTTATTAGAATTTATTTTTATTTCAATGGAAAAATAATAATAATAAAAAAAGACAAAAAAACGGAGCCCTTTGAAATTAATAGAAAGTAAATCGTGAATAAACCCTAAGCTTATCAAATTCAGGTATCCGTAAATTCTAAAAAAAAAAATTAAGCACGTAAAAATAATAATTGAAATGATTATTAAACAATATAATTAAGGAATTGATTGCGATAAAGAAAATAGTTGAAAGATTAATTTTACCTGCGAGAGAATGGAGATTGGAAAGCTAGGCTTCTGGAATGTGCCTAAATTTTAGCGTGGAGACAGCTTCATCGGTTTTTATAGGGAGGCGAGTCTTTAGGGTTGGGCGGTTTTAAGACTAAACAGAGGCCCATGGTCTTGGAACAAGGCCCATGGTCTTGGAATAAGGCCCATAGTACCGGGTCCATTACAAAAATGATTGCTTTGGTTTACACATAAGAGTTCCTTTTCACCATAGCTGTTAACACCTGTAAAAAATATATGATTCGGAGCTTATCGATTTTATGTTAAGTGGAAAAGGATATTAATTTGATCGAATTGGTTAATTTGACTAAACTCATTCTAAATTCAGCCACATCAATTTCAATTTTTTTATAAAAAAATTATATCATTTTAATAAAAATAAATAATTTAGATAAACCAGAAAATTTAATAATATAGATTTTTTTCTATATGTATATGAATATATATGATTTTCATATCGGTTTAATATCCGTAAGAAATTATTAAATTATTTTAGATATTAGCTAATTTATAAATTTTATTTGTTAAGATCTAAGATATTCATATTTCATATAAGATAATTATACTATAAATATTGATTTTTTTTTAATCAGTGTTTTAGGAACGTGATGCCATTTATTAATCTTAATTAGTAGGCAATATCTAAGATAGCTTCTTTTCACACGAGAGAGTTAAAAAGTGCGAGTGTATTATATGGAGGAGCTCTACACCGCACAAAAATACTATGATCGTGCAAGACAACGTGCATCATCATCACATTAAACAAAATAAAAAACAAAAAAAAATTACATAATCAATGTAGAAATTCGCGTGGAATGGCAAAGGCGTAAAAACCAAGATGCTGGTGGAAAATTAATTACAATCAATTTTTAAATTTTTTTTAGAATATTTTTAGTTTTAAATTAATTTGTATTTGGTATTTTTAAATTATTTTAATGTGTTGATATTAAAAATAAATTTTAAAAAATATATTATTATTTTAATATATTTCTAAAAAATAAAACAACTTTTATATACTATATATGCAACATGCCCTAAGCAGTATAATTTAATTATGTAAGTAGTATATTGCTTTTCTCTACAGTAGTGTACACTGGAACAGCACAGAAGGAATTGATGTAGAGCATTTCAATTAAGAAAAAAAAAAACGCCAGAATTGAAGAAAGAGATTGATGAAGACGAGGCTGACCGAGCTAGACTCAGACCAGATCTTGTAAGGAAATTAAGAAAATTCACAGCTATGAATTAGAGAACCACGCGAATACACACCACGCATGGAGATTGCATCTTTGGTGTTTGCGAGGAGTTCTTGATGCATGGAATCAAATTTTCCTTGCACATATAGCTGTAGCTGAAAGAAGAGAAGAAAGAAACTCATGTTTCTGTGATCCATTGTACAAAATAGCCCTTTATTTCAAATTTAGCATCAAGTCCAAATTCTTTGGCTTTTACACACACCAAATTAATTAATAAAAAAAAAACAAAACGCAACGCAAAAAACTTAAAAGTAAAGCTCTGCTATAATATTTAAGATAAAAAGAAAAACTTGCTACTACTTCTATATATCAAGAAAAATTCATCAAAAACAGACGTGGCAAAAAAAAAACATGTGCCAGGAATCAATTAAAAGATAAATAAATTTAAAGCAAAAGCAAATAAAATCAAACTACACATGAAGCCATTATTGAAATCGATGACTATTAAAGCTAAGAGAAGGTATTTCCTTCATATTAATGAAGGGATTGACAATCCTTGACTCACTAGGAGCATTATTAGCTTCAATCAAGCCAAGTCGAGTTATCACATTCTTCTTCAATTGTTCCATTGATTCTTTGTATGCTTCAAGCTCATCCTGCTCCATGTTATCAATGGGTAGATCCCACCAAAAGCCATCCTCATTCATGTCGTTCATGTTCCCAATCATCTTTGCAACCGTTTGCTCCTCTTCCAATCGCTTCAAAGATCTTGCATATTCTTGTTTATTAGCTAACTGGCTCTCTGTATTGTTATTGGTGACCGGCGGGAAGTTGCTAGGGACCCTTTCTGTTTCAGCAAGATAGCGATCAAGAACCTTATCAACGTCTGGCTGGCCACAAGAGAATAGCTTTCGATGTTCAGAGAAGACAATGACTGCTGTTTCAGCCCCGCACAAGGTAGAAAGTTCTGTTGCTTTCTTGAACAGCCCGTTTTTACGTTTTGAAAACGTGACATAACGATTGCTTTCTTTCTCTACTTTCTTTATCTCAATCTTTTGACGACCTTTGCTAGTCCTGCGTGTCTCCTGCTGCTGCAGCTGCTGGTTCGAATCCGTTGCATCCATGGTGGATATATAGAGATTAAGAAGCTTGAAAGGGAGAATTAATAGGGTTTAGGGTTTTGAGATGTTGGGTGGTATATATATTTATAGATTTATGAGATCTTTCCACTCTTATTTTGGAAAGTGTTTAACCTCTTGAATAGGAAATTACACCATTTGTTAAAAATTGAAAGGAAAGGAAAGAGAATCTCTTTCTTGCATGTTTAGGAATTATTTTCATAATTTTTTTTTCCTACTGTCTCGTCCCTTCCATTCTGCATGCATACCATTCTTAACCCAACCTTAATTATCTTTGAATTAGTATAAGAGACTTAAAAGTTTATTCTCCCTAACACTTTTTTTTTTATTATTTTTTTTAGTGTAACATGGATGTCCGGATCAACTTGCGCGCACCTCGACTAATCTCACGGATCCTGAAGTTAACAACCATGTAAGTCTCTAGTGGCCATCATATGAACAACCACAGGGCTTGAATCTGAGACCACAGAGAGAACAAACCTCTTGATTCCAAGTTCTACCATTGGGCCACCACCTAGCTAGATGGTTTATTCTCCCTAACACTTGTTCTCGCTATACATGGCATTAAGATTTTACAGGTTCTTATAAAATTATGATACCATATTGTAGGAGTTTGATGTTTCTGTTAAAATTTCTTAAGAGTTTTAACGTAAACTCCATTGGGAATTTTTTAATTTATGCCTCGTTACATTGGAAATCCTGTGGAGACAAAATCCTTGTGAGGACTCAATTGAGATTTGAATTACACTTTGGGGGTCAATTTTAAATTTGCCCTTGTAATCTATCTTGGTCAGTGGTCTGGTGCATAGTGTTTATAGAGTTCACCAGTTTGCATGGCCGCGCTTAATTGCCGCTTGAATTAAAAAAACAAATTGAATCTAAGATATGTTTAGGTTTTAACTTTGAAAAATTAAAATGTATAATGATTTGTTTAACTTGATGAGTCTAAATAAAATTGCATAACTGGAAAAAAAAATCAAAATAAATATTTTGATCCACTAAAAAAGACAATTTCACCTCCAAAACCAAGACAATTATTAAATATATTGAAAGACAAAATAGTTAATACACTGATTGAATTCACAGTGTTTCTCCTCACGTGTTATAAGGAAAAAGCTCAACCCTTTTAGGTTTTTTTTTTTTGTAATGGACTTCCTCTGCTCTCTGTGATTGAAGTTATTTCTGATCGTCAGATGTTTGCAATTATTGGAGTTCCTGACTTGCTTGGTACTGCTGTTGATAATGTTCTATGCTACAATGACCTGCTACTTCTCAACTTGTGACCTGTATGATATACTAGTGATGCTGGGATTTTTGTCATTTAGGTGCACACAAAAGTCAGAAGGTTATTTTCTAACAGATTTATGTTTTTCATATAATTATATTGGATGCAGATCTAGAGCTATTGATGGGCAGTATTTTTCTTTCTTAATTCCTAAGCTACTGATTGCAAGAGAAAATCCAAGGATAAGATGAATGTTTGGCCTGTAATTTGCCTGAAAGATACATTGTCAATTAAAATTGAAAGAGCTGACAGTGAAAAACAAAAAAGTCTATGTGTACAATTGATCACAGAAACACAAGAATTTCTTCGAGATTTCACTCTGTTTTCAGCTACAAATAGGCAAGGAATATCCGATTCCATGTATCAGGAACTCCTGGTAAACACCAGTGTATGCAATCCGCATGATGTAGTGGGTCTGCCCTTTGTTCTTCTGTCAGCAATTTGCCTCCAGTCTCAGTGTAGACCGATGCGTGAGCATCGATTCGGTACTCTGATAGCTGTGTTATGTTGATGAAAGTAACAGGAACTTTCATTTTCTTTCCTATGCTGGCCACCACACTCATCATTCGTTTGTCAGAACCACTTCCCCAATATTTCTTCTTCAATACCGGTTTCGTTTCATTGAAGCACTTAAGCCCTTCTGTGTTGTTCCAGTCTTCACTTCTGTTGAAAAAAGAGAACAATATGATTTTCAAGCGGTTACAACTAGCATCAACTGTGGTCAAGGGGGAATATCTAGTACACAATGTGCAGTTTAAAAAATGAATAAAGACCAATAAAAGGTATAAAAATGGATTGAATTTAAGAAAATCCTGTTAGAGAGACCTCGTGTGTGTGGGGGACATAGTAGTAAAGAAGACACGAGTCTTGTTGGGGTTGATATTTGAGTCAATCCAGTTAGCCCATGTCTTCAAACCTATCTTGTAAGCAACTGGTGTGTCCAACTCTTCATACCCTTCTTCCCCATTTGCAAATGAACCCCATCTGCAATATTCATTTAAACATTGTTGGTTCAACTTTGGCAATGCTTACTTGTCAGAACATGATTCTGGAACTTGCATAATATTGTGATAGAAATTTATTAAAGGAGCTTACAATGTTTTGAGCCTAATACCACTCATCCACCAAACATAGGTGTTGAACACAAGAAAGTCCACACCTCCCCAGTGTTTGGCGTGCTTGTCAATGGAATCCACTTTCAGTATCCTCTTCTTTGGATCTGCTATGATATGGTGATCGGTGTTGGATTCAATGAGAAATGGAGCCCAGTAGAATTCAATGGTAGCATCATATTCCTGAAGCATTGATTAGAATCATTAGCTGAATTTGTAGAACTAACATGGTGCCTGAACACAAACAAATGAGAGCCGACCCCTTTGAAGACTGAATGAGTTTTTAGTACCTTGGCTCTGAAGACTGAATGAGAGCCGACCTCTTTCATGGATTTCTTGTCTTCAGGTATAATCCATTCCACCAGACAAACAAATGATTGCCACTGACCCCTTTGAAGCGAATCACCTACAAACAGCAACCTCTTCCCTCTAAGTTTCTTAAGAGCAAGCTCTGGATTAAATCTGCAAATGCAATCATCACATATAACATGTTAGAGAACTAAACTGTATATCATCCTTCAATATGTTTACAACATCAGAAATTCTTGCAAAATAGTTAACTTGTTTACCTTGGCAAGGTACAGTCATCCGGCTGCCATTCCCACCGACGGTAAGCAGAATCCCTTCGTCCATTTTTGACACAAGAAACCTGTCTATCTAGATACGGGCAGCTCCTGTCCGTGTACAAAGGCTTGAGAGTCTTGTTAAACATCCACTTGCCTGTATTGACAGTGCACTCTTCCGGATCGAACTCGAATCTATCATCCATTTGGAAGTTTTTAAGGTTATCCTCCGCAGTTCTATCTTCTGTTGGAAATGACATTTACAAGGTAAGATCATAACGGTGTTTCTTATAAAATCTAAGCAGGACATATTCATGAGTAAGACAAACTACCTCATACTTACTAGATTTTTTAACTGGATTTCTCCTAGGACAGGATTTGAGCTTGAAAAGAGACCTGGAAGTGTCAGTATACAAGAGAGCAATGAATGCAAAGCTGCAAATTATAATAGTGACAACGGAAATGGGCAGTTTCCCTTTCGAAGGTTTCATTGCTGCGGACTGAGAGGGCGCTAAGCTCATTGTTGGAGGCAGAGAACAGAAGCTTAACTGAAGCAACAGAATGATGAGGACACTTTTAGAGGCCTCGTTTTGGGATTTTTTATGGATGTTTGAGTAGGAGTAAAGCTAAAGCCATGTATAGTTAGGTTTTCACTTTTTTCTACATTTATCTTTTTAGAGTATAAACGCAGGTTAGGGTGGCATAAGTTGGAGGGCTAACATCTTGGGCTCGTGTTGTCTTCTCTATTAGTTAGAAGCTATATCATTTCTGAGCTATTGTGCTATTGCTATCATGTTATACTATTTATTACGCTCTTTAGGTGCAAAAGGTTCCTTGTAGAGCAAGTGTAAGGTAAATAGGCAACCTCTCCCTTTCTTTACCCCCCCTGCCTTTGGACTTCTGTTCTTGTGTATCATTAAAGATCAGAATTTTCATGACTTGTATAACGAGAGTTATTTATTCATAGAACATTTTCCCTACAAGCATGAATAATTCAATTTAATATGGTTCTAGAGATAACTTGGATGACTAGTAAAAACATGATATAGATTTTTTTAAAAAAAAATTAAGATGATAATATTTTTTTAATATTGAGACGATTCTAAATTAAATCAATTTCAGTCATTTTGCGACTTGGATCATGGATTTTAATAGGTTTAATAACTTTGTTATTTTTATTTAATTTTATGATAAAATTAGATGTTTACAAAATCAAGCACCAACCCTAAAAAAAACATTTATTTGAGATAGTGATAGCCCTATAGAAAGAAGAAAAGAATAAACTATAAATTTCATTTCCCAAACAATCCAATTTCAAAGAAGAGTGAAATAAAAAAAAAATAATTAGAAAAATTAATGAATCAAAAACTATATAAAAAAAACATATTAGATTTAATGGATAAATCTACTAAAATCGTGAATGAGATAACTGATATCAACACGTTAAATCCGCTAATAAGATAACGGATGAGATTAATAACTTGTTTATTTTTAATCAACTTTTCATGTATGGAGACAAGATATCTATGATTAGACGACGACTATATATTGTGAATTAATCGAATGATGATGACCGGTTTTAAATATTGGAAATATCATCAATGCAAACCCATGTAATTTTATAAACCCATCATTTCCTTACAATTAGATGGATTTAAGAGGAAGGATATCACATCAACGTGATGGAGTGGTGAGAATGGTAAGCTTAAATCAACATCATCTTCCTAGATTGAGTAATATGTAGGTGAGAATGGTGTCGATGGCTTGAAAAGTGGATTTAGCCTTATAACATTTCACCATTTTATGATAAAAAGTACGAAGTTGCTTTCATAAATTTAAAAAAATTATCTTATATAAAATTAAAATTACAGATATGTAATAACGGTTATTTTTTAAAATATTATTTTAATATTAATATTAAAAGA
Organism: Populus deltoides; assembly: GCA_015852605.2. Classification (NCBI taxonomy): domain Eukaryota; kingdom Viridiplantae; phylum Streptophyta; class Magnoliopsida; order Malpighiales; family Salicaceae; genus Populus; species Populus deltoides. Next base: position 2,150,449 of record CM027585.2, on the reverse strand, counting down.
TCAAAATAAAATATAATTTCAACCAAATCCCGCTAAACTACAAAGCAAAACATTCCATTGAGACGCTTTATCATGGTAGGTAAATCTCATCCTTCTATTTATTTTTTTTATGGAAAAGAATTTAATGCGCCACCTTTCCTATTATGACCGTGCCAATCCCAATCATTCAGAAAATGTAATATCGGTTGGTGCCTAACAAACCCCACATTAACACTATATATAGTTCTCCCTCGTTGTCAAATATTTAAGTAAAAGATATTAATAGATATTAAATTCTATTTTAATTTGAACTATTTTAATTTTAGTGAATACTTCAAGTGAAGTGCATAAAACTTGAATTGTCAAAAACAATAAAGGATTAAACGACCTTTTATTGATTTGGGATGCTTTGAAATCATATCGATAAAGTTGGACACAAAAAGAAAAAAATCTACTACTTTGAAATAAATGTACAATAAATCTTAAATTTGAGCGATAAATCATGTAACATTTGATTTGATATTTGTATCTTTACCTCACAATTTATGTAACATTCAAAAAAAAACAAATTATATGATATTAAAAAAAAAAAAAAAATTAGATTAACAAGAGCGTCCGGGTCAACTTGCGCGTACCTCGAGTAATTCAACGGGTCTTAAAGTTAACGACCGTGTAAACTTCCAGTGATCCTGAGATTTGTGGAACTCGAATTAGTGATTTTTAAAAAGCAAACTCAAGACCTGATTAGTTAAACTAAACCCTTAAAGTTAAATAAAAGTTAATTATCCTTCCGCTGGCTTTTGTTATTTAATTAAATAAGATATCATTATTGTTGGTAAGTAGCTGAAGGACCTGCACCATGGCGCTTTTTTTTGGTCATATTATCTTATTATCCAAGCTTTCATGTTCTTACGGGTTTCCTTTAATTAGTACTATATTAGCTTTGGTGTCCGTGTTTTGCCATGAAACCGAACTACTTTTATATATAAAAAATTATGTTAAAATGTTAAAATGAGGTAAAAATAATTTATAAAAAAAAGTTATGACAAATCTATATCTATGCTCATTAGGGTTAAGCTAACCCGAAATATCTCATCAAACTTATTTTACTGGTCATGTAATTGAAGTAACCTGATAAAAAAAATAAAGAAAATTATAAGCTTCTAGTGTTGACTTTTTAAATCCGAAAAAATCATGAAGTTTAATTATCAATTAATCATAAAAGATGAAATTGAAAAAAAAATTAATTATATAAAAAAAATAACAATTAAAAGAATGAGGATTAAAATTAAGATACAAAATAAATTTTATATTTAATTAAATGATGAAACAAAAAAAATTGATTTAGTAAATGGAAAAAAAATTAAAAAGAAATAGGCTCAAAATTGATATAAGAAATAAAAATAAAATTGAAATTTAAGGATGAAATTAAAAAAATATATTTTTTACAAAAAATTCTAGAAAAAAGTTAGAAAGAATGAGGCTCAAAAAGCCACACACGAATGCTCTTTTTTTTTTTTTTACTTAGCTAAATATGAAAGTACCCTGAGCTAATTTTATAATTAAAAAAAACATTGTGAAAAAACAAAAACACCTATTTATCCAGGTTTAAAATTTTTATTTTAAGGGTATTTCAATCATTTTACTATGCATTTTAATTGTTTATTATTTATTATATTTGGTCAAATATCAAATTATTTCTCAGTTTAAATTATAATAATAATAAAAATATTGTGAAAATACAAAATTCCCCTTGACACTAGGTTTAAATTTTTTTGCTTCCAAGAGTATTTTAGTTTTTTAATTGTGCAATCAAGATTTAAAAAAAAATTATCTTGATTAATTTGAAAATGACAAATGAATAATGTAACAAGACTTTAATATTTTTGGAAATGAATGCAAAGTTTTTTAGTTGGAGGAAAAAAAAACATTATATTATTTCAATTAACAATACCAATAAATCTAGAGCTAAAATAATTTTCCAAAAAGAATTATGTTTTGTTAATATTAGCTACATAATTTTTTGTTTGTTTTTTAGTATTATAGTATTTACTAATTTAATATATGCATTTATTACAGTTTAATATTTCATTTATTATCCGTTTCAATCTAGAACTCGTTGACTTTCTTTTAAATTTCAACACATAAATAATTTACAAATTTGAAGAATGTTATCCTTTCATATTAATTATGTATTTTTTAAAAAATAATTGTTATTAAATTCTTCAAACAAATTGCATTACATAGGAATACTATTTGATTAAAACCAACCCCTCTTAAAATATTGTCCTCCATATTTTTTTTTATTATTATATAAATTAACCATGATATCATATAGTATGATCCATTTATGAATGTTAAGTGTTCACTCAGGTCATTATTGATAATTTTTTTTAATATTGTTGAATTCGTTTCGTCGAGATTTTTTTCCTAACACCGGTAATGTTATAATCAGATAATCAAAACTTCAGTATGTCTCTAAGATTATTATTATTATTTTTATAAATTAATATATTTTAAAAAGATATCACTATTTTGAATAATAATAAACTATAAAAATTATGTTTTTCTTAACAATAACATGTAGAAATTGTGCTATTTTATATATAAAAAAAATCAAATGTGTTATTTCACTAATATTTTTCATTAAGTATTCTAATTGTTTTTTTTTTAATCTCTTTTTTTTCTAGGTATTGCATTGACTATTTCTAGCCACGATGAAGCAAATTTCTCTCCTTTCAAAGCAAACTGAACCAAAAGGGCATTGACTCATGCTCAAGAAAAAGTTAAACTTCAAACACAGAATTTTGCATCTGACATTCCCTGTCCAAAAAAAGAAAATTAACAAAATAGAAACTCATGATTGAGATCCAAAGCTGATGGAACACCACTACTAATGATATCCACAGTATTATTATTTCAATAAATATATCCTTAGTCAATTTTCCATCATAGATTTAGATTATGCGTTTTTTTTTTTTATCTTAAATAGATCTCCCGGACTTAAACTAAGTATTCAAAAAATATTTATCCAGAGCCAACTTATTTTTGTTTTCTAAAAATATATAATTCTTTTTAATTCTTTTGTTTACTTTAATACTTTTATATCATTTTAATGTATTGATGTAAAAAATAAATTTTTAAAAATATAAAAATATTATTTTAATATATTTTCAAGTAAAAAAATAACTATTATGGTAATATCAAACATGATATTAGATGGATATTTCATTTTATCATTTATGTTGCATGAGTAAAAAAAAAAAAACAGAGAGAGACTAAATATTAAAGAGTTATGGGGTGAAGTATTATAGCTATAAAAAATAGTTAAAAAAATAGAGTGTTAAGGATTAAAATGATAGATGAATTATAAGAAGATGATTCCTCAAAAAAATTAACATTCAAGGAGATAGCTTGACATGACTTATAAAAATTGAATTCATTCTAATTATACAGTTATTTTATATATTAAAAAATCAACTTTTAATTGAATAAAAAATTTAACTTAATTTTATAAAATAATTTTTTTATTTAAGTTAAAATGTATTTTTTAATTAAGTATATATTTACTTTTTTTAGTCAAAAACTAAAAATAAGAAGAGATTAAGGTTTGGTTTCATAAAGATATTTATGTCTCATATGAAATTACGGTTGAAATTATGTTTTTTAAAATTTAATATGTTTTTTTAAAATAAGTTTTTAATTTTTTAATATTATTTTAATATGTTAATGTTAAAAATATTATTTTAATATATTTTTAAGTAGATAAAATTTTAAAATTGAATGTCAGAAGATGGGCTTCAGAGAATATTTTAGCCCATTAAAAAATATTTGGAAATATGGGTCGAGCTCTCAAAGAAAATAAAAGCCCATTAGTGGAAACAAAAGCCCAACGTCCTCTTATAAGCCATTTTCTGATAACCTGAAGGCTGCTCCTGTGCTCTCTGATTCGCAGCTTCTCATTTTGCTTTCCAATGGCTACCATCACCATCTCTTCACTACAAACCTTTCCTTCTCTCTACTCTCTTTCTTTGAATTCTCCCCAAAATACCCCCACTCTCTCATTCTATTCACAGTCAAAACCCTTCCCTTCCATCTCCTTAAAACCCTTCAATACAACACTTAAATTTAAACCTCGCTCTTTAATTATCACCGCAGCTTTCAAAACCCTCTCAGAGACGGATTTTATTACTGTCCCATTAACGGAAGATGAGTTTAACTCAAAGATGCCGTCAGATTGTGGCATTTACGCTGTTTATGATAAAAGTAATGACCTTCAATTTATCGGTGTCACTCGGAATATTGGGGCCAGCGTTTTCTCTCACCTGAAATCCGTGCCAGAGCTATGTCACTCCGTTAAGGTAAATTTTTTTCCTTTCTTCTGTTTTTTCCCTTAATTGCTTGACCTTTTTGTGATAATTATAATTGACACTCTGTTAATCTTGGATGTTTAACTGTTATTATATTATATAATGGATTATTAAATTTATGATTTTTTGAATTTTAGTTACATCTTGAGAAATTATATAAATATTGTCTTGAAAGTTGTTCTTAAGTCAAAATCTTGGTTGGCTAGATGTTGTGACACTTGATTAATTTAGAGTTCTAATGAGTGGATGTTGAATTCAAGAGCAATCCGAAAAGGAAAAGATTTGATGGCCTGTAACGGAAATCCTATACGGACCAGTTTAAAAAAGATGGGATTTGGTTGAACTTTGAGTGCAGAGCTTGAGTTATCAAGGGGAATCTGAACTTTGGAAATGTGTTATTGATGCTAGTGTGATTGAGCAGCCATTGGAAATCTGAACTTGGGATTTGGTCTTCTAAATCTAGCTTCAGTATTTCATTGTTTGATTTTTACCATTTGCATTGAAAGATACCGCGAATGCACTCACATTGGAAAAAAAGACTTGTTGTCCGGCTTCCCCCTTATCGTTGTTGTTGTTCCCCTCAACCAACTTTGTTTAGAAGACCACAGCCTTGCAAAATTAAGGCATCTAGTTGGAGAGTGGTGCTTAGGAGGATAGCATTAGTGATTTCTTCGAAATTAGAAGACCTTGCTAAGCTTTGTCTCTTAATGTGTCATGCGCTATGCAAATGTGTTGCCCCATGGGATGGGAGATATGGAGCAAGTTTTTTTTTTATTATTATTCATTTTTATTATTAATGGTGAAGTTGGGGTCTGTCTTAACATGGTAGAGGATCTAATTTCAACTGTTTTTGGGAGAAAGAAAGAAACAAGTTGTTTTTGAATTTTGCAATTTCGCTATTATTTAGTGTTGCGGGTGGAACAAATGCTAGAATCTTTTGAAGTCATTATCTTTCAAAACAGTGTTCATGGGACAAAATTTTCGTTTACTCAAAAAAAATAAAATGGAAGTAACAATGCCTCGAGAGAAACTGACATCATGGGAGTATGTTAGATTTCACTATAAATACCATAACAAATGCTATCAGTTGATAAGCAATATGGCAGCTTGCTGTGTGATCTTATGTTGGGAAATTTAATTGTTGAAAACAGATTGAAGGTGCACAATTGGCTTATCTGCATCTTCTAAATTCTTTTCAATTAAATCAGTGTGATAAATGTTTTTATGCAGATCACTGACTTTTGCCATGAAAACTGTTATGTAGGTTGGAGTAGTAGTCGAGCCTGATAAAGCGTCTCTGACCGAAGCTTGGAAATCTTGGATGGAAGAATATATAAAAACCACAGGAAAGGTTCCACCAGGCAATGAAACGGGGAATGCTACTTGGATTCGACAACCATCAAAGAAGAAGGCTGATCTCCGGCTTACACCTGGTCGTCATGTCCAGCTAACAGTTCCACTAGAAGAACTCATTGACCGGTTGGTTAAGGAGAACAAAGTGGTTGCTTTCATCAAGGGATCTCGAAGTGCTCCAATGTGTGGATTCTCTCAGAGAGTAGTTGGCATTCTTGAATCTGAAGGCGTGGATTATGAGAGTGTTGACGTGCTTGATGAAGAATACAATTATGGATTGAGGGAAACACTGAAGAAGTATAGTAATTGGCCCACATTCCCACAAATATTCATGAATGGTGAGCTGGTAGGAGGGTGTGATATCTTGACCTCCATGCATGAGAAAGGTGAGCTCGCCGGTCACTTCAAAAAATAGATTATTGAGTTCTCGAAATCACCCTCTTATAGATTATTGAGTTCTCGAAATCACCCTCTTATGGAGAATGTAGTAACACAGAATAATAATATTAGAATACCAAGATGTGGAGTTTTGTTATATTTTTGTTATCTTGCTGTAGATCTTAGGCATGCAACTTCTAAGCTTTCATTATCCAAGTCATAAACAAAGGGGGAAATGGTTTCATGTAATTGATTTTCTTGGAAACTCACAGACACTCACAAACACAGAGGGAGACTGCGTGGAATTGGGAGTTGCGACATTTATAAATATGTTTTTACTTGATTGTTGCGTTGGTGCTTGCAACTGCTATTGTGGTTCATATGTTTTTATTTGCAATTCTCAACCTTGCAGGAACGCCTACTTTGTTTTGGTGAGTAAAATTGTTGGCGTGGCTTTTTTTTTTAAAAAAAAAAAAAAAACAGCTGGAAGAAGGAATCAACACTGTTGAAAAATGGACAGAAGATGGAAAAGAAAGAAATACTATAAAAATGTCCTGTTATTCAGATAAATTAGCTTTTATTTTGGAGTTTTATGGTGTCTATTGGATTCTGCTCGGTTTGCAATTCACTTGCAACTTGGTTATGGTCTGGCTTGTTTATTTTACCCTTATTTCATGGCATTCCCTGCTCATGGTCATCTTGGCAGCAACCTGCAAGACAATGCCAATCCAAGGTTTGATGTGGTGCTGATATCTGTGTCTCCATTAGCGCAACATTCTTATTTAGGCACCTCTTTTTAGTTTATTTGTAAAAGAAATTGTTTTTTAAAATATTTTTTATTTTAAAATATATTAAAAAATTAATTTAAAATTTAAAAAAAAATTTAAAAGACCGGGCTCCCAAATCCTTTAAATCTATTAACACTTCAATTCCTAATGGAGTTGTTAAAGACTGTAAAATTAAGAAATTAAATGACAAAATGGAGGGCAGCCTTGGACTGTCAAACTGGATAAAAAGTCCTTTGTAATTGTACAATTTCAGTCTCTGAACTAGAAGTAAAGGAGAGGAAGCCATGTTGTTTCAGATCTGCATGCATGGGAACGTCTATGAAGGTGATCTTGGAAGTGGAGGTATTTCTTCTTCTTAATTTAAATACTAGTACACGCAACAAAGTAAAAAAATTTACTTTGGAAGTATAGTGCAGCCGATTGAAAGAAACTTCATCATGTTAGTGTGACCAAGAATTCGAGCACGATGGCATGAATTCATTTCTTTAGGAATCATAAATTTAAACCAGTTCCTTGCCAAAAACTTCCGACGGGCCAAGCCATATATGAGTCTAAGATGTTCAAAGTTCAAACCCTCGCACACTAGTAAGCATAGCAAGATTGGTTGGTTACTCGGAGTTGTGAGCGAGCTCCCTCACACGAGAAATTAGAAAATGTCACGAATTAGAAAAAAACCAACCGGGAGCAACAGAGGAATTTACTCCAGGGAAATGTTTTGGTTACATACATCTGCATAGTATAAAACCGAACCAAAATTTGATGAGGCGTATTCATCTGGAAACAAAATTAAAGTACGAGATTGTCCTGTCCTGTCCTTGCTATTATTGGTCACACTAACATCTGACATTGCAATGAGTGAACCATGCATAACTCATACTATACCCCGTAATGCTACTCTTAATATTGACCTAATATACTTAATTCTAGTTATTTGTTCTGTCACGAGATCGGCATTTCTTCCAAGACACTGCAGATCACCATGTCAACAATTGCGTCTCATGCATGGCCTTCGTTCTCAAAACTAATAAGCTTCTATCAGCTTTGCTGTTGCTATGCCTGAAGCCATTCCCCCATTTTTTTTTTTATTCTTGCCATTATCAGGTGCATGATCAGAAGTGTACAGCCATCTCATGTTTCATGGGAAAGTTGAATTCTGTTGACCTACCGCGACAACAATTGGAGCCAGGTTTATCAAAACTCAGTTCAACCGAAAAAGATAGTAATGTAGAAAGGTATGGGATCTGATAGCACCTTTATAAGTTAAGTAAATGCGTAAGGATGGGCTACGGAAACTCCCGCTGTTTACTTGTCCACTTCTTTAGGGATAACGGCCTTGCCAAGATAAACTTGTTGCATCTCATCTCTCCATATCTGCAAGAAAATTACCACATGCATTAAATCTGACAAGTCCAGCCAAAATGTTTCGGCAGCGAAAAAAAATCATGAGTTAGTGTTGTATGAATATAAATGCTACTTGCTACGAGACCTTCCGCATGTGTCACTATGATTACACAATGCTCTACTGTCCATTTAACTATTTAGCTCTCATTCAGATCAATATTAATTGAAGCCCAAAGTGTGGCACAAAGAAAGAGAGGAGGGATTAGTTATGGGGAGAGGGGTTGGAGGAATAAGGGACAACTACAAACTACTTATTTGAGATCCTTGTGCTCCAAAAGGGTATTCATCCTCATTACTTGCAGTGAAAAAGAAAACCTTTGAACAATTCAAAAGAGGTCATTGGCTTCTTGTTTGAATAAGTCAGTATTAAAAAGTTCTGAATCAGGTCCATACCGCATCTCGAAATTCCACCCGGATATGAGGCACATTTGTCCTGTGAATATCGTTTCCGTCTGGTCCTCTCTTGTAGTACTCTTTACCAATCCAGTGCGACTGGAATTTCAAGGGCAAATGTCCAGAAATTAGATTTAAAAGCATTTATATAAACACTCAAATATTTTTTCAATATAATCAAAAGTAGCACGGCAGAGTAAAGTTGGAATACGTTAATTCTGTGCCAATTATCTGGTACTTAGATTAATTCAAAATCACGAACATCAACAATAAAGAGGCTGCCCACTGAATCAATAAAATCCTAATAGAAGATATACAACAGCTAAGAAGAATCACATTAGTTTGATCAGGAAAGCAACAAACACGCATTCCCCAACAAAAAGATAGCGAAAAAACACATAGTATAGCATATAATTCAAAGAGTTGGGCAGAAACAATCTTCTACGCTGGCCATTTTAAACCCCCAATGTCCATCGTATTAGGGAGTCAATAATAAACCATACTGGTCGTAAGATGTACCCATTTCAATACATTCAGTCCATTAGTGATGGATGTCACAATGCCATGCAGACAAATCACTCCGCTCTGAAGACAACCCAAGTCAGACTAGGTTCCACATGGAAAGATATATATTAGGCAACACACAGCATGGCAAACACATCTACATTGTTCTTCATATGCATGGGCAACAAATGATATCTCAAAAGCAACACCTGAAAGGAACGATCCCTTCATGACCAGTTCGAATATTCTAACCCCCATCTTCAGTTTTCTTTAACTTGTTAAGATTAAGAATGAAGAGAAAAAATACTCGTGGTACAAAGTCGGTCGATGAAATAAGGAGCACCCAATCAAGCTAATCAGTGATTACGATGAAGGAAGCAAAGGAAATTAGTGACTATATAAATAGAAAAAATCAAAGATTTTAACTATCCCATTTCTCTATCTCAAGAACATGTTGTCTTGATTTTTTTTGTTTTTATTTTATTTTCTTAACTAAACTTGTTGCACCAGATCCTTTCTCTTATAAATTTCAGAATCTTAAATCCAAGCTAATAGAAACGAATGTACCTTTAAAGCATGTGAGAAACCTGATTGGTAGACCGAATTTCGAGCAATCTCACACAGATCACATGAACTCAACTTCCACACCTGTCAGGAACGCTTGCAATGATAAATTTCACCTCAAGAAAAAAAAAATCACTTCAGGTGAGAAAAGGAGCACTTACAGAAGCAGCTATGCTATATTCTTCCACCAAGGGCTCTTTTGTTAAGTGAATTTGGAGCGGATCATCAGTAGAAAGGGAAACATTGAGACCCCTTTGGAAAAACATAGGAAAAGGATTCCTATGGTAGTCTAAAAATAAGGAATTGTTGCTCAGAGGAGACATAGCTAGGCCAATCTGTATAGCAAAAATGCCACCATTTCTGATTAATGTCACGAAAAATAGAAGTACAGGACATCCATTTAAAATAACAGTAATGATACTAAAAAGAATATATCTTCCATACTTGTGCTAGATAATACAAATATTGAAGAACTGGAGATTTCCTCAAATTGATCCCATGGGCAATATTATGAGATGTAAGAAATGTTGCAGCAAGATGGTCAGTATCGCCAGCCTGAAAATGATAGTTGTCATGTGAGGTGGCAGAAGATCTGAACATTTGTGCAAAGTAGAAGGAAAAGCTGGAAGGAATACCTCTCCAGAATGGGGACGGAATTTGATAGTTGTCATGCCCTTTGACTCACGAAGCTGAAAAACATTGTTGAAATAGATTAATTGAGGAAGAAAACAGCCACCAAGTAAAACATTGGGGCGGACTGCCAGATCGAGCTGGGAGAAAAGCTTGATGCTATGTCAATAAACATTAAATCATTTGATGGTTGCATTTTTCTATTTTGTGTGGCAGAAGTTCCATCTAGATCATGACATTTGAACGTAAAAACCTGGAAATATTTTTCTTGTCACTAATGATATCATGACAAGAATCTGAATGGTCATCAAAACATGCAAGACACCTATCCAAGAAAAATATTCCAAAAGAAAGAAGAAAATAAACATCTTCATGTAACATGTTATCAAGTAAAATATTGCTTCTGAAGAATAACACAGACCTTGTTTAATGTGTGGAGGTTGGCATAACAGTAATAAACATAATATGAAAATGCAGGATTGAACACATTGGTCCATTGAGCTGGTGTAGGCATGTGCTTTGTTGGTCGTCTTTCAGGTTTGCTTTCATCATCAACCAGGTCCAGCCCAACAACCTGAAATATAAAACAAATGGCAAGTTGTATATTATTCAATAAGAGGGGGGAATAAAGTTGGATGTCGAGCACCCTTAAAGCCTCATAATAATCTCTGTGAGGATAGGAGGGTCAGGTTATGATTTCAGAGGAGGAAACAGAAGATGATGAAATTTTAATATCCCACAACCACCCTAGGTAAATGTATTACTTGCTTCTTGTACTTGATCCACCATCAAGTCCTAAGTCACATGTTTCATAGACAACCCTATCAGATTTTGCCAGTTATACCTATTGGTAAAAATTTCTGGCAGAGATCTCTTTTGATCTCCCATTCAACAGCCTTCCAAAATATAACACCTAAATGAGAAAATAACACATTGAAGCATAGACCATTGTAGTTTCCCCCTTCTTTTAGTGATGTAGTAAAGGGAAGCACAAACAATGGGCACATAAACAACAACAAAAAAAGACAAATCAAAACACCAGTGTAATCTGGAAACAAAACAGCCAACAACTAACCAAGCTGACTAAATCTGGCAACAAAAACTTAAATCATACTGATGTCAGTTGAAGAATTTAATTGTTTTAAAGCGTAACTGCTAGATCCTCGAAACATCTCAACAAAAGTTCCTTGGAAAGCTGGTTTGGTGATAAAATAGGGTGGTAAGCACCGCATACCTACTTTCAATTAAAAAATAAAACCTTTTATACACTGACGCTATCTGCAAAATAACAATCTGTTTAGAAAATGGCAAACCTGTTTCAAAAAAACATGCAACTGAGGATGCGAATCTGGATCAATTGTGACCTCGAAAAGCGGAATGAAGATATTATCAAGAATATTCTGAAATGATGTAACAATCCCCATTTCCTTGTAGATATTGTACAGTCGAGGAAGCTGAAAATACACAACATATTACAAAACATGAAATTAAATACTGACTCGAATTTTTCTACTGATATGGGCATCTCATTGTAAACAGAATGTTCAGCAACAATCAAACCCACCATCACTCTCAGCTAAGCTAACCAACTTTTCCTTTAAGAAACCAAAAAAAAAATGAACTTCAGTAAGAGGGATTTAGATACTGTCAGTACCTGGATTAACCAAACAACATTTTCACTGTACAGTTCATTATTCACTATCCAACTAGCCAATTGGTCCCATTCACTCTGTTTTCTACCGTATATTGATATTCTGTATTCAGCCATCTGCAATAACAAGATCATAGAAATAGGGGAAAACAACCATAAGCAAAAGTGAAGCATACTGTAGATGCTTCTTAAGAAATATGTCAAGAGTTTTTTCCATCATCTAATGTCAGCACATGAGCCTCAAGCAGGATAGGAATTAGTAAAGCAAAATATCAAGATCCAATAATCAGAAAAGCTTCAAAATTTTCCTACACCTCAAATCCTAGGATGGGCTCACTCTAAAATCATGACTATAAGATTCAAGAATTTCGTAACAAAAATACTAAAATACAGCTTCTACCCATAACTTGCTGATCTAATCAGGTCTAGAGAATGAGAGAAGGATCAACAAAAGAAGAAACACAACAAAACATGGTCATGAATCATGAATGTGGTGTCTTTGGCATTTCTTAATTGTTGTAGGCATGAAATATAGACAATTTTTCCAAATTATCACTAATGCACAGATTTTAAATATTTAACAAAGAATGAACAGTACTACAAATTTAAATATCATTGTAAAATGTGAAACAGATTAACGAAACCGGAATCTATATCCATGCATAAAAATCAACTACAAGTAGGACAAAGATGTACCTGATATTTACTTGCAGAAAGATCACAAAAGACTTGTTTTGTCAGTTCACCAAGGAAACGACCTGCTCATCAACACACAGCAATAAGCATAGATAAGGCAACGCAGAACATATAACTAGCAGGGAAGAAAAGCGGCTTACAAATTAGTAGAAAAAAATAGAACATCACAACATGATAACCATGAAACCACTATGAGATGCAAGCATGTAAAATGAAACTCGAGTCTTAAAATGTGTGACATTTTAGTACAAAGTTTTAAGGTTTCCTTTGCAGTTCATTGTGAGGCCTGCTAGCCTTCAGCAACACACAAAATGAGTAATCCTCCCCATTCAACACAATGCCACTTACTCGTCACACAATTGGCAACTTGAGCCCTTTAAGCTAGAAGTTCCAAGTTTTTAACCACTACGTTGTTCCCTTGGGCATCAACTGGAAGACAGTTTCCTATACAACAAGTACTTCATTTTTCTCATTGCCCCTGTTCTTTTTTCATAAGTTTGCTTTAAGAGTATGAAGGATGAACCTTCTATCCACCCACCCAGAAGAAGTAAAAAAACAGAAGAAAAAAGATTTTTTTCTCTCAAGAAAAAATCAAGATGTACATTGGATAAGATTAAATTAAGATGTACCTTGGATAAGATTGTCTTGTTTAAGGAAAATCTCCCTAAGTCTACTCTGACCACAAGGATTGTACTTCAGGTTGAACTTATCAAAGCGATGAAATGTGCTCTTGTCCGCGTGAACATCTAAAAGGTCAACATTGAGATCATACCTGTTCCCACAGATATCGATATGATCACAACCTTCTATATGACAATATGAAAATGATAACAACAACAAAAGTTTTTTACCCAGTCAAATCCAAACTCTCAAACACTTCTTTCAATGTCAAGTATGTTCCATCTCGAAAAATTACAACCTGAATAACAGGAAGAAAAAAAGTTCAAGACAACAACAAATATGTATTAAATATCCACCTAATAATCAGATTGCATCATATTGTTCGAGTGGACATAATATTAAAGTTCTGGTTAACTGCGCAATATTATGGAATGATTAATGGCCCATTCCAATGCAGAAAGAAAAGAAGAGAAAGTTGTATGCTGTTTGATTTCTGCAAAAAAAAAAAAAAAAAAAAGAGGCAGGGAATCCAAATCTTTACCTCATCAGGCTCTTTCCTCAGTTTTGACTTTATAAACCTTAAAAGATGTTTCTGGTTCATGCATGCAGAATGATGAACATGCGTATCAACTTTCCTGACATTATAAAAGTCACGGTGTGGAGCACTTTTCTGAGCAAGAAACTCTCTATCCGCATTAAGCATCAAATGAAGGTTGAATTTCTGAGACATTGGGATAAGCATAAATCCAGAAGTCTAATTATTATCAAGAAAACTAGCTTCTCAATAAATTGAGATGATCAATGAAAGATGTATTTACTTGTTCTAGGAGATTCAACCGATGATGACATAGAGTTCTGATATTTCCAATTGCAATAACTCGAAGTATGTGATGCAAATCAGTGAAAAACGTTGTCGCATCAGCAACAGGAAAAAGTTCTTCCTTAGCTAAGAGAAGAGAAAAAACAAAACATACATTAACATCCCAATAATGAAATAAAGGATTGAAACATAACAAGCAAGAAACTGAAGCTCAAAGCTTACAGTCTTTATTTGGATAGACATGGATTACCCCATCTTGCATCTCAAAATAATGCTGTGCAAAAAAACAAAGAATGGAAGGCATATATGATCAAAAAAAGGAAGTAAAGCATAATCCTGACTAGGTGTTTCACAAATGCCTAAATGAAACATATACCCACATCAGATTTTCCCTCTGGTGTAAAGGAGAAAGGGTCAGGATTAGGCTTTGGTGTACTGGGGTCGGAAATAATTTCTTTCTCCCATGGTGCGATTGCTTCCTTGAATACATATCTTTTTCGCATTTCAAGACATTCTTGAAGAACTATATAGGAATCCACTTCATCTGGTGATGGCACCTCTGCTGACGCAAAATAAATTTGTTAAAACAAAGTCATTTTAAATCGGAGCATCGGAGTCCTAACAGAAACTTACATGCTTGCAATCTTAAAAGCAGTGAATAATTCAAATAGGTACACTAGCATTCAAATTAACCAAGCAAAAACACAGACAACAACTTTAAGAGGGTAGACACAAACAGAAAAAATTTAAACATGTATCCATTAAAGAATGCACATCTATTCTGCATCATTCCCTCTAAAGAATTAAATATATGCATATTTCATGATAAAACATAAGCAACTGCTTGCATTTTGTGCCCATTCATCTTGCACTTTTATAGAGAATAGCAGCAAAAGATCAGATTAGTGATATTAAAAATTCATGAAGTAGGATAAGAGAAACCCTTTAAATATTTTACCAATTTCGCAAGCCAAAGCAAGGATAATTAACAGAAGTATGGATGAGAAGCAGTCAATACCCATAGGAGAAATTTTAAGTCGTGCAAAAGTTTCCTGTTCTGGTTCTTTCCTTAGAATATCAGCAGCAATAGGATCAGGCTGAACACCATGCAAGTCACCAGACACACTATGGGATCGAATCATGCTTGAAGCAGGTATAGGGACTTGGTCTCCATTTGCATTGATGTGTTGTGGTAAAACATCCTTTATATCCTAAAAATGCAAGCCACAAAATTAAGAATAGAAGGAAATCCTGTCAAAATGAAGAATGTGTGTGCATGTGGGTATGTAAATGAAAGACTGATGCTGCTAAACAAAATAATTAACGTGCATTTCCAAGATCACAAACTCACAGCATTTCCATTAACATGCAGATATGTAGTGTCTAGTTTAGAATTGTCAGTCATGTTATCTTCATCATCTGATCCTTCCACGCTGTCAAAGGCACTAGCACTAGCACCAGGAGACTTCGGAGAAGTTGGTCTGATAAAACTTCCAGGCCTCTTGATATGCCCAGAAGATTTCCCTGGAACAGCACAATACTGGATGTTTTCAGCAAACAGGATAACAGCTCCCCACCTCAAATGAAGAGGTGAAAAACAAAAAAGAATGGAGTGAATAAAATTTCAATTGAATTCCAAGTCATTCCAAGTTGGCACTATTTGAATCCACAGCTGGTGGCCTTCTCTACATAAGGGGTAGAAGTGGGAGTAAGATTTTATTGGAAGGCACAAGGAAGAGCAGCCCAAGCAAACTGTTAAGAGGACACCAGTAATTAGCTAGATAATGAAGCCATTAACGACTCTGGACCATTTCCAATTTGTACACCGAGACGAACTACTTCAATCTCAAGTTAAGTTTCCTTATTCATCTTCAACGCATATAAATCCCTTACCGAGGATAAGCTTTCAACCCTGTTACTACATAACAGATAAAAAATTTCTTGCACTTCACTTCTTATTCAAAATATATATTAATAAATATCATTCTCGTGTTGCTTGGTTTTATAATCGGCACATAATCTATTTTTTATCCCTCTTTTAACATCATTCCTTCCCTCTTAAAACAGAGAAATATAAAAATCGCAATTTCAACAAATACAAATGATCTCCGCAAGCAACAATCATATTAAATACAAAACAGAATACAAGCATTTAAATAATTATATTATATCGATTATATTATACACATAACAGAGTTATTAAATTAAATTAAAATAGGCCTAAAAAATCATGACTGCAATGTTGAAAATTATTATAAGTAAAACTACCAGAGCAGTCAAATTCAAGCCGAGCTTTAAATATTCACTCCGGCGAGAAGTCCGAGAAGTTCATACCTTCAGGCAAAGTATGAAGCCTCGGCAATCCAGCCGGAATCCCGTCGACATAAACCACCTGACCATTACGTTTCTCCTCTCCATCAATTCCACCACCGTAAATCGCCGTCACGTCCGGTAACGAAGCCGAGCCACGCTTGTTATAGTAACCGCTACTTCCCTTCCTCCGTCCGTGACTCCGGCGCTTCTTCAAATGCTGCGGCGACGATCCTCCTCCTCCTCCGCCGCCGCCGTCGGAGTTGTCGCCTCTTTCTCGTTCTCTCTCTACCGTCTTGGCGAACTCGAGAAGTTGATTTAGGGTTTTGCGGTGCATATAATAAGCGGATACTGCCACAAATGATGCTCCTACTAGAGCCGCCATCGCTAGATGCAGCGAGTACGCTTCCATTACTTTCTCTCTCTAAAAAACTGTTTCTCTCTCTAAAAAAAATCTGTTCGGGTGGATTCTTGAAGGACAAAGTGAGCTGTGTTAAAGTGAGCTGTGTTGATAGTGAGCTGAAAGGACACAGAGAGGGAGAGAGCTAAGTGGATAGTGAGGAGGTTTGTGTTTTGTTTCGAGCTAAACGCGGCTTGTTTTGGGTATTTATAGGCGAAACTGAGAAGAGGACATATTCATTTTCTCTCTCCCTCTGTTCCTCTCTCTATCAGAATTTTTTTAAGAGTTCAAATCAGTCACCCATATATATAAATATGTGAATCTGCTCACTGAACTTTAACATTAATCAATATCACCTCCAATCAGGCTTATTCCATTAAAGAGGGCTTATTAGCTTGTTTGGTTCAATGTTATTTTTTAAAATATTTTTTTATTTAAAAATATATTAAAATAATATTTTTATTTATTTTTTAAATTTTATGTATATTAAAATGATCTAAAAATATTTAAAAATTTTAATTTGAAATAAAAAAAATATTTTTAAAACGTTAAAAAAATAATCTCTAAAAGTTGTTTAGTGTTTTTATAAGTGAGGAAAAAACACATTTAAGAAAAGGTTTTCAAATCTTAAAGTAAAAAATTTCTTAATACCTGGAGTATAAAAAATTAAAGTTTATATCTATGATAAATCTAACTATGAAACGTTATTTATTCTTTTATCTGAATGAGTCACTTTTAAATTTTAGTTTTTGAAAGTTCAAAATCATTTTATTTAGAGGTTGTTTATTTACGCAGTAGAGATTATGTTACAATTAAAATGCAGGAGCCAAACATTTAGTAAAAAAAAAACCATTAATTACTATTCATGGGCCCCATCATTTTCTGTGTTTGCAATGCAAGATTGAAAGAAGCAGGTGTAACATGCTTTTCTTGCACTGTTGATGTTAATTGCACTGTTCAATGAACAGTACAATTAACATCAATAGTGTACATAGATACACTGTTCATGTGAACAGTGCAAGAGAATTGCACTGTTCACTTAAAAAATAGTGAATAGTGCAATTCACTTGCACTGCGTGAATTTTCTTTTTTTTTAGTGTGTTAAATTTTTAATTTTTTTAAAAAATATATTTTAGAGTAAATTTTATACATGATAATATTTTATCTAATTGAACAGTGCAATTAACATCAATAGTGTACATGGATACACTGTTCATGTGAACAGTGCAATAGAATTACATTGTTCACTTAAAAAATAGTGAATAGTGCAATTCACTTGCACTGCATGAACTTCTTTTTTTGTGTGTTAAATTTTTAATTTTTAAAAAAATATATTTTAGAATAAATTTTATACATGATAATATTTTATCTAATTTTATTACACGCTAAAAAAATTATGAAAACTGTAGTTTTTGTCGGATGTATTTCGTATGTAATAGAATTGTAGATAGTTTCATGGAATAATAAAAAATATTTTATATTGAGTATGATTTATTTCATGATGTAATAGCAATAGATAAATCCACAATATTTAAATGAAAAATTATCAATATTAATATATATATTTTTAAATTATTTTATAACCTCAATTTTAAAAGCATTCTTAACCAAACACATTAAACTACTTTTTCTCCAACCTCAATTTCAATCACATTTTTAACAAACACTTATTTTTTCAAACCAACCTCAACAGTACTTTTTATAAAATAACTTTTTTCAAACCGCAACCACAATAGCTACCACAATACCAAACACACTCTTAATAAGAAAATAAAAAATATATATATATATATAAAAGACATTTGATTGTATATGAAGATTTAGGTGATTTCTACTCATCGAAGAGCCTTTTCTTTTCTTTGTAAAACAATATTTAATACGTGATAATATTATTATGTTTCTTTCTTTTTCTTTGTGATACTTATTGTTTTTTTTAATTATTTAGAATTAAATGCATGACTACCTCTTCCAATATTAATTATTATTTATTTAATCAGCGATTTAAGCATGACTTTCATTATTAGTTTTATGCGTATATTCAGTTACTATTACTAATAGCAATTATTATTATTTGATGTTGTTATCATATTACAACTACTCGTAACTAGTTTTTTTTTTTAAGGATCCACACTTGGAAAATTTAAGAAAATATTTTATTAAAAAGATACATTTATAAAATTTATGTAATGAAATATGGTTTTATTGACATGTTTATGCTTAATTATATATTTTAATAAAATAATTCCCCAGATATAAGTTTTTAAAAATAAACTCTGCAGGGTTGTACGGACTCCACAGCTAATTTCTCTCACAGTTAAATGCTTGTGATCAACACGTAGTTCAAGAAAACTCAAAGAACTTTCTAAATTTGGAAGAGGAACGACCTCTCAATATATACAATGGTGATAGGGTAGGGTTTTTATGCTAGAAAGTAATGCTAAGGGTCTGATGGAGGGTAAAATTGATCAAAATATCATTCTTTAGAGGTCATATTGTGTAATTCCGAACTTTAAAAACATAACTGAAATTATGTATAATTGGAAGAGCACTTTTTAGCTTTACTTTTCAACCATGGCTAAAAAAATTGTTGAAATCGCGGCTTTTGTGCAATTAATGATTATTTATTGAGGGGTTTTTAATTTAATTAATTAATAGGATTAGGGTAATGGGGTGGGAACCGTGGAACCCTTTGTCGGGTTATGGTGGAGGGGGCCCAGGAAGGGGTCCGTGTAAATAAAGGTGTGGATTGTGAGTCATTTTCGTTATCCATAAATTGGGTTCCATATCAAATATGCCGAGGAGATGCAACACATGTTAAAGGAGGTGCTTTTTGTCTTGTAACGTTTTAAAGCAGGTGTTCAGGATTAAGATTTTAACCATTTTCTCTCTTCTTTAATTAAGATTTGAGTGCTTCTTAAACAAATTGTTTCCATGTAATTATTGCTCCAACCTTTACACTTTTACTTTAGTAAATGTAACTACATTATTGACTTGCACAATGGCTTGGATCAATTTCAAGGGTAATTATAAATACCTTGATTTAGTTTTTTTTCTAGATTAATATGGTTGTCTGATCAGCTTGCGCATATCTTGACCAGCCTCATATGTTTTAAAGTTAGCGACCATATAAGCATTCAATGACAGTAAAATTTATGAGACTCGAACTGGTGATCTTGAAGAGCAAACCTAAAACTTGACCAGTTGAGCTACACCTTAGTTTTGTTTTAATTTTATTTAAGAGGTTGATTGTTTCATGTTTTTAAATTTTTTTTAAAATATATATAAAATTAATTTTTTTAATGGTTTTAACATACTAATATATACATCACAGTAGCAAATATATTTTAAATAGAGATGAATATGAAAATAATTGTGTTTATATAGAAGTGATGGTGAAATGGATATTGATTTATTTAGGTACAAAGATGGATGGGGTAATCTTTAATCGAAGGCCTGAATTTGTATATATAATTTATTTATTTTTGTATTTATAATTTTTTTAATATGTATCTAAATGGATTTTCATTTCAATATTAACTTTGCTTGCTGTATGTAAAATACTTAACTTCTCGTAATTGGTTGTGCATTTATTTAATGAAAAAATTGTTCGTGAAACAAAATCATGTGGATCTTTGTTGTCTTCAGTGAAGACAAGCATAGAAGATTCAAAATTACCTTCGATACAAATGGAAGAAGGTGTAAAACTTACGAAGTTTTCATGAAGGAACATAAATCTCCACTGTCATATATATTTTACACATAAAGGGTCCATTTTTTATTTTTTTGAATAAAATATATTTACTCGAGGAAAATACTTTTCTATGAAAAAAAATATTAAAATATAATTTATTTTTTATTATTTGAATGTATTAAAATAATATTTTTTATTAAATAAATTATTTTTAATTTGATGGTTTAGAATAATAGCAATGAGATAGAAAAGTTAAGATGTTTCTAGAAGGGATGGTGGAGATGGTGGTGGTAGTTATAATAGTATCACTAGTTATGATTACGATGATAGCATTCATTATAATAGTTGTAGCTACAACTTGTTTTGACATCTTATTTTTAAACATAATTTATTAAAGAGTATAAAAATTTTCAAAATATTATATATTTTTCATGTAATCCAACTAGTTTTTAGTTATTTTATGATTTTTGTCGTTTCATAGTTTTTTTTTTTTGATAATCCTAGGTGTCCGGGTTAGCTTACGCGCACCACGACTAATCTCCGGACCCACTGAACATCCTGCAAGCGCAGTAGACATGTAAGGCACCGCGGGAGTGACAAACGTACACGCGTAGGCCCGAACCCAAGGCACATAGGCAGGGCAAAGCCTGCAAAAACCACTGAGCTGCAAGCCTCGGTGTTCGTTTCATGATTTTTGATTGTTTTGCTTCTTGTGTTTCGTGTTAATGGTTTTTCAAAAATCAAAATTGAAAAAAAAAAGAAAGAAAGAAAACTAAAAACAAAGAAGAAAAAAAGATTGAGGGAGTATTGTGATAATCAAGTAAGAATTTAACGTTGAAAAAATTATGGCAAGGATATTCTCTTATGAGGTAGAATATTTTTAGAATAAGGAACTAAAATAAAAATATTTCTAGATAGGATAGTATACATAGAAGAGAGACGAAGGATATTTGAATACATTGCAATTATATTAACTTCAAATAACATAGGAAGTCTCATTTTGATAATTATATATTTCAAATGTTATATAAAAAAACAATTCATAAAAATCATGTTTCGAAAGGCATATTAATCACCTTAAGTTGTTACGTAAATCTCTAACATGTGATATATGTTATTTTTAATGTATTTTTTTAAATGAAAGTCTTTTAAATTTGAAATTTATAAATGTCTAAACTACCATGCGCTTAATTTTATTAATTAGAATAGAGGTAATGAGATTTGAAATCCTAATTATTTGACCATTAATGTTTTAATACCATATCAAAAAACTATATCTATTTAAAAACTTAAATTATTATATAAGAATTCAATGTATGATTTATATCATATTCTAACAATAATTATCAAACTCGGTTCAAATTAAGTTTAAGCTATTTGTTTGTTAGGTCAACTCCAAAATGATATTTAAAAAAAAATAACATCATTTAAAAAAAAAATAAAAAAAATTGAAGCAATGTCATTATAGGCAGAAATTAAATAAAAAATCACTAGAGTTAATTATATTTAGTCATAATTAAGTTTGACTACATTAAACCGATTCAAAATAAAAAATATGAATTGAGCTAATTCTCGGATTGGCTTGACGGGATACTTAATAAATTTGCTAGGCTAGATTTAATAAGGATGATTTTAAGAAAAAGCATGGTAGAAAAGTTCCAACTTAAGTTGTGACGAAACAAAGTATCAAGTCCTCAAGGGGCGTAGCGTGATGGCAAAGGATTTGAGATCTGCACAGCAGGTCTCGAGTTCGAATCAGGGCGTGCACCTCTTGTAAGAGCCTGGGACAGCCGGGGTTTTACTCCCTCACCTGGACCCATAAAGTGCGCTTTCCGGGGAGGTGAGGTTTCCTCGAATCCAAAAAAAAAAAAGAAAACAAAGTGTCAAGAGATTATTACTTAACTACTGTAGGGCAAAAGCTAAGAGGCATGGGGGCATGAACTTAGGATATGCGTATGTAAAGTGCCCTAATAATACAGGAGATATTTAAAGGTGCTTTATCACAGACAGACCTTCCGAAATCTGTTGGCATCATATCGGATTCGCAAGAGACTATCCTCGGTTTCAGGATTAGAAAGTGGACTCCACTACGGGTTCTTCTTTCTTTTACATGATGATTACATATATAATAATAATAATAAGGGTTAATAATAATAATAATAATAATAATAATAAAGGTTAATAATAATAATAATAATGATAATAATAAAAATAATAATAATAATAAGGAAAGATCGAGAGGGTTAATATCATCTTGCCCCTAGGTTGAGGGGTCTTTCAATTTCCAACCTTTCAAAATATGAATTAATAATCTCTTCCTGTCTATATATGGTTCCTATAAGGAAATTAATCATTGCGGCAAAGTTTTTTTTTTTTTATTTATTTACTAAACATTTGAAATTCAACCAAATAGAATCATTTTAAAATAATTTGATCAAATTAAATCTTCTGCTATTGATTAAAAGGCGTAAATGATGTGCATAAATCGGTAATTACATTTAAAATAATAAAAATTATTAAAAGGTAATAATATATATATATATATAGTTTTGTTTCTGATTTTATTTTTTTATTTGTTTTCTCCAACAGGTAATAATCTTTCAAACTTGTCGAGGTCTTGCCTCTTTTAAATAAATATTTTGATATTATATCTTATGATTTGAAAATAAAAATATTGACACTCTCTAGCAATCATAACAAGATGAGATTTTTGGTCGATGGAGCTTGGTAATTAAAACGGCATGTTCCTCCATTGATTAACAATGATTTGGGATTTTTCTGCGCATGTGAGCTACAACAACAATTCTATTTTCGAAAGCTCTAAACAAGAAGATTAGAGAATCCGATTTGATGTTCACAAGTGAACTAGTAGTGACCTTAGAGATCATCTTTTATTATTTTGTTTAATCATTTTTTTTATTAATTTTTTATTATTTTGTTTAATCATTTTTTTAATTAGTAAGCTGTAATTTCCATAGCATCTGGGTTTTGAAAATAACGATGTGCTCTGCATTATTTTGTGTTTAATGATATTGTTATATTCTATGATAAAAAAAAACCCAATAATATTAGCTATATTTTTTTTATTAATAAAAATTTAGTTTTTGGTATCTTTCAAGTTTTCTTTTTATTTTTCTCTTTGTTTTTAAGCAAAGCCAGACCCAAAAAGGATACATTTTAATTTATGCCTTAATTATTTCTTCAATATAAATGGCATCTACAGCATTATTTGTGCTTTTCAATTGGAATTAAAAGATTTCACTTGACCCGATTATTTAAAAAGGTTTTATTTGAAAAGAATTCAAAATTTTATTTTTTAAAGTATTTTTTGTTCAGAAATACATCAAAATAATATTTTTTTTATTTTTTAAAAATTATTTTTAACATTAACATATTAAAATGATCTAAAAATATTAAAAAATAATTTTTTAATAAAACAAAATTTAAATTTTCATAAAATACTATTTAGAACAACATCCAAACACCGCTAAGATTAAAATATATATATAGCAATTAGATACATGCGTGTGAAGCACTCATTTCTCATAATTTTCACCTACCGCCTGATTTGCTAATCTCGTGACCCATTTTATCTTCATCAACATAAAAAATATTACCTTTTTTCTTTTCTTGTTTAAAAAAGTTGGCTGTTTCTATCTCGACCCTTGTATTAGAATAGAGGACAAACTACTCACCCAAAGTGTCTTTGATTACAGGGGGAAATGTGTACTATGATTGAGCAATGTATTCCATTCGGGCTTGTCGAGAAAATGATGAGTCTGGTAACATATCTATAATTGTATGATCGGATATGGTCCATGGACCACGGATGAGCTGGGCAGAGCATTGACTGTTCATGGTGATACTTCATGTTGTTAGGTCATATGCATCCATGACGAATACTCCGAAGAAGGTACTCCCTTTGCTATAACTAAGAGATCTAAACAAATGAAGAAATTACCAGGAATATTATTATATTTGATCCGTATGGAGCAAGAAGACAGAAGATTTGTAGTCTCTTTAGACTATCACCATAGATTTTACAGCAAGGATTGATGTGTTTTTCGACTTTACAAGTCAGTTTTGGAGCCTCATGAGCCTTGTAATGATGGCTAATAAAAGTCTCCATTGCAGTTCTTACTGGCTGTAACCATTATGGATAGCCTATTGGGTGTGAAGAAGACTGAAGTATAGATAAACAAGTAGGCTGCTAAAGCAGCCATTGTTTAGTTTCGAGTCTTTTTCAGTAGTCGCTTGTGCATGACAAAGAAGATGCGCACTTAACTTCTGTACTTGAAGGGAGATACTTGTTAATTAAAGAAATCCTTACATCTTAGTCGTCCATGGCTAGAATAATTCAAGTGTCCATTATTCCATGCCTGCGCATCTGCAGATATATCTCTGAGATTCTTGCTGTCTAGTAATCTGTCTAGGCAGCACGCATGTGCTGGAATCACGAGGGTGCCTATCGTTTCTCTCCTAATCTGTAACCAATATGGAATGCTGGTAGATGTTGGATACGTTATTGAAAATATTAAATGAGTGTGATGGTTTAGCATAGCTGATAGGTAGGTTTGCTTTCACTTTTCGATGTTAATTGGGATTTAGGAGGCTGTAAAAAGAGTTAATGTAATAATTAATAATAATAATAATATTAGATGAACGAACTAAATTTTAGAAAGAATTTATATTTATATCTCACTCATGTTTAATTAAGTAATTCGAATCATGAGTTGACTTATCAAGCCACCTGGATTTATCCAGCTAACTTCTACCTTGATTCTAAATTATGAGTTAACCTATTAGGTTACATAAACTTATATAATTAATTTTTAACTTGATTCCGAATAATGAGTTGACTCATCAAGTCACCTGAATTTACTTGGTTGATTTTAGTTTAGATATGGTTTTAAATCGGTTAATCCCTAAGTTAATCTACTAGGTTAAATTAAGTTTAATAACAATGATATTATCATAAAGCAAAACTTATTTTATATGAATCTAACTGTGACAATTGCTCAAGGAACTACCGTACTTGTGGTGGACATGGGTGCGTAATATATCCACTAATGATGTAATATATCCCTGATTCGAGGATTCCATGCCTTGCAGAATTAGTATTGTGGATGCTCTCTGGGCAAGTGTGTGGTGGCATTGGCAAGGAAAGGGGAGAAACTGGCTAAAAAACGCCATCTTACATGACAACCTTTGCATATCGTGAGTTTGTGGGAAGGGGAAGGGTGAGCAGACGTTGGATAAGATCTTCATGAATCTTATGCCCGTATAAATTATTCCTTGCCACCAAAACGGAAGGTGCTGACACAAAAGATGTCTTTGTTGCCAAATAGCTGCAACAATTGCCTTGCCAGGTTCTTTCTGAGGAACGGAAAAATTCCCAATTTCTACAGGTTCCTCTTTTAGGTATTATTCTTGAATCTCAACAGTTGAAAGAATGGAGGACGGGCCTTTATGCTCGGTGGAGATGGGAATCGAATTCTCTCCGAGCAAGAGAATATGCATAATATTGGCAGCTTGAAGTTCGGAAAAAAGAAAGACAGAGGATTGAGAATATTGAAAAAAGCTTGATGGAGCACCCCCACTTAGCTTTAAAATGGCTGCATTGCCATATTACTAGCCAGGCACTCAGTTCATTTGACCATCATTTTTTCAAATAGTTTATTGGGAAAAAAAATTCCTTAAAATCATAAATTATTGTTATGGTTAATTGATGTGACTTACAAGACTTTATGCTACTTTATTTGGAGTTAATAATGTTTAACTCCTTGTCTTACCTTTTGTCCTCGTAGAAAATGAATTAACAATAAAGTTGAAGACACAATATAAAAATAATTTATATATAATAATAAAGTACAAGTAATTTCAATTATAATCAATTAATTATTTAATTAAAATATTAGAGTGATACGTGGATTGCTACTAAGATGGATCATTTACTTTATCTGCACGCTGGTCTAGTATTTGTTTTCCCTTTTTATAAGGAAATTTACTTTTAACAAAACACAGACGATGTTTTCAATAAAATAAAAGTTTTTTTTTGTGTTTTAAAAATAATTTTAAAAAAATAAATTTTTTATATTTTTAAATTATTTTAATATGTTAATATTAAAAATAAAAAAAATATTTTAATATATTTTTAAAATATAACATTTTAAAAATTAACAAATTATCACAGACATTCCTACGATATAATCGAGTAGAATCTCCAACAATGTTCCTAAATTACTTTAATGGGCTCCATGTATATAGTATGTTCCGAAATTACTTTAATGGGCTCCATGTATATAGTAATTTATGTTTTATTATTACCAAACATATTGTTTACGCGGTTTACCTTTAAAAGCAGCCGCGTAAACAAACAGTCTTTTACTTGATTTGTATGCTGGTATAGTATTTTTTTTATTTTATAAGGGAATTTATTTTAAAAAAATGATGTTTTAAAGAAAATAAGTGTTTATTTATTTTTATGTTTAATTTTTTTTTCATTTGAATTTTATTTGTGTTTTTAAATTGTTTTAACATGCTAATATTAAAAATAATTTTTAAAAAATAAAAAAATATTTTAATATATTTTTAAATAAATAATATTTTAAAAATTAACACTATCACATACGTTCCCACAGTATCATCGAGGAGTATCTCCAACAACGTTCCGAAATTACTTGTTTAATGTGTAATCTATTCTTAATATCATGTCACATCAATCTTTCTTTGATTGATTGTTAACTAATTATAAGATAATTATACCTTTTTTCTTTTAAAGACACCAATAGTCTACACTCTACAGGGAGTTTTTAAGTGGAATAATGTAGGCAGTTACCATCAAAGCTTTTCCTATTTTTTTAATATTTACCCTCTGTGGTGTCACGGTCTATGACTATTTTTTTACAGCTCCATTTTTCACTCCCTCTGGCCTCTACCATTGCACAATCTGTAAAAAACAAAAAAAAAACAAAAAAAAAAAACAAAAATTTCCAAACAAAAATCCTTCCTGGAGGCTACCAGAGCATGCTCCTCCATTATGAAGATGGTTAGATCACAGTTAAAAAATTTGGCCTCATCTGGCTAGTCAACCCAGTAAATCATCAAATCAAAGTTTATCCCAAGCTTAGTTTTACTTTAAACTGTTTCGATGTTATTTTTTTAAAAGAAAAAATCTTAACTTAGATTGTGACCTAAGTTTTGAATTAAGTTATTGTTTAGCATTGCAGTTTAATCGTGTTTTAAAAATTTTAGTTTTAAATTAATTTTTTTTTTGTGTTTTGATCGGTGTTGATATGAAAAATAAATTTTAAAAATATTATTTTGATATATTTTTAAGTAAAAAATATTTTAAAAAGTAATATCTACTGTACTTCTAAACAAACACTAAATCAGCCATGGGTCGGGTCTTGGGTTAACTTCGTTCTTATACGCCGTTTGGAAACGCGGTGCAAACCATGTTCTATGAAAATTCAATTATTATTATTTTTGCTTAATTTTCTTTTTATGTTTTTATATTATTTTGATGTGCTGGTGTCAAAAATAATTTTTAAAAAATAAAAAAATATTTAATATATTTCTAGATAAAAAACACTTTAAAAAACAATCAGTACTATACTTTTAATAAAATAAAATAAAAAGGTTTTGAAAGATAGTAAGGGTGAGAAAAAAAATCAAAAAATCGATTAAACCGAGAAGACCAGAAAAAAAATAATTGAAAAAACCGAACCGTGAAAAAAAACCGATTAAAATTTTGAAAAAACTGACTGGTTCGGTTCGGCTTCGGTTTTGTAAGCCTGAAACCAAAAAAATCAAACTGAACCGAACCTAAACTGAAAAAAATCGGAAAAAAACAGAGCGAAACCAAAAAAACCGAGTCAAACTAAAAAAACCGAACTAAACCGGTATGAACCGGTTTTGTCCTAAAAAACCAAACAAAAACTGGTCGATTTAAACCGATTTCTATTTAATTTCATTTTTTTAAAAAATTACAAAATTTTAATTTGGTTGTTTTTTTTTATAAAAACTAAACTGTAAAAAAAAATAAAAAATGATCACCTCACTTGTCAGCGTCCAGGAGTGTTAATGTAGAATTAGAGATGTGTCCACTGGACTATCTCAAGAACTGGAGTGCTGAGCTACAATTGGGCTCAATGCCTCAAACTTAGCCCACTACTAATACCTATTCAGATTCCGTTGTTTCGACCCTTGAGGCATTGGATCAGCCGCTCAGATTTCATAATAGTTTGAAGGATATATAAATTTACTGGGTTTCGGAGGTTGCTACACACATTGCTACCACGTAATATTATATTAAAAAATAAAATTATAATTTTATAAAATTAAAAAAATAATTTAAAAACACGGTTAAGACAATGAACCCCTCGTCTATCTCTACAATCAGCACCAATTAAATTAGATTGGTTTTTATATATATAATTAAATTGAAATAATGATTGGTATTATGAAAAAAAATTTATCTCAATAAAAAAATATTTTAAAATAAAATATTTTTTTATTAAAAAAACACAGAAAAAACAAACATAAAAAATATTTTTTTTTTGGATGGCATTGTGTGACTGTTTTTTAAATTCACTTTTTTTAAAAAAGGTGCTGTGTCGTTTCGGCTACTCGTATCACTCCTACACAAACGTCAAAAACAGACAATCACACAATGTCCGAGGTTCTTTGGTACAAACGAGATCGGTCAAACACCACAATTAACGATTAAAGGAAAAGCCACGTCACAGACATACCTCACTTTAAATATACTTAACAACACCGTAACCAACTCCCTCCTTGTCTCCCTTAAACTAAAAGTCTAAAACTCGTGTTTCTACTGCAGGTGGAGTCATCAGTAATCACACCCACTCCACTTCTCCAAAGCTAGCCAGCCTGCTTTTTTCATCAGTAGAAAAATGGCGTCCGTACTCAACTCAGCTCTGTCCTTGAATTTATCCAACTTTAAAAGGAAACGAGTTCGAACTCAGTATCTTGTCTCTCCGCTTTCTCTTTCTCTCTCAAGTGAGTCGGCTTAACTCCTTCGTCACTCAGCTAAATATTTCTAAAACCAAACGACTATTCAACTTCAACCTGGCCTTTCTTTCTTTCTGTTATTATGGTGTTTTGCAGGGCAGAGACTTACGATAGGAGCCGCAGAGACCGATGCAAATGAAGGTTTTTTCTTCTTTTTTTGACATTTTATGGTTTAATCTAAGCGCGTGGATTTTTGTGTTTCTTTTTTAAAAGATGAATCTTAAAAAACGGTGTTAAGTTCGCGTGTAAAAATTGCAGCAAAACCTCAGGCACCAGATAAGGCACCGGATAGTGGTGGTGGTGGTGGTGGTGGTGCAGGTTCCAGCTTTAACCAGCTTCTTGGCATTAAAGGAGCTGCTAAAGAAACTGTCAGAACTCAATGCCCTTATTTATTTATATTCACCAAGCTTCAAATCAACTTATGATATTCATTTTTTTAAATAGTGCTTAATTTGCTACTCTAATCTCTTGTGTATATAATCTGATTTGATATTTAGACAGATTGTTTAATATATCTCAGATGGTAATAAACGGATGAGATTGATTGACTGATATTTCTAGTGTTAATATTTCTACTAATTTTAGTTACAATCTCCTGAAAGTTGACCCTAAAGAGTCAAAATTGAGACTTGGCAAGTACAGAAGGTTTATAAGTTTGAATAAATATGCCCTTGAAGAATTCATAGTGATGAAAAGACATCCTAGTAAATTGTTGCAATAAGGAAGGTCATAAGTTCGTCTCGGAAGATTTTGTGGTCCTTGCCTAGATTTTTGGATTTTTGCTGGCTTCCGATGGTAAATTGTTTTTGTGATTTTGAATGTTGTCGTGCGAGGGAAGAGTGAAGAGAAGGATTACAGGGTTGTGCAAATGGTAGAGTTAATTGTGTAAATTTTGTGCTGCAGAATAAATGGAAGATTCGTCTTCAGCTTACAAAACCTGTTACTTGGCCTCCGTTGGTTTTGGGAGTAGTTTGTGGAGCTGCTGCTTCAGGTACTCTCTTTAAGTGTGACATATCTTGGTCCTCCATTGGTATGTGGATGACCAGATTGTAGACGCTACAAGTAGACTATCCCCTTAATTTTAATGCCTTTTTAAAGCTTTCCCTTTTCCATGTGAGATAATCCCGAATTATGCATGAACTCACTTCTGATGCGTTTTGCTTAAATGGCAGGAAACTTTGATTGGACTTTGGAGGATGTTGCCAAATCAATTGTTTGCATGCTTATGTCTGGACCATTTCTTACTGGCTATACGCAGGTACCCTTTCACGCATGTGGAGTTGGTCTTCTGGGGTTTAACTATATAGATATATGAATTCAAATCTCAAAGGTTTTCTCACATTTCACTCCCACAGACGATTAATGATTACTATGACCGAGAGATTGATGCAATTAATGAACCTTATCGTCCAATTCCATCAGGGGTAATTTCCGAGAATGAGGTGTGTAATATAACTAACTATCTTTGTTTATTTTAATTATTATGTAAAAAGGAATGGTGGATAACACTTCTAAAGTATTGTCATGCAACTCTCTGTAGGTTATCACCCAAATCTGGATTCTGCTTCTAGGAGGCCTTGGTTTGGCTGGTTTACTGGATGTGTGGGTAAGCAATTCAAATGTTGAATCAGCCTGTGTTTGCTGTGCATGACATTATTCTGGTTCTTGAATCCTTATTCTTTAATAGGCAGGGCATGACTTCCCTATAGTTTTTTACCTTGCTTTGGGTGGATCATTGGTTTCGTACATATACTCCGCTCCTCCTTTGAAGGTAGAGTTTTCATTTCACTCTTTCATCAAGTCAAACAATAGAACATCGTTATTGCTGTTGCAAGTAACTCTAACTTGGTTCATAATATTGTTGTAGCTAAAACAAAATGGATGGATCGGAAACTTTGCTCTGGGAGCAAGCTATATCAGTTTGCCATGGTGAGTAACCCTCCCTGTGTCGTTCTTCATAAAATGGATGCTGACATTTATATACTATTTAGTGATTGTTGACCCACCTTACAATTAATCATCTAGCATTCAACCCTAGATGATACGAAAGCTAACTTTATTACTTCATTCGTAGCCATATGAGAGCAATTATGTAACTATTTACAAATCCATTCCAAAACACTTTATTTCATAAATCAGTTTATAAAACATGCTTGCAAAAATTCTATACTGTTCAGTCACAAACATTACATATAAGCAAATCAATTTGAGCATAGCAAGTGTTTGATCTTCTTTTAAAGAATAATACATGTAGAAGAGGGAAAATGCACAATTAAGAAAAATATTTATTTTGTTTTTAAATAATAGAGTGTGTAAAGATTTACTTACCTCCCTTAAACAATCAAAGTCCAAAATCTTAGATCAAACAGCCTATTCACAAGCATGTAATCCGTTAAAGTTCCTTAAACAATTGCTTACCATAGTTTGTCAATTGGGCACTGCCTAATAAATTAACCATAACTCTTTCTAGAAAATTCAAAATTTCACTCTGCTTTTTGGGCTATAACTAGTCTCAATTACTTTTCCATGCATATACGATTCACCTAGTAATTTCTTTTATAGAATTTATAATATGCCCTAAAATCATTCATGGGCGCTGCTGCCAGATAGCCTGTGTATTTTTTACTATTTCCACCATAACTATCTCTACAAAAATCCGATTAATGCACCGTTTGTTTTTTTAGAAACTAGACAGAATATGCTTTTTCTACATGTAAAATTTGGGTGAAAAACTACATCTATTCAATACAGTTTTTGGATCGAACAGAAGCCTTTGTTAAACATTTAAACTGATAACTTCTCATATTTATATATAATTGTTAACCTAATACTTTCAAACCATTAAACACTCTTAATCCATCTTACAATGTTATAGAATCTATCATATCAATCAATCAATTAAATCATGAAACCATAAAATTTAACAAAACCTAAATCAAAATGAACTTCAAAGCTAAACCCATTCCACATCCTTACTAACAAATATATTTTCTCTAAATCAATTCTTTATCGTCTTTAAATCTTTTATAATCCATCAATCAAACTTAACAATATATACATCAAATCTTTATCAATCTCAACAAATTCAAAAACATATCAACAATAAAAATAATGTATATCAAATTATGATATTACCTTAAAAACCCAATTTCTTCATCACACATGATCCATTTATTCCCCTTCTTTTCCTTCTTCATCTCTTTTGTTTCGTCTCTCTCATTTTTTCTGGTTCCTTTATGTTTCTTTATTTTTGGACTTTATACATTTATTTAATTTTGTGAAATGTCCCATTTGCCTCTCAATCAGAAATGACCACAATTATTCATATAAAGGCAACATTGTCTTTTCAACCCAACATGTTCATGATATTACAGAAACTACAAGAAAAGGGTTCAGACAACTATATACTGGTTCAAATTGTCCACATGATGCACATGAAGAGGCCAAGAGCCTAGGACACATTTTGTGGCTTATGAGCTATTCACCTAAAGATTCTTTTGTGCTAACACAAATTGAATCAATGGAAAATGATTTAGAACCAACCCTTTATTCTTGAGACCATTCAAATCTTTATTCATCATAAAGCACCTAGAAAGTGATAAATTGGGTGGTAAATGTGTTTAAGAGAACCTGTGTGCTTATGGTTTTGCTGCACTCATGTATCTCACCAGTTTTCAGTTGAAACTAAATGTCCCCTGGGTGTATTTCCCAATGTTATTGAAAGTAAAGACTGTGTTATGAACCATGACAGTAAGAAAGCTTTGACTTCAATTAGTCTCTTGTTGATAGGTGGGCTGGTCAAGCTTTGTTTGGGACCCTCACACCTGACATAATTGTCCTAACACTCTTGTACAGCATAGCTGGGGTACAGTTGACTGAAGTGACTTAATATCTGATTAATATGTCCTGTCTGACTATTGCTAATTCACAGTTGTTCAATATCTTCAGCTAGGTGTTGCTATTGTAAACGATTTTAAAAGTATTGAAGGAGATAGGCTACTTGGACTTCAGGTTAATGCACTCTCTCACATATGCTTGTAATGCATAGCTCTTGCTTTCCATAAATAGAATTGTCTCTTACCATTGTCTGTCTTTGTTTCAACCTTTCATGTTGCCATGCAATTTGAGCAGTCACTACCAGTAGCTTTTGGTGCTGAAACTGCTAAATGGATTTGTGTTGGTGCTATCGACATAACTCAGATATCCGTGGCTGGTATGTTGCTTTTTACACTTTCAGTTACCTTATATCGCCTGTATTGCTGGTGTTCTTCTAGACTACAAAAAATATTTTTTTGATAATTAATGGAACTGGTTTTGCTTCAAGTTTGGGAGATGATCCTCTATGGATTAAAAACATAATAAAAGCCATGGGGTCTCTACTAGATGGCATATCTTCTTTCCCTGTGAAGTTAAAAATGATAATTGAATTTAAAAATGATAATTGAATGGTTGTTTCTGTACAAAATAAAGCTGTAGGAATCACGAACCATAAAGCTGTAGGAATGTCTGTATAGTTATTAAGGGACGAGGGATTTTGGTTAAACAAAATGTATGATCCCCCCCAATTTAACCATGTATGTGCTGTGTGGTTTTGGTGGAAACAGGGTTGTTTATTATGCATTTGAAATATATCTTGGTGAAAGTGGTGAAGGTATATCTCATTTCAGGCTGTACTGATTATTGCAGGTTATCTGCTAGGAGCTGGTAAACCGTATTATGCCTTAGCCCTACTCGGTTTGATAATTCCACAAGTTTTTTTTCAGGTGAAGCATGATTCCTAAAGTATAATGAGCTTACAGTTCAGACATTTTTTGGGGTTACATATTTCTTTCTTAGGTTAGACCAAGGGTGTGGTTTTCATGTCACTTGCAAATGGCATCCAATTGACATGCGTTTAGTTTCGCTCTCTGGTTGAATTCCTTGCTTCTTTAAGCTTCATATCACTTTATTTTACATAAGTTGTCCTGTATCCATCTCTTTTTCTACATCGTCTTTGCCATTCTTTTCCCCTTTTGTATAGCCACATCAGCCTTTAATTTTGAAGTGGGCTGTTATCTGTTCATGACCGGTCACTGCCCCAGCCTGCTTCCATCACTGCTGATTAGTTCAGGGTATATTCTCCTTCAGGGCCTTCAATCTTAGCTGTCTTCAGGATTGGAGGGACATAGTTTGACCTTCAACTAAGCACATATGCGAGAGGTTGTGAAGCCCTATAAGAAGTACCTATGCTTGAAAGCTTTTCTTTTTTGCTTGCATTTTATTTAGGTGAAAGTAGAATCCTCCTGAACATATTCAACATTAAGTTTCAATGATTTATTAATGTCCCTTTTTTTTTTCCTTCTTTGAAATGGTAGTTGGCATTTCTCAAAAAGAAATGAGAAATGATAGTTTGTTGAGAGAATGAACACTATGCTGAGCTTTTCTTGCAAAAATTTGTGCGCTGCAGTTTCAGTACTTCCTGAAGGACCCGGTGAAGTATGATGTTAGATATCAGGTACCATGAATTTCTTACCTTTGTAACTTCTGTTCTTTGAGATTTTCCTGTGGTGTGAAGTGGAAATTAACTGCTGGAACCAATTTATCTATATGTTATAGCACAGCATGACTAAGAAAAGATAGACAAATGCTGCTTGCAATTCAATACTAAGATATCATGTCAGGCCTTGAATGGTCCAGTAGTCGTATAAAAATCACAACTACCAGGAAAATCTGTAAGCCAGAATTAACAAAAATAGCATGTGGTAAATTCTTCAGTAATGTTCTAGAGCTTGTCTTTTTGAACAAATATTCAGCCCACATCGCATCAATCAAGTCCACATGTAGTTTAGCTTCTGGTGCTCGAGGAGTTCACATGCAAGAATAAATCTTGCTTTAGCCAATTATCTCACAAGCACTGGCATTGTATTTCAGGCAAGCGCGCAACCTTTTCTCGTGCTTGGTTTGCTGGTGACTGCTTTGGCAACTAACCATTAATTCCCTTCATGACAAAATCGCCGTCAGCAAGGTGAGCTAGCAAATGCGCCTCATACGTGCTCCTGCTTGATGTTATCAATCCAGCAATAATAGATTGCCTTGAAGCGAGAAAGAGTTGGCAAGATTGTCTTTCGATGTCAGGATGTCGCAGAACCAGAGTAGGACAGCATCAAACTCAGAAACTATAGTCAAGATTTCTGGATCAATAAGTTGCTTGTGAACCAAGGCTCAACCAAAAAAAAAAATTCTTTTCATGGAATCGATAAGCGAATTGTGTAGCACAAGTCTGAGACATAGATTTCAATTTATGTTTCGTAACTTCATGAATGTTGTGAATTGTGCAGTACAAGACTAAGACTTAATTTCCTTTCATGTATTGTGACTTCAAACTAATTTTCTATATTTATTATAAATCGATTTTGTTAACTAGTTTTGTGGGTTGTTAATTTCAATTCCGGAGTTTTAACTCAATCGATGGAGAAAATAATCTTGGAACATCTCGGTCAGAATTAACACGAGATTCCAAGCATTGGAACATCTCGGTTAGAATTAACTCGCGAGAAAGTTTGTTCCAAAGATATACCAAATTAAATTGACAATTTTTGCACTTTTTCCCAGAGATATTGCATTGGATGTAGCAGCTGATCTTTAAATAGCTGCTTCATGGTGAATGACTGCAAACCCAATCTTTAGGCACTTGTCGAAATAAAAAAATATTTCTGAATTAAATGGTTAATTCAAATAGGTAATAATTGGTCATCTTTTCCTAGTATCCTTGAGGTTTCATTAACTCTATTTGAACTTGTATCTTAAGCATTTATTTGGTATTGTGATTCCAGCTGTGTTTGTCCCGACCATAATTTATACTTATAGTTCATTAAGAATCTGAAATTTAATTCAAGAATGGACTTTACTAAAAAAAATAACATCAACCACAAAATTTGCTAAAGCTATATTTTTTTTTTTTTTGGATTCGAGAAAACCCTACTTTTTAGAAAGCATATTTTATGGGTTCAAGTGAGCGAGTAAAACCCCGGCTGTTCCAAGCTCTTACAAGTAATACACGCCCTGACTCGAATTTGAGACTTGCTGTGCAGATCTCAAACCCTTTGCTATTACACTACACCCTTAAAAACCTAAAACTAAAAATTATTGCTTCTCGTTACTTTGCTCAACATTCTAAAGATAAACCCACCTCGTGCAATGCTTATTACTATTAATAAAATCATGGCTCGACAAAAATAACCCCACCTTCTTGTATCAACAAGTCATGGTTTCAAACCCATCCCATGCTTGTTCTCAAAACATGTTACCATGCCTATGCAAACTTAATATTTTGGTTTAGTGTTATTTTTCTATATATACATAATATACATATTATTTCATCTTTTGTTTGTGTTATCATATTATTATCAAAATTTAGCCCATGGCCAAGGAACTTGATATTGTTTTGCTATTTTTTTTTATATTAATAATCATATACTTATGTAATGAAATACATGTTCTTTTTATTATTTTATTATCAACAATAATTTTAACCAAATATTTTTTAACTATTTTTTATTCGATTATAATTTCAACCATGATGTTAGACAAATACGTATTTTAATCCAACTAACAATAATTAAAATTTCTTTTATAAATTTTTTTTTTCAAATTACAATCATAAAATCTACTATGCCAAACACACTAAATCCATTGCATAATAACCCGTGACGGTTCGAATGCAGGATAGATAAATACAATATTATGAAAATTTTAACAACGATAAACGAAGATGCAGAAGAACGTAGTTATACAAACTTCAGAAGGTAGACAATAGGGTTACACCAGCAGCTTAAAAACCAGCAACATAATCTCTTACAGGGGAGACAAACAACAGAAACACCCCACACCCAAGGCCCTTGAAAAACTGCATGGGCATGGTGTGGTCACCCTCTTGATGCTAGTCACGTGTCCTCTCGATTCTTTCAACACTTCTCTATCTTTCCTTGAAACAGGAAATGTAATGCATTGGCTTTTAAAAACAGGAAATTTTTGTTTTTTAAAAAAGCTACCACGTTTACTATCAATGTCCAGTGGTAAAAACTTGGGACTAAGGATTTGCTCTTTCTATGGTCTCAGGTTCGAACCCTGTGATTGCTCATATGATGGCCACTGGAGGCTTATATGGCCGTTAACTTCAGGGCCCGTAGGATTAATCGAGGTGCGCGCAAGCTAGCCCGGACACCATGTTAATCTAAAAAAAAATAAGTTTGTCTTTCTAATCCTGAGGGGTGTAGTTTAGTTGGTCAGATTCTAAGTTTGTTTTCTAAAAGTTACAAGTTCGAGTTTCACAAATCTCAAGACCACTAGAGGCTTACATGGTCGTTAACTTCAGAGCCTGTGGAATTAGTCGAGGTACGCGCAAACTTGCCCGAACACCCATGTTAATAAAAAAAAAAGTGTGTATCTTAACCTTGAGGGATGTACCTTAATTAATCAGGTTCTAAGTTTGCTCTCTAGATGTCACCAGTTCGAGTCTCACAAACATTATGGCTACTGGAGGTTTACATGGTTGTTAACTTCAGGGCTCATGAGATTAGTCGAAGTGTATACAAGCTGGCCGGACACTCACGTTAATAATAATAATAATAATAAGTAATGTATCTTCCATTTTTTTTCACATAAGAATTATTTCAATAAAAAAAAAGAGAGAAAATTATTAACTAATAATTTTTTGTTCATTTGAGATAAATAAATCATTAGCTTGCTTGCCTTGAGATGGGAATGCATGCCACTTTCAAACAATTTCCATTGCCAGTAATATGAATTTCAATATTTAGGAAATAATAATCATTTACCAGAATGATACAATGGGCTGGATAAATTGAAATAAAAATTCTTTTGAATTATATATCACGTTGTAAAATATCATAGCTGTGGCGGGCTTGGTTTGCACCCCAATGATGGGCCTGGGATTTGTATCCTTATCACTGGACGCATTATACAAATCACGAGTCATGTCTCATAAGAAACAGCAGCCCAAAACCCTATAGGTCATGAATCATGATACTTACCTGGGAGGTCAGGGTCCAGCTCTGAGTGCGAAAGTGCACTTTTTTCGGCATAGATACATCATGTGATCAATTGCTTCACTAAACCTGACGAGGATGACTCGACTTCCAAGAAGCCATGTTAGCCTTAAGGCCCACAACACACTAGTCTCCAGATCGGATCCATGGTGTTCATATACCCTAACAAACAGCACCGAAAGTATTTAGAAACATGTTAGTAGTTATTTTTTAAAATATATTTTTAAAAATATATTAAAATAATATTTTTTTATTTTAAAAAAAATATTTTTGATATTAATACATCAAAATAATTTTAAAAAATAAAAAAATAATCAATTTAAAGTAAAAAAATATATTTAATTGTTTTTTAAATGTAAAAACAATCAGGCTTTTAGTGGAAGATTGGAAAACACACACTCTAACCTTAAACCATAGATATAAAACTTAATCTGGATCGGTGGGTTGACATGGAACTTTATCCGAGCTTCAAATGGTCAAAACTTGGGTTTGCAACTGACCCAATCAAACTCGGATGAAACTTAAACTTTTTTTATATTTTTTTAATAAACTCAAAAAATATAAAATTATTTTTCAGATGCTTTGCCTCATGTATTTTTTTATAACTTACATCCCCATAAAATGTTTCTCATTTTTTCTATGTGAAATAGCTATATATATAGTTTTCATTCACATGGAATGTTTTGCTGTTAATATCTATATTAATAGTTTCTCATTTACATGAAATATTTTCAAACTTTTCCATGTAAAATAATTATATATATATATATATATATATATCATATAAATATAGTTGTTCATTTACGTTATTTTATAATCCCCCTCTCTCCTCTATACATGAAATGTTTTTTTAACTATTTCATGTTGGATAGTTATATATAATTTACATGCAAGATACTAAAACCTCTAATACATATTTTAAGTTTTTTAACTTGACTCTGGTCAATTTATATGACCAAAGACCCAACTCCGTATCCAAATTAATTCTCGTACTGAGTTTAATAACTATATGTGAGACTACTTCATGCACTAAAGATTGATAACACTCATATGCACTCTTTTCATAAGTGAGCCCCACTAAACAATATTAAAAGTATGCTATGTCCAATAGATGACTCACACGTAACATCATCTTATTTTTAACTTAACAGTAAATCATCAACCATCATAGAATATTATTTCAAATGATTGACTCTAGAATATATAACACATAGTTTTTTTCTCCTTGACCCTCGTCTCCATGCAAATTAAAGTGGTCCATGGCCATATAAAATGTCAATGAACCATTATAGAAAGGTTTTTAATTTCCTTGTTCGTTCTTCTCTACTTCTATATTTTTTTCTAAACTTTAGAAATAAACAAATAACGATCTTTACAAAATTATTATTATTTTTCTAGTTTAGTTTGTGCACACAACGATTAATTTCACAGATCTTAAAGTTGACGATCATATAAATCTCTAGTAATTATCATATTAGCAACTACATAACTTGAACTTAAAATCATAATAAAAACATGTTGATTAGAATTATTTCTTTTAGGTATGCTGACTTCAAACCCAAAAGGTCTCACATTCTCTAAGCCCCAGACTTGTTTTATAGTTTATTTTCAAATCCAATGATATGTTATTAACGTGTAAATCTAATTATTAGTTTTAAAAAGGGCTTAATTCTCTAAGTAAATTTCATGAAGTTTAATTAAAATTATCATTTTTTTATTATACCGATATATTATTATTATTATTATTATTAAATAAAAATTGATAGTTAATGTTTTTCATTTTATTTTATAGTATTTGAACGTTTTGAAATGTAATTGTATTCATTTCAATTCCAATAAAAGAACATTCTAGTGGTTTAATTTAGATTTTTGAGTAAAAATTAAACATAGCTCTGAGAAATTCCACATTAAAATAACTTTAAATAATTTTAATTTACCAAAAAATAAAAAAATAATTATTTGTAGAAAATCTATGAGAAAAGTAAATAAATAAAGAAAAACAAAAAAATAGACAAGGCCCAGGGGCTCCCGGCATGATGTGGGCCTGGTTTACAAGGCCTGAGAACCTGGCCCTTTACTAATTAAAAGAAACCAGGCAGGGCGATGCACCATCTGCCGTCCTTGCTCCTCGAAACATTATTCCCCTTTCTTTTCACAGAAAAGCCTTGGAAAAATCATCTTAACAAAGTGCATATATCATTTTCAATCTTGAAATACAATTTAATTAGTTTAAAAACAAAAAAAAAATCAAACCAAAATCCAAACGTTAATTATATTTCCAAGGCACGTTGCATTACAAGTTGAATAAAAAAAATAATGCCACAAAGCACTCTATAATAAGATTGTTAAAATTACAATTCAACTCGTAAAATATATAATTTTACGACTTAATATATATTTAATATATAAAATTATTTTAAAAACTCAAAAATTAATAAAATTATGTTAAAATTATATAATTTTACTAGTTAATATATATTTAACATGCAAAATTATTTTAAAAATTCAAAAATTAATAAAATCAGATTAAAATAAAATAAAATCACCAAAAAATCATGATTTTATTACCCATTTTATTATGATTTCAGCAGCATATCTAATTTTTATGTTAAAGGGAGCCAAAGTCTATTGTCGGTAAGTCATGCATTACGGATTTGACTAGCTACTCTAGCCATGAGCTTGTAGGGCCAGCTATATTGAAAAGCTTTGACATAAAAAAAACAAAAAAGTACATCTGCAGCAGCAGTAGAGCTGTTTGTTTTTGTTTCTTTAAAATATTTCAAGAATTTAAATATAAAATATTTTTTAAAAATAATTACTATTGAGAGGGAAAAAGAGGACTCATATTGGTTATAATGGCGGCCTGAAGTTGGTCTTAATACATTTAACATGAAAAAGGATCTTCACCAATAATCCTTACTCGAAAAGGATAGTAAAGTAATTTCATGGAGACTCTTGTTCTCCAACAGTCAAATAAAATTAAGATTCTTTTGCAACGTGTTTTTTAAATAATTTTAAGAAGAAATTTAAACAAGTTAAACGTGTTTTTTAAATAAAAATATATGTAATTTTTTATTTGCAGATTTGGTAATGAATTTTTATTCAAAAATTCATGTTCTCGTTTATGCTCTCTGTCGTCTATTTTATGCTCTCTGTCGTCTATTTTATGCTCTCTGTCTCCTTTTCGTTTGTTTTATTGATGGCAAATTCAGTAAAAAAAATATGTTCAATTTATTCATATATTCATTTTATGCTCTTAGAAATGGGGAGGAAAACAAAAAAAGAAAATACAGAATTGCCGAGTAAAATGGAAAGGAAGACATTTTGCGAGTTGTTTCTGGATTATATGAATTGTTATATATAATATAAGTATTATGGTGTTTTTTTTTAACAAAAATTTAATTAGAACTATATTATATTTGGATTGATTACAGGGTTAATTTGAATTATCTATAAATTTTTATTTAAACCATGTATTTTAAAGTGATTAAATTATGTATATAAAAAAAAATTCCTTGTGATTTTATGATTTTATAATCCGAGTTTATTTTATATTTTTCATGCTGTGTTAAAAATACGTTTTTAACAACCTTGCTTTATAATATTATTATTAAATCTAACCTAACAAGAGTAAATAACATGATGCTTGTTTGAAATTGTAATAACTTTGTAAAAAATAAACTAAAATAAATTATAAAATTTAATTTAAAATAAATTAAATATTAAATAATAAAATAAATAAATAAATAAATAAAAACCTACTTCACCGTTTATATAAACAAGTAAATGATTTCACTTCAAGTCTTTTAATATTTTTAGTAATAACCATGTGAAGCAACTCCAAACTTCTAACCT
Source organism: Populus deltoides (assembly GCA_015852605.2). Classification (NCBI taxonomy): domain Eukaryota; kingdom Viridiplantae; phylum Streptophyta; class Magnoliopsida; order Malpighiales; family Salicaceae; genus Populus; species Populus deltoides. The sequence continues at coordinate 2,107,962 of CM027585.2, read as the reverse complement.
GATCAGAACTATTTGTAAGAATTCATGAGAAAACATTTTGTTTACATTTTTATTTTTATATATATTATTTTTTAAAAAATCATTTATAATATTAAGTTTACTGGGACATTGAATTTTTAATTTAAAGTGATTGTTACATCAAATAATACTATTTCTAAGTTTTTTTTTCTTTATTTGAAAAAAAAACTCTTAAATTAGTGAATCTTTACATCTATATAAATTGGATTGGAGTTTAGTGTGTGTGTATATTCATATTGATTTCGATCATAATTCTTTTTATTAATATATATATATATATATATATTAATTAGATTAAGTTTAAAAAACAATATTATAAACGCATTATTTATATTAGATCATTGCATTAAAAAAATCAATAATTTTTCTCTTGTATATTCCAAAGTTCTAATTATCAATCAAGTTTTGTTAATCATTAAACAGAATCTTTGAAGTTACTAAAATCAAATATATAATAACTCAGATCTGAATATAATATTGATAAAAATGAATGCAAGATAATCCAATTAAATTGAACATGCTAAAAATTGAGTTGATACATGCAACAATTCAATTTCATTTAAAAATATGGTTGTTTTTACATTTTAAAAAAATTTATATTTTTTTTACTTTAAATTATTTTTTTATTTATGTTTTTATATTGTTTGATATCTAATGTAAAAAATAAATGCTAAAAATTAAAAAATATTATATCAAAATATTTTTAATTAAAAAATATTTTAAAAAATAATCCTACTGTATAATTAAAATAAATAAACCACAGCTTAATTACTTTCCATGACAAAAAATAAACCCCTTTAACCCACGTCAAAACTCAGTCAAACACGGACAACAAAAACTACAAAACTCTCCGGGCATGTTTTCCCCATCCTCCTTCGAATTTTGAAAGCCCACGCATTCTTCTCCATTGGCTGCAAACAAAACCCCCCAAGAAACTCAACAAGCAAAACCCCTCCTCCTCTGGTTCCCGAATCTCAAAGCCATGAGCCAAGAATCATCAAATGACAAGAAACCAACAATCCCTCCATACATGAAAGCTATATCAGGTTCTTTAGGAGGGGCTGTAGAGGCGAGTTGCTTGCAGCCAATTGATGTTATCAAGACAAGATTGCAGCTCGATAGGAGTGGGAATTACAAGGGAATAATCCATTGTGGGTCGACGATTGTGAAAACGGAAGGGGTCCGGGCTTTATGGAAAGGGCTGACACCGTTTGCTACTCACCTGACCTTGAAATATGCGCTTCGTATGGGGTCTAATGCGGTGTTTCAGTCCGCGTTTAAGGATTCGGAAACTGGCAAGTTGAGTAATCAAGGGAGGTTGATGTCCGGGTTTGGTGCTGGAGTTCTTGAGGCCCTTGCTATTGTTACTCCTTTTGAGGTCAGTGAATGTCTGTTTGCGGATTTGTTTAGTGAGAACTGTGAAATTTGATGTTTAACGAATGTTCCTTGTACTTGAATCTGATTTTTCTTCTGAGATTTTGCTTCTCAGGATGATTTTGTTTCGATGCTTATGTTTCAGCTTTTAGTACTTGGTTTTCCCAGTCTTGTTCTTATTAGTTTAGTGGGAAATGGCAATGGGGTATCGCTTGTGAGATGACGGGTTATTAATAGTCTAGTATTTATGTTACCGAGTGGGTTAAGGGGACTTTTGAGTCTTTATATTTGAGTGGGCAACCACATGAGTGTTTTAGCCTTTTCTTTTTGAAGTTCTGCAACAAGGAAATTTTTGAAAGTGGAAGTGTTAAGAGGAATTATATTGGATATTTCATGATGCGGGTAGTAATGGGGGGGAAAGAAAAAAAAATAGACCTTCTCTTGATCTAGTTAAGTGGAGTGTTTTGACATGGGATTTTGCCTTAGTATATGATGAAAGTAGATGAATCAAGATTCATTTACACATGCAGGATCATGATATTTGTTGCGGGGGTGCTTCTTTTTTGTTCTGAAAAACTGAGTTGCAGTTTATTTTTTGTTGATTGTAGCTTTCACAAAGTGCAACTTATCATGGTACAGTTTTGGAAATCCATTTACCAAGGGCCAACCACCTAGGTTCTGCTTTGCCCATCCCTTATTTTTTATGCTAGCTTGTTTTACTGATTCCTGAAGAGTTTGGACCTCTTGTGTGTGAGGGGAAGCAAACTATGATGCCATTATAGTATGAGACTTTAGTCTCAGGTTTGGTGCCGTGGTTCCTAGATGCCCTATCCCACCTCCCCCAAGCCTCATCTCCTTGTCATTCTTTAAATTTTTTGTTTCTATCAGCATGTATTTCTCTTAAGTTGGATAATAATGTTAAAATCTAAAGTTGACTGAACAATCCATGGCTCCATGGAATTACATTTGTCTGATATAATGAGGTCACTAAGCTTTTTCCCAAGGTAACTTTTCATCTGATCAACTTGGAACTTGCTAACCAGGAAATTACAAATAATATCACTAACCCAGGTACACACTGTTCCTTGATACAAAAGAACTAGACAGCCATTAATAGAGTTAATTTATTAGCTGCTAAAGTGCTACCAATCACATGCCTCATCTGTGCAGCAACCCAGTCAGAGGAATCTTATATCCTCAGAAGGTATGCTGACTTGAATGGAAATTTGGATTAAAAAAAGAAATATAATTTTCATGATTTCGGTGCATATGTGGTATTATGGCTGGCCATTGGGCCAAGATTGATCTCTTAGCTAGAGCAATTGGATTTTTATTCATAAGGATTTCTGTTTTTGTATGGTGCTGCTACATCTGATGAATGATGTATCAGCTATCTATACAAACCTCTTCTGGGAAAAAAAAAGGTGCTTAGCTTTGAATTTAATATGATTTACATCAAATGTAGCAGCTATCTACACAAACTCTTCAGGGAAAAAAGGTTATTGCCTTTGAATTTAATGTGATTTCTGATTGGTGCAGGTTGTAAAAATTAGACTGCAGCAGCAGAAAGGGCTGAGTCATGAGCTTCTGAAGTACAAGGGTCCCATACATTGTGCTCGTACGATAATCCGTGAAGAAGGCTTTCTTGGGCTCTGGGCAGGGGCTGCCCCAACTGTCATGCGTAATGGGACAAACCAGGCAGCCATGTTTACAGCCAAAAATGCTTTTGATGTACTCTTGTGGAAGAAACACGAAGGTGATGGGAGAGTTCTCCAACCATGGCAGTCTATGATATCTGGATTTCTTGCTGGAACTGCGGGTCCAGTTTGCACTGGTCCGTTTGATGTTGTCAAAACAAGGCTAATGGCTCAAAGCCGAGAAGGGGGTGAATTGAAGTACAAAGGCATGGTACACGCTATCAGAACAATATATGCTGAGGAAGGGCTTCTTGCCTTGTGGAAGGGACTGCTGCCTCGGCTTATGAGAATACCTCCTGGTCAAGCCATTATGTGGGCTGTAGCTGACCAAATTATCGGTCTTTATGAGAGGAGATCTCTACACATTGCACCTTCATAGGTATTGTGTACCTTGTTTTGCTTGTTCTGGTTTTGAAATGCATTACAAGCATAAGATCAATAAATTTCTAAACTTTTCCTCGAGTTGGTTTGTCTTTTCTGAACGAATGTTGCTTAAAAGAAGTCATCAATAATTTGAAGTGCTTGGGGATAACGAAGAGTCACTGCAAGAAAACTTTTGACAATTTCCAGCATGTAATATGAGGATATGTTTTGAACTTACAAGCTGGTGTTTTAGCCTGATCCTGCTGGCACCTATTGATTTCTGGGTATCATCTGTCCTTCCGATTGTAAGGGGAACCGGAAGTTCTCAGTTTTGGGGTTCTGTTAGTTGATGGAAGCAATAGCATTTTTGTTGTTCTGGCTGCGTTAGAAGCCGGATCATTTTGTATCCTTTTTACTTTGTCATGTAGGCGAAACTTTTTCTTTCATGTAGCCTATTGCAGACTTAGTTGCTTTGTAATCTCGAGCAAGTCCATTATTTTAACTCAAGCGATGAGTTTTTTAGCTGTCTAGTTTACTTGCTAACAAAAAAACGAAAAAGAAAGTAAAAGAAACCTCTGTAATTCTGTTTGTCTAATATCACCATTAGCTCCAAAATGTCAATGCCAGCCATGATCTTTTTGCAAAGCTATCTTCCTGGCTTGATGGAGTTGTACTCTGATATGTAACTGCGTGAGCTCCATTATGTAAAGGTGGCGTATCTCTCTACATAAATTGATCATTTGTTTTGGCACTTGCAAAAACATTTTGTGGTAATTTCATGCAGTTCAAGCAGAAAGCAGAGGTGATGATGTCTTGAGTTTGAACCCCATGTTTGCACTTTGCATTTGCGGGTTTTGTTGCACTTGGCAAAAACATTATGCTAATTTCATGTAATTCGAGCATAGTACAAGGAAGGAATCAAATTCATTGATCTATCCCAAGTTACCGCATGACTTTTAGAGCCTGTTTTTAATCAAGAAAGTTGGAAAGAGACTCGGTTTTGTCATCAAGGGAGCGGGCGTCTGATTGAAATGGCAAATAAAGATGTAAAAATAAATTTATTTTTTAAATAATTTTAGAATGAATTTCTATATTTTTAAATATGTATTTAGAGTATTTTTTTATTTTTAAAATATCATTATAAAAAACTTTTAATTTTAAAACTATCCAATTAAAACATGTAAGGATAAAGTTTTAAAATTTAATCAAGAGGTCGTTCGAGCAAGGCTCATGTTACTGGTCAAGGGAAATCTAATAAAATTAGATTTTAAAATTACAACAATAACTACTTTTATTCTATACTAAAAGTGATTATTATAATAATTTTAAAATTCAATTTAAAGGTCGATTTGGGGTAATACTCGGAGCACAGGTGGAGATGATCACTGACCAAGGTCAACACAAGAATAAAAATAATAATTATTATAATTTTAAAACTCGACTTGTGGGTCGACCCAAGTAAGGCCTGGATCACGTGTCAAGAGAGTCAATTCGGGTTGACTTGTATTAATGTAAAATAAAAGTGGTTATTATTATATTTTTAAAATTTGATTTGGGAGTCAACTCAAGGCAAAACCCGAGTCACGAATCAAGAAGGTTAACCCAGATCAATGAATAGATAAAAAATTGTTATTATCAAAGTTTTAAAACTCGACTCGAGGGTCAACCGGGATAAGACCTAGGTCATAGGTAGAGATGGTTAACATGAGTTGACTTGAGTCAATGTATAAATAAAAATAATTATTATCATAGTCTTAAAACCCAACTCAAGAGTTGACTCGAGACAAAGTTCAAGTTACAAGCCGGGAGGGTCAACTTGGTTGACCAAAGTTTTTTTTTTCAAAAAATTAAATGGGTTTTTGACCCGTGTTTTATCCCGGGTTAAGCTGGCTTTTGACCGGGCTAAGTTAAGTTCATCTTTCCTTTATTTTTTTTAAACTTGGATCAGTCCAGATCCCGGGTTAACCCATGAAGTTAGTCTTAGTCTTATAACTAGGGTTATTATAATATTATTAATTTCAACACTCAATATAAACTAAAGGAAAAAAAATAATTAAATATTATGTTTTAAAATATGTAAGTTTGACAATAATACATATTAAATGTGGAACAAACTTTTTCATATTCTGTTTTGTTTTATCCATCATAATCAAATAAAATACAAAAACAATCACTTTATCTTGTATATTATTATTCAATACAATTCTATTTCAATCTTTTTTTTTGTCTTGTTTTCTTTATTTTATTTGTTCCAAAACAATAATCATACACCACCCAAGTAAACGACTGTCCATAGGTATTGCTCTAAGAATGTGTTTGGGAACGTGGTGCAAACCGCGTTCCCAAAAAATTTTAATTTTTTTTTGTTAAAATTTAATATGGTTTGTATGTTTTGAATCGTTTTGATGTGCTGATGTCAAAAATGATTTTTAAAAAATAAAAAAACATCATTGGTATGCATTTCGGCACGAAAAGTTATTTGAAAAGTAACCGTTACCACACTGCTAGACACTCTTTAAGTGTATTTGAAAGTATGGTTATGGTTGTTTTTCAAAGTGTTTTTTACTCAGAAATGCATCAAAATAATATTTTTTTTATTTTTTAAAAATTATTTTTGATATCAGTGCATTAAAACAATAAAAAAACACTAAAAAATTAATTTTAAATAAAAAATTTTAAAATTTTTAAAAATATAAGTTGAATTGCGTTTCCAAACAATCCCTAAATTTATTATATAAATAGGGCCACTCTATAGAATTTTTAAACTTATATTTGGTCGCCAAACCCACTTAAAAAAAATTAGTATATTGATAGCTACGTAGTTATTAAATTTGATATAGCCTATCAAATTTATTTAATAAATTTATAATTCTGAACTTGATTTAAAAATAGTTTTGATATTTATTTTATTAAACTTGACTAATTTAATAACTTAACTAGTAATTTAGTCGACTTGATAACTTATTAATTAATTTAACAATTTAATAACCCAAACTATTATTAAGTTACACCCTCAAATCGGTCTGACAATTTTTTAATTATTGTAGTTATTTTTATCTTTTATAATACTCAAAATTTAAGATACCATTTACTAATGAGTTTTTTTAATTATTATCATTTTGATTGAAAAAATGAAAACGAATGGTTGGCTAAAATCTAGTTAGTTATTCGGGTTTGCAAACACTACTGGAGCAAAAAAAAATACCCGAAACTAGTTTTGAATTGATAAATTAAAGTAGCCAAACACCTCCCAATATATCTCCCTCTGCGTCTGGTCTCGTAAAACCTTCCTAAAAATCCCACCCCTCGTACCTCCTCTCTCATATCAATCAACCAAATGAAGCGAAGATTTTTCAAATTCTCAGACGCAGAGCTTATCTGCCTCCGAAGACCTTCCCCGACTCCCAGAACCATCACCAGTTCTCCTTCCTCTTCAATCCTCGCCAAGCCCCCTTTTTACAGATTTTTCCAATCTCCACCCCTATCCGCCCCCGCCCCCGCCTCCGCCTCCGCCAAACACCTCATTTCCAACGTGATCGGACTTTTTGTACACAAGCTTACTAGTAATGATAATAGTAGTAGTCATAACAACAATAACGACATCAAATCCAAGGAGAGGAAGGATCCGACCAATAAGATTTCTTCTCTGAGGAACAATAATAACGACATCAAATCCAAGCAGAGGGAGGATCTGGTCAACAAGATTTCTTCTTTGAGGGATGAGCTGCTTCAAAATGTTGACATGGTTTTTCAGATTTTGGAAGAGACAAAAAAAGATGACCCCTCCCTGTTAACCAATTCATCCGCTTTTCTTGAGCTTTTGAAGCTCTTGCTTCTTTCTTCCCCTAAAGTAGCCCTCAAGGTGTGTTGCCTTTTGCTTCCATTTATTTATCTAGTTATTTCTGAATGAATTTTACTTCTAATTTGTTTTTTGTATGATTTGGAATTGTTATCTATCTGGGCTGTTGTTGATTTTGACATTCAACGTTCTTCTGTTATTTATCTTTGCTTTTGCTATCTTTTATCTCCTCTGTTGATCCATTTAAAGCAAAATGAACAGCATGAGTGAAGCAAGCTAGTTTACTATGATGGGTCCAATCTCATTTTGGTGAAGACATTTTTTTTTTACACTGCTGTTTGATCCCTTGGGAAAAGGATTGCTGTTTTTCTTCTTCTTCTTTTTTCCTTTTCTTAGTGTGGAAGTGTAAATAATTTTTACGCAGATTTTTAATTGGAAAAGAACGCAAGCTGAGAATGATACTCCTATGACAGCAGCGGAGTATGCCAAGGGTATTATGATTGCGGGTACAGATAAGAACGTGGATCTTGCAGTTGAGATATTTGATGAGGCTATAAAAAAGTGCATTAAGACGACCAGCATGTATAATGCACTGATGACTACGTGTATGTGTAATGGTTTTGCTGGTAAATGTGAATCATTGTTTCGGGAGATGAAAAAGGACGTAAAGTGTAGACCTTCAGTTGTAACATATAACATTCTTGTATCAGTCTTTGGCCGCTTGATGCTGGTTGATAAAATGGAGGCAATATTCAAGGAGATGGAGGATTCACGTATTTCACCAAATTTGACAACATACAACAATTTAATTAGTGGTTATGTGACTCTTTGGATGTGGGATAGTATGGAAAAAACTTTTCAAATGATGAATGCAGGCCCAGTTAAGCCAGATCTTAACACCCACCTTCTAATGCTGCGAGGATATGCTCATTCTGGGAATCTGGAACAGATGGAACTGGTGTATGAATTGATAAAAGACCATGTTAATGCCAGGAGACTAACACTGATTAGGGCCATGATCTGTGCCTATTGTAAGAGTTCTATACCAGAAAGAGTTCAAAAGATTGAGGCACTGATGAGGCTGATTCCAGAAAAGGAATATAGACCTTGGTTGAATGTTTTGTTGATTAAGCTTTATGCTGACGAAGATAGGTTAGAGGGGATGGAGAACTCAATAAATGAGGCATTTAATCATAGAATCACTATATCAACTGTAAGCATTATGCAGGCTATTATCACAAGTTATTTCAGATGCAATGCAGTTGATAAGCTGACAGATTTTATAAAACGTGCAACATATGCACGGTGGAGAATAATCCGGCCTCTATTTCACTGTAAAATGGTCATGTATGGAACACAAAAGCGCTTGGATGAAATGGAAAGTGTTCTTATTGAGATGGAGAATTGCAACTTGCCCCGCACAAAAAAGACATTTTGGATATTGTATAAAGCCTACTTGAATTGTGGTCAATGGTATAAGGTTGAGCAAGTAGCGGGATTGATGTGCAAGCATGGATATGGAAATCCTTTTGATACATCTCCATTGTAATGCACCCTATTGAAGAGTTAGATATCATGCATCACAAATTCTAGAAGACATTCAACAGATTGCATGAATGGTTCATGCAACTATCAATCAAATTGAAACTCCAATGATTTGCAGGTCTGCGTGTTTCATACCTGCCTCTCGTTCACTTAACTTATTACATATTATGTATTTGGTACTTTGAAATCCTTCAGGGGTAGCATTCATTCATTGTTTGCGAAGTTTCTTGTATCATACCATGTTTTCCCTATGTTACTGGTGTTCTTCTAAACTATAAAACTTAAATTGTTGATAATTAATGAAACTGTTTTGCTCCCAAACTTGATAGATTGATCACTATATAGGAAACATAATGACAGCTATGAATTTTCAACCGGACTGGATATCTTCTTTCCACATTAAGTAAAAAACTGTAGGAATCAGTATTGGAATAAAAACAGTTTTTGGGGCAATACATTCTCTTCTCATGGTTATGCTAAGGATACGGTTATGATATCAACACATGGCATCTAATTAATGTACATTTAATTACAGTCTTGATGATTGAATTCCTTGCTGCTTTATGTGGCATGTTACTTGAATGATTTTTGTTAGTTCGATTTCTTTTTCTACGTGGTCATTCCCCTTTCTTCCCTCCTTTTAATCAACCATGTTAGCGATTAATTTGATGTCTGCTGTTATCTACTCAACACTAATGCCTGCTCATCACATCCCAACCTATTAGCAGTGCAGCTGATCTATTTCTGGGACAAAGCATGCGGCCATTTTCACAGCCTGAAATGGTTTTGATATGGTTCTTGTGGAAGAAACATGAAGGTGATGGAAAGTCCTCCAACCATGGTGGTCTATGATTTCTGGTTTCCTTTCTGGAACTGCAGATCCAATTTGCACAGGCCAATTTGATGTTGTCAGAACAAGGCTGATGGTTCAAAGCCGAGAAGAGGATGAATTGAAATGCAAAGGCTTAGTTCATGCTATCACAACAATCTATGCCGAGGAGGGGTGTCTTGCCTTGTGGAAAGGGATAACTGCCTAGGCTTATGAGAATACCACCTGATCAGGCCATTATGTGAGCTTTACCTGGCAAAACTACTGGTCTTTATGAGAGGAGATATCCAGACAATGCATCTTTGATGGTATTGCTTGTATTGTTTTGCTTAATCTGGTTTTGAAGTCCACTGCGAGCATAAATTCATAAATTCCTAACTTTTCCTTCTTGAGTTGGTTTGGCTTTTCTAAATGAAATTTGCTTAGGATACATTATCGACAATTTGAAGTGCTTGGGGATAACGGAGAGTCATACAAAGCGCTTCTAATTTTAACAAACACTTTTAGCCTGATCATGTTGGCACCTACCAATATCTTTTGGCTAAATTGCCCTCTTAGTATACGAAGAGAAGTTTCAGTTTTGGCGAGTGCATTCCATTTTTATGCTGCGTTAGAAGTTATTGCATCCTTTTTACATGTCATGTTGGGAAGTACCTTTCTTTCATGTAGCCATATGCAACCTTGCTTGCTTTACAAACTCTCAGAAGTATCTCGGCTTGATAATGAGTTCGTAAGCTCTCTTTTTACTCATTTGACTTGGAAATGTGTGAGTTGTTTGCCTAAGGGTCACGCTTTGCTGCAACTTGTCATGGCCATGAGCCCATGACCTTGTAAAACTCTAATGTCGTTTTACAAGTAAATGAGATTGTAGTTTGATGGTATTCTTGCAGAGCTTGCAAGAGAGGTGACGGGAGTTTGGAGTTTGGATTCCATATTTGTTAGTTAAGCTATTGTATTAACCCTTAGTTAAAACTTTGTGCCAATTTAATGTAATTTGAGCATGCTACATGTAATAAAATTCATAAATCTATCCGAAATTATGTGATTGTTTGTTTTTGTATTTGAAAAGTATTTTTAAAAAAATTAATTTTTTTTTGCTTTAAATTAATATATTTTAGCATTTTTAAATTGTTTTAATGTGTTAACAGTAAAAATAATTTTAAAAAATAAAAAATATATTATTTAATATATTTTCTAATAAAAAATATTTTAAAAACATTCATTCAATATACACGATTCTGACAGCATTCAGCATTATGTTGAAAAACAATATTAGTATGCGAGTGAAGGAGCTATTTTTATTTTAAATAATTGCCTTATTCTTAACTTATTTCATCGTAATTTTATTCACGCCGATTTTTTACATGACTTTTAACATCATCTTACAGCATACATAAATATCTAATAAGAAATTGTCTTATTCAACAAAAATTTGTCTATTAAGAAATTATATAATTTTATTCAAACTTTAACTTTTCATTATTAAAATCATAATTTGACTTAATTTATTAACAAATATTTTATTTAAATAAAAGATTATTTTTAAAAAAATGTATTTATGGTATTTTTTAATAAAAACTAATTAAAATCATAATCTAAAATCCATGAAAAACATAACTTTATATGATCTAATCTATTAAAATAATTAGAGTTTATCCAAGCTCCTTCACTAGCAGTGAAGGAGCTAGCTAGCCTTTTTTTTTAATAAAATACAAATAAAATGATTTGCATATAATTTATTTTTTATTTTTAATATAAAGATTAGCTTTATATATTAATATTTAATTAGTGTTAATAACTCTTTTTTAATTTTATCAGTTTATATTTTTTTAATTTATTATATAAAGCATGAACAATTATTTTTGTCAGTCAATTAAATGATACATGAAAAGATATTTATAGCATAATTATTTTATTCTTTTTACATTATAAATTAACCTTAAACTTTATGCATCACGTAATGCAAACATATTACTCTTATATTTTTTTAATTAGCATAAATATTTTTTTTATAATTTATCAATATATATATATATAATTTATTATAAATAAATTATATCATGGCAATTTAATATTTTATAAATAAAAACAATTAAAAAAAGACACTAAAAAAAATATGTCATGGCAACATTGCAAGCTTTGTGGTTGGCATCCAAATGCTCCCTGTAAAGCCGTCTCTTCAAGCCATGTAAACTGGACAGGACTTGGGTATTCTACATCGTGATGCATTGATTCCTTTACATCTTATTATTAACAATGATGATCATAAATAAATAAAAAAGCATTTCCATATTTCAATCAATATTGAGTTTTTTATATTAAAAAATAAAGTAAAATTGGTATTCTTAATTTTTTTTTTATTTTTTTTATTATTTAAATTCATTATATATTTTTATCTTGTAACATTTTATACGGAGAATGTATCCTTATTGTTTAAAAGTAAAATTAGCTAACGTTTGTTAAGTTAGATAATATTGATTAAACTGCACTGGATGTGACTAAATTGTACAAATAATTATTTTGTCTTGTGTTTGATGTGTTTTACATTGGATTAGACAATTTTTTTTTTTTTTTGTCTGGTAAACACTAGAAGAGACTCGATTGAAATCAAAACTGATTTGAGTTTAAAGAAAACTAAAAAAGAATTAATCAATTTGACCTAGTCATAAACTTAAGTCAACATGTGATCCAATCAACTGTAAATAAAACATAGGTAAAAACTCCATTGACTTGATACATATCGATATGAGATCTGGAGTGGTCCGAGTTAAAGAAAAATTGAGGAAGAGTTAATCCAACTTGACCAAATCATAAACTCAGGTCAACCCGTGACCCTGTCAACTAAAGATAAAACACAGGTAAAAAAATCCACTGACTTGATATATATATATATAAATGAGGCTGCTTTGATTTTTTTCTTGATTTGGGTCAACCTAAGTTGGTCATCCCGACTCTTGATTCCGGTCTTGCCCTGAGTCGATTCTTTAGTTGAGTTTTAAAACTGTGATAATAACCATTTTTATTCTTACATTGAATCACATCAATGGTTAGCACGAGCCTTGCTCCAGGTCGATCCTTAAGTAGGGTTTTAGAACTATAATAATAATTATTTTTATTCTTGCTGATCCTAATCAATGGTCAATCACACATGTGACCTGACCATGGTTTTGATTAACATTCGAGTCGGGTTTTAAAACTATATAATAATTATTTTTATCCTTACATTACATTAGGTCAATGGTCAGTCCAACATGTGACCATTGAGTTAGTTTTGAAAATTATAATAATAACTATTTTTATCTTTACAATGACTCGAATTAAAGATCAACCTGCCTGTGACCTGAGCCTTTTCCAAGAATGGCCCCTAAATTAGGTTAACTACCATGTAAAGAATTGGACAAGCTTGTCCTATTTATTTTTAGTGAAGACAAAAAATCTTCTACTAAAATAATTCTTGTATATGACAAAAAAAAATTAATTATTGTATTGTTTAAAGATGCATCAAACAGCTCCATATAAATATTATGATATTCAATTTATTACTATCCAATATACCAAATACTGTCTCACAGTGTAGTTGGATGCAAAAACAAACAAATATTTATCTCAATCCACGCAAAAATCACTTCTACCATCAATTACAAAATTAATATTTTATAAAAAATTTCTCATTACTGTTTTTCATTATAAATCAGGTTTTAGTTAATTAGTTGATAACACCCTGTTTGGCACAAAAATGTTAATTATTCAAGCAATGTTTGACATTGTGTGTAGAAAGTATTTTTTTTAAAATTATTTTTTTTGTTTTAAATTAATATATTTTTGATATTTTTAAATTATTTTGATGTGCTGTTATTAATTTTTTTTTAAAATAAAAAAATATTATTTAAATATATTTTAAAATAAAAAAACATTTTAAAAAGTGAATGTAATTAGAATACATTAATATGTTTTTATCTTCGTTGTAACACTGTTACTTTGGATAATACCGCTACATGCCTAAAGATAAAGATAAACCAGGGCACATTGGTCAATTAATATAAGATATTTTGAAAAAAAAAAAAAAGGGAAGACAGACAAAAAACCCTACTTACAGAGGCAAGGGTGTGTAGAAAATTCCTATATAAGGCAAACGCTGCCGCAAAGAACCAAAACCCTAGAGCTCCCACCTCACAGTCTCACCATCCTTTTATACAACTTAACTGCTTCTCTTTTCAAAACCCTAGCTCCCTCTTTCCCTCCTTTCCTCCACCGCCGCTAATCCATTATCGCCACCGTAAGTTCTATCTTCCCTTCGCTTTTTTATCCAATCAATTCTTCTTATAATAATAATAATAGTAGTAGTAGTATTTTTTTTTATGCTGTAGGAGTCGGTTATTGATATCAAAAGGATTCAGTACGATGTCGTCAGACGACGAGAGAGAGGAGAGAGAGTTGGATCTTACTTCCCCTGAAGTCGTCACCAAATACAAAAGCGCGGCTGAAATTGTCAACAGTTTGTCACTAACTCTCTTTCCCCATGTATTTTAATTGAAATGCTATTTTTCGTTTAAATTTGATTTTTTATTGGTTTTAATATTTTTTTGGTAATTATGACAGAGGCATTGCAGTTAGCGATATCAGAATGCAAGCCGAAGGCTAAGATTGTTGATATTTGTGAAAAAGGAGATTCGTATATCAGAGAGTAAGCATTTAATGATTTTTTTTCTTTGAATTTGTAGTGTTTTTTTTGAATGAAATTGATGAAGAAATAATGGGCGTTGATTTTTATGTGTGAATATGTAGGCAATCTGGAAATATGTATAAGAATGTGAAGAAGAAGATTGAAAGGGGAGTTGCTTTTCCTACTTGTGTTTCTGTCAACAACACTGTTTGCCATTTTTCTCCGCTTGCTAGTGATGAATCAGTCTTAGAAGAAGGAGATGTTGTCAAGATGTAAGCCGTCTATTAATGTCATTTTGTGTTGTAGATTGATTTTTGTGTGTTTTATGTTAATGGGTTTTGGGTTTTCTTGGTGTGCAGTGACATGGGATGTCATATAGATGGATTTATTGCTGTTGTTGGACATACCCATGTTCTTCAGTCAGGGCCAGTAACGGGTAGGGCAGCTGATGTTATTGCAGCAGCCAACACTGCGGCTGAAGTTGCATTGAGGCTTGTAAGGCCTGGAAAGAAGGTAATTTATTTGTTTGTGCTGTGGTAGTTTGTTATACCTGAGATTTTTAGCAGTGAAATTGAGTTGTTTTTGCAAGTTGCAATTTTTTATACGCATGACAATTTTGCTAAATCAATAAGTAGCCTTTTGTCTCATTAGTTCAAGTTAACATCTCTTCTTTTCTAATCATAACTTCCACCCATCTTGAGGTGTCTGTTGTTTTGCACTCGAACAGTCTTCTTTTTCATGCCATTGACTGTTATTTCCCTTTTTTTCTGTTTGAGATTGGGTTCCCTAATGACGAACTATTTTGACAAGCTATGGACCTATGTCCAAATGAAGCTTCTGTCATAGTTACTCTGACAGGGATGATTTTTGTGCAGTAATCAATCAGCTCTGGATGTATCATTTTTGTTGCATTGACTTTTCAACCTAGAAAGTATAATGGACGCCGATATAATTTTTTTTCTGGGTGATTGTCTATTTTTTTGGTTGAACATATTAGACTAGACAATTTTGTGGGTATGGTTTTGTATCTATTCTCACCCATTAGTCTTTGAAGAAGTTATTTGACAAGTTCAAAATGGATTTGACTACAGCACCTGTAAAACTAAGAGCTAGGAATATGGGCAACTTTGCCAAGGTGATCTATTGTTTAATTCCTCTTTTCCTGTTGCTGACATTATTAGAGTAGTGGTTTTACTTAATCTTATGCTAAAATAAACTTTGCAATTTTTGAAAACTATTAAGTAGCAGTTTATTCAAGAACAAAAAATAAAAATGTGGCGACTTTGCCGAGGTGATCACTTGCCTGTTGATTTCCTCTTTTCCCTGTTGCCAATATTATTATGGCTGTACATGAAAGCTTTAGGTTGATTTATTTAAATTATACCTGATTCATGTACAGACCAATATCTGCACTCTCTAACATATTACTTGGGTAGTTTTTTGTTGTTTTAGCTTATGCTAAAATGGAACATTTTAAGTTTAGAAAATTATCAAGAATCAACTTACTCATGAAATTAATAAAAAGCTGGCAACTTTGCCGAGGTGATCAATTGCCTGTTGATTACCTCTTTTCCCTGTTGCCGATATGATAGATTGTCCTACCCAATCACTTCAGGTTGATCAATGTAGATTATACCTTATGCTTGTAAAGGACTACATCTTAATGTTG
Source organism: Populus deltoides (assembly GCA_015852605.2). NCBI lineage: Eukaryota > Viridiplantae > Streptophyta > Magnoliopsida > Malpighiales > Salicaceae > Populus > Populus deltoides. Next base: position 2,092,005 of record CM027585.2, on the reverse strand, counting down.
GTTTTGCACTATTTTTTAATGATAATATGGTGCTAATTCATGATAATTATTTTCTTCAAGCATCTGAATCTCTTGTCTGTAATCATTAGTGTCCTCTGTTTTGATTCATTCCGCAGTTACCTTCTATTTTTCTTCCTGTTTATTTGGCGAGTCAACTCTTCTTATACCATCCCTCAGTTGATGATCTCTATATGATGAAAACTATCATAAGCCAAGGATTAAAGTCCAATGAAGCATCTTACAGTCATAGTTACACTGATAGCGTATCATTTTGTTCTTTTTATGGTCTTTCAAAACAGGAGTGCTTATGCATGACTGCAATTTATCCCCATGGTGTATCTTGCATAACAGGTTGATTCAGAACTCCTTGTGTTTTTATGTTGCTTTCCCCTCTATTTTACTCAGCCTTTTTGTTGCTGTTTTGATAGAAGCAACTGACTTTGCTGAGCTATCTTTGAAAATTTATTGCCCCTAAATGATGAATATATTTCCAAAGCCATGGACCAACATCCAAGTGAGGCTTTTATGTCATAGTTACTCTGATAGGGCAGCATTATGATCTTTTTTTTTTTTTAAATTTGTCCTCAGTTCTTTTTTTTTTTTCGTGTTTTCCCAGTTGGGCTTTACGTCAAAGGTGAGACAGTTTTAGCTGAGCACATTCATAGGTGTAGAGAAAGGCAACTTCGCCGAGTTTATTGATGCTAAATATCAATTTACTGCTTTTCCTGTTGCCTATATTGAATCTGGCTACTGTTGATTGTTTGGGACCCTTTTTATCAATTGTTGGTTTATGTTCAGTCATCCTTAGCCTATATGTTTTTTGTCTTCTTTTCTTTTGACTTAGAAATATGTTGTCCTTTTGTATCATCCATCCTAAATCTATTGTATGGTTGAGAGTTTTTCTTGCTTTTCTTTCTTCCATTGCAACCTTTTGAGGTTCTTGTTATGCTTTCTCGTCCAATTTGGAGTGAAAACAGAATTGCTTGTAGTTTAATATGAAAAATACAGGTAATAAAACTGAAATAGATTTTGATATGCGGAATGTTAAAATCTGAATTGGCACATCTACTCCTGATTACTGATATTTTTCTATCAATTTTTCTGTCAGTGGTGTTATGTTTCATTTTTTTTTCTGCCTTTTCTGCTCAATCTTTTTGTTCATTGAATTTCCTTTTTCTGCAGAATAAAGATGTAACTGAAGCGATTCAGAAAGTTGCTGCTGCTTATGACTGCAAAATTGTTGAGGGTGTCCTAAGCCACCAGCTGAAGCAGTTTGTGATAGATGGAAACAAGGTAATTCTGAGTGTCTCTAATCCAGACACAAGAGTTGATGATGCAGAATTTGAGGAAAATGAAGTGTATGCAGTGGATATCTTTACAAGTACAGGGGAAGGCAAGGTAATAATGAAACGACCCATACATCATTGTTGCTAATTTTGTGCTCTTGTATGCTCAAATTTATGTTGTATTGATTTTGCAGCCAAAGCTGTTGGATGAGAAGACTACTACAATTTACAAGAGAGCTGTAGATAAGAATTATCACTTGAAGATGAAATCTTCCAGATTCATTTTCAGTGAAATCAATCAGAAATTTCCTATCATGCCATTCTCTGCTAGGTTTGTATTTCCTACACTATTACTAGGTTGTTTTGTTGTTCTTTTTCCTGTGTTCCATTAATTTAGATTCATGTTGGTGTTTTCTTTGTAATAGAGCCCTCGAAGAGAAAAGGGCTCGGCTGGGATTAGTCGAATGTGTGAATCACGATCTACTGCAGCCATATCCAGTTCTTCATGAAAAACCTGGTAAGAGTTGCCTTGTATCTTTGTTTCATTGCATTCTTCCTTAGTAGTGTTTTTTAGCTATGGGCTCTAGCACTGCGCCTAATTGGGGACTTTGGTTGATTATGTTGCAGGTGATTGCGTTGCTCATATCAAGTTCACAGTATTGCTAATGCCAAATGGATCAGATCGGATCACATCACATGTTCTGCAAGAGTTGCAGCCTACAAAAACGATAGATGATCCTGAAATCAGGGCGTGGCTAGCTTTGGGTACAAAGACAAAGAAGAAGGGCGGTGGGAAAAAGAAGAAAGGTGATCATACAAATGCATAATTCGTAGTACATAAAACTCATCGTTGAGCATGAACATTGTTGACATACAAATGCAATTTTTCTTGAATTTTGCAGCTAAGAAAGCAGGCGAAAAACCCATGGATGCAACAGAAGCTGAACCCATGGATGCAACAGAAGCTGAACCCATGGATGCAACTACAAATGGGGCCACCGCCGTCTAGGAATGTATCTCTATATACAAGTGCCCATTTTGTTCAGTTTTGCTACTCCATTCACCTCGTTGTACCTCTTGTTGGTTGAGATGATTTAATATAGTGTCAAGACAGTTGATCCTAATTCGATTTTTTCTTGCATATGCCTTGCCATGACTCACCTTTCCTGTATCGCCCCTGTTTTAGGTGTTCATCCAAAAGTGGAGAAGTGGAATAGTTAATCACTTGGATGAGTACCTGTGCCCATGATATCAAGATCCAGTTTTTATCACCCTTAGGGCAACGAAAATGCACGTCCCTTTCAGTAACCTTCATAATAATGATAACAGTAAAGGCATCTTAAGACGTGCGCTCATACCCATATTAAATGGCTCGCAGGTATGCCATGTTACCAAAATATAATTTTACGGCTTTAATCTTGCGATCCTTTTTTTAATCAAAAGCTCCTCTATAAGACGGGACCGATCTCTTGAAGCGAACGGTCTAGTTGAACTTTTGATTTCTTTTCCTTCTCTATGTAAAAGATATTGTGGAACCTGATAGATTGTAAAACTCAGAAGTTGCGGGTTGAACTACAAAATTTGTTGGACATGGTTTGGTTGGATTTTTAGTGATCTAAAAGACTGTCCAAAACCCAATTAGGTCAACTAAGCTAAAAAAAATATCTTTTGAATACTCAAAAACTCAATGTATTCGTTCAATCAAATTCTGCAAGGACTTGTATTTTTTTTTAATTATTAATTGTGATTGTTGACTTTTATATATTTGACTTTAAATTTGGGTTGTATTTTAAATATTTGAATTGTGTTTGTAGATTTAAACTTGTGAGTCTTTAAATTGATATTTATTTTTTGGATAAATAATCTTATCAAGTTATAAATGTTTTACAAATCATCCCATTTCATCTATAAATATTATATCAAATATATATATATATATATATATATTTAATTTAATCTCTGTAATTTTTTTATCTTTTAAAAATTAGACTATATTTAAAAAGTTTGTCTAAATTTGTTTTTTTTTTTGTTATTTATTTTTGTCTTTTATGAGGTTAACATTTGGTTGTTTAGTTCTCTCTACAGAACTATAGATTCAAGTCTGGTTTTTTTATTTATTTTTGTTATTGTTATTTATTTATTATTAAATATAGTTTTTATATTATTTAAATTACCATTTGAATCAATAACTCGAGGATTGAATTCTTTTTTATCTAAGTATTTTTTATATCAATAGTTTTTTTTTTTTTATGGAATTTGAAATTTCAGATGATCCTCAGAAATAGTTTGCTGAGATTCAGTAAGCTATATTAATTAGCCATGTTTTTGATAATTTTTCTTGATATGCCGTGACTAGAACTGCAAGGACCTTTTGGAGGAAGCTCTTTCATTTATTTTGATTTGGGAAATGATACGGGGCACAAATTTATGAATATCACGCAAAATTCCTGCTAACCATTGATTCGTGTCATATTTGTTGCATGAAATTCCTGCAATGCAGTAGCATTCTTTTGCAACCAGTATTCCTGGTGGGTCACCTCACAGATTTAAGACTTGGTGGGTTGAGCTTCATAGCTGGGAAGGAGTTGACGCAGTCAAATATGATCAAAACTTGGGTGAGATCTAGTTTAATTTAAAAAGAAAATGATAATTTTTCAAAAATCCAACTAGAAAAGGATTCTAAGAATCTCCTTCATTTTCCTTAGCTAAAGTATATTGTTTATCCTTGGTTCTTGATAGGTCAAAACTGCTCGTAACTAATACCTATAAAAAGTCTTATTTGATGGGAATGAGAATTCTTTACTGTTTAAATAAGTTTTTTTTAGAGAGAAAAAACACAAGAATATTCTAGAAAGAAATGCTATATATATATAATAGAGAATAAAGATCGTGAACCTTTGTTCTGAAGGTCTCATGAAAAGAAAGGTCTGCAGTGTAATGACCTTGATAATATTGAATGAGGGATAAATATCCCTTACCCGATAAGAATATAGTAGGTCATTGAAAGACTTTTATATATCTAAAAAGGTATATGAAGATTAGAGTTTAAGACGTCAAGTGTAGCTAAATATATAGAGATCATGTTCTTTTCTGAGATTAGACCTAAGAGAGGTTGGTCATGCCAAATGACGATAATCATTATCTTGGACTTGGATAATTGTTAAGTCCAAGCGCCAGACCCATGCTGTCTTAGACTTGACTGGTACCAAACGCCTTAGGTCTGGCATGCGTGTCAGACCCACGCCACTTTAGACTTGGTTGACTGCTAAGTCTAAGTATATTGGGTCTGACATACATTCCAGACCCGCACTATTTTAGATTTGGATGACTGTCAAGTCCAAGCGTCTTGAGTTTGACAAGCGTGTCACACCCACACTACCTTGAACTTGATGCATTGTCAAGTTCAAGCGACTTGATTTGATTGATTGTCAAATTCAAGCATATTAAGTCTCACGTGTGCCTCAAATCTATATATTTTGAAGAACCAAACAAAAGCTAAATAAATAAATAAAAACTTAATAAAATTTACTCATCAGACATCAATTCTAACGTTTTGGATTGATACACTCAGTCCGTCATAGTTAAAGTTAGGTTTTATAAATTAAGTAAATCACTCTTAGCTTTTAAAAGCTCTTGCGATTGATCCTATTTGACCATGTACATTGTAGATAATTAGTTAGCATGATTTTTTAATCATTCTAATTTAATCTTTAAATTTAATTTTTTAATTGTTTTTTGATTTTTTTGAGTGTGTTTTTTTTCAAATTTCATCTTTAGATTTTTTCTCTATCAAAACCTACCCTCATTATTGTTTTTACTATTTTTTTTGTTTTTATAAGTTTTTTTTTAATAATTGTATCATTGAGAGTTAAGCTTTTTAATTAAACTCGGGTTCAAAATTTAACGAGTTATAAGTTTTAAAAATTAGATTAGATTTAAAAGATTTAAAAGATTCATCTAAATTTACCTTTTTATTTTTTTAGAGCTGATTTTGTTTTTTTAAGTTTTGCTTTATTATTTATTACTTTTATCTTTTTTTACCTTTTATTAGGTTAGTATTTGGTTTTTTTTTAATTATTTCATAGGTTCAAATCTTAGTTCAAATCTTATTCTTTTTATTCTTTTTTGTTTTTTTATCAATTTTTGATATATATTTTTATATTATTTAAATTACCAAAGTAACTTGAGGTTTGAATTATTTTTATCCTGATATTTTGTATATAATTTTGTTTTCAGCCAGCTACGAAAGATCTAAGTAGCCACGAATCAAATTACGAAACAGGGTAAAAATATCAATCTTAAAAACAACAAAAAGGAAGGAAAGCACATTACCAAAATAGTCTTACACCTGTCAAGCGCAAAAGAGAAGATAATAAAACTGGACCCACGTCGCATGCAATGCCGCAATCCTCACTCCTCCTTTCACAGCAAATAATATAAAGGGTGCAGTGCACAGGCAGACACACCTACTCATCCCCACCCATCAATCCGCCTTTCTCTTCCGGCTCCGCTCCCAAACCCCTAAAAATTATAATAAAAATCATCCTTCAAATTCCCTCTCCCTCTGAAAAATGGCAAGCAGTATCTCCGCCACAGCTGCAAGCGAGCCAGAGCACAGTACCAAAGAAAGAGAAGAAGAGAATGCAACTTCAACTAGAGCAGCGGAGGATGAAGATACTGGAGCTCAAGTTGCACCTATCGTGAAGCTGGAAGAAGTCGCTGTTACTACTGGCGAGGAAGATGAAGATGCCATCCTTGATCTGTACGTTTTTGGTTATTTTTTTAATTTTTTGAGTAAAATGTGAATGGTTTATGATGGGGTTTTTTTAGGAAGGCGAAGTTGTATAGATTTGATAAAGAAGGGAATCAGTGGAAAGAGAGAGGAGTTGGGACTGTGAAGCTTTTGAAACATAAAGAATCTGCCAAAGTTCGTCTTGTTTTTCGCCAATCCAAGACTCTCAAGATCTGCGCTAACCATCTAGGTCTGCATGTCTTTCTTGTTAAATCAACTCTAATTTACTCTTCAATTTCTTGATGGGTTTCTCTTCTTTTGTCTGTTAATGTTATTATAAATGTATTAAGCTAGTGGTTTTAATTCGTAGAAACAGGACATGGGCTGTCGTTTTTTTCTCCTGTGATGTTTGTTTTTTGGTAAGTATTTGCCTTATTGTGTTGCATGAATGTTGCATTTCAGTTCTGCCGACAATTAATGTGCAAGAGCATCAAGGAAATGACAAATCATGTCTGTGGCATGCTGCTGATTTTGCTGATGGGGAATTGAAGGATGAGCTTTTCTGCATAAGATTTCCTTCAGTTGAAAGTATGTGCTTTTTTGCATCAGTTACTCTTTGATCTGCTATTACTTGCATTATCTTCTGGTGTCGAGAATATCTTCTTTCATGCTTTACGGCGTCATAATTCGTACAAGTTTAGGGTTTTTGACTTTCGTCATTGCCTTCTTTTCTAATTTGAATGTTGATTAACATTTAATATTTCCAAAGTAGGAAAGCTTTTTAGACTTGCTTTATGGTTTATATAATAATGGCTCAGCAGAAACTAATTGATGTGTAATGCCTGAGAGAGGAAGGGAAATGAAAGCATAATTGGAGTTTCTTCGTAGCCATGTGTCTTGGTAAATTCATGTAACTGAAACAATGAGTGAACCCAAACTTTTTTCTGGATGTGTATTTTGCCTGGGTGGGTTGGCTGCAAAGAGGTTCTTTGTTGACTGTCTTTGCATTGTGATGTATTTGCTAATTTTCATGCGTATGAATTCACTTAAGAGCATTTTAGGTGATATAAGGGCATAGCTATGTAGTTGATTAGCAAGTTTGGTCACCCACGGGATTGAGTATGACATATGGGCTCAGCACTTTTGGATTTCAAGCACAACATCAATATCTCAAATAATGTCGCAGTTCAATTAAATGCAACACTCAATAAACATCGTAATGCATTTCGAATCTTGCTATAAAACAGTGATCGAACTCATTAAATCTGAATTTGATTGTATAAGAAGTTTGATAGACATGACTCATATTAGTTTAGACTTGATATTGCACAATTTCTTGCAAAAATGCTCTTTTTTTAAAAAAAACTTCTTGAAGCTGCAGTTTACCCCTGATTTTCATCAATTTGAAGATTTGTTTCCTTAAGTTTTTAACGATTGCGTGACAATAAATTGAGTACTTCCTGTGTTTGTGGCTTGATATGGTAAATACTTGAAAATTAGTTTTTCAAATTCATATTGAGTTTGGTTCTCCACAATTTTCCTAACAAGTTTTCCATTATTTTTCAAATAAAGAAAAGACATGAAAAATACTTTTTTTTTTCCCCATTTATATACATACAAACACTTTTTCGCAATGTAAAATATTAAAATTATTTTTTCTTACACTTTCATATGTGGTTAGTCATAAATTTAATTTTTATTAGAAATCTAATACAAATATTTTACATGATAAGTTTTAATTTGAATGAAATAAAATTAATATTCTACAATTAGATTATCACAAATACAAGATATTAATATGACTATTATAAATTATGGTTTGTATTCTATATGAAAAATAGTTGTAATCTTGATGGATTTTTTTATTTTTTCAGTGAAAAACTTGTCTTTTTCAACAAATGAAATCTGTTTTTCAGCAACACACCCTTGATATCACATCATTTTTCTCTTTGGTTTTGTCTTACATTTTTGTTGACATGCTTCTGAACCGTGGTGAAGCTGATCTCTGTTTATGTTGATCTTGAAACATAACTAATTATGCAATTCTCGTGTATGATGATGAAGCAAGTTATTTCTGGAGCGTGGGTTTGTGATATCTTTGATGCTTTGGTTTTTGTTAGATTGCAAGACCTTCAAGGAGACTGTTGAAGAGGTGGCTGAGACTCAGGGAAAGAAAGCGGAGAGTAAAGATGCTGCAGATGCTGCTGGGCTCATTGAGAAGTTGAGTGTTGAGGATAGTAAAAAGGAAGAAAAAGAAAAGGAAGAGGTACCTGTTGCGGCCAAAGAGGTTAGCAAAACTACAGACGATAAAGTGAAGGCAGAGGTAGAAAAGAAGGACGAGCCTGCGTCGTCTGCATAGAGAAATGAAAGGGAGCTCAGCTGCTTGGGTTTCAGTATGTGTATTCGGTTCAGTGGTTGTGTTGGAACCGTGGGTGGCGGCTGGCTTTTGTTTGCCTGTTGGTCAAATAGGATCATTGTTAATAGATTGTCACAGACCATTTTCCTTAGCAGAAATCTGGGTCCATAGACTGAAAGACTGAACGAGTGCTTGCAAGGTCATCTTCTTTCTTCTCCCAAACCGTGTTTTCATCTGTTCTTTCTAATGCTTTTAGAGGTCTTTTTTACAAAATGACGCTGGCGTTTTAACCTCCGATTATAAAGCAGACAACATGCTGTTGCCATCGCATTCGCTGTCTTTCCATATTCATGCATAAATCATATAATGAAAGTCTTTCATGTAAAAAATATATTTTTGAAATATTAAAAAATCCAAAAAAATCATAAATTCAAAATCAAAAATTTTTTTTGGAATACAAATAGATAAGTTTTTGAGTTGCAACAAGAATAGTTAAAATTAGAAAGAATTAATCAATTTCAATGGTTTAACTATATTTTTTAAGGGCTTAATTAATTTAATTAAGGGTTTAATTAAAGTAAAGTTTAAGGTTGAAATTTAATTTAATTAAAATTAAAATAATTAATTAAATTTAAGGGTGCAGTTAAATATCTAATGGGATTGATTTAATTAAAAATTTAATAAAATTTTTATTAGGTTTAGTTGACTTAATCAAGAATGGGTTTAATTGATTTAATTAAAAATTTAATAAAATTTTTAATAGGTTTAGTTGACTTAATCAAGAACTCAATTGAAGGAGGTCTAATTTGGATTAATTTGCAATAATTAAAAAATTAAGGACTCAATTGAACTTTAGAGATCCTAATTGGTGCAATCAGGGCTTTAATTGAAAGAGATTCAAAGTTTGAAAGTTGATTAAGGATCAAATTGAAAAAAGTCACAAAGGCTAAGATGTAAGAGATGCACGAATTAAAGGATTCCAATCAATATTTACAAGGATGCAAGTACAAGGGAAAAATAAAAATATCAAAAATCCTAATTAAAAACTCTAATTTTCAATGTTTAGTATCAAGTGACATGTCATTTGAAATTCAATGAAGAAACAAAATGACATGTCGTTCAATCAATGTTCTTTCTCTTCTTCACCCAAAAAGCTAACCAAGAAGTCATTTTAAAATGAATGAATATGTCGTTTCTAACAACCTCAAGTAATATAACTGACACCAAACTACTAAGAAATTCTTCACCTACAAATTTCATCCATTTACACCAAACATTTACACTCCATTTGGCTCGACTAAATTGACAACATCTTGTCTCCAATTAGCCTCCATTACGTTGAACAAATCTAAGCTGATTGGGAACCAATCTTCAAATCAAGTGTGATTTGTTTCCAATGATAGGTTTATACCCTCTCTACATGATTCAAGTCTGTTAATGGCACGTTGACGTTCTAAGTCCCACAATAATTTCAACAAAATACCTTACACAATCAACCTTGATTGAAAAAGAAAACACCTATAAAAATAAGTTTTTGAAGATGCTTTCTCCTTTTAGGATTCACATAAAAGGAAAAGAAACATCATAATCTTTGAGAATATGTTATAGAATAGAGGGAAATAGCATAACTACCTAGATTCTAAAAAACCACCAAGGTTTTGTAATCTCCTGATTTTTTTTTCTTATAAAAAATGATGTTTTTAAATAAGAGGGAGGATAAAAACAAATGAAAATTACAGAGAGAATAAAGAGAAATACCAAAGGTTTTTGATAGTGAAAATACCAGAAAAATAGGGTGCAAAAGGTTAGAAGAAGAAAGGAGAATGAGAGAATAACACACAAACCAAGGATTAAGGGCTAGGAATAAAAAGAAAGAGACAAGAAATTCAAAAGAAAAAGGACAACATTTTGGAAAAAAGTATAAACTGGATCTTATGAGAGGGTGTAGCTCAATAAGCACACCCCTCATTTAACCCCTATTAAATTCACATTTTAATGTTTGTTGTTTATCTGTAGTGATTATTTGTTAGTTTCAAAGTTAAGAATGTGTTTTAATATAGCAAAATATATTTTGATATGCATTGTTTAGAAAAGTAAGCTCCAGAGGACTTAAATGCATAGTTTGATGTTTTCATTTAGTATCTTGTTATTAATGTGTTTTAATATAGCAAAATATATTTTGATATGCATTGTTTGGAAAAGTAAGCTCCAAAGGATTTAAATGCATAGTTTGATGTTTTCATTTAGTATCTTGTTATTAATGTGTTTAAGTAGCATCTATGATGTTTTGAAATTTTGTTTAATCATTCAGATTTGTTTTGATTATATGTATTAATAAATAATTTATCAAAACTATAACTATAGACTATTTTTGATAAAATACTGGGTTTAATCACGTTGTTTTAGTGTTAAGATTGATTGAAAACATATGTTAGATCAATGTAATGGTATTTATGGTTGAAGAGATGTGTTTCTGATTTTTTATATGATTTGATTTGGATCACGGTTATAGTTTCTTAGTTTTCTTCAGTTTTTGATATTTTAAGCAAATTATAATAGACATGTTTGAGTTATGCTAAGAAGATTTAGGTCACATTCAAGATTTTTAGTCATTTATAAGTTTAGTTAGTTTTTTTTGGGTTTTCTAGGTTTTTATTTGAATGTTCATAACCCTTTTTATATATATATAAATTGGTTTTTTAGCCTTTCTTGTGAGTTTAGATCAAAGCCTATACCTATATATTATCATTTTTCTTGTTTAATGAATAATTAAACCGAGCTTTTAATAAATAAATTTTTTAACTTTTGACTCATGCATCTTATAATCTATTTTTCATATTTGATGCATCATAATACTTTGATTCTCCATGTTCTATCTTTCTATATCTATTATTTGATGTAATCGAGTTTCAATCTTTGATTAGGTTTCTGGGTTTATATTGATATTCATTATGTTCTTGGTAAAATTCAACCAAAATATCATTTGATCTTTGTTATTTTTTTTACGGGTGAGGGTTGTGTTCTTGGTTTTTGAGCCAGGCTAGGAAGCCTAGTCCATGTAGACGAGCTAAGCCTCTTAAGTCTTAAGATCATATTTGACGAGACAAAAATTTACTAAAGAAAAATGTGTTTTAGAGTCTTTAAAATTATGTTTGGCAAACATGTCCTAATATTTTTTCAGTAACCTTGTACCTTTTTTTTTTTGCCAAACACAATCTTATTTAAATATCAATTAAATCTCAAATTTTTAAAGGATGATTTTACAATTAATTTTGTGTCTTTTATGTTATTTTTTTACTCTTTAATATTTAATATTTGAGATTATAAACTTATATGTAAGGCGTTTTCCCGATATTAAATAAAATTTTTTTGTTAAAAAATATTAAAACAACAAAAAATTCTTCAAGAAAAAATACATTTATATTTAAATTGCATATGGTCAAGTATAAAAAAAAAATCTTGTTCGCATTTTTATAAAAAAAATATGAAAAAAAATACATTGTATTATTTAGCATTTTTTCTTAAAAAAAATTAAAAAAATAATTTTTATATTTTGCATGTATTATGAATTTAATAACAAGTTTATTAAAGCCACGAGGGCTTACCTAAATTTCAAAAATAATAAAAAAATTTATTTATTTATTTCTAATATTGAGAATTACAAACTTATACATAAAATATTCTCGATATTAAAAGAAATAAAATGCAAAAACCATGCTTAGGCTTTACCCTATAAAGTCATGATTCACTCCAATGAAGTGAAATTGCTTTAACCAATAAACAAACTAATGATTAGAAAAAAAACACATTGCTACCTTAATAATTTTTAAAGAAATAAACAATACAGCTTCCTAAAATGTACTTATAATAATATTATTCAATGTATAAAATATTAATTCTCTTATCCAACTCTAAAGATCAATTGGCAACTCCAAATCTTTCTTATTCAATAAAAAACAAAAACTTATTGTATTTTTATCTATATATTAAAAAATAACACCCGTACACTTGTGAAAATCAAGATGATTTTTCTTTTTGTAAAGCAACAACCAAGATCACTCGTGTGATGTGTCGCGTTTTTTTTTTTTTATCAATTAATGACCTGGTATCAAAGACTGCCAGAATGTTTCAAGTTTGATCAGAGGACACAAATCACCCAAGCAATAAATGGATGGATTTGAGTGCGTGTTATGGGATATAGATTCTTACTTAGCCCCAGGTGCAGTTTGAATTTGCAGCTGACTGGCACTTTTGGGTCTTTGGCGACAGGTTCAGCCTCACCCAGAGTCTCGGGGGCTGCACCATGGTAGTTTCAAAACTCAACATGGGAGGTATTAAAACCTCAGGCCTGCTAAAGAAAAAGAAGTGGAGAAAGAAGCAGATTAGGGAGAATTAACACAGTTCAAGAGCATAAAAAGTCAATAGGAATTATAAATGATCATCCATCTTTCTTGTCCATTTGCATTTTTCCCAAGATATTTACGTATAAACACTCATTTCTGAACATATTTTTCAAACATTCGAGTTCATAAGCAGTACATGGGATTGGCATGTGAGAACAAAAACAGGTAACGAATTCCAACTCAACAGCACAATGTACATCTTTTCTTCAATTCTATAAGATCTTCTTTTCATTTGTAGAGTCGTGACAAAAACCTATGACCTCAATGCTGCGACCCTTGTGCCTTGAAAATCTGGAACAAGAAAGGAGCAGCAAGCTATTTACAGATTTTCCTGTTGCCAAAGGGGGCGTATACAAATGAAAGCTGAAATGTAGATGTTGTAAAGCAACCACCCAGTTCATTCTTACAAAGAAATAACACGAAGAATGTCAAACCACAAATCCAATCCACCAACACATCACCTGGAGTAACAAACAAGGTGCACAGTTAGATGCAAGCCAGCAAAATTCCAAGTGCCACCACTAGAATTTCCAAGTAACTCAGATAGAAATGAATGCCAGACATGAAAAATGGCCTCTGCATCAAAAGGAAGCAAGAACTTACCCTATGTCTTCTCACTATGGGACAAAAAAAATTGAAGGGGCCCCGATACGTGACCACTAAGCAAAAAGGAAAGAGTACTATTCCTGTCTATGGCATCTTCAAAGCCTGTTTCAACTGTGCAAATGCTGCTGGATGCATTCTACTAATAGCTGAATTAAAAGATTCTCCATGAAGAGTAGCACATGTTTGAAGATTCTCTCTTACTGAGTTCTCCAAAGACCATCGTTTTATAGGATCTGAAAATTTAATCTGGAGAAGAACATGTTAGAGAAATTATCACACATGGTCACAGATTTCATCATTGAAATTCAGTGCCTCAGGTAAAACAGAAGAATGTTAACCTGTCTTTTCCTGTACTCTCTACTTGGAATTATGCCTTCACCATGAAACTTGCTGGAGCTCATGTTATCACCACTGCAATTATTATAGGAAGGTTAAGAACGAGTCAAGTGACTAGAAAAACAAAGTAATCACCAAATCAAATTGGATTGTACAAGGGAGGTAACCTTGACTCTTCCTCTGTTAAATCGTCATTTGCACCCAAAATTACACTTGTACATACACTGCATGAATTAAAGCTCATGAAGCGGGTGTAGGTCATTGAAAGCAGTTGTAGCAAATGATACCAAAATTCAAATTTGAAACTGCACCTGAGGATCTGATCAAGTTTATCAACGACTTGAGGCAGTCTTAGTGTCAAAATTATTGAAAGTGCTAACCCAAATGTCTTTTTCTGATCAGAAGAAGCATTATCTATCTGTACAATAATATTAAAACGAAGACAAAGTTAACGCAGCGAGGCACGCTGGCCATGAACACTAGAAAAGCATTATGCTGGAGTCTATATATCAATGGTACATTCAGCACATTGATTTCCTCACTTCTAGAGATGGCATGAGTTGCAGTTAATTATAACAGTCTATGCATGGGAATGTCTAACCATCATTTGAAACTATTTACTTGCAAAATACTCCACAATGGATGCGTGCATAGAAACTAAAATAATTTAACAAATTATAAAAGGACAAACATCAAAATCAGTCAAAGCATCTTTGAAATGAAAGCATGATTTACTGACCTTGTCAAGCCATATGTCAACCAAACAAAGAAGTATATTTTCCTCAATTGGAATGTCTGCCTGCTGGAGAAGCAATGAAAGTGATGGTTCTGCTGTCAATTGGGCAAGGTAATTGGTGTTCATCACCAAAATCCTTGCTAGAATTGCAGCTGCAGATGCTTTAACAGCTGCCTTGGAAGGTTCAAAATCATCTCTTCCACTTAAACATATCATGATTAGTTTCTAGCAAAAAAACATACAAATGGTTAAAAGATTTCCAAAACATATCAAACAGAAACCATATAACTGATAATAGGTTGCAAGAATCTAACACAAGAACTACACTTACTTGCAAAGTACTGCTAATAAGCGGGGGCACTTCAGCAGGGAAGCACTGCAAAATGAGAAAGGCAAGTCACAAAGCTGAGTACTCACAACTACCAAACAAGCTCCAGTGGCTAAAACGACCAAAAATCTCCCAGAATCATCACAAAAAATTTAGAATCCCTGGTAAACCAAGGCTCTGCTTTAACTTTGAAAACAGTTCTGTAGTTTTCATCTATATTTTTGTCTCTATCACAGAAACATTTCTTCAGAAAAATAAGAAAATACATCACCAGCTATTATTTTTTGAAAATAGGAAAGAAAGATCACCCTTAAATGACTAATTGACAAAGGGATTAAAAATGTAAACCAAGCATGTCCCTTGTTTTCCAGGTTCTCAAAAAGCTCAAAGATTCCAATTTTACAGGGAATAGTTTTCAGTTTTAACTAATTAAAACATTTTCTTCAATTTTGTACTCTAGCAATTCTCTACAAAAATGACAATTTTTTCACAATTAAAAACTTCCCAAATGGTCTGTGTTTTCCATCGTACATTTTTTTTCCATTTTTTTTCTCTATCAGAGCATTCTCAGTTGTTATTGAAAGCATAATTTTGCATGACACAGTTAGGAAGTTAATAAGTATATTACTCCAAAGGTTAAACAGAAACAAACTAATTACATATTCCTTGGTCATGGTCATTTAATGACAGATATTAATGGTAGAAAATGCCATGGTAACCAAAATTTTTACTCATTATATGGATTGTGCTTATGAAATCTAGTTGGCAATCCATGAAAAATAACTACAATCTGTTTCAAATTCCATAAACACAACAGGATAATAGATTTCAATAAGATAGAAGGTTAAAGTGCCAGGAGTACAAAAAATAAACTGTTATCTCTTCATGATTCAGTACACAATAACAACCATAGGCTGTGCCACTGATGTAACATGGCAAGCAGAAATAATTATACTAGAAAGGTCTAGATAATTTGCATGTATGTTGTAGGGCATTTTAAGTACGTGATCGGTGATGCAATGATTTAGGAAAAAAAATACAAACGAGGAGTATTCCGTGAAGCACAGATTGATGTCAATTTTTCTTCTTTCAGCATGTTTGACTAGAAAAAAACTATATGGGCATACTCCAGAAGATGCCTCATGATTTACTGAATTTTTCGGCTGAGAAAAAGAGAGAAAATACCAGCATAAATAGTTATTTTAACATGTAGGGTTTAACATTACCAGGACCGACCAGGTAGGTCAAATGTGTTTTGATTGAAAAAGACAAATCCGGACAGCAATAATTTTGAGGCACCAAAGATTAAGTCAGTATAGATATATCAAATAATCTAAGAGCATCAGGCAAGAATTTGTGTTTACCGAGGCACTTGCCAGATATCAAGAGATGGACATGGATAAATTTAAGAGCACAAAAGTTTCTGTAGCCTGCAGTTTTAATCAGCACACAGCCTCTCTTTCCCTCCTTAATATAACACAGAAATAAATGATGAACTTACTGTCATAAAAGATAACAAAATAAAGAGCTGTTTCAAGTTCAAATATCAGATAAAGGCTGCAATTAGATTCAGGAAAATTTAAAATTAGGTACCTGTACTAATATATCGATGATAGGAAGAGTTGATAATAGGCCTCTATCATTAACATTTCCAACAATCAGATCAAGAACTTTGGCAACGCTGGAAGCATGCATTCTTAGAAATTCAGTCCCACCCAAAATTATGTAATCCTCCATGATATTTACAGCGACCTGCAATTACATTAAAGTCAACAAAATTTCATCAACCAATTATAGCAACTGCAGGTTTGCTGTTGACGAAACTAGATGCAGAACAAAAGAGCTATACTTTAAGACAACAAGACCAGGCACACCACTTGCATTGAGCATTAAATACATTAATAATATAATAGATACTACAATAAATCCAACCTGCAAGTGGTCGAAACTTCTTTCCATGATTTCCACGAGACATGGGAAGTACGCTAGCAGTCGAGGCTCCATTGCAGGCGCATGGGAAAGTGTAGCTTCCCATAACTGCATGGTTATGCCAGTTAAATTTGCTATTATCAATTAACTACTGAAGGCAGCATATGGAAGACTCACACAATAAATAAAAACTAGGCATGGGAAACTAACCAGCATGCCATCCTCTAAAAGATTGAGTATATCAGGGCTATTTATATCAATTCCACCATGCAGAATAGGCAATAGCACATTGTAGCAAGTAGGTGACTGGTAGCCAAGTTCAACCACAAAATTCCGCAAAGCAATGAGAAGCTGAATCTGCAGAAGACTCTCACCGGAAGCCTCCTCCCAAACCTTTTCAAACAACATCAAGAAAAACAATGACATCAGAAAGGCCAAACCATAGTATGTGTGAAATGTGCATGGTATGATTATATTCAAGAATCACTGGAGCGAAACTCTTAGTTCCACATACTTTAACTCGATTTCTTCTGAACTTAACCACTCAGAAATTCAGAAAGAGTTCACTCAGCAGAACACCTTTATTTAACAAAAATGTTGTGTTCTTGTCAATGTAAAAAGACATGAGATAAAATGTTTTTCTTTATGGTATACAACACTAACAAGTTCAAGCATTAGAATAACAGAAAATATAATGGCTTGTCCACTACCTTCTGAAAAAATTGCACCAACTTGTTTGCAAATGGAACGATCTCATGGACGTGTCCAATAAGAACAGATATCAAATTCAAAACCTGAACCTGAAATTACATGAATGAATAGAAAAACTACTAAGAGCACATTAATGAGGTAAGAATAACATGGCAGTTGAAATCATAAATAATTCATGTAATTCATGCTTCCACATCACAGATTGGAAATGTGTGGTTCACAAATTTTAAGCATTTAAAGATGGTATCACAAAGAAGCAGAAGGATATTCTTGAAAAAGAATATATCCAAAATCAGATTGACGTACAGAATCAATGATTTCTGAACATGCATTTTTCAAATTCTTTAAATTAAGTATTCATTTAACTAACTTTTACAGAGACAAGAAACACGCTATATTTTTTAAAAAATATTTAAACTATTGAACTAGCTATGAACAACATAAAAAATTGCATCTAAATAATTTAAATTAAATATATAAACACTCAAAAGATTCTTTTCCTTACAAATAATTTTCTAGCTAGCTCCATATAATTTCTTTAAAATTAAGTATTTAAGAACAATGGTGAAGATAACGCATCCTCTTTTTTTTTTTTTATAGGCTGGAAGCACTAACATTTTTTTTCTATGATAAGACTCTTGGCTAGAATAACTTATTTGAAAGGTAGGGAAAACAAATACCCTAAAAACTTCTACAATCAAATATTTTGGTAGAGCTTGTGTTCTATAAAGTTAAAAATTGGGGCATGGATAGAAGTTCTAAGAATTCTTTAGTTTATAAAATGGCTTTCTTATTACATTATCTAAAGGTGTGATAAAGTTCTACATAAGAGTCAAAAGTGACATGGTAAAACAAAAAAAATCTAATATAATTACTGAATGGATTAATATTATTATTTTTGAATTTTGATGTTTTTATATTTACTGTCTTATTTTTTAAGCATTTTTAAGCTTTGATGGTCAAAATATAGTGCCGATAAGGTACTATGTAGTTTAAGGATGATAATTTAGGAAATCTTTTTTATATTATTTAAGGTTTTATATAGCTTCTAAATAGACATTTAAAGAAAATTATGGGATTGGCATTTTAAAAAAATACAATTGTTGGGAATAAGGGAGGGTGCTTTATATATAGTTTACGAATGGACACCCATCCCTAAGATTCATCCAAAATCAATGATAATAAATGCTTGACATCCCTTTTTTTTTTTTCACATTGGGAGATGGGGTATATAATTTGGAATGGCTAAAAGAGGAGAAGGGAATTAATCTATGTTCCTTAAAGAGATGCAGGAGGTTAATAGCAAAAGCAAGCAAAAGTATCCACGCAATGACTATCAAGGTGAACCACAAGTATCATCTTACCTTCGAGTCAAACTCCTGAACCTCCTCAACCAACTTAAAGCACGAATCAAAGCAAATAGGAAGGAGATCTAAAAATTCTTGCTCTGAGAAGTTTGCATCCTCAACATGCAAACACAAAGATCGACAAGCTGCAAGCTAGTGCAATGAATTACAATTTCAGTAGTTGAAACAGAAAATGCAAGGAACAAACAGAACATTCAAAGCCCCAAAAGCGAGGAAAAAGGAGAGATGTGAAGGCACATAACGGAGGTTAATTCAAGCATCATACCTTAACAGACAGGTTTTTGTCTTGTAGCAATCTGATCAAACTACAATACACTGGTCTCTTTGTGTCAGCTTTAATCTGCAAAGAAAAAAAAAAAAGAGCAACCACAGCAGGAAATATCAAATCTCTTGGAACAGAAGCCAGAATAACTGTATAATGTGTCGGCACATGGGAACATCAGCCTACTTTATTTCCAAATAACAGGAACAATATTCTAGATTAACTCCTGAGCATGCATAGAGCCACAATATGGCAACTTCTAGAGATCATGCTAGGAACCAACATGCTGAGAAGAAACAGGACAAAACGCATACACACTTCATTCTTGACAATGAGGTATAACAATTTCATTTTCTTCTTGAAGAGGAAAAGGAAATGTTACAAGTACTTAAGAGTTCTCTACCAAAAAGCTAAAAAGTGTCATTACCTCAGAAACCCATTGTCCTAGTATCAGTGCAACTTTTCGATGGATAACACACATATTTGGATGATCATTCGACAGTTCAAGGGATAAAGCACCATTAAACCTGTAATGAATAGTTTCCAAGTGAAATAGAGAAGGATGGATCATCATATAGCCCATCAAAATATATACCAAGTAGATTAAATTTGGTTATGAAACCACAATCTAACCAGCTAGTACAATTCCAAAAATTTTGAAAAACACATGCAGTTAGTGATCAAATAATATCCTACTCATTTTCCTCAGACATCATGTTCCTTAAACAACTGTTACATCAGGAAATATATCCTCTCCATATTTCCAGAAGCATTATCGAATCTGGAAATCCATCCCTATCCAAACACCCTAAAACCACACTTACTAAATTTGCAAGTAGATACTACAGGTATGCAAGTGGTTATCCCCAAATGACAAACCCCATTTCATTAACAAAATTCTGAAGCTAATGGCACCAGCTAACAATTCGTGTTTAAAA
The DNA here is from genome assembly GCA_015852605.2 of Populus deltoides. Classification (NCBI taxonomy): domain Eukaryota; kingdom Viridiplantae; phylum Streptophyta; class Magnoliopsida; order Malpighiales; family Salicaceae; genus Populus; species Populus deltoides. Next base: position 2,072,015 of record CM027585.2, on the reverse strand, counting down.
CCAATACCTTTTAATGTGACTGCAATTAATGATAACTAATTCAAACAACATACGGATTGATTAAATAACAGCAGTAGCATAGATTAGAATTCTTATACCAATCTTTGAAGCTGAGGTAGTTAGAGAGCTCATAATAAACATATGCAGCAGCACCATAGGCAGCATCTTTAAGAAGTAGCCCAGGAGTGATTTCAGTAACTGATGTTGGGCAAGCATTCATTGCCTCCTGAAGGATGGACACCACAATAGGACCCAACAGCTACAAATAGCAAAGAAACAACATGAGCTCACATCTGTTAGCAGAGTGCTTTGCAAATTTTTAATATCAATCATTCTAGAGTTGAAACTTCACCTACCTGGCTATGGTTTTCAAACAATACTATGTATAAAGCTTCAGCACAAGGCCTCAGTTTTTCAGTCCACTGAACCATATCCTGCTCATGATGAAAAGATTCTGGGTTTTGATACAACTCCTCCAAATCACTAGCAGTTAGAACAAAATACCTGACAAAACATCAATCTCACATAATTATTTGAAAAGTAGATCATCATCACACAGGAGATCCAGAATGCTGAAAGATATGAATAAAGCATTTGGTGCCATATCTTATATCTCTTATCATTACCCAACCACGTAGAGATCCATGAAGCAAATAGAAATTCTGCAAGAGGGGGGAGGGGAAGCAATGTTTGACTTGAGATGTGATTAGAGCAACAAGATTTGGCTCATATCCCACATGAAGAGAAACACGCATTGATGAATATTAAAGTAGCAGTTAAATTTGATGAATGTCCAAGTACTTTTCTTGGAGGCATGGTTAGCATGAAGTTGAACCTGTATTTAATGGAGTATAGACACTTTCTTCAAAAAATCAAAGAGGGCAAAAAGAGCCCAAGATTTGGGTAATCCAAGATGTGAGATTCTGGAGTACATGCTTCGCATCAAAATACAGAGATGACCTATCAACAGTGCTAAATTGTTTCCTTTATGAATCCCAAACCCTAGAGCAGCAATCATAAGTAAAAAAAAAAAAATATACAGCTGCAGAGCTTCATTCAATCAATTTTAAGAATTGAACCCCCATGCATTTGAAATTGAATATTCTTATAAATTATAGGCAAAATAATTAAGCACAAGTTGAGGTATCATTACCTCCTTATTAACACATTACACAAATGTATTATTCGTTCACTTGGAAGAAGAGAAGTCAGGACACCACCAACAGCATTGGAAATGTTCTTTTTCATCTGCTCCACTGTAATCACACTTTCATCCATCACCCGCCCAGTTAGGTTTAGCTTATACTCCTTACACTCAAGGACACACTTCACCATTACCATGCATTGAATCAGGAATTGCTCAAATGATAAAATATATGGATCTGGATCAGTTATCTTGTTTAAACAGAAATCCATGACAGGAGGAAGAACAGACTTGTCGCCAAATGAATAAGGATGTCTGCCCTGAATTGTGACCAAAACCTTCATTAATTTGGTACATGCCCTCTTTATGAAGTCCCAAAATTTAGGATGTCCCTTCTGGAAAGATGAATCTGTCGAACAACACAGCACAAGAAAATTAGTTTACTCCTAAATAAGTAACGTGTTAAGAGAAAAAGAAAGAAAAGGGAAAGGCTGAGAATAAAAGAGCCTGCTTAAGCTTCTTCTCCATTCAATTATACATGCATATGGAAATAACACTCTTGGCATATAAATATGGAATGGTATGCAGGATAATGAATCCAATTCAATATTTCTATATAACTTTTTCTCCTGCTCTTTCTAGTTAATAAAGTGTTCGTTAAATATGAAAATTGATGTCAGTTTAGGACATTCTTACTTGTATAACTGAATAGCCAACACTAAAATTTATATGTAGCCACAATACACGTTTTCCAAATGTATGGCTTATAGGATCTCTAGAACTACTTTTTTCGTTTTTTGTTTTCTTCTTTTTTTGTTTTTTTGTTTTTTTTTTTTTTGGGGGGGGGGGGTGTTTATCAAACACAGATTACCACAGCTCTCAACTAGGATATGCAAAACAAATAGAAGTTTGAAAACAAGAGCATTATCTCACAGTATGGGAGAAATGACTGAATGGCTTTCAAGAGTATAGGGGAAACCTCCTTGACTGGTTGGACCTCCTGACAGATTTAAAAAAAATAAAAAATCAAAAGCTAATCTCCCAGGTTAAATTGCAATATAGAGTGTGCCAAACTCTTAAATTTGAAGAAAGGAAATAAAGAGAAAGAACTGAATAACTACCTGTACACATTTTGAATCACTTGGAAACCCTGAAATAATCAATTGGCGAATTATTTTTAAGCATAATAGCCATCTCTCACTCATTAGATACAGCTCATCATGACGCTGTTCCAGAGCATTAGAAGTATAGCTTTGTGCAAGTGTAGAGAAACTATTTAATATAGCTTGAACATCACTCTGCCAAAGGCCCCAGCTATATCCAAAGAGATGGGATGTTATCTGCCACAAAAAATGGTGATATGTGAAACATGTGACCATAACTCTGATATAAGACATAACTATTTGTTTGAGAGAAAGTTTCTATCTGTGCACTTTAGTTACAAGATCATAAAAATCATGACCATTGCTAGGAAATGCCTACCCATAACTGATATCATTAACTCATTATAAGGCCAGTACTGATATCTATGAACATTCTGAATCCAGCAGCCTGAAATGCTGATACTTCTGGCACAGGGCTTACATAAATGCTGTTCCACTCAGGAACATAGTCATCAACAACAGGCCTACCATCCAAACTTCATTCACATTTGGATGAAGTGCACTTTTTTCATTGTCAGGTTGGATGACATTTGAAACTGAATAGCATGTAAGGAAATGGGATAAAGAATACTACCATAAGGGATAATACTCAGAAGTTATACCTCTGCATAGTTCCTTTGGTCAACAGTAAGACGTTTAGTGGATAATTCCTTCAAAGTTCGGAACAGAATCAAAAAAATCCTGTGAGAAGTAAGGACATCTGCCGATTGAAGTTTGTTCGCTAAAACTGAAAAGAGCTCTGGCCTAAAAATATTGAAATGAGAGATCAAGAAATAAAGTTAGCTGAATGAAGTAACTCAGGTACCTTAGAACAGAAAAGAAGAAAGAACTACTAGTAGGGACAAGATCAGTAATTACAACAACAGGCAATATAAATACAGGAGTTAGCACTAATTACAGAAAGTACAAGATTGCCAAACTAAAAAATCTTCAACAATATCTAAATCACTAAATGCATAACCATTAGTTAAAAAAAAAATCATTCAGCTCAGAGCATCCATAACAACTTTGGATCTATTTGTAGTTGCTAGTCAAAGATTGTGATGTTTTGTCACAAAAACTTATGTAAGAAAAGCAACTGCATTTTTTACCCTATTTTCACCTTTGTATTCATCAAGATAATTTCATAACTTTCAATTGATAGCAAGACAGTAATGATAAGGATGACAAACATTGAAACAGAATTACAATAGACTATATTCTCCCATTGTTTGCAAGAACTGCATCTTGTTCAACCCCCCTCCCCCTAAAACCCCGAACCCCCTGCTCATGCATAAAGTAAAAAACTAAAAATAGTATAAAAAAAACGAGTATTCCACCCTAAATTTAATATTCAATATCAAAGTGAAACTTCCAAAAGAGAAACAACAGTCAACCTCTACAAAAGAAACATCAGGCAAGTATTAGCAACCCACTCTAAAATGTACTTGCAACAAAATATCCTTTAAAAAAATCTAAAACCAGTAACTAGAAAAACAACCACCGATGAAAGCATATGATATAGAAATAAAATGCCACAAACACATACCATTCTCTTGGATAATCAAGGCGAGCAATCTTGGAAATAAGAACCGCCAACAGTCCAGCTATCTACATCGATTAAAAAAAACACATTTGAATTACAAATTAGCAAAGCAAATCAGAACCCAATCTTATGAGCTCCAACTTACAAAGTTAAGATCATCACCTTATCGTTCTCTTCTCTCAAATGCGACAGTAATTTTTGTCTCAAGTGATTTTTCTCTTCACTGCTTATTGCCCTGCTCACAAACCAAAATATCATCTCATAAACCACGCCAAAATCAACAAAAATCCAAAAAATGCAGCTCAAATTATAAAAACAACGAGACTAGAGTCTTACGCAGAATCCCTCCGGTTCCTCCAGTACCGATTGATACTATTCTTAAAGTACACCGAAGCTAATAATCGAACATCGACTTGCGAAGCTAAATCTGCTGCAGTTATAACTTCCTAGAAATAAATTCAATTATTCACACATGCATTGCAATTTGAACTGAACTTAATCCCTATAAAATACAAAATAAAAACCGAAGAGAGCGAGCGAGAGAGGGTTTACCATTAAACAGGAGCAGAAACCAGGCCGACTCTCGAACTGCGAGAGCGCCGCCTCGGCTGGCTTGCGGACGCTCTCATCGCCGCTCATTGAATTCGTCAATAAAGAATATATCGTGCCTAAATCGGAAGCTGAGAGCGCCATAGCTGCTGCTCCTTTTTAGCCTTTTCTCTCTCGCTTTGAATCGGATCGAAGAAAATTTTGAAGTGATTTTGAATTAATTTTTTGAAGATTTAATTAATTTTGTGCTCATTAAAATGGTACTTTAATGATTGATGTTTGTGATTATGCTTCTTGGTGTTTCTAGAAGCTGAATAATGAAGCGAGAGAGAAACCGGACAGGAGAGAGGAGGAGCTAAAAAGAGAAGGAAGTACAATGCTGTTTGGGCGCAGTTTATAATGGGTTTGATTTCCTTTCTGGTGGTCTCTATAACCTGGAAAATCTGGGGACTCGGGTCATGTGCGGACGAGTCTAGTTGCTTTCTTGTAAAGTGTGTTTTCATTGTATGATTAGTATTGTGTTGAATTAAATTTAAAAAAAATTATATATATATTAAAATAATTTTTTTAATTTTTATTACTAATATACTAAAATTAAAAAAATATAAAAAAACAAAAGTCATTGCACTCCTAAATAAATTCTATCAATTCTTCTATTCCAATTTTATAAAATAAAGTTCTATTTTATAGTTCAAAAAATAAAAATAAAAAACAATTTTTTTATTATTTTAATATTATAAAGTGTTAAAAACTTTAGTTTAGTCATTGAAGTTCTAAATTTTGCATATTTTACGCAGTTCATGACGTATACTAGGCTTTCAATTATTTAAAAATATTCTAATTGATTTATTTTTTTACCTTTATTCTTGAACATTTATACACTTATATCAATTAATGTTCTGACAGTGTTATAGTCATCTTTAAAAAAATTATCGAGAATCTTCTCAATATAATAAGACTAGGACAAAACAAGTTTATCAGATGTCCTAAAGATTTTTATTTTTAACATGACATCTACAACACCCGAGTCTTTAACGTCAAACTTGTTAATTAATATTTTCTTAGTAGACTTGATCATGTAATTATTATTATCTAAAATTAGCATATCATTCATATAAAGACATGCAATGATATAACATTTATCTATGTTTTTCATATAAATATATTTATCAACTTAGTTGATTTTGAACTCATTTGATAACATAACCTTCTCAAATTTTGGATGTCATTGTTTAAACGTTTGTTTCAAACCATATAATGATTTGACAAGCTTACAAACTTTCTTTACTTGTTTATTGACAAGAAACCCTCCGAGTTATTCTATGTAGATCTTTCAATCAAGGTCACCATTTAATAAAATTGTTTTTACATTCATATGTATTTCAAGTTTATTAATAGCTTCAATGGCTATTAATATTTGTATGGAAATTATTCTTGATATGAGTGAATATGTGTTTAAATAACCCACACTTGTTGTCTAAAACCTTTAACAACAAGTCTAGTTTTATATTTGTTAATAGTATTGTCGCACGTGTGCGGCGTCGCGACGAATATTCCACTTCATCAATGTATCTGGCAAATATGAGAAATATAAGAAGACAAGGATTCCTTGTCTTTTATCAATGGAAAGCAGGAAAGGGAGTCGTCACCTAGTATTTTGGTCACTAAGAACCCTAACTGGTCTCAGAGATCAGGTACGGGGACTAGTTGCATAAAGAGAAGGTATTAGCACTCCAAATACGTCTTACCTAAAGTAACCTGCATTGTTTGATTGTCTGATAAAAAATCTAAAGTGTTATTGTATTTCTAATTATTGGTCCGTTTATGGTTTAAGAAAAGTCCTCCTCAGTAAAGAGGTCCTTATCTTATCGGATAAACATAAACGTTCTAACATCAATAAAAAAAGGAACTTCCTTTTTAATATCGGGAATATGTTTTACATATAAATTCATAATCTAGATACTAAAAGAAAAGAAACAAAATATTTTTTGGATATTTTTAAAATATTGGCCTAGTTCTTATGACTTTAATAAACTGGTTATTAAAGTCAAAATGCATGCTAAAACATATATTATTTTTTTTATTGTATGAAAATACGATGTGATGATTTTTCTTATCTTTGAGAGACTTGGTCGTATGTATGAAAACAAAAACATTTTTTTTCAATGTTTTTGAAAAAAACCATGTATTTTAATACCAGATTTGTATCTTTACGGTATAAAAATACAAACCAATATTAAGCAAAATTCAGTAGAAAAATATGCAGAAAATCATAAATTTTTTTATGAATTTTTTTTTGGATTTTTAAAAATTTTTAGGGCCGGGCCGGACCCGACTTAGAAGTTTGGACTAGGCCAGGAACGACCCGGCCCACTGTTCATGTGTAAATAGTAGGATGTGAATTATAATTCACGTCTCTGTTCACTAATGAAGAAGAAGAAGAAGAAGAAGAAGAAGAAGAAGAAGAAGGGGGGAAGGCTGACCTGCGATGGTTCTGACGATGGTGGAGGATAGCGTGGTGCCAGCGGTGGCTGCGGCAAAAAAGAAGAAGAAGAAGAAGAAAATCTGCAGGGGGAGAGGATCGACGGTTGCTATGGCTGGACGGTGGTCGTGTTGGCTTCCTGTGGTGGAGATGGTGGCTAAAAAGTTGACGGTGATGACAATGGTTATTGGGACGGCGGAGAAAGAGAGAGTGTGAAGAGACAGACGATAAAAAAAGAAAAATTATGGGGAGGAAGACTGGTTTTCGGCCGACTTTGGACCCGATTATCTCCACTCATGGAGCATGAAGATCAAATCTATTTATAGGCGGTGAAAGAGGGACATTTTGTTTCTTCTGGTGCAAAATCTCAGCCCTTGGTTCAACCCGAAAGCATCCCAACTATTGTTACTCATTTTTTGAGCCATACGTGCTAATAGAAATTGTGTATATCCCTTTTAAATCGAAGGCAAGAGTTTAGTTCAAGGTTGCTGGGAGATTGACAAAAGCCAAGAAGAAAGAAATGTTTTTCAAACCCTATTTCTGCTCTCCTTATCCTTCCCTTTTGCTGCCGAAATTGTCTGGATTCTTAGGCTAATTAGGAGTCTTTCTACTGCTAAATTCATTTCTTTGTTATCTGGTCTTTAAGGTTAGACAAATCCCTCAGAAGTTGCACTAAAAAACTGATTCTGCTGCTATCGCAATTTTTTATTCCAATTTAGGCCTTGATTCTGACTTGGTTTCGTGCAATATCTGACCGTCCCGGCTATATTCTGTCACTCATGACATGTTGAAGAATTGAATTACAACTTTATTGGGTCCTAGGGCTCACTATTCTTATGGTAGACTCTTAGTCAAATTGGGATGCTTGGCATTGCCAGTTTCCTGAATTAGATCAGGAGATCCTTTTGACCAACCAGGTTGCAGCCAGATTCTGTTCTTCAAAACAAATTTATATCATTTTTAATCCTTCATGAAAGTTGTAGTTTTGTACGCCTAGATGAATTTGGGTTTTTGAATCATTTGATTTTGATATTAGAAGCTCAAGATATTTCTGTTTGAATATCTAAACGTGAAAGCAGAGAATTTCACCGTGAGAAGGATTTTGACCTAAGTTTTGCACTAAAGACTCTACTTCCATCATAATTTTATTGGTCATTATTCTTAGGTCATACTCTCAGTCATATCGGGATGCTCGGCATTGTCAGTTTCTGAATCAGATCAGGAAACCCCTTTTTACTAACCAGATTGCTGTCAGATTATGTTTTTTAAAACGATTTTATCTCACCTCGAATCCTTCATCAAAGTTATAGTCCTAGACGAGTAGATGAATTTGGGTTTTTGAATCGCTTGATTTAGATATCAGGAGCTCAAGATATTCCTGTTTGAATATTTAATATGAAAGTAGAGAATTGTACTGTGAGAAGGTTTGGCCTGAGTTTATAGGTTTGATTCGAGGGACCTAATTGCAAGATTCTTAAAGTTTGAAGAGCAATTGCGAGCCAATATGGAGGAATTTTTTTTGGCCAAAGGATTGAATTAAAAAGATGCTAAAATAAAGGAGTTGATTTAAAATGAAATTAGAAGAAATTTCACCGGATTTGAAGGAATTGAAGAAACAGGGATTGGATAGAAAATAAAAATCTGCCACACTGAATTACGTGGTTGCTGCTGTGTTTACCTTTGCCTTATTTTTTCAGTAACAAATGACACCGTCATACATTGCTTTGCATTGTTTTTTTTCCTTTATTTAGCTGAGAAAAAGGCGGCACCATTTTGAAACAGCCCATTATGGTACTGTTTCTTTGTATTTTTTAGTATAGTGCCTCCCCATCTGCAACTCTTTCCCTCCTTTGCAACCGCTCATGCTGGCTTTTCTTTTATTCCCTCGTCCTTGCGTCCACAGGCCAGCTTGGTCTGTATGAGTGCCACCTATTTTCACTCCACGTTTGCAGCTGCAAGGGAAACGATTTTAGCAAGGGAATGGCTTTGTACGTTCACAGTTCTAGCTGTGAAATAAGACAAAGAGAGGAGCCTCACACCATCTAAGGGCTGGGATTTTATCCCTAATACACACGGCTAGGATGAGAGGGGGTGGGGCTGGTCTCCAAGTTTTTGCTTGGCTATATAAACAAGTTGTTAAGTAAACAAAAGGGGGAAGAAGAAAAAGAGAAGAGTAAAAAAAAAAACAGAGAGAGCTAGCATAGAAAACAAAGAGAACGAGAGGGAAAATTATCTCCAGTCTATCCTACATTGCCAAAAGGAGTTCACCAAATCTACGGGTTTTCTAAAACTCCCAACGACAAAACAAGGAAGGCCTTTTTTAGTTTTTGAAGGCAGAAAAGCAAAGGTTTTTTTTTCACCTATTTATACCTCATCCTCTGCACTCAAACCAGCAGCATCCGCAGGTATAGTTTCCAGTTTTTTTCTTCCTTGCTATATTTAAACTTGGCACCTGTTGCTTGGTTCTTTTCCAAACTATGTTTCCCGCTTTGCTCTAGATGTTCAGTTTTTTGGTTTGAATGAAAGGTGTTGTGTTTGCCCACTATTACTTCCATGATTTTTAGTTTGGGTTACTGTTTACGTTAAAGTTGCATGCTCCTTTCTTGATTTATTACTATGAGAGACCGTGAGTTTTAAAGGTCTTCATTGCCTATTCCTCCCTTAGCTTGAGTGTCTCCTTGCAGGGGGAATGTTGCATGGTAGTGGCTTAGAAGCACAGTTTTTATGCAGGGAGGAAAAAGAGAAAACAAAGTGAGTAGGGGAGACAAAGAGAGTCCAAAAACAAAGAAGAAAAACAGACAGGAAGAAAAAAAATGAAGGGAGGAAACAACGAAAAATAGAGAAGAAAAGAAAAATAAAGAAGAAAGGAAAGGGAGAGAACTGAGAGAACAAAAAGAAGGCTTGAGAGTAAAAATAATAGGAAACAACAAAAGAGAGAGGAGGTTAACTTCAATCTATCCTACCTTGCCTCTATTTTTTTTTTGCTGCAAGCAGGAGCTGCAGAATGTCACAGGAGGAAAATTTTTTGTTCTAAACAAAGCTTTTGGCTAGTGAAGAAAGTATATATCATGAGGGAAGTTTTGGGAGGAGAAAGTAAAAAGAGCATGAGGGAAATTCCCTTTCAGGCAGGGTGATTTTCTTTGCAGACTTTTAGATCATGTTTTTTCCTTTTTACGAGATAGCTGGCCGTTGGCTTCTTTAGTAAGGTATACATGGTATAAAAGCATGCCCTCTCAGGTTTCTTTACTTTCACAAGCATGACAGTTTTCAAGATTAGGATAACAGAGGATGAGTCGCGGGTCACAAACACTATCGTAGGATTTTGAGTTCAAAATGTTAGTTTCAGAACTTTGGCCCCCCCACGTGATGAACTTATTCTTGTGATGCTTTGCTAACTTTAATTGTGATGCTTGTGTTTAATTGTTGCGATTAATTGTTTGTTTTGAGTTCAAAATGTTAGTTGCAGAACTTTGGCTCCCACGTGACAAACTTATTCTTGTGATAGTTTGCTAACTTTAACTGTGATGCTTGTGTTTAATTGTTGCGATTAATCGTTGTTTTGAGTTCAAAAATGTTAGTTTTAGGACTTTGGCCCCCCATGTGACAAACTTATTCTTGTGATATTTTGCTAGCTTCAACTATGATGTTTGCATTTAATTGTTGTGATAAATAGTGTTTTTGATCAAAATATAAAAATGTTTTTGTGTGTTGCATACGGCCAAAATTCGAATATATTTTGAATTTATTCTTTTTTTTTTAAAAAAGCAAACATTCGAGGTTTCAAAAAAATGTGTTTTAACATGAATTTCTTAAACACAAAAATTATTTTCTTGCATCTTGGATTTTACAACATGTTTGTAAATTCCAAAGGGTGTTGGCCAATATTTCAAAAATATAAAAATTTTATTTTTGGGAATTCGTATTTATTCATTATTAATGTTTGGATAAAGAAATTCCAAAGGGGTTAAATCCAAAATATTATTAGGAATAATTTGTTATTATTCACTACAAATGTTTAGATAAAGAAACCCCAAAGAGGTTAATATTCAAAATATTATTGGGAATAATTCGTCATTGTTCACTGTTAATATTTGGATAAAGAAATCCCAAGTGGTTAATATCAAAAATACTTTTCTAGGAATAACGAGTCATTATCCTTTAATAATATAAAGGCAAAGAAACCTATGAAAGGTAAATGTCTAAAATATTGTTAATAGGAATACAACTTGTTTATTTTTAACCAAAAGGCATATTTATGCCTAAAATTTTTGTTTAGAACAATTTAATTGCACATCCTTGAAAGAAGCCTCAATTATAATTGGGGACATTTCAAATTTTAATTCCACAATTTATGAGTCATGAAAATATGAAATACTAAGGCAAAAAAGGGCTTTTAAAGCACCTTGAATTTCTTTAAATTTCTAACTTAGTTTTTTTTGTTTCTCTTCCTTACGATTTACGAGTCGCGAATAGTTGAAATACTAAGGGAAAAATGAGCTTTTAAACACATTGAATTTCCTTAGATTTCTATCTTAACTGTCTCTAAATTCATAAATTTTAAATTTATTTCAAATCAAACATAGACTTCAAGAGATCTGCACCGTTTCTCTTTGGCACTCTATAGACATATCTAAAGGTATGATCCATGTTGGCCAAGGGTTCTTTCTTTTAAACTTTGAACCCAAGTTCGTTCATCATATCAGACTTATCCTAGGAAATTGATGGGATTAGAGAACATCAACACCATAGCAATTATAAGGCAAACCAAACAACAAGCAGCTTACCATAGGTAGAGCGTATTAGGCATGATAAAACCTTCTCTTTATGCAATCAGTCCTTTGTCTTAGAATCTCTGAAAGACCAGTTAGGTTTCCTAGTGACCATAATACTTGGTGACGACTCCCTATTTTACAAAACAAAAACCTCAAAATTAATTCCCCGCTCCGGAAAGGGTCGTCGCGATGTCACGCTCTCACGAGGGTACAACACCAACCATTGGCTTAAGGTAGCAATGATGAACTGTCAGTTTTGTGCAGGAAAAATGGCTTGTTGAGTTAGCCACTTGGGGTGGTGCCATTGCTTCTACAGCTTCGATTAGCCCAAACGGTTTATACTAGCGTGTAGTCAGGTGTCAGGGGATCGTTTTTGTGCAGGTTTCATTTAATTTGGGGAAGAAACGAGGCGTAAAATGCCTTAGGAAGGAGGCCCCTCGGGCAACCTCGCTGGAGAAGAAGATGAATAGTAACTTTTCTGCCAATTACACTTTAGTCATTCAATTTATGACTTATCTCTAATTACACCCCTGATGAACTTCAATTCAAACCTCAGATTTCAGTGTCATTTTTCCTTTGGCCCCTGGTTCTTAATTTATTCAATTAAGTCTCTAATTGACCATCAAACTTCAATATTAATGCAATTAAGCCCCTGATTTGACCAAATTAACTCTCAAAAATTCTAATTTGACCCTGAAACTTTAATTTCTTCCAATTAAAGCCCAAATTGACTTTCAAAACAAATTTTCTTGCAATCAAACCCTCTATAAATTCAATTAAACCTCTAATTAAATTTGTTTTTGGACCTTTATTCTTCAATTTGAATTTTCCTTGTCAACGGAGCTCCTCATCTGTAAAAAATATACTGTCAAATTTTAATCTTTGAATTTTTTAGCCTCCTCAACCAATTTCTAGCCATTTTTTGGGCGCTTCGACATCCTCTTCTCACTGTTATTATTTTTTGGATTTTTTTATTTTTAGTCAGAATATATTTTTTGATTTTTGGGAGAGAAAAAGTGAATTTGGGAAATAACCCAAAAATGGGTTATGACAAGTACCATCAACTTTCATCTTCATTTGGAAGATCTATTTATGGCCTAATAGTTTACTTTCATATGAAAGATCCATTAGTTTTCATGTATGATTATTCATGATGGATTCAATTTCACTAATAATTGCATCCTTCTAATAAAAAGCTTTAGAATAAGACATTGGCTCGGTTAGGTTCAAAGTTCATTTTTCTAACAAGTATATTAGAAAATAAAGATCAAATATTTGTTGGGTTCCTGAATATCATACACGCAACAGAAACAGTAAAACAAAATATTTTGAAGTCTTTAGGATTCCGTTAGACAAATCTAGAGTTGTTTGGGGATTTATTACATAAAGATTTGATTTTCTTCTACTTTGAATAATTCTTTAAAGTTTGAGTTGTTGCAAACCACAAGTTGTCCAAATGTTCAACCTCTAATAATAATCCACACTAACCAGGCTGAGCATGAACCAGGCTGGGTGCGCGCTGCAAATTTAAGCCCAAAGCTCAATTTACTTTGGAGTTCTCCTTTCTAAAAGCTCGAATGCCCTTTAAGCCTAATTTTAACTTTTCAACCTTTTATTTTATAGAGTTTTGGGTTTCATCAAACATGCCAACCAAGGATTCTTTGAGATTAATTTTTTATTCACTTATAATTTGTTTGAAACATGTTAATATTTCATGATAAAGAGCTTATATTGGAGATTAACCCTGTTTCTTTTTGCATTTCAAAAGCATTTTTGAAAAAAATTAAAATTTATTTTATTTTTTTCTTTACTTCAAATTAATATTTTTTAGTATTTTCAGATCATTTTAATGTGCTGATGTCAAAATAATTTTTTTAAAAATAAAAAAATTATTTTAATACATTTTTAAGTGAAAAGTACTTTGAAAAACAATTACAACCATATTTTCAATCAGGCCATAAATTTTGACAAATTTTTAGCTCTAAAAGTAAACGGACCCCATTTTTAATTTAGTTTCAAATGGGCCTATTAACCATGTTTTAAACCAAAATTTAGTGGTTTTCGTGATTGGGAAAGATGGTTTTGTGAAATTGTTTGTTAATAATGGGTGTATTGATTGAAATGATTTGTGATCTTGAGTGAGGGTTTGAATAGAAAAGATATTGGTATGGAAAAGATGGAGTTTGGGTAGTGATGGTGTTCTCTCTATAATTGTTGTTGTTGTTTAGATTGTGAATTCCCTTTAGCGTTGTTGTTGTTCCCCTTTTTTTTGTGTATGGTTTACAAGAGATGAACTAGAATCATAGAATGATTTTGGGATTGGATTAATGAAGAATTGACTGAATACAATCAATTTAGGTTGGAATTCTAAAATGGAACTAGAATTTTAAAGAATTAACTAGGATTTGAGATTTAAAGGCTAGAATTGATGATTAATTTGCTTGAATTGACTTCACTTGAATAAAATTATCTATTAATTGGAATGGAAAAATGGGGCTAGAGTAATTTTTGGACCAAAACAAAGTAGGATAAAAATTCAATTGGATCTTGGAATATTTTTTCCTTTCAATGTAGTCCCTGACTTATGGATTTTTCAATCTTCATTCAATTAAGGTTTTAATTTTGGATATTCTTTCAATTTAATCCCTAAATTGGATTGATTGACCCTTCTAATTTGGCTACTTTTCAGTTTAGTCATTGATTTCCAAAATTATATAATTTGGCCAATTTGACTCCCAATTTTGATTTTCTTCTTAAATTAACCCTCTAAATGTTTTTTTTTTTAATTTGCCTGTTTATTTCAAATTCATCCATGGTTCTTTAGTTTTTTTAATCTTAGCCAAAGTAAGCTATTTTTATTCAATTTCTCTTTAATTAAGTCCCAAGCACAATCTAAATCATTCCTAGATTTGTTTTTTTAACTTCTCAAACTCAATTCTCGACTTATTAATCTCAATTATTTATCAAATATTACTCCAATTGTATTTTTTTGTTCTTTATTATTGTTATATATATTATCATTTTTATTTTTTGTTATATTCTGGATATTTATTGATACATAAAATTAAAGAGTACAAGTGACTAAAATAATGCTTAAAATTAAATATGTTTATTGTAAATGTATTTTTTTATTATTTGAAAAAAATAGGATAAAAAAATTAGATTATGATATGGTACTATCTATCTTAGGATAAATATTCTTCTAATTGACTTGCTCGAGCACGTCTCGCATATAGTAAAATCACTTTTACCACACTATAATCTAACATTAAGTTCAAACTTTCTAATGGTTATCCACTGCCTAATGTTACTCTCAGTCAGTGTAAACCCTGAAAATTTAAAAATAAAATAAACAGTAAATAAATAAATAAAAACTAAAATGAGTTTAAATATGTGATTAATAGGTAAGAAAAAAAAGTAGAGGAGGAAACGATTACAAAATCAAGGTTTCATGGATAAAAAAAGCATCTAATCTGACAAAATAATAATAAAAAAGTCCATCGTTCTTCTTGGGAGCAGATATTGGCCCACAAGACACGTCACCCCACAAGGAGCGGTGCAAAATAAAAGAAATCTAAAATCCTATTGGCCAGAGGGCGTGTAATTTTTTTAAGATTGCCACGTATGCATAACGGCATTCGACCCGAAGTATCTAGAGCTTTTCTCAACCCCGCCTAGCCTAACTATTTTAATGCCGGGACCTTAAGTTCTTCCTTCGTTCTCTCTCTCTCTCTCACTTACTCGCTGCACCGCACAGACGCTCGATAAAAATCTCTTCTTTCGCGCGCACAACAGAAGATGAAAACGCGATATACGGTGCCGTTCTTGCTCCTTTTGTCTCTGATTTTGTTAACGCTGGAAGCGAAAACCGTTGACCCTTACAAGGTATGATTGATTGATTTTTTAGGGATGTTTGTGGAAAATTAATTTCCAAATTGATGCATGATTCGTACATTGTTAAAATTTTGAATTCTATCTGCTTTTTTTTTTAATTTATTTGGACCGAATTTTGCTGCTTATATTTTCAATTTTGTTGGCAATTTCGAAATTCTTGTTTTAATTTATATTTGCAATTTGCTTAATTCAAATTTATATATAAAAAATTACTTGATTGTTCTTGAAGTGGTTTAGGGTATTTTATGTTTAGTTAATGAGGATTTAATCACTGGTTAATCGAAGATAAGGATTTTATGTTTTAGTTAATTAGTCAGCAGTGGCTTGCGATTGTTAAGGGAGCAGGATGTAGGGCAGAGGTGGTAAATTGAGGACAGAAGGAATGGAGGCTTGATAAAATGAGAGGCCTTTAAATCCTTAGAAGGGAGAAGAAAACTTGGTCCTTTTCGCTTGTTTAAGTAAAACATCTGTGCCAGTGATGATTTTCCTTTTTTGAAGTTTTTTATCGACGGTGCTTTTTGTAACAGGTTCTTGGAGTGGAGAAAAACGCAAGTCAACGAGAAATACAAAAAGCTTTCCACAAGTATGTTCTGCTCTCTGTTTCTTCTCTGGTACCCTTTTTTTTTAATGGTAGTTGCATTTTCTCTCTATTACGCGCGCGCGCGCATATCAAGAAGTGACCTTAGTTGATGAAGAAAAGTTACATTTTTTAAGTCTACAGTTTGTTATGAATGGCCATAGGTCCAAGCTGAAACATTACATAAGTGTGCATATTAGTTGTTTTGGCTTTGGCTTTGGCTTGAGGATGTCTTGCCATTCTTTAGGGGTTTTTGTGGTATATTGAGCGTTTGAAGAGATGATGATTGTGCTGTACTGTGCACTGAGGGAACTTTGAAGTCTTGGATAGACACGGCTGCGTGTGAGTGGATTTATGTGGAAGACGTTAGCTTGCTTTCTTATATATCGGGTTTGGGGTGAGATGTTTTGTCTGACCAGACAGAAATTGTATACGACATGTACAAATATTACCATACATGCTTCTTGAAAGCAAAAGTTTATTACGCACATGAATTTACAAACTGAGGAAAACTTAAATGCCACCAACATAGCACAAACGCACACAAACAATTGTGTGGCATGTTTTCTAGTTTCTCATTCTGAGCCCTTGTCATTTTTGCAGGCTCTCTCTTCAGTATCACCCTGACAAGAATAAAAATAAGGGCGCTCAAGAAAAGTTTGCGGAGATCAATAATGGTATTGCACACTTATTTCATTTTTCTTTCTTATTGTGTGTCATGTTATTTCTTTAACCTTTTTCTTGTTGCTATTAACTTTACTGCATGTTTATAATTTCTTGCTGATGCATCAATTATATCGATATGCAAAACCATGGACAGTGTTTGGTTTATTGAAATAATGATACATTGTCTGTATTAGTATTTGTTTTATTGATCAAGCCTGTTCAGTTATAGCGTGAGCTGAATTGGTTTTTGATCAGCATCTTATGGGCATGACAGGATTAAATGGTTTGTTAAGGGGTTAACTATTAGAAGGAAATAAACTTAGTCTTAGTTTTGCTAATCTTCCAGTCATATTGTTGATTTTTATTTTCTTGTTTTTATCAGCATATGAGATTCTATCTGATGAAGAGAAAAGGAAAAGTTATGATCTATATGGAGATGAGAAGGGCAATCCTGGATTTAATGCTGGCTATCCTGGGGACCAGGGTGGGTATACTTATTTCACAAATGGTGGACAGGGGCAAAATAGTTATACCTTCAGACCAGGTGACTGGCAGGATATGGGGGACCAGGGAAATTCCCGGTCGTTTTCATTTTCCTTTGGTGGTCCCAGTTCTCAGAGTTCATTTGGTTTTGGCCTGAATGATATTTTTTCCAATTTTTTTGGGGGTGATCTTGGTGGAGGGCAGTTTGGTGGTTTTGGTGGTTCAACCAGGTCTCAATCTAGGTCTCAAACTGGTTCTAGAAGTAATCCCAAGAGCATCAAAGCCATAAATTCTCAAGTCTTCAATAATGAAATTGCTGACCAAGGAATGACTTGGCTTTTATTATCTTATACTTCCTCTTTGAAGGGGAGCCAATTTTATGAATCAATCATACAGGAGGTCGCTGATTCATTAAAAGGAGCTTTAAAGGTATTTTCATAATTTCTATTGATTTCCATCAGTTGATTTTATATTGATCTGTTTACATATTCATTCTCTTTCTCTTTCTATGCAGGTTGGGAGCATAAATTGTGAAACTGAAATGTCATTTTGTAAGGAACTTGGGACTCAACCACGACGAGTGCCTAGGGTATTTGTTTATTCAAACAAAGCAAGCGATAAGGGTTCTTTGGTGGAGTACAATGGTGATTTGGTCGCAAAAACTTTAAAATCTTTTTGCCAAGACCATTTACCAAGGTTTTCAAAGCGGATTGACCTGAAACATCTTCAGTCTTATTCTGGTGAGGATGAAAAATTACCCAGAGTTGTGCTTCTTTCCACCAAAAAAGATACACCCGTGATCTGGCGTGCGCTTAGTGGTTTGTTTCATAAACGCTTCGTTTTCAATGACGTGGAGGTACGATGGACCTGATTATCAACTGATAGATTATCCACACCTCTACATTTGAATGAGAAATTTAGACATTAATAGCCTGTCAGAATTCATTGTAGAAAGATATTTAGACAAGTATATATTTCTTCAAAAATCACACTAATAGTTCAACTTAATATTTTATTTTGTGTGTTAATTTATGTGGAGTATATTTAAAATAAAATGAGCACCCCCCCTCCCTGAAAAATAATTGAGGTTGTTGTTTATTCAGGTTCGCGATGTTACTGACCCAATGAAAAAGCAGTTAGGAGTTGATGCGCTTCCAGCTATTGTTGGTTGGTTATCAAATGGGGAGAAGCATGTCTTAAAGTCGGGGATTTCTGTGAAAGATTTGAAATCTGCTGTTCATGATCTTAGCACCTTACTTGAAGGGTTTGAAAAAAAGAACAAGAAAGCAGCAGCGAGTAAGGGTAGAAAAGCCCAGGCTGATTCTGGTGGGAAACATGTATCTTTACTGACAGGATCAAATTTTGATGCTCTATGTGGGGGAAAAACCCCTGTTTGCATCATAGGTGGTTTCAGATCTTTGAAAGTAAAGGAGAAGCTGGAAGACATCCTGTCCATGGTAAGTGGATATCTTGTTCAAATTATTTTTTCCACATGGAGATAACTGTAATTCTTATAGATAATTCGCACAGTATGTTTCCATATCCTCACTCCTCACTCCTCACTCCTCACTCCTCACTTAAGTCATTTTATGATCACACTTGACCACTGCAACTTACAAGAGAGTTGAAACAATGGATGTGAAAAGAACTTCAGCTTTAATGCACTTAGAAACTTGTAAAACTTGGTATGGTACCCAATACCTCTACCCTGCTGGTCTAAGAAGAGAGGGTGGGAAGGTAAAGGTTGGGTATTCGTCTTTGACTGTAGCGAACAGAAATTTTCTGTAGATTTGTCACTTTAATAGTTAAAAGTTCTCGGTTTTGTCTTGCTGATTAGCTTGGTGTTTAAGCTCTAGATGGTTACAAAAGAAAATGTTTTGTTGTATTATGACTTAAGAGCATGTTACAATTTGCTATCTGACGTAATGGGTTTCTAGATGGTTCCAGGCACCAAAAGGTACTAGCAAGATGGGCAACCATTATGGCACATGTCATTGATTTAGTTGCCATTGGAATTCATGTTGCCCTAATACAAAAGCTAAATTGATTTTTCAAAGGACGTGAAAGAATTTAACGTTTGGTTTCTGACTCTAGGTTTTTGTTTGTCATGTGATTTTGGTTTTAGGTCTCTCAAAAATCATTATCAAGGCGACAGAATGCAGCTTCTGTCTCTGGGCATTCTATTTCTTACACTCTTTTAGATGTTGCCAAGCAGCCATCATTCTTGAACGCATTTGACAAATCTGGATACAAATCGTCAGATAAGTTATTGTTAGCCTATAAACCTCGGACGCAGAAGTTTGCAGCATTTAAAGGTGAAATGACTGCAGAAGAGGTGGAAAAATTTATCAGTTCTGTTCTTAACGGGGACGTGCAATTTACCAAGACAAGACAGAAGCCTGTCCTCAAATGAAAGAGCTGCTAGTAACCAGTATTACCTAGATTTGTGAAGTTTACGTAGAGTTAGAATCATCAAATGCATGATCTTGTTATATAGTAGATATACATATAAGAACTGGTCCTTTTCCCCCAGGTACCATCTCTCGTGGTGTCATAATATCAAGATATTACATATTAGTAGCAGGGTAGTTCTTGCCCTTGGGAAGAGATTTTGTCAAAACATAGTGTAGCCCAAAGCCCCAAACTCACATTTGTCAGGACACTGATTTATTTATTTATTTATTTTTGTCACCCAACTGAACTTAATTACCTACTTTGTTGTGCCGTTACAATTTCTTGCTAAGTTTCATGTATTAAAATAATTTTTTTTATTTTTAAAAAATTATTTTTAATATAATATAAAAACATATTTTTTTTATTTTTAACAAAAAAAAAAATTCAAAATTTTTGTTGCATCGTGTTTTCGAACAATCCCCCCGCAATAAGCGAACATTTTGAAGTTTTGTTGGCGTCTATGAACCACAGTGAGTGCCGTGTTGATATTTATCTTTGTGATTTTGTTCTCGTCAAACACGCTTTTCCGGCAAGTCCAGCTGCACAAATCAAACTTCCGTGCAGGTTCGGCATGGATCCTTGCAATACCAACGTCCGAAACTCAAATCAATTTGTGCTGCATAATCAGAGCTTCTAAAGCTGCGGTCACCACTATCCACGAAGCTTTGTCAAAATGAATGCTTCCTATATACGCTGTTAGCAGAACGTGCGGAAAGCGGTAGAGGTTGACAAGGGCGGCCTGTAGCCTTGTAGGAACTCTGGTGGGAAGGCTATGCTGCAGGCAGTCAAATAGAACAGTGGAAACTGGAAACTTGATGTCCGATATTGCTTTCACATCTCCAAGTCAAAGGAGGAATCGAGTTCTTAAAGCTTTTTTCTTTTCTACCGCGACAAGTATTTTTTTTTTCTTCCAAATGATGGTAGGTCGCTTAGGTAGGCACTTTCTAGATGGAGCGCGCAATCGAGTTGAGATTGAGATTCTAGGTTCTTTTCATACAGAGTAATCGTGGGTTGCTAGAATTTTGATAATTCCTTGTTCTTAACCAGAACATTGATTTGTCTTTCACCAACGTTTTTCAAGTTAGCAGCAGTCCATGTTCTATCACGAGGTTCGACAGTGATCTAACCCCTCATTTCAATCATCCCCTAATTGCTTTCAAAATACTGATAGATAATTACATAATATATTTTTAAAAGTATGATAATTATTCTTTTTTAAAGTATTTTTTATTTAAAAAAAATTATTTTTAATATCAGGATATTAAAACAATCTAAAAATATTAATAAATAAATAAATTTAAATTTTGATTCATCTCTGTTTGCATCATAATCCTAAACGGACAAGAAATAATGAACAACAGTTGATTTACTATTACAGTATTACATAAAATGCATTATGTGTTTTACTGATATCATCCATCCTTTTCTATTTAAATTGTTTAATCTAACCAAATTAAAGATTTTGTCTCTTTTTTTTCAATTTGCTTTTTCAAAACCGAATAGTGTAATTCAGTTTTTTTATAGTTTTAATTCAGTAACTGAAAACCGAACAACACTCATACATAACCTTAATATTAAGAAGTCATATAAAACCACTACCCTATTTGTTAAACTCTTTGTGATTTTTTTTCATTCTTTTTTAAGTTGATTTTCAAATAAATTTTATGTTTATATTTATTGTTAGAGTATTGAATAGCATAACAAACTCAACAAAATCAGGAACAGAATCAAGCATGGGAGAAAAATCAGAGGAAGATCAGAAAAAGATGATTAAAGATAATCTGTTATAGTTTAAAATTCAAATACCTGCACTTATCTTATTTTCAAGACTGTACGTGTATATATATATATACTGTAAAACATTAAGTATGTAGAGAATATAATTTCTTCATCTTCTGTCAGCTTTCATTTGCTGTAATCTTTCATGGTATCAGAGCAAAAATAGGTTAACACCTAATTTGCCACAGCTTCCGCACATTAAACACAAATCCACTCTTTCTCTATTCTCAACCATGACTTCATCTGATTCCACAACCCTTCCCCTATTCTCTTCACCCCAAAAGATTCAATCCAATTCACAACTATCAGCCAAAGACTTGAAGGACATAATTACCTGCCATGGAGTGTTCAATTTCAAGTTTTTCTTCGTAGTCATGATCTAAATGGTATGATTGATGGTTCTGAAGAGCCGCCAACCAGAACTCTTCCAGATCATTCTTCTAATCCAGCCTACGCAATTTGGTTCAAAAAGGATAATTGTGTTCTCAGCTGGCTACTAGCTTTCATTTCTGAGAAGTTAGTTTCTACTGTCTTTAATTTAAAGACTTCCAAACAAGTTTGGGACTCTCTTCAGGCAAGATTCTCATCTACCTCAAGATCCCGCATTGCTCTTTTTAAGAGACAACTTCAGACTCTTGTTCAAGGCAATCGACCATGTTTTGCATTTCTTGAAGATGTTAAACAGTTAGCTGACCAACTTGCTGCTGCAGGCAAACCTGTAGATGGTCAAGACATTTTTAATTGGAGGACGTCGTCCCAACTTTACTCCTTTTATCATGTCCTATAATTTTGCTTGCAGAGATAAGGATCTGTCTTTGGATGATTTTCAATCTGAACTTCTGAGTTTTGAAACATTACTTGAAGCTTCCACTACAATCCAAACTTATAATTTTGCCTTTACTGCAAAAACATCTCATTATCCAAAAAGGAAACCTACCATTATTCCTGCCAAATTCCAACCAACTTCTACATTACCACAATCTCGAGGCACTTCCAGAATTCAGCCTCATAGTGATCGTGTTCCTTCATATGACAGACTACAATGTCAGATCTGTGACAAATATGGTCATGCTGCATTGGATTGTTTTCAGCGGTTTAATTTTTCTTTTCAAGGCAGACGACCTCCTTCTGAATTGGCAGCAATGGCTGCTGAAGCCAATAATACTTTTGAGCAACAAACTTGGTATGCTGATAGTGGGGCTAACGCTCACATTACTGCTAATGCAGCAGATTTAACAACTCTGTAGCCTTACAATGGTATGGATACTGTCCAAGTCGGGAATGGTTCAGGTTTGATGATTCACAACACTGGTTCCTCCTTGTTAAATACATCACATAATTCCTTTCGTTTGAATAATGTCCTGTATTGTCCTCAAGCTGCATCTAATCTGTTGTCCATTAATCAATTCTGCCTAGACAATAATTGTTACTTCATACTTACTGGAACTACTTTTTTTGTCAAGGAAAACAAGACCAGACGACTGTTGCTCCAAGGGCTGGTTGAGAATGGCCTTTATCCAATCAACGGGAATAAGAATTGCACCAAGCAATTTCGTTGTTTTACTTCTAAATTAAGGACAAAAGCAATTAGGGATCAATGGCATAAACGCCTTGGTCATCCTCCAATTCCACTTTAAACTATTTATCATCTTTCCTGCCAATAAAAGATTCACCTAGCAAACCAAGTGTTTGTTCTTTCTGCCAGTTAGGGAAAGCTAAAAAGCTACCTTTTAGTGATTCTCAAAGACAGTTGGCTAGACCTTTAGCCTTGATTCACACTGATGTCTGGATATCTCCTGTTACTTCAGTAGGGGGATGTCGATATTACGTTTTATTCATTGATGATTTTAGTCGTTTTACATGGATGTATCCAATGCGTTTCAAAAATGATGTCTTTTCCATATTTCAACAATATAAAGTTCTTGTTGAAAATCTACTCTCCTGTACAATTCAACAACCACAATCTGATAATGATGGAGAATACTTATCAACAGAGTTTCAAAATTTTTTAGCTGACCATGGAATATTTCATCGCTTGACATGTCCCTATACATCCCCACAAAATGGGATTGCTGAACGTAAACATCGACATATTCAAGAAATGGGATTGACCTTATTAGCACAAGCCTGTCTTCCAAACTGTTATTGGGTAGATGCCTTTTTCACTTCAGTATACCTGATCAATCGTTTACCAACCAAAGTCCTTAATAATATCACACCTTACTTTGTACTGCACAAAACTATGCCTCGCTATTCTGACCTGCGCACATTTGGTTGTGCATGCTATCCTTATCTCAGACCATATGAAAAACATAAGTTAGCTTTTAGAAGCAAGCAACGTATTTTCTTAGGGTATTCAAGTCAACAAAAAGGTTATCGATGTTTAGATTTTGCTACAAGTAGGGTGTTTATTTCTAGGCATGTTGTTTTTGATGAAGACATTTCCCTCACTTGGATAAAAGTCACTCTTCTACCACTCCTGCGAGCAACCAGTCTTCAAGTACTACTCTTTCTTTCAATATAGTTCCTTTAATTTCTCATGCACAACATTTCAATTTTACTCCACCAGTTGTAATTACAACCTCTTCTGCTACCGAAAGTCCTCCTTACGCTGACAGTCCACCCTTGCAACCTTCTGCAATTGCAACTTCAATTCCTACACCTTCTTCCACAAATCATGTGTCATTATCTGATCCTAGTTTCTATCCTGCTATACCCCCAGTCCCGCCTTCCCTAATACTGCCTTCTTCCCCAAATCATGTGTCGTTAACTGATCCTGGTTCTTCTCCTGCAATGTCCCCTGTACTGCTTAGACAGATGGTTACCAGATCCCAAACAGGATGTCTTAAGCCTAAAAAGTTCCCTGGTTTTAAAACCTTTTATTCTACCCGACATCCTCTACAAGTTTTCTCTAATATAGTCATTGAATCTGAACCTACTTGTTTCACAAAGGCAGTATCCAATCCACATTGGAAAAGCAGCAATGGGACATGAATTTGATGTGTTACTGGCAAATAACACATGGTCTCTCTGTCCTAGACCTTCACATACACATGTTGTCAGGAATAAATGGGTGTATAAGCTAAAGAGACATCCTGATGGCAGCATTGATCGCTACAAAGCAAGACTTGTAGCTAAGGGGTTTGACCAAATTCCTGGTATTGATTACTTCGATACTTTTTCACCAGTAGTCGAGCCTACTACCATCAGATTAATTCTCTCTCTTGCAGTCTCGTTCAAATGGAATATTCGGCAATTGGATGTTTCCAATGCCTTTCTGCATGGTCTTCTCGATGAAGTCGTATACATGGCACAGCCAAAAGGTTATGAGGATCACACATTTCCTGATCATGTATGCTATCTACACAAGTCTATTTATGGCCTCAAACAAGCTCCTCGAGCTTGGTTCACCCGTCTCTCACAGCAGCTGATTGACTTTGGTTTTTTAGAATCCAAGATGGACTATTCATTGTTTACATACAATTCTGACACTTTACGTGTGTTTGTGTTAGTATACGTTGATGATATAATAATCACAGGTTCCGATAGTGAAGTAGTTCGTTATTTTATTGATCTACTTCAAAATGTGTTTCCAATTAAAAACTTGGGTGAATTAAGCTTCTTTCTCGGTGTTGAAGCAATTAGGGACCAAGCTGGTTTACATTTGCGACAGACGAAATATATCACTGACTTGCTCAACAGTACCTATATGCTTGGTGCAAGGCCTCTTCGTTGTCCATCATCTTCTGGCTCCAAACTCTCATCTGTTGCTGGTGAATTGTTAGAGAATCCAACTGAATATCGACGAGTTATAGGGGCCCTTCAATACTGCACAATCACAAGACCAGATATTTCCTACTCAGTAAACCAATTATGTCAGTTTATGCACTCCCCGCGTGAACTTCACTGGATAGCTGTTAAGCGTGTCTTACGCTATCTCAAAGGTACTGCCGAGTTTGGTCTTCTTTACACTCCAGGAACAATCGCAATGCATGCCTTCTGTGACTCTGATTGGGCAGACAATCCTGATGATAGGCGGAGCACCACTGGTTATGGTGTCTTTCTTGGCTCTAATCTTATCTCTTGGTGCAGCAAAAAGCAGAGTGTTGTCTCTCGATCTAGCACAGAAGCTGAATATAGAAGCATGGCTCATACAACTGCTGAATAGTACTGGCTTCGCATGCTTCTTCAAGAATTGCAAATCACGTTGTCTACTGCTCCAAGCTTATGGTGTGACAATGTCAGTGTTATTGCATTAGCTTCTAATCATGTCTTTCATTCACGCACGAAACACATCGAAATTGACTACCATTTCGTCAAGGAGAAGGTGGTGAATCATGATATTCAAGTTCAGCATATCTCCACACAAGACCAAATTGCCGATGTCTTTACAAAAAGCCATACTGCAAATCGATTTTGCTTTCTCAGAGTCAAACTGTGTGTCTGTCTTCTTCCCCACAGTTTGAGGGGGGTTTTAGAGTATTGAATAGCATAACAAACTCAACAAAATCAGGAACAGAATCAAGCATGGGAGAAAGATCAGAAGAAGATTATTAAAGATAATCTGTTATAGTTTAAAATTCAAATACCTGCACTTATCTTATTTTCAAGACTGTACGCATATATATATATATATATATATATATATATATATATATATATATATATATGTACACCGTAAAACATTAAGTATGTAGAGAATATAATTTCTTCATCTTTCCGCGACTTTCATTTGTAATCTTTCATTTATGTGTTATATTGTTTGACTTGGATGTTTAGTTCTTTGATGCTATTTGTAATTAATTCAAATTTTGGAATGGTTTTCCTTATTTTTTTTTCTAATATAATTGACAAGAAAAAAAAAATCTAAAAGGATATATTTTAACATATGAATGAATATAGAAAATCTAATTAATGATAAAAATGGTGTTCAAGAAATAAAAAATTATAAAATCATTTTTTGTATTAAAAATTATTGAGATTTTGATAATTTATTTTAATTTTAAGAGTTAAGTCCATTAAAAACCAAACTGAATTTATCAAAATCAAACAAAATAACTAAGAGTTCATGTGATAATGTGGTTGAGATTTCTTTTCAAATTATTTTTCACATGAAAATAATACATATTTTTAATTTTTTTTAATATTCACATATCAAAACAATTAAAAATTTTTTTTAAAAAAAATTAAAATTTAATAAAAACTAACTCAACCGCAACTATAATAAACATGTGCTGCTCTCCCCCCACCACTAGCGTTCGAGCAACCGCTGCGAGATAGAAGCGACCAAGGACTTTTTAGAAGAAGCTCGAAGGAAGTAACCCAAAGATCGCCATCAGTCACCGAAGATATCCATCCGTATGGTGTTCTAATTAAAATCGAAAACAACCAAACCACTGTGTGACTAATCCTGGCAAATAAAACAAAAACTTACCATTCTAAGCAGAGAATATAAGTTTATTTGATACGAATCAATGCATTGAGATTCGTTCTGCCTTCCACTTTTTTATACCCGATTTTATTCAGCGCTACATTAAATATTGTTACGAAATAAACCACAGGAGAGTTGAACATTATTAGAAGAAATAATTACGTGGCATAGACACCAGACATGACCCTAATCTGATTTGGTCCCCTTACGAAAGCATAAACCCTCTCCCGTAACTCTCACGTAGTGTGACAGTAATGATTTGTTTTTATTTAAAAATATATTATAATATTTTTATTAAAAAATATTTTTAACATTAGTATATATTATAAAAAATATTTTAAATAAAAAAATTAAATTTTTAAAATATTATTCCAAATACAAACCCTAGAGCAAATTCAAAGGGTGCTCTGTAGAGCAAAAATGATTTTGGCTCTTCCATATTTATTTTACATGTTTTAAAAGGATTGTTAAATAAAATATCAAAATATATTTTTATCTCAAAAATAATATTTTTATATATCTCTTAAGAAAATCAAAACCAACAAAGTAGGGTCGATAAAATAAATAAACCACTAAAATACAATCATGTAGATAAAAAATAATATCAAACTTATTAAAAAAAAACATTTATTTCTTACACTCCAATATAAATAGCTTTTCAAATATATTTTTTCTATCAAAATATATATAATAAAAAACTATATTTATATTATTTAAAAAAAATATTTTATCTCTCCAAAATAGTATCTACCTTGAATATGCTTTTCCTTTCATAATTTGAATTCTAACGTTCTGATATGCTTATTTTATATGCTTCTAGAGTGTTAAATAAAATAGAGAAATGTATTTTTATTTTAAAAATACTATTTTTATATGTCTTTTAAAAAGGGTCAATAAAAAAATAAACCATTTAAATATAATCATGTGGATAAAAAATAACATCAAACTCATTGAAAAAAATATAAAACATTTATTTTCTACACTGTAATACAATTGACTTTTAAAATTTGTTTTTCCATTAAAATATATATAATAAAAAAATTATATTTATATTATTTTATTAATTTAAGTCTTCAAAATAGTATCTTCCCTTGAATATGCTTTTCCTTACACAATTTGAAGTCTAACGTTCGATAGCTATATGGTTCTACCGACAACTGGAGAAGTGGTAGCTAGGAAGGAAGAAACCCAAAACAGTGGCAGCTCGTCATCACGCATCAATGACGCAACTAATAATACTCAAATAAAAATTAATGATATTAATTTAATATATTAAATAAATACTATTTTTTATGACAATATTTTTAAGTGCTTCTAAAAAATTGTAAAAAAAATTAAACATATAGATTGACTAGGAACATTAAATAATTTCTTAATGATAATTTAAATTCTATTTTTATAAAAAAATCACCTCTATTTTTTTAAAAAGTTAAATATCTTCTGAAAAAGGAACTAGAGAAAAAAAGAATATAGTAACTTGTATATTATTATTATCATTATTATTATATTATCACATGTATTACCAAGCTTTAATTTTTTTAATTTATATTTAGAATAAAATAATATATTATTTCAATTTGATTAATTAAATATATATATTTTTAAAGAGGGAACACAACATGCGGTTAATTGGCTAAAAACATCAATCACGCAACTAATAATTATAACATTTGAAGATTTCAACTTTATACTGATGCTGTCTCTCCTTTGTCACGTGGCTCAAGGGAGGTGAAATGGTCGGTTGTCCTTGTCCACTGAGCTCACGTGATCCAATCTGCGGTGATATTCGATGCCACGCAGCGCAGCAACGTCGTTTAAAAGTTTTAATAAATATTTTATTTTTATTATTTTAAATTAATATAATTTAGTACTTAAATTATTCTCATAAAGTACAGCTCTGCGGTTCTGCCAGCCTCCTCGAAATATCATAATTTGTTTTTTTTACTGAGAAAAAATAATTTCTAGGATAAAACAAATAGCAATTAATTCCTCAAAATATCATAATTTGTTTCCAGGATAAAATAATCATATTCCTATAATTACTGAGAAAAAATAACAAAAATATCAATCATTTTACATTTCTAGGATAAAACAAAGAGCCTCGATTTTTTTAATTTAAAAAAAAATTCAATTTTTTTTTACTTTAAAATACATATTTTTAGATGTTTTTAAATTATTTTAATATATTAATATCAAAAATTAATTTTAAAAAATAAAAAAATATTTTATATATTCAAATAAAAAATATTTAAAAAAACATCTACTATAATACTATAAAGCTTCAAAATATATCTGATAAAAAGGAAATTCCTGATTTTTATTTTTTATTTTTTTAACAATAAAAATAAAACTTTTCAAGGATGAAAATGTTTTAATAAAAAAAAACGTGTCCAGCCTAAGAAATCTCTGTCCTGCTAATTCGCTCGTCTCAATCCTCGGGTCCGTGTTCAGCCACCGCTCAACCAAGTGGAAAGCTCCAGTAACATGTACAGGTTGATGCAATCCACGTGGAATGCTCTAATTAGCCCACTTTTTCTTAATTCAGCAGCTGGCCACTAATACTTTGCAATTACCATCAACTCCACTGGTTTTTCCGGGAAACAAGTGGTTTTGGAAGAGCTCGTACGTGGTTTCAGTCTCACCCGTAATTACGACGCCGTTTTCTGGGTTTCTTGAGTTAAGAGCGGCGGCCACTGGTCCTTTTCCAGGTCCTGTTGCAATCTAGCCAGTAACGAAACAGGGCTCAAAACCAGGGCACAGCTAAGCCACACCAAACCCACTTTTTTAACAGTACTTGTCTGCGGAATTTGATAGGTTGACTCCTTTGACTTGCTTTTTCTTCAAGCCCACGAATATATAAACAGAAACTCGTTAATATTATTTAATTATAGGATGCCAATTTCTTTTTTGTTTACTACTTAGAATCTTCGGTGGTTCTTGACTTCCAAGGACGACATTTCAATTTATATGAATATTGATTTGAATTGATTTAAATAAGTAAGATTCTCAGGTATTTACTATTTACCTTATTTGATAAATAATAGACAGGGTATAATATGAGTATTCTTTAATCCGGCTCGAGATACAAATTTCTTTTTAATATTTATATTTTATGATTTATATAAATATAAACATCTCAATATTTTATCTATTAAATAATGAATATGATACTGATTTTAATTTTTAATGATATTACTCTATTTTAAATTAATACATGGATGCTCATTGTTATTTCTAATGACATTATCCTATTTAAAAATTTTAATTTAGATATAAATATAAAATTATAATTATAATATTTACACACATTGAAAAGAAAAGAAAACTAAATTTAATAGTTTCATTAATTACAAATTGTAGCATTTTCCTTTCACAAGAAACAAAAATCTCGTGACTTTTATAAAAGAAAAGCTAAAAAAAAAAGGAAAAGGAGTGGAGTGAATTGGAGAAAGCACAGCACATGAATGTCAAGCAGTAATCATTAATAACCACTCAACTCGAATACTTGTATTTAAGTCAAGTTGATCGTTTTTTTATAGTTTTTTTATTTTAAAATATTTTTAATATAATACATTATAATTTAAAAATATTTAAAAATTAATTTAAAATAAAAAATATAATTTCAAATTAAAAAAACACCTATCTACCGGAACCGTCCTTCACTCCCATCCATTCCTGTCCCAAGATGCAAATTTGTCTTTTTATTTTTTTCTAGAAATTTCACAATACTCGAACTGAAAAGAGAAACGGGAGGGAAAAAAACAAAAAAAAAAGAGGCTTTTTTATATTTTTGATGGGATTTAGAAAATTTTTAGGAAGGCGATGTAAAGTGTGTTTTTAAAAAATTTAAAAATTATTTTTTTGTTAAAATTTAATATAATTTATACGTTTTGAATCGTTTTAATGTTCTGATATCAAAAATAATTTTTAAAAAATAAAAAAATTATTGATATGTATTTTGACATAAAATATTATTTGAAAAGTAACTGATACCACACTGTAAAACACCATATTAATATAATCTCTCAACATAAATATCAGTAGTTAATTATTTTTCCCACAAAATAATAGTAATTAATTATTTTTCTTGATCCTACTATAATCCACAAACACAAACCACCTTTGAATTCACCCCTGAAATATCTCCCCAGAACCGCCCCTAGGAACCCTTCTCCCCTCTCCCAATATTCTCCTATAAAATCCTCCCCCTCCCATCTCCTCTCCCATAATCAAACAAAAATAAAAAAACCTCCCCTCAATTTCATACTAAATTAACATCTTCAAAAACCTTTCCAAAACAAAAGCCATCCTCTCGATTTTTCAAATATTATATATTTTTTTTTAATTTCATCTTCTTCTCTCTACACCTGGCTATTTATTTCTCTTCCATTTTCTCTTTTATTTCCAACAAAAAAAATATATATATATAAAAAAGGACTCTTTCTTTCAAAATGGACACCAAGATAGGATCTCTTGACACCTGCCGACCAACCAGCAACGACATGATCAACCCGACAAACGGCGCCGTAGCAGCTATCCAAAGCTCGGTCTCACCCACCATAATCAACGCATCCGAGTCGACGCTGGGTCGCCACCTCGCTCGCCGACTCGTCCAAATCGGTGTCAATGACGTTTTCTCCGTCCCCGGTGACTTCAACCTCACCCTTCTCGACCACTTGATCGCTGAGCCCGAGCTCAACCTTGTTGGTTGCTGTAACGAGCTCAACGCCGGCTACGCTGCGGATGGATACGCCCGGTCGCGTGGCGTTGGCGCTTGTGTTGTCACGTTCACTGTTGGGGGACTCAGTGTGCTGAATGCTATTGCTGGTGCTTACAGTGAGAATTTGCCTGTCATATGCATTGTTGGTGGGCCCAACTCCAATGATTATGGAACTAACAGGATTCTGCACCACACCATTGGCTTGCCTGACTTTAGCCAGGAGCTTGCATGTTTCTCGACTGTTACTTGTTTTCAGGTGAAGATATTTTAAATAACGTTAAAAAATTTCAGAATATAGAAACGTTGTGGATCATGATCTTTAGAGTAGATTCACCTGTGGACCCTACAATTCCAGCGTTTATATATATATATTTTTTTTTCTTATCATATTGTTTTTATGGGGATCTGGTGATTATTGATTAATGGTATATGGGGTTTGATTGTTTTCGTAGGCTGTGGTGAATAACTTGGAGGATGCACATGAGCTGATAGACACTGCTATTTCAACTGCTCTGAAAGAAAGCAAGCCTGTTTATATCAGTGTTAGCTGTAACCTGTCAGCAATCCCTCATCCAACTTTTAGCCGTGAGCCGGTTCCTTTCTCGCTCACCCCCAAGTAATTTCTTTGGATTCTTGATTGATCTTTGTTTATAATTAAGTCTTTTTAGTAATAGGGAACAATTGTGAGGATTGAATACTTAGGTGTTGTATTGATTTTTGTTTTACAGATTGAGTAACAAATTGGGTTTAGAGGCTGCAGTGGAAGCGGCTGCCGAGTTTTTGAACAAGGCAGTGAAACCAGTTTTGGTGGGTGGGCCTAAACTAAGATCCGCACATGCAGGCGAGGCATTTGTGGAGTTAGCTGATGCTTCTGGTTATGCGCTTGCTATTATGCCTTCGGCTAAAGGGCTTGTGCCAGAGCATCATCCACATTTCATTGGGACTTATTGGGGTGCAGTGAGCACTGCATTCTGTGCTGAGATTGTGGAGTCTGCAGATGCTTACTTGTTTGCTGGACCAATTTTCAATGATTATAGTTCTGTTGGGTATTCTCTCCTTCTCAAGAAGGAGAAGGCGATTATTGTGCAGCCTGATCGTGTGGTGATTGCAAATGGACCTGCATTTGGGTGTATTCTGATGAAGGATTTTTTAAGTGCCCTTGCTAAGAGGCTCAAGTGCAATACTACTGCTTATGATAATTACCACAGGATTTTTGTTCCCGAGGGACAACCTTTGAGGGGTGCTCCCAAAGAACCTTTGAGGGTTAATGTTCTGTTCGAACATATACAGAAGATGCTGTCTAGTGAAACTGCTGTGATTGCTGAGACTGGAGACTCATGGTTTAACTGCCAGAAGCTGAAATTGCCTAGGGGATGCGGGTAAGCAGTTGAGAATTTGATATGTGATGTTATAGTAATTAAATTTGAGTCCATAAATTTAATGGTGCATGTGAATTTGGATTTGTAGGTACGAGTTCCAAATGCAATATGGATCAATTGGTTGGTCAGTTGGTGCAACTCTTGGGTATGCTCAGGCTGTGCCAGAGAAGCGTGTGATTTCTTTCATTGGAGATGGTAGCTTTCAGGTAGACAACCAGAAATACTACCCAGAACTTTTTTTTAACTCCTTTGCTAACATTTCAGATTTTGACATATCCAAATCCTCATCCTTTCGTGAAATTATTATTTGTAGCTTGTCAAATTTATTGTTGGTTATGAATTATGGATGTCTTTTTCTTCTCCCGGAGTATGATATTCAATACATTGCTTATTGCTCCTTTAATTTCTTATAGGTGACTGCTCAAGACGTGTCAACAATGCTTCGATGTGGACAGAAGACCATCATCTTCCTCATAAACAATGGTGGATACACCATTGAAGTCGAGATCCATGATGGTCCTTACAATGTGATTAAGAACTGGAACTACACTGGCTTGGTTGATGCCATCCACAATGGTGAAGGCAAGTGCTGGACAGCCAAGGTGAGCTTGTGAACTAAGTTCATTTGCTTCAATGCATAAATGTTTTAGTAGTAAAAAACAAGCATCCGACGCCGTTTTGCTGAATTTGCCCTTTCAGGTATTCTGCGAGGAAGATCTGGTTGAAGCAATTGAGACTGCAACAGGATCAAAGAAGGATAGCTTGTGCTTCATTGAGGTTATTGCTCACAAGGATGATACTAGTAAAGAACTTTTGGAATGGGGTTCTAGGGTCTCTGCTGCCAATAGCCGTCCTCCAAACCCTCAGTAGACTTTTGCCACAATAGCAATATGTGATGATGCTATGCTTCTTAGTTACACGTTGTCGGGTTTTTGGTTTATTGTTTCCTAGTACTGGAGTTTGTGATCTTGATCTGCACTCCGATTTCCTTGTATCCAAAGCTCATTTCCCTTTAATTTCATCTTTCTGATAAGTTTGATTTCGTTATCATCTTTCTCGTCTCTTTGTGACTGCCTTGACATCTTAAAGAGAGAACAATAGGCATGAAATGACATAACTGATCATGTCCCGCACTTACCTTTAAGAAACTGTAGAGTGTAGCCATATACATTGTCCGCTACTGCTGCAAAAATCCTCCCTAATGCAGGTAATGGTGTTACTTGTTAGGTCCAAAGACCAATCCCTTGATTGTCACCAGTGGTGGGTCTCACTAGAGACGTGCTAAGGAGCAATCAGCGCAGCAGAGGTAGAGCTATTCGAAAGGGACTCTTCTTTTAGGATGGATTGAAACTTGAAAGGGGCTTCTGAGAGTATATCACATGTATTTTATTCTTGACAGGCTTTTTGGCCTGTCAAGATTGAATTTTCTTTCATATTAAAGAGTTAAAAGATGACGACAGGTTCTTTTGCAATTTTGTTAGTAAACTTGGTCAATGTTATATCAACTGTACAAGTGAAATATCTAGGGCAAACATGCGTTCTTTTGATAGCCACCTTGGCTGCAAGCAGGGGCGGACAAAGGGCAAGCTTTGGGGAAGCTTGACACCCCCGAATTTTCGAATTTTTTTAATTTTAATCTTTGATTTTTCAAATTTTTTATAACATTTATGCATTTAGCCTCTCCAAAAATAAAATACTTGATCTCTACTAATTTTATAGTTTTTATGACGAAACCCTAGTTAAAATTTTATAGTTCCACCCTTGGCTGCAAGTGCTGCAAAAATCTAATGCAAGGTGTGGAAGGGACCTTAGAAAGGTTCATTATTCCAATCCTATTGACTGCTCGGGGAAGACTTGTGAAAGAGATGGCGGTCCTAGGCTAATTGTGAGTATCTGAATTCTGAGGTGAGAGTGCCATTCAATCGAGGAAAGCAAAATATCCTCCGACAATTTGCCCGTTGACGGTGGAAATCTGGTCCCCCTGGGGGGCAGTTGAAAACTACTTGGAAAGTGATGGCTGAAAGCTTGTTCTGGCATGCTCCTTGGCTATTACGGTTCGAACTTCATATTGCCACTACGATTCAAATTTTGGGTATTCAGAGTATGGATTCATCTGTTTTTTCTTAGATAAAAACTTGGGATTTAATCTGCACATATGAAAGCTGGTAGGGGACACCATCGGGCTGGAAAAGGATAGAAGAAAATGCCTATCGTGTTTTTTTCCGATCTTCCAAAACCCAAGATGTGTAATTGATATAGAAAGCATTGTACTTGCCAGATTTTTTTAATGGGTTTGAAGATTTTGAGATGTTTAAAAATACATGAGTGAATGTGTTATTAGTTGTGGTTTAAAATATTTTTTATTTAAAATTATATTAAAATAATATATTTTTTTTATTTTTAAAAAATATTTTTGATATTAGTATATTAAAACAAAACGATCATAAAATATAAAAAAATAAAATTTT
The DNA here is from genome assembly GCA_015852605.2 of Populus deltoides. Classification (NCBI taxonomy): domain Eukaryota; kingdom Viridiplantae; phylum Streptophyta; class Magnoliopsida; order Malpighiales; family Salicaceae; genus Populus; species Populus deltoides. Next base: position 2,036,529 of record CM027585.2, on the reverse strand, counting down.
AAATTTTTAAAGAATACGGTTTGAGCCGTATTTAAACACATCCATTTTTCCATCATGAATCAGTAATTTTACATGAAAAAATACAATAAACATTGAAAAAAAAAAAAAAAACATTATAGCTAATCCTGTGGCAAGGGCTGTTTTTCCAACTCCACTTTCACCAAGAAGGATGGGGTTATTTTCTGTTCTACGGCAAAGTAAGTGAACAATTCTTTCAATTTCAGAGCGTCGCCCAATAACTGGATCAATGCGTCCTTCACTTGCACGGGCAGTAAGATCCACACAGAATTGGGCCAATGCAGTCTGCCTCAAAGATGATTTAATCTTACTATGGGATTAGAAAGCAAATAATCTTGTTTAAGTGACTTATATGATTAAAATCTTGGGCAGGAATTAAGGTGGAATTGTTACCAGACAACCCTTTCTTTAGATTGTGGACAAGCCCAAAATATAGTGCAAACGCATTTTGATATCTAGTTGTTGGAATCCCTTCTTTTTCTGATAGCAATAACCAGAAGTAGTTTAGAACATGGAAGCAACGGACTACTACAATTTTGATTGTAATAAATATATAAAACAATATTAAATTCTAATAACAAGGTTTTTTATTTTTATTTTGATATGTAAACAAGGTTGTTCGTTTTTATTTTCATATGTAATTTGTAAGAGAAAATAGTGTTATGCATGCATGTTGAGAATGAAGAAATTATAAATCATTTAAGTAGATAGCTCAATAAATATTTATAATTTATGAATTTTGTTCTCTTGCTTGAATAAGGAGACTAAAAGGTCATTTCATCCTAATAATATTAATGAGAGATAAATATTTTTTATTAGCGGTGAGCAAAAAAATAAAAAAACTGATTTAATCGAGAAAACAAAAAGAAATTAACCAAAAAAACCGAATTATGAAAAAAACCCGACTAGAATATTTAGAAAAACTTTCGGTTCGGTTCAATTTCGGTTTTGTAATGATTAAACCGAGCAACCCGAATCGAACCGAACCGGTTCAAATAAAAAAAAGTTTCTATAAATACCCCTCATAGACATGCCACACAACCCACACCACACTTCCTTAATCCTTACAGCCTCCCACAACACTCAGAACTCACAAGTCCACACCCAATTAATTCTTTGTTCTTCAACCACCCCCACCTAAGCTCTCACAAGTACACACCCAATTAATTCTTCACAACACTCACAATTAATTACTTGTTCTTCAACCACCCCCACCCAAGCTCACACACGCCACGCCTAACCTTTCAATCTTCATTCTTCAATCATCTCCAGATCTATCATCCCAACAACACCCTTATACCACAGCAGCAGTAAGATTTCTTCAATTTGCAGGTGACTAGTGGAGGCAGCAAAGGTGGGGGCTGGACTTAATTCTTTGGTTTGGGTTGCTGGTAGTTGCTAAGTTTTTTTTTTTAATGAAAGGAAAATAGGTAAAGAAAGTGGTAATGGGCACTGTGCAATGTTTATTGTGGTGGTGATGCTTTGTGTTTGAGAGTATGATTTTTGTTGATGTAGGTTTCTGAGTTTGTAATAGTGAGGAGTGATTGATTGATGTGAGAGAACGCAATGTGTTTTTGTGGTTCTGTAGGAGGCCATTTGCTTAAGAAAAGACTAGTATGGATTCAACACTATCGTGAGGGCTGCTGGTGATGAAGATGAGTTTGATTTCGTGGCTTTTGGATGTTAAAAAATAATATAGATTTTTTCAGTTTTTGACATAGAAAACAAAACCGAACCGAACCGAAACCAGTCGGTTGGAATCGGGTTTAGTTCGGTTTTGGTTTTTTTTAATTTAAGTTTAGTTGTTTTTATAGGTAAAAACTGAATTGAACAGAAAATGATCACCCCTATCCCTTACACATATATTAATGAGGGATAAATATCTCTTAAACAAACATTAATAAGGAATAAATATCATTGACACATGCACTAAAGAGATGTAAATGTGGTAGGTCATGATAAATTCTTGTATACCTAGAGATATAGGTGGAATATAAACTTGCTGAGTAAATCTCTTATATTATATGCAATAAGCCAAGGAATACCTAACTCCCCAGAGGTATAATGCTTAAAGTCTCTTGGCACTTTGGATTTAGACTAAAAAACTTGGGTTCAATAAAAAAATCTCAAGAGATTAGATGTTAGGCTCAAACCACAAGTCTAGACTCGAACAATACCTGAGATTGGACCCAATCCGTAATGCATGGGCTCAAAGGGTGCTAGGTTATATGCTAATGCCCGAAGCTAGACCCAGGTTACAACACCTAGACCCAAGGGGTGGCAGGTTGATTAGTCGATTAGCCTAGCGCTAGGTCTAGGCAGGGCACCTAAGCCTAGAGGGTGTTAAATTAGGTAACTTGATGTTAGGCTCAGGTGCGAGACTTGTATCCAAGTGCCGACATATACAATTAAGAAAGGCTATACATGTATAAAAGGCGTAGGCCAAGTGGCCCAAGACTGGTCCCAAGCTTTACGCAAAACCATGCTAGGTCATTGACCTGACACTAGGCCTAAACTCGTTTCAAGATCTCTTTTAGGATCGACATGTTGTCAGAAAAAATGGGTTCGGGGCTAATAAAGAAATTATCTAAAAAATAATGATAAATCATAATCCATCACATTATATCATGTTGTCTAAGAGTTCGTTTTTCTCTAAGACAGTGTTTATGTTTCTTCTAAACGCACTAATAATGGTGTTTAGTTACCGATTAAAAATAATACATAAATGATAAGCCCCACCATTTATTTGAGGCAGGACCTCGATTATGAAAAAATAGTTTTTTACTGCTTTTTGCAAGTTCAACTAATGGTTGAACTTTCTTATATGGCTAACAGAGTGAATGAATTAATTCATTTTGCACTATTCACTATCCATTTCACAAAAATAAACAGTGAAGAGTAAGGTATTGCTGACATTGGTAATTGATAATTTTCCCCTTTTTTTTAATTTCTAAAATATTTTTATTAACCATGTTATTTAAGAAAAAAAGAACTCTAATTTTCTCTACTTCTCGGAAATTGAGGCAGTGATCATGGATAAATTATATACTGCATTATTGGGTTACGATTGTTTGTAAAACGTTTTTCATTTTAAAAAAAAATTCTATGAAATATAAAATAAAAAAAACATGTTTATTAATAGGGAATGGAAATTATTTTTTCAATTCTTAATTTTTTTAAAAAAAATTCAAGAGCACTAAAATAGTTTTTTTTAAGAATTCTTTGCTATAAAAATAAAATTAGTGTTTGAGAGTCTGTATGTTCTAATTTATTTAATAAATATCTTTTTTAGTTATTTTATAACCTCAATTTAAAAAATATTCTTAACGAAACACATTAAATTATTTCTTATTTAACTTGAATTGCAACCATAATGTTGACCAAATATATATAAATATCAAACTAATTTTAATTAAAAATAATTTTTATAAAATAATTTTTTTCAAACTAAAATTATAAAACCTACCATAATACCGAATATATTCTTAAAAAAAAAAAAGAAAGAGGCAAAACGCCATGATTGACGCTAGAGATCCAAAGTTTATGGAGGCAGTGATAGATAATAAAATCATCCACCCTACAGTACAACACAGAATACAGGTTTTCAATTGACGAGATTGTGATCTTGACTCATGCACCTCCATAAATTCTCATTTTTCGTCGAGCAAGATTGTAACCATAGTCCATTGGGGATATTCTTGCAAATTGCTTTGAAAATTTTATGGCAAGGCGTTATATTTACTTTTACTTGTGTTTCCTAGTGTAGATTCTTGACATGACCTGGGAAACAGGAGAGCTTAAAACTATCATTTAAGAGCAGGTAAAGAGATGGTCTAGAAAACAGTGGTTGAAAAGATGAAATACAGCCAAGGTTCTCTTTCTGGTCATTATCATAAAAATTGGGCCGAAGATTCGATACATTGAAAATACTCCAGTCTTCCCTGAAACTCCCTTACCTTGAAGTGACAAAGTAAAACTATAGGTAGGTAGGTAGCTGCTGCTAATTTCCTTCGAAGAAGTTAAAATTGACATTCTAATCCACAAGCAGAGTGTGTTCAGGGTCTTCTGCTATGCAAAGCGTTCAAGAATACAAAGGATCGTGTCTTGACCACAATCTCAACGAAGCTGTATCATGCTCTGCTAAATTGACAATCCTCACAAGAGTAAAACGTTAAAACCTTGCTGGTAAGAGCAAAGGTGGCAAAGGCAAATGCAGCAGACACCAAATATAGATATAGATTACGGAGGGTAAAAAAAGAGAGAGAAGGTTAGCATCCGTCTCCGAGTTTCTCAAATTCCCCAGTTAAAATTAACAATAAGGATTTTAAAGCTGATTGTGTTGCTTTAGGGAGTAAAGATTGCCGTCTCAATCATAAACTTCTACGGCACTGTACAGCTCCATGATGGAAAACACAAACTGCGAAGAAAGCTGTATTTGGTCCCCTATAGCAAAAAGAGTTTCATGTCCTCTTGTAAGTCATCTTTTGCGCCAGAAATGAGAAGTTGAAGCACACCAAAATTTTTGTTGATGCATGATCTACGGATACCTAGGTATTACTTCAATTATGTTTTGGTGCAAGCACTAAACGGCCATTCTCAAGAAGGGCATGGGGAAAAGGGGCTTGACAAATGCTAATATGTGATTTCAGCCTGGGTATATTAGGGTGTGCACTTCTACATCGGTGGCATCGCAACTCCATTGACAGCCGGCAATCTTCATCTTTTATTGTTGCTTTCCCGTGATTCTTGATTTCTTCAATCACATCCACTGAATCTCGAAAAAAGGCAGTATTAAAAGAGTTCCAGTGCTTCTTGTTCTTGAGATGATTGGAATTGAAATCCTGGCTAATCACATGCAAGTGTAATTGTCTCATTGAAGGGACCTGCAAGGAGAGACAGTTCAAGCACGTTAAAAAACCCCCCCTCCTTTTGTAGTTTACAGTTTCAATATCTAAAGCAGTAGTGGAGTTGGGTAGAAAATGAGAATTAGAGTTGAAAAAAAACATAAATAAGGTGAAAGGTGAAAATATTTCGCAAGAATATGAAAGATATAAAACAGCCCCAGATTCAGAATGATGTTTCATCTCTTAATTGTTGCCACATACAGCTCTGTTATTATGTAGTTTTGTCACACTTTTTTATGAATAACATCATCTCTTTTTCCACAATCACATCCTCAGTTCCAACCTCTATTCCTATGTCAAATTATTATACCTGGCTACTGTAAATAGAGATAACATCAGCTAACTACCCCATTTGGTCCGTGTTTTATTGCCACTCTGCAACTTATGGCCCTCAATATAAAAATTCTGTCAGACCGTAAGAAAACCCATCAACTTTTCCGAGACAATTTCAGTCTGGCTCTGAGAGTTGCCTTATCTGACTCAATAAAGTCTATGACTGTATAAGCAGAGACCACGGCAGAAAAAGAACAAAGTTAACAAACAACTTCTGAGCTTAAGCATTCATTGCATACCGAGTGGTATCCAAGGCGGAAGACCATTGATGAATCTTCATGCAAGAATTTTTCAGCCCATTTCAAACCCACAGCATGCATTGTCATTAACAACTGAAGGTGTTCTTCATGCACATCTGCAAGACAATCAAGACCTTCATGTCGTGCCAAAACTAGGAGATGCTTGCATGCCTGAGAAAATTAATGGCAATTTTACTAAATAATCATTCACCTTAAAAGAATAGAGAAAAGAGCTAAAATTAAAAGGCTTACCTTTGGATAAAGGTCATTTAGTACAACAAAATCATCTAAAACCTCCAGCAACTTGTCCTTGTGCTTCTCAGGATGCATGGCGATGTGGTAAAGAGCTTGTGCCCATGAACCCCAACTCTTTGATGTCGGTCCTTCTAACTTACTTTTGTCTCCAGTTACCTTTCCATATGTGGAACTAGGAGCAGAAATATCAGCTACAGTTTCATCGTGAGTCCCCTTACATTTTTTGCTTCTCTCATATACACAGTCATCATCTCTCTTAATCTTTTGATCACTGTTTGTTAAATGATTCCTGGGACCATGAGAGGGATCTTTCAAATCTGAAGGTGAAGATTCAATTTTTTCACTGATTCTCCTTGGTAATTTTGAACGGGATCTCACAATAGACAGAAAACCAGTAAAAAGTGATGTGTAAGTTTCACGCAGAATGCTGCAACCTTTAGTGTAGTCATTATTCAGAGAATTAGGTCTTTGTGGGTTCATATTTGGCCCAAGAACATGGATGACATGGGATACCCCTTCCCTAGTATACAATGGAGAATCTGAAGGGAGAGGAACAACCACAGCATGTCCAGGGAGAAGAGATTTTGCTCGTTCCTTAGTTGCAGTCTCTAGGGAAGGACCTGCTGCAGCGAAAATTGCAGCATTCACACCTCCACCTCCAGGTTTCAATCGCCTGCAGGGGATTATCTTGTTGATATTATTCATGTGCAAATAAATAACATGATCATACTATTAGTTACACAGACATGCACACACACACAGAGAAGAACCAGCTACGCGTCATCAGAGCAAATAAAATCTGGAATCTGAGAAAAACATGTTTAAATGAAAGTTAATAAATCAGTGGGGAGATTGATGCTTAAGCGTCACATACATGCATCTCAGAAGGTGAACAACTTAGAACCAAAAATTAAAAAGTTTTATTGCATTATACCCATGGACGAAAAATAAGATGACGTGTTTGGAGATAGAAGTGTCTATTAAAGCCAGGTTCCACATATGCACAAGAGTGTAGTCCAAAAATATAACACATGGCTCACAGCGATTCCCAGCTTTAACATTTCAAGGCTCTATTCAACACCCCATTTGAATCTCCATTTCAACCTTTTATTGTAGCTTTTGAAGCCTCTACAATCTATTATTTCTTAAACATGCAACATCCAAGAACCACATAAACAGCGCAGCATAACTAGATGACAAAACTTACCAGTTGGCAGCATTAGCTATCGCATTGCAGCGTAAACCTCCTTGCGAATAAAGTCGAGTTATATCTCCCACAAACGTGAAGAACTTTTTTGAGTCAATGTTCCTTTTTGCAGCTTTAGCCCTAACCAAAGACAGAATCTTTGATCCATGACTCAGGTCCACGAGAACAAGCCTGGCATTTTCAAGCTTATTCACAAATTCTTCAACTTTCTCAACAATGATATCTGATGCTTTCTCGTTGTTGAACTGGAAATCAGCTGTCGAAATAGATGGAAATGCTAGAGTGGTAATGTCACCCACAGATACATCAGCGTCAACAGAGCCTTTGGCCAAGTCTTCACTCTCTTTTACCTCCTTACTAGCAGCACCTAGTAATAAAGACTCTTTAGTTGTTCCTTTGCAGCAGGTATTGTTTGCGTTACTAGCCTGAGGACAGGCAGGATCCTGCACTCTATCTGAACATGATCCTAAACTGGAAGGAGCCTCGACTTTCTTCAAGAACTTCATTATACCAAGTTGGATTTTTGCATCTGGATTCTTCTGGCCAAAACAACCATTTGGAAGGGTATCCAAAGGACCAAGTGCAGTATATGCCTTAATTGTAGCCTCAACATCATTCTCATTATGACAAAACACAATTCGAGCAAACCCTTCATTAAGCTTAGGCAACTCTTTCTTTTGCAACATTCTATTCACAACCGCAGCAGCTTTCCCACCTTGCAAATTTCCCTCATGTCCGGTCCTTTTTACAGATCGCGAAATACAAAGCTGAGAAGGAAGATCAAGCACAACAGCATGAACATCTACTAGAGCGCCACAATCCAACTTCACAAAATCCGAGCGCTGTTCTTTATCCAAATTGCATCTGTCAATAAACACACTTTTGCCTTCTTTCAACGCAGCCGCTGCTCTCTTTAGACACTGTGGCTTAGTTCCAGCTTTGCCATTATTAATAGTGTCCTTCAACAAAAACCCGAAACCCCAAATTAACTAATTATCAATTTAACATCCAGAATTAACGAACTTGAAACCAAACCAAACCCATTTAGGCATATTAACAAACAAGTGTGTGATATTAGAAAAGAAACCTGACAAATGCGAGTCCAAGGTCTTAAAGAGGAACCCATTACGTGTTCACAGAAAGTTGACTTGCCACTTCCTGGTGCACCTACTAAAATCACCATCACTGGCTTTCCTTTCTGCTGTTCTTCACCTTTTTAAGCCAAGAAAACGCACAAAAATGTTTGAATTGGGGAACATAACTCAAAGCCCTTGCGAATAAAGTGAACACGTGTTTGAAGAAACGTTACATTACCTTTGATGTCGATGTCCATGTCCATTTTTTGATGATCAACCGCCATCAGGACGACTTGACCTCCTCTTGTGTTTCAACATCAGAATCGGAGTAGTATTCTTGTTGTTTATAGGAAGTAAAAAAAGTGAGCTTGAACGTTTCTGTACGAGCTACAGTGCTTTTTAGCATGTTTGGATTTGGTCTTTAGCTGCCTTAGTTCTGAACAGGGTTAGTGCGATCCGAGCAGGGGTAAGATGCCTGCATTTGGTTTTTAAAAGTGGTTTTACCCAGCTCGGCCACGATATGGCCTGAGTCACCGGTCAACCTTTAAGTTAGCAGTTTAATCCTGATTTTTTTTATTTAAAATAATATTGTTTTAAATGATAATTTTTTAAACCATCATCCACTCATTCAGATAATATGTTAAATCATTGAGTCAATTAGTAAGAGACTTTATTTTTAATTTAATTTTTAAATGTTTTTTTTAGGTCTTGAAGTATTTTCGTGAAAAATGAGAGTAAAGTAAAATAAATAAACAAATGAATGGAAATTAGTTAATTTATGTAAAAGTCCAATAAAATTATTAGCCCATTGCCTATGGAAAAGTTCTCTTGGTAACAACATGATAAAGAGTGTTTAACAATCCATGAATTATTGGTTAAAATGTATATAATCGATGAATAAATTATATAGTGTAAATTAGTCATTAAAAAAAATGAAGATTGAAGCAACCTTTTTATTAATTAAAATCAGGTTTTCATTCAATTGTTAACCGGTTGAAAACTCACGAGAGACATGTTTAAGAAGAGAAAGAATGGATTAGAATTGATTTGTTTAAGAACTAATTGCATTCGATAATTTATTCAAGGATTAATTACATTTCAATCAATAGTTCAGGGGACCATGTTTATAAACATATTCTCGTATGAAAAAAAAATATATATATATATATATATTGAAAGGAAATGGCTAGCCGACCCCTTTTATATAATTTTTATAATCAACCTTTGTACCCTTCTTCTCTAAACCCACAGATCTTCGTACCATCCACTCCCAGAAGATCTACCTAGCCGAGGAAATAAGCACTTGCTAGAACTCTTAAAGAACCTGGTTAATTGACTGCGCTGAAGAAATGGAAGATAGTTTTTTACCAAGGGCAGCTTGTTACTCCTTCTGCCACACATCTGGTAGATGCCAGCATCAAATCCAGGAGGACGGGGTCAGGTAGAATCTTGGATATAAAATTCAGAAAATGGGGTCCTAGAAATCCCTCGGTTGTTATTGATGAAACATCTGGGACTGCAATTCGAAGCCTCATTAGCTATGAGCAATGCTGAACTGGTTGCAGTCCTGCAATCACTTCATATGCCGTACTCCTAGACATCCTCATTAACACTAACAAGGACTTGGTTAATCGGATGCATATCTGTTGCTTCTGTTCTACAATCAGCAACGAAGCATACATAGTCCTCTTTGGTACTTAATCTAAGCACAGCAATACAGTTTTTCAGTTACATAAGCACTATCACATTAAAAAAACTACAGCCTACAGTTCGATGCAGCAAATGCTAACTGCTTATAATCATACATAATGCAAGTAACAAATGTAAAATCAAGCAATGCTAGCCACTAACCATTTACAAAGCTGAAGATCAGCCTGCTCCTGACTAAATAGTGCGAAAAAGTGCGAAACATCCCGTTACTAATCAACTCCAGATCAACAATAACCCAATAATCACACCAAAACTTCCACAACCCATCCATTTGCGTCGCAGCAAATCAGCTTGCGCACGACAACGATAACACACAAAATCCCATTACCTAATCATCCCCAAAACTACAACACCCCACCAATTACCTCAAACTTCCACGATTTGCATCGCTAAAAATCAACTTGAGCATAACGAGATGACGAAATGAGAGGAGACACACGAGTACTTATCAACTTGATATCCAAATAACCACACCAAGATTTCATAATCTCTCAGCACAAATCACAATAAAACGCAAAATCAAACCAGGATTGTCCAGTTAAACCAAATGACCCAAACCGTGATGTCATAACCATATCGAAACAACGTGGTTTCACTACTATCTAACCCGCAAACAAAACCCAACAAAAAAAGAGAAGAAAATAATGATAATCACAAGCAGATAATCTTATCAATCTAACTCCAATTCCATTTAAACAGATAAAATCCCAAAGGAAATTATCAAGGAAAGAAACCAAACCCATCAACATTCAAAGAAAACAAATAAATATATCCATAGATAAAACCCATCATTTGATTAATCAAAACACAAGGGGGAACTACATAATCCACCGTTTGATTTAAAACACACTAGAAGAAAAGAAGAAGAAAGTAATCGGAAATGAGAAAATCTACTTAGATCTCTGCCTCATCTTTCTACGCTTCCTCTTCAATCTCCTCATACGCTTCTTCTTCCACTGAAAAACGAAAAACCCCAAAACTCAACGATACCAATTAAAAGCAATCAAGTGCACAATGTTTTAGATTAGGTTGCAGAGATTTTGAGGTTACCTTGGCTCTCATGGTGATGGCGGTGGGGACTGTTAAGCTTTTTGAAGCCCCCAATGAGAAGGAGAAGGAAGACTGATTGCGGGATTGGGTATGGTTTCAAATGTATTTATAGCCAAGCCCTAGTGCGGGCCGAGATGGCTCGGCGTGGTTTCATATTCAAGACCCAAAATAGTTTCAAATTCAAGACCAAGAGGCCCAGTTCTAGTTAATTAAATAAAACCCTAAAAAATAAATCTGAGAGGGAAAGTGCAAAATCTAGGCCTCTGAGGGGTAGGAACTTGCATTGATTCGAATAATGGCTTTGATTATGACATTATGTGATGTCTACGTCTTTATTACAATACAATACACGGTATAATAAGAAAGGCCGATAAATTTTCTCCCGTTGACTCCCTAATCACTAATAAACCAGGTCAACGCGGTTAAATGTTATTTTCATAGATTAATATCGTTAAAATTCCGGGCCGATTTTAAAACTATATAATTTTATGAATATTTAACTTATTTTAAATTTATATTTTTTTAATATTTTCAGATTATTTTAATATATTAATTTTAAAAATAAATTTTAAAAAATAAATAAAATATTATTTTAATAAAAAATAATTTAAAAACAACTATTATCACAATGCTAAACAATTTTTTATCAACATTAGAAGGCTTGAATGGTTAGGTAATGAGTTTTTTTTATATAATTAGTAAAATTTTATTACAATTCAATTTTACTATATGAATTTATATTATAAAAAAATATATTTTTGATAATCTTAACGTAGATGTATACCACCCTAATACACGGTAAAAAGAATAGAAAGGCAAATAGGATCCTCCCATTGACTCTCTAGGCTCCAATAGTCAAAGCAAATCGGACCCGCCACCATTACTATCGTTGATGTTAAACTTACAAGAGGCTTGATGAAATGATTTGGAATTTGAATTGACATCATTTTAAATTGAAGTGATAAGATAATGTGTTAATTTTAAAATTATTTTTTTAAATTATTTTAAAAAAATCATTATAAATTAAAAGTTTATTATAAACACATTAAATCAAACTCTATTAAAAAAAATAGTTGAACTAAGATTTTATCAATTTAAATTAGATTTATTTGATTATAACAAAGATTAAACCATGAATTTAGTTCAATTGATTTTAAAATTTATATAAAAAATTAATTTGTTCGGATTGCTTAATCCATACCAACCAATTGAAAGAGGTGTTTGTGGTTGTAGTTAAAAATATTTTTTTGAGAAATGTATTTAAAATGATATTTTTGTAAAATTATTTTTGATATTAATATATTAATATTTAATATGATTTTAAAATAATAATTTTAAATTTTAAAAAAACACCGCGTTCCTGGAAACTGCCAGAATTGAAACCCTACTCGCCTTAACTCTTCCCCTGTCAAAAAAAGAATGCATTGAAAAGTCTTCAAGTCAAGCGAAAATCACATCCAAATAGATTCATTTACTGCATGTTTTTAAGTACGGCACCATGCAAAGAAATTTAAGACAGTGTTTTACATAAAGAAAACTTCAATCGTATATTCTGTTATGTTGTTCTATACATGTATATATAGCAGGAAATTATGTGGCAAGGAAAGACAATCTTGCACATAATTTCTCCAAGAATCTCGCTAGGATTTCAAACTAATAATAACAGAGCATAAAATCATGTCTAATCTAGGTAACAAATAAATTACATTAGAGAATGTTATAATACTGGAATATCTGCAAGATCTCTGTATCAATAGTTGCAGCTGGAATATCTTCTTCAATATCTGTTGTATCTTCTGCAGTATCTTCAATACTCCCCCTCAAGCTGGATCGAGCGGATTGGTAGATCCAAGCTTGCTCAACAACCGGTGAAATTGAGTGGATGGCAACGCTTTTGTGAGCACATCAGCTAATTGATCATGAGAACGAACATACTGGGGTTGAATAAGTTTGGCTTGAACCTGTTGACGAATGTAGTGACAATCAACTTCGATGTGCTTGGTACGTTCATGAAATACCGGATTGGACACAATATGCATGGCAGCTTGATTGTCACAAAACAATGTCATAGGAGTAACCCCATGAAAACCAAAATCAGCAAGAAGTTGTTTAAGCCATATCAATTCACAGGCAGCAGAGGCCATAACACGATATTCTACTTCAGCACTTGACCGAGCGACGACAGATTGTTTCTTACTTTTCTAGGACACCAAATTACCACCAACAAACATACAATAACCAGTGGTAGATCGACGATCAAGAGAGTTTCCTGCCCAGTCAGAATCAGCATATCCTATGATGTTGTTATGACCATTGTGAGTCATAACTATGCCACGACCAATGGTGCCTTTCAGATATAGCAAGATACGTTTTACCATACCAAAATGTTGAACTGTTGGAGCATGCATATAACCACTGACAAGACTGACAGCAAATGTAATATCCGGTCGAGTGATTGTTAAGTAAATGAGTTTTCCAACAATCTGCTGATAGTAAGTGCAAGAAACAAGAGATTCACTAGAAGAGTCCAATGTTAATTTGCTATCTAAAGGGTTGGCAACAGGCTTCGTGTGTAGCATATCAACATCCTGCAATAAATCAATGATGTATTTACGCTGATTGAGAAAAAGTCCTTTACGGGAGGCTGTCATTTCAATGCCTAAGAAATATTTCAATGAACCAAGATCTTTGATCGGAAATTGTTGCTGGAGAGACCGTTTAAGTTGGGCTATGGAAGCATCATTACTCCCTGTTATAATAAGATCATCAACATATATCAGTACAGCTAATGTATGATCAGAAACAATTTTAATGAACAAAGAGGAATCTACAGAGCTTCTTGTAAAACCGAGACTCTCAAGAGCAATGCTTAATTTTGTATGCCAAGCACGAGAGCTCTGCTTCAAGCCATAAATAGATTTGTGAAGCTTGCAAACCAACATAGAGTTTCCACTGTGAGGATGTCCGGGAGGAAGTTTCATGAACACTTCCTCTTCAAGATCTCCATGTAAAAATGCATTGCTGACATCCATTTGGAAGAGAGGCCACCCCTGGTTGATAGCAACTGAAAGTAAAACTCTAACAGTGGTCATCTTGGCCACAGGAGCAAATGTCTCCTTGTAATCAACACCAAATTTTTGAGTAAAACCTTGTGCCACTAGACGAGCTTTGTGGCGATCAACTGTCCTATCTGATTTAAACTTTGTCTTGAATATCCAACGACATCCAACAGCTTCCTTTCCAGCAGGTAATGAGACTATAATCCATGTGTGATTTTCAGTAAGAGCCTTCAATTCTTCATGCATGGCTTGCTGCCATACGGGCTGTGATTGAGCTTCTTTGAAGTTCTTCGGTTCATGAACATTGGATATAGAGGTAAGGAATGCACTATGTGTTGGAGACAGTTGATGATAAGACATAAATTTTGAAATAGGGTACCTCACGTTGTAGGTGACATAGTCTTGCATGCGTTATGGCGGTTGACGTGTTCGAATAGAAACTCTTCTAGTGACTGGCAGAGCATCAAGAGCACCAGGTAGTTCTGAGTTACTGATATGGTCAATTGTGGAATTGCTGGAATCAATGGCAGACTGGAGGTGAATCTGTTGGTCAATCTGTGAGTGATGTTGCCCCAGACCATCATTGCTGGGTATGAATCCAGTGGAAGACTGTGTGTGTTGGTCCGGATTGGGAAGAACACAATCAATACTAGGAACAATAGACAGAAGCTGATTAGTGTTCTCAATACTGGGCAAAGGAAAAAAATCGGACGAAACTTCTCCCTGTTTTCCTGCAGTAAAATATGGTGTGCCTTCAATAAATCTAACATCTCTGGACACATACAATTTCTTCAACAACGGGTCATAACATTTGTCTCCTTTTTGGGTTGTGGAGTAGCCCAAAAAAATACACTTGATTGCTCTAGGATCTAATTTATCCCGGTGAGTAGCTGATAAATGCATGAAACAAGTGCAGCCAAACACCTTGATGTGTGATATATCCGGAACCTTATTCTGCAAAACTTCAAGAGGAGATTTAAATTCCAGCACTCGACTGGGTAAGCGATTGACAAGATAAACAGCAGTAAGGATTCCATATGACCAGAAGTGTTTTGGAACATTCATTTGAAGCATGATGGCACGAGTTTTTTTTCAAGCAGATCACGATTTTTGCGTTCAGATACCCCATTCTGTTGAGGGGTACCAACACAACTAGTTTGATACACAATTCCGTTAGAATGTAAATATTTTGACATGTCTTTGGACATATACTCGGTGCCATTATCAGATCGAAGGATTTTAATATGAGCAGAATACTGATTAAGGATGAATGAATGAAAATCCTTAAAGCAATCAAATACGTTATGTTTAGTTTTCAGCAGATACACTCAAGTGACTCTAGAGAAATCATCGATGAAAGAAACAAAATACTTAAAACCATCAATAGAAGCATAAAAAGGTCCCCATACATCTGAATGAATAAGTTCAAAAACATGAGTGGTTTTCGACTTCGAAAGGGAAAAAGGAAGTCGCGTAGATTTCGAAAAATGACAAATCTCACAATTGAGAGGTTCTTGTATTGGGACGGATTTTATTTTACTGAGAACAAACTCTGAAGGGTGCGCTAGTCGACGATGCCATAAAAGGTGCTCATGTGAATGATTAATGGTTGCTTGAAAACTCCTGGGGACTGGAGATTTATGAGATATATAATAGAGACCATGTAGGAAAAATCCTTCACCAATCATCTTCTTGGTGACAAGATCCTGAAACATAACCTTGGATGAGGTAAAAATTACTTCACAGTTGAGAGTAGCTGTAATTTTACTAACAGAAAGCAATTGAAATGGGAAAGAAGGTAAGAAAAGGACATCTGATTCTATCTTATTAGACAGTCGATTGATCTTACCTTTTCCCTTAACATAAGCATTTTTTCCGTTAGCAACAGACACAAAAGTGGGATGAATGAATGATTTAAAATCATGGATGCTGGTTAACTTATTGGACATATGATTAGTGGCACCAGAATCTATTATCCAAAGATCATGCAAATTTACAAGTTCTAATGCAGTCATGAAAGCAAGCAATTTACCTTGACTGTTTTTCGGGTCTGTCTCTGCTAAAAAATCTGCATAGTGGCTAAGGAGTGCAGCTGATTGCTTCTGGTCCTGACTAGCTTGTTGATCAGTTGACTTGCCCTGGACTTGCTTGTCTTGCAAATAATTTGCAAAATCAGATATCAAGGTTCCCGGAGTAGCAGAAAAAATCTCTGTGGGGTTGGAATTATTGTGGGCAAAGTATGACTTAGAATTATTTGTACGTCTTGGTTGCCTCCTGAAATCCTTTGTAAATTTAGGCTTGAGTTCGGGGTGTAGAAGCCAGCAACGATCCATATGATGACCAAGATTGTGACAGTATTGGCACTTGGAATCAGGTCGTTTCCCTTTGTAAGCTTTATTCTCAGATAGTGATCTGTACTGACCATGATCAGCATTTCTAGAACTCATGTCTTGCGGCAGCAATTTGGTTTGATAAGCACGAGTATCCGATACACCAGCTTCCCGAGTCATTACTTTTCTGCGTATTTCTTCACGTTGAATGGTGGCACACATTGATTTAAAAGTTGGCAGTTCTGGGTTCATTAGAATGTGGCTTCGCAGATCTTCAAAATCTGGATTGAGACTCGCCAATAGCTGAAAAATTTTGTCCTCCTCAGTCCTTTTTCATAGTATGGTAGCATCTGTAGTGTGAGGTCTGTACATTTCCAATTCATTCCACAAGTTTTTAAAACTACCCAACAATTGAACAAAAGGTTTGTCTTCTTGGTGAAGGCTGGCAACTTCACGATGGATCTGGAAAATCCTGGCAGAATTGTTTTGATTTCCATACATGTCACGAATAGCTTCCCATAGATCAGAAGATGATTCTGAGAAACTAAATATTTCAGCAAGGTTTCTTTCCATGGAGTTGAGAATCCATGACATAACCAACTAGTCTTTGGACAACCATAATTCATATTCCAGATCATTCACTTCAGGAGAAACAGTTGAACCATTGATAAAACTCAATTTAGATCTTCCACCAAGGGCAATGGTTACAGCCCTTGACCAAGGAAGGTAGTTGAACTCATTCAATAATACAGAGCTTAATTTGTGGGAGGTGTTTGTGTCGTCTGAGTAACTAATTGGTGTAGAGAATTTGGAGCCAACATCAATGGCTTCTTTCAAATGGCCTTCCATGGCAGCACAACTGACTCTGCCTATGGTAAACAAAAAATTCAGAGAACCTGCTCTGATACCATAAAGAAATTTAAGACAGTGTTTTACAGAAAGAAAACTTCAATCGTATATTTTGTTCTGTTGTTCTATACATGTATATATAGCAGGAAATTATGTGGCAAGGAAAGACAATCTTGCACATAATTTCTCCAAGAATCTCGCTAGGATTTCAAACTAATAATAACAGAGCATAAAATCATGTCTAATCTAGGTAACAAATAAATTACATTAGAGAATGTTATAATACTGGAATATCTGCAAGATCTCTGTATCAATAGTTGCAGCTGGAATATCTTCTTCAATATCTGTTGTATCTTCTGCAGTATCTTCAATAACTTGACAATGAAAATTCCTCTCTTTACTTTGTTTTTCTTCATGCCCCTTCTAACGATGCCCTCCAGCATCAACACAGGTCTGGTTTCTGGCAGATGCCAGAGCGATCAGCAATCTTTGTTGCTCCAATTAAAGAACAGTCTCGTGTTTGATCAATCTGTATCTACAAAACTGGTGAAGTGGAATTCAACCCCAGATTGCTGCGAGTGGCCAGGCATAACTTGTGACGAGGGTAGTGGTCGTGTTATCAGCCTGGACTTGAGCGTCGAATCAATCACTGGTGGACTTGACGATTCAAGCGGGCTTTTCAGTCTTCAATTTCTTCAGAGTCTAAACTTGTCTTTCAACATCTTCAGCACAGCTCTGCCGGTCGGGTTTGCCAACCTCACGGATTTGATTTCACTGAATTTGTCCAGTGCTGGCTTTACAGGCCAGATTCCAATTGAGATCTCAAAGCTGACAAGGTTGGTTAGTCTTGATTTGTCAACCAATTGCTTCCCTGGCAGTCCTGCACTGAAACTCGAGAAGCCTAATTTTGCAACATTGGTTCAAAATCTCACACACCTAACAGAGCTCCTTCTTGATGGTGTTAATATATCAGCACACGGAAATGACTGGTGCAAGGCCTTATCATCTTCACTGCCTAATCTAAAAGTGCTGAGCATGCCCAACTGCTATCTCTCAGGTCCTCTTGATGCTTCCCTTGCAAAGCTTCAGTCTCTTTCAATAATTCGTTTGAGCAGTAATAAGTTGTCTGCTCCATTTCCAGAATTCCTTGCAAATTACTCGAAATTGACTGCCTTGGAGCTTAGCTCTTGCCAGTTGAACGGACTATTTCCACAAGCTATATTACAGGTACCAACACTAGAGATCCTTGACTTGTCATACAACGAATTCCTTCAGGGTTCTTTTCCGGAGTTCCATCAGAATCTCTCTCTTCGGACCCTCCTGCTCAGTAGCACAAATTTTTCGGGAACATTACCACAGTCCATTGGTGAACTCGAGAAATTATCCAGAATAGAGCTAGCGGGTAACAATTTCACTGGACCAATTCCAAATTCAATGGCTAATCTCACCCAGCTGTTTTATCTGGACTTGTCATCCAACATGTTCACAGGCACACTCCCATCATTCCGCAAGTCCAAGAATCTCACCTGTGTAGATGTCTATCTCAATCAACTAACAGGTGAGATTCCATCCAGTCACAGGGAAGGCCTTCGAAGCCTCACCTATGTTGATTTAGGGAACAATGCATTCAACGGGAGCATCCCCTCATCGTTGTTTGCAATCCCGTCGCTGCAGAAGATACAGCTTTCCAACAACCGATTTGGGGGACAGATTCCTGAGTTTTCAAACATGTCTTCCTCTCTTTTGGATACCCTGGATTTGAGCAGCAACAAATTAGAAGGTCCTATTCCCAGTTCTGTCTTTGATCTTGCAAAACTCAATGTCCTTGAACTTTCATCCAATAAGCTCAATGGCACGTTGCAATTACATTGGATTCAGAAACTTCCCAATCTCACCACACTTGGCCTCTCATACAACAACTTGACCGTGAAATCAAGTGGTGGCAATTCCAACATGTCTTCCCTTCCCCGAATCAATAAACTAAGATTGGCTTCTTGCGACCTGGGAATGTTTCCAGATCTAAGGAACCAATCAAAACTCTTCCATTTAGACCTTTCAGACAACCAAATTACTGGGCCGGTACCTGGTTGGATTTCAGAACTTAGTCTTCTTCAATATCTGAATCTTTCACGCAATCTCCTGGTTGATCTAGAAGGACCTTTGTCTCTTCCTGGTCTTATCATCTTAGACCTGCATCATAACCAGCTCCGAGGGAGCATTCCAGTTCCTCCATCATTTATTACCTATGTGAATTACTCAAGCAATAATTTTTCTTCCTTCATCCCCCCTAACATGGGTAATTACTTCAACTTTACCCTTTTCTTCTCCCTTTCAAATAATCACCTTATCGGAGGAATACCGCAATCGATATGCAATTCCAAATGGCTACAAGTTCTTGACTTGTCTAACAACAGTTTGAGTGGAGCAATACCATCCTGTTTAATTGAGAGGATTAAGACTCTTCGTGTTCTTAATTTAAGGAGAAACAACTTCGATGACTTTATTCCTGATAACTTTCAAAGAAGCTGTGAATTGAAGACTCTGGATCTGAGTGGAAACAACTTGCAAGGGCAGGTTCCAAAATCTCTGGCCAATTGCGCTATGTTAGAGGTTTTAGACCTTGGGAACAATCAAATCAATGACAGCTTCCCGTGAGAACATATCGAGTTTTCGTGTCCTTGTTCTGCGAAACAACAAGTTCTCCGGGCTTATTGGATGTCCACACATCAAAGGCACTTGGCCAAGGCTTCAGATCGTCGACCTTGCTTTCAACCATTTCAGAGGAAATCTACCTGATATTTTCTTGAAAACGTGGGAAGGAATGATGGAAGGTGGAAACAGAAACCTTGAGTACATAAGATATGATCCCGTGGTGGAGACGAATGGACTGTATTATCAAGATTCAATTACGGTCACAGTAAAGGGTCTCGAGTTGGAGCTGGTGAAGATAGTAACTGTCTTTACCTCTGTTGACTTTTCAAGCAACAACTTTGAAGGGCCAATACCAGATGTCATTGGACAATTCAATGCCCTCTATGCTCTCAACTTGTCACATAATGTACTCACAGGCCAAATTCCATCATCTTTAGGCAACCTGTCACAGCTCTTTGTTTTTATTCTCTTTGTCCACCAATTGTAGGTCATCAATCATTCGTCCAAGGGACCTCGCAGTTATTGGATAAATGCGACAGTTTCTTTTGTTTGCTTCGTTTCTGTGACTCTGTAATAATATGTTGTAGCCTAGGCCTGCTTTAGATATCTGCACGCTGTCAGGGCATCAGATTTCTCTGCATTCCTCAGCTGATGAGTGTCGTATTTAGCAGCTGCATTTCAATTATTGGTTAGCTTTCGATATTTCTGGGTATAATTGGATTGCTTTATGAGTTTTGATTTTTGAGATCAATGAAAGTGAAATTTACTAAAATGTGTCCGTGATTGGAATAGAATCTCATTGATTTAGAATAAAAAAAAAATCTTCAGTGTAACAAGTTTGACTTTAATGACTTCAATTTACTTTACTATTATTATGTAAAGTAAGAGAGCTACTTTTATTATATAGTCCAAGGCTTACCATATTTTTCTGGGAATAAAAATAAAAAGAAAAATATTGAATATAAAACTCTTAGACCAAACTTATATGCGTAAATTTATTGAGAAAAAAAGAACATGTTATTTAGTGAACATTTTAATTAAAAGCTGGGACATAAAAGAATTATTTAATTAGTGTTTTTTTGTTTTAGTTTAACATGGGTATCCGGGCCAACTTGCGCACACCTCGAGTAATCCCACGCGCCCTGAAGTTAACGACCACAAAGTCAGGTGTGCACAACTTTTTATTTTTTATAAAGGGATAAAAGACATATTAACCATCTTAAAAAAAAAATTAAAATGAGAAAGACAATGTTTCCTCTGATGGTTCAAATTCCAGACACCTTTGATGGCTTAAAAGTAAAGGTCTAAGCTTTCCGATCTTAAAAACTCAATTTCCAATTTGTTATTATCTATAAATACCTAAAAAAAACATTATAAGAACCTCTTTAAACCTATTTTAACATCATAGAAAACATTGTCTTTCTCATTTTAAAAGCCCAGGGCATCCATAGGCCTATAAGGCCAGGTGTGCACAACTTTCATTTTTCTTGTAAAGGGAGGGATGATATGTTAACAACACCTTTACAAAAATTTAAATGAGAAAAACAATGTTTCCTCGTATGGTTCAAGTTCCATGCACCTTTGATGGCTTAAAAGCAAAGTGTAAGTTTTTAGAACTCAAAAACTCAATTTTTAATTTGTTATTACCAGTAAAAACCTCAATAAACTATTTTAACTTAAAAATATTTTTTAATTGGTATAAAAACTTAAAATTAAACTAAATAAAGAATATTTTCGAGATTCGATCTGCTTTTTTTTAAAGATAAAAATTTAAACCACCTCGATAGAACTTCTCTTTGTTAGAAGAACTCATTGACACCACAATTTGTCTTTTTCTTTGTCAAAATATGCATCACCAACCATTCTTTCTATGCTTTTATTTTCTAGCAATTTTCTCCCTTCTCTCTCAACAATAAAGATATGAAACATGAAAAAAAAAATAAAGTTTATTGATGAAACTTGAGATTTTAAAACTTCATATACCAAATGTGTGTAAATTAAAACTTTAGAGAGTAATCTAAAGTTTTCTATGCCTTTTGAACAATGAGTTCTGTTTTTTTTTTTATCCTGATTCTATCAATTTTTATTTTTTTTACTATAGCCTCAAGTTTACTTTTGTAAAATTAATCTTTTATTGAGCATTAGAATTTTATCATACATTTCATAGACGTGAAAGAATGCAAAGAGAAGGAAATCTCAAATAATAAAACATTGCCAACATGCCATACGAGGTTGAAATTACAAAAAAATAATGTTTGATGACCAAAAAAAAATAATTAACCATCCGTAGTTAATTGTATCTATGGTCACAATATCCTACATAAAAATAGCATATTCCTGGAATTCTAATACACTAACTATTTTACATGCGTAGCAGGTTGAATAATTTTATTTTCAACAAAAAAATATATATAAGTTTTCTAAAATGTTGTTTGACATTAAAAAGTCTTTATTGTAAATTGAAAATATTATTTAAAAATTTAATTAAATAAATTGAGAATCATCTGTATCAATAAATGAAAAAAAAATCATTAATGATAATTAAATATTAAATTGAAAACATCAAGAAATATAAATGCATATCAAAATATTTGATCTCACAACACAAACCATTTACCCGGTTATGTTTAATAACTTTGTTTATTGGAATTAATTTTTGAAATAGACACACATTAAATCATTAAATAAAATCAAAGTAAAATGAATATTTTATAAGATTGTACATATTAGAAAAAAATATATTATTATTTTATGTGAAAACCAAATAAAAATACATGTGATATTTAACTAAAGAATATATTTAACTAAAGAAATATCCAGCAAGAAATGCTTCAATCTACCGTCTACGTTCTTCTGAATGTTATTCTTCTTGTATTTTTGTTATATATGCCAGGAATTTTGTGCTGGGTATGCTTTGTTTATTATTTTCAGGCAGGAGGTAGGTATGAAAAGGAAGAAGAGGCTTCTTGACTGATGAAGATAGTGCAAAAAGACGGGACCAATACCATAACTAAGCCTCCCATTTCCTCAAAGTGTTGCGGTCAAAGATGTTGGCATTTTCAGTAATCAGGAGGACAGAATTTCTACAGATATTAAAGGGTAACATGGACTTGAGGGCAAAGGACAGTATTTAGTATGTGGACTTCCCACCAACCTAGTCGGCTCACAAGTTTTCCCCAAGTATGGATCCTTCATGCCTTGCTGCTTCAATGTTTCATGATAACAGTTTAAAATACGATCAAGTTTTTTTCTAAAAAAACCAAATTACCAAAGTGATAAATGCCATCCCTCCTAGCATTGCATCCTGCAAGTCGATCTACCTTCTGTGTTTCTTCACTAATTTATGTATTATCTGTGAGTGAAGACGAGTTATAGCAAGCCAATGCATGTTTCATTCTATGTGCAGATAAAATTATTCCCTTACTGCTCACAGCTAGAAACTAATTATAGTGAGCACTGACAGCCCTCTAGAAGGAGGATTTTTTTTTCCAATGGATATCACTTTCATTGATACATTCAACAGGTTAATTGTAGCAGAAAAAGTGAACTTCAAGGTCCGTTTTCTGTCACACTGGCAGCGCTTTTGTGGTTTTCTTTCTCTCCATTCTCCATTTCCCACTTCAGTAGAATTCCAATCCATCGATCACTTCATGTGAGCATGCCGTCCTTCCTCTGGAGTAGACGAGCAATGTTTGCTAGACTGATTGAACAAATAATTCATAAAATTGATAAATATAAATAATAATATTGAGAAAATATTTTTATTAGTAAATTGCCAATGGATTTGATTGATAGAAAAATTCTCTCGGTATTTATTAAGGGAATTATAGTGAAAAAATAAATTAAAACAAAGAAAAAAAAAATAACGTGTTATTTTTACCAATGGAATTATCGATGGAATTTATTTTGTCGGATTTAACGTGTTATTGTTGTAGGATTTTTTTTCATATGATTTTCTTCTTCTTTTTTCTTAGCTTTTTGAGTATTATAGAGTGTTGATTTATATTACTTTAATTATTTTATGGTTTTGTAAAATGGATTTTTAAAAATATTTTTAAATAATTACCGATAGAATTACATACTGTATTTTTCCGAGGGAAATACCGACGGAATGAAACGGATAATTTTTTTTTGCACGCTTTTTCTATCAATAAATTCATCGGTAATAATATTTTTTTATTACCGACGAAAGATTCACCGACAGAGCATTTCCGTCAGTGATTTTGTTGGTAAATTAATTACCAACATAACAATAGTATAAATACTGACAGAAAATTTTATCAACAAATCTAAAAATTATGGTAGTGGTTGAACACATCACAAGAAAACAAATTTAAGAATACCCTAATTGATGCCCAAAACACACACTTAACAAGCTGGTTTCCATGCTTGAAATTGCTAGGCTGGATGACGTTTGTCCAGTCTCCACTCCTTCATAATATCCAAGTGCATTGCTGCTTGCTATTGGCTAGCTAAAGGGTCAAGGAAACTGCCAATGGCAACAGTACTAGCAGAAAAAGTCCTGAAATTAATCAAACCATCGAGGGGTTCCAAATACCAATTTACGACGGTAACGAAGGGGAGATTGGCTTGAGATGGGGCCATCGGAGGAAGAATTATGACTCCACTTTTGTGCTAAAATAATACCAATTTACACGATTTCTGTTTGCAAAAGACAATCTACAATTATTGACTTGGTATTAGGTTCAATAATCTTATATTAATTTCTTATGATTACTCGTTGAATACGTACCAAGGAAGGAGTTAAGAATTTGAAGCTGGAAAGGCATATTGAGATACAAAAATTATTTACACATGAAAACATACATAAAATAGCTATAGATTCTGGGCTAAAATGTGGGTTTTTTTTTTTATTAACTAAAAGGGTCCATTTTATAGAAAAAAAATAACTAAAAAATTATTTCGAGCTTTTGAGTGTTGTGACTCCTGCCTAACATCGAAGTGTTTGATGATCACTACCAGAAAGAAATTTAGCAATTCGAATTCAGAACTTTTAATTAGTCAGAAGTCTCGGAATAGGTAAATTCTTATATGATTGAATGTTGACTCTTCTGTGGAATTCTGAAAAATTGGTACTGCTAATTCATTCCTTAACGGATACAATTACATCAGTTATTCTGTTTATTTTTGTATTTTAAAAAAATTTAATTTTTTTTTTTATGTTTTTGGTTTTAAATTAAAATTTTTTTGATTTTTTTAAATCATTTTGATGTGCTAATGTTAAAAATAATTTTTAAAAAATAAAAAATATTATTTTAATGTATTTTTAATTAAAAATATTTTAAAAAATAACTATATCCACATTATCGAACAGACGAAACAAAATAATAATAATAATATATTACCTTTCCTTTGCCATTGATTAAAGTAAAATTGACGGTATCATGTTATAATGACTTGAAGTGTAAGTATGGAATTGAAATAGTTTATGCGTATGGAAAAAACAGGTTTTAAAAATATATTTATAGTTGTGGTTTTTAAAGAAATATATATTTGATTAAAATTATTGTAAGATAAATTTTTTATGTAAAATAAATAACAAATAGTCTTTATAAATAAATAAAAATATTATTTTAGCTTATAAAAAATTAAAATTTAAAATATAATTGTGTACAGAACTAATACAAAAATTAAAAAGATATTTAGCTAACTAAATAATTTTTGTTGTAATTAAAGAAAAAAACAAAAACTCCAATCAAAGTCACCTAAAAAGTCTAACCCAAGAGGATGAAATTGTATGTACAGACAAAACATGACCTCATCACTCAGCCTCCAGTTAGGTTCAAGAGTCGACGGTTTCACACGCTATTTTATTAACTAGTAACTAGTTTTTGTTTTCTACTTTTCTCACCTTGAAAGTGGGGCCCCCACGAGGCCCCACCTAATACAATATAATTCATATTCTTTTATAAAAACAACTGTAATGTGTCGAGTAATTAAAATATAAAATAACAAAATTCTTTGTTAAATATTATGGGAAATTGAAATGGTGATCTAAACAGTGTTTTTTTTTTAATTTATTATTTTTTAAAATTAGTTTTTTTAATATATTTATAAACCTCTATAATAATGTGATAAGGAAATCTACCTGCAATAATAGAAATCCGTTGGGCCTCCTAAAATAAATCATATTCTATGGCAGCTTGGTCTTTATGGCTTTCACTTCACGTGATTAGGTTTAGGTTTCTGTCTCTCTCTCTCTGTCTCTCTGTCTCTCTCTCTGTCTCTCTCTGAAAGAGTGGTGAAGCACCAAACTACTTTTGATTCTGAAGCAACGTTCGAAATTCAAACACCATTTCCTTTGTTCAAGGTGAAGAAGAATCAGCTTATCAATTAGTAACTGCTTCTTTACCTAAAAGTCAATTTGGTTAGGCTGCCTGCATCATTTACTTTAGTCTTTGTTTACTGTAGATAATAGTTATTTTTTAAAATTTATTTTAACATTATGATAAGAATATAAAAAACTTAATTTGAAATAAAAAAAACCAAAAAATTTCGAAGGCTATTTTTAAACACCCAAAAACACACTCTGAGAGAATATGACACGTTGCCATGGGGCCTCAGCCTCCGTATCATCATCCATCATATTCTAATTAATTAGCCGCAGGTAATTAAAAAAAGAAAAAAAAAAAGAAGAAGAAGAAGGGGAAGGGGGGAGGGCGTTGATTTTTCTATACATTGCAAGAGAGGTTCAAAACCAGAAGCTAAACAAACAAATAAAATAAAGCCGACAACAAAACGCGTCTAATATAGTTCGACTCCATTTCTCAACTACAACCTTCATTTTGCCTGCAAACATAGAGAGTTTATTTTGACAAACATTTTGCTGCTGACTCTTTCCATATCTCTCCCAATCCTCTCTCTTTAGCTGCTGCTTCTTCTTCTGCCTCCCATTCTTCACTTTCGGTCGGACACCGTCCCGAGCAAAACCTGAGTCTATTTAGGTGGCAAAGAACTGAACCTAAAAGGGTCATGTTCATGTCTGTTTCATTCCCTATACCAAAACCAGATTAATTACAAGCTTTTCCATCTTCAGTTATATGGGTGTCTCGTAATTGTTTGCAAATGAAAATTCCTCTCTTTACATGGCTTTTCTTGATACCCTTTTTGACAATATTCTTTGGTGTCAATGTGTTTTTGGTTTCTGGCCAGTGCCGGAAAGATCAGCAATCCTTGTTACTCCAATTAAAGAACAGTCTCGAGTTTGATCGATCTGTATCTGCAAAACTAGTGAAGTGGAATTCAACCTCAGATTGCTGCGAGTGGCCAGGCATAACTTGTGATGAGGGTAGTGGTCGTGTTATCAGCCTGGACTTGAGCTTCGAATCAATCACTGGTGGACTTGACGATTCAAGCGGGCTTTTCAGTCTTCAATTTCTTCATAGTCTAAACTTGTCTTTCAACAGCTTCAGCACAGCTCTGCCAGTCGGGTTTGCCAACCTCACGGATTTGATTTCACTGAATTTGTCCAGTGCTGGCTTTACAGGCCAGATTCCAAATGATATCTCAAAGCTGACAAAGTTGGTTAGTCTTGATTTGTCTGCCAATTCCTTCCTTGGAGGTCCTCCACTGAAACTCGAGCAGCCTAATTTGGCAACATTGGTTCAAAATCTCACACACCTAACAGAGCTCCTTCTTGATGGTGTTAATATATCAGCACACGGAAATGACTGGTGCAAGGCCTTATCATCTTCACTGCCTAATTTAAAAGTGCTGAGCATGTCCAACTGCTATCTTTCAGGTCCTCTTGATGTTTCCCTTGCAAAGCTTCAGTCTCTTTCAATAATTCGTTTGAGCGGTAATAATTTGTCTACTCCAGTTCCAGAATTCCTTGCAAATTACTCGAAATTGACTGCCTTGCAGCTCAGCTCTTGCCAGTTGAACGGTATATTTCCACAAGCTATATTCCAGGTACCAACACTAGAGATCCTTGACTTATCATACAACGAATTCCTTCAGGGTTCTTTTCCGGAGTTCCATCAGAATCTCTCTCTTCGGACCCTCCTGCTCAGTAACTCAATTTTTTCGGGAACATTACCACAGTCCATTGGTGAACTCGAGAAATTATCCAGAATAGAGCTAGCGGGTAACAATTTCACTGGACCAATTCCAAATTCAATGGCTAATCTCACCCAGCTGTTTTATCTGGACTTGTCATCCAACAAGTTCACAGGCACACTCCCATCATTCCGCAAGTCCAAGAATCTCACCTATGTAGATGTCTATCACAATCAACTAACAGGTGAGATTCCATCCAGTCACTGGGAAGGCCTTCGAAGCCTCACCTATGTTGATTTAAGGAACAATGCATTCAACGGGAGCATCCCCTCATCGTTGTTTGCAATCCCGCCGCTGCAGAAGATACAGCTTTCCAACAACCGATTTGGGGGACAGATTCCTGAGTTTCCAAACGTGTCTTCCTCTCTTTTGGATACCCTGGATTTGAGCAGCAACAAATTAGAAGGTCCGATTCCCAGTTCTGTCTTTGGTCTTGCAAAACTCAATGTCCTCGAACTTTCATCCAATAAGCTCAATGGCACGTTGCAATTAAATTGGATTCAGAAACTTCTCAATCTCACCACACTTGGCCTCTCATACAACAACTTGAGAGTGAATGCAAGTGGCGGCAATTCCAACATGTCTTCCCTTCCCCAAATCAAGAAACTAAGATTGGCTTCTTGCGACCTGGGAATGTTTCCAGATCTAAGGAACCAATCAAAACTCTTCCATTTAGACCTTTCAGACAACCAAATTACTGGGCCGGTACCTGGTTGGATTTCAGAACTTAGTCTTCTTCAATATCTGAATCTTTCACGCAATCTTCTGGTTGATCTAGAAAGACCTTTGTCTCTTCCTGGTCTTAGCATCTTAGACCTGCATCATAACCAGCTCCAAGGGAGCATTCCAGTTCCTCCATCATATATTACCTATGTGGATTACTCAAGCAATAAATTTTCTTCCTTCATCCCCCTAACATCGGTAATTACTTCAACTTTACCCTTTTCTTCTCCCTTTCAAATAATCACCTTACCGGAGCAATACCGCAATCGATATGCAATACCGAATGGCTACAAGTTCTTGACTTGTCTAACAACAGTTTGAGAGGAGCAATACCATCCTGTTTAATTGATAAGATTAAGACTCTTCGTGTTCTAAATTTAAGGAGAAACAACTTCGGTGACATTATTCCTGATAAATTTCCAAGAAGCTGTGAATTGAAGACTCTGGATCTGAGTGGAAACAACTTGCAAGGGCAGGTTCCAAAATCTCTGGCAAATTGCACTATGTTAGAGGTCTTAGACCTTGGGAACAATCAAATCAATGACAGCTTCCCGTGTCTTCTTAAGACCATATCGAGTTTTCGTGTCCTTGTTCTGCGAAACAACACGTTCTCCGGGCATATTGGATGTCCACGAATGGAAGGCACTTGGCCAAGGCTTCAGATCGTCGACCTAGCTTTCAACCAGTTCAGAGGAAATCTACCAAATATTTGCTTGAAAACGTGGGAAGGAATGATGGAAGGTGGAAACAGAAGCCTTGAGCACATAAGATATGATCCCCTGAAGCTGACGAATGGACTGTATTATCAAGATTCAATAACAGTCACACTCAAGGGTCTCGAGCTGGAGCTGGTGAAGATATTAACTGTCTTTACCTCTGCTGACTTTTCAAGCAACAACTTTGAAGGGCCAATACCAGATGCCATAGGACAGTTCAATGCCCTCTATGTTCTCAACTTGTCACATAATGTACTCACAGGCCAAATTCCATCATCTTTAGGCAACCTGTCACAGCTCGAGTCCTTAGACCTCTCATCTAACCAATTGTCTGGACAAATCCCAGCACAGCTAACAAGCCTGACATTCCTTTCAGTCCTGAATCTCTCATATAACAGGCTAGTGGGACGGATCCCAACAGGCAATCAATTCCAGACGTTCTCGTCCGATTCCTTTGAAGGTAACCAAGGATTATGCGGGCCTCCGTTAATTGCATGCTCCAAAACCAATGAATCAAAGTCTACACGGGGAAGCAATCAAAGAAAAGAATTTGATTGGCAGTTCATTGTCCCTGGCCTGGGGTTCGGGCTAGGATCAGGAATTGTGGTGGCACCTCTCTTGTTCTCCAAGAAAATAAACAAATTGTACGACGACCGTATAGATAAAATCCTTTTTGGTGCTTCTTCCAATGTTGGGATTCAGATACTACGCGAGAGGTGATTGGAGGATCCAGCCCGAAGAAACTTCTGAAGAAGAAGATAACACAGATGCTGCTGATGATGATAATGATGATGAAGTGGAAGTGGACAATGAAGATTACTTTGGAGGAAGGTACTGTGTGTTCTGCACAAAACTTGACATCACAATAAAAAAGGTCATTCATGACCCAAAATGTGTTTGTTATCAGTCACCACCGATATCTTCTTCCTCTTCTTCCTTCTCATCTTTTTCGCCATCTTGAGAGACAAGGACAGTGCAGGTTTTGTTTCTTGTTTTATTGTTTTGTAACTTGTATATAATACAGAAAGCATGCGAGTGTAAAGCTGATTGACGCAATTTCGTTGTATGGGGTTAAACTCATTGAGGAATTTTATCGAACAGGTTAGAAACTGACTAAATAGCATAGCAAGACGAGCAAAACTACAAAATTTCATGTACCTGAAGTGCTGAACAATAGCAAGAACTGATTTTGCATCGAGCCCAGTCACCAAGAGTCTGCAACTAGTTTGTTTTCCATTTCCATGTCCCTCTGTCTCAGATATAACCAATAACAAAATGGCTATCTTCTTAAGAGGTGCCATTGTTCTTCCCCATATTGGGAAGTAAAAAATCATAAAAATTCTCTATTTTAATCTTAATCTTAGCATTCAGTGTTGCGTTTTTTAAAAATTTTGTTTATTATGACTTATAATTTTGTTTTTGCATGTTTGTGTTTAGAGGCGACTACCAAAACATGTTCTTAAATTGAAAAACAGGTGAAGATTTTGCTCGGTTAATTAAATTTCATTTTCTTTTTATCTTAAACTAAGCATTCATTGTTGTAAAAAGAAAAAAAAATGTTTCTGCTTATGATTACACGTGGAAAACATGAAAATGCACTGGGTAGTTGCATTTTTATTTCCTCAGGTATTTTTTTATATTCTTTTACGAATGTAATTTAGTTTTTGAGTTTTCTAGCTGACAACTCAGGCAGGGTTTAATTATTGATTGAGATAAAAAAAAATATAATATAAAAACTCTAAAAATAACATAAGACAGAACAGGAAATTGAAAGAAAAAAAATATAGTGGTACATAGGGTAAAATAATTGTTTTTATTTCCTGTGTAATTCACGATGGATAAGACATTATAAAATATAAAAAAAATTAATTTACCATTAATATGTATTATTATTAAATTTATATATTTAAAAAAAATAATTAGATATATTTTTCATTTTAGTTTATATTAAGTATTTAAATTAATAATAGTGTAATAATCTTACTTATAAAACCTGGATCAACAGGATTAATCCAAGACTTGATCGACTCAGAGTTTGGACCGATCTGAATTTAAAAAAATAAAGAAAAGATTGACCTAGCATAACTAGATAAAAAAAACCTCGGTCGACCTATGACATGTAGTAAAAACCAGTCAAAATTTCATTGATTTTTTTTGAAAAAAAAATTATTCAAAACAATTTCATTTTAATTTTTTTAAAAAAAAATTTGACCAGCCCTTAAAGTTAGGTGGATTCTTAAAACAAATAACTAAATAGAAGATCCGTCAGCACGTCTAGCATGTAGAGATTTTATGTACAGGCTTCCATATGAACAAATAGCCACCTGCATATTACAATTGATGAGCAGCCCTTTTTACAAGTGCAGGGACGGGGTTCACATGACTACGAACTCTCCGTTGAGACACCATACATAAATTAATGTCGTTTTTCTATTATTCCTCCATTATTCAAGTTTGTTGTTTTTCAATAATTTGCCCCACACAGGATTGGCAACCCAGCAATTTGATTCTCTATCGGTTGGTTGAAATGTTCTTGGAAATTTAACACTTGAAACCTAACCTAAGATAGGTGACAATACATCGAACCAACAAAATTTTAGTAATCTAGTTGATTCAATCATACGCGATTCAAATCTGACCAGTCAACTGCAAGAAAAAAGGGAAAAAAATTCTGATATTTGACGTTTAAACCGAGTTAATCTAATTAACCTGCTAATTTAGAGTCTTGTGAGTCTAACAACGAAAAGATTCCATATCATATATATAATTCCAATATTATGTCCCACATGCTCCTCTAAAGTTCAAAGTGTTCATGATATTATAATTTCTATGAAGAGTACTGCTTGGCTGGTTATGATGTCGAAGTCTGCGAGTCAACGAAAGACGGCACTTTATCATTATCCATCTGAGATATCTCCTCCTTCCTAATTGCCTCCTCTCTCAAACACAGATTTGTGTGTGAACTTGAAAAAAGTTCTGTCTCATGGCAGTGGAATTAAGCATAAGAAGTGATCAAGGAGGGCTATGCAATGGCAAGATGACATGGTTTGTTGTTTTGTCTTGTATGATGGCTGCCATGGGAGGAGTCATTTTCGGCTATGATATTGGAATTACAGGTGTGTAATTCTCTGCTATTTCAATCCTGAACATGATCTTTCTTCATTGTCAACCTGTAAATTTTGCTCTTGTGGTCGTTTTTAGGCACTATAGAACTCAAGTTACCGTATTTTTCATGTTTTCTGGATTGTAATTTAATGCAGATCATAATATAATGAAGTAATCTTACACTTAGAGATAGCATTTAAATTACCAAGTTTACTAACCAAAAAGGAAGAAGAAATTTATCTTCTCTTTCAAGCTTGCCACCATTCGTTTCACACTCAAAGTTAATGATAGGCAATGTGCAAAAGATTTGGTAACAGCTACGTTATAACTTGCCTGATCGAACTCGTTTGATCATACTATCCGTTCGCTGAATCATTGATGTTAAGATAGAAACTAAGAAAAAAAAACAAAGAGATTAACGAGTGCTAGTTTACATTATGAAGGTGGTGTTACCTCAATGGAACCATTTCTGGAGAAATTTTTCCCAAAAGTGTACAGAAAGATGAAGGAAGACACAGAAATTAGCAACTACTGCAAATTTGATAGCCAATTGTTGACCTCCTTCACATCCTCAATGTATGTTGCTGGTTTTATTGCTTCATTCTTTGCCTCATCGATAACGAAGGCATTTGGACGCAAGCCATCAATTCTTTTAGGAGGCGCTGCCTTCCTTGCTGGTGCTGCCCTTGGTGGTGCAGCATTTAACGTTTATATGCTAATATTTGGTCGGGTCTTGCTTGGAGTTGGTGTTGGTTTTGCTAACCAGGTGAACTACATGATTCCTTTCAATTGATTCTTTTAGTCACCTTGTTTCATATCCGACATGTTCTGCAGGCAGTCCCACTCTATCTCTCAGAAATGGCACCACCAAGATACAGAGGAGCAATTAACAATGGGTTCCAGTTTAGTATTGGCATCGGGGCACTCTCTGCTAACCTCATAAACTATGGCACCGAAAAGATCAAAGGCGGTTGGGGCTGGCGAATCTCCCTAGCTTTGGCAGCAGTCCCGGCTACAATCCTTACACTAGGTGCAGTTTTCCTGCCAGAAACACCAAACAGCCTCATTCAGCTCACTGATGACACTGAAAGAGCTAAGCTAATGCTACAACGGGTCCGAGGAACTGAAGATGTTCAAGCAGAACTTGATGATCTCATCAAAGCTAGCTCAATCTCAAAAACCGTTGAGCACCCATTTAAGAAAATCATAAAAAGGAAGTATAGGCCTCAACTAGTAATGGCAATAGCCATACCATTTTTTCAGCAAGTTACAGGAATCAATGTGATTGCATTTTATGCTCCTATACTTTTCAGGACAATAGGACTAGGCGAAAGCGCATCTCTCATGTCTTCAGTTGTGACTGGGATTGTGGGTACTGGATCAACATTTATATCAATGCTTGTAGTCGACAAACTTGGCAGAAGAGCATTGTTTATATTTGGTGGTGTGCAGATGTTAGTGTCACAAATAATGGTGGGAGGAATAATGGCAGCTCAGCTAGGTGATCATGGTGGTATAGGCGAAGGATATGCTTATGTTGTGTTGATTTTGATTTGTATTTACGTAGCTGGGTTTGGCTGGTCATGGGGTCCATTAGGATGGTTAGTTCCTAGTGAGATTTTTCCGCTGGAAATTCGATCAGCAGGGCAAAGTATTGTGGTTGCTGTAAGCTTTCTCTTCACTTTCATTGTTGCACAAACATTTCTAGCCATGCTTTGCCACTTCAAGTCTGGAATTTTCTTTTCTTTGGGGGCTGGGTTGTAGTGATGACTGCCTTTATATACTATTTGCTGCCGGAGACCAAGAATACACCAATCGAGAAAATGGAGAGGGTGTGGAGGGAGCACGGGTTTTGGAACAAAATTGTGGGGGAAATGGATGAACAGACTAAAATTGAAGCTGCATGAAGTATATGCAGTTAAGTTTTAACTTTGTTGTTGTAAAATTAATTGTTGTTCTTAGTTTCATTTTAATATCTTGGTTGGGATCAAGAAAGGCTATGATCAGCTCAGTGTTCATTTTAGAGTAGATATCTTATTCCATTATTATTCTTGTTACAATCCGATTTCTAAATCCATGACCAGTTTATAGACAACATCTCTTTCCAGATTTCTATACCTTTACGAACTCAAACTTACATACTAACTTTTTCACCTATGTAAACAAAACAAATTTCTCCGCAACATGATAACATAACTAATTCCGTAATATAAATTGATTATCTTAACATAAAAGTTATCATTTGAATATAATGGTTCATATTAAAGATTCAATTTTAATAAGTGATCATGCTAAATCATAAATAAGGAATAAATAACAATATAAGAATTACCGAGAAGCACAATCAATTCCATATTAACAATTCAAGTATTTATATTAATTCTCAGCATGTGAATATTATTTACTCACCTGATTCAAAAGTAGAAATGATACGGAAGCAAATATCGAATGCAATTCTATTGATATCCTACAAGTAAAATATCAGGATTATCTGAATATAAAAGAAAATATACTAAAAAATGACTCAAAAAGAATGTAAAACCTATTTAATACATTTAACTAAGGGTCTAGCTCATAACCTATATGTTTATAAATCAAACCGGTGTTTTTTCTTTAAAAAAAAAACCCAAAAATAAGATTTTTTCGCAAAATCTAATTTAAAAGAAAAAAATCATAAAATTTGATAATAATTCACCAAATAAATCTAAATTATTCATAAAACCAACCTGAAAACTAAAATTATAACTAGGGACCAATCTGGAATTTTATCAGATTTTTAGAGGTCAAATTGTAATTTTATCAAATTAGAGGACCATGCTGAAAATGTCATAAATTCATAACTACACTGAAATTTTGCCCACAATTAATCCTCAATTCTGTCCATAATCTTGAATTTTGATTTGGGGACCAAACGGTTATTTTTTCAAATTTAGGGGACTAAAGTGTAAATTTCATAAATTAAGGGACCAAACTGAAATTTTATCATCTTCAAGCTCAAACCTAGCTTTTTTCATAGATCTCTTACTGAACTACCAAAATCTCTAACTTAAATTCATCATTTAAACAAACTATAACTCAAAATCATCATCCTTATTCAAAATGTTTCAAAATCAACTAAACAAATCATTACTCATAATATTACAATCAATTCATCAATCAAACCCAAAACAAAATCTTCAAAATTATTTTTTCTAACTCTTTTTTCCTTCCTTTATCTTTTATTCTTTCTCTTATTCTTACAGTTTCCTCTCTTCAAATATAAGTCTTCTTTTTTTTTTCTTCTTTCTTTTATATTTACCAACTCTTTGTTCAATTACTAATATGTCCTTCATCCATATATACCTAAAACTTAGTCTTCTAAGGGTATTGTTGTCATTTCCTATTAAACCTTCTTTTTTTAATTTAAAAATATTACAATCCTACATAGAAAATATTTGATGTTGACTGAAGGAAGGCTGCTTTTTTTTTTATTCTCTATGTATTGTTTACTACTTGAATCTCTTCTTCTCTTTGAACTTGGAGGGTTAAGATGAGATATAGCAAGTGAAGGTAGTAGTGTGTGTTAGAGAATTATATAAATTATATTTTGAAGTCTCATCTAATAACTTAAGTTTTTGGATGAGAAGGTTCTTTGACATGATATTAGAGCTTTGTTGATCAAGCAGTCATGAATTTGAATCTCACTACTCACATTTTATTTGATAAAAATTAAGCACAAAATAACATGGGCTTGTTCAATTTTCTAGTCCAAAAAACTTTTATTAAAGCGTGTGTTAAATAATTATATAATTCAGATATTAGAGTTCCACCTAATATTTTAAGCTTTTAACTAAAATATTTTTTTAACAGTACAATGATATGATTACTTCATTATGATATCCTATCTTCCATCGGAGGCTCATTTTGGGTCTTCGACAATGGAATTTCAGGTGTTGCTCTAACATGTCGTTTTCTCTTTATTCTGAACTTTGAATTCTCTCACTTTCTCCATAGTCTTATAATCAGAAAGCATTGTTTACATTGTTTATGCATTAATTTAATTTATATATAAGGGAATATGATGACTAATTTAAGCATTTAAATTTAAAGATGGAGTGAACTTTATGGAACAATTTCTCAAGAAATTCTTCCCAGCAGTGTGCAGTAGAAATATATGCGCCATGGAAAATGGAGCCGAAGCGATGCTCTATGAGAAACCGAGTTAAATTATACTCCGAAGATTTTTTAGGATAAGCTTAAAACTGGGGCTTTAATTTTGCAGTTTGAAACTAACCTGACTAGCCCGTTAGGTTCGAGCCACTCTCTGGTATATTGCTCATAGCCCATTAGTATTGATTGAGCCCCTCTATGGCATATTGCTCCGAACCCAATAGGATTGATTGAGCAACTCTCCGGCATATTGCTCACAGCCCATTAGGATTGAGCCACTCTGCATGTTGCTCAAGCATGGGCTTCGAATAAAATAGTCAATTGACTGTAGGCCATTATATGTATGAATGTATGTATGTATGTATGTATGTGTGTGTGTGTATGTATCATTAGTTTAAGTAATTAGTTGTTATCAAAATAAGAGAATTGTATTGCCATTAGCATTTAATTGAGAAGAGGAAATCATTGTTACCTTTTTCACAAAGTAAAGTTTATTATATCATTATTTTTAAAAAAAAATTAATTTTAATTTTGTTTTTTAATTTCGTACTTTACACATTAAATTTGTTACATATTAAACTTATAATTTATTTTTGTTTGTTTTTTATGAGATTATCTCACATTCATAACTCAAGTCACAAGTTTTACGAGTTGACTTAAGTTTATTTAGGTTTTTTTTAATTGATTTTTTTTCAATCTCATCTTTTATCATTTTGGCTGATTGAAAATTAAATTTTATAATTTATTTGAATTTATTTTATATGAGGTTATCTTAATTTCATGATTCAAGTCAGGAATTTAGCGTAATAAATTGGATAGGCTCAGGTTTTTTTTATTTTTTTATTTTTTATTTGGTTTAATTTTAGTTCTTGGAATGATTCAAGGGTGCTTTGAAACAAAAATAAATTTATTTAGATTATTATGGTGTTTTCAATGATAAACGGCTTAAAATAGATTTTTAGGATCCTAAATATTAGAATTTGATTTTTCAGCCACTTAATTTATATCACTAGATAATATATTTTTTACACTTTTTAAAAAATAAAATAAAATAAAATACAGTCGACGACATATATCCATCTTCTTAACAGAAAAAAAGTTAGAAGGCCAGATACGTGGATTTGGCATTGCTGGCTCAAGCACACCATATCTTCTTATAATAGGTGAGGCACGGAAAATCCTTTGGTTTATTTAAAAACAATTCTTAAAATTTTAATTAAATTCATTATTAATAAAATAATTTATATTATATGTAAAATAATATTCCATTAAACACCAATCAATTTTGCCATTTTTTCAAATTATATTTTAGCATTTTTATATTAGCAGTTATTTTGTTAATTATTATTTATGAACCTAAAATGTAAATTATTTTTTTTAGATTTGTGGTCATGGATATTTAGTAAAAATAATTTTTATTTTTTTATTTTTTTATTGTAAGGTTTTTTACATAGTTTTATCAAATTTATTATTTTTTTATTGATTGCATACAAAATATCAAGACATATGATTTTTAATGGTTTTTTTAACTTGCTTTTAAAAGTTTTTTATTTAAAAAACTTTTTTTTTTACTTAAAAAGTTTCCGTTAAAAAAAGAAATGCATTAATAAAAAAAAATGTGGCTTAAATTGAAGAGATGCATATTTTCCTACGTTTTAAATTATTTAATTTTTTATATAAAAAAAATTAATTGACTTATAAAAAATATTTTGGTAAAAAATGCATGTATAAAAAAATAATTAATTTAATAAAAAATTTCTTAAAAAATTAAATTGTAGTCTTTTATAAAAATATTTATTTTAATTTTTTTAAAAAAAACTAGGTAAAAACAAATTTTAAAAATTACCCCGTAACAAAGCACGGGTAAAAAACTACCCAAGGCTAAAACATAATAGTGATTTATACTGTAACTCTGCCACAGAAAACGATGTTTCTATTGAGCACCCAACGGCCAAGGCTTTGTACAAAGAAATATTAAGAACAAAAAAATGATATGTGGCGAAGTCCTTTCATTTGGAAACGGAAAGGAATGGGAAAAACTTATGAAAAAGAAATTCAGTTTTTTTTTAATTTAAAAAACATATTTTTAATTGAAAATAAAAACTGTGTTATTGAAAACATGTGATTTCTAATTCTTCACTATTTAGAAAATTGAAAAACTTCAAAATTATAGGGCATGTTTTGAAAACTAGAGTCAGAAAAAGAATAATGAAATTTATTGATCAAATGCAATATTTTTTCATTTAGAAAACAAATTGTTTTAGTTTTTTAAATTTATAATGTGCTCGAAAAACATATTTTATAGGTTCTCCATATTTTTCAATACAATTTTTCATTGTTTTTCAATTGAAGAAAAAATATGGATAATAATTATATATATAAGCACTTTCTAACAATATAAAAGATTAATATTATTTTTATATAAATTTTCAAGTATTATAATTTTATTTTTTATTATAAATCTAACATAAAGTTTTTTGAATTTAACAATATAATGTTTTTCATGATAATTTTTAATTTGAGTGAAATAAAGTTAATATTATATAATTAGATAATTACTATGATAAATAAGGCCTTTTTTTATATTTTTTTAAAAAATATATGTAATATATAAACATGTTTACTTATGAAAAAAAATCTATGTAGATGGAATCAAAAAAATATTTTCTGAAAGTAAACACAACCTGAATTCTACCATGTTATTTCTTGTTTTAACACCATTTAATTTATTTGCAATAGAGACTTTATATTATCATAAAATAACGTGATTTATTCTGCTTAAACTACAATTAATATGTCAATTTTCTTCTGGAAATTGTATTTATAGAGGAATCAAATAAGCATTACGTACACATAAAATTGGAAATGAATCTCTCTATTCATGTCCAAATGTCTAACCAAACTAACCAAATGCATACCCCAAAGTTATCAATGGAAGGAGATGATAGTGAAGTGGTCTTGAATTATTCCTAGTTGGAACTAGTCTAAGATTTTGTCTCTTAATTAATAAAGTCCTAGTATTCTATCATCTTGGGTGTACGTGCTGATCAAATCATATTGTATAATCAAATCATTGGCAAAATACCTTTAAAAAAAACCAAATATAATTTCATTGATGTTTTAGTTTTTCTGTCGGTAAATATAATTTATCATCAACAAAATACATTCCATGATTTCTTCGGAGAATTAATAGTAATAGTGACAATTATAGTAATTTTTTTGTAACTCTATAGAATATGTCAACGGAAGTGGTCTTTTGATAACCACGTTAATAATAATTTAAAATATATTTTTCAAAAAATATATTGAACAAAAGTAGAAAATAATTAAAATTAATTAAAATAATATAAAAATTAATATTTATTACAATTTAAACATTTTTTGGTTCAAATACAATAAATCTAAAATAAAAGCAGCACTGGAGGAGGAGGAGGAGGAGAAGAAAAAGGTTGGTTGTCATCAGGACCGTGAGGCCAATAAGGAGGAGCACATGGATCCCCTATATGTGATCTCATCTCCGTTAACACTTAGCGGAGTTCTTCATAATCCGCAATAAGTCGTTCATATTTTTCATTGAGATGGACCATTCGATCCTGTACTCGTTGGTCTAACATCCACATGAACTCTAGATTTGAGTGCTCGGAATTGATTGTGAGTATCCAACGGTCAAAAAACTACAGGTCGTCCACAAGTTCCTAGTCGTAGTGCTAGAGATTTTGTACACCCGAATTCTATCAGACCCACCAGACGATCATGTCTCCAATCACAAATCTGAATCAATATTCAGATGGGTTAAAGGATTGTCCACGTATCTCTCCTTCAAGCGGCTATTATATGTATCTTGGAAAGAAACAATAAATTCAACAAATTAAAGAAAATTATAACTTAATTAAAAAAATGGTTAAAAATCAACATCCCACAAAGTGTCGAGCTCAGCTGTCCACGAACTATTGCACCCCTTTTAAGAGGTCATCACTTCGCACATGAGTTTCAACATAAAGCTCCATTGGGCTTGGCTCGCATCCAAGAACCGTAGCCTGCAAGATAAAAATGGTATCAGTTAAATATATTTTTAAAAAATAAAAAATAAAAAAATGGATGTAATAAAAAAAATCAAGCAAAGACCTCCCTCTAAGGGAAATTGCCTAAAATTTTTAAACCAGCAAATACACAATATATATGTCATAAACCAGTTGATTTTATCTAATTTCTTTCAACAAATTAGAATAATTCAATTTCATAAAAAAGTCTCATTTTCTAAGTGGTAATATATATAATCCTAAATTTACCAAAATTTAACCTAAATTTACAAAAATTAAAACTAACCCTACATATTTAATTCAATTGCAGGGTAAAATTAAAAAAAATAACTAAAATTTAACAAAATAATGAAACAATTATTTCAATAACAACTAAGATTCAATACAATTACTTATAAATGGTAATATTTGTGATCCTAAATTCACAAAAAATATTTCAATAACAACTAAAATTTAACATCACTATTAATTTAAGAAAACAAAATTGAACAAAAATAATGATCTAAAAACAAAAATAATGACCTAAAAAATAAAAATAATGCAAAAACAAAACACAAATAAAAAAGAAAAGGTACTTACATGTGTTCTAAACCACTTTGAAAATTATTCATCTTGTAATCGAAAAATTTAGCATATAGTTAGCTATGAGTTCTAGAACAGTAAATATTTATGATGTTGCCTATGAAAAATTCAACAATGTATTAATTTATGATATTATAAAGATGAATTATTCAAAAATATTGATATTTTAAATAACATACTTACTAAATAAAAGGTTTTTGTTCATCACAATTATAACACATAATTATGTGCATGCTATAACCAGGAAAATTTCGTTAGTAATATACCGAGAGATTTTTTCTATTGATATATTTAAGAACATATTTTATTATTGAATTAATTTTATAGGTAAAAATTACATGTTACCGTATTATTTAATTTTTTTAATTTTTCACTGTAATTTCATCGGCGTATAATGACAAAAAAATTCTATTGATATTTCTAATTATATTTGTTAATGTTCTGATAGTGAATTTTCTACTCTAAATTTTTATCAAGGTAGCATTGGCACATCTCTCTTCTTTGATCAGCCAATCAAATTGGGCAGCACAAACTCTATTTAGTCATTAATTAATCGAACACACCTTGACAATTCTTCTGAATTCATTTCATTTAGAACCATACAACAACTAACCTTTTACTAATTATAATTAACACAAACAATTAAGGTTTATGGTACCACTTGCACGTCTGCCCAATCTACACTACAATCAAGGCGTGCTTGCCATACGTACACAGAGAAATACTAAAGAGGAAGTACTAGTTCTTAATATCAAATGCATCATATTGCATGTAATTTTCACCTAGAAGGTAAGAATCTGGGCATGGTAGTACTGAAATTGAAGGATGCACTACAGGTGCGAAGTTGCCGTCCAAGTATGAAGGTTGCTCAGTAGGAAGAGCAGTAGAATAATCAGCAGGGAGATAATGATCAAGAGATCGTTCATCATCCACAAAGTTCATTATAGTTTGGTGAAGCAATACTTGAGTCTTTAGAAACTTAACATAGTTAATGGCTTCCTCTAACATGGACACTGTATCCATCTTCGTCCCACCAGGAACCAAGCTTTGCAGAATCTTGAACCTGTCGCTTATACGATGCCTCCTTTCCCTTGCAGCCACACTTTGCGGGTCAGTTGATAACTTCACCCCACCGCTGCTCTTCCTGCCACCCTTCTTCTTCTCCTTGCTATTCTTGGGCGCTGAAGATGACCCAGATGAGCTAGGGTTTGTAGTAGAATAGTAGTCCATGCCTGCAAGAGAAATCCTCCCCAGAGAAACTATCTGAATGGAACTTATGGCAGTAACAAAGTTTTGTTTTCGCCTTGGTAGGGGGCCTTTGAACATGTAACATATATATAAAGGGGGCAACATGTGGTACCAGCCATTTCAAATAAAATAAAGATGTCGTCATGTGAATCAGCTAATCTTTGGCGCAGGATACGGGTGTCCACTCTACACTGCAACCATGGCCCTAGTCCACGCAAAGGCAATATTTGCTTCACCTTTTTCTTAGTACCTTGTTTGCTTCAACAATGGTACATGGGTCCAACTACGATACCTTCGTATTTGCAAATCCTCATTTCATCATTTATGATCGTATACAATTATAGTTTAACTTGTTGTTTATATAACCTAGCTACGATGGTCTAGGGCTCCCTGCCTTGCATGAATTGTTTTGGTTTGAAAGGGGCTATAAAATTAAATATTACATCCTTTCAAAGACAGAGAAATTATTTTAAAAACACTTGATCATATATGTTTGATAACATGGTCTCAGTGTTTTTGTAAGAATATATTTGAGCATAAAATCATCAAGTTCGACTTTCTTTCGATCAGTTCATGCAACACATTTTAAGAATCAGTTTAAAATACAACGCAAACGCATTACAAAACACATACTTGCATATCCAAAGTGAAAGCATTTTGGCAAAATTCAAGCAACAAGGGACCCCAAAACAATAACATAATGAGTCGACCACTAAGGGAGAAAGAGGGAGAATTGTCTTTGGGATTGGGTCAGCAGCTATGATCGAGAAAGAGCTGGGGGAGAGGGAAAGGGAGTGGGGGGTCCTGCTGCATCTGAGATCGAAGTGGATGTATCATGCAGGTAGCATGGTGGGTCTTAATCGGAGGACGAAATCGTTGGTAGGCTTTGCAACGTACGAACGATGCCATTTTCCGAGGGTTACACACTGTTCACTGAAAGAGAATAACTGTTCATGTTCTCTTGAATGAGTGCCTTTTTATGAAGGAAAGGAAAGAGCCTGGGCTCTTCTTTTCAAGAGAATTTTGGAGCAAAGTTCTTTCAAACGAATACTAAGATTCAAAAGCATCCATCTTAAAAGCATCGTTGAGATCCCACCCTCTGGTAACAGGAAGTTTTTCTTCTTTTTTTTCTTTTAAGAAAAAAGAAAAGGTTGAATTTGTTGGGGGTGCTGTTGGTATCGGTACCCCCATCAACAAAATGTCAAATGTCTACAAAAAAAAAAAATATACATATATATATATATATTAATCGTAAATATTCAAGTTAATTTATATATTTCTTGACTAGTCTTTCAAGACCTGAAATTCATGTCTAAATAAATCTTTAGTAGTTCTAAAATTTATGACACTTAAATTAATAATTTCTAAAAAATAAATTTAAAATCTAATCAGTTGAGATACATTTTTTTTAAAATTTAAAAAAATACAATATTCATTTATATAAATGTTAATATTTTTTATATTGGTGGGTTGAAATAAATTGTGTGGAAAATATAATCAGATCAAGGAATGTATCTCTACTCCAAGCCGTAGAGTCTATTATCCAATACTCTGGACCTTTGTCATTCCACGTGCTCGCATGATCAATCTATAATCACTAAAGAAAACCCACGTATTCTCATCATTTAAATGTCAAGTCTTTTTTAGAAGAGATGTTTTGATATTTTTATAGAGAGAAATCTTTCTCTTAAATTTTTAGTTATCAGTTATATGTCAGTAGTGTAATGTTTGTAAAGTAAGTAGCGATATTTTATTAATTTATATTTTTTAAAAAATAAATATAATTAAAAAAATTCTAGATGAAGATATTTTTATTATTTTTTACGGGACAACTCTTATGGGTCAAAAATCTATATCATTATTCCACTATGAATATTAATTAAGAGTGTTAGAAAATAATATAAATCATATCTTAAAATATCACTTAATAATTTAAGTTATTAGGTCAAAAT
Source organism: Populus deltoides (assembly GCA_015852605.2). Lineage (NCBI taxonomy): Eukaryota > Viridiplantae > Streptophyta > Magnoliopsida > Malpighiales > Salicaceae > Populus > Populus deltoides. The sequence continues at coordinate 1,992,253 of CM027585.2, read as the reverse complement.
AGTTATTTGACATGGTATCAGAGCCTTGATGACCAAATAGTTATGACTTCGAATCTCACCATCTCCATTTATTTGATAAAAATTAAGCACAAGGTAATATGAGTTTGCGCAAGTTTCAAATCTAAAGAACTTTCACTTGAGGGTAGTATAGGTCTGTGCAAGTTTTAAATCTAAAAAGCTTTTACTTAATGGTGATGTGTTAGAAAATAATACAAATTATATCTTGAAATCTTATTTAATAACTTAAACTTTTAAGTTGAATTGGATCTTCGATAAGGAACACCTAACATAACATATCACCTTTCTTGAAATCTTATAGATTTCTCATGAAATTCCTTCATTAAGTTTCAATTAACACTTTCACCTTGTGTCATTGCTTTTCAAAATGTTTTTCACTTATAAATATATCAAAATAATATTTTTTTAAAAAAAATTATTTTTGAAATAAACTCATCAAAATGACTTAAAAACACCAAAAAAATATTAATTTAAAGCAAAAAAAAAATAAAAAAAATCTTAAAATTTTATCAAAAACATTTTTGAAACACAAAAACAAACATAAACTCTAGACTAGTTACAATCCATTTGAATATATTGTTTTAGTTTCTCAAAATATTCTTCAATCTTTAGTGTCCAATCTTCTATCGATATTTTTATTCACATAAAACCAATTAAAGGTATTAGATTTAATTAATTGTTGGAAATGCTTTGATTGATATGAAACAAAATCATGGGTGGTCATCTTCCTCACGCTAGCAATTTCGTTCATGCAACATTGTGTGCATGGAGCCCCCCAAGTGCCCTGTGTTTTCCTTCATACGGACTCCTTGTTTGATAATGGCAACAAACAACCTTAACACATTGGCTACAGACAATAACCCTCCATGTGGAACTTGACTTTTCTGAGGGGTCTCTCAGACAGATTTTCCAACGGTTGAAACTTTATTGATTTTTTGTGTTTTTTTTTTGTTTTAAAAGTGTTTTTGGAAAACAAATTGAAATTTTTTATTTTTTTATTTTAAATTAATTGTTTTTTGTGTTTTTAGATAGTTTTGATGTGCTAATATCAAAAATAAATTTTTAAAAAATAAAAAATATTACTTTAATATATTTTTAAACAAAAAAAACTTTTTTAAAAAAATTCTATAATGATACCAAACAGGCTGTTAAATAGCTTATTTTGAGTTCTTACATCTCTGGTGCCTGTTGAAAAACTGGCATGTCATACATACTACACATAGGAACAAAGTTTCGACACTTTTAGCAAAGCATAAGGAAATTTCAAACCTCGAAAATGAGCAAATAACCACTATTCATTTTTTTTTTTGGTGTTCAAGTGACATACTTTGAGATCTTATATCTCACTTACAAGGACTACGATTTTAGTGATCTTCAGCTTGTTTTAGAATGCTAGCATGTCATATTATTATACATAGAAATAAACTTTAAATGAAAAAACCTCACTTGTAAGTAATATAATTTTAAAAAAATTTCATCTACATACCAAGGCAAAAGTTTGGTGCAAATTTCATGTAATTCGGGATTGTATATGAACATAAAACGAGTTTAATAAGAAAAAAAGTATTTTGAACTGCCAACATTTTGGTTTAATCTAAAGTTTTAAACACAAGTTGCCTATCATTGAAAAACAATATACTAAAATCTTATGGCATGATATATGCCTTCTATAACAAGTTTCTATTAATGATCATATTTCAAATTTATACACACACAAAATCTGTACAAACAATAAACCGACTAAGAGTATAATAATAATAATAATATATGTGTTATTGTTATAGGAAAAATAAATTAGATAAGAGAGCGAGTTTCATGATCTTTTTATTTATTTATTTATTTATTTATTTATTTTTAAGTTATGTGGAGTATCCGGATCAACTTGCGTGCATCTTAACTAATCCTACGAGTTCTAAATTTCAAGATCTTTACTATTATACATGTTAAATGTGTTAAATATGGTATTCATTTCACCATTTAAGTATGATAGCTTTTTTAGTATAGGGATTTTTATATTTTCTATCGAGAAGTCTTATATTTTTTTAGAGTTGTTGGTTCTACATCAGTTTATTCTATTATAAACCGATATATTTTAATAATTGTATATAATAATCGTCAGGAATTGAAATTTTTGGAATGGTTAGAAGGAATTTGGTTTTTGAGGTTGTACCATCATATCCGGCCCAATCTAAACCGAAGCCAACAAATTGTTTGTGCCCTAAAAGGCCATTCTAGCTAGTCTCCCCTGTGATGGCGGCAAAGTCACGTCTTATAAATCTAACCCGTTGAGTTGGGAGAAGCAATTTTGTTGGCAAAGAGGAACCCTAAAGAGCTTTTTTACTCGACATATTTCGGGTTGGTACATGGATGAAACTGATCTGTCCTAATGAAGTTTCATGGAAAGAAAGAAAACTGAAAACAAAGCTAACCCAGAGAGACTGTGACAGGGACAGAAGACAAGAAGCAGCAGCAAAAGCACGAGTGGATCCGGCTTTTACGTCTGGGGTAGGTGGATAGAAAACCCTTATTATCATTATTATTCTTACTTGCTCTACTGAAATAACATCTGCGAGCAGCTAGCTTTTCCAGTCCACTCAAGATCTTGCTTTCCCTTTTGTCAACCCCCACATCAGTCTAAACATTGATGTATGTGACACTGCAGCGTGATGGATATCGTAACAATGAACAATTAGCATAGATAAAGGAGAGTTTATCCACTGATTTTGACTAGACTGATTAAGCTCCTGGCCCTGAGAGGCCTGTTTGTCTTGGCTAGCAATGATGATAATATTCATTTCCAAGATTATTCAACCCGGCTCCACTCGCCATCTAGCCCGAGCCAGGTTTTTAACGAAATTGACTTGTTATATTTACGACCCAGAATGAGTTTAATAATTTTGATTGGTTCAACCTCGAAATCTCAATCTCCAGATCGAATTCTAGTGTTGATTTGTTTGATGAATGGCATACAAGTAGATACATTTCGAAAATATTTTTACTGTAAAGTGTATAATCAACATGTTTGAACATTAACACATGTAAAAGAAAACAATAAGAACAAAGATTGGCAGTAAAAACATATCAAAAGAAGATAAAACTCTAACGAGTCCAGTACTGTGTGTTGTGACAGGATTAGGTAGCTTTTGAAAGAAACAATTTGACGTAAAGATTTAAGGCCAGGCCCCACGATCGTGGAAAAACATGGGCTAACAAGGGTATGATCAAATGTTTCAGTGCTTTTTTTCTTCTTTTTTTGTGAAAGGCGATGTTTCAGTCAAGTGAAATGCAGGTCTAAAGCAGAACAGGCTGGCCTGGTTTCTTAACTCTTTATGGATGTACACAGGGGCAACTGCGGTTGCAGATTCTGAACAGTACAGAAACGTTACGAAACATATATATATATATATATATATATATATATATATATATATATATATGGGAATCATATTAACATCTTAAAAACTTAAATACACATAATATAATTATAAATAATTAGTACTTAAAAAAAGGCCAAATAAACATAAAAAAATTCACAAGGAAGGGGTATTAATTAAAATATAGATTTAGAATTATTTAGAAAAAATATATAAAAAGGTATTAATTAAAAACAAAAAAAATAAAAAATAAAAATAAATCATGCGTTGTCAGGCCTGGTAAGCTAGGCCAAGCGCCTGGCCCATGAGTGAAGAGTCTGCTCATAGGCCTTTAATTTTTTTTAAAAGCTGATAGGGTGTAGTCCGCCTCAAATTTTTTATATATAAAAATAAATGATATGTTATCTGGAATTACCTAGATTTTGACCACTATGGCGACCAGAAAATCAAGATTCTTGTTTTTTTGCATAGAAACCCCAATTTTAACTTGAAATGCCTAGAAAAAACTTTAAACACCTGGATATACTTATAAATTTCCATAAAAAAAACCACAGAAAAACTTAAAATCAACCAGAAATAAAAACTCTTCTCAAGCTTAGATATAAATTTTTAGGCAATTTTAAGGTTTAAATACACCTAGGTTGAACCCCCTCTCACTGAATGCAATCTTGGTACTAAGATAGATATTTTTGGTGGCCAGAATCATTGTAAACTCTAATTTTATCTTTCTAATATTGGAATTTAGCAATTCCTTCTCTTTCCTCTCTCTAACTAGAAACTAAAATATAAAAAAAATAGAGTTTTAGATCAAAATTCAATCTTAGACATTCAAATTAACCTAAATTAAATTATTTGTAAAGCTTAAAGACCAAATTGTATTTAAAAAAACAAACTTTGGACACACCACCCATTTTGCCTTACCTTTTTTATTTAAAGCCCTCTTCTTTCTGTGTTGCCCTTGCCTAAGAAATCATAAGCAATTCACCTTCAATTTAGGGTCAAATCATCATAAATAAAAATTTAAGGACTAAAGTAAAAATATTAAAATATACAATAACGTAACAATAATATGTGAATGTGTGAACAATGCAACACAATGTTTTGTCTGCAGTAAAAAGATCACATGCTTTAGTGTTAATGATAACTGAAAATAAAATTGAAAAAATTAAAAGATATATATATGCATTACGATATTTAATTTTGCAAGAATAAACATTTATCCGGTTGTGTTTGCTCAATTTATTTATTAAAATTAATTCCTTTTCAATCAAACTATAATAGAGATAAACACACATATGTTAAATTTATTGAATAAAATAAAAAGAAAAAAAAATTATGCATGGCTACATATATTAGAAACTTTATCTGAAAATAAATATTTTTTATTTTTAAAAATAAATTTTATTTCTACCAAAGATAAAAAAAAATTATAAATGAATCAGAATATTTTTTTCAAAAATTAAATGAATACAGCACCATTAAAAAAAAATATTTATCCAAAAAAGGTTAAATAAGCAAAAAATAAAATGACATAGGAGGGTTATTAATTGAAACATAAATTTAAAAATTATTTTTTTAAAAAAAAGGCATTAAAAAATATATCAATTAAAAAAAGCAATATTAAAAAGAATATCTCGAGTACTGTGGCTTAACTCATCAAACATATGATCCGGGACATAAACTTAATCAGGTTCAATATTTTTTTTCTTTTAGATTTATATTTAAAAAAAACAAAAAAAAGCTCAGGCTTGCGGGCCCATGGCCCAACGTGTTTGGTCATTGAAAAGCTCAGTCACATAGGTGGGCCTTCAAGCCCAAGTCCATGGGGCTAGGCTTGGTTTTATTTTTTATTTTTAAATGAGCAGATGACATATCGTTCGCCTCTATTCTCTTGAGAGAAAAAGATAATAAGACATCGTCTGTCAAGGTAGATGATGTGTTATTTGCAAGCCCATATTTTGGTTACTGTAATAATGGCTGAAAAATCATGGCAATATTTTTTTATTTTTGCCAAGAAAACTATTTTTTAATTCATTTCAACTCCAAACACACCTCACCAACACCCTTAGAACACTTACAAACAATCCATCAACACAAAATACCCAAAAAAAGGTCCAAAAATATGAAATTAAACCGGGCTAGTTTTGGTTTTCTAGGCTTAGATCTGTTTTTTCAGACAACATTGCTTTTAAAAATCTCACCATCAAGCCCCTCTTATCGCATGAAACCCGTGGATACTAAGAAAAACTATTTTAGTAGATAGAAATGATGCGAACAATAATTTTCTCTCTCATCGCTACAATCTGGCAACTTATCTCTCTCTCCTCTCTCTAAATAGAGACTGAAAGATAATACAAATGAACTTTTGTACTAAAAGTAAATTTTGAAAATTTAAAAGAATCTAAATTGTATAAATTATGTTATTTTTAAAGATTAAGAACCTAAGTTTTTTTTTTTTTGTGAAATCCTTAGAACGTCATCAATATTTGATTCATTTTTAACGATTAGGTTTAAATTATGATTAAATCGTTTAAAATTTTTTTGAGAAACAAAATAAATTATTAGAAAATAAACAGTAAATCCATAATATTCTATAGGTGTATGAACAATGTAAATCTGCTTAATTCATCCACACCTTTTAGTGTATTCTATAACTATAATATAATGTGCTTCTTTTGTTTTTGTTTTAGCGGTTCATGCTCCTATTAGACTATATCCATTTTTTATCCGATTTTAACATTTGAACACACCCCAGGAAAGTTGAAAAATCACTGCCCTTAAATCCCCCTATCAATTAAATAAAAAACCTATTAGATTAAAAATAATTTTAATTGATTTTTAAAGTCTTTTATCATTTTAAATATATAAAAAAAAAACCCAAGATTCTGTCAACTCTATGTGCATGGATTAACATGGTCAACCTAAATTAACCAACCAATTCAAAATGGATTGTTTTATTTTCTTTTAAAAAAAATTAAACAGTAACTCTAAATTTTTAAATCAAAATAGGTCTTACAAGGATGAAAATTTGAACCAAATCATAGGTTATAAATGTGTGTTAAAAAATATATATATATATAAATTTTATATTGATATATATAAATAAAGTCATTTGTTTCTATTTTGAATAATAAGAATATAGCACACAAGAAAAACCATCCAATTGGCATAAAATCAACCGGCAGTTAACAAAAACATCTCGGTTGATAAACCATAAGAAAACTTTAAATTGGATTTGGGCATTTTATGGTTACATCTTGAGATATCTATCTAAATATTAAGTAAACAATGTATGAAGATCAATTCAAAATTAAGTAAATATTAAGATAAAATGGGGGAAGAAGAAGAAGAAGCAGCAAGCTTGCACCCTAAGTTTTTTAAAGTATGTTTGTTATTTTAGTAGAAAAAACGAAAATTCTTGAAATTTTATTTTATTTCAAACTAATTTTTTTATATAATTTTAAATTATTTTGTTGTGCTGATATCAAAAATAAATTTAAAAATACATTATTTTAATATGTTTTTAAATAAAAAATAATTAAAAAAACAATCATTACTATAATTTTAAATATTACCTTAATTATAAAACTATAATGGCTAATCTCATGATTCACCAAACCCACCTGACCAGGCTGAAAACTAATCCATACTCACCGAACTGACTTTCTACACCAGCTCAACAAGATGGGTTAGCCCATCAATTTAACAAGTCCATGTTAGTGTTATAGTTTGTCGTCTGGATCTCAGAGTTACAGTTTGTGGTAAAGAATGGTCCAACTCGGGTAAAGAATTATGCGGTCCTTTTGTGGAAATACTCCACACATACAAAATTGAGATACGTAAATAATTCTTATGGTAGGTCTCTCTTTTATATAAATGGAGGATTACTGCTATTATAATACCTCATAATTCTTCCATTACTTATAGACCAAATTTTAAGAAAAAAATAAATTAAAAGATTGTTTTGAAAATTTGGAGGGTCAAGCATGAAAAACACGGAGGTAAGAGAAAAAAAAAGAAAAAAAAAAAAGAGAAGGATGTTATCTCCAAATCGAAGGTTGGTAAACTACACACGCTGTCTAGGGAGGGAGGGTTTGCCGAGACAATTCCAAAAAGATAAAGCGAGGTTATTTTTTGTTGCTATAAGTGGTCGCACGCGTCATCTCTTTTTATTTTTAAATTAAACTTTATATTTATTAAAATATAAATTGTCTCTCGGTCAACTTCATTATAACTACAAAATCAACATGAAAAGATAGAATAATAAAAAAACTCTTGGACGCCAATAAAATAACATCTTCTTTTAAGGGTAATTTAATCATTCTATTGTACTTTAAAATTTTAAAAAAACTGAGTTGTTCCCAATCAATTTAATAATGACTAATACACCTTACTAAAAGACCTTGTTACCCCCCCTCCCCAAATAGCTAATTCATTGATATTTTTTGAAAGGTAAATTTATAATTACACTGTTACAATTCGCAATGTAATGAATATATGTCTATAATGAATCCCCATCTCTTTTAAGTTTATTTTAAAAAAATATTTGTTTGCCCCACAATCAACTTGATTATAACTAAAAAAAAGAATGAAAAGAAAAAAAAGTCTCTGGATATCAATTAAATAAGTTTTGCTTTTAAAAGTAATTTAATTATTTTATTATGTTTTAAAAATTTAAAAAAGACCGATATGTGATAATGACTAATAAACCTTATTAAAAGATTGTATTACTCTTAATAACTAGTTTATTTTGGGAAAGGTAAATTCATAACTACATTGTTGGAATCCATAGTGTAACAAGTCTATTATATCTCTAATGATTTCCTGATATTTTTTAGTTTTTTTACCCGCGTTAAGCCGCAAGTTAGATCATTGTTTTATAACCTAGAAAAAATATAAAATTATCAGCCAGTAAAAAATTTGATGTATAATAGACGAAACACTTTTAAAATATTAAGTTGATGATATACTGGATGACATATTTTTTTTTAAAAAAATTGAGACGAGGACACACTGAATCGACTTGGGCCAGCCGTGTTTAATTCGCAAAACTCATAATTTGAGATTCATTTGATGCCAATGTTTTTAAAGAAGAAAGAAAACTTTGAGACTCGAGTCACTGATTTGACTGAATCTATTAAGTTAAGTTGATTTAATAATATGATTAAAAAAATTAACACAAAATGATAAATTAAAAGACTTAAGATAACTAATATTATTTTTCAAATTAGTAAAAAATCCTATATAAATAATAATAAAAATAAAAAATAATGGACCCAATTCCCCAAAAAATAAATACTAAAGTATAAAACTAAAAAAAATATGATATTTAAAAAATAAAATAAAAAAATTATTTTTTACCTCATGTCATGCTGAAGGGTGGATATTTTTCCTAACCTTTTAAAAATGTAAAATAACTAGGTGACTAACTGGATGATATATTTTTAAAACAAATATTGAGCAATTAGTTACAATAATTCTTTAAAAGAAGTTAAATCTAAAAAAAAATGACAAATGAAAAAATCTTAGATAACTTGGGGATCATTTTTTAAATAAAATAAAAATCTTATATAAAGCAAGATAAATAAAATTATAGGGTCAATATTCAATCAAATCAAATATTAAAGGATGAAATTGAAAAACTTGAGTTAAAAAAATAAGTGAATCTAGACAAATCTCCTAAACCTTGGTTAATTTCTAAAATTTACAATATCTTAAATCCTAAACCTAGAGCCAATAATTTAATTTAATGCTGAAAGATGAAATAAAAAAATATTAATTTTAAAAACTTGCCAGTGTAAAAAAAAAAACAGCAAAAAAAAAAAAATAAAATCTAATATGTAAATATAACAAATAAGAATGAAATTGTAAAAAAAATCAATAAAAAATAAAAAATTGATGAAAGATGAAATCAATTTTTTTTTTAATTCCATGAATTAATTAAAAAAATATAAAAAAAAATTTTAGAACAAATAAATTAAAAAGCTTGCTTAAATAAACAGGGGAAGGGGGGGAACAAAAAAAAAAGAAAAAGGGGGGGAAAAAAAAAAAAGGAAAAACCGCCAGCAAACTAGATGGAATTGAGGTACACGTGCTACCCAAAAAGAGTGGCCTTATTGTGATGAAGCAGAAAAGACCAAGGAAGCCTATTTTTCTCTGTAGTGAGCCACCACATCTGCCGTCGGAGATAACGGGGTTGCTTATTCGTTGGTGCCCTCCACTAAACGGCCAACAACTTCATAATTTTTTAATATTTTTATCAATTAAATTACCAAATTGCCACTTAAACTGCATAATATTGCAAAAAAATAAATGTGAAATGAATAATAATATGTTTATAAAACTAAGCCTAAGAACTTTTGGTTGCAAAGGCAATGAATTAATTATACTATGCATTATAAAAGAAAATTTCAGAAAAAATCCCTATACCAAAATTATTTTTGTTTTGTTTTTAAAGATAATCAAATAATTTAATTCTGTAAAAATTTACAAAAATACGTACAATCATGGAATAGAATGACAAATGAGTCTTGTATAAAAACTTTTTTTTAGCATAGAAAGTTCGTTGATTTTTTGTTGTTAAAGGAAAAAAATATAATTTTTTTTTAAAAATATTTAGAAGTATAGTTATGATTTTTTTTAAAAAATATTTTTTATTTGAAAATACATTAAAATAATATATATTTTTATTTTTTTAAAATTATTTTTGGGAACATTAAAACAACATAAAAATACTAAAAAAATACACTAATTTAAAATTAAAAATATAAAAAATTTAAAATTTTTTTTTAAAAATTAATTAAACAGAAAATTCTCGAGCCCTCCCTCCCTATCAAAGAATTAAAAAAGACATTGAAACGTCAGACACACATAGAGTAGTGACCGCTTCTTCTCTCTTCTGTCCCCAACGACCCAAAACCTCCAGAACCACAGCAGCCATGGCCGAAGCCATTGCAACCGCCGCCGCCACATCCCTCTCTGTAAAACCCTCAAATCTTCATTCCCAACTCTTCCTCTCTTCCACTTCTTTCCCTATTATTCGATTGAACTCTCTCAAAAACCCAAACTTTCGGCCACTGGTAGTTTCCTCAACGAGCATCGAGTCAGCAGCCACCCAGAAACCTTCATCAAAAACCTCCTTTCTTGATCAAAGAGAAGGCAGCAGATACCTTCACTTTGTCAAATACCACGGCCTCGGCAATGATTTCATTTTGGTAATCCCCTTTTCCATAACATAACCAAAGATTGAAACTTCTCTTTTCTTTTTTATGCGTTTCTTAAGCTTCTTGGTTTGTTTGAGCCAGGTTGATAACAGGGACTCTAGTGAACCCAAGATAACTCCAGAGCAAGCAGCGAAGTTATGTGATAGGAATTTTGGGATTGGGGCAGATGGGGTGATTTTTGCATTGCCAGGGATTAATGGGACTGATTATACAATGAGGATATTTAATTCTGATGGGAGTGAGCCGGAGATGTGTGGAAATGGGGTGCGGTGTTTTGCAAGGTTTATTGCTGAGATAGAGAATTTACATGGGAAGAAACTGAGTTTTTCTGTGCATACTGGTGCTGGCTTGATTGTTCCTGAGATTCAAGAAGATGGGAAAGTTAAGGTTGATATGGGAGAGCCGGTGCTTAAAGCAGCTGATGTGCCGACGAAATTGGCCGCGAATAAGAATGATGCTGTTGTTAAGTCGGAATTGGTTGTGGATGGAGTGACTTGGAATGTGACTTGTGTTAGCATGGGGAATCCTCATTGTGTCACTTTTGGCGTCAAAGGAGGGCAGGTATATCCTTTTGGTTAAAACTTTGGCATTTGAGTGTTACGGCTTAACTGGGAAGGTATGATTGGTATTCTTTGCTGGTTAGTTATTGATGCTTTTTGTTTCTCTGTTTGTGATGACAGGATTTGCAGGTTGATGCATTAAATTTGGCTCAAATTGGTCCTAAGTTCGAACATCATGAGGTGTTCCCAGCACGAACAAACACTGGTTAGTACTCGTGGTGAAAAGTCTTGGATTATAACAGTTTCCAAAGCTTGATTATGTTGAATTTTTTCCCCTGCTGCTTAAATTTTGGTTTATGGAAGGAGTGCCTGATAGGATATTGATTTGAAGTTTGAAGTTTTTGATCTCATACATCCTTTGAATGATTAAAAATCTTGGCACTTTCATTGAATTGGTATCCTCTTATGATTTATGAATGATCTCCTGTCTGGTGTATTTTAAATGGATTAAAGTTCTGCAATTTTAGGGATTTGTTTTTTTTTTTTTTTGGAAAATTACCTGATCATATTGTAGTCTACTTAATTTTACCCTCTACCTCCATTGTTTCGAAAATTACAGAAAACATCCCGAACTTTATAAGTTTCTAATACTTTACATGGCGCCAAAAAAAATCAATAAAAAAAATCCAAGTATTTACAAATTTTCCATTATATTTCATTTAAAGACTAAAAGAACCCCCGGTGCATCAAATTAAAGAAGAAAGTTATCGTTGCATTTTTTTTTCGCTAGACCACAATTAAACACCCACATTTCAACACCCATTTTTCTTCTCCTAAAAAACACACATTTCTTCTCCATAAAAAACACACAGCAAAAACTCATTTCTTCTCCACCAATTCCACTGCCAAAAATTCAAATATTCAGACATCAAAACACACATAAGCACTAGCCATAAAACACTGTTATAATTCTTCAACCCAACTATCAAAAATTCTTCAACCCAACTGCCAAAATACATCAACCACATTAATGCTGGCATGTCCTGGAATTATGTTCAGTAGCACACCAGTTATTTGTAGAATTTTTGCGAAGCTTTAATGTTGGCTAGAAATGTTGAAAACGATGCATACATTTTCTTTTTCTTTTTCTTTAAAAAAAAACTGAGAAGGGTGTAGAAATTGATTTAGCATTTCATTTTCAGCTCTGTTTTGTTAAAAAATGTTAAGAAAGCGTTATTGAATTCCTGGCCCAAAATCCTCTAAGGAGAGATTTAAGTCTTTGAAAGAATTCATCGAACAAATGGCAATCAATACACATTGCAACAACCCTTGTAATCCTCGGAGGGATAAAATTGAGAAATTTGCAGCTGGGTTATGAGCAAAATGATTATAGAAGGCTCCTTCTCTTTTATCAAGTATATTCTCCTTCTTGTAACATTTCTGCAAAAAGGTTCTTGCGCTCATAAAAATATTTATAACTCAAGAGACAAACAGAGCAATGCTTTGCAAGAGCACTCGTGATTTAATTACAATAATCTAATTCATTTACAGACATAATCTACAGAAATATAAACCGGGGTTTCCTTTTTACTCTTGTTGTGATAGATAAAACAACTGAGTCAGCTCCGATAAAAGCTCCACAGAGTAGACAAATTGACTAAGTGACAAGCCACTTATTGACAAGCTCATAATGAAAACAATGCTAACATTGTGGAAAAACTTGTAGGGTCTGAACAAAAACCCATTTGGATTCTGAATATCAAAGTTTGAACAAAAAAACCTGAATTTTTTGGGTTTTTTAGCATTGGGATTTACAGTTCAACAGTTACAAATTTAGGTTTTTTTGGTTAAATCGAGTCATAAAATCTATATTTTAATGAAATAGCAATATTTAACAACTAAACCTGCTAACAATGATTATCGAAGTCTTGATTCAAAAACAAATTGAGACATACCTTTTTGTTGCTGGGTTCCAGACGATAAACACTAGAGAGAGAGAGATTCCAACAGTTGGTGATGAGAAGAGACAACTCATTTCCAAAAGAAAAGAAATTGTCCAAGATAGTCAAATACAAACGACATAATTTGTGATTTTGTGATCGATTTAGGTTTAGAAAGAGAAATTTGATTATGAAGAGAAAGAAGTCGTAAAAAAGAGAGAGAAGGTTTAGGATGTCATTTAGGTTTTTTTTGTATATATTATATATGGAGTTATTTTGGTCATTTCAATCGATTTGAGATTTTTCGTTGACTGAGAATGCTTTCTATAAATTTTGCAAAGTGTAAAATTAAGTAAACTATAGGATGGTCAGGATAGTTATTCCTTTTTTATCTATGAAATTCTTATATTTTGCATTTTGCAACTTGAAAAGTATTTACAGATGAAATTACATAAAAAAACAAACCAGAAGTTGTGTTGTTTCCTGAAGTTGTCTTTGATGACTTTGATAATCTCAAACCCACTCTAGTGTGCATATACTGCTCTCTGCCATCGCATGCATGAGTGAGCATGTGAATTTGCCTGCATTGATGAGGTATTTGTGCCCGCATCCTCAAGCAGTAATATTTCATAAATCTGGTGATCAGTACTTCTCTGCTGTCTTTTGACCATTCTCTGTGGGATCTCATTGCTAAAATTTATTTCTGTCATCTTTTTATTTAATTTTTGAAATGATTTGCAGAGTTTGTGCAAGTCTGTTCCCCTTCACATCTCAAAATGCGTGTATGGGAGCGTGGGGCAGGTTAGTTTGCCATGGACATTAATGGATATATTCATGTATTCTGCAGTCAGAGTTCATAAATCACGTGTTGCTACCATGTTGTTTCGTATCCACTAATCCTTAATGATTATTTAACTGGAATACTCACATTATGGCTCTGTGATTGTAGGAGCAACACTAGCCTGTGGAACTGGGGCCTGCGCAACAGTTGTTGCAGCAGTTCTAGAGGGACATGCTGGGAGGGTAAGTTTCAGATTAGAAGTTTAAACTTGCCTTCAGATTATCTAGCAAGTCTTTGAACATCTTCTATTTCCAAACAAGATTCATTTATTTCAAGCTCAGAGCTTTCCTAGAGTTATTGCTGGAAGCTAACTATTTTGATTTTTTTTTTTGTATTAGATATCTGATCAGTAATTTTTTTTCTCACACACGAGTTGCCAATGTTCTTGTTAAACAGAATTGCACGGTTGATCTACCTGGAGGTCCACTGGAGATTGAGTGGAGGGAGGAAGACAACCATGTGTACATGACTGGCCCGGCTGAAATGGTGTTTGATGGATCAGTACCCCTACGATATCTCTTAGAATGAAGATTGATTTATTCTCTTACCTGAAACTTCGCATAAACACTAGTCATTAATCCCAAAACTGCTACAATAACGTTTGTGTTTCCCTGTGTCTCACTAACTGGTATCAAGTATCGAGTCATTCGAAGTTAAGTATTATAGCTAGAGCGTTTCATCACAAAGAAGAAGCCAATTGTACCAGCAGCTTAAGGGGCCTGAAGAAATAATCCCCCGGTTGGTCCTCATTCTGAAGGTCCATGGCAAACTATTTCAGTTGCTGTTATGCTTTGAGACGAGAGCTGCCCCTGACCCTGTTTATGTGAAATCACTGTGTTATGGACTTATTTCCTGGATACCATTTCACATTAATACTCAACATCGTGTTTGAGCTGCATTGTTCTATCTGTGTTTTGCTTGTCTAATGATCCATTGCCATTTTGATGCTCTGCATGTGTTTTCTGTCTCTCTACTTCTAACTCTGGTCAATTTTCGTTGTATTTCTTCCCTAATTAGAGCGTACTTGGGTCCATGAAACATGATTATGTTTCTTTAATCCCTCTCTAGGCTTTTAACACGGCCTTAAAATGACTCATCTTGAAGTTCTATTACTAACCAAGGCTATGCTTGTCAAGAGGGACGGACAAGGGGAATGATGGATCGTCTAAAATGGAAGATCCATCTAAATTGAAATCATGAGGTATAGAATTAAGGAAGCATTAGTGGGATTTTTCGGGTTCTTCTTCGGGTCCTTGTCTTTATTGTCAGATAGAATAAACTCAATCTCTTCCATGCAATCTCTCTACTTTTATTTATCTTTCTTCCAGTCCTTTGTGCCAAATGAAGTGGTAGTCTATCTGCACTAAAATTCAGCACAAAGTGCACAACTCAAACTGTAATGCAATTGTTTTCTTCTAGGAGGTCAGGCTAATACCTTGCTGGTTTCATCTCTAGCAAAATGTAATCAATTTCTTTAGCTTAAGCAAATTACTTAAACAAATCATAGAACATTTTAGTATTGATCGTCTAAAACCCTTCTCCTTTCTCCACGCGTACTTCCATGTGTCTGCACCCATCTATTCTTCGTGCACCTTCTCTTGACACCTCGAAATTTCTTCCACCACGTGTCCTGCACCCATACAACCTTAAAAATCAGTACTCTATATGAACCATCTTCATAAACCAGCTTCAAATGAGGGTAGTGAACTTGACAAAACCCTATCAGAGCTAAGCTTGTGGTAGTAGTTAGTGATGGCTGATGAATTCAGGCTGGTATCACCTGAGATAGATAATGAAGGAAGGTTACCAAGGAAGTACACGGGAGAAGGTCAAGGTGCAAAAAAGAACTTGTCTCCACCAGTTGAATGGTACAACGTGCCAGAAGGAACCAAGAGCCTAGCTCTTGTTGTGCAGGACTTGGATATATCAGACCCTGATGGCCCTAATGTGCCATGGCCACATTGGGTAGTGGTTAACATACCACCTCATATGAAGCGTCTTCCTGAAGGTTTCTCTGGAAAAGAAGAAGAGTTTGGCGGTGAATATGCTGTGATCAAAGAAGGGGTTAATGGCTGGAAGCTTCCTGGATGGCGTGGACCTGTCCTGCCAAAACATGGACATAGGTTTGAGTTCAAGCTCTATGCTTTGGATGATGAATTGCATCTAGGAAACAAGGTGCGTACATATTTAGTTAGCTGGTATTTCCATTTTTTTATTTGTTTCTTAGGTTCTGTTAATTTATGGTGGATGCGATGCAGGTGACAAAGGAGAAGCTGGAGGAGGCAGTTCAAGGGCATGTACTAGGAGAAGCAGTCTTGAAGTGCAGATTTTGATCCTTTGTGTATTGCAAGCTAAAGCCTTGTATCTTCGTTGGGGAGAAGGTGGCTGATCACAATGTTTTAATTTAAGCCAATGAATTTGGTTGTCATTTAAGAAAAAAGATTGGAGGAGTTTGGGCTAATTCTATAGAGGCTACGAAGCTCCAGTACCCTAAGCCAGTATATCAGTTCTCAGATTTTCCATGGCCAGATTCAGTCACACAACTCCTTCCCGACCAAAATCAAGTCTTAGATTATCTGTGTTGAAGTTGTTTAGTTATTTTGAAATGTTGTGTTGGCAGTAGTTTACGATTGTTTAGATTGACCTATTCTCTAGCCAGTAACCACTTCCTTAGAGATTGTTTGACGTGGGTTGTTATATTTCTGTTTCAAGTTTCTTGCAAGGCTATTAATAGCCAACTCATTGTTTCAGTTCAATAAGATAGCCTTTTCAAATATGCTTATCCTTCACAAGAATCAATTATTTCTGACAGCAGTCATATGCACTTCATTTTGACTTGCTTAAGCACATCAAGTTCAACACTAAGGTTCTTGGCATCTGGTATGAAGGGCCCGCCGATGAAGAGATGCGGTCATGAAGACTATGGGGTGGCAATTGTGAGCCCTCCAGCTCGAAAGGGAAATGGATAGTTGAAACAAAGGAATACGATAGACCCAGATCCTTCTTGCTAGTAGATAGCTAAGCTAAGAGAGTGCTCCGGGCATGAGGAGCCTTTCAAGTGGGGTATGCCTTTGATCTCCATGTGATATAGAAGAGTCACCGAGATTTTTTCCCTTTTTGAGAGGAGAGAAAATTCCATGAAAACAGCTCTATGGGATTCAATTTTGTGGTTTAACCAGCACGTTTCAACAAAACTTAGATTTCTGGACATCGGATGTGCAAAAAATATGTTAAAATGTTTCAGATCCCCTTGGCATTAGTCTGATAGAAATACATGGTTTCTGAAATCCCGCTGTCCCACTCAAGGTTATTGAAAAAACAGGTATACGAAGTGGACTTTGTGATCCTTTGCATCGGCCGATTCAGTGATGTTCCAAAGATTCCTGAATTTCCTCCTGACAAGGGACCGGAAGTATTTGATGGTAAGGTGATCCATTCTGTGGACTATGCCAACATGGATAATGAAAGTGCTCATAATTTTGTGAAAGGCAAGCGAGTTACTGTTACTGGGTTCCAGAAATTTGCAATGGGCATTGCAATGGAGTGCGCAGCAAATGGCAGTATGTTGAATACTATTAGAATCATCCATATTTTTGCATCTAATATTCCTCTAGAAAACATAGTCGTTAGACCAGTCAGGAGTTTAACCCTGTTTAGGGCTTAGGTCACAAGATTGATGGGTAAATCCGAGTTCAAAATGACATGTTTTAGGTTTTTTTTTTCTTTGGAGCTGACCCGGTTAGTTCACTCGTGTTTAGTTGAATTAATATTCAAAATGATTTGAAATGAAATTCAACTCAAGTCGGGTTTTGAATTGATTGCCAATTAGACTTGTCGAAGGAGTCCAGATTTAATAACCATGCTTACAAGTGTTTATAAGATTAGTTACTTGTTATTTTTTATTGATATGCAGGGGTGAACATCCATGCAGAGTTTTATACAGGACTGAACATTGGAATCTACCAGAATTTCATTCTTGTTCATTCCCAACTGTTCCACAAGGATTCTATGATAAAAGTTGAAGAGGGAAGCATCATATTGAAGAAGGCTCCCAAATTTAGCTTCTGCAGAGAAGGCATCAAGGTTGGTGATGAGGGTACATCTCTAGAGACTGATTTGGTCATGTTGGCTACAGGTTTTAATGGTGAAAAGAAGCTCAGAGACATTTTTCTGTCCAAAGTCTTTCAAGATTCCTTTTTGGGTCGTCTAATGCAGCAGTTCCTCTCTATAGGCTAGTCGTTTCTTTTTCTTTCCGGATCACGACCTTGAAATTTATGAAGTAGAGCAAAATGAGCAATATATCTTCTTGTATCCTTTTCTTCAGGGGATGCGTTCATCCTCAAATTCCACAATTAGTAGTAATTGGATTCTCAGAAACTGCTTCAAACCAGTATGCCTCAGAGATAAGATGTCGATGGCTCTCAGAGCTTCTTGTAGGCACACTCAAGATTCTGAGCATAAAAGTGATGGAAAAAGATGCAGGAAAATGGGAAAAATATATGAAGCGATATGCTGGACAATATTACAGGAAATCATGCATTGCTGGTATTCATGCATGGCACAATGATCAACCCTGCAAAGACATGGGATGGAACCCTAAGAGAATGAAAGGTTTCGTTGCTGAATTATTTAAGTCGTATGGACCAACAGATTATGTTTCACCTTATAGTAACTAAATTTTATGATCTAAATTTCAGTCTGAGGCGTTTCTAACTTTCGAATTCAAGTGATATCCAGATTTAATAGCTTTAATTGATGGAAGGTTTTTTTTAGTATGCATATTATTAGTATACATGTATGTATATGTTACCGACGGTCTTGTGAACAGAAATAATTTATTAAAAGATTTCTCATTAATAATTTATGAATTTATAGTCTAAAATAGTTCATTGAAAAAACTTTTTTTTATTAAATTCTTTTGTGATGTAATTCCATTAAGATAAAATTTTAAATTATAATAAAAAAAAAGATAACTACAATATAAAACATAAAAAAAATATATAGCAAATTTCAAAGTTTTTGAAAACTTTGATTCCAGTTGAAAAATTTATTTTATTTATTTTTCATTGTTTGAGTTTGAGAAAAAAAAATCACCAAAAACAATAAAGAAAAAAGAAAGTTATCATTAAGGTATTTTATATGATAAAAGTTTTATTAAAGTATTTTTAGATTTATATCTTGTTTGAGGGAATTTTTTTTCCATATTAATTTTGTATTTTTGGATTTATTTTGGGTATTTTGAATTGAAAAATTGAATAATTAATATGATAAAGGTGCTTATTAAATATTTTTCAAAAATATTTTTTTGATAAAAAACATAACCCAATTTTTCTCGACCACCTCTCTGGTCACAACAATTAAAATCACAAGGTCATGAATGGCTAGAATTAAAACGAAGGGGCCATTGACCAATTTGAAAAGCTTAAGGGGCTATGAATTTATTTTACCCCTTTGAAAATGGTACAGCAAAATAAAAATTAAATAAAAGAATAAAAAGATGAATATAAAATGAAAATTAATTTTTTCAACTCAAGACCCAAAAAAATCTTCACCATGGAACTCGCACCCAATTTATTATTCACCAGAATTCATTTTCCTTGTTCATCATTTCTCAATTCATATAGTATTTGCGCCATTATTAGAGTTTTTTATGGTATTTTCTTAAGAAAAATTTTAATATATTTCACAATTAGATTGCTCTTGAAAAATTTAGGATATGTTTAAGAATGTGATTATAATTATTTTTTAAATTGTTTTTAATACTGAAATATATTAAAATAATATTTTTTTATTTTTTAAAAATTATTTTTAACATCAATATGATCTAAAATTCATATAAAAAAATTAATTTTTATAAATTAATTTAGAAAAAAAGTTATTTCTTCCAGCCTCACTAATTAAAATTAGGGAGAGAAAACGAAAACGATTAAACCGAGAAACAGAAAAAATTAGAAAAACCGACAAAAAAAAAAGATTAATTTTGAACCGGCCGGTTCGGTTTCGTTTTATAAACAAAAAACCAAAAAATAATAATAAATTAAATTCTAGAAAACACGGTGCCTTCTCTTATTTCAGTTTCCAGCCCCAGCCGCCAAAAGTTGTCAAAAACAGTTTAGTTATATCACCCCTAATTAAAATCAAGGTTTAATCCCGGGACTGCAAAAAAAGGAGGAGAGAGAAATAGAAAGCACTGGCGCTAGCCTGTGCACATCTAGCCCATGTGCATACAGGCCTAGTTCTCAGACCCATGAGTGCAAGCCCGGATCTTATAGGCCCATTTGTTTTGTTTTTTTTTTTTTTTAATAATAATTTAATATATAAGTTTTTGTTATTCGGTTGTGTTGAGATTATGGAAAACTAATCATTTTGTTTTTTGGTTTTCCATACATTCTTACGGGAAATAAATATTTATCATATACTTTAGGATTTAAACTAAACATATATTTCCAATTATTTTACTCTTAATATTTAAAATTTATCCCTTTGGGAATTTCTTATTCAATCAATGTTTTCCTTTTCCTTCTTTAGGAATTTACTTTTCGTTAAAAGATAGGTAAGTTTTAATTTATGGAATATTTTTTTAAAATGATTAATGTCTCTTTTTTTTTTAAGAAATTAAATCAATATACTTTAAGAATAGATTCTTAATTTTATTTTAGAAATAATAGCGTAATTTTAAATACATATTTGATCTAAAATCTTAAAGCACATTGCAATTAATTTGACCCCAATTTTTGAAGAAAAAAAAGATTTGAAAAATAATTAATTAATAATCAACAATAAAATAAAAACAAATCCCAAAACACAATTTTTTTTATTATCCAAAGTAAAACAATTTCCTCAATAAAAAATTAAATTAAAACATATTACCTATAAGCTAAAAAAAATATAGGATATAACCTTGGGTGCTTTACTATTTACATGAATAATGAAACTTTTTTGTTATGTTTTTAAATTTTTATTTATTTTAATTGAATTATTTTATAATTTAATTAGATGTGATTATATTTTAAAAAAATAAGGCGTCATCCACCTCTAAAAAAAAAAATATGGTTAGGCGGGTGGGCTTTCCTTAGACATGAACACCTAGAATTTTTTTAAAGTTGGCTCATCTAGTCCCGCATATCTAACATTGCCTTTTTATTTGTCTTTTATTTTATTTTATAATTTTATCTTTAAAATTGAATTTTTATTTTTTTAATCTCATCTTTTTAATATTTAATTGATTTTGAATTGATATTTATATTTTATTATCGTATAATTAAATTTAAAAAAATATTATTGAAACTAGAAGAATCCAGGATCCAAGTCATAGTTTTAATGGGTTAACCTCGAATTGATTTGGATTTATCTAATATTTTTACATTTTAATATTTTAAAAAATATTATTTTAAAATATTTTTTTGAAGTCAAATTATAATTTCATCAATCATTAGAGTTATTTTTTTTGTTTGTTAAATTTTTTTGGTTATTTTTTTAAAATTACTTAAATCAACTATTTATATTCATATAATTTTCAATGATTTTATAATGAGTCCTGAGTTTTTAAATTTGAATTGTTGGATTAGGTTTAATTAATTATCATGTTAAAAAAAATCTAGCCACTTGCATAATTTTTTTTTTACGTTTATGAAAATTTCGCTCTCATCCTAGGGCGCCCAATCGTTTAAGTAGGGAGTCTAGGGACGATTTCATGAGGAATGCCACAACCAGTGTCCACTCGAGGGTTTGTTTGGACATCTCAATAAAAATACCATACCGCCACTCTCTCTCTCTTTCAAAAAAAAAA
Source organism: Populus deltoides (assembly GCA_015852605.2). Classification (NCBI taxonomy): domain Eukaryota; kingdom Viridiplantae; phylum Streptophyta; class Magnoliopsida; order Malpighiales; family Salicaceae; genus Populus; species Populus deltoides. The sequence goes on along the minus strand of CM027585.2, from coordinate 1,970,568 downwards.
CAGCCAACTCTCTCCTCGTTGATCTCCTTCACATCTCACCAGAGTCTCCCTCTCTCCGCAATTTGTGATTTAAGGTACGCTGAAGTAAATTACTCTTAACAGCTTTAGGTTTTTATTAATTTGCTAAAGGATCAGTATAGTTTTAAGATTCAATTAGGGTTTGAATTTCAATTATGCCGAGAAGATACAGCAGCAGCAGCCGTGAATCTAGTGATGAAGAGAGAGACAGACGTCGTCTTCGTGATAGTAAAAGAGATTCAAAATCAGACAGTCATCGTATTCGGGGCGGCCGTGGAGATGAGAGTGATGAATCGTTAGATAATAAGAGACAGGATAAGCGCGACGAACGTATTAGGCGTCGCGGTAGGGCTGGAAGTGATGAATCATTAGAGAAAAAACAAGATAAGCGTGGTGAAAGGAGTAAGCTTATCGATAGGGCTAGAGATGAGGAGAGATTTAGCCGAGAGAGAAAGGAAGTTAGGGAGAGTTCCGAGGAAGAAGGAGAGTTGGTGGAGAAAAATAGAAGTCATGAGGGGCGGCGAGAGAATCGGGAGAAGGAGAAGGAAAAGGAAAGGGTTAGTAGGAGTTCTGATGAAGAGGATGATAGGAGGAAGAAGAGGGAGAGGAGAGAAAGAGAGAGAAATGATCGGTTTGAGAATGGGCATAGAAGGAGAGAAATTGAGGATAGTTATAGAAGGAGGGACAGGCATGAAAGGCATCGGGCTTTAGATGATGAGGATGATAGTGGGGTGAGAACAAAATCGGAGCAAGATAGGAATAGGGATAGGAGGCGTATAGATAGAGATTATGATGATGGTGGTGATAGAAGGAACGGGAGAGGTAAGGAGAGGAATAAGATGGGAAAAGAAGCAGAGAATTTGAAGGAGGGTCGTAGCAGGACTGCTGAAGAGTCGAAACCTAGGAGAGAAATGGCAGCGGAAGAAGGAAATGGGGGTGCCGATGCTTCGATTTTGGGTAAGACCGGTGGGGTTTATATTCCTCCATTTAGGTTGGCGAGGATGATGAAAGAGGTTGAAGACAAAAGTAGTACTGAGTACCAAAGGCTGACTTGGGATGCACTGCGTAAGAGTATTAATGGACTTGTGAACAAGGTTAATGCTTCTAATATAAAGAATATCATCCCAGAACTGTTTTCCGAGAATTTGATACGGGGGAGGGGACTTTTTTGCCGGTCGTGTATGAAGTCACAGATGGCATCTTCAAGATTCACTGATGTTTTTGCTGCACTGGTTGCTGTTGTCAACACCAAGTTCCCTGAGGTGGGTGATCTTCTGTTGAGAAGGATAGTTCTGCAGCTAAAGAGAGCCTTTAAACGGAATGACAAGGTATGTGTCTGCACCTACTCACTTCACTAGGAGGATTTTTGCTTTTGTGAAAATTTGTTAATACTTTGAGTTGCTTTTGATTGTCTTCACCTGTTTATTATACTTACAGCCTCAATTGCTAGCTGCTGTTAAATTTATAGCACATCTTGTAAACCAGCAAGTAGCTCATGAGATTATTGCTCTAGAACTCCTAGCTGTTTTGCTGGAAAATCCCACTGACGACAGTGTTGAGGTGGCTGTGGGGTTTGTCACAGAATGTGGATCAATGCTTCAGGATGTGTCGCCAAAAGGCTTAGATGGTAAAAATACTGCTCTGCTTATATATGCATTTGTTCAGAATTCTTTTAATATGCTTATTTGACTAGGGACTATATAGCTCTCTTCTTAGGATTTTTTAGTCTTCATCTTGTGATTATATTTGTAATTAGGTTACCCTGTCTCTTAGTTGGTATGTTAGTGGAACTCAGGGATCCCTGTCTGCAGTTGACAGTGGTTTGTTTTCATTCACCAATCCATCAGAGGATTTGACTAATATTTTCACTGTATTTGGAATGATGTTCCATTTATTTTTAGGTTTTGAAATGTAAAGTTCTATAAAGGGGACATCATGCTTGCTTATCATTTCTATAGGTGCCATGGACCTCCTTTCCTAATATAACTCTTTTTAGACACAGGCAAGATATCAATATGTTTAAAACTAATTCTCTTCTTGTTTACAGAATGAACATTTTTTGAAGGAATCTTTCCCTTCCCCTTAGATATCTTAGTTATTCGTAAGGTTTCTGGCACAACTATGACATCTGTATTAGAACTTTACATTGTTTTCATTTTATACTGACCTAGTTTAGATAACAGCATGATCATACCAACCTATGGCTGCATCATGTACTTTTTGAAAGAGACATTGCCATTCCACATTCATAATGGCCAGTAGCTTTACCAATGACATGTGAACTGGATTGATAATGAATTGGGTAATAGTGCAAAGTTGTTTCTTTCAGCTGAAAATTACATGTTGAAGTTTGTTGTTCTATTTAAGAAAACATATGGTTTGGAGCTTTAGTGGCTTATTTTGCGTTGGGTATTCAACGCCTTGGAATTTTGGTTCTTATTGTTTGATCGGTTTGCCATTAATGGTTTGCTTTAAACATTTTTTTTTGGGAGGAAATGCATCTGGTTGTATGACATTCCTTTATCTCTTTTACCGTCTTTTATTTATGGTATTGTGATTTTACAGGAGCTTTTGAGCGATTTCGTGGAATTCTTCATGAAGGAGAGATAGACAAGAGGGTTCAATTTTTAATTGAAGGCCTTTTTGCTATAAGAAAAGCCAAATTTCAGGTGCATTCTTGTGTCTTATATTTTTATGTGATATATTATTCACCAGAATATATGTTCATTTTTCAATAAGGCAAGTGTGGGCTGAACAACCTTTCGATGAATATCATTTGCAGGGGTACCCTGCTGTTCGTCCAGAATTGGACCTTGTAGACCAGGAAGACCAGTTAACTCATGAGATATCTCTTTCAGAGGACATAGTTGCAGAGATCACTCTTGGTATGTCCAGGACACTGAGTTGTCTTTCACAGATTGATTGATTATCTATTCTTGTATATATGGTTGTGAATCTTTTTTGTTTGTTCTTCTTCAGATGTCTTCAAACCAGATCCTAATTTCCTGGAGAATGAGAAGCGCTATGAAGAATTGAAGAAAAGCCTTCTTGGTGAGGAGTCTGAGGACGAAGATGGTTCTGATGCAGCTTCTGGTGATGAGGAGGGCGGCGATGACGATGACGATAACGAAGATGAATCCGAGGAAGAAGATGAAGAGCAGATGCGAATAGATGATCAGACAGAAACAAACCTTATAAACCTTCGGAGAACAATCTATCTGACAATCATGTCCAGTGTAGATTTTGAGGAGGCTGGCCACAAACTACTGAAAATTAAACTAGAGCCGGGACAAGAGGTGAGCCATAAAAACTCTGACGCAATGGCATATTTGCAATTCATTTCCTTGTGTTACTGGCTTTCCACTAATTTAGAACTATTTTGGTAACTGTCAATATTTGTGATTTGGTCCCGTTAGTGCAATAATCTTGAGAGTTGTTATATATTTGGTGGATCCAATAGTTTTCTAGGACAGCATTTTCAAGTTACTGTAGCTGGTGCTGCAATTTGATGTTGCTGAAGCTGAGTTCCGTGATTATCTATGGGTAAATTAGTAGGGTACATTTTTCTTTTTTCTGGTTGCTTGGGGACTATTTGAGTATTTCTAGCTTAATGCATTGTATTAAGCTGGCCAGTTGGTTGATTTTCTGTCTTAAAGTATGCTTTTATTTTTCATTTTCCTGCATGTGTGCTAGATTTCCTCCTTAAGCTTTTGCTTCATATTTTTTATTATTTATCTCCAAGTCCCTGAGTTTCAATGTTGTTAATTATAATCCGTGTAAAATCAACAAAGCAGTCTTTGACTATTCATAATTTGGCTGAAACAAGTCACTTTTCACTCCATCATCCACTGCTGAGATCTGTCTCATGGGCTTTTACATTGGTTATAGAAAGATATAAATTCTAGCCACACTTAAGAATTAACGACTTAGATTTTTGTTTCTTTTCGAGAAACACAAACTTGTCAGTTCTATTATGTTGGATTTTGTTTTACTTTAGTCATTTTCTTCATTTGGTTTGTGTAGATGGAGCTGTGCATTATGCTATTGGAATGCTGCAGTCAAGAGAGGACATATCTTCGTTATTACGGTCTTTTGGGGCAGCGGTTCTGTATGATCAACAAAGTGCATCAGGAAAATTTTGAGAAGTCCTTTGTTCAACAGTACTCGATGATTCATCGTCTTGAAACAAATAAGCTGCGCAATGTGGCCAAGTTTTTTGCCCATTTACTTGGCACTGATGCATTGCCTTGGCATGTTTTAGCCTACATACGATTGACTGAGGAGGATACAACTTCTTCTTCCCGTATTTTTATCAAGATTCTCTTCCAGGTAATTAGAGAGACCTACTTTTATATCATTCTTGGTTGTTTCTGTTTCCTTAGTTTTAAGTTTTGCAATATTATGCATCTGGGTTTCCATCTACAAGATGGGACAATGCGGTGTGTTGGTTTGCATAATGTTAAATGTTAGCTACTCTCACAAGCTGCTGCATAAATTTGATCAAGAACCCTGTTTTCTGTGAACTGCCTTCAAATAACTGATGACCCTGGTGATATAACCAACCATCGAGGAAATGCCAGTTGGCAATGCAAATGTTCTACCTTGCAAGTTATTTTTTTTTGTTCAGAAAGCATTTAACGGATAAATAAAGGCTAAAGGAAATATTCTTTAATTGAACATTATGGTATATGTACGGAACTTTTCCTTTTCATTAAGTTATTGATTTCAGTGTTGTCATGTCTGATGCAGGAATTGTCAGAGCATCTTGGTATACGAACACTGAATGAGCGCCTCACAGATCCAACCATGCGAGACTCATTTGATTCAATTTTTCCAAAAGATAACCCCAAGAACACAAGGTTTGCCATCAACTTCTTCACATCAATTGGGCTTGGTGGTATAACAGAAAATTTGCGCGAGTACTTGAAGAATATGCCACGGATGATCATGCAACAACAAGAACAATTGCCAGAATCAGAATCTGGATCAGATGACGAATCTGAAAGTTCTGGTTCATCTGATTCAGATTCCAGCAGTTCCGAATCAGAGTCAGATTCACCAAGTTCTGATGATGATGAAAGACGTCATAGGAAGCGACACAGGAGTAGTGAAAGGGATGAAAGACACAAGAAGCGACACAGGAGCAGTGAAAGGGATGAAAGACACAGGAAGCGACGCAGGAGTAGTGAAAGGGATGAAGGACGCAGGAAACGATAAAGAAGCCTTCTGCTGCAGTGTCAGCTGCTCTTGGTGATGTCTTTTAATGCTCTTGGCTGTTCTCGTATGGTTTGGGATTGTTCTTACAGCAGTGATTTCAAGAACCTTGTTTGCCTTGGAAGCTTCTTCTCATTTTGAGCTTTTCTGTGATCACTTTTCTTATTACAAGCTGTTAAACTGTCATGTACCATATTCTGAGGTACCCTCGGGGAGAATAAGGTATTGCTTACGAATGCCTGTTTTTATTGACTGGTCTCTTCGAATTCCATGATTGTCTAACGTATGGCTTCTTCTTTATTTTTTTTTTGCAATGATATCACGGGTTGTTTTTTTGAAAAAAATTAAAGTGATATTATTTTGAAGAATTTATTTTTAAAAAAATTAAATCGAGTTTTATGTTAAATCACGTGAAAAAGTTCAGTCAATTTTGAGTTGAGATTTTTTGAAACTTTTCTCAGGCCAAGAGCTAGGCTGCAAGATTTCAGATCATTTTATCCGGGTTTTATAATTTTGCTAGCAAGAACTCATGGATGCTGGAAAGATAAAAACCCTAAAAGAATAAAAGAAAACCCATATCATGTTTTTGCCGTCGATTCCTCGATTTCCAACATCCTCTATCCTATTTTTATCAGGTTGATCGGTCTGCCTAATTCGAATTTCACATGCCATGAGTCCAGTTGGAATTGTGGTGAAGGATTCTCTCTATCTCCCTCTATGTCAACCATTATACAAACAAGGATCTAATTGCCATCACCAAAGGAAGGAATTTAGGGGTTGTGCCACCACTCAAATCTCTTAGGGTTGTTTAACATTTTGTTTTAATCGGAATTTTTAAAATTTTTATTTAAAATTAATATCTTTTGAATTATTTTGATGTATATTAATTTTAAAAAATAAAAATATATATTATTTTAATATATTTTCTATATATTTTTTTAAAAAGTAATTGTTATTTCCGCTCATTCCTCTTGCATAGAGCAAAATGTTACTATCACATCTTTTATCGCTTGAAATAATATATTTTATATTTTAACCTTTTTTTTATGTTTAATATTTCACAATTATTTTTTATCATTCAAAAATTAAAATTTGATTGATGCAATTTCAAATCAATCTAACAAATTCTTAGGAGGATAATTACAAACTCTAATTAACATGAAATATATGGTGTGATCATTTTACAGTGTGGATTGCAATCTTCTATAGTAAAATTATTATTTTACTCTTGAATAAAAATAATAGAAGTCTTTGTGATAAAGGTAGTTTGGTTTTTTTTTAAGAAGCTCATTAGTTCATTAGTTATTGAAAAATTATTTAGAGTTATGGTAGGTTTTTTCAAATTTTTTGCACATTAAAAATATAATTTTACCCTTGAATTTAACAAATTTTAGAACTGTTGACTAATAGTTTTTTTTATTTTGTCAAAAACTTTTAAATAGCAAAAATACTTCTTTACTCCATAAAAAAAAAAAAATAGAGCTGTTGACAAACGATTTTTTTGATTTTTCCTTCTATAGCTACAATTAAAATATGACTCTGCCCTTATAAAGACAAAAAAACAAGAGTATGCATTTAGGGTTTTTTTGTCTTTTCATATTTATTTGTAATTTTTAGTGTAATGAGATGAGTTTTGATATTTTGATATTGAGTTTTTATTATTATTATTATTATGGAAAGCTGCTAACGCATGCTCATTACACGCTAGCGCATGGTTGACATTCACATTATTTGAGCAGCGCGTGATATGCTATTCGATGGCCAAACATAACCTTCCATTATATCATGGATGCGTTGACATGTCATCTTTCTCGTGGTATGGCGCATGATGGCAGATGATAGACGGTTTGTTGCCAATAATGGTTTCTTTTTTCCCCTTTTCTTTTCTCTCTAATGCTAGGGAAATACACATTTGCCTCTTTGTTTTTGATATTTCAATTTCAATCATCGTTCTTTTTATTTCTTATTTTTATTTTTATCCATTTTATAAAAGCTTTGTTTATTTTTAATTTAGTCGTTCAATTATAATTTCTCATGTTTTTTTTTCATTTTGGTCCTTATTCTTTTGATTTTTTTATTTTTTTCCTTAATCCTTTTGTTAAAGTTTTATTGGTTTTGAATTTCATCATTCAATCAAAGTTTATATTGTTCTATTTTTATCCAATTTGACCTTATTTCTTATTATTTGTTTCTCCTTTTGTCAAAGTTATTTTTGTTTTAATTTAACCCTTCAATTGAAAATTTTAGTTTGTCGTCCAATTTATTTTTTATTTTAATTCTCACCTTCATTCTTTTCATTACAATTTTTTTATATCTTTTTATGTAATTGATTTTTTTTTTCAATTTCATCTTTCGATATTTAATTTGTTAGGGATTGAACTTTATATTTTTTTTATTTATAGTGGTTCCGATCTAATGACCTGGATCACGAATTTAAAAAGTTAATCTCGTTCGCTGTTTTTTTGCCTATTTTTTCTTATTTTCTTTTACGGTATTATCATTATACATTAGTTTTTTTTTGAAATATTGATTTTTTGATTGTCTTTAATTTCTTTTCTAACAGTTTATCCCAGTCTTATGAATTAGGTCATAGATTTTTTAGTAACTTTTTAATTTATATATATATATTTTTTTTTTTTAATTATTTTGTTTGTATTTGATTTTTGAAGATATTATTCTAATTCATCTAAATATTTTTCTTTTTTTATACAAATGAACATTATTTTTCAAAATAAAAAATAATTTTTTTAAATAATATTCCCACTATGTTTGGCCTTGCATAATTTTTTTTAGAGTATGAGTTTATTTGATCGGTTTCATTTGTGTTTCTATTTCTATTTTCTTTTGTTGATTTAAATAAATAAGTTCAATAAATACAACCAAATAAATTTCTCATTTTGTGTGATTAAATTTCTGATCTACATTTATCTTTTAATTTTATCTAATTTTTTTTTAATTATTGTTAATGATTTTTTTCGTTTATTTATATAGATGATTATCAATTTATTTAATTAGATGTTTGCATAGATTTTTTGATTTATATTTTAATTTTTTTTAATATAAAAAAACATATAAGAATAGCTTCCATACCTAATATTTTGTTGAATAAAAATTTACAACTCGTGGAAGAGCACGGGTTAATTAGCTAGTATTAGAATGTTTTGGGTACTAAAATAAGGTGGAGTAGGTACTTATCTGAAAAAATCAAAAGTATATGGACTAAATATATATCTCGAATGCAAAAATATTTATTTATTTATATATAAAAAAATCTCTTCGGACGGAGTCTCCATCCATTGAAACCGACCAACCGTTTCTCTTCCCCCAGAATTGAGGGAAAAAAAGGCCTCCGTCCTTTCCTGCTAAATTAATTTTTTATAATTAATTCAATGAGTTCAAAAAATGAAGAAATTAATCATGGAGTGAGACAGGTTAATCATAACTTGATCAAAATCGACGTCTCTCACGGTCCCTCCCACCTCGAACTCCATGTCCCTGCTCATTCCACTTTCGGTAATTTCTCCTATTTTTCTCCATTTTTATTTTTGTTAATATTTATTTTCTCCATTAAAATGATTTAATTTAGAAGATTTTGGAGTGATAATTAAATAAATTTCCTTTTAATTAGGGCATGTTAAAAAGGTAATCGAACAGCAAACCGGTTTGGAATCGGAAAAACAGAGGATTTTGTTCAGAGGAAACGAAAAGGAGGACGGAGAGAATTTGCAGGAGGCAGGCGTGAGGGATAACTCCAAGATTTTGGTTTTGGAGGACGTGGTGAGGAAGGAGATGAAGGAAGGCGAGGACACATCAACGGCGACAATGCAGGAAAATGTGGGGGAGGTGAAGGGAAACGATAAGGAGATGTTGAAGGCCTTTCGAGCTATTGACGAAACGAGGAAGGAGATTGATAAGCTTGCGGAAAGAGTGAGTTATTGTTAGTTGTGTATGTGTTGTGATTTTTTATTGTTATTGTTAATTGTTGTGGTGATTTTTGTGTGTTTTGGATTTTTAGGTGGGTGCTTTGGAAGTGGCTGTGCGTGGCGGGACTAGGGTTTCGGAGGATGAATTTGGTGTTTTTTCGGAGTTGCTCATGAGGCAGTTGCTGAAATTGGATGCTATTGAGGCGGAAGGGGAAGCACGGGTGCAGCGAAAGGCTGAGGTATGTGTTTGTGTTGTTGAACTTGATTTTCTCTATATCTGCTTGTCGCATTGTCGAATAGATGAATTGTACTTTGTTTGAGTTTTAACTAATAAGTGCTCCTGAGTGTAGCATGTGCATGCTATATTGAAGATAGAAGATTTTCTATCTGATAAACTCGAGATTCAATGCTCTTAGAAACTCATTTTTATGTGTCGCCTGAAGGTCTATAATCTCAGTTTGTAAACTCCAATTGTAGAATTCTGTGATTTTACGTGAGGATAGATGTGCATGAAATGGTCATAAACAAAATGTAGATGCGAAATTAACTTCAAAATTTGTGCAAGTTATGATTAAAATGTAGGAGTTGGAATACATAGGTCTCATATAGATTGAGTTTTCTTTCTCAACCAATTACTTTATTTTAATAATAAGATGCTTGATTTTGTCATGACTGTTGTTTGTGATCAATATAAATTGTACTATGAACATTAAAATTAGTAAAGAAAACAAAGATTGGTTAAAGAAATCAGTAGTAAACATAATGATTCCAAAGAATTCAGAATTAAAGACGAGTGCAAGATTCTTAAAACTCCGATTAAATAATGATTTCTTAAAAAATCATGCTTGCTAGAAAGAGAAACAAAGTAGTGCCGAATTAGTTTCTAATAGCTCAATAAAATTGAATTATATATAGCTTAATGCTTAGAGAAAAACCACGAACCCAGATAATTTCTTTTCTCTGTTCAATACATCTCCATTTGTCATTATTCGATTTGAAGAAACAAAGAGTGGAAGTAGAGGTGGTATATAGATAGAGAGAGGCAGAGAACATAAAAAAAAAGAAGGAAATACAGAGACTGTGTTAGAAAAAAAACAGGGCAGTTGTTGAGGTGGGGGGGTCGGGTGGGGGGTCTAACCTATTCTTTCTTTTCTTTTCTTTTCTCTTTTCTTTTCTGTTTACATGTTGAATTGCTAATCACTATCAAGTTTATGGGTTTGCAATCCTTGTGTCACATTAAAATGCTCCCTGTCATTTGAGTTGTAAATCCATATGTTTTGCATGCTGGGTTACATTTTCAAGAGCATTGGTGGTTTTAAAATGTTAAGTTGCCCATGCCACCAAAGCTGATGAATAATGTCATTTGAGTTGTAAATCCATATGTTTTGCATGCTGGGTTACATTTTCAAGAGCATTGGTGGTTTTAAAATGTTAAGTTGCCCATGCCACCAAAGCTGATGAATAATGGAGGAAAGTAGTGCTGGCTATGGATTAGCGTGCTAGAGACAATAATGTTGAAGTCTTGCTCTGGTAAATTAAATAGGGCTTCTAAGTCTTCGTACTGACTACATAAAGGACCTTGTGGTGCAGGGATTTGTGGGATGGAAGCATGTATAGAACTGTTTCTGGGCCTAAAACAACCTCTTTCTTACTAAAAAACCCCTCACTCTAGTTTTTTCTCTGTTTGTGTGTGGTGGTGGGGTTATTTGTTTAAAGGTGTATAATCATCTTCTACTTCACGGCGGCTTCTCTTCCAAAAGTCTCTGAAACTTTCTTGATTTTTCTGATTTACCACATTCTCTGTTGTGAGTAATGTCATAATTGCAGTAGGCCTTGTAATAGACCGTATCAATGCATGCTTGTTCTCTACTTCTTTGGACCACATGCCTTCTCCTTTATAAATTATTTTGCATGTCCTGGCCCCTCCCTCCTTTAAGGCCTTGAAACACAGTGATCTAACCTTTATGCGTTAGCATAGTTTTCTGCATAAGTTTGTATTTCTCATTAACTAGCTTTTTTAGATTTACAATTGAGGTTTACATTTGTCCTAAATGCTGCTGCATCAGCTAATAGCTCCCTTCAACAGGTTCGTCGTGTCCAGAATTTCCATGAGATATTAGACAACCTGAAGGCAAGAAATCCCAAGCCATTGGGCAATAGTGGCAATGCGACAGTGACAACTGAATGGGAGACCTTCGACTCTGGATTGGGAAGCTCAAGTCCCCCACCCTCAATCCCATCTTCAACAAGAATTACTCAGGATTGGGAAAGGCTTGAGTAGTTTCCAACAACCTCCTTGATTATTCCAGTCTCCAGAAATGTGTGATATATAATATTTAACATTTAGTAAACATTGTATCCTTGATTTTGCTACGTAATTATGAGATCTTTTTTTTTTTTTGTTTCTCGGCTTAGAAACTTTAGAACTTAAAGGACTTACATTTGCTTGAAGATCCCTCAATTTTTGAAGAGTCTTACAAACTCGAATTTCTATTTCATGGTTTAATATTTGTCCGTGACAACTGATATTTTGCGTACTGCTTCCTTTCTCAAATTAAACCCAGGGACGCTGGAGCTCAACACTATCAAGGTTGCCACTATTATTTGTAGATTCTCCCCTGTCCTTGTCCAACTAGAGCATAGGTTTCTTCACCAAGGGTATCATCAACTTTCTGCAGCAGTGGCAGCTTCTTGCTCAGACGCATCATGGTGTACTAGGGTATGGTTCCAGATGTTATACCCATTACCAGTTCTGCCCAGCCCTGAACAAGACCTGTGGAAGGAAATTGGCAATGAAGAGTGAGCTAGGATAGATGAAAGTTTGATCAATTTAGATTTTTAATCGGAAGGGTCCTCCCCTGCAGCTGGAGTTTCGCACACCAACCCTGTTATCATTCCTTGAATGGCTCCAATCTCAGACGGCTTTTTGATAAAAAGGACATCCCAGCAGGTCCAGACAAGGATGCTGGTGGCTGCACAGATGTGTAATGAGAGCTGCAAGGGAGGAATCCGGCGGTAAACGAATTTCCCCCCAAAAATACCAGCCCCAGCCAGAGCCATTAAGAGATTATTTGATGGGAACTCTTCCTGCCTGCCTGCCTGCCGTCTTGGTCCATCCGGTGAGAGATCAACAAAGATCATTTACACCACCAAGTCAGGGAATACATATATTTAGATGGGCCGGAAACTGGAAGAAGAATGGTGCTCACTCAATCATGGGAAGCTCCCATGCTGTTGTAGCATAGGATGCTTACATTGGTCATGAACAGAATCTTTGACATTGTGGAAGAATCTCAGATCAAGGCCAAGTAAACGAAGACATGTGGAGTCAACGATGATGTGGGCTCTAGTAACTATGTTTTTCCTGATGCACCGGAGATGCTGGGGTTTGCATGTGGAAAAATTTGCACATGAAACAATTGTCATCAGGTCGCAAGGCCCGTTTCTCCATGTTCGTATCATTTTAAGGGATCCAGCTTTCGACTAGCTGGTGGCAGGGCGCCATGGTATGAAAATATGTTTGACAATTTTTTTTTTGGGATTCTTGTTGTACATACATATACGTATATGTGTATGCATGGGTACATATGTAGGCTAATTTTGATGGACCAGGAGAGCTGCTATTTCAAATGCGTGTTTAGTATTGTGATGTATGGTTTTTTTTAAAAGTTTTTTTACTTGAAAATATATTAAAATAATTTTTTTTAACATTAGTATATCAAAATCATTAAAAATACTAAAAATAGTATCAATTTAATGCCTTTTCACGACAAACATGTTTATGAAAAACATAAAAAAAATACCATACTCTCAAATAGGTAATCCACCATTGGGTGTCATTCTCCACACCATGCTATAGGTTATGATTTGTTTTTTGTCTTGGTCCTATGGTTCATGTTGGCAGCTTGGAAGCAATATTATTAAACCTGGGCCGACCTACCTAGAAGGTCAATCAGGTGACCGCCAATCTAAAACCTAATTCGGGCCGAGTTTTATGCCAAACTAAATGAGAGTTGACTTAGTCGACTCTGGGGCACCCATTACTACTAGTTGACTATCCTCACACGAATACTAATAAATTCAATAATTTTTTCGATGATCAACAATCCTTTCGATTATCAACAATCCAGCAATCCCCTCATGAATGCTGATCAATTTGACAGTCCTTCTGGTTGTCAACAATTCAGCTATTCCCTCATGAATGTTAAGAAATTCGACAATCCTTTTGATTGTCAATAATCCAGTAATTCCCTCACGAATGCTAATAAATCTGACAATCCTTCCGATTGTCATCAATCTGGTAATTCTTCCATGGATGCCAATAAATCTGACAATTTTTCTGTTTGTCAACAATTCAGCTATCCCTTCACGGATGCCCAATAGATCCACCAAACTTTTTGAATTATCAATGATTCACATCATTATCATCTACTTTATTCATTCTTTACAATAATGATAACACATCCAATAACCAAAAATGTTGAAATTAAACATTAAAATAATTTTAAAATTTAAGTGTAGTAAAAAACACCTACCTACTACTCGAGAGCGTCTTGCTCCACTTGCCTAAGATCCTACTTTCACAATCTCCCCTGAATTAACAGGATTTCACCACATTAATTTATATCCATAATGTTTAAGGTGCTTAAATTGTAATTATACATAATTTCTTTGTTCTCACCCAACATACAAAAAAATCTCATTTAAATTCATCTCCAATTACTTGCACTCATTTCATCAAACACCTAGAGAGTACTACAAAATAATTACTCTTTCACATAAATTTTAACTATACCTAAACCTTTCCAACATCAAAACATAACTCAAGCACAATATAAACAATTCTCAAGTATTCATATAATCAATACTTGAGAAAATCAACTTTCCATGCAAGAACACCCGATTTTCTTCTTCAATTGCTCATCAATCTAAAACATTATCATCCTATTCCATCCTAATCATAACAATATAACACAATCTCATATTTTCTCTCTCCAAATTTTCATTCAATAATCCTAACTCAAATTCATGAAATCAAACATTAATTCCATTTGTATTCATTTAAGTTTGTATAATCAAGTTTAGAACTCCTTACCTGGTGATAAAATGAGCTTCAAATTGTAACCAATCTAGATTTTGTGTGAGATCATAATTTTGTACAGGATCCAATTTCAAACCCCCTCTAAAAAATTCTAGTGTTTAACTTAGGTTTTCTCTCTTTTTTCTTTCTTTTCCTCTTTTGGCTAAAGTCTTTTTTACCCCTTTACTTTGCACATGTTTTATTTTCCTGTATTTTAGTTTAACTTTCTATATTTTTGTAAGGCCTTGCCAAACTCTAATTGCCTTAAAATTCTAACCTGAGCTATAACAATATGTCAGGAGGTTTCATATAAAAGTTCAGCTTGATCCAATGGTTAGATCGATAATTATACTTGATATCGTTAAACTTGACAATACTGGAATTACAGCCTGAATCTAATTCCAAGCCCAACTATCAACACATCGTTCTCTCTTGTAGAAGATAAATTAGTAGCCAAAAGTCTAGTGTGATAGATTTGAACCTTTTTAATTCGAACATCTAAACTTAGTCCATTAACTTTTTTTTTGACCCTCTTCAATTTTAACCTTATATTAGGCCCAATTGGTGTTGTAGACGAGATCATTTTATTTTTTTCATCATTTATTTTATCTATAAACTTATTATCGTTTTAAAGTAACATTATTGATTTTTAATCGTGGTTTGCACCAACACTTTTTCATACAGTTCTCTTCTTAACTTTTATTTTTCATGTCCCTTATCATTTCTTGAAATTATTTTTTTATTCTCTAAACATATTTATTTTAATTTCTCCCATCTATATCACCTCCTTAGTTAAATATTCATTTCTCTCCCTTAGTAAAATTTTTCCTCATTAATTTTGTATATTTTTCCAAAGGGTTTGCAGGAAAACTATTTCCTTTAAATAGAAAAAAAAACCAGAAAAACTTCATGATACAGAATACAAAAACAAAAATAAGAAAACATAAAATTAACTAAGAAAAGTATCATATTATTTCCTGCACATCTCTTTCATGAAGGGAACCTCTTCATCCCCTCCCACACAAAGAAATCCAATTCCAGAACCTCTTCTAACCATGATTACTTAGCAACACTTAACAAACAAATAATAATAGGGATCGTTGGATTATTATACCAACTAACATAGATGGAAACACAAAAAAAAAAAAAAAGTTAGAAAAACAAAATTAAAACTGAATAGCGTTGTCATATAAAACTCTAATTTGTATTTTTATTATTGAATAAATAACTCCGATTAGTTCACTTCTCTAAAAGATTTATAACTTCTTAAATAAGCTAAAAAGCAAACAAATTAAAAAGCCTAAAAATAAAGCAAAATCAATAAAAATCCTAAACAAACTAGAGATTTCTTTTATTAATTTCATAAACTAAATAATAATAACCGAGAAATCTCTCTCTGAAAATCATCCCCGTTCATCTGTTATTGTCCTCCTTTTCACATTAATTAAGCTGTTATGCAACTCTAGAAATAGGCAACACAATTTAGAAACATCAAAATTCTACTTACAAATCAGACTTTGGATTAATATATACAAAGAAATCAAATGCTCTAAGTATGCTGGTGTATGCAGGCATCCAGCTTACAAATTTATGGTCACACCTCTTGCACCATTGACATGCGGAGACTGTGTTGTTTCCTCTCCAAACAAGGAGGTAATCCTACCGTGCTTAGACGGGTCATATTTTTCTCCATCACCCCATAAAGCATAAGCTTCCTCTCCATGAACTGCATCATCTCCTATTGCAAGTTGCTCCTCAGGCATTCTCAATGGTATAAACAACCTTATAAATAGAAGGATTAGCGTTGTTGACACTATGTTCCAACCTATAACAAAAAGGGCTGCAACCATTTGCTTCAAGAATTGCACCCCGCCATTTCCACCATAAAAAGCACCCCTTGTATTCACTTGCAGTATAAGGTCACAGAGTTCTGGCTCTGCTAAAAGACCAGTTAGAAGTCCACCCAAGATCCCAGCTACTGCATGTGTGTGAAAGACACCTAGCGTATCATCCACCTGTAAAATTTACCACACAATTGAAAAAAGTTTATTTATGGACTTTATTATATACTAATCGGTAAATAGTCCATGATTATCCTTGTTACCTTAGCAATCAAACATAAAAAACAGGACTCTGATAACGTTGTCGGCTTGTTTTTCAATTATAGTTGTATTCAAAGTTATGTTCTCATCTTTGACTGTAATTAATGTTTTTCATTATGTTGTAGGACTCTGCCTGACAAGGCAGATTGTTCAGGATGAATAATAAGATCCAAAATAGGTGGATGGGAAATCAAGCGAATACTTGGAAGGATGGCACAGTGTTGTTATAGTCATTCATCACTTAATTTCAAGGTTTACAGATAAGTTTTGATGGTGAAATCATAAGAATGATAAATGGAATTATATTGGCAAAGAACAAGGATAGAAGAAGTATTAAATGAAGACATGGTAATGAAAATGCTGCAAGTTCTAAGAGAATATTTTGGCCCAAGATGAGGACTTGGTCATGAAGTCATCATCCACCCATATAAGAGTTGAAGAATTATCATCTCCATTTAAGTTTGTTAATCCATTGAGGAAAAAATCATGAAAAAGTTGAATGGCTTGATGGTATACTCTTGAGTTCTGTTGGGGAACTACCTAGCATATCTTAACAGCAATTTTCCCCTCTTTCCTTAAGTCTCCTAGTTAGGGCAAAACCCCAAGATTCTCGTTAGATTGGAGGTGGGAAAAGATGTAATAATAGATTAGAATTCCGTTAGACTCGTGCATTTCTAGGAGAAGCAACAAAATTGGAAAGTGATGATACCTTTTGAAGCAGGGCAAATTTCTTGTGCAGTATCATCATAGACACCCATGGAATGCTACCAGAAAGTATTCCCATCACTATAGCCGCCCAAGATTGAACCAGTCCTGCATTAACACCATTCATAGATTTAATAAGTAAAGTAATGCTAACATCGCTGTGATACAGACCCAAAAAAAAGCACCAACCTGCTCCTGGAGTGATGCAAACTAGTCCTGTCATCATGCCCTGGACAGCTCCTATCACCGATGGCTTACCAAAGTATACAACATCCAGAGATGTCCATACAAGCAGACTTGTTGCTGCACATACATTAGTGTTCAACATCGCCATCGAAGCATCGATATTTGCTGCATAGGGTGCACCGCCATTGAATCCTGACCAGCCCATCCACAATAGGCCAGCACCCGCAAGCATCAGCAACACATTGTTAGGAGGAAATCTCTCCCTGTCACTTTTTAGCCTCGGTCCGACCTGTCACTTTCAACAGGTTAGCATCATGGCTGCAAGAGTGAAATATAGAGTCTAAAAAACTCCAATTTGTTTTTTATTTAGGAAAGGGAATGATTTAAAATACCCAATAAGCTGCTGTCAACCCTGCAATTCCAGAGGAGAGGTGAATAACATAGCCGCCGGAGTAATCAATGACACCCCAATGATAAAGAAATCCACCGCCCCATAGACTAAAAGCACCAACAGTGTAGGAGAATA
This sequence comes from Populus deltoides, assembly GCA_015852605.2. Classification (NCBI taxonomy): domain Eukaryota; kingdom Viridiplantae; phylum Streptophyta; class Magnoliopsida; order Malpighiales; family Salicaceae; genus Populus; species Populus deltoides. The sequence continues at coordinate 1,952,814 of CM027585.2, read as the reverse complement.
TGAGCCATAGAGGGACAAAAGCCATCCAAGCTTTAATATTCATGCGGCCGAGAACAGAACCAGCAAGCAAAATGAGGGTAATAGCAGCAAAAGTAAATTGGAAGTACACAAGTGTGGCCATTGGATACAAAGGCGCAACAGTTTCCCTTGTTCCATCTTCATGTGTATGCGTACTTTCAGGGATCCTGGCTTGGGCTATTAGATACTTTTGGCCTAAAGCTGGAGCACCCTTGCCCCAGAAGGGTAGGAGTTCATCGCCGAAGGCCATTCGGTAGCATAAAAGCACCCAGCAAATGAGGACAGCAGCAAAGGCGTAGAGGGCCATGAAGGCAGAGTTTACAGCCCATTTCTTCTTGACTATGCTGGCATAGAGTATGACAAGCCCTGGCATGCTCTGGGTGGCAACCAGAATTGATGCTATCATTTGCCATGCATTGTCTCCTTTGTTTAGCCATGAAGGAACTGCTGGTGAAACTTGTCCGTATGCGGAGGCCTCCATTGCTGCAGCAAAAAGCCCTTAATTCTCTGTAATATATATTTTTGGTAGTCTCTTCGTGTTTCTTAATTTCTCTGATACTTTTATAAGGTTAGGTCAAGCAATGTGAAGTCGTGTTTCATTATCATAGCAGCATCTACTACTTTTATATCAAATCAAATGGCATTTAGCTGATTTCCACTTGTGTATGAGATGCATTCACACATGGATAGTAACATGATAGATCCTATTTTCGAAAAGACAAGTTAATATAAGATATTGTGACGATTTATTATATAAATGTTTGAATAAAATATTCATTCTGAAGCTTTATTAGTCAACTTTGAGAAATAATTTTCTATTTAATAACGATTTTTGTAAATGAATATTTATAAAAAGAATATTATTGTTAATTTGTACGTATTCTTATAATTATTGATGATGGATTTTTTTTTTTAATTTAAAACCTACCCAGAAATTTAAAAAACTACTACTGCACGCACATAAAATACTTTGGTGTGGTCCAAACCTAGGCTATATATGACGCTTCCAGTTGATCATATATATATATATATATATATATATATATATATATATATATATATATATATATATATATTCTGGCATTTTCTAATTTGCTAGGCCTGCGCCTCCACAAATAAAATTAAAGAAACAGTTGCAGAAAAGGACGGTGCAATATGCTATTGAGATAAAGAATTTTGGCTCTTGGATTATACTTAGGATTCCTAACTTCAAACAATAATAATAATAATAATAATAATAATAATAATAATAATAATAATAATAATTTTATAGCCACCATATTTCTATGAGTCCACGAGGGGCTATTCAAATACAAAACTACAATATTACTGCATAACTGAGAATTGTCGAATCCAGAGTGGTGAAGTCGAGGGATTAAAGTGTTGATCCAAAATTAATTATAAGTTCTCCAATAATTAATAGGTAGTATTTGTATAGGAATGGAGACTTTATAATAATTAGCATTTTAGTCTATTTCTAATATATAATAATTATTGTTTATATGTTCTTAAGCATGATTAAGATAAAAGTTAAGAACATGATATATTTATGACTATATATTAGAATATTTATGTTTAAGTACCATGTTTACAATTTGAAAATTATATTATATATGATTGGTTGTTAATCATCAAAGAAGTCAAATCATTAAGACAAATGAGTTTGTACGATGTTCTTTCTTTTCAATCACCCATAAATTTTGATGTTTATAAATGTTATGATAATTGTTTATTTATGGGTAAATTACAGTTAATTATTATAAGACATCGTAGGGGATCACTAATTATAGTTGTTTTTATGATTAATAAATATAATTTAATGGTAATCAATATGTGCTATCATTTATGTGTGTGTGTGTTAATACTTTTTCTGAATCTATATACTATATTAAGGTTTTAGTTCAAAACATTAATGTTAGAGTATTTTTATGAATCTTTGCAATATCTATTTATATTTCCCTTCATTCGTATGCTTCATCTGTTCCAATATTTAATGGGTTTAATTTCTGAATTGATGTGAACAAATTCAATTTCACTTGTGTGTTTTGGATCTCGATTTGACACTTTAAGTTGAGAAATCCACTGTTATTATTGACATTAGTAGTGCCAAAGAAAAATCTTTCCATAAAGCTTGGAAAAGATCAAACAGATTGAGCCTAATGTTTATACGAAAGAGTATAACTAATAATATTAAGTCTGCTCTTCCTAAAATTGAAAGTGTTAAGGAATTTATGACATTTGTGAAAGAGCGTTCTTAAACTGATAGTAAGTCACTTGCTATGATATTAATTGGTACTTTAACCACCATAAAGTCTGATGGTTCTCGTACCATGTACGAGCACATCACTAAAATGACAAATATTGCAACAAGACTTAAATAATTGAGAATGAATGTGGATGAAAATTTCCTTGTGCAATTTATTATTAACTCGTTACCTCCTGATTATGGTCCTTTTCAAATGAACTATAATATTATGAAGGACAAATGAAATGTGCATGAATTGCACAACATGCTTGTTCAAGAGGAAACAAGACTTAAAAATCAAGGAACCTATTCCATTCATTTTGTTAGCATTTAAGGAGCAGGAAAGAAAGTTGGCAAACAACATGGAAAGGGAAAATATAGACCACTTAAGATAAATGAATCTTCTCTCCAAGTTTGTAAGAAGGAACATAAAAAAGATAAGTGTCACTTTTATGGAAAACCCGAACACTTTAAGAAAGATTGCCTGAAACGTAAGGCATGGTTCAGAAAAAAAGGTAAGCCTAATGCTTTTGTATGTTTCAAATCAAATTTAACTGAGGTTCCTTATGATACTTGGTGGATTGATTCAGGATATACAACTCATGTTTCTAATACGACGCTGAGATTTCTTTCAATCCAAACCATAAAACCAAATGAAAAGTTTGTTTACATGGGAAACAAAGTCAGAGTTCCAGTTGAAGCTATTGGGACTTATTGTTCGATTCTAGACACATGATATCATTTGGACTTGTTTCAAACTCTTTATCTATCCCTATTTTCTTGAAACTTAGTTTCTTTATCCAAACTTGATAAAGCTGGATATTGTTTTAGATTTAGGAATGAATGTTTTAGTTTGTTTAAACATAACTGTCTTATTGGTTTTGGTATTATTTTAGAAATTGGATTCAAGAACAATTAGTGGTTTCTTCATTGGTTACCTATAAAAAATTAAAGGGTATAAATATTATTTTCCTAACCGTAGCACAAGAATTTTTGAAATTGAAAATGTTAAGTTAATTGAAAATGATGAATTTAGTGGGAGTGAAACACCATAGAATATGGAAATTCAAGAAGTTAGAGTACAAATCCCTTTATCTTTTACATCTTCTAACATTGTTGTTCCTTAAATTGTTGATCATTTCAACAATTATCAAGAACAATAAATTAATGATTATACACCCCATTGTGAAGACATTGTTGATGAACCTATAATAGATGAACCATAAAAAATAGCATTAAGGAGGTCTTAAAGACAAAAGAAAAAGGTCTATTATTTAAAATGATTATGTGGTATATCGAAAAGAATCAGAATTTGACTATGAAATTGGTAATGATCCAGTCTCATTTTCACATGCTATTGATATCGATAATTCTAAGAAATGGATTGATGCCATTAAAGATGAACTAAAATCTATGGAACAAAATAAAGTTTGAGACTTTGTTAAAATACCTGAAGGTTGTAATAGAGTTAGATGTAAATGGGTTTTCAAGATCAAACGAGACTCCAATGACAATGTTGAAAGATATAAGGACATACTTGTTACCAAAGGTTTTACTAAAAAAGATGACATTGATTACAAAGAGATTTTTGACCGGTTTCTAGGAAAGACTCACTTAGAATTATTATGGCTTTAGTAGCTCATTATGACTTATAGTTGCATCAAATGCATGTAAGAACAACCTTTCTAAAAAGAGATTTAGAAGAAGAAATCTATATGGATCAACTTAAGGGATTTTCAATTGAAAAGAGAGAGAGCACATGGTGTGAAAGCTTAAGAAATCAATATATAGACTTAAACAAGCTTTTAGATAATATTATCTCAAGTTTAATGATACCATTACTTACTTTGAATTTAAGGAAAACATTGTCGACCAGTTTATATATATGAAGGTTAGTGTGAGCAAATTCATATTTCTGATTCTATATGTTGATGATATCTTGCTTGCAACTAATGATCATGGTTTACTACACGAGACCAAGAAATTTCTCTCTAAACCTTTAAGATGAAAGACATAAGAGGGATAACTTATGTGATTGAAATATTCTAGGATAGATCATAAAGATGGTTAAGGTTGTCTCAAAAGGCCTATTAAAAAAGAAGATAAGTTCAGTTTCATTCAATGCCCAAGGAATGAATTGAAACATAAATAAATGGAAGGAATTCCATATGATTAATTGTTGAGAGCTTGATGCGTGCTCAAACTTGTATTAGGCCAAACATCAATTTTGCTATTGAAATGTTAGGCATGTACCATATTAATCCAAGTTTAAATAAATCATTAGAAGGCCGCAAAGAAAATATTGAGATACTTGTAAGGAATGAAAGACTATATGCTCATTTATAAAAAATTCTGATCATCTTAAGATGACTGGATATTTAGATTCAGATTTTGCTGGATGTGTGGATATAAGAAAATCCATATTTGGTTATTTGCTCATTTTAGCTGGAGGACCAATTTCATGGAAGAGTGTAAAACAATCTATTATTGTTGCATCCATTAGGAAAGCTGAATTTATGGCATGCTTTGAGGCTATAATTAAGGCAAATTAGTTGTAGAACATTATTTTAGGACCTGGAGTAGTCGAAAATATCACAAAGTCGCTGAAAGGTTATTGAGATAACTCTGCAACCGTTTTCTTTTCTAAGAATGATATATATTCAAGAGGTGCAAACATATGGAAATACTTTGCCATCAAAGAAGAATTTCAGAAACAAAGAGTGTCAATTGAACACACTAGCACCAATTTTATGATTGCTGATCCATTAACAAAACGATTATCACCCAAGATTTTTTGCAATCATGTAGAAAGGATAGTATCATAGCATATAATTGTTGATATTATGTCATGACTTTATAATGATTATATATTTGGCACCATGAGCTTATTTATAAAGATGGATATGATATTTCTTGTTTTCTATTTGGTACGTATACATTATTTGAATTAGAATAATTATAACAAGAATTGTCTTTGATAAAAATATTATTGTTGGACTGATAATGTACTTCTCATTTACATATCATGTTAGTTACAGACTAATATTGTAGTATATAAAAAGAATTATATCGAATGGACGATATACAACCGCCATGACTATTATTAGTTCTTACTTGATTATGATACATGGTAAGACCAATGTATGTAAAGTTTTAGCATTACTCCAAGCGCATGATGTTAGTATATTTATTAAATTATGACGAAAGATAATATTATGTGAGCTAAATGGAAGAATGTAAGATATATCCCACATATATATATAAAAAAAAGAGTTCTTAAATGGTTTAATAGAATATTAATGGCGAAACCTATTGTTCAAATTTGAGAAGTAGTATTCTATTTAATAACTACACATTTGATGGACGCATAAAATAAAGAGTGATCTCTTTAGAAACTGATCCTCTCTACCCATAACAGTACGTTTTATTTCATCAAAACTTTTGTAAAGAATTTTAAAAGGGTTAATTAGAAGAGAAACACAATTTTTTCATGAATTCGCATCTGGGATTTCAATTTTTAAACAGGTTTACTATGGATCCAATTAATTATGAATGTGAGAAACATAAATTTCTAAGATCAGAAGTATTATGATTTTATTTGATTATTCATATTTACAATTAGATAATTGCTAATTAACAGTTAGTTGAAGAGAAAATATTATAGAATTTCAAATCAAAGTTTCTATATGATGATTTTATTTGTCATAATTCTTTGTTACGTTTTCTTGTTGTTTCTGACGTCTGTACACACACGCACACATGAATTTAGAATATTATGCCATTAACAGACAGTCATCCCACCTTGAAGGTGCTGTGAGCTTGCCGTGCCTGGTCGGTCAAGATGTGGAACACATGGAATACTTTGTAACACACGTACAGGCAAAAACAGCAGATGAAAGATTGACTGACCAACACAAAGATTGTTTTGTCAAAAAGGGAATTGTGCGTCTCTGTTCGATTCATACACTCGAGGAAAATTCTTGCCTCGATTATATTTGATGACTGTCTCTAATTATTTCATCAAGGTATTTATCTATACGTACAAATTAAGCTTGCTTAATTAAGATTAATTCCTTGATTAGGTTGAGCTGAGAGTTGTGTCTTCTAGCCCCTTGAGAAAATGGGATGAAATTTCTTTGAAATCGGCCAATTCAAGAAATAGAAAAATGGGATTTATCCGTACACGTGGGTGGATAAAGTTTTGTTTGAAAAAACACGATCTTCCATGTAGTTTACCAAAATTAATTAATTAATCCTCATAGATTTGGAAATCAAATCTTTAATCTTTTAATTAATCCATTCATAACTTAATCATTTTCATCCATTTCAAAATTAACTCTTAACTTAATTAATTTTTTTTTTAAAAATGGAACAAGGAAACAAATAAGTGGGCAACATGGAAAGATTAAGTACAACCAACACTAATCAAGAGATTATTTAATTGATCTTAATTTACTAAAAGAATTAATTATTATATTTCGATATTAAAGTTACAATTAATTTGAAAAAAAAAACAACAACTTGACTTTTCAAGCTGAGATGGATTCAAAGACCTGCCCTTAACGGGAATCGGAAGGACAACTTTTGATTGTAGACTAGAAAAATATTCATGTCCAAGTCTTTTGCTTTTGCGTACAAACTAGAAAGAGCAATTAATTATGAAGATTCTTGCTGGTCAGTGATGGAGATGCTGGGGAACCAGGATGGAAGGAAGGTTGGAAATAGATATAAAGCAAGACAAATACAACGACTATCTAATCAAATTACTTTGACTAAGACATGGTCTTAGCTTTCGTTTTGAACATTTCCCTTATTTGTTACAAAATTCTATTAAAAAAATGATAATTTAATGTCTAATCAAATTGTTGCAACTCTTTGAAATTCACAAGAGTTCATTTTACATGATTCATAAATAAATTAAAATGCTTTAAATTGAAAGTGCATTTTTTTAAAAAGAAAAGATGTAGGACAAGTAATCCACAAATTATAGATTGATTAAATAAAAAATCTGACCCAATATTGTTTTGATTTTAATTAATTTTATTTATTTATAATCAATCATATTTATAATTTCTCTATAAAAAATAGCTTAAATTGAAATTTGCAAAAGTCATATATATACCAAACATATTAACACAACAAACACAAACTAAATCTATTCCAATACTTGTTTAATATATATTGTTGTATTCAATAGTGTGACGACCTTTAAATTTTAAAGAAAAAAAATAGATATCTAACATTTTGTTCTTAAAAAGAAAAATGTTTGCTTTAAAAATTTGTTACCTAGTATTATGATCGGCAAAAAATTATAATGATTGATTACGCAAAAGAGAAGATACTATTATCTCTTAAATATCTACAAAAAGAGTTGGTTTTGTCTGAAATCAAATAGTATTATCTAAAATGGTTTGCTTATAATATTCTTGATTATGACGTCAATGAATATTCAACTACAAATACTTACAACTCTAGCATTGGTAAATATCACATAATTAAAAAATAAATTAAAATACTTTAAATTGAAAGTGAAATTTTTCTTAAAGAATAGATGCAGGACAAGTAATCCATAAATTATAGATTTTGATTAAATAAACAACCGATCTGACTTCTGATTTTAATTAAAAAATATTATTTTTAATCAATCATATTTATAATTTCTCTATAAAATCAGAAGTTAAAAAATAACTTAGATTGAAATTTGCAGAAGTCATATATATATACCGAACTTGTTAACACAGAAAACAGAAACTAAATCTATTCCATTTGCTTAATATATATAACAATAAATTCTATTATTTTGTGTTATGTAATCCCTGTGACTGCATGAACTCTTTAACTTGTAATTACAGCATGCAGAAATGTGGTTATCGTCATGCAATACTATTATTGTTCAAGGCCTTTTGTAATTGTTGAAAATCTCGGAGATGATGCTCGAAACTTGGAGACCGCTGGTAGATGACAGAGGCTGTTTCAATAAGAATGCTTGCTGTTAAACCCCATATGAGAAAAACTCCTTTCTCGGATTCAAAATCGAAGAGATGGAGACAATAGTTCCAACCCATCCATTCCTTCTCTTCCCATCGATGATTTTCTTCCTATATGGAAAAACAGAAAGTGTTGAGCACCATGAAGCACAGCTAATATGCTCATTTTTATCGAATTAAGATGAAGATGTTTAACAGAAATTCTCCAATTCACTCCAGAAAACTATCAAGTACCAACAGAGAAAAAAAACATTGATAAATTACAATGATATTTACTGATGAAAAATCACTTTGATATTTCCGTTGGTGAATACCTATGGAATTACTAGTGGAATTCAAAGAATAAAAAAAATTAAACAAATATTATCTCGTTAATTCCGTCGGCATCTAACGTGTCAATATTTCAGATGGAATTGCCAATGATAATTAACCTGTGTAAACTATATGGAAAATAACAAGCTCTTCACTTTCACAAATGATATATATATATCTATTGCTACTAGAGATTCTTACTAACTAATCATAAGTATAGAAAAAATAAAAAGAACTATCTAGATTGATGAATTTGAAGGATGATAGATTGTATGAAATGAAGAGTCATGACTGATATGTGTTTATATTAACACTCATTCTATTTACTTTCAGGGATTTATTTTCAAAATAGATATGAGATGCACTCGTGAAAATTAGTTTTTTTTTTAGAGATATATACTATAACAAGTTGCATGCCAAACACATGGAGAAGCTTGAAATAAATATTTTTCAAATAATTTACAAACTTAAGATCATATTCCTCTATCATTTTTCGAATCAATTGAGCATTTACCTATATATTTATTGTTTGAGGCAAAAGTTGGAGTTCCTATCTATGTATACATTCAAGAGGTTAAGAATTACATATACATCATAAGTAAATTTTTATTATTTTTTTTTCTTTAAAAAATAAAACATTCGTTTATTCAATCTCTGTTTAATTCCATGCAACTACTTGTTCAACCTTAAAAAAAAAAGGTTAAAAATAAGGTGCATGCTGATGTTTCAATATGCGAGATTTATATTTAATATATATCTTACACTATTTTGAGCTTTACTTGAGAACAAGAATCAATCGCATTTCAAGATAAGATGACGGTGTAAAAATACCTTTCATATGAGAATTTGTCAATATTTTTCTATCATGGACGACTTTTATCCAAAAATATAGTAAGGGGAAGATACTTAATAGAAATTAAATTCAAACATGCACATAATTATATGCAATTTAATTGCGATGAATTAAGACCTTTTATTCAATAAGGATAATATTAACATGTTTTTATTTTTAATTTTTTTTTCTCTTGTATTTTTATATAAACTGATAGATTAAATAATTTCTTGTAGGCAATATCGTTAATTTTTACTATCCCAAAATTTACATATAAATGAATCTTAAATTTTTAATTTTTGGTTTTGCTATCCCAAAATTTACATATAAATGAATCTTAAATTTTTTAATTACAAGATGAAGAATTTTATCCAAAAATAAGTAAGGGGAGTATTAATAGAAATAAATTCAAACATGCACATAATTATATGCAATTTAATATAATTAAGACCTTTAACTCATAAGGATAATATCAACAGTTTTATTTTACTTTCCCGATAAAAATTTTAATTGTTAGTGGTTGTAATCATGTACCAAGATTATCAAATGAAAATTAATGCTCGTGGTAATTTGAATTTAGTTGTTTAACTTTTAAAAGAGAGATCAAGTGTTATAATGAATATTTTTCAATGAATGTGTCTCTCATACTTGTCATAATCCAAATTCCGAACCCTTATTTTTTGTATTTATTTTGAAAAAAATTTAAAAAATCCAAAAAATGTCTTTTCAAGAAATTTAGTTATTTTCATCATTTTTAGGTATTAAAAATAATCATAAACAAATACAAAAAATAAAAAATAAAAAAATAAAAAATATAACTAGGGTTGAAATTGAGTAATTGAGTATCACAAGAAAAAAAATTATGTTTGAGAATTTTTAGGACACAAATGAGGTTTCAATTGAAGAGAAATTTAGAAAATGGCTTAATTTGGTTAATATTGAAAGAAATTTGAAGTTTAAGGATGATTTTGAAACAAATAGCCAAGTTAGAAATCAATGAAGGGTTTATCAAAAAAGTAATTTGAAATCAACAGTCAATTTGGTTTAAAAATGAAGAATGAAAGAACAAAGGATGAATTTGCAACAAATGGTTAATTTTGGATGAATAAATTGATTCTATTAGGGACATAATAATAAAAAATATATGAATTCAGAATATTTGGAAAATAAAGAATAAATTGAAATTAAAAAAATTAATTAATTTTAAATTGAAAGAAATCTCAAGATTAAATATCTTAATTGAATGAAATTGAAAAACTAAAAACACAATGAATGTAATGAAAATGATAAAATATTAATAGGACCACTTGAATTTTTATTTAATTTCATTTCAGTCCCCTTTGTTTTCATTCCAATTAATTCAGTTCAATTAATTCTATTTCAGTTCAATTGAATTGAATTAAATTCAAAAAAACTCATTTATTTTATTTCAATTGATTTAGTTCAAATTAATTCAATTTAGTTCAGATTCCAATTGAATCAAGAAACTTAGCTATTAAACTAGATTTTAAATATCCCTATTTCATCTCTCAAATCCCATAATTCTAGCCCAAAATCTTCAATCAAGACCCGAAATCAAGTCCTAAATTATTCCCACAAGCCTAGCCTTTGATGGGCTTCAAAAGCCTGCAACAAGAGAGAACTAGGGAGGAACAAGAGTGGAGGAACGAAAAAACCAGAGGGGGCCTCTGTTTCATGGATAAAAAAAATACTGAAGAGTAGGCATAAACCCTTAATTCCCTCCTTCAACACCACCATCTTCATCACACTCACGACAGCCTCTCTTCCAGTAATAGCCTCCATAAAAGAAAACAAGAAAACAAAACCCGATCAACCCAAATCTTAGTCATAAAAAAATAATAATTCAGACAAGTAGCCGCTCGTTCTCCCTCTCTCACAGACGGTGCTCATACCCCCAAAATCATAAAGTCAAGTCATTGTTTATCTTCCTCCTCCGCCGTTGCTCCTTTTTTATCCCAGTTTAGCCACCACCATGTCCAACAGTCTCACCATCACAAACGCACAGTAAAAAACATACACCCATCAACACTTAAAATGTCCACCATCCGTAAGCCAAAAAACCAAGCACCTCCATCTTGAGCTATACCAACTCTTTTACTCGAGACCACTCACTCACAGCCACCGAGATTTCCACATTTGTCACCCCCTCTTCAACTGATGAACACCATCCCTGTTTTAATTGTATTGCTTGTTTTAACTTTTTTCTAAATAACTACATATAATATGTACAGAATTATTGACGGAATGTGAAATACAATTACCACCGGACTTAATTTCTTGAAGAGTTTCAAAGCATTCAAAAAAATTTACAGGAATTGTCACTGTTGATGTAATTTTTTTACAGATTAAGTCTTATAATTACCAGTGAATTTACCGTTGATTTATCTCATTGATAATTTACAATAATTACTATAAATTTACCGACAAAATTATTACTAGTTAATTTTTTTTTGAGACGTTATTAATTCAAATGAAAATTTATTGGTGATTATATTTTTAATATAAAATAAATCACCCGCAATATGTTTTCTAACAATTTTTTACCGTTTGTTATTAATTGTAATTCTGATGAAATCACACTTTAATCAGCGATGAAATATTTCTTATTTCTTTCTTGTTTTGCTATTTTCTAGTAGTGATTATGTGTTTTGCATTTGTCAAATATTGTTCGTGCATGCAACTTTTGAAAAATAAAAGATTGAGGTATGGAGAGGGTCTGAAAACCTTGAGAAACATTTCCAATGGGACATCAAAAATAGTGTCAACTTCGTCAGTGTTTAGTACAGGCTTGAAGTCTTCTACCCTGGCTAGTAGCCCTACCACAGGAACAACCTTCAGCTGGCGCTGCGTGAAAAACATGGGTTCGATCAGGATCATCAGATAGTTTGAGTCATATAAATTACCAAGAGGAAATTAAACATTACTACATAAATACCTGGGAAATAAAGGGCTCTAAGTTTGCAACAACTTGAACAAGATGAGGATCCAAACCTATCTCTTCCATGGCTTCCCTTAATGCAGTTGCAGAGTCATCTACATCTCCTTCTTCCATCTTCCCACCCGGCAATGCTACATCTCCTGCTTCTTGCAAATAATAATAATAATTTAGGAGTCCCTTAATTACTTTTTGACCAAAAATAAATATTAGAAAATGTTCTAGTGTTACAAACTGAGAACTGTGTGAAATTGCTCAGCTAAGAATTCTATCAGGGTGCACATGTGAGTGAAATTCTATCAGGGACCTGAATGCTGAATGTTTTACCTCTTCTGTCATTTTATAGTTTGCTAATGTTTAGCTCTTTGTACTCTACTTCTGTTCTACAAATAATCTGATTCATAAAAGAATAATTTTTCTTTTGGCAGAGAACTCATATTTAGTGAGATAGGGAAGTTGGCAAAATCATACAAGTGATGAAATTAAATCATTGTAACTAAAATAAAATTACTTTTTAGTGTAATTTGTCTAAAAACAATTATAAAATACATGCCATGGTAGACACACATTATAATACTATTTCATAATTGTCATCATTATATATTTTAGTATCATTTGTCTTAATTTTTGTGATAATTGTGATATATTTTTCCCAATATTAGATATAAATTTAACATTTGAAGTTATATCATAATTCCAACTAAACTAAACTAATATAATGTACTTCAAAGTTAAATAAATGCAGCTAAACATGTATAATAAAAATAATTACTTGAAATACTACTATATATAACATGTATTTTTAATTATATTTACTCAAAATATTGACATAATTATCGAATAATTGCCACTAGATTCTATCTTGTAGAAGTGTGTGTAGGAAGCTAAATGAAGTGAGATTTCAACTGAAGAGAATTAATCCACTCAAGAACCAATTTTATGTAGTAGTACTTGTAAACATAAGTCAATTATAATTTTTTTTCATTAATTACCAAATCTATTTTAAGCTCTTTTTTTTCCGGAAATTCTTGTTGGAAAATCATTTGTGCCGGAGAAAATCAGTCACCGTATATATAATCTTGGTGTTGATGAGCCTCCCCATCATGATACTTAATCACTAGCCTTGCAAAATTATGTTATGAAACTGTAGTCTCCCTCCTTTAATCCTTTTTTCCCTAGCAATTGAATTCTTTTATTGTTCGCATCCTCTTGTGAAGGAGGCACACCAGTAGTATCCCACTATAATTAGACAAACCAATTAAATTTTGGCATTCGATAATCTATTTCAGCCCTATATATTTGCTCCCTAATGATGGTTGGTGTTGCAGTTGAGAAAATCTTTGTGAAAAATAATGCTTACCAAGTGTAAATCACAACTTATAATTTATATAAAACTCAAAATACTTGAAGTTTTCAATTCATTCTATACATTTGATTAATTACCTGGATGAGAAGACAACTTCATAGATCTCTTGGTAAGAATAACACGTAGCTCGCCTTCATTGCCTTCAAAGAGGCAAATCAAGACAGCCGCTCTCTTCTTCCTCCAATTCTCCAAGCAAAACTCATCATTTTCTACTGCTACAGACTCCATGATCTCAAGCTTTGAACCATTATTATCATCAAAGTGCTCTACTTCCATAGTATTCACTCTAGGTGGAGTAAGAAATTGGAGCTGCTCTGCAATTTTTTGTAGCGTTAATTGGCTGCCACAGAACATGCCCTTTTTGAAGCCATCGTTTTCCATGCACGTAGAGGGCACAGTAATGCAAGCCCTGTTAATCATAATTTGATTTTTGACAAGTGATCTTGTTCTGTGAGATATATGGAGAACACAACAATATGGAGTATCATTCCCTTTCTTCTTCTTGGTTTTACATATTTTCGTACATTGAGCTGAGCCATGGATCGAAAAAAATCAAGAAATTTATAGAACTTTTATTTATTAACGTCGTGATATAACTTTAGTTGTCAAATAAGGAACATATCCTCTAGCAACCCTTCAGCCACTATGTAGAAGAATCAATACGGGGCATATATACCCATGTCGAACATATGGAGGGTAGAGCTTCGGATATACTATGCATTTGATTGTCTTTTATCATTATAAAGAAGTTTTAGGGTTGTGTCATTTTCATGATATTAATGTTTTTTTTTATAATAATTGAGATATTATTGATGGAACCAGTTAATTTTTTATTAAAGCTATTATAAATTAAAATTCAAAACATTAAAAAATATAAGAAAAAGTATTGACAAGCTCAAGAATATTTTACTTATAGTTCATAATAAAATATCGAGACCTCTAAAATATCGGAGCCTCTAATATTTAAATCATTCGATATTAATGTCTATAAAAGCATGAAAGGTGACCTTAATTGATGACAAAATATGATCGGTACTTATGTTATGAATAAATTAAATGGCAAAATATACATCTAGAGTGGAAATTAAAAAGAAAAGAAAAGAAAAGAAAAAGAATAGGATATTTAATAATATCTAGCTAAGATCAGCATAATTCATATTAGTGAATAATGGTGATGTGTATAAACATATTCTTTGGACCGGAATGGAAGAGAATAGAATACTAAAAGCATGAAAATGAACGAGCATCCAAAGAAAGTTGTGATGCACTTCATGTTGTAAAAATTACTACAGATTTGAATGATATAACTTAATGTTAATTTAGATTAGTTGTTTATTTAGTTTAATTATATAAAAAAAGCATGTAAATACCATAAATTTATAATCATGTATATACCATAAATATAAGATTACACTAAAACTTTAAAACAAAACAAACATGCTTTAATTAATTTGCATAAATAAAATAATAATTTGAAATAGATGAAAATATGTTATTGTTGTTATTAATGATTAATATCTTTTGTATAAATATTGATTCTTGTGATTTATCAGCTTTAATTACCCACAATAAAACAAAATTAACCTTATAATTTTTTTTAAATATAATGTTTTTGTATAAATAAAATATGCTCAAGTTAAAAAAAAAATGTTCAAACTTTTTATTCATGTTCTAGATAAATAAAAAATTGTGCTAGCAAAAAATAGTATTTTATGAGAAAAAAATCATTACAAACTCAAACTCAAACCTAAAATAGATGGCAAGAATTAATTCATTATTAGCCAAAAAATCATTTTGCAAGAAATCCAAATCTAGGCCCAAATGCAGGACTTGAGACTTAGCCCAAGATCCAAGCCACATCTTTATCTCTTCATCTTCTCATTATATAAATTATAAAAAAATATTTTAATATTTCAATGTGGAATTGAGAGTTTTTGAACATACAAAACATGCTAACCAGTGGTTCTTTAAAATCAAATTTTCATTCTTTTATAATTTATTTTAATCAAGTCAATATTTCATGTTAAAGTGTTTTTATTGGAGAATAATTTTCATCAGTTTTAAATTTTAAAAATGAATGAATTCCACTTTTAATTTGACCTCAAGTATTCTAATGAACCATGTTTTTCATAACAAATCTCTAACACTCCATTGATAATCCTATGATGATCATTTCTTATTGTTGATAACTTTTTTTGTTATTAATATGGTTATTTTTTAAGCTCATACTCTTAAATTGTTTTTTAATATTTGTTGATCTAACTAGTAAAATTATGTAGATTCTATTTGATATGATTTTTACAAATTAAATTAAATTACTTTTTAGTTTTTAACTTATAAAATTCATAAATATTTATAGATAGAATTATTTTCTTAACTTAATTTAAGAAATTGTTACAAAAATAAACTCAAAATGTTGTTTTAATCAAAATATAGGATTTTTAATTTCTAACTTATTATTTCTATATCATAGTATCTTCCTACTCCAAATAAGTTGCATTAAGTTATTTTCTCAAACACACTTCTTATTTAATTATATATTTTTATTATAAATTATTTATGAGAAATAACTTTTGAATTATGACTCAAAATAAAAAAAAATCATTTTGTATAAGTTATGTTGTACAAAACCTCTGTGTGTGTGTAGGTAGTAGTTGATTTAAGATCTACAATACAAGATCTACTTAATAGAAAATAATACTATGCAAAAAATAAAAAAAGACATAAAAAACTTAGTATGGTTCAACAACATTAAGTCTACTCTATTAGACAAATATGTTCACTATATTTGTTGGTGATAACACATGACCAAAATAAACTCTAAAACCTTGTCCAATTAATATACTCAAATTTCATAGCATATAATAACTCATATGAGCATACTGTTGAATTTTGAGTAATATAGTTATATATTTTGATGATAACAATTAACTAGAAAATGAACTAATATTATCTTGTTGAGAATAAATTTAAACAAATTTATTCAAAAAACATATCAATAAACAAAATGAAAAGAAGTCCAAGAACGAAACAAGTGAAGATTTAGAATTAAGTATATATTTTGGTGCAATGTATAAATATGTACATCTTATCTGGATAGCACATTAAAATAAACTCACATATTTTACTCTTCATGCATATAAAATTGATTAATCAGTTCAAAGAATTCACCAGGTTTAAATTGTCAAAATTTCAAGTCTAATGAACGAATTTACAAAAAAAAAAATTAGGTTTTCCTACAAGTTCTTATCATATCAAAAGGCCATGCTTTAAGCAATCACTAGCCTTTTGGCAGTGATTATGGCTGAGTCAGGCTCGATGGCTCGGCCCTTATTGCACCTACTTGTTCTTTGATTCGATTTAGGCACAGATGGGTTGGGCTTAGTTTGCAATTCCATGGTCTACCTGTTAAGAGGTATAAGCCCAACCCTTTAGCAAGATGATGCAGATGATAATATCACAAGGCAGACAACAAGCAATCCTTTCAAATAGGGTCAAATTACAAAGTCTTAATTCCAGATTTTATCACTAAATATATTCTCTCCAAGTAATTTCTTTCTCTAAAATATTTACAACTCTTTAAACATAAGCAAATTAAGAAACTCCAAGTGAAAAAAAAAGCAATAAAAGTCTTAAATAAGATAGAAAATAAAGAGACAATATAACAAAACTAATCCAAATTTATTTTATCCTATAAATTCTTGTGGTAAAATCCATTTCACTCCAATTTTCTGCTGGTGATTCAGTCAAATTTCATGTTTTATTTTTCTAAATGAATTGTATTCCAGCATCATAGCTCGCCTCTATTTATAACTTCTCACTACCTCTTCGTAGTTTAATGGATCAACAGGAGTTCAAATCTTGTGGTAAAAAATAAGTAATTTCAAAGAATCATATCAAAAATTTTGGATTTTTTTTTATCTTGATCATTATACATAACTCAGATTTTTTAAAAAATAATTAGCTCTATTAATTCATAAATATTCCTACAAGATTATTTATTTAACCCCGTTTTGACGGATCTATAATTAACTAATGAGAACTACTTGCATAACCATCTAAGTTATTTTAGTTTAATTATTTTTCTTTTCCATAATTAAGTGGAGTAGGATAACCTAGTAGTAATATATATATATATGTGATCGGAATGAGAAGTTGCCTCCCCTACATGCAGACAGTGCAAGAAGCTGACAAAGGAAAACGATCGATGTTATCAATATATAGATATGCCTACGAAGAATGACTGTCACAATGCCCTCGAAAACAAATAGAAAGGAACTCATCCACGGATCCCAAACCCTACCATGCATCATCACCTTACCTCCAATCAAGTACTCGATTGGCTCCTCGTAGAAGTCACCACTCTCCATCGCCAGAAAAATTGAACTTCATAAAGAAATATCTTGAGTACTGACTGCATTCATTGGATTCCACCTCTCTTCGTTGCCTGATAAAAACATATATATGATAAGTTTTAAGGGGATGCAGTTTAAATACTTAAGTTTTAAATTTCCTTTTCAAAGATTACTGATTTAAGTTTTATAAATTAATTTTAGAGTTATTAAAGGTTTATATAATCGTTAATTTCATGGCCCGTAAAATTAATTGAGATATGTGCAAGTTAACCTGAACATCCATATTAATTAAAAAACATTATACATAATCTACTCTTAAAGTCTTAATATTAACATTAAGTGCATTATCACTATCAGTCAAAATTATAATATTATATGACATATTGAGAAAATACTTTTTATTTTATCAATGCTTCCATCCAAATACATAATTTATTCAAAATTTTACATGTTAGGAAGAGATTTAGTCTTGATGTATAAAAATTGATTTAAGAATATCTCTAGACTATGATTATAGTGTTATTACTTAAAACTGCTACAGAAATTGTTAAAAAAATCTCAAAAAAACTATTGTAGAAAAAAATATTTTAAGAGAAGGTTCATAATTGTCCTATCACTAATTTGCCCACTTGGGCCAGGGGGCTAGAGCTAGACATCTTCCTGTATCGTTTCTGGGGACCCCCAAACCGGTATAGTATTCTGTCCTATCTCTTGTCTAACAAAAACATAAGTAATTTGAAGATGGTATTAGGGCATTTCTGAAATCATAATCTGGACGGGCAAATGTGCCGCCGTCGTCTGATGGTTCAAGACATTTTTTTTTCAAGGAGGCGGTGAGAATTCGACTTTCATGGAGGTAGGATATTATGAAAGGAAGTTGACGGTGGATTATTAAGAAGTCTGGAATTTTTTCTTTCCGATCGATGTAACCCTGACTTGGTAAATGTGTCTTTATAATTTTCTAAAATTTCTTTATAGTTAGTCCTCCTGTAAATATGACCCGCTACTAGAAAGAAAAAAAATACATTAACTAAATATATATATATATTTATTTTATTGAATAAAAATTGACGAATCTGAATTTTTATATACAATAACTAATTTTATTCATAGTGTTGATAGCATTTATTTTTGAACAAACACAAGCAAAAGCATGTAAAAAATAAGTTTAAATTATGATATTACTAATATATTATAATTAGGCTTATTCTAATTTCTTTTTTAGTTTATTTTTTAAATTCATCTTGTTTCTTCAAATTATTATTATATATATGTTAGGCCAAACCTAGTTGATTGTCACCTCAATATCAATGAGGGAATAGCAATTTGACACGTAAGACTTCGATATATAGATAGCACGATCAATGTCTTTTCTTTTTCCCATAATTATCAATTAATCACAAGCTGATTTCTTACATGTGAATGAGAGCAAAGATGCTTATTCATGAATAGTCTAAAAAGGGCCATATTTCAATATTACAAAAATTATTGGCTGCTCAGCCTCCTCTATTTCATTGTCACCGTCCCATCCATAACAAGTCATTCCTCTTTTTCTTGGCAACATCCCAGCACATTGAGACCCTTAACCTTCTCTCTAGCCCACTACATCTTGCAGTCAGCAAGCAAGTAAAGTCACTACTGGTAATTTCTATGGCTAATGCTGGTTCATTACCATCAGTTACATTGGCCCCTGATATTGTTCACACTCAGAAGGATGAGCTTCCTGTCTCAAGTGACCGTAACTTTGCTATCCACGGTCAGATTACGATGCTAGTGCTGCTCTTGCTTTTCCCTTTATGTCTTCTGTTTGTTCTCTACTGTATGTGTGCAAAGCGACTAAAGGATGCCTCAAAAGTCAGGCAACCGGACCTTGTCTCGCCAAGGAATGTTTCCGGTAGTCCTGACTTCAAAGGTCAGATTAGAGACGGGTATTTGATGCATCAATCCGTGGAGCACAAGACAACCCAGCAACCGGTATAGAAATATAGGCTCACTGCAGCATCTGCACTGTTCCTAAAATATGCCTGGCCCGAATTGCTGCCAATGATCAGAGCATTGGAGCTATCAACCTGATTCTATATCAAGGTTCACAATTAATTCATCCAGATCCAGAGGTTACTGCAATAATTTCCATATATATATATATGCGCGAGCGCGCTTGCTTCTTCTTTTCACAATCTTAAGATATCAAGAGCATGAACCCACTTGATTATTATTATAAACTTCTTTTTTTTGAATATATATTTCTTACTGTTGTGATGGATTCATGTGATTTGATCCACATCAAGTTCCTAAGTTTATGTAATGTAGTTTTTAGATGTCTACTTCTAGTTTCAACAGATTGGAGCATCAACTATGATAATATACACATATTGTATTAGTTTATAACTTTAGATCGGTACTATCGTATCTTCTTCCTAGATTAATCTACAATTTTTTTTCTTAATAAGTTATGTTATTCATGGGAAATATATATGTGTGCAATATATTTTTTCCTCCTCGAGAAAAAGTAGTATACGGCATCCTTTTCTCTTTAACCATAAATTGTATTTGGCATATTATGGACTTCTACCCTACCATGGAGGAATGTGAATGAATCGTATCGGGACAAGAATAGTTCTATGATTTCGTACTAACTCGTCCATCTATAACTCTGATTCACACATCATTTGCATAAAATATTGAGGGTTTTCCCCCCTTGTCTTATACCGATTCGACTCGAGCTTTTCAACTAGTTAATTAATTAAAAAACTCTGTTGTAATTAATACCTCATAAATTATACAAAACAAAAACGTATTTCTCGGTTATATATATATATATATATATATATATATGAAGGCATGTTAACCTTAAAAAACATGGTGCCGATATGGTAGTTGATCAGGAAGAGGACATGCTCCTTAAAAATCATGATTTTAGTGGCAAAATTTCGAAGACAATACAAGTGATAATGTAGCAATTATTATTTTTGTTTGGTGTGTAAATGATTTTAGGAAGTGATATATGTACATATATAAAGGCATCTTGTCCTTTGCTTCAATAAAGGGGAGAGCGACAAAATTAATAATTTAATATACGCTATTTACATTGAACATTTGCCGGGATATTTTGGGGTGGATAATGTAACCCAGTGCCATCTGTGTCCCGAGTTGCGATTTGCATAAATTATATGCACACCCTTTGATTATCTAGTATTTCACAATTAACTAGAGATAATTTCAATGAGCAGTTCCATGGTTAGAGATTTATTTATTTTCTTAATTTTACTAGGTCAGGATTTGAGTATGTAATTAAGAGAATTTATGCTTCTAAATACAGCAAATTAAATGAAAGATACACCATTAAATTTTTTTTTTAAAAAATTTAAAATAAAAAAAAAAAATTTTTTTTTTTTTTTTTTTTTTTTTTTAAATTGAAAAAAATAAAAAAAAAAAAAAAAAAAAAAAAAAAAAAAAAAAAAAAAAAATTTTTTTTTAAAATTAAAAAAAAAAAAAAAAAAAAAAAAAAAAAAAAAAAAAAAAAAATTTTTTTAAAAAAAAAAAATAAAAAAAAAAAAAAAAAAAAAAAAAAAAAAAAAAAAAAAAAAAAAAAAAAAAAAAAAAAAAAAAAAAAAAAAAAAAAAAAAAAAAAATTGTCTAGGAAAGTCTTTTGAATCTATTGATGCTTAAATTGATGATTAAATACGTAAAAAAAAATGACCATAGCTACATTATTTAATTATTGGATATATACAATTATAATTATAATTAAAATTGGATTAGATCTTCTAGATAAAGTCAATGTCTTCGGGTTTTATAATAAGATATCGAAAATTTGAAATAGATGTATAAAAATATATATACAAACATTTATCAAAATTTATGAAATTAAATTTCTATACCTCATACAAAATAATAGAAAAGAATATCTCAAGTTATTTCCAAACATAGCCACCAATTTTTAATTGGGTTCTTAAACTAAAATTTATTCCTATGAGATTCTATTTATGACATCAACCGCTCTTCAATTGATTCTTCAGTGCATTGATGAGAAGTTAACATTCTCCTGTAAAAAACTACAATGAATTGGATAGAGGGATTCAATTAAAAAAAATTAATGCCTAGCAGGCTAAGATGGAATTTATCGAAATAATTGTTTTATTATAAAACTGGTTTTTTGATAGGCATGAAATGCAAAAGAATATTAGTGAAGCCCTCTTCCCCATACCCAATTGTTAGCAAAGGTAGAGCGAACTTGAAAAAGCCCAGGCCTTTCTTTCTAACTCAGTTTAGAAGGCCAGGCTGTCTTATAGCAAGAAATAATTTATTTCTAAAAAATATTTCAACTGGCTCAGTAACTGGCCTATTAGCTCAGTTGGTTAGAGCGTCGTGCTAATAACGCGAAGGTCGCAGGTTCGAAACCTGCATGGGCCATTTTATTTTTTGAGTTTTTGCACCAATTTTTTTTTTTTTTTTGAGAATTCCCACCAAACACCTGCCATGTATAACCTTGTTCGTCCAGGGCTAATCTATCCTTATCCTCAAATGCACCAAGAATTTAGATAGAGCTAAATCACTATCATATCTAGGATCTAGAGGGCTGCAGCTGCTATGCAATATAAATCAATTTTTCCATGGAGTTGGTGCGTGTTTCACCTTCATATATAGCTAGCTTTGGAAGCCATTTTAATGACCTTCTAAGTAAATCTCTTCTGGGTCTGATACTCTTGACGTACTTTCTTCTTCAATCTGTTGTGTACAAGGCCACATATATTCCGCATAAAGAGAAATAAACGAGGCCACAATATGTCTAAATTTGGTGATCCAATTAGTTGTTCTTGTACGTTCATTATACAAAAACTTACCTTGTACTCTTGGATTTTTAGTGATTTTAATCGTTTTACTTTGGGGTTCCAATATTTTGGCTGTAGCCAAATAATTAAAAAGAAATTTCCTGTTACAATTGAAATTTTTTATATAAATTGCTGACAAGCCCTAACAAGGTTTCATTGCTCTCAAACAACTAGCTCTTCCAAGTGAGTGAGTCTTTCTGATTTCTTCTTGTTATTGTTTTGATAGTTTTTCGTTATTATATAAGAATATGCATGGATATTGCTTATTTGTAGGTAACACCGCTTATCAAATCCCTATCGACCCTCCAAAATGCTGAACCCTAAGAGAGGTCACTCTGCTTCCTACTTTGACATGGAGGCGAATTCACGCCCTAGGGTTCCATTACTCCTTGGATCGGCTAGACATTCATTTGCTTTTCTGAAGGAACCCTGCTTTGTCAAGTCGGGGACTGGTAATAGCTTCTTACTACTCTCTGTTAAAAGTTAAAACCATGTTTTTAATGACTATAACAATTGATTAATAACTAATATATATATATATACATATATATATATATATATATATAAAAGTTTTACTACTAGAGGCCTCTTGAAAAGAGATCAAAGTTTTATTTTGAAAAAAGTTTTGTTCAAGGATAATTCATTCTCTGGAATTAAAGTGCCTTTTATTCCAGGTTCTTGCACCGTAGCTGAGCAACAGAATGATACACAGGGCAAGAGGAGGCACGACAACGCTCTAGACTCGGAATTGAAATCGAAAAGGATTAAACGGTTGATTTTTTCCCTTGAGTTGTTATTTTCTTATATGATCTCTTTGCTTATGTGACGCATGCGTTCCCAAATTAAAAATTTGGCACATATAATAAAAATAATATTTTTAGCGACATGTCGTACATCAATTATCAAATATAAATTCATTAAAATGCAGGGTTGTATTTAGTTAATTAGTGTTTTAAAATAAAAATATCAAATATAGAAAATACAGAAACGTGTTTGGTTTGAGAAATAATAACGTAAATATATCTTTATCATGGTTTTGGAGCGTATTTTTATCATTTCAAAGTAGAAAAGGCATAAAAATATATCTTTTCTGTCTTATTTATCCCCATCGCTTCTAAATATCTCGAAATGATAATCAAATACTATTTTAATGACCACATATCATTGCCTAAGTTTTTAGAAAAATAAATTGAAACCACTATTAATATTTCTTTATATAATCTATGTTTATTTGATGCACATAATTACCTAAATCAAATTAATCACACGAATTTTTCTCCATGCATGACATGTCGCAGATTACCAAATATAAGATCATCAAAGCTTATTGGAAATTAATATATGTCATCGCCAAAATTATAGATGCTTTAGAATTGCTAAATCTTGCAATTATGAAATTTAAAAAATATTAATTGTTCTAGCTAAAATGTCATTCAGTTTCTTAAATTATTATTTTCTATTTGATAACTATGTTTATGCACACGTGCCGCGCATGTATATGCACAAGCCCACACGATTGCTAAATTTGAGATTTACGTAATATAATTTCTCAATATTTATGGCCATGCACGGCATCGCCAAACATAAGTTAATCGGAACTTATTGGCAATACACGTCATACCCATATATAAATTTTAGGGATACTATTTCTAAATCCTACAATTAAGCATATTATATAATAAATATTATTCCATATCCTAGCTTTTTTCGGGATAAAAAAAGGAATAAAAATAATTAAGTATAGAAAGACAAAAATTAAGTTCATAATTATTTCAGAAATAAATTATTTTATAAATTTATTTATATCTTTTTAATTAAATTTGTTTTTTTTGTTTTTTTATTTTTAAAACACTAACCAAACAAAATCATAAAATTGTTTTTTTTAAAAAAAACGAATGTTGTAATTTGGTAGTTCTTGCGTCCTAATTAAATTGGCGCACTTGTTTTGTAGAATTATGGCCAACAGATTGTCTGCTCAAAGATCCCGACTTCGGAAGCTGGTGTATGTAGAAAAACTCGAAAGAGATGTCAAAGCCGAAGAGGTACGTAGGTGCTTGAAATATTTTATCTCCCATGATCATCGTCTCCTTTAAAGGTTAAAACTGGTGTGTGTGTGTGTCTAACAAATGATCAATATCCATGTTTCAAATATTTAACAAAAATGCAGGTCAAAGTATATTGGTTATCTCTGCAAGAGTCACTCTACCAGCAATCCCAAATGGCTCTTCAAACTGAAAATACTCATATAAAGGAGATCATGGAAGGACTTGAGAGAGAAAAGGCTATGAAAGAAGGTAATTATATATGCTACGTTTTTGGAAAATTATTACATAGATTTTGATCCGTTGAAACTAGACTGATCACACTGGAATGTATTAAAATATGTTATGATATGCAGTATGTTACAATGTATTATAGGTTGTTCCGATTGTTATTTAAGTGTTTGTGTTCCGTCATGTAACTAAAGGGTTATTTGGAATTATATTTTTAAAAATTTTGATTTTTTTATTTAAAATTATTTTTTTATATTCTTGAACCGTTTTAATGTATTTTTAAGTAAAAATAACTTTAAAAATATGTCATTGCCGCCGCACTCTCAAAGATCTCTCAAGTCTCTGTATTTTTTGCAGTGGAATTTCAATATCTGAAGAAAGAACTGCAGGCACTAAGGGGAGCCTCTATGCGTTTGCTTTATAACTGATTTATCAGCTGGGGAAGCACTTTCGGATTTTCAGAGTAAGTTAGCAGGACAAGAATAAAATCTGCCATGAAATGTAATTTGCTTTCTATGGTGGAAATCGTCAAAATAAAGATGTTTCGAGTCATGTTGTAAGAATAAAATCATACCATATCGTTTAAATGTAAGCTAGATCTTCCTAGCTAGTTTAAGTTAACAGTTTAATTTAGCTCATTTGGATGGTTTGAATGGTGAATAATATACCCTTTTAAAATATCCTTCATTTGCTTGCCATTAGACCAAGCTTTGCATATATGTTCCCACTTCACGTTCCAAGCATATCTCTAACCAAGATTGGAGATCAGACCTAAATTAAGGTTATAGAAAGACTCATAATAGATGTGATATTTTTTAGAACAGTCTTATCGGATGTCATAGCATCCGATGGGTGCGAATAAATATATAAAAGATTAAATCATGACTGGATTCGGTTAACCTTGGACCGCCAAGTTTATGTAAGAGGTAGGGCAAGGCACCTGCATGTGTAAAATATTGGATTGCATATGTGTGATGCTATATACAGACGGGAATTAATTCATATAATAGGCAAGATTGTGCATCGGTGATGATGACGAGACATTGGAGAAAGCAAGCTCGAAGTTAAGAAATGCTTGCTATTGATTTGTATGATGGTAAAAGACAATCATATGAATTGCAATATTTTGGACAAGTACCTCAAGATCTCACTTAGAATGTCTCATTCATATAGTCAGATCTAGAGTACTTGCCCTTTTTCCATGATCTTTATTCCCATCCCCTTCTCTCTTCAATCTACTAAGCTTTGAGGATGAGGGAGAGTACAAAGAGAGAGATAGCTCACTGTTAACTGTAGTACTGTCCTCCAAACTTCGCTGGTTGCTATCATGATCTTTTGTTGGTGTTAGCTTCAGAGACAAATCTAAGTCAAGATTGCAATCTGAAGCCTTTCTTTTCAGTGTCTTCCACTCTTGTACTGTACTACTTGTTGATTTTGAATCTGAAGGCAGAAACCTCTTAAAATGTGTACTACTACTCTCCCCTACTTTGGTTTGCATTTGAGGTAGCACTAGAGGGCTAACATCAATGAGGCTTGGACTTGGTTGGGGTTGCCAGAATCTATTATTGTGCAATGATTGTGGCAACTGTTGATCACCTTTAAGCTCTTCATTTTTCCATTTAGATTGTGCAATCAAAGAGGAAGCACCCATTTGGAACTTGCCAGAATTGGCACTCCAGTTGCTATTGTTGCTGCTACCAAAGATCCTCTCAGCCACTGTTCCATAGGATCCTGGTCTGGTTCGATCGATTACACACCGACCCACATGAGGGTTATAAATAAAATGTTCACGAGCATTCCAAGAAGCATCTCCATACCTTCAGAGAAAACAGGAAGAAAAAATTTTATGGACAAAAAAAGATATTCTTAATTTATCAAAATAGAGAACAAGAATGCCTATAGATTGCATATTTGATACCTGAAGCTGGAATTTTGTCGTTGGTACTGATTATATCCTTGCAGCATGGGAAGTTGGCTGAGGTTATAAATATTGCGATCTCCACTTTCCACAAGATGCCTATGATCAGCCATGCCTGCATGTAATAAAGGCCAGTACTTCTACGGATCAGAGCAAAATGAAGAGACCCTAACTTTATCTATCTTCATGTTTCATCAAGTCAAGAAGAAGAATGGAATGTAAAGGGCTTAATTACCTTGACTTGGATCATCTACCTTCTTGCTTCTATACATCTGATTAGGATTCCAGGCCAAGAAGGAAAAGAAAAAGAAAATTAGAACTTGCTGAATCACCTTATGGTATGTATTTATGAACTGCAGTCAATAATATATTTCCAAGGAATTGTTAGAAAACTAATCCTAATTCTTCAATAAAACTACCTGTAGATGGCTCTTGACATGAGCAATGCTAAGTCCATTAACATTCATCAGTTGAAGAACCAGTTTAGGAGTCGCTCCTGCACCAAGAAATTAGCACAAAAAAAATGATAATAAGAATTTTTCACTTGTTTTTACAACGTCAATCCATAAGACTGAAGAATTTAAATCTGAATTTATGACCGTCATGAGAGGATTTCATTTCTTGAGAATTCAAGCAAAAATATGGTATCTTGACTTACTTTCTTGGCCACCAAGTCTTTCCACAGCTTTAATAAAGCAAAGATGAAGCTCAGGCGTCCAACGGAGCCTTGGCAGCTTGGATCTAACATAGGGTCTTACTGAAGACTTGTTTTCGCTTTCTTCGACCGTGCTGTTGCTTGAACTTCCTCCCTTTTTAGGCCTACTTTCTTCTTCATCATTCTCTCCACCAGCACTCTCATCATGATCTTGTAGAGAGGCACTTGTTTTTGAACATCCAGTATGGTTGCTTTCCTCCATATGATCTTTCCTTTTGACTCCACTCCTATCTTTCTTCCCAAATCTTAGTCTAAACTTTCTATTTCACCTGACAAAGACAACTACATAGCAAGAGATTTTAGGGCTACAGACAGATTTACAAAGCTAAAAACGAAATTGGAACTAGGGCCCCTATGCAGGTGACCATAGTTAACCATGTACCTTCTCACCTCCTACTCCGAGATAGGAGAGAAAAACTGCTGTTCAGAAGACACGAGGCATCGATTTTGGTAATGAAAACTCATCAACTAAGCAAGACAAAAAAGAGATGCAGTTCTTTGTGCAAAAAGAGGGGATAGGAACCCTAGATCTTGACAAAGAAGATAGTCTCTCACTCTCCCTCTCCCTCTCCCTCTTGGGACATGTAAACAATCATTCACCTAAATTTTTGTATGTTCCATTAGATTATTAATTTATATTATATGATACGGTTTTCCTCTCTACTCAACATGTGATGTTGTACATGTATGCATGGATGTCATGCAAAGCAAGAAAACAAACCAGCTAGGTAGAGAAGCCTTTCTCGTGTAAAGAAAATTTCCCCCCTTTCGTTCTGACCCGTATGTGGGCCTCAATTGTTAGAAAAGAAAAGAAAAGAAAAGAAAAGGTTGTTGGAATTTATATCAAATTCCTGTTCTCAAAAATATTTCAATTTTCCAGTTTTATTAGTATTATAGTATTTCTTTTCGTATAGAGTGATTCTTTTTTAATTAGTTTTTCCTTTTATCTACAAAAACTCTTGAATATTGGATCCAAGGGGGAGAGATCTTTTTCTTGGTGAAAAAAATAAATAGTTAAAGCATATATAGAAGGTTTTGTATTAGTTTTTATGAAGTCTTTTGAGATTTCTAGATTTATGAGATTTTCTCCATCGAGTTTTTATTTGTAAAGTTGTTTTTTTTTTTTTAAGGATTTTGTTGAGAAGGTTTTTTTATTGGCCAGATTTATTCATGTAGCTATTATTATTATTATTATTATTATTAATGTCTTGTTTTTGGGTCATTGTAAATTAACCCATATTGTTAGAAATTTGTGGGATTTATTGTGTTTTGCTTGTAACTAGATTTGTGGGTATATATATGCTATGCCATGGACCGGAACATCTTTTACTAAGTAAAAAGAAATACGCTTGGGAGAAACAAATATTTTTTTAAATAAGTAAGAAAATGACTCGGAGAAAAAAAAAAGAATGTATAATCTAACTAGACAAAAAAAAAAAGATAACGATGATTAATTCTCAAACCTTGAAGGATGAAACTAAAAACAAAAATTAATTCTCAATCAATCTAATATTAAAGGATAAAATTAAAAAAAAATAACAATTTTAAAAAACTCGTCAAAGTAAATACAACAAAGAACAACAAATACAAGGATCCATATTTGGGCTTTTTTTTCTTATAGTAATGAATTAGAATTAAATTAAAACAGTACCATTAAAAAGATAGTGACTGAAGGAATAAAAACTTACAATATGAGTATATATCTAAAAGAAGGAGCAAACAAACAAAAACCAAACTAATTAGTTCAATTCAAGATACATTATGGGCTTCTAACCAAATCAGAACTTGTGTAATTGAAGTTTCTAACTGAGGATTTCAACCAAAAAACCAAATAGTGAAAGATGAGATACAAAATCACATCATAATCAAATACCTTTGACTCCAAGATAAGTCGATTGCGAACTAACCAGGTAAACCAATAAAAGCCTTTTCAGAAAATAATAATAGCATGTCGACACTGAAAATTGCCTCTGACCAACCCGTACCATTCCTGAAGATTCTATTTAGGGTCCCTCGATAGACAACTTAAACACCACATCCGGAACAATGGATGAGTCTACCTAAAAAATTCCATGTAGTAGTACAATGATAAAACAAATGATTAATAATCTTAATCTCCTCACAACAAAAAGGACAGGGTATCCTCATAATTAATAATCCCCTTCTCAGCTAAAAAACCCCTAGTGTTGAGACTAATATTAAGCAGGAGCCACATGAACATATCAATTTTAGAAGGTGCGAAACCTTTCCAGAGTAAAATAGAAAAAAAAAGAAGCCCCTAAAACAGATAAGCTATCTAGAAATTTGTAATCTGAATGAACTAAATAAATGCCAGAACTATTAAATCTCCATACATTTATATCTTCACCTTAAGAAAAAACTAAACCACGCTCCACCTCTACAATTAAACTTTCCCACATACAAAGCTCATGTGACCTGAGATTTCTCCTCCAAGTCAAGCTGACTAAATTATCAACCAAGCTATACACATCTGTAAGGCTAACTAATTGCTGCAGAGAAAAATTAAATAGTCTAGGAAATAATTTCTAAAGAGAAGCCGGAGAACCTAGCCAAGAATTTGTCTAAAATTGAATGTTACTGCCATAACCCACCTTGAACCCAATGTTGGACTTAAGTGGAATGGCTATGCTTTTTCTTGACGAGAAAGCCAAAACAATGCCACACTAGGTTGGAGAAAGAGAACTAGAAAACACATGAAGCCCATTAGCAAAATTAGGTTGATCCTTTTAAAGAATAAATTCTTGCCAACCTCTTGTCACTCCATTGTCTAGATTCCAAACCCATTTAAAGAGCAAAGCCAAATTTTTGTGATACAGAGACCCCAAGCCGAGACCACCAAGAGATTTTGACTTAATGGCCTTATACAAAGCCACCTTGCAATTTCCATAGGAATTCAAACTATCACTCCATAAAAAAGAATGATTAATAGAAGATATGACATTAATAATACCCTTTGGCATATAATAAATAGACATATAATACAAAGACAAAGAACTTAAAACTGATTTAAGTACTCAACTTTCTTTTTCAAGTACTCAATTTAGTCCTGATAGTAGACAACACCGGTTTCCAAGTAGAAAGCCTACTTGAATAAGCAACCCAAGGTATCTGACTGGAAAAGAATCATTGAGACAAAAAATCACGTTAGCCAAACCTAAAGTGTAATTCTCATCCAAGTTAATTCATACAAGAGAACTTTTATAGAAATTAACTTTAAGACTCAAAATGATCTTGAACTAATGAAGAATCCTCTTGACATGCAGTAAAGAAGAGAAATCATCCAGCAGGAATATCAGAGTGTCATTTGTATATTCTAGATGAATTAAATAATGCCATGGATCCGTTTGAAGACCCTTGAAATAACTTGAATATAAAGCCTTGTTAAATAAAATAGTCAAACTTTCCACTGTTATGTCAAAGAGAAATGGGGAAAGAGGGTCCTCTTACCTTAGTCCATTCTCTAGGCTGAGTTCTCTGCTAGGAGAGCCGTTGATTAGGATGACCATTTCAGAGGTGGATAAACATTCAAAAATCTATTTTCTCCAAAGAGAATCAAATACCATATAACCCATAGTAACATCAATATACTCTCACAAAATTGAGTCGAAAGCTTTGTGAAAAACCACTTTCAATAAGAACCTGTGACCTCCCTTGCTACGAATACCATAAACAATCTCATTAGTTATTATGAATCTATCTAAAAACCGATGCCCATCAAAGAAAGCTAATTGGTTCACACTAATAACATCTGTTAGAACATTCTGAAGCTTAGTAGATAGAAGCTTTGTCACTATTTTGTATAACCTATGAATCTAGTTAATAGGCCGAAACTACGAGAACCTGTCTAACCCTCTAGTCTTCGGAATCAACGTCACAAAGGAAGAACTAATATCCTTGGACAACCTGCTAGTTCAAAAAAAATTCTTTGACCATTAAAAACATATCGGAGCTAATAAGATTCCATTCCTTTTTATAAAAGAAGAATGTGTACCCATCTGGACTAGAAGTTTTCAAATCATCACAGCCCAACACTACTTGCTTCACCTCCTCTATAAAACCAGAATGTGTACCCTTTGAAATCTTTTTAAACCGCGAGCCACCCATTTTAATCCATTT
Organism: Populus deltoides; assembly: GCA_015852605.2. Classification (NCBI taxonomy): domain Eukaryota; kingdom Viridiplantae; phylum Streptophyta; class Magnoliopsida; order Malpighiales; family Salicaceae; genus Populus; species Populus deltoides. The sequence goes on along the minus strand of CM027585.2, from coordinate 1,920,868 downwards.
ATAATTGAACTTAGCAAGCAGATTAGAATATATATGAATTAATAGATGACACTTTTAATCTAAAAACCTAAACTATTGAATTACTTATTTTCTTGTATATAAATCACTCACTTTTTTGTCCTCAACTTCTAATATTATGGGATACTTTCTGTAACTAACATGTTATAAGAGTCTTGCTTATCTAGGAGTCGATGTCTTCCCTACTCCTCGAGCCATCATCACCGCTCTTCACTAAGACTATGTTTTTTTTTACTAAAATTGAATATGGTTTGTATGTTTTGGATCGTTTTGATGTGCTGATATCAAAAATGATTTTTAAAAAATGAAAAAACATTATTGGCATGCATTTTGGCACGAAAAGTTATTTAAAAAGCACCCGCAACCACACTGTCAAACACGCTCTAAGAGTCCAGACTAACTTTTCACTTGATTTCACATATAGATCTGCATGAGCGAGGCTTATACACACATGATGAATAAGAAACCATCTTTAATGTAAAAGCTTAAACTTTTGAATTATAAGTTCATTTTTTCGCCATTCACTTGTCTTGTTCTCAACCTTTAAGAAACATTTTCTTTAACTTATATCTACAATATCTACGTTAACAAATAATATTAATATTAAAAATACATTTACTGTTTGTCAAGATGTTTAAGAAATCAATATTACTCGCATGCGGTATATTAAATTATAAAGGTTGGGCTTTTATTCTTCTCACTAATTTTGGAAATTCATGCCGGGTTTGGTTCCGACCAATTAATATTGTCGCTTTTCATTTACTCTTTTTGTCATTTCCTACTTGAGTAAATGACAAGCTAGGCAAAATCAATCTCTCTCTCTCTCTCTCTCTCTCTCTCTCTCTCTCTCTATATATATATATATATATATATATATATATATATATATTCAACTCTATGAAAGTGTTTCGGATTAAAATAATTTTTTTAATATATTTTTAAAATTATATTTTCCTTGAAAAAAAATCAAATTATTAAATGCTTTAGATGTATTTTTAAAATATTTTAAAACGAAAAATATTTTTAAAAAATAAAATGGACTACAATACTAAATACATGAAAGCAATTTAATTGCTAAGTGCTTTGTGCGTGTGTGTGAATCGGGGCTTAACACCCAAATTAAATTAAACAAGATAACGATTAACCCAATCAAATCATAATACAGAATCAATTGCCAGTAATTAATGTGATTAGCTGGGACATGAACAAAAGACTAACACACACACACACACACCCAGGTGAGTTGCTTGAAATTTAACTAATAAAGTAAAATTTTGTTGAGACATGAACGTGTGTGTGTGATTGAGCAGTTGGGGTTATTACATTTGCACGCTCCATTGCTAAAGTTTTCAACTCACTTTGGGTTGATGCATGTGTTTGATGCTCCTCTGTCGCTGATGCAGACAGCAGAAATTGATTAAAAGATGATTCAGAAATTGTCTTTTTTCAAGGAATCACATGATCTGATCCTTGCTAGGAAAAATGGGGACTAAATGGCTTAGGGGTCCCCTCTTTCTAAAATTCAGCTATAATCTAGAACCGCTTTTTTCTGGGTTTCTGAATATCCATTTAAATTGCTTTTATAAATATCACATCGTGTTGATCGATCCTCGCAATTATTAAAATTAATTCACCAAGATAATTTCAAATATTTATACTATTTAATCTCTAGTTTAAGCTTTTGGTAGGGGGATTAGTTATTTTATAGCTTGTATATGTTCTTGTATCATGAGTTTTATTAATTCATCTGCGGTTTGGCCTGAAAATTTATGCAGGCTTTTTTAATTTCCATGGAACTTTTTCATTCTGCCCACATGTATAGGATTTGGAATGTGTATGAACCTGTGAATGGGATTACAAGATAAAGCAGACCACAGCTTCTTCTTTTTCGGTGTACAAGTCTATTCTTCACAGGGATCTTGCCATACAAGAGTTGGAAAATCTGATATTTCTTGCCTTTTTACACGATAAAGAAGGCGAAGAAGAAGAGAGAATCGGATAACTCTCTCACTAATATGATCACCATGACAGCGCTAATAAAATTAATCTCGTCACGTTAGGTGCTAATTAAATAAGGATACTGTCTAAAATTAATTTGTCCAAACTAAAATCTTAAAGGACATTAAAATAATATATAGGAAACTTCATAACGAAGTCAAAATATTATTGCTTGTGATAGCATAAATAACTGAGTATGTGAGTGGTATGGAACTAAAAAACTTAGAGGTATACAATATATCATTTATAGGGATGTTTTAAAGTGCGGTAATGGTTACTTTTCAAAATATTTTTTATTTGGAAATGCATCAAAATAATATTTTTTTTATTTTAAAAAAATTATTTTTTAACATGAACACGTCAAAACAATTCGAAAATATAAATAAATAATTTTAAATAAAAAAATTAATTTATCATCAAACGCTATTTGAAACGCAATTCCAAAATAGCGCCTTATAATTATATATTGGTTAAGAATATAAATAATGGTCCCACTATAATAATAAATGTTAACATATGATCAATATTCTATCATATTCAGATCTTATTTATTATTTATCAAGTAAAAAAATTTAAATGTCTATATCTTACCCATTAAGTTCCATTTATAAATGTTCTACACACACACATATATTCAATATTAATTGCATATATTTTTATTGGATTTTGAGTTGGATTTCACAATATTTATATTTTATCTATGATTCATTGAACAAGGTAATTATTTTTTAAGAACATTATTTAATTTGGTTCGGCTAAATATCCATGGTTAAATTATCATCCTAGGATGCTTATGTGCTAGAATGGATTAATAAGCCAATAAATTAGGTTTTTAGATTGCTTTTTTGTTCAAATTGTTGTCCAATATTCGTTTATACGTCATCAAAGCATGCATATTCTAGGAGAGTTCCATGTACTTTTCAGTGCATATCTCTTTAATGATAGACAATCTAATTCTTAAAAAGAGAATCAAATCAAATTCTTTGAAAATAACAGAAATTAAATTAAAAATAAAAAATGAAAAAGAATAGCATAAGATAAGATTAATGACTTAATAAGAAGCGTGACTTAATTAGTTTGATCACTCTCATTAAAAAAAACCTAAATAAATTTTTGGACCAAATTTGTGATGTTGAATCCAATCCTATCCCAAGAACTTAAATACTAAAGTATCCCACTCATTATAACTTAAGCTTTTTATTATTATTATATGAAGGTAAAACCCATTTGATTAGGTTCTTAGGCCATCAGCTACTTGAAGCGTTACAGTAATTAAGAATATTATAAGAATTAATACACTATAATTACCATTATTAAATCAACAACAAAATCCTTTCCTGAATCCCAAGCAAGCCATAAACATTGATTTCAACTTCACACCATCACTCTGCAGTCCCTCTAATACTATATATAATACACTATCAACTATAGGAAGAGGCATATGAAACTTGGATGCTATAACAATTTATATATATCGAGCAAATCCACAATTAGTTTAACAGTTCCTACTCATCAAAGCATAATATTTTACTTTCGCTATATATATAATAAGTTCTGGGATTTTTATAAGGAGACACTATAAATTATGGGATGGAATTGAGTTTCGATTTCTACTTACATTATATCATTTTTAAATGTTTTATTTCTAGATATATCAATGCATTCCATAACATTTTTAAATGTTATATATTGAGAAAAGATAAGCTGTAAGTAATGAAATTAAAAATCTCATGGAAAGTTCGATCCTAAAAATACTGGCGGCATATTTAACACATTCAAGTCGGACAAAAAATGGTATTTTCAGTGACGGACGGGTGAGTAACGTATAATAACATGTCATTAAAAGGGGAACAACAATTAAAAATGACTGCTAATACCACGTAGGTTGAGGAGCAAAAGGAAGAATCCGTCCAAGGAAAGGCCCATACACGTCTAATTAGCTAGTTGGTAATGCAATAGCTTATCAAGACAATAGTTTAATTATTTTTTAATTAAATTTAATGAACATTCTAGATATCTAATTTCTGTAATTAATTATGCACCAACATAATTTTCTGTGACAAATGGTCTAACCCACCACACCAAAATCCATTTTTCTTAAATTCCATCAAGAAAAAAAATTCCAACCCACCAGAAAAAATGGCGGATGCATGCTCATCTAGTGAGAAGAATAATGGAGGAGCAGCGACACTAGATGACACCATCATAATCCTTGGAAAGCTTCACTCCAACACCTAGCCTGTAAAGTCAACTCCTAGCAATACTTTGGTTCTCTTTCTCTTGTCCTCGTCTATTTTTTTAATTACATGCACGATAATCCGGATCGACTATCATTTGAGAATGAGGATGTCTGTCGTTTTATACCAGTCTAATGTTATATAATTATTAATAATATTATGCATCAGCATCGTTGCCAATATTTATTATTTATATATGTTCTTATGATCATCCATGGACCGTGCATCATGCATGATCATACATATGATGCTCATGCATGCCAATCCTTAATTGTTTTAAAAAAGATTTTGAAGTTTCAAAGAAGCATCATACAATAACTGCTCCAATCTTGAATATTAATTTGTCTATTTAGGGTTTTTATTTGTAAGTATTTGTGGGGTTTTCCAATCAAATGTTTATGCGATGGTAGTTGAGAGTTTTCCTATCCAAATTAATTAATTAATTAAAAACTACGTACAAGCTAAAATTTGGCATGCAAATTTAATAATTAAAGAGAGAACAGGACCGACGTATTGGAATATTATGGTAGATAGATTGGAGTTTTCGTGTTGGATGTCGTCCATGCATGGTTGCCACGTAATATAAAGGTCGAATTAATTTATAAATTTGTTAATTCTTGTGATTTTTATTTCATTCTTATGTTAGAGACTGAGTTATTCTCTTACCAAAGAAAGAAGAAAAATGTTCTTGTAATTTGGATTAGTTGGCGTTTCTTAGCTAATAATAGAACTGCTTAATAATGATCTATAAATAAATATATAATGGTTCCTCAATTTATTTATTTATTGATTAAAAAAAAATTCTTTAGGGAATTGATACCTGCAATTTAACAAATAATCTTAGATGAATATTCACTCACACTTGACACATCACACATGGATTGATTGAGGAGAGAAAAAGGATGCATGTACGTATTGCGATTTTAAAATTGAGAAATCTTGAAATTAAGCCAGCAATTTATTAAATCACAAAATAAATCAAGAATAAAAAAAAAGAATCTTTCGCGCTATAATCAATCAATTAGATGGATTGAAATCAATGTAAAATAGTATTTCGTGAAGGCATCATTTCGAGTATTAATTAATGACTAGTAATTTAAAATCGACCAACAAAAAACTAATCTTAGTGTGTGAATTAAACTAATTTAAAAATACAATTAAAACAAAAAAGATATGAAATAGTATAACTAAAAGTGATTATAAAAAAAAATCCACATCCGTATATGTTATTAGAAAATAATATAAATTATATCTTGGAACTTCACCCAACAGCTTAAGCTATTAAGTTGCGATGGTTATTTGACATGGTATCAGAGCCTGGATGATCAAACGGTCACGAGTTCAGATCTCACCATCCCCATTTATTTGATACAAAAATCAAGCATAAGGTAATGTAAGTTTATATAAGTTTCAAGACCAAATAACTTTTATTTAAGGGGTGTGTTAGAGAATAATATAAATCATATTTTGAAACCTCACCCAACAGCTTAAGTTATTGTATTGCGATAGTTCTTTGATATATGTTGCCCTAAGAATCATTTGTAGGTATAAATTTAAAAACAATATCTTAATAACGATTTTCTTTAACACACTTTTGAATAATAGACTTGTAGCTAGTATTGCAAGCCACATTGTGAAATAACATGTAGTTATTTCGCTACATATAATTTTAAATAAAGTAAAATTATATAATATTTTGATTTGTACGTCGATGGGAGAAATCAGATCTCATCTCTAAAGGGTTCCTTCAGATCAATAATAGAATTTAATCCAAAATTTATAATTATTCCCCTTTGCAACTAGCTACAAGTGGATTGAGGGTCAAATTTACTTATACTAAACTACTCTATATAGCTGTCAATACGTATGCATGGTGGGAAAAGAGAATTAAAGAAGATAAATTTTATTTTATTTTCAGGAATTAAATTGATTGCACTTCATTAATAACGTCAAAGGCAAGTTTTGTCTTCTGGTAATCTGACTTAGGAATGGTGTGTATACAACTTTAATTACCTAGCCTGGGTCTATGCACACACATTATCAAATTAATATCAATTTCTGGTAAATTGTTCTTAAATTAATTAATTACTAATTTATTAATTTAATTAAATGCCTGGTACCTGCCAAGAATCGACAAATACCCAAAAGAAATGTTATTCTGGATATATTCTACACTGATGTCACACATATTCATAAGGCATTGTCATAATCATCAGACGAGGCTCCTTCCTTAATTTTATTTAGTCTCGAAGTTGAATGTGTCAACAGTTTAAAATACATTTCAAAGCGTCAATGACCATCGCCATCTTCTAGTTTTTCTATCTCTGTCTTGCAAGGAAAAAATAAATAAATAAATAAATAAAAATTGGAACATGAGAATGATCGATCATGCACATGAAATAAGTTACTTTTATAACAATAATTATTTCTTATGTTTTTATGTGGAAAATATGAAAAAATATTGAGAGTGGCCTGACACTCCAATTTAATTAATTTATTTTCTTTTTGTGCTCTTTATAAAGTTAATTTAACTAATTAGTTTCAAAACTTAAAGTTTTTTTTTCTCCATAAAACTAGATATACTTTTAGGATTTGATTGTATGCACGAAAATTATTTTTTTTTTATGTTTTTGAAAGGAGAAAAATAATTTAGTTTTGGATTTTTTTTTATTTTTTTTGAAGTTTTGAAGAAAAATAAGTACTTTTAATAACAAGTCTTTATCTTATTGTGTAAGTCCATAACTTAATATTATGTAAAATTGTTGGAAAATACATGCAAGGGATCCATAAATATTTTTAAAATCCCCTTTGAAAAAACATGCTAGGTTGGATCCATTTCAACCTAACCCAGATGGCTGAGGCGGGCCCAGCCCATTTATTTTAAAATAATATATATAATAACATTTAAATGTTAAAAAAAAAATTGAAATTGACTAAATTGATTGAATTTATGTGTTGATGTTGGATTTTCATGCTTGAATATGTTATTAGAGTCAAATGGATATTAAGTAATAAAAAAAATTGATCTCCCTCTTGATGAATGTTTTGGCCAAGGAGGGGAAGAATTAGAAATGATGTAGTAGAAATTTATAGCAATTAAAAAAAAATTGAAATTGGACTATTTAGAACAAGCAAGAGTTTTTTTATATATATATATATATATATATATATATATATATATATATATACTAGGTGGTATTTCAGCCAAGTGTGAAATGTAGAAATTAATGATAGAAATTTCTTATTATTAGATGATATGGCATTGTTTTAATTTAAGAAGGGGATAAATTAATTTAATTGAGAGATTATTAGAAATTGTTTTAATCCCTATGTAATGTAATTATTAAATTTGCAGGGAGGACAATCTCAATATAATCATTGACTTATTAACCATCATAAACGTTCAAAGTAATTAATCATTTCCCTTTCTCTTTCTAATAATTTTTTCAGGGTACGCAGATCCACCCAGCCATCATGTATCTCATATATTTAATGATGTATTTATTTGTTAGAAAATAATTTTTTAAAAAGTAAATAATTTTTTGATGTTTGATAATGTAATATAAAATGAGTTGTAAAATATTTTCTAGTATTTGATTATGTCATGAAAAATAAATTTAAAAATAATTTTTAAAATTTTTTTTCAATTTATTAAAAGAATAAGTATCAAATCTAACTTAAAAAAAGTTGAAGGAGAATAAAATTGAAAAAAAATATTTAATTTTATAAATTATTTCAAATAAAATAAATAACAATAAAAAAAATAGAGATCAAATCTGTCATATAAAAAGTTAAAAGATGATGAAATTAAAAAATATATATAATTTTATAAATTGTTTTAAACAAAATAAATACAATTAAAATACACAGAGATCAAATATAATAGATAAAAAATTTTAATTAAGAAAATTATAAGAGAAAAATAAATAATAATCAAAATAATAAGTACCAATGTTGGTATAAAAATCAAATTACTTCAAATGCTAAAGGATAAAATTCAAAAATATATATATATAAAAAATACTAAGGACCAAATTTGATATAATCAACAAATAACAAGATATTTTTTATTTTTTCACAACTGTTAAAAAGTGTTTTTCACCCAAAATAAAAGAAAAATATTTTTTTTTGAAAACTAAATCAATTTTTTTAAATTAAAAATTATTTTAAGTTGATAAAATTTTCTAATAATAAATAAGAAAAACTTAAAAAATAATTTCCAAAAAATTAATATGAAACAAATTGCACCTAAATAATGGTTCCAAATAGCTTGACCATGAAGGGACCCTTCACCTTCCCAGCAGACATACTGTAGCAGCTCACGGTGCTCCACAATATATATGCTTCAAGAGGCATTATATATATTAATTGGGCAGGCTAATGTCTCATAGTTTGCTCATCAAATAAATAAATAAAACAAATAAATACTTCAGAGAAAGATTCTTCCATGCATGATCGATATCACTCTCACATCATTTCTAGGATATTTTAGATTTAAAAATGAAAGTCTCTCTCTCTCTCTCTCTCTCTCTCTCTCTCTCTCTCTCTCTCTCTCTCTCTCTCTCCATCAAGCAATTGTCAGTCTTTAAGTAAAAGAAAGATTCCATTTTTTTTTCCTGATATATTCATGTCAGTATTACACGTAAAATATGATTCATTCACTTGTTAATGGTTTCCTATAAATTTGATTGGACCACTATATCTTGGTTTCCAATCCTTGAGTATATCTTTCCCTAACATATACATATATATATATATATATAAAACCTATAACGGGTTTGAATTTTATTATCCATTTATTTGATAAAAAAAATTAATAAGATATTGTGGGTCTGTACAAATTTCAAACCCAAATGCCTTTTATTTGAGAGGGTGTGATAGAGAATAACATAAATTATATCTTAAAACTTCACCTAACAGTTTAATTTATTAGGTTGAAATTGTTATTTGATATGTGGGTATATATAGCATAAATGAGGAAAAGGGTTTCAATATTATCCTAATCATTAAATAACCTCTTTTTTGAATTTAGATTTGAGTTTTATAGACAATGATGAATTTAAAATTAAAAATAAAATCCAAAATGGAGAAAAAAATGGAGAAGGAAATATGAAAATAAATATGTTTTTGAAATATTTTTTAAATAAAATATATATTTTTAAAATAAAAGATAAAATTAGGATCTGTCATTACTGGTCTTTATTTTTTTAATTTTTTTTATCTCAAAACAAAAAAAAAATGTTATTTAAGTGTTGGTGAGATGTTATACATGTATAAGGGATTGATAGCAGAAGAAAATGAATTTATATATAAAAAGAAAGAATTAACTTAAAATGAACTGTTTCTTGTGTGAAGGGGTATCGAATCATGGCAAGATACAGCCCACAATAGGCCCGGGGTGGCCTTAAACAAGCCTCAAATAAATGGGCCAAAGCCCAGTATGTCTTAAGACAGTGCTACCTAGTTTTTGTGGCGCAGCCTCTCGTAGCCAACCCACTTCATTGAATCATGGCCAGAAAATTCAAAAGAAAATCCAACTAGCACATCGAAGTTTGAACCGCCAGTAGAAAGACGGCAAGAGAGGAAATTAAACAATACTATACTTTATTCTTCTAAAACAAGAACGCTCTATTTCACTTTTTATTTATTTGTTTGGTATTCCAGTAATTTTAATTTTTTTATTTGAAAAAAACTAATTACTTTTTAGGTATTTTTAATATACCGATGTTAAGTTTTTTTAAAATAGAAAAATTATCATTTTAATATATTTTTAATTAAAAAATACATTTTAAAAAAATAAAGGGTAAGGGATTTTCTAGGTTTCTCAAAACCAATAAAAATTGGCATTTCAGTATGGAGGTTGTTATTTGATGCAAAATGCTTTTTAAAAGCTTTTTTTATTTAAAAATATATTTTTATGGTTTTTTTATTTCTTATATTAGCATATTATAAGCATAAAAAAAATATTAATTTAATATTTTTTAAATAGAAAAAATTTTAAAAAAATTACCAAAAACAAATTACAATCTGTCAAACAAGTTCTCAGTAGTCTGGTATTTTACACATTAAAAGGTAAATTAAAAAGAGTTACACAATACTATTGTTTTTCTTTTTCTTTTTATTTATTTATTTATTGATTTTAAAAGTATGGTTGTGATTACTTTTTAAAATGTTTTTCACTCAGAAAAATATACCAATAATATTTTTTTATTTTTTAAAAATTATTTTTGATATCAACAAATAATTTAAAAACATCAAAAACATATTAATTCAAAAAAAAAATTCAAATTTTTTTAAAATCATTTTTCAACTTACCATCAACCTAGTAATTTTCTTAACTAATGTAGGCTTTTTAGGAAGGGTCAAAAAGTAGTCTACATTTTGTTTTCTCTGGCTGTGTAAGGAGCCTTGAAGTTTGCCCTGCTCCGTTCGCCTTTTTCTTTTTCCCAGAGGTAAAAATACAATATCATGAACAAAAGCCAAGAAAACCTGAAGGTACAAAAAGACTAAAAATTCATTAGAATGTTATCCTATCTCTGTGAAATCCAAAACAGAACAAGAAAAGGAAAAGGAAAAAAAGCTAACCAGAGACCATAATTACTAGTAGCCCCACCAAGAGAGACAGTTTCTATTTGCAAAAGGGAAATGAGAGGACATGGCCATTTATAATTTATAAACCATTGTAGTCTCACATGGGAGTTTTTGCACTTTGGAATGGCTTCTCATCCTTCTTTGTTCACCGCCTTCTTGCTTTTCATTTGCACTGCATTGTTCTTGATCGCATCTACTAGCAGCAGCCAAAACGTTACACTGTCTTTGTACTATGAAACTCTGTGCCCATATTGTGCAGATTTCATAGTGAACCATTTGGTTAAAGTCTTTGACAAAGGACTCATCTCCATTGTCAATCTCAGATTGATCCCCTGGGGAAATGCTTTCATCCAACCTAATGGCAGCTTTGTTTGCCAGGTTAGTACAGCAATAATCTTTTGTTTTTTAGAGGTTAATTCTATGTTTTGATTTACATTTTTTTATGGGGGGGTGTCGAAAACATTGCAGCATGGTACGAATGAATGTTTCCTAAATGCTATCGAAGCCTGCACTGTAACCATTTACCCTGATGTGGTAAGCTTACCTTTTCGAAATCAATTTCCCAATAGAATCTTTAGTCATGTTCATGGCCTACTTTGATCTGCAGCTTGTGATGGATTGATTTTCACCTTTTTCCCTTGATTTAGGTCAGGCATTTTAGATTTATACACTGTGTTGAGAAAATGTCTTTGGAAAACAAGATGAACGAGTGGGTTAATTGCTTTGGTATGAGTGGGCTGGGCAAAGCACCAATTGATTGCTACACAAGTGGATATGGGGAAATGGTGAGTTTCGTTCTTGTTAACAACAGTATGATAATCTGATCCTATTTACACCACTGCCAAGTTTCATTTCTTTGATAGTTTGAGCTTGAATGATGATGAGATGCAGCTTGAGAGAAAATATGCAGCTGAAACTTCCCAGCTCAATCCACCCCATAGATTTGTGCCATGGGTGGTGGTGAATAATCAACCACTCCGAGAGGTTAGTCTATCATAATTCTGAGACTCTAGCTAGTTAACGGCAGCATGTCACCTTGTCTTTCGAACTCAATAGAATGTATATGGATGCAGGACTTTGAGAATTTTGTGAGCTATGTCTGCAAGGCTTATAGAGGGACGAAAATCCCAGAGGCCTGCAAATCACTTCCTCTAGAGAGCAATTCATCGCAGAAGGAAAATCACATTAATTCAGTTTGCTATGTAGACCAAACCAGCAACCTGACATCATCAGCACCGGCAATAAATTGAAGTCCCAAGATCAACCGTGCTCGATGGTCTCAATGAATTAAGGTGGAATCGTGACTTACTGATATGATATTGTTGATCAATGTGCTCTAGTGGGTGTATGGTAAACTTTCCAGCTGATATATAGTATTCAGATTGAGTTCTTGTGTTGGTCTGTAGAGATCAGTCTAGCCAGAACAGAATGAGAAATACTATTTGCTGTTGTGTTGAGGTTTTTGCAGATGTAGCATTAAGAGCATGCTTCGTTTTACCTTAAAGCAGCATCACAGGGTTCTTAGACTTTTTATAACAGCAATTCCTTATCCCTTGCAGTGGACTACGAATATCTTTACATGAATTCTTCCGCACCGAAAACGAGGAAAAAGAAATGAAGCCCGTAACTTTAGATAAGAATGAATTAAATCATGTTGGTGTTTTTATCATTTGTTTTTTAAAATATTTTTTATTTAAAAATATTTAAAAATATTATTTTTAATTTTTTTTTATATTATCATATCAAAACAATTTAAAAATATAAAAAATTTAATTAAAAAAACACTTTTACATCGTAAAAACAAATGATGCTAAAATCTCATATACCCAAGACGCTTATTTTATATTCACATGCTAAAATAATTGTAACAAAAGCTAAATGGTATGGGAAAATAATTATAGATCAAGAAATTTTTTACTATGAATTGTAATAGTAGTTTTACTTTTAATTTCTCATCTTTTCGCGAGATGTTTCTTTAGCTTTTCGTTTTCTTCCACAATGAATGGGTGGTGTCTGCGCCATCAAAGAGGCACGTGTGATGATTTCTAGTGGTCAAATTTGATCATCTGTCGTCTCACTGGATGCACAATCATACCCTTTTCCACATGATGTGGCGCGTGTAGACAAATAATGATTGGATTGCTGTCAGTAATCGATTATTTATGTTTTTTTTTCTCTCTCTCTTGACAACTAAAGTTTATAATTGTTCTCTTTATTTGTTGTTTATCAAATCAGTCATGTTTGTCGTACCCAAAACGCTTGGGTCTAGCTAGGCCTGACAACCATGTCAGACCTGTGTGCCTAGGTCAAAAAATTTATATTTTTTCAAAAGAATGACTGGACTGTAAAAATAAACATTGTCTCATTCAAGCATGATTTTTCATTCATATGCAGTAGAACTTAACTACAAACTCTTTTTTATTTGTGCAACTTCTTTTATAAATTTGTTATATTTGAAGAGGAAAGAATGAAAAAAAAATGTTGAGTTCTAAGTGATTTATTTCAAGTCTTCAAAAATAAAAATAAAAATTTATGCATTATAGATGAAAAATATTAATTTTATGTTTCCATCCAAGTGTTGGACATTTTTTTAAAGGGTTCATGTTTTTTAAAATTTGAAATGTTGGTGCATGATCTAATTGTCAAAGTTTGTTGCAAGGAGAGTTTAATCTATATTATAACTATTAGTATATATGAAAATTTGAGATATAGGATCCTAAGAGAAAACTTTTGAACTTTTGAATTGATACATTATGTTGTAGGAAAAGAAAATATTGAATATGTAAAAAACTTATTGTCCTTTTAACTATCTTAATTTGTGCAATTATATAAATGATTTTTTTACTAAAATTAGAGATTAATAAAAAAAATTGAGTGAATTTTAGGGATGCGTGTGGTTAATGTCCTAAAACAAAAGAAAGAAATATAGATAAGATAAAAATATATTTGGTTAAAAAGATAAAGATAAAAATACAAAATAAATATGTTTTTAAAACAATTATAAGTGAATTCTTAAATATATTGTTTTTAAAAGGCACATGGATCTAGCATGGTTGCTAGACCCAAATGCTTAGGTCTGGCATGGTTGTCATACCCAAGCATGTCGGTGTAGTTTTTTTTCTTAACAATACATCAGAAGTTCACAAGAAATTATTAGTTAGATGTCCTAAGACCATTCAACACATTTGCATGAATAATTTGGTCCCCAACAAAACCATTACCTTTTCTTAGCTCACAAAAACTACACAAATCCTAAGCGCCAAACCCAAGATACTTGGGTGATGCAACCATGTTATTTTATAGTTTTACCAACATTTACCTATTATTTTGCCTATATTATATATATATATATATATAATGCCATGATATTTTTGTTTTATGTTTTGTGTAAGATTCAAAAAGAATTAAATTGGAGATAATTGACAGATTTATCCTTTGATCGATGTTTTATGTAGAGCTTGAGCTTTAGAGGTTAAAACAAAGTAATTCCAATGGCATTAAAAAGCTAACATTCATATATTTTTATACATATATGACAAGAAAAATATATATAAAAAAATAGCATGGAAATCGCAGCCTTCAAAGTTAAATCTCACATTCTGCCAATGTTGACCTTCAACCATTTCAACTTGAATATCTTAAGCTACATAAGTCCATTTGATGCAAACTCGAAGACCTATCAGCCTACCAAATTTCAGCAGAAAACGAGCTCATATGAGAGATATGCTTTTTCTAAGATGACATATTAATTCTGCTAGCAAACATGTTTTGTGAAGAAACAAGTTCAAATTACGTCCCAAAGCATCCAAACCGACATTCAAGTCTTTATTTCGGTAATTTAGCTCCATTAAGTCAAAAGTCAAAGCTTGAAGATTTTATGCAAAACTATTTCTTTTTTTTTTTGGAAAATAGTTATTTAAATGTAAACTGTCTACTTAGAAAATGACTATTTTGTAGAAAATGGATTATGGTTTCCTAAGATATAAAAAGAAAGAGAGAAAGGAAGAGGAGACAACCAGCCAAGAGAGAAAACACACCTCTTTCCTTCACAAACCCGAATTCATGCATTCTTCTTTCTTTTTGATTAGTTGCTTAACAGACATGCAAGGCTAAACTCTTTTTTCTTGGTTGTAAGGACACAGAAACCTTTGGATTTCAAGAACTGTGAGATTTAATTTACCTTTTTTTTTCAGTTTATATGATGAATGAATATGTTTGTTCTTCAATGTTTATTTCCTATGATTGTTTATTTTAATTGATAGAGCGGACTCTAAGTTATTATTGTGAACAATCTCTTGCTAAGTTTGCTATCAAAACCGAAGTTGTGGTATATAAACTTGTTGTAACCCAATTTTGGATCCACCAAGATTTTCTCAAATGTTATTTTATTTCTATTATTATTTATAAAAATCCAAAAAAATTAAGAAAAAGGAAAATTCAAAAATATATTTTTCTCGAGTCAACCGCATCTTTCCGTCAAAACCGAGTCCACCAGGTCAATACGGGTCAAACCATGTCGACCAGGGTAAAAATGAGTTTCGGGCCGTTTCGGGTCAAAACCGTCATTTTTTACCGAAACCGAGTTCACCGAGTCAATACGGTTCAAACCATGTCGACCAGGGTAAAAAATGAGTTTCGGGCCGTTTCGGGTCAAAACCGTCATTTTTGACCAAAACCGAGTTCACCGGGTCAAACCATGTCGACCAGGATAAAAAATGAGTTTCATGCCGTTGTGGGTCGAACCTGTTATCTTTTGGTCAAAACCCGGTCCACCGGGTTTATATCCATTGAAAGTTTTTTTTATATGTTTCAACATAATTTTCGGTAATAAAAATTGATTTTTAGCGGTTGAATCGGGCTTTTTCTAATACTGATTTAAGTTTTAATTTTACCTGTATAAATATATATTATTATATATAATAAAACAAAATTAATAATACAGAATTTTTATATTAGGCGGGGCAGTTATATTTATTGTAGGCGAGCAGTTGGATGGATACATTTTTTTATTTAAAGCAGATGCTTGTTGTCCCCTCTCATTGGCTATAAATAGCCAGTGACAGTACGCGAGAGAGAGGGGGAGGAGGAGAAAAGAAAAAAAAGAGAGAAAAAAAGAGAAAGAAAGAGGAGAGAGACGATCCTATATCACTATTCATGTTTTTTTACTATTTCTTCATGCAAGTAAGATATTGATTTTGATTAAAAACAATCTGAAAAATATTAAAAATATCCTAACCGTTAGATCTAATAGTGTTTAGATCTGAACCGTTGATTTAATAAGATACAATAGGGCTTACCACACCAGATTAAAACCCAAACACATCTTAGCCCTTGAAATAATCTAAGTTTTGATCCCGTTGCGCCGCGTCACCCGGTGTACCGATATTTCGGTGTACCGCGTCACACCCGATCCCACCTCTGTTCATCCGGACCGTCCGATCAACCTGCATATCGGGCCAATCACAGCCACACGATCTTTCCATCAGAGATCCAACGGATCACAGGCCTCAGCGGCACCGGTGTACCGTGCTAACGTTCTCACCGTAGCATAACCCAGAGCATCTCTCTCCTCTCGCCGGCGACTCCCTCTCTCTCCTCCGATCTCCCATATCCGGCCATTTCAAGCTTCCAAACCACCACAGAAAGGTCTCTATCCTCATATAAAGCAAAACCCCGGCCGGTTTCAGCGTTTTTCGCTGCCCCATATAGCCGGAAAAGGGCCGCGATCGTCGGCTGCCACCGAAGCTTCAAGTCGTCGATTCTTGCTCATCAGCCATCAACGACCGTCAAGACCACCACCATAAGAATCCTAGACATCAGATCTACCAGGATCGACCATCGGTTGGCCAGAAATCTTGCCGGGAAATCTCCCCGCCGCCAACAAGAGTCAGCGCATGTGCCCACACGCCCGATGGCATTTTCGTAATTTCAGAGAAATTCGAGGGTATTTCAGTATTTTACCTATACAGTGGCACTCAAGTAATTTTTCAGGGTTTCTACTGGTATTTTTGATATTTTTTTTATATATAAATGCTTGTAAATTTTCTTGCATGTTGTAAAAAATACAAAAACCAAAATCGACACGTCTCTTTTTTTAAAAGGACCGATATCAAAAATGTAAATACCAAATATGGATTATGTCCATTATTTCTTTTGGTAACCCAGATGTAATTCTCCTTTTTAGGGAAAAACGTCAATATTTTAGACGAGTCTCCTAATTTTTAGGGACTGCTGTCATTTTTAACGTGTCTCCTATTTTTAGGGACCGACGTTAACCATTAAAAAAAACAAATTACCAATAAACCCAAAATATAATGGATTATATCCATTATTTCTTTTGGTAACTCAGACGTGACTCTCCTTTTTAGGGGCAAATGTCAATATTTTAGACGAGTCTCCTAATTTTTAGGGACTGGTGTCATTTTTAACGTGTCTCCTATTTTTAGGGACCGACGCTAATTATTTTTAAAAATTTACAAATAAGCCTAAAATATAATTGCATTTGAATCAAATAAAAAACACACAAGTAAGGGTAACCTTTCTTTTGAAAGGATGTTTTAAGGGTGGTGTCTACCTTCCCTTAATCATAACTAACCCCGTATCCAAATCTCTGGGACCCGTGTCTAATTTGGGATTTCTAGTTCTCTCAAATTACTAGATGGCGACTCCAATAAAATCTTTATTTCCCCCAATCGAGAAAAAACCCTTTTTGTTAAACAAACAAAAAAGCGGGAGCCGTCGCCCGACGTCGTGTATCGGATAAACTTTTAACATTATGGCGGATTTACATTATTAATCTTAGGGAGAACATTTGAACAAATCTAACATGAACTGAAAACAGTTATGTTATTTAGATTAATCAATTTATCTAGTTCTTAAGGTTGCCATTGAATTAAATTACTAGTGTGGACACTGTGGTTGTTTGATGGTTATGATTAGTTATACAGCGGATCTGTTAACTAATCAACATAACAAAAGATAAATATTCAGAGTATAAATTGATGTTTTGTTTTCATGATCAGTTCTGATTTCTGTAGGTGAATGTTTACTTGTGACTAAGGTTTGTTATTTTGATAAATTTCGGTTTTCTTTGATTTAACATTGATTGTTTCATTCTGTTTACTATAGCATAACATACATAACTTCAAAAAACCCTAGTTGCATATCATATAGCATAAAAATCTGAACTAAATCTTTCTCGTGGGATCGACCCCTTACTTGCTCTATACTATCTTGTTTATTTAAGTTAGGGTAATTAATTTGTGTGACCATGACATCGCAACATTGGGTCTAGTAATCATTCCAGGCCCAAGTGTCATGAGTCAGGTAACCACGCCAGGTCCAAACGTTTAGGTCTAGCAACCACGTTAGGCCCAAGCATCTTGGGCCTGGCAATCATGCTAGCAAAAATGCCTCGGGTCTGGTAACCATGTTAGGTCCAAGCTACTTGGGTCTGACAACCATGTTTGGATTTAGCATGAATGTCAAAACTAAGGCACTTGGGTCTAACATTCAAAAATAAGCGTATGGGTCTGGCATGGTTGTCAGGCCCAAACGCTTGGGTCAAAATAAAATTTAAAAATATTAAAAAATAACAATGCAAAAGCGAACCTAAATCTATAATTTGAAATTTTAAAGGTCAATTAACTAGTTTTATTAAGCTAGAGAAGAAGGGAATAAGTTATAATTAACGCTCTCAAGCTTAATTTTTGTTGTTCAAGCATAGTTATTAGACTCAAGTCGCTTGGTTCAGGCATTTAAAAATAGACGCATGGGCCTGGCATGATTGTCAGGCCCAGACGCTTGGGTCAAAAATAAAATTAAAAAATATTCAAAAATAACAATGCAAAAGCGAACTTAAATCTATATTTTGAAATTTTAAGGAACAATTAACTAGTTTTAATGAACAAGAGAAAAATAAAATAAGTTAAAATTAACGCTCTCAAGCTCATTTTTTGTTGTTTAAGCATAGTTATCAGACCTAAAGCGCTTGGGTCTAACATTGATTCCAGACCCAAAGCACTTGAATTTGGCAAATAGTTGAATGGAGGTTTAAAACTTAACACACTTGATTAGGTTTAATAACACTATTAAAATATTCTTCATACTCTTAATATTTTTTTACATTTTTTAAAAAAATTGATATTGACTTGCTGCGGAGAGCGGGCCAATATACTAGTTATAAGCTAATTACAACATTTCCACCCCAATTTATAAAAATCATCATCATCATCATCATCATCATCATCATTTCCACCTCAATTTATAAAAATTATCCTTTAAAAACTAATTTTATCCAATTAGGGAATTTACATAATTCGTCACTAAGTTGACATTTTGTGTACCGATTTATTATTTCATCTCATCCAAAATTTAGGTTAATTTACTAAGGATGTTAATCCATCACAAAAATTTCTCCTCCTAATTTATTATTTTTCAATTAAAAATTAATTTATTTAACACTAATTTACTTATTTTTAAGCCAGGAGTTTACATAATTACTCTTTCTTATTTTTTATTCTTTTGTGTGGTTAAATTGTTTTTTATTTCATCATTAAATATTTGGTTTGTTAAGAATTGAATTTCATGATTTTTTATATTTGATGATTTCAGTTAAATGGTTCGGGTCACAGGTTTTATAAGCTAATAATGATTTTTTTGAAAAATTGAGTTTCATGATTTTCTTTATTTCTTTTTCTATCATGTTACATGTTCTCATAACCTAAAATGTGGGTTTGGTGGTTGACCTCGGTGGGCTCGAGCTCTTTTTTGGTTTATAATTGCTATTTTTTTATCCTTTAATATGATTGATGTTTTTTTTTTTCAATTTCATCATTCAACATTTAATTAGTTGAAAATTAAGCTTTGAGGTTTTCTAAATTTCATGCTTCTGGTCAAATGACTCAGGTCATGGGCTTAATAGGTTAACATGAGCTGACCTTTTTTTTAGTTTATTTTCTTGGTTGGAAATTGAGCTTCTTGATTGAGCCCGAGTTTGAAATTTCACTAGTTATGATTTTGAAAGATTAACCCAAGTCTAGGAGATTCACCTGGGTTTACTTAGTTTTTAATGTTATTAAATTAACTGAACTTATTAAACTCAGTCGACTCAATGACTTAAGTCTCAAATTTCTTTTACTTTTATAGAAATTCTTGCATCGCCTTAACTTTGTTCTTCTTATGTCCGAAAAAATTTGGCTTGGCTCACGGTGTTGTGCTGACCACTGATATAAGTTTACTTGGATGACTTTTTGTTAGTCTTTATTTAAAATTGTTTTCCTGTTCCAGCCTTTGATATTTAGTTCATTATAATTGGGCTTTTAAACTTGTTTTGGTGTGGGTCTTATGGTTTTATCATGATCTTACACCCTAGATCGCAGGTTTCATAGGTTAACCATTGTTGGCCCGGGTTGATTCAACGTGTCGTCATCTCAATATTTTTTAAAAACAAAATGCCATCTAATATGTCACCATTCAAGTGTTTTAAATGTGTTTAAGCCATTATGTATCAAGTTTTTGACCAAAAAAATAAACTGATATGTGGTGTAGTGGGGGCCAAGAAGCTATATATATTATTTTGTTTCTCTTATAACTCAAAACTGATCTAGGAACTGTAAATCCTAACGATGTTTTCCTTGAATGTTGCATTAAGGTAAACAAGTTGATTCTAATTGTAAACATTTATATCAGTGTAGTTATTCTTGCCTTTTCAATGATTTTTGTTTTTCTTATTATTCAAAATCAACTTAGAAATTGTAAATCTTAATTAGGTTTTTCCTTGGATGTCACATGCAGAGTAAACGAGTTTATATCCATGATTGACGTGTATAAATATATTTTCATGTTCTTGTTGGCCCTTTTTAACATGACAAGTGAATTTAGGCTAGATTGATGTTATCTTATATATTTCCATTTAGAGCGAGTGGGGACACAAAGGCCCATTTCTAACATAACTAAAAAATATGGTCTAAATCCCACTTAATCATCACCATTCTTCAAGATCCAATTTCTATATTTTGATAAGTGAGGATTAGGCCTCGTTATCCTCGTTATCGGGCCAAGATCCCGAATCACTACCTTAGATCCAAATAGTTTCTTGCCTTTAATAAGCAAACACACATATTTTAGCTTACTCAAACTCTTAGCATGCATGCATAATAGATATCTTTTATTATGAAAAGCAAAATCAAAACAATTTAAATATGATGTTTTAAGATAAACTTCATATTTTCTTTGATATAACTAGCCTTTTAACTATGACTTTTGAAAGACTAGTTAGGGTTCCTGGTCACCATAGAACTAGATGAAATTTTTTTTTTCAATTTTATCCCCATCAATCCTAATCGACTTGCCTAGATGTCCCTTGTAACAATACTAGTCCTAGGTCTAAACTCCAATCCCTAAAGAGAAGGAAAAAAAACCTAAGAAATAGTTATAAAGTTAATATAAGGATTCCTAAACTAAATAAAAAAAACAAAATTATAATGACAATATTTCATTTTGTAAAATTAATCCTGCATTGATTTTTCTAGGTTGGAAAGAACTTGTCCTCGAGTTCATATTATCCATAAAAACATCCAACATATCCTTCTTCAAGTAGAACCTCCTCATTCAGAAATTATCTTCCATCATGAACTAGTCTTTTATGATCCCCAATCATTGTAACTTGAAATCACATAAAAAAACCACTAGGAATCATTGGTTTCTGATACAAATTGACGCAGACGAAAACAATACAAGAAAAACAGCAAAACAAGTAACACAAAATTTTATCAAATAGGGTCAACACTAAAAATCTTAATTCAGAATTTTATTATTGAATATTTCTCTTCAAGTAGTTTGTTGAAATATAACATAAAAAACTAATGCAAGGGGAAGCTATAAGGATAGCAATAACATAGAAAACACAAAAAGTTGATAAGCGAAAAGGGTTGTAGATGTAAACTTTAAATTCACAATTTTATTTTCAAAAAATAAAGCTATGAAATTTGTCTTTTTATGAGGTTTACATAACTTGTAATTAGGTTAGAAAACCCTATCTCTACTAGAAAATAAATAAACATTTGAAAGCACAAAGGAAATTAACGCAGAATTCAAAATAAAAAATCCAAAAAAACCTAGGAAAAATAATAAAATTGATCCAAAAAATAACTCCTGGGCCTAATTTTGAGAAATCCAATGGTCCAATGACCGATGATATGGTTTTCAATTGAAAAACTACCTATAGAATCTGTAGAATCACATCGAAAGCACAAAGAAAATTAACGTAGAATTTGAAATAAAAAATCCAAAAAAACCTAGGAAAAATAACAAAATTGATCCAAAAGGCAACTCTTGGGCCTAATTTTGAGAAATCCAATGGTCCAATGATCGATGAAACGGTTCTCAATTGGAAAACTACATGTTATCACTTTTTTGACCTATCCTACTAATCCATAATAATATATATTGGGTCATCCATAAAATATATATGTGTCAGATTCTCATTTAATTATGACATATCTCATCTGAATGCTAATAATATTTAATGTTTACAAACTTAGTTGCATCAACAACTCCATTTATACTAGTAATGGCCTAAATTGAAGAAGAAAAAATAAAATTTTTAAACTGAATAATTTCTAAAATAAATAGATAAAATAAAATTATCAAGTGTGATATTTGATTTTCTAAAATAAATAGGAAAAAAAAATACCATAAAAGAAAACTATTTTTTAAATAAAAAAAATAATCCTACTCGTTGTATAAAGAAAATGAAAATATTTTAAACATATAGATATGAAATTAATTAAGGGTATTGTTGTCCGTTAATGATTATCAAAATTACAACCTTTATAACTTGATACTCTGTGGAGATCGAAACATCCACGTACTATGCTAACAAAAAAAAAAAAAAAATGGCTTCTACAAAATTAGTCTTCTTATTCATCGTTGCTTCCTTCTTGGTCTTCCTTCTACCTCCATCTCATGCTGCTTCTCACTCAGATTTCGAAGATATCAAGATATCATCCTCTATCGATTCTCAAATGGTTAACCTCTCTGTTTACTATGAAGCATTAAGCCCATCTTGTGCAACCTTCATTATCCAAAATCTCACAGGTGTCTTCGACGATGATCTCATCACCATCACCAATCTCAGGATGGTACCTTGGGGTAATGCTCATGTCAACGAAACAGACAACACCATCATTTGTCAGGTCATATCCATCTTCTCCATCTTCATTTGCTATTAAATTTAAATTGTCATCTACTCATCTGCCTGCCGTACTTTATAATTAAATGGCGTTTTGGTAGGGCCAAATTTTTTTCTTTTTTCTTTTTTTCCAACTACACGGAGATCACCATCTGCTTTGGATTTGGAATGATAGTTTGCATTGCCAAAACTTGAGACTTTTAAGGCTCAATGGATTGAAGCAGCTTAAGAATTGTTTATATGGAAAGCTAAGCAAAATTGTTTTAACTCATAGAGCCAAAATCTGTAAGATCCTACGTTTCCAAACAGGACAATGGAATACCAGAAAAGTGAAGGATTTACTGTGGACTCACCATTCATTAAGAACGAGGGTCCATTTTCTCTTTTTTCATGGTTAAGTATTTGACCTTGTTGAGTTTGCAAGATGGAAAGAAGAGAATAAATTATAACCATAAAAAATCAGCATTACGCCTTCACAGTCATTTCCATTGAAGGATGGCAACAGAAAATGTTAGCCCAGTTAATGCTGGATACCAGAATGATAAAGATGTGCAACCACCATAAAAATTTTCGCGTTTCTTTTCTTTTCTTTTCTTTTCTAGTAATAGCTTTATTTCTCTTATGCAAATCTAAATTTACCAAATTAGCAGAATGGTCGTGATGAATGTTTTCTGCATAAAATTCAAGCCTGCGCCATCAATGTCTGGAATGATGTGGTAGGACCTCCTTTCTATTCTTCCATAGCTATAATCACCCTATGCATTTGTTCATAATAACTCGAAGCAAAATTATTTTCAAATGTTTTTAAAATAAATTATTTGAAAATAGATTTATTCATCTATTCTCTAATGCAGGACAAATATTATGCACTGATTCACTGCATGGAGTTCCTTGTTATCGATGGAACGCATTCGGATTGGCAGTCTTGTTTCAACTCGCTTGGATTGTCTGAAGAACCTATTTTGGAGTGTTATAACAATGGAACTGGAGTGAAGGTAACATCAAAAACATCAAATACTTTTTTAACTTCATCATTTCCCAATTCTGATATTTCTTCTGTAGCGCTATGATGTCTTTCTTGTTCTTTCCTGTTGATTATGCCTTAACATTTAAGGCAAATTGATATGCAGCTTCAAGCTTTATATGGTTATGAAACTGCACATCTTGATCCGCCTCTTGTGTTTATGCCTTGGGTAGTCGTGAATAATAAATCACTCGGAAAGGTTAGTCCCTAATCCTTGGTTTCTCTCTTTCTCTCTAGTGTGCAACTGATAACCCTACTACTAATGCAGGACTACGGAGATTTCACCACCTATATCTGCAGTGCATACGAAGGCAAAGTCAAGCCAAATGCCTGCAAATCATCCACCTAATAGTGTCAGCTCAATTAAGGAGGAAATTCCTTTCCATCCAGTTTGATACCATGGTGGGGCTAAGAATTTGACGTTTGTTGAGAACAATAAAGAGAATTCCAAGGTTGAAGAGAGCTTTCTGGAAATTTCCTGTAAAGGGATTCAAGTAGTTTACTCTAGAGCATTTTGGCGAGTTGCTATGATATCCATATGCAAAAACTAGTCTAGCCTATTCAGAATTGTGCAGGTTTCAATGCCTGAGTTTCGCATTGTTGTACTGTTCGCTCTCTTTCAATGTCATATTAGTCTGGCATTGGCAATAATTCTGATTTTGAGCTCCGAAACCGACAATGTCACGGATGGTTCGACTCCATTAATGAGAAGAAATCTGAATAAGATGTTAAGATTTGATGGTGTAGGCGTACATAACTCAATCAATTTAATCCATCCTTTTATCCTGATAGCGCAAGTTTCAGGCATGTGAGCTGGAAGTCAATAACTAGTAAAATCTGGAGACTGAAGTTTCTGCTGCCAAAGCCATGGCCTTTTAACACCATAGGAAAACCTATAGACTGAATGTGTGTTGCCTTAAACTTGACCTGTTAACCTCGCATCCTTTGTCCAGAAGCCCCGCAGGACTCTGAAGATGATTTCACAATTAGAAAATCAAGTTCCCAGTACTGAACTACAGCTCCAGAGCTCCAAGCTTTAATCTAGTCTCATCATGTGATTATGTCAATCTAACTGTCATAACCCAATTTTTGAACAAATAATACAAAATAAATGGATAAAAAATATATTTAAGAATGGGGTTAAAACAACACAAATTCAAAATTCATTGATGAAATTATCAAATTTGAGAGTAAATTGATCAGAAATTGAAGAATTAATAAGTTTGAAAATTTAGTTAAAATTTAGATTAATTTAATTAATGAAATTAAAAGAATTAATAAGTTTGTGGACTTAATTAAACTTTGATTTAATTAATTAAATAAATTCAGGGATTTAATTGAAATTAATCCAATGGTAAAATTAAAAATTTATCGATTAAGGGACCGATTCATAATCTGTCATTTTTTTCATGCAAGATGACGCCGTTTTGATCCCACTGTTCACCATCCCTTCCGTTTCGCACGGACCAGACCGATTCAACAGGAAACAAATCCGGCAATTCAAGGCCACGACACCGCGATCTCTTGCCCATGATCCCGCTCATGGATTAATGAACAGGGGAACGGGTTTTCTGCATGCTCGGGCTCTATAAAAGGCAGAGCAGAGCAGAGGCAAAAAGGGGGAGAGGAGAAAAACATAACCAGTGGGGGATTTTGGGGGACCGAAAACCAGAGGAGAGAACTGGAGCAGAACCCATAGAAAAACCCAGAAAACAGGGGAATAACAAGGCTGGACGAAAAAAAACCAGAGGAAAAACCCAGAGAGCAGGGGACCGAAAACCAGAGGAAAACAGCAGGGCATAAAACACAGAAAAAAGGCAAATATACAAGGGAGAAACCGGCAGGAGAAAGGGAGAACAATGGAAACAGAGAACGAGGGGAAGGCGGATAACACAGGGGACTGAAACAAGAAAAAACAGGGGGCAGAGCAGGAACCAAAACCAGAGGGAACAGGGGCCGAGAACCGGAGACAAAAACTGAGAGGAAGGTAACGAAACAGGGAGAACGAACAGGGAAAGCGACCGGACGGGAAACCCAGGAGACACACAGACAAAGAAAAAAACACAAGCAGAGGAAAGTCACCGAGACCGTTGCTACTGCCTTCGGCGTTTCCAGAACCAAGAGAGAAAGCAAAGGAAAGCAGAAGAAGGAGCAGAGGAGAGGAGGCGGTGTCGGCGGCCCAGAGCTTCGCCATCGTCTCCATCGACTCGGCCAGACCGGTGAGGACATTCTTCTTCTCGCATCATTTCGATTGGCATTTACTTGTGCAAGTGAATTTTAATTCACTTGCGACTTTTCGGTAGCAACGTCGTGCGTTAGAGCACGCGTGTTGCTTTTTGCCTAGCCAAGCCACGGCTTGGCAGGTCGATGGCGTGTCGGGCTAAGCCCAGCCCATATGGGCCAAAAAAATAAAAAATTAAAAAGTAAAAAAACAAAAAAAACAAAGATGTGTGTATGTATAAATAAAAAAATAAATATGAATTTATTGTTTTTATTCATTGACGCCAGAGTTAGAATAAAAATATTGATTCAAATTTATTTCATTGTATTTTATTTAAATTACATAAAAATAAAAAATATGCATGCAAAAATAAAATAAAGTAAATTTATTGATTTATTCACTGACGCCAGATTCAGGAATAAAGATACTGATGTAAATTTATTTTATTTTATTGTATTTTACTTTTACTTAGTTACATAAAAAATGTGTATGCGTAAAAAATAAATTTATTTAATTTGGTTATTCACTGACGCTAGAGTCAGAAATAAAAATACGGATTTAAATTTATTTTATAGCTACGTACTATTTATCAACGCTAGAGTTGGAAATATCTGTAGTTAAATATTCACTGGTTCTAGAGTCAGGAATATTACACGCAAACCATCATAGCATAAACCAACAAAATGTTAGCAATTTATGACAAAACCAGCAATGCAGCCTGCCTCAGGCAGGACGTTTAAGGGGTGATAATATCTTTCTTTTTGCGTAACCAGTCCCATACCATAGAATCTCTGCTGACCAGTCAGGGTTCCTAGTAACCATAATACTAGGTGGCGACTCCTTAAACAAGACTATTCACTATCAAAGAATAGGATGCTAGAAATCCGTTCTTTTCAAAGAGTTTAATTTTTAAGGCCACCGCGATGTCGGGTGCGACACTAACATTATACTTCTTCGAATTCTACAGCTTCTTGCTAAAACACAGTCGTAGATTAAGAGAACGATTTGTGTAAAAATGCTTCCAACAATTCATCATTAGTGGCATGATTATTTTATGGTCACAATTCTGGCTTAAGATCTCGGATCATTCGGAATTTCTTATAAAGGGGGGAAGAATGGCTCGTCCTGAGTGTGAAATCTAAACAGTTTCAACGTGGCTTCAGGTTACAACCACGTTGGACTGGTGCAGACAGGTCAGTATAAGAGGACTTCACTTTGTTTTGGTCTCTTAAAAAGGTATTTGCGTTCATTAAACAGGGGTTTTAACTTTAAGCTTTGGATATATTAGCTTAGAGGGTCCTTCCTTTTCAAGAGCGTGGACCGAACGCCCCAAGATTTCCAAAACCAAGAAAGTAGCTGTGTTTACAACCAAGAGCGATAAGGCTAAGGGCCGGGTTAGGATCATTATACCTGTGTGTCGTGTTACCATTGAATGATCAGTCACCTTTCTTTATAATGAAGTATTTTTGGAGTTTAAAATTCTTGAGAAATAATTTAAATTTGTGGACTATTTACAAGTTTAACGAATTGATTTCTTTAAAAAATTGTTTGTATATATGCTTAAAATCTGATTGAGTTGGTGTGAGTTTTTTTTTTTTCCCCCTTATTGATTTATTAAATGAGTGAATTTGTGTTATATAAAAATGATTTACTATTAAGATATTTTTTTTCTACTTTAAATTTAAATAAAGAAGTGATTCATTTTGATGGAAAGGATGAGATTAATGGAAATGATCATATGTTTATTTGATAACTTTATATATATATATATATATATATATATATATATATATATATATATATATATATATATATATACCACTACAAGATAAAAAATTTTTATTTCTATGTTAATAATGGAGATAATGTTTGATTTTTTTTTTGTATTAAAACCTTTTATTTTTTCATTATTTTGGGATTTTTTTTGTGTTAAATTACTTTCAATTAAAGTTTTTTTTTAATCTTAACTATTTAGAAATATTTTAAATTTTAAAATTATATTTAGATGTATGATATTATATTTGTATTGCATAATTTAAAATTAATTTATCTTTCAATTTGAATTGAAATCATATATGTTGCATTAAATATATTTTGAAAGCATGGAATCTCATAATGAAATACTGAAATATTTCGGAAACGAAATTTATCTTTCAATTAAAAAACCAAAACGCCAACTAAGACAGCATTGATAACCTTGTTTTATAATATACAATTTTTTTTTCAACATAACACAGCTGTGAAACAAGAATTCATGGACAGACCTACTTAATGCTGAAAACAAGAATTTCCAGGATTTGGCAGACATATTAGAAGTAATTTAGAAGCATGTGCCTTGTGTCATCACAAATTTATCATTTTCTCGAATGGGCAAGACATTGAGATTCTTACAGTTCATCGATCGATCGAGCTAATTAATTTTTGTTTCAACTTGTAAGAAAGTGGTTCCCAAAATGACATGGAAGTTAGATGTCTTTGTTGACGATTATGCATCATCATGGCTGGTCATCCTCTTAAAAGTTTAAGGATCCTAAGGAATAAATTTTCAGGATATTTTCTAAGACCTGCACAGTTTGTGGATGACTCAATATTAGCCAGCATATTGCTTTGCCTGTAATTAATGATATTAAAATTTATACAACAAAGTGGAAAGGCCACTAACACAAGTATGAGCAGCAGGAATGGTATCGGTGATGGTAGCAGATATATATAATCTGCAAAGACACAGACAAGAGACAACTCAATCATCCTCATCTATTTTTTTCAAAGCTAAATTACTCATAGCTTATTGTACTTCATCGTTCTTAAAATCACGAGCTAACTTATAAAATTATATGATTTTATGAGTAAATTTGTATTATTTAATTTGCTCCTCCCATTTTAATTTCATGATGATTTTATGAGTAAATTTGTATTATCTAATTTGCTCCTCCCATTCTAATTTCATGATCGTTTCCTCTAGGTTAATGATTCTAAAGAGGGCTACCAAGCAAGAAAGTGGTGAAGAAGAAGACAAACAGAAGAAGATTTCCTTTGTTTTTATATGAATAATTGGTCGGACGGTTCTAGATTTTCCAGAATCCAGTCAACTAGTTATGTGATTCAAGGCTTTCAACATTTTTTATCTTTTGGTTCCGTAATTTCCTGCATTTGCTACGTTACAATCCGCAATTTGAAATAAATAACTTTAATTCCTTGCCTGCTTTTGGTTCGGTATATCAAATTTATATGATATTATTTTATAATTGTGCTTTATATGCTCCCACTTGTATCAGAAGTCACAAGTCATCATATGTGGGACTTGCTTGCAATAAATTTCAAATTCATAATATAATAAAATATTACTTACGATGCAACAAGTCTAAATACTTCTGAGTTTGTAATTATTTTTTCAGTATTTATTTTTTTCTAAATTAATATACATTTAGAGTTGTAGTTATACTATAGTATTAATAATTATGGGATGATTAGTTAAGTTGATGACTAGTAAAATAAGTTCAGGTTTCCTGAAACTCCGCTGCTTGCTTTGATCTATGCTCAGCTGGAAATCAAGGACTTTCAAAGTGAATATGACTCATTTCAAGATTGATTTGAAATGATTTTGAATTGCTGAATACATGGCTTTTAAAAAACATATCATTGGTAATAGACTTTATCTTGTATTTGTAATATGCAATTTAAAATTAAATAACAATCAAGTTAAAAAATAAATTGATGATTTTAGTAAAGTTTTAGATTATCTTTCATCTAATGATTAGATAACTGATAAAAAAAAATATGATGGTTTATTAAATATTGATTTGTTTGGTGTCATTGACAGTATAACACGAAAAAAAATAATAAAGAAAATGAAAGTGACAATAAAGAGATTTCTAATGATTCTGAAATAAAAAGTTATGGGATTGAAAATGATTTAGAAATTCAAAATAATATTAATCTATATAATTCAAGTAGTTTTGATTTAAATATTATTAATAATATTGATGTTAATAATAGTAGTAGCTCTGATGTTTACAATATCAGTATTGGTACTAGTAATAACAATAATAATATTCTAGATGATAATGATCTTGATTAATGTTTTAGGTGTGAAAATTTAATAAATTATAATCTGAATAAAATAAATAAAACATCGAATAGGTTAAATAAAAAAATTTCGTATTGTAAATGAATAAAATAAAATAAAATAAAAAAGAAGGTGTTGTTGTGTAAATTAAATAAAAAAAAAAAGAATTGAGACAAAAATAAACAATCCTACGCCTTCGTAACATGTATTCCTTGATAGCAATCAGCTCACTTAACTATTGATTTCCTATTCATTTGTAGGTTGTATCCTGTTGAAGAGTGTGACATACATGCGGATATTTTGACAGCAGCATGATTGGGGATGTACTTTCTAACTAAGGTTGTCTTGACACCCCTGATTGCATGGAAAATGATGTTCATTTCCTAGCATTTTCAAGCTTTGCCTGAAGCTTACATGGCTCATAAAAATCTATCTCTTCTGAATGTAAGCAGCCAAATGGTTTTGCTTTATGGGTATGATGTCAGATCCGATGTAAGGATGCATGTTCCAGCTCTTTCAATGGCAGAGAGTTTTTTGACACTGGGCAGTATAGACACTTGAGCTACATGGCCTTGGCTAACATCTTGAAAAAGTTTCTTAAAATAGATCTTTTTTTTATAGCTTTTGGAAATCAGCTATCTCTCTCTCTCTCTCTCTGAATCTGCATGTGCTTTGGAATGTTGAGCAATAACTTTGGCACCTATATTTCTCAAGTTCATTTAATTGAATTAAAAAAAAAGAAAAAAAAAAGGTAACAAGTGACTGGAAAAGCAGCTTAGGAGCTGGCGTCTGGGTTGCTGCAGGGCAATTGGTATACCATTAATGCATAAAGAATGCTGCCAGAAGTATAATTGTTCTGGCGACAACCATTTTCTAACACTGCAAGAGGGTAGGTATCTGATTATTAATGGAACGCCTATATTCTACAAGTTCACCATGGTTCACGACTCTTTTTGTCCATTCCACAGTTGCCCTCCACTTCTCTTTCTCACTGCGTTGGTAACTTTTGATCAATGGCCGTGGTGACACTGTGTTTTCTGACTTGTAACACAGTTTTTGAGCTCTGTGTAATTTTGTCGCTTGTGTCTGACTGACTGAAGTTGACCAAGTGCTAGCAACGGAAGCAACCAGCCAACTACTAGTCATCCTAACCAATAAGAGAGACGGCATGAGTTTTTTCTTGGAATCACTCTTCTTTCACCCCACTCGTGTAAAGCAGAGACTGGTCGTTAACAGCTCAGAGCAGGATGAACGGCTGCTTTCTGGTCTCTAAAATTATCTCCCATGGCAAAAGTGCAGAAGAACCCTCTGGCCCTAAATCGTTTCCTAACTGGGGCTGAAGGAGAGTAAATGCACTTAACTATTATAGCAAACTTATGACGACTTGAAGAGCTTCACCTTTTCAATCTCTAAGTTGCACGTGCCAAAAACTCCTTGGATGAGATCACTGTCATGGCATTAACGCCAGCCACTTAAATGTTGACGTCTTGCTGCTCATCTCTCGTTTCCTGAGCTCGATATTCCACCATGGTTTCGTCGAGTGATTTGGTAGGCTCTTGCCATAACTGTTAGACGATTAGGGTGGTCAGTGGCCAAAGTTTATGCTGACTTTAGTCTCATGCCAAACAGAAAGGACACAGTGTACTTGGCTGAAGAGACGGAGAAAAAACCATAATATAAATCTATTTTTATGATAATTTTAAAATAAATTTATATTTTTAAATAAAAACATGTCACTTCCATCTCCTTATCTCCAGTATTTATGTTTAATTAACTCTATTTTAAGCTGGTGCTTCAATAAATCAGTCTATCAGATGAATATGTTCTTAAAAAGAAAAAATGTTAGATGGTTTTCAGCTACTACTCACAGAGCATTGATGGTAGGGCATGAGGTGTCACATTATCTGACTGGGACAAAAATATTTCACTTCACTTGCTAGACCTATAAATACCGCACACCACGTTGAGTTTTCAATGCACCAACCATCAAAAAGAGATGGGCTCTTCTCCATTACTCTCTTTCCTTGTTCTCACTTCTCTGGTGGTGTTGTTCGTCACCCCTTCCCATTCTTCAGAGTACGATGTTGTTCAGGAACCAGCGCCTCCTGTTACGTCCAGGAAAATCTCTCGCAATTCTGAGAAAGTTACAATGTCTTTATATTATGAATCTCTTTGTCCATATTGCAGCAGTTTCATTGCAGGTCCCCTAGCTCAGATCCTGGAGACTGATCTCATGACCATTCTCAATCTCAGACTGGTTCCATGGGGAAATGCTATTCTCGACACCAACAATACCATTGAGTGTCAGGTTGCAATTTCCATCTTCAGTATTGTTCTTTCTTTTTGTTTCTTGTTCTTTCTATTGTTTGATCAATCACCTTTTACTTTGGTATTTTGCAGCATGGGGAAGATGAATGCTATCTGAACATCATACAAGCTTGTGCCATCAACCTCTGGCCTGATTTGGTAAAACCTGCTCTCTCTGATAAATACTTAACTGTGAACAGAAATAAACATGGTGAAAAAACAAGCAATTATTGTAATTTAGAAGATACAATTCAGCCACAGAATGAAATTGATCTTCAGTTAATTACTATGCAGAAGAAGCACTTCGATTTCATCAAGTGTATCGAAAAGCAATATAAAGCTCCTGATAGAAATGGAGCAGAAGAATCCTGGGAAGCATGTTCTGGTAAATTGAGACTGTCTACACAATCCATCAAGAAATGCTATAACAGTGGACATGGAAAAGAGGTTTGGTTCATCCACTGATCACATTTTATTTGATTAAAAAAAAAATCAGATTTGCTTGCCTGGAATTCAGACAAGCCTAAAGGTAGGCGATTCAAATTTTAAAGAAGGGGGTGCGCAGTTTTGGATGCAAAGTTACTTGCTATGGTTCTTGGCTTCTTTAAGCACTTTTTCCTGTCGTTCAACTTGTATAATGAAGCATACTGCATTCTAAGTTTAAATGCTAGAACTGATGTTTCAAGAAAATAAACATGCAGCTTGTCCTACAAAATGGCAAAGAAACAGATCATCTCAGACCGCCTCACAAATACGTGCCATGGGTGGTAGTAGATGATACACCTCTCCTTGATGTCAGTCACAACCCTTCTACGATCTCTATTCCCCTCTGAACAATATCCTTGTTCATGTTTATTTATTTATATATTTATTTTTTTAATGCAGGACTATGGGAGTTTCATTCACTATGTTTGCAAGGCATACAAAGGCAAGTCTTTTCCCAAGACTTGCAGTTCACATCCCAACACCTCAATTAACAAGGACACCTCACTCCAATCAGTCTGTCATGCAAGCGAAGCGAGGTCAGGTGACAGTTCAGGGAAGCACCAGATAAAGATGGAACCCCTTGCATGATTATTATGCATGCATCCTTTTATTATAGAATAAAATAAAGGGAGTATGTACCTATGGCTTTCAATTTTCCAGGCATGGTTCTTGCACAAGGAACTCCCCAGGTGGATTCCTGTAGTTCATAAACCATAGGGTGATGTAATTAGTGGCTCTGCAAGCATATAAACGAAAGGGAAAATGCATTAATAAAGTTCCACTCCATGTGCTGTGATTTCGTAGCTTTCATCCAGAAAAATCATATCAACATTCTCCTTTTCTCCATTCTTTTGAGAAAAATATTAGCCTTTTTTGATAATGAATAGAATAGCAAGGAAACAAGGTTTATAAACTATCACATTTCATTGCTGCAACAAAGGTGAACATACAAACACTAGAATGCAATGCCTCACAAGAGCACCATCACATCTGAAGGGATGAAAGCCAAATACATTCAACAAAAGAAGATCACCTCCTACAAAATAAGTGACCAAGTATATTACAGAAAGACACATTAAAACCAAGTAGAAGCACACAAGCCAGCTGAAGATATCCAAACATCTATTGCTTATTTATCATCTCCCAGATGCTCTGACATATTTCAAATGAACTTATCTTTGTCGGATCAAATTCAAATTTCTCAACAGCCTTGTTATCTCTATGCACAATATCTATAACCAATATTAAGGACAGTCAACCTTCCACAATTAGCAAACAGCATTGAACCTGAAAGAAAGACACCCAATAGGAAGAAAGAATTTCAACACAGTAAAAAAAAAACAAAACAAAAAGAAATCTATGTGAGTCGATTGTAATATAAAGGATACGGCCAGAGATTTTGGAGTGATCATCCAAGTCCGGGATGATATTAGTCACAGACGCATACATTGAAAGCATCCTCCTGCAAGCACAAACAAAAATGGGAAGCATTACTAGGTATCACACAGTCATCAACATCTCGTCTTTGCAATACTTATTAAAAAAACAAATGCACATTATAAGATTCAATACTCATAACTGGGATTGAACACAAAGACTTTAAAAGAAATAAACAATCGAAATCAATCTTCTCCATTACCAGTTAATCAAGCTACTAAAAACATATAATCATTTTCGGTACGCACAAAAAGATAACAGAATCACAATTTTCTTTCCAAACAGTTCAAGTAACACATAGTAATCAGTTCTTTCTTTCTATCTACCAGGTATGAAGAAATACTCACTGTGCTCTGAGCTCATCTTTCTCGTTTTTCTTCATATTTCGCTTTCGTTCCTCAAAAGAAACCCGTTGACACTCCAAATCACTAATCTCATTGTTGATCACTGTGTTTAAGCAAAAAAAACCAATAATCAATTCCCAGTACCACCAAAAAAATAATAACAAATAATTATCCAAAACAACTCAAGCAAAGTACTTATCTGAGCTCCTCCATAAGAGCAGCTTCTTTTTGAAGCTCCGCTTCCAATTCCTGCTCCAGAATCTCCATGTCGGCATCGGAAACAACTTCCGCTTTCGCCTTCTCCGTTTTATTCTTGCATTCTTCTATCTTTTTCTCATAATCTGCTCCAAATTGCTAAAACCAATCAGATCTACAAAAAAATAATAATTACAAATTAAATTTAAAATTAGCAAACAGAGACCTTCGATTAGGGTTTTGGAGTCGTTGAATTCAGCATCGCAAGAGGATTTGAGAGAGTGTGACTGTTGAAGACAGTGACTCAAGTTGTTAATGTCTCTTTGATCCTTCAAAACGGCGACGAGATCGTCGCTAAATGAGATTAGTTTCTCTACGTCGATTTTTCCAGAGAAATCCCCCATTTTTTTTTTTTTTTAGGGTTTCTGTAAGATACTGTGAAATGTTCGAATTTTCGAAATTTGTTTTGTTGAAGAAAGCGGTAGGATAAGAGAGGGAAAAACTCGAGAAATTAATTGCTTGATTAAAAAATGGGAAACGATGTCGTTACATGGGTCTCATTCGACCTTTTGTTAATGAATTAATTAAAGAATTTAGGTGAAAAAGATAACTGTAAATAAAGAACAAAAATATATTATATGGATTTTTGGAAATCTTTTTATATAATTCTAAAATAAAATTTCATTAGCTGACGATACTAAGAGACAAAAAAAGAATTCCTAGCAGAAAATCACCGCCTTTTCTTTTAACAAATTAAATTTAATATACTAGTTTTAGAAAAGAAAGACCTCTTCAATTTTTTCTATATTATAGATTTAATGTGATCTAATTATCCAATATAACAAGACAAATAAAAGAGGAAATTTTTAGTTTACTTAAATAGTAAAATTACAGGAATTTATAACCCCTGGCTACTAAGGGTAAGTAAAAAATTCAAAAAACCGAGAAAACTGAGAAAATTAAAAAAAATAACTGAAAAAATTGAATCGTAAAAAAATTGATTAAACCAATTAAAATGTTGAAAAAATCAGCCAGTTCGGTTCGGTTTCAGTTTTATAAACCGAACCGAACCCAAACCGGAAAAAAACCGAGCCAAATCAGAAAAAACCGAGCCAAACTGAAAAACCGAGCCAAATCGGTTTGAACTAGTTTTTGTCCTAAAAAACTAAACTGAACCGAAACCGGTTGGTTTAAACCAATTTTGGTTTTTTTAAAAAAATATTCAATTTGATTATTTTTTTTAAAAAACCGAACCGAATCGAAAATGATTACTCCTACTGACTACTCTTTAACCTTAATAAAATTTATCATATCATTAAAAAAAATTATGTTTCTTTTTTAAAAATATTTTTATATACATAGAAGGTGTTGTTTTAAAATTATCAAAAAAAAAAAATATGTTCTCGATTAACATATCATTAAATTAAAAAAAAAAGAAAAATTGCACCAAAACAAGTAAGAATAACACTATCATATATTATTTTAATCATTTAATAGATTCATGAGCATGGAGTTGTTTTTTCATATATAATTATAAAACTCCAAAACATTTTTTCTTCAAAATTAAAAAAACATAAAATTAGAAGGAGAATTAAGAAAATAATTATTAAATCAACTAAGAAAGCTGAAAATATTGCATCTTCCATCATCGATGCCCTTTTCATACAAAACAGAATTCTTCCCTGAGCTAGACAAACATTTCTCTTCTACAGTTAGAAGTAATGAATCTATGCAACATGGAGTAATAAATTTATTATTTTTATATTTACTTGAAAAATAATTTTTAATTTTTCTAGCTTTAATTTCTCCATGTAGAAACTCTGACTAACGGAGTTGATTTCCACTCTAAAATCATCTCATTTCCCAGGTCTCCCCCGATCTTTACTCCATAAGAACTTTGCTTGTCTTCCACCATTTCTCTAGCTTCCTCCAGGTTCACTCTGCTCACCCTCCATCCTTCTAACCCATTTCCCAGCTCAAGATTGCAACCTTGCTTTATCTCCACCCACTTTTGGTACCAATCCTGGGAAGAGATGTAAGGTGCCACGAACAGACACTCCAATGCCATTCTTGCTTCTGTGAGATGAACTGGGAATTTGGACTCGATTGAATCAAGCAGGGCTTTGTAATGCGCCATATGCCCTTCGAAAAATGATCCGAAATCGGAACTGTTCTTCAAGTTTTCACAGGAATCACCATCACCAAAAGTAATAATTCCCCTGCTGCTGGAGTTGCAGAAGGCAGAATTGGCCAACAAGGCTTTGGCTACCCTTAGGAACTGTTCAACAAGCTGTCTGCTCCTTGCCCTTCCCATGTGTGGAAGTCTGAGCATGCTGTTGAAGACTAACCATTCTTTCCCACCACCTCTTTTATTTGCCTTCTTTTCCTCATTCACCAAATCTTCAATTCCCATCTCCTCTACCTTCAAGTTTAGACCAAAGTATCTTGCATGATCAAGAAGTCTCCTTTTCGCCGCATCGAAACTCCAGACCATGGGAGCCCAATTGCAGTCATCCTTTTTCCATTTTATTGCTGTCAATCTCACTGCCTTTTGTTGGTGTGCCAAGGCCTCAATCAATGGAGGCCATTGAATGCCTTCCCCAAGATCGAAGTCCACTATGTGTATTGTCTCTGCATCAGCTGGAATAGCTTCAAGGATTGCTGAATTGGCAGCAAAGTGAGCAAATCTCCCATATGGGAAAATTTGGTAGAATGCCCTGAAAGCTGCCTCAAAATTCCTGCAGGATTCTCGTTTTATATAATCCCCTTGCTTCTCAAGATCTTGGCATAGATTAAAGGCGAGACACTCCAAGGCTTCACCAGCTGGGCTAACTTTCTCGCTTACACATCTCATGATCACATCTGCAAGCTCACTCTGTCCTCCATCCATGGCTTCTCCATAAGCCTTGAGTAAATGAAAGAGACTCACTTGATTTTCAAGCTGTAGCTCTTCCCCTGGTAATTCAAGTGTTGACTGTGGAATTGGTGTGGTGTCCATGGATGCTTCACTTGATTTTATTGAAGGGCTAGGACTCCAAACATTTTCCCCTTCACTGGATAGCTCCTGTGAAGAAGAATTTCCCTCGCTCTCGCAGAATATAAGCTCCATGTCCTTGATGAGATTAGGCTCAAAGCCCTCCATCAAAAAATCCTCAACGCGAGGTACCTTGACTTGGACGTCATCGGAAGAAACTGGGGATTGGACAGACTGATCACCATTGAAAACTGCAGGAAACATTGAGGAAATATCATAGATATCCTCATTGTTGGCAAACGAAGAAGAGAATTGACAGGCATCAACATACGCATCCATGTCAGTACCATAGAAACCAAGTTGGTCAAGATTAGCTGAGCTTATGACCCTGTAGAATGGCCATGAAGACTGGAAAACTTCTGGTTGCATCATCTTTAATTTTGATGAAAGATTTAATTAATTGTTAGGTAGAAAAGAAGAGTTAATTTGTTGTTGCTGCTTCTGATCATTTTTTAGCACAAGATTAGTGCGTATTTATACAAAGATTAGAGAACAATATAGAGACAGATTAGCATAATAGAATATGATAGCAGGAAATGAACATTAAATTAAAAAAATAAATGGTCCTGCCAATCATTCTCACAGGCTTTCTATAGAGTTTTATTCCTATCAAGTTACCAGCCGAGCCTTCCTTTCTTTGTATTTGTAGCCTCTTAAGGACATAGTATATTCTTCATGCATATCCATTTATTTAGATACTACTATTTTAATCCAAGAGGTTAGGTTAATTAATAATTTAAATTTCGAAGTAATTACCTTACACTATAATTACTTTGTCTTGCACGTATATTTCCAATGGGGCAACATTTCCCAGCCTTTTCCTTAATTCTTCCCACATAGATGTGTAAGATTTAATCTATTCTCTTGGAAGAAAGCAAGGTAATGGAGTATATAATGCAGAATATCTATATATCTTTGAAGAGGGCTTAGGTTGTTGAAACGATTATTTTTTAAAGCATTTTTTTTAAAAAATATTAAAATAATATTTTATTATATATAAGTATTAATTTTTTTATTCACAATTATATTTTTATTCGATATAAAAAAACACACTAATAATACCTACACATTAATTTTTTTGTATTATAAAAAAATTATTCGATCTGCAGCAAGACAAGTTAAATTGAGGCATCAACACTTTATTTTTTGTATTTATTGACGCATATTGTTCTTAATATATTTAATTAAATTCATGCATAGGCTTTTTTTATTTATAAATAGAATTAAAAAGCTTGCATATTTATTTATTTTATTGAAAAGCTTGTGTATTGTTTTTAATGTTTATAAATTAAATTTCTTGGGGTAATTTATTCAAACAAATTTAGACGTCCTCTTCCACGAGCCTTGGAGTCATCAAAATATTTTCCTACTAAGAAAAGACAAGCAAATATACAGTAAATTTCTTTTGGGGTCTGATATATATATATATATATATAAGCTACA
Organism: Populus deltoides; assembly: GCA_015852605.2. Taxonomy (NCBI): domain Eukaryota; kingdom Viridiplantae; phylum Streptophyta; class Magnoliopsida; order Malpighiales; family Salicaceae; genus Populus; species Populus deltoides. The sequence goes on along the minus strand of CM027585.2, from coordinate 1,881,274 downwards.
TTATTAATTACTTTGATGACGTAATTTATTACGGTGGAATGAGACTAGCTAGCTACGTGTTTTTACCATCTTCCTGTCTGTAAAAAGAAATATTTCTTCTCTGTTTTCTCAGATATTTGAGAATGTCAAATGCTTTCTAAATTACCCATCGACCTCACTTAAATATATATTAAAGAAGAAATTACGGTCCATCAACTTTCTTTTTTTATATATAACAATTGATGATGTTAATAGTAAATAGTTACTAAGACAGGGAAGTAGTATTTTTACAACAAGATTACCTTTCGTTATAAATTTGAGGAGTTTGCCTGTTCTTGCTTGTCGTAGCTCAAAATCTTACTAGTCATATATAGTTGTTAAGCTTGACATAAAACTTTGGTTATAACTAGGGTGAATTGACCTAAATTAATAAAATTAAAATGAAATTATTTTAAAAAAAAATAATCATTTTGGTTGGGTCACGGGTTAACTTCAAAATAAATAAGATTAAAATAAATTTTTAACTTGATTTAAGCTAGAAAACAGGTTAGTGGAGTCACGAGTTGATTTGTTGAGCAGTGTTTAATATCATGAATTTATAAATATATAAAGTTTAATAATATCATTAAATTAAAAAATTATGAATTGTAAATTGATAAATATTGAAATTGACGGCTCATAATTTAATTGAACGTTTAATAATTGAACGCTTCATGTAAATTTCTCGTTGTTTTAAGTTTTTGTCTTTTCATGCTCCCCATGTGATTGCGTTCTAACAACACATTTATTGGATAATCATTAAATTAAAATTAAAATCACATCTAAACACACAAAGATTTGCGTGGCACTGATCATTAATTACTTAATTTAGCTCAATAATTATATTTAATTCTTTATGGAATTCGTTACATCATCTCATTATTTTAATTACTTTGTAGTGCGATATAATTGGCTAACTAACCCTTAATTTACTTGAACACTTTAACCCCTCAAAGTGGCATAAAATTTATAAATTAATTAATTACTAATCGGGTGTTCAAGCCGAGTCAACCGGATTGTAAATTAATTACTAAATCTTCTGCATTTAACTAGGTTAATTTCAAAATCAATTTAAATCAGTTTCCGATCATATGGATTTATTCATCCGGTGGACCAACCAGGCTCGGATTAAATAACTATAATATAGTTTTTTTCAGGGCGTGCGTGCGAAATGCTATGTAGTTGAGGGAGGAACGTCTCTGCCAAACAATTTTGTCATTTCTTTGACTTTATAGACCAATGAGAGAAGAAGCCTTGTCATGAATAGTGCCATAATATGTAACCTAGTAACTGTCGTGACTCTTTCTTCCTGCTTCCACTGCCACCACACGGGATCTTTCCCTGTTGCTTTAAGTCGGACATGCTTTGTTTCCACACACAATGGATAAGCATCGACTTGCTGATTAATTCATTTATTTAGCAAATAAAACCATTCTTAATTTGATTGACCAATACCATTCCTTGTACGATAATTATGATTGCGATTGATTAATTTTCAATAAACATGTTTTCCTATACTTTATATTTCAAAAATATAATAATTCAATTAGAAATCAAGACAATAATTAACATCCATCCTATGTTTCTAAGATTTGTTGGGACTCTTTTGCTTTTTTTTTTTTTGAAAAACAAATGTGGTTGATCTTTATATCATAAAGTTTGCTCGAGAAAACATGTTCTTTTAAATTTTAATTTTATTTTTATTTTTATTAAAAATTATTTTTTTATATTTTTAGATTATTTGGAAATGTTAATCCCAAAAATAAATTTTAAAAAATAAAAAAATATATATTATTTTAATATATTTCTAAATAAAAAAATACTTCAGAATACAACAGCTATCACAGTTCTACCACTAATTATCCCTGCCATATAATAAATCTCTCCAGGTTCTTAATTCTTGGTATAAAGTTTTGTAACCTTTATACCAATACCTTCTGCTAGTTGAGCTGGGAAATAATTACGTTTGCTACTAATACACAAAAAACATGATCTCTAAAGGAAAAAATATATATAAAAAAAATAAGGGATTTCCTAATTCCACTCTTTGTTTTAAATTAATTAATAAATAAACTTAATCAAGCCATTATCATAATCCAATTAGCTGTTTCCGAACTAATTAATTGTGATTTCTTAGGATAAGATGAAGATTTCAATCTCTTGATAAACCAAAGTTTTATTTGTTGCATATACAGTGTACGTATTTTTATAATTTATACGTACCCTAAGAATTGTATTATACCGATTTCGATGTAGTTATATATAGCAACCCTTTGGGATTCTTAATTTGTTGCATAGTCATGTTAGAATGGTATCGTTTATTTTCAAAATATTTTTATTTATAAATGTTAAATTAAAATTATTTAAAAATACAAAAAAATAATTTAAAATATATATATATATATATATCTTTTTTTCTTTTTAAAACAAAAAAACTAATAGATTCTTCATCTAACTAGCTCTTTGTATTTTACCTCGGAGCCCTGCATCACAAAATCATTGCAAATCTAACAAAACAACAAGAGAGAGATCGTTTGTTCATTAAGAAAGATCTGTACAGTTTAACAGTCTTGTTCTAATCGGAAATGTTTTTGTCTGTGATATATATATCCTATGATCTGCCATGGTTAATTTAGGAACAAAAATGGCCTGAGAATTAATCAATTAGTCAATGAATGAAACAAGATCAAACATTAATTATAGAAATTAATCCCAACATGCATTACCAAAGATTTCATTATCTTAAATATTGGATTATGTGGACTCCATTAAATATTGGATTCCATCATGATACAGATAATTTATACATCAAACACATGGGGGAATTCTTCAATATAAATTCATATTTAATTTCCAAGTTTGAATATATAAAAAGAAAGAAAAATAATGTGAATATATAAAATTAGTCTATTTTATAAGTTGTCGCCGTTATTTTAAAACATGGATTAGTCAGGCATGTCGATCCAGGATATGGACTGATATGGATTAACAAAATAGGAAAAAATTAGTCAATTCAAAGTCTAAACCAGTCCTAGATATAAAAAAAAATCATGATTGGCCCCATCAAAACTCGATCATCAACTTCTTGATTTTATTTTTTAAAAAACAATTGATCAAAATTAGCCTTAAATCATGTTTTAAGATTATAGTTGCTATTGAGTTGTCTTTTTTTTTTTTTCTTATGAAATCAAGATTAATATATATATATATAAAAGATAAAGGAAATTCTGAGCAGAAAAAGCAAAACTTTAACTACATAGATTGTAGCCATGGTCAGAGTCTATCGACAAGGAAAAAAATAAGAAACAAACAGTCTTATTAACAGAGCAACAACACAAAAAAAAACTAATTTTTTACTTCTGGGTAGTCTAAAAATATTTATACAAAATAAAGAAAAACTAAAAATGTCAACACACTTTCAAATCAAAGCAACAAATCCGTTCATACTAATCAATTTCTACAAACATGTATGTAGATAGATAGTATTAAAATTCTGTAATTATATTTTATTTAATTCCCAATTAATAAAATTAATTAATCATCAATGTCTTCTTTTGTCATGCATGATGCATGGAGAGATTGTCGAATATTCTTTTTTGGGATTGCATGAGGAAAAATACATGTGGAGGGGTGCGCCCCTCCCCCGACGTCAATGATTAAAATTTTGAAATATTTATTTTATTAACTAATTAAATCGTAAGCCAATTAGAGACATTCGTTTCCCATGCCACCTGAGGAGGTGTCCAATCTAGTGACAAATTAAACAAAGTGTTGGTGTATTCCCTCCTCTGCGGTCACAATGGTATCTGCCTTCATGCATGGACTTATGTTAAAATATTATTTTAATATATTAATAGATTTTTTTCAGAGATTTTAATTATTATGGTGCAGTATGTTTTTTAAAATATTTTTTATTTTAAAATATATTAAAATAATATTTTTAAATTATGTTATTTTTGAAATTAATATATTAAAATAATAATAAAAATACTAAAAAATATTAATTTAAAAATTTTACAGAACAAAATTTAAAAATTTAAAAATATATAGCCTAACTACACTCCCAAACAATGAAGAAATTGATAAGCATGAAGAACTATGGTTTACCTTCAATGTCTTTCATGTTAATAGCCAGCAATTTGAGTGATTGCTATAATATATATTAATAGCTCAATATTATAGAATATTGTGGTTCATTTACTTTTTAAAAATGTTTTTAAATTTAAAATTAATGTATCAAAGTAATATAATATATATATATATATATTAATTAAAATCATCTAAAAATACATGAAAATCATCAATTTAATGTATTTTTAGATAATAAATAATTTAAAATACACTTTTAAAAAATAGATTGGAACATAAAAATAAATATTCACTAGTTTGCAGTAAAAATAGATACACAAAAGATATTTTACTTTATTACAAATTGGGTGTAGAAAGTGTTCGTTCTATCTTTAAATTTGCTTAAAATTCAAATAACATGCTTACAATTTAATGATTTTATCAAAATATTCTCTTAACTTTTTTTATCCATAAGAATTATTTTGTTGTTTTGATAAATTAAAGGTACGTAATATTGTTATTGTTGCTGATGTACAATTAATATTAATTAATGTTAATTAGTTACCGGAAAGAAAAGATTTCAGTCGACATTAATTATGCCATCGACAGTTATGGCCTGTGAATATGATTCATCGATCGATTTGTTGATATAGAAATAATAATAATTAATTTAGTGCAATTAATTAACAATAATATTTAAGTGGGAAATTAGATGGATAAGATTAAGAGAGAGTGATGGCAACATTTGCAGCCCAAAGTCTTCTTGCATGCATTGTTTTGTTCTCCTATAGTTGTTGAACCATTAACGTAATAACTATGTTTTTTTTTTATTTCTTTGTTTATGCCATTAATGTCCAGCTGCCACAGGATCTCCGACATGCCCCCTTAAATCAAACAACAAATATAGCATTGATCTTCCCTAGTCTCTTATCTTATTCTAGTTGTTTGTTTATGAAGGAGATTAGGTGACTTTTTCCTCATGGAAACCTTATCCGAACCCTTTTTTTTTTTTTTTAATATAATGAAATATTCATTACCTTTTTCGAGCTAGAATTTGTCGTCAAACTAATCCACAAAACGAGCACTCCCCTTTGAGATGTGTAGCACTGATTAGTAAGTTATAGCATAATTTTTAGATGAGGTAAACGTTTTTGTATAGAAGAGAAGAAAATAAGGGAGATAGACAAGACATGTCTCCATGAACTTCTATTTTAAAAGAATAAATTCATGCCAAAATTATCCTAGAAAAATATTTATTTTAAGTTTTTGTCTCCTTCATTCCAACCAAACATGTTGTATTCCTTTTATCTTGGGATATTAATCAAGCATAATCATAATCAATTAAAAGATATATTTAGTAGTTTAATCTTATTAATAAGTGATCATCAAGGGTGGCAAATCAATCACAAACTGGTCATGAAATTTCAAATTTGAAACCCAAATTTGAGATTTTGGTAAAAAATTTTTATGACAATATATTCGACTTTTTTTTTTTTTTGGGCAATGATGCTCGATCTCAAGGGTTGAGATCATACAAAAAGAGATCCCTATAAAGGAAGTAATTAATTCGGATATAAATTCAGGTCTTCCCTTATGAAAAAGAAAAGCATAATATATAGTGAAACTAATTTACAATATTACTCTATTTTTTGATAGTATATGGTGATAGTGTGTATGATTATATAAGATCAAGTTGCTTCAAACTTCCAAACTTGTTAGCAATCATTAATTATTGGTGAGTATGGAATATGGATTCAGCCTATAATTTAGTCCTTAACCCTTCATTAATTGGTTTGAACTTTGAATTTTGCATGCCTAAATACGTTGCCTGAACTTTTGGTAACTAAGATAGAAAAGGCCAAAGCATGAATCTACCTACCTATACCTCCACATTAATTAATTAACAAACATAAATTTAGTGTTTTGAACGTTGCATGAAATCATGAGAAAAATCCTTTTGACAATATTATTTTACAAGAAAGGACAGCTTAACTAAAGTTAATATTAACCTTAATTCGATTGGATAACCATCAATCACAGTAAAGAAAAACAACAAATTAATTGACTTCGTGAGATTAAGATGTGTTTGCCTCTGTTAAGACAGTGCCGGATAAGGTGCAGAATTTCAATTAGACGGGAGATCGATCGAATTCCTCAAGGGAATGAAAATTTATCTTCGCTTATTTTCTATATATAATCCAACTCCATAATTATAGTTAATGTTCTCATCATCATCCAAGTTGTCAAACAAGGTGGTTTAATTGATCTCAGCCCTTCTTAGTTAGCCAATCAATATGAGAGACTCTGAGTTCTTTCAGCTTCCAAGCCCACAATGCTACTCTAACAACATACAAGGGCATGACTATTTATATTTTGAACCAGCCATGGATGCTGATATACACCATTTTGAGTTGGTAGATTTTCTTGTTGATTTTGATTTAATGAATATTGATGAATATTCACCGCTTGATTTTGCGGAGTTTGAGCTCATTTGGAGGGACCAAAACGGGTACTTGTCAAAGGGGCTCGAGGAAAGTTGTTCTTTTCAACCATATATATTCTAGTGAAGGTAAGGTGACCGAAAAATGCAGCCCTGACCATCCACTATTTGGACTCCTGGTGCAATATCAATATCAACCATGGATGCTTCTTTGATCCAGCAACCACTAACCTTGACAACAGGAGACATGGAGATTGATAATCAACTTAGTGTGCATCATCTAGTCAAGGCTTACAAAGAAGCCATGGAGAACAAAGAGGCAGAACTTGCAGAAGTGCTCACGAGAAGGATTAGTAAGAAAGTTGGTCCAACGGGGGAGATAGAGGAGCACCTTTTGTATTACTCATTTCAACCCTTAGACAAGAAAACAGATTATCTTACACAAGAATCTGCTAAGAACTTTGATAGGGCTTTGGAGGCATTCTATAAGATTTTCCCCGATGGGATGATTTCTCATTTCACAGCTAACTCGGTCATTCTTGAGGCCAAGCCTCGTGATGCTGACGTTCTACACATAATAGACTTTGATATGGGAGAAGGGATGCAGTGGCCTTCAATGATCATGGCTCTTGGTCGAAAACAAAAGGAGCTACAAGCACAACAATACTATGGTCATATTCCACACTACACGACCCTAAAATTCACAGCAATCAAGTGGAAAGACGAGGGTTCTGGTCATCATGTACCCTAAAATACCACGGTGCGTGCACTGGGAAAAGCTAATTAATTTCACGGCAACAGTGTCCAAGGATAGTGCAAAGCGGGAAGAGATGAAGAAAAACTTACTTGTGGTCTGCTGCTCCTGAAGGTGAAGACGAAATTGAGGGCAGTTGGTGCTTGAACCACGCTTGGCAGGGCAGCCTTCCTCCCTTCCTTGCGATCTCCTGCCCCTATTCCTGTTGCTAATGACCCGAGGCTGAAAGTGAAGGGCGAATGACCGAAACTGATCCAATGCATGCAGCTTCTCTTTTTTATTTGCTTGCGTTTTGAGACCAAGGCAGGACTAGAAACACTGATCCCTGTTTTCTTCGATCCCCTTTTCTTCTTTCTTTTCTTCTTGTTTCGGATTTGCAGGGAGCGATCAAGAAAACGGTGATGTTAATCGTTGGTTTTCTGGATTTTATGTTTGCGATTGTCTCTGTTTTTGGTCTGTGCATTTTTCCTCTGTTTTTGGGTTTCTATTTTTCTGCTCCTCGGTGTTTTTCATTCATTTGGCCTCCCCGCCGTTCTATGATTCCTTCTCTTTTTATAAGACCAAAATCGGTGGTAACGGTCGGCCTCCTAAATGCCCTGTAACCGACCCTTTAAGTACCTTCAATGATGAAACGTAAGTGGTGGCTGCCAACGGATGAAACATCTCTGTCATTAATGACGGAGTCATTGCAGAGGAAGAAGACGGTGAACAGTCGCTGCAAAACTACTCCGTTTTCCAGTTCTAAAGGTTGCTTTCAATTTGGTCCTTGTAATTCTTGTAATTTTGCAATCAAGCCCCTGGTTAAAATGTAATTGGATCCTTGCATTTCCGCGCCATTTTTAAGCTGGTTCTTGGATTTTAATTTTTGCAATTTGGACCCCAATTAAACTCCAAACTTTGATATTTCTTCAATTAAGTCCCTGATTTCATTAATTTAATTAAATCCAAGTCCAATTAAGTCTAATACTTATCAATTCTCCAATTAAGCCCTTGATTTGATTAATCAAATTAATTCCAAGCTTCATTAAGTCTCAAAACTTATCAATTCTCCAATTAAACCCTTGATTGGATTAATTAGATTAATTACAAAGTTTAATTAAACCTCAAAACTTCCAATAATGTTGTCCTTAACCCAAATTTTAATTCATTCTTAATTTATTTTATTTTACTTATTTTTCATTATTATTTTTTTTAATTCTTTTCAGTAAATAAAATAATAATAATAATAATTAAAATAAAAAGGTCAAAAATTAGATTATTACAAGATGCATGTGATTCCTGAAAACTAAACTATCAATTGAATTGGAAAGAGATTGGAATCATTGATTGCACAGGACAAAAATATTTGCAATAGCGGTCAAATGTGCTAACAGGAACATACCCTCCTCCCTTCATTTATTCCCTACAAGACTTTATGCAATTTAATGGAATCCTAATATTGTAGTTCTAGAACCAGTAGAATCAATGATTTTACTTTTAGGAAGAAGGAAGAGTTAGAGAAGTTGCTTGTTGGGCAATCTTACGTGTGGTTCTTGTTCTCAATCTTGCTTGAAAGGTTTTTGCTTGGGGGGGCTTTTTCAAAGGTAAAATCACTTTGAATTTCCCCCCCGATGGCGGCCGGGTAACACGGATTTCAGTCTTTCCAGCCAGCCAAAAATGCCAGTCAACAATCACTGATTGATAAATAAGCTCAATAATTATCACTCCATGGCCGCATACCTTTCCATATGATACTGCCAGTTAACAAATGGAAATGAGCTCAGTAATTTTATTCTTTTAGTCATCAATCACTGATTGATAAATAATTAGCAGTGCTTCTATAATACCTTGAATGGCTTGTTGTCAGAACGAAAAACGATTCCTGGTATATCATGCAGCCAAAATGGCAAACCTCTGCAAAGAAATAAATATTCATCAGGTAAACACTCTTTGTCTCGACGATGAATGCTGTATTTATATACAAGGGAGAAATACAATTTTTAATATATCTAATAATTTTTCCTAAATTTACTTACCCATAAGTCCATTCACTCTCGATGAAGGGTCCGATCCTAAGACAAACATAAAGTCCCTGCGCATGAACTTCTTTAATGAACCTCACCAAATCCTTTCTTCCACTAAAATCATACTGCATTGGCACCGCGAATGTTGGTATCAGTACAAATAATTTAGATGATACTGCGGTATATTTATTATTTTTTAAAATTTATTTTTAATATTAATATATCAAAACAATTAAAAAAATTACAAAATAATTAATTTTTTTAAAATAAATTTTTAAACAATACAGCCACGCTATGACTTTGGTCCATGTTGAGAAATTAATCGATGGTCACCTGTCCTTGTTGGGGTTCGTGGAGATTCCAAAACACGTAAGGGTGGCGCATCTAAACCTCCTGCTCTGGCCTTGGAAATTAAATATGGCCACATCTGCAAATCCACGTCATCATAACATTACTAACGCAGACTACAGATCGTCTATGAGAAATTCATTTTTCCACGACATGTGACATGTCGTTTGTAATTCGGACGTGAGGTCGTGCTCTTTACGATCCAACATGTAAGACTCGTCGTCTACGTGGATAAGATTGTTGTTCGCAATCCAACAGATGAGCGCCATCTGTAAGTCAGACGTTCATGTTGGAATTTTACCTACTATTTTTTGACCGTGACAAATCTCCATTTGTTATATTTATGGAATGTGTAATTAGGGGATTGGTTCAAGAGATTTTGGTCCACGAGTTGACCGCGAAACTATTAGAGTGAGTATCCATGAAAGAGGGAAGAACGTGGAAAAGTAATAAAACAAACTCAGCGCATTAAGGGAAATAAATATTGTATCTCATGAAATTCAGCATTCAGAATATACCGAAGTGTTGAAGGCGGGATTAGCTTTTATTATTATTTTGAAATTTGTTGTACTTTATTATATTATTGATAAAATCATTTAAATTGAAATTATCATTGAATATATAATCTAAATCAGTTTTTTTTTTTAAATAAATTAATTTAAATAAAACTAAATAGATTTCTTAAGGAATGAATTATTTTCTCAAAAACATACAAATATTATAAAAAACATAATTAAAAAAGTAACAATAATCAAAACATTATATAAAAAACATAATTAGAAAAGAAAATATTGCTGATCCTCCAGTCTTCGGATTGAATTTAAAGGAGGTCTAGCAAGAAAAACAGCAGTGGTGGTTAGGTAAAAAACCATTCACGCTAGAAATTGAAAGCCTCAGACCAACAAGGTTTCTTGAATTTTCAAGTCTTTCCATCCAGCCAAAAATGCCACGAAAAATCTTCTTTGGGTGTACTGTTCATGCATTCCATCCTTTTGTCTAGGCAGCTTTGATATTTAATTTATTCTTTGCCTGTCCTACGCCACATGTTCTTGAGATAGGCTTGGACAATTTCAAGTCTTTATATCTTCCCAGTCATCTTGGGGGGTTCTCACGAGCTCCATCTTTTTGCTTAAACACTATTCTTGTCTCAAAAGTTAATTTCCTAGTTGCAAGTTTATCAAGATTCCATGGCCTCCACGATTTGTTTGTTAGTGTTGTTCTTGTTCATTTCTATGATTGTTGAGGCTCAAAGTGTAGAGTTCATCTTCAATGGATTCAATGAAAGTGAAAAAAACCTCTCAATTGATGGAGCTTCTATTATGATCAAGCCTAGTGGTTTACTAAGGCTCACCAACAAAACACAATATGCTGTAGGGCATGCATTTTATTCCAAACCAATACAGATGCTTGACACAAGTTCAAATTCTTCTCCAAATGTTTCATCTTTCAGCACAACCTTTGTCTTTCAGATAGTCTCTCCAAAAGGAAAAGGAGGCGGCTTCGGCCTTGCTTTTGCCTTAGCTCCCTCCACCCAGCTTCCCGGGGCTGACGCGGAGCATTACCTAGGTCTTTTCAACTCTTCAAATGATGGTAATAGCTCGAACCATATTTTTGCTGTTGAATTTGACACGGTTAATGGGTTCAACGAGAATTCAGACACTGAAGGAAATCATGTCGGAGTCAACATTAACAGCATGCGTTCGAACTCATCGAGGGCAGCTTCCTATAGCGAGGATGACAACGCAAGCCTGTTTGAAGATTTGATGTTGGAGAGTGGTGAACCTATTCAAGCCTGGATAGAATATGATGGCGTGGCTAAACTTGTTAATGTAACAATAGGTCCCATGGGGCTAGGCAAACCGATTCAACCACTTATTTCTTATCGCGTAGATCTAAGCACAGTTGTTAAGGATAGCATGTATGCTGGTTTCTCTTCCTCTACTGGTAAAAAAGACAAGCTCTCATTACATACTGGGATGGAGTTTTTCCACTGAAGGAGCAGCCCGTCCGCTCGATCTTTCTCGACTTCCCGTCGCACCACTATTTGAGGACAGTTCATCCTCTTTCCAACCCTCAGTGATTGCTATTATCGCTTGTTTATGCGGTGTGACCACTATTCTGTTTGCAATACTGTTCTTTCATGCTGTGTACAGAAAGTGGCCTCAGTCTGAGGCTCTTGAAGACTGGGAAATGGATTGTCCACACAGGTTTCGCTATCAGGATCTACATACGGCAACTAAGGGTTTTAAAAAGAGTGAGATAATTGGGGCTGGTGGGTTTGGTGCGGTGTACAAAGGTAGATTGCCCACAAACGGAAATGAAGTTGCTGTTAAGAGGATCACTACCAATTCAATCCAGGGTTTGAGAGGATTCACTGCGGAGATCGAGAGCCTGGGACGTTTACGGCACAAGAACTTGGTGAATCTCCAAGGATGGTGTAAGAGAAATAATGACCTCCTCGTGGTTTATGACTACATCCCAAATGGATCCCTTGCCGGTCTCCTTTTCAGTCGGGGAAACAACTTTGTACTGAGCTGGGAGCAAAGATTCAATATTGTTAGAGGCATTGCAGCAGGGCTTTTGTATCTGCATGAGGAATGGGAACAGGTGGTGATTCACAGAGATGTCAAGTCAAGCAATGTCCTGATAGATGCAGGAATGAACGGGCGGTTAGGAGACTTTGGTCTAGCCAGGTTGTATGATCATGGCACCATGTCGCACACCACAAATATTGTTGGCACGGTAGGGTATATCGCACCTGAATTGACACGGACCGGTCAGGCTTCTACCAGTTCCGATGTGTACGCATACGGTATTTTGCTCCTTGAAGTGGCTTGTGGCAGAAAGCCCGTTGAAACGAGTAACTTCATCCTGACAGATTTCGTGATTGAATGCCATCAAAAGGGTAGAGTTCTTGATGCAGCTGATCCAGAGCTGAACTCTGCCTTCGTGGTCAAGGAAATGGAGGTGGTGCTGGGGTTGGGTCTTCTGTGTTCTCATCACAAGCCTGAAGCCAGGCCAACCATGAGAGAAGTCATACGGTATCTCAACTGGGAAGACAAGCTCCCAGTGATTGATGATCTGGGCTCTTCTGATTCTCCATGTAGGAGCGCAAGATATATGGGAGAGGTTTCCATTGAAATGATCACAAGTTCCATAGATGCTGGCAGATAGCAGAATCCATCCTCCTCCTGTTTCTTCCCCGTCAACAGCCTTTTTAGCTTACAGTTTTATGTACGTTGACAAGGGTTAATTTTCAAGTTTTGTATTGCTTCCATCATTAACCATTTATTCCCTCCCAATAATGCAGAACAGTACATTGATTCTTGACTTTGTGATCATGATTTTAATTTGGTCTGAACTCAACTTGCATGGGTTTACCAAAAGCGCCAACACGTTGTTTCCACCGGTATAATAGAATATTAGAATATTTATTCCGGTTGGCTTTGTATTTTAAAAATATTTTAAAAAAAATTAATTTTTTTTATTTTTTTGTTTTAAAATAAGTTTTTTAGTGTTTTTATATTATTTTAATATACTGATATTAAAAATGATTTTTAAAAAATATAAAAATATTATTTTAATATATTTTTAAATAAAAATTATTTTAAAAAATAATCAGAACCATATTCTTAAAACAACTTAAATTCATGACTCAAGGAAGCCCTTCGTCCAGTATTTTAATAATCACAATTCACAACAATTGCTTCTGTCTTTTGCTAGAATTTTATGTTGAATTGGAAGTCACACTGAAAATAAAATATATATGACCAAATCATAAATAGAATAATATTTTATTGAGTAAAATGCAATAGTTCCTGGTCTAAAATACTGAAAAATAAATTTATATTGGTTTGGAAAAACACAGATTTTCCATATTTTTTCTTTATGAAGTTTTCATTTTTTCAAAAAGAAAGCGTAAAATGATCAATAATGAAATTTTAATATATATACATGCAAGGTTATTAAAATCAGGAATTAACTAGTAAAATTATATAATTTTATAAATTAACATGTATATAATATATAAAATCAAGTTAAAAACTTGAAAACTCAATCAAACTCGGTCCAATCAATAAACTCGAATGGAGTTTACCAGTTTACCAAAAGCAAAAACATTAATTGACTCCTCTTATAAAATAAGGATAGGGCTCTCAAGTAATGATGTAATATTTATTTCTCTGCCTCATGTACGGGTTTTTGCTTCTTATTCTCTGCAATGATCGATCAGCATCATTCTTGCCCCTTTCTTTCTCCGACAAGTTTACTCTGCACTTAAATTGTTGCGCCCAACTGTTGTTCAGCTAAAGGGTGAATAAAAAAAATAAAAAAATCAATTAAATTAAAAAAACTAAAAAAATATAATAGAAAAAATCGAACCATGAAAAAAAACCGATTAAACCGATTAGAATTTTTAAAAACTAACCGGTTCAGTTTTGGTTTTATAAGCCTAAAACCGAAAAAAAAATCCGAACCTAAACCGAAAAAAACTGAAAAAAACCGAGCTAAACAAAAAAATAGAGTCAAACTGAAAAAACCGAGTCAAACTGAAAAAAACTAGTTTTTGTTCTAAAATAACCGAATCGAAACCGGTCGGTTTGAAACAGTTTCGGTTCGGTTTTGGTTTTTTTTAAATCGGTTTGGTTACTTTTTTTTGATAAAAATCAAACCGAAACGAAAATAATCACTCATGGTTTAGCTGTTGTGTTGCCGTGAAAACTAGCAAAAACCAGAGTTCTAATATCAAATGTCTAGATTCCAGTATCACTACAAGATTTCACAGATTTACCGACGAAAAAATTCCGTCGGTGTGTGATTAGAAGTTCGTCGGTGATTTTTTTACCGACGTCATCACCGACAGATGACGGATTACTTCCGTTGGCTTTCCTTTCGTCGGTGATTCCCCCTTTCGCTGTTATATCGGTCGGAAAAAGAAAAAAACCATTTGCCGATGGTTTTACAGACAGAATTTGCGCGCCAAAAAAAAGATTCCCGCTTGAAATATACCGACGGATTTGTATTCCGTCGGTGATATTGTGATTGACCGACGGAAACCAACCGTCGGTAAATCTGTCGGTGAGTGTATGAAATACCGACCGAATATATTCATTTATAAATTCATCGGTACTAGTGGCAGCTACTGTTAAATGCCGACGGATTAATTCCGTCGATAAATCTGTCAGTGAGTGTTTAAAATACCGACCGAATTAATCCGTCGGTAAAATCCTTGGTAATAGTTTTTTTCTGAATTTGTTTTTAAAAAATTATTTAGGATATATAATATAAAACTATATAAATTAATGGTAATAGAAACCAATTACGCAAATAAAATTTATATTAAACATAAAAAAAAAAACAAAGTTAAATAATATTCATTACAAATTGAATATGTTTCAAGAAAAATATTAAATGAAGTTTTAAAGGTAAATAATGTTTATTACAAATTAATATAAAGGTGGAGCTGGAGGAGGAGGAGGAGATCCTGGAAGAGGCTGGTGGTTATACGGCCAAAAAAGATTAGGCGCACATGTTCCACTATTTGCCATGTTCATAATCATTTCGCGAAGCTGTTCATAAGCCATTTTTTGTTGTTCATAAGCCGCTTTTTATTGTTCATACTCCGCTTTTTGTTGTGCTTGAAACGTTTTGATTTGCTCAGACTCCACTCTTTATTCTGCTTTTTGTTGTGCATGAGACGTTTTGAGTTGTGCGTACTCCGCTGATAGGTTATTGTATTTCTCGATGAGCTGAGCCGTGTGTTGCTGCAAGGCCATGAATTCCTTAGATTGGGAGCTTGATATTGATTGGGAGCTCCCAACGGTTGAAACACTACGGGTCGACTGCAAGTTGTCGGTCGTATTGTAGGAGAGCCCGTAAACCTGATTTTTATCGGGTCCACCTAATGAGCCAATCACAACTTCTCATAAATATTAAATATTCATTATCATTTATCAACGTCCATACAAATTAAAATATATAAATTTACATAAATTACGCAATACCATTGACAAAAATTTAAACGGACCCATTAAGTAAGCTATTAATTATTTTAAAATAGCACATGTACTTCGGTAGTTCCATAAAGTTTTAACAGTTTACAAACAAATACAATCTTACAAAATCTAAAACAAACCATAACAGGTATAGAATTATACATTCATTTACTACAAGTTTGTTTGAGAAATAATAATAAAACATGTACATTTACTAACAAAATACATATACTAAAAAAAAGATAAAATTGACATTTAATTAAATGTTAAAATTTTAAAAGAAAGAATTACTTACAAAAATTGATAAAATCCTTCGTAAATCGAACACGGTCTTGTGACCACAAAACTTCAAGAAATATAACTTGTTGTGCTGATATGAGAGAGATTTTTGTTTGGGGGGGAGGGGGGGCTGGTTGTTTGCAGATGGGGAGAGTTGAGAATTAGGAAGAAGAAGGAGAAATAGGGGAGGAGAGGGTCGGTGGACATATATTTACTTTTACCGACGGTTTCACCGACGGAATATCTGTCGGTGAAACCGTCGATGATTCTGACGGAACAATCAACACGTCACCACACGGATCTGCCATTTCAGATCCGTCGGTGATTCCGTCGACAATATAAACGGCGATCGCTGTACGGGCTGTCTTTTTGAATCCATCAGTGATTTCGTCTGAAAAAATAACCAGTCAAAACCTCCACGTCAGCGACCCTTTTTTTTACGACGGAAACGTTTTCGTCCGTAATTCAGTCGGTAACTACCGACGGAAAATTTCCGTTGGTAGTTACCGACCAATTATCTGAGGAATGTTGTCCGTCGGTAATTTCGACCTCAAATTACCGACAGAAATATTTCGTCAGTAAATCCGTTGCTATTTAGCGAATTTCTGGTAGTGTACAAGACTATGTCTTTTTCAAGAGGAGAGGGACTGGAATGTAAGTTGTTGCATACAATTTCTGCACTTCTAGAACGCTTCTCAACGCCCAAAATCACCTAATAGATATTCAATAACCATAAATATTTTACCTTATCCCAACCCCTTTTTCTAATGAAATATTCATTACTTTTTTCGAGCTAAAATTAATCATCAAACTAATCCACAAAACGAACACTCCTAGAAACTAATTCATTACTTTTTTTAATGAAATATTGATTACTTCGAGGTGTGTAGCATAATTCTTAGATTAGGTAAACGTTTTTGTATACAAGAGAGGAAAATAATGGAGATAGACAAGACATGTGTCTCCATGAACTTTTCTTTTTTTCTCCTACTTCTATTTCAAAAGAATAAATTCATACCTAAATTATCCTAGAAAATAATGGAGATAGACAAGACATGTGTAGCACTAAGTCTTTTAATAAGTGATTATACAATTTGAGGGTCTCAAATCAAACACATACCTAAAGCTTCATGTTTGTGTATTCTGCATGCTGATAATGTTTTCCCTTTTCCTTTGCATTCTAATCATGGAGTGCACATTATTTAACGCGTCTGATATGTGTGCACTAGCTACTCTTTCGGTGTATTTGGCAACGTGTTGTTGATTGTATTTTTAAAAATTTTAAATTTAATTTTTTATTAAAAATTAAATTTTTAATGTTTTAAAATCGTTTTGATATGCTGATATCAAAAATTACTTGTAAAAACAAAAAAAATTATTTTAATACATTTCTAAATGAAAAGTAATTTGAACTGTCACCGCTATCATAATTAGCTACTCTTTCGGTGTATGGGCATAATGTTGAATACAACATAGTGATTTCTTCTCTCTACATTCCCAGTCTATCATAGTCCCAGTTTCCCTGATTTCTCATCTTGGTTTATTTGATTGCTCGTCCTGTAAGGGGAGGGGAAAAAAACAAAGAGAATATTGTTTACACGGGATGCTCCCGTGATTAAAATTTGAATTTTTTTTTAAGAATATATTTATCTTAAAAAAATATTAAATTAATACTTTTTAAAATGTATTTCAATAATTTTGATCTTTTAATAGAAAAAATAAAAAAAAAATTAATCATATCCTATACTACAATACAAAGACACGCTAGTACTATAAAAATTTAGTTAAGGATAAAAATGAAAAGATTGTTAAAAAGGAACGACCTTCTCAATTGAATATAAAAAACTTCAGTAAATATTTTAATTTTAATTGAATGAATCAACAAACAAAAACTATTTTAAGATTCTGTCAAAATCATATGCTTTGGAATTAATACATTAGGTAAGAACAAATTGTGGAGGTGCTTTTTATATACATGCATGCATAGATTTCAATAAGATTTTGTTTAGGAGTACTGTTTAGGAGTACAGTTGAGATTATGATTTAAAGTATTTTTTATTTAAAAATATATTAAAATAATATTTTTTTTATTTTTTAAAAATTATTTTTAAAATCAGCACATTAAAAACAATTTAAAAATATAAAAAATTTAATTTTTAATAAAAAAATTAAATTTTTTTAAAATATAAATTCAACCATATTTCCAAACATAACTATTTTATACTTTTAGTCTAAAATGCCGTCTGTCTTATATCTATCTAAATCATGCATTCCATGTCTTACAAGTCTTCTCAAAATAATTAAGTAATATTCTAAAAGGCATGGGAAAGCTAACTTTCCCCATCATTTTCTCATTATTAATATATTATATTATATTATATTATTCTATTTTATTTTATTGTAACATATCCTAAAAAGTATTGTAGCTGTCTTTTTTATTTTTATTTTTTTTAATAAATTTTTTTTGTTTAATTTAGTTTGTTAATGTTAATTTTTTATTTAGTTATCAAATTTTTATGACACGATTTTCGGGTTTGATGGGTTAACCTAGTTTGATAAGTTAACCCAGAATTTTTTTTTCTTTTTAATTAATTTTTTTCGTTTAGTTTAGTTTGTTAATGTTAAATTTCTTTCTATTTAATTATCAGACTTTCATGACATGTATTCCGGGCTTGACGGGTTAACTTGGTTTGACGGGTTAACCCAGTTAATTCTGGGTAAACCGGTCAATTTTTTTTTCTATTTAGTTATCAAACTTTCATGACACGGATCTCAGGTTTGACATGTTAACCTGATTTGAAAGGTTAACCCGATTAGTTCAGATTTTTTTTCTTTTTCTTCATTAGTTTTTTTTCATATTGGTTTCTTTTCTTTTTAATTAATCTATTTAGTTATCACACTTTTATGACACGACCTTATAGCCAAACTCACATCCAATGCTCTTGGGTTCGGTGTTGCAGCCAGACTTACTTAAACTTAAGTTATATAAGTTTAATATTATTATTAATATTATAAATATTACTCTTGGATCAAGCGTTACAGCTAAACCCAAGGTTTTTGGGTATATCTTTGCAGAAAGACATAACACTCTTAAATCTTAGCCTTTTTTGATATTTTTTATATACGAAAAAAATTAACCCGTGGCGTATGCCTTTGGGTTTTTTTTCCTTTTTCTTTTCCTTTTTAAGCCTTTTACTGTGGAATGCACAGTGTAGTCCACAGTGAAAAATCTTATGCCTTTAGTTTATTTTTTTTCTATAGTTTCTCAATATTAATTTTTTTCTTCATTAGTTTAACCCAGTTGATTCAAATTTTTTTTCTTTTTCTTCATTAGTTTTTGGCTTCCTGTAGGTGTTTTTTCTCTTTACTTTTTCCCTTTTAATTAATTTTTTTAATTTAGTTCATTAATATTAAATCTTTTTTCTATTTAGTTATCACACTTTCATGACACGGATCCCAGGTTTGACGAGTTAACTTGATTTGGCGGGTTAACCTAGTTAATTCAGATTTTTTTTATTTTTCTCATTAGTTATTTCTTCCGTTTTTATTTTTTAATATTGCATGCAGTCAACAGTGAAAAGACTGGTGCCTTTAGCTTTTTTTTATGCCTTTCACTGTGGACTGCACAGTACAGTCCACAATGAAAAGGCTGATGCCTTCTTTTTTTCTACTTTTTAATTAATTTTTTATTTAGTTTGTTGATATTAAATATTTTTCTATTTCGTTATCAAACTTTCATGACACGGATTCCTGGTTTGACGGGTTAGCCCAATTAATTATAGGTAACGCATCAGTTTTTTTTTTCTATTTAGTTATCAAACTTTTACGATGCGAATCCTAGGTTTGACGGATTAACCTAATTTGAAGGATTAACTTAGTTCATTCAGATTTTTGTTCCTTTTCTTCATTATTTTTTTTTTAAAAAAAAACTTATGGATTACTATAATGTTTCCCTACATGGCTTTTTTTTATGAATCTTTTCTTCCTTTTTGTTTCCAAAATAATCTTTGTCGATTTTGCTTCGTAGTTTTTTTTCTTTAAAACACTGTGGATTGTTGCAATATTTCCCCATACTGTTTTTGTTTTACTACAGTGTTTCTCCATATTTTTTTTAAAAAAATTATTTTTGTCGAATTTTCTTTTTAATATTGAGCTAGTTGAGAATTCAGCTTTAATTTTCCCCACATGTTTTTTCCTATTTGTTTTCTATTTTTTATTGCTTTTTTTTTTCCAAAATTGTCTTCTTCTTTCTTTGTGTATTTTTTTATTTTATTTTTTAAATATCGAGCTGTTGAGAATTTAGCTTTGCAGTTTTTTTCTTTAAAACACTATAGATTGCTACAGTGTTTCTCCACATGGTTTTTTTTCTTTTTTTATGATTTTTTTGTTTTTTTTCCAGAATAGTCTTTGCCAATTCTATTTTTTTCATATTGAGCTGGTTGAGAATTTAGCTTCGTGGTTTTTTTTCTTAAAAACACCATGGATTGCTACAGTGTTCCCCACATGAATTGTTTTTTGTTATGATTTTTTTCAAAATTATCTTTATCGATTTTATTATTTTAAACATTGAGCTGATTGAGAATTAAAACTGTAGATTTCCTCATGAAACACTATAGATTGCTATAGTGTTTCCATGCATGTTTTTTTCCCTTTTGATTTTTTTATGATTTTTTTTCAAAATTTTCTTTGTTTAATTTTGTAAATATTAATCTGGTTGAGAGTTTAGCTTTGTAGCTTTTTCCTTGAAAATGTTGTGGATTGCAACAGTTTTTCTACATATAATTTTCCAAGACTATTGGGTCTGGTATTGCAGCCAAACCCACTTAAACTTAGGTCATGCAAGTTTAATGTTATTATTAATATTATAAATATTACTCTTAGGTCATGCGTTACAGCCAAACCCAAGATTTTTGGGTATAGCTTCGCACAAAGACCTAACATTTTCAGATTTTAGTTTTTTTTCATATTTTTTATGCGAAACAAATTGACTTGCGACATCTCACGGGTCATGTAACTATTATATTTCTATAATTAATGGTTTACATAGGACAATCATGATAAGGCCAACAATTTCTCTATACAATCTTTTATTGTGTATTATTTTTTACTTATTTTTGTCATAGATTCTCAATTTTGTTAAAAAAATAAATTTTATCAATTTCTTCATCAATGCATTAGAAACTTCATGATAATAGCATGCGAGAAGTGTTATTTTGTTGTATGAAATAATATTTTTTATTTAAAAATATATTTTACATAAAAAAACTTTTATTTAGTTACATAAAAAAAAAACGTGTATGCGTAAAAAATAAATTTATTTGATTTGTTTATTCACTGACGTCAGAGTCAGGAATAAAAAAAACTGATTTAAATTTATTTTGTTTTTACAACTACGTGATATTTACCAACGCCAGAGTTGGAAATATCCGTAGTTAAATATTCACTGACGCAAGAGTCAGGAATATTACACGCAAAACCACCGTCATATAAACCAACAAAACATTAGCAATTTATGACAAAGTCAGCAATGCAGCCCGTCTTAGGCAGGACGCTTAAAGGGTGATAATATCTTCCCTTTTGCGTAATCAGTCTCGTACCATAGAATCTCTGTTGACCAGTTAAGGTTTTAGTTACTATAATACTAAGTGGCGACTCCTTAAACAAGACCATTCACCATCAAAGAATAGGATGCCAGAAATCCATTCTTTCCATGAAATATTATTTTTAAGGCCGCCACGATGTCGAGTGCGACACACGCCACATACAAATAGAAATTATCAAACACTACCCATTGCACATAATATTGTTGCTTCAGAACAAAAACAAGAACCTCCTAACATTGTTTTCTCTCAAGAACAAATGCAGAATCTACTCACCCTTGCAAATAACATTTCCAACTCAAAGCTATATAACACTGCTAAGGAACAAGTATCTGTATTAGGTATATCATTTTCTTGTCATACAAATTCTTCACCTCAGAACAATTTTCCTTAGATTCTTGATACAGGGGCAACAGATCACATGATCTACAACCCTATTCTTTTCGAGTCCATTATTCTGCCTAAAATACAAAACCAAGTTTATCTGCCAAATGGCCAAAAGGTGCCTATTGCCTTTACAAGGACGGTTAAATTCTCTCTCGATATCATTTTAAACAATGCTTTTTATGTACCTTCTTTCAATATTAATCTTATCTCTGTTTCAAGATTAACTGTTGATAACACTATTAGCTTGTTTTTTCCTCACACGAAATGTTTTCTACAGAATCTAAGCAAATGGAGGACGATTGGGCTTGCTGAAGCTGAATCTGGTCTATATCATATTCACAAACCTTATGACCAATCTACAGAATGCTCACCTCCTAGATCATTAATCAAATCTTGTATTGTTGCCACTGACCTTTGGCATTTATGTTTAGGCCACATTCCTATTTCCAGAATCCATCTTCTTAATAAAATTGATCCTTCAGTAACTTCTACAGGTAAATCCATTTGTGACATTTGCCCCTTAGCTAAACGAAAACGGCTGCCCTTTCCCTTGTCTATGCATACATCTACACAAGTTATTTGATGGATGATGCCGTGGTCTTGATAAAAAGTAGGCATATTAAACTCTTGTCCATTGTCAAACACCCGAACAAAATGGAAGAGTTGAAAGAAAACATCAACATCTACTAAATATAGCTAGATCCCTCATGTTTCAATCCAAACTCCCTTTACTTACTGGACCAATTGCATCCTCACATCAATTCACATAATCAACCGCACTCCCTCACTTATTCTACAACATCAAACACCATATCAGCTTCTTTTTAATAAACCACCCACTTATAATTACTTCAAAGTATTCGGTTGTTTATGTATGTTATGCCAGTACACTCACACATAACAGAGGAAAATTTCAACCACAAGCCACTAAATGCATTTTTTTAGGATATCCCCCCCACATTAAAGGGTACAAACTACTTGACTTAACAACATGCAAGACTTTCATCTCACAATGTTATTTTTCATTAATCCACATTCCTATCAATACCAAACACAGTTCACACACCCCTTGTCTTTCCTAATTTTCCTCAATTTTTTAATTCCTTCATTTGCAAACCATCTCAGTCCACCCCACACCATTTTATTCTTCCAGCAACCTTGTCTTTCCAAACTTCTGCTCCTCCAACTCCTACCTTACCTCAGGATGATGTTTCCCAACTCAGAAGATCTGCAAGAACTAAACATCCACCTTATTACTTACAACAATAATATTATGGAAATATAGCTCAGGTTACTTCAGCAGACCCAAGCTCTTCAAATTGCTCCATTCCTGGTACGCCATACTCACTCTTCTCTTTCTTATCTACTTCCAAATTATCTTTACAACATCGAGCTTTAACTTTTTCTGTTTCTTTAGTTTTTGAACCAAAAACTTACAAACAAGCCAGCTCTATTCCTCATTGGCAACAAGCGATGACTAATGAAATTATAGCTCTTGAACAAAACCACACTTGGGATTTAGTACTTCTGCCTTATAACAAATCTGTCATTGGATGTAAGTGGGTATATAAAGTCAAATTCCAAGTTGATGGCAAGGTTGAACGCTACAGGCCAGATTGGTAGCTAAGGGTTACACACAACAAGAGGGAATTGATTTCTTTGACACTTATTCCCATGTGGCCAAGATGACAACCGTTAGAGTTTTTCTCACCATTGTTGCTGTCAATAATTGGCATTTACACCAACTTGATGTAGATAATGCCTTCTTACATGGTGAGTTACATGAGGAAGTATATATGCAGTTGCCCCTTGGTTACTCCACTCCTCATGATCCTCATGTCTGCAAACTCAAAAGGAGCATATATGGCCTAAAACAAGCTTCCAAACAATGGTTCTCTAAGCTACACCTCTCTATTGTCATTTGGATTTCTACAAGAAAAATCAAATTCTAGCCTCTCCATCAGAAAAACTACCACCAACTTCATCGCAGTATTAATCTATGTTGATGATGTCATCATCACTTCTGACACCCTTACAGCAATTAACCAAGTTAAACAGTTCCTTCGCACGACTTTCCCTATAAAAGATTTGGGAAAGCTCAAGTATTTTCTAAGCATTGAGGTTGCTCGATCTAAAACAGACATTGTTCTTTGTCAGCGCAAATATGCCTTAGATATCCTAACCGATAGTGGATTCTCTGGAGCTAAACCAGTCAGCTTTCTTATGGAATCCACACTGAAACTCAGTGCCTATGATATTAGCCCTACTATGTCCGACCCTACATCTTATTGTCACTTAATTGGCAGACTTCTCTATCTCACAATCGCACGCCCAGACTTATCCTATGTCATCCAAACTCTCAGCCAATTCATGTCCAACCCTCATACAACGCATCTGCAAGCTGCAAAAAAAGTCCTTCACTATCTTAAAGCAACACTAGGTCAAGATTTACTTCTCAAAGCTGATTCTACATTCCATTTAAAAGCATACTCTGACAGTGATTGGGGAGGTTGCGTTGATACTAGGCGCAGTGTCACTGGATACTTGGTGTTTCTTAGAGATTCACTCATCTCCTAGAAATCAAAGAAACAACCAACTGTCAGTCGATCCTTAGCAAAAGCTGAATATCGAGCCTTGGCAACTACATCATGTGAACTTCAATGGCTGGTTTATTTATTGGCCGATTTTCATATTCAACACTCCCAGCCTGCCATGTTGTATACTGACAGCAAACCTACTTCCGATATTGCCTCTAATCTGGTTCATCATGAACGCACTAAACATATACAACTTGACTACCATCTTATACGCGAAAAATTACAGGAGGGATTGCTTAACATCATTCATATCGCTTCCAGATATCAGCTCGCAAACGCACTCACAAAACCACTCAGTTGTCTCACCCTTACTCCTATCCTTAGCAAGATAGGAATGGTAAATATCCATTCTCATCTTGAGGGGGGATATTGGAATCTACAATAATCTATAAACATGCACAGGAATGACAATACGAAATCAGAGGAATCCCAGCAGCCTGCAAAAGCACTACTGCCCACAGCACCCTAGAAGCCATTCTATTTCTATTATGCAGTCTTCATATATATATAATTACAGTTAACATGTTATTAATTAGTTAGTTATAACCGTTAAAGTTAGTAGAGAAAGTTATGTTATATATTCATTCATTCAATCTGTAAAGTGTAATAAGAATGTGGAGGAAATAAACTATGCATGCAAATAATCTAGTCAGAAAACAACTCTTATTTTTCTTTCAAGAACTCATTCTCCTCTTCTGTTGAATCTTCATCTGCATGTTTTACATTCCTCACGTAGGAATTCTACAGAGTTGGTAGATTTTCCTGTTGATTCTGATTTAATGAATATTAATGAATATTCACCGCTTGATTTTGAGGAGTTTGAGCTCATTTGAACGGACCAAAATGGGTACTTGTCAAAGGGGCTCGAGGAAAGTTGTTCTTTTCAACCATATTCTAGTGAAGGAAAGGTGACCGAAAAATGCAGCCCTAGACCATCCACTATTTGGAGTGCTGGTGCAATATCAATATCAACCATGGATGCTTCTTTGATCCAGCAACCGCTAACCTTGCCAACAGGAGACATGGAGATTGATAATCAACTTAGTGTACATTATATAGTCAATGCTTACAAAGAAGCTATGGAGAACAAAGAGGCAGAACTTGCAGAAGTGATCACGAGAAGGATTAGTAAGAAAATTGGTCCAACGGGGAAGATAGAGGAGCACCTTTTGTATTACTCATTTAAACCCTTAGACAAGAAAACAGATTATCTTATACAAGAATCTGCTAAGAACTTTGATAGGGCTTTGGAGGCATTCTATAAGATTTTCCACGATGGGATGATTTCTCATTTCACAGCTAACTCGGTCATTCTTGAGGCCAAGCCTCGTGATGCTGAGTTTCTACACATAATAAACTTTAATATGGGAGAAGGGATGCAGTGGTCTTCAATGATCATGGCTCTTGGTCGAAAACAAAAGGAGCTACAAGCACAACAATACTATGGTCATATTCCACACTATACGACCCTAAAAATCACAGCAATCAAGTGGAAAGACGAGGGTTCTGGCCATCATGTACCTTCATTGAGAAAGTTCGAGGAGACAAAAAGGAGGCTACATGATTGTGCAAACCTCTTTGGTTTAATATTGGAAGTGGAAAGGGTGGAGCTACGAGATTTGACGAGGAAAAGATAAAGGGAAAGAGAAAATGTGGAGAAAGGAGAGAATTAATGGCTAGCCTTCAATTGTATGTGGGCTCTTTCCCAAATGGGGAGAAAGAGGAGTAGAAGGCATGTATTGGACTTCGTTATGACGACAAAGGAAATATTAGCCAGTATTTCTGTCTATAGCAATCGTAGTAATGGAGGTTTATTAACATTTGGTGATGGAGGAGCATGGGAATTATTCAAAGACTGCCCTGGTTTTGGATTTTTCTTTGAAAATTGTATGGAACATTGTCAAGCCTTGTTGGAATCAATCGAATGGAAGTTCCCTAGTTGCTTTATAGAGGCAAGAATAGTTATGGAGTGCCTCTTTATTGCACCTTATGCCTCTTCTAAGGCTTGGATACAAGAGTGGGAGGAAATAGAACAATGTTGTGATTTTAAGACAGGATTTAGGCTTGAAGGGTTGCGACTAAGCAATGAGAGTTTATTGGAAGCAAAAGAAATGGTGAGAGAAGGAGAGGCCCCATATGCAGTGAGGATTGAAGGAAAGAATTACAATGAGATGGTCTTGGAATTTAGAGGAACTCAATTGATCAAGTTCTCTGCCAGGAAGTCATGATGTACTTTAGTTTCTTTTCAAATTTTTCATTTTAAGTAGCTTTCTTCACTCATTATTCATTTGATTAATTTGTGAATATCAATGTAATATATATATATATATATATATATATATATATATATATAATTTATTATTTTGATAGAGTATTATTGATTACCAACAAAGTTGTAATCCATTCTTGATTAGACTGACTTTCTTAGCTCTAATGCCCTTATAACCCATCACTATAAATTATTTTTTATGGATTCAGTACCCTTCATCATCCCATGACATGGCATAAACTATATAGGGAAAAAAGATTCATGCTTGCTTTTTAAAAAAAAAAAAACAAAAATAATGAGGTGTGTTTAGAAATGTAGTAGCGATTGTTTTTTTAAAAACAATTCACTCAAAAATACATTAAAATAATATTTTTATTATTTTTTAAAAAAATTATTTTTTATATTAGTATATCAAAATAATTTAAAAATATTTAAAAATAATTTAAAAAAAAAACTCAAATCTTTATTGAAATTTTAGTGTGCGTCTGTGTCATGGGCCTAGCGTAGCAGTGTAAATGCAGCCCTCTTTGTCGCTACTACGCGTTCCTGGGCTATCAAAAGTTGAAAAGTCGCTCCCTGAAGGTCAACGCTAAGGCCGCCGACTTTATAATGACGCGGACGATGATAAGATTATTGAACAGGGAAGAGGAAGTTTCTGTCTAGCATCCAAGCAGTCACTTATTTATTTACCTTTTAAATATATCAAATTAAAGAATATCAACTTAATTATGATATCACTGATCATGATTAATTAGCAGAGCTACAGTTTCCAGATTAGTCAAAATGTTATACACTACTTTTCACTAATCATGATTTTAATTATCACCATATCCCTTATTTATTTATTTATTTTTCTTTTTATTAGTTTTTATATTAGTAACTTTTATTTACTTGTTACTAATTGAAATTAAAAAACACATAAAGGAATTATAATTACTTGGCAATATAATACGAATAGGACTATTAGTAAGGTTTGGATTCTAGATTTTAATCAGGTCATCGAGTTTTAATCAGGTTACTAGATTTTAACCGGATTATCTGGGTTAAGTTTTTTTTTAAAATCAAAATGATATCGTTTTAGTAAAAAACAAAAATCAACGAGTTGCAATCGAATTTTTGACCAGGTCTTGCCGGATCTCACCAGGTTTTTTTTTTTTTTATTTTTTCTTCAACTCTACCCAATTCCAGCCCCGAGTTGGTCGGGTTCTAAGTCGACCTCCCAGACCGAACTAGACCGGATTTTAAAACTACGATTGAAATTTCTCGTGATCATGGCTATCATGTCTTCTTTTTATTTTTTATTTTTTTCTTATGAAAGAAATTAATCTTGCATGTATCGAAGAAAACTAAAATGGCAGAGCCCAATACAGCACACAAAAACAACAGGGAAAGGGCTCCCCGCAAACAAAACGGATCAAAAAACTAGTCAACTAAAATAAAAACTCTTATACAATCCATCTCAAAATATCCTCAGCAAGTCTACCGTTCCTTTCCTTCCATACAGCATGAATTAAGGAGCATCAAAACCAATCTTAACACAATTGCTAAAAGTTATATATATATATATTTGCTTTAACCCATTGAAACTCGTTACTCCAGTCATCGACATTTTCTATTGATAGAACATAAATGTAGATATCAATCAGTCTGTTTGTGTCTTTGATCGTGTAAAATTTCCCTACATGCTATAATTTCTATTAAAAAATAATATAAATAATTTATGAGAATTTATTTCAAAGTTTAAGTCTTTCCAGTAAAATAATTATTTTATATAGTATCAGAGCTTTTTCAAGTAGTCAAAAATTTAAATCTCACGATCTCTATTTATTTGATAAATATTAAACATAAAATAATATAAACTTATGTAAATTTCAAGTTAAAAAAACTTTCATTTAAGATAATATGTTATGAAATAATATAAATTATATTTTAAAATTTTATCTAAAAATTTAAATTCTTGAAATAAAATAATTCACATAGAGGAATTCTGGACACAGGAAGTTATTTTTGACAAAATGGAAAAATATGTTACAGCTGTCTTTTTGTTAGAAATCTTGGGAAAACAACTATTTAGTCCTTCAATTACAATCCTATATCATTGAGCCCTCAAGTAGTAATTTTTATCAATTGAGTTCTTAAAGTATGCAATATTCTCAATTATAGCCTTATATCTAAAGCTTTAAGAAAAATAATGTCAAAGTGATCAAGTGTCTTATTTTATTGCATAAAACATATATGTTGATAGAATTCGTTAACGAGATATGACTGAAGGGATATAATCGAGAAACCTGAATATTTTCAGGGTCCAAATGCGAAAACTTGAGACTTTATTCAGAGATGATTAATTGTTTGGAGATTAATTTGTTATTAAGAGATTAAACAAAACAAATAGAAATTACTCCAGATTTTAGTAAGGAAAACTTCAATTTGCACCCTAAAATCTCAGTTTATCTATTAATTGGCCCATGTTGTTTTAACATTTTATATTTTGATCTCAAATTTTATTTTTTTATATTCTAATCCCTATATGTTAAAAGATAAAAGAGAAAATCTTCAAAAAATATTGAGACCAGAAATATTATTGGATGGCTGCATTTCAATCACTAAAAATACTAATCTTTGTGTTATTAAGTTTGATTTTTTTAGTATAGGAAGTGGTGTCGTCCTTTCCTTATACTTAAAAAAGTAAATTGTGGTTTTTAAAGTTTTTTTTATTCATTTAATTCTGTCTTTTAGAGATTAGAGACTGTTAAAATGTTTGAGATTACGGTGTATTATATTTTTAATTTTTAATATTCGAACATCAAAACCGTTGACAATGAATTAATATCATGTCAAAAGTATTACAATGTATCGTAATTTTGAAAAGTAATTTTCAAAAACCTCTTGAAACCAAGATGGGAATAGGGTTGTGCAAGCTAGCAATTAATATCCCATCAACTCGATCACGCGTATGAAAGAGATGCATGTGATTCCTGATAACTAAACTATCAATTGAATTGGAAAGAGATTGGAATCATTGATTGCACAGGACAAAAATATTTGCAATAGCGGTCAAATGTGCTAACAGGAACATACCCTCCTCCCTTCATTTATTCCCTACAAGACTTTATGCAATTTAATGGAACCCTAATATTGTAGTTCTAGAAACAGTAGAATCAATGATTTTACTTTTAGGAAGAAGGAAGAGTTAGAGAATTAAGTTGCTTGTTGGGCAATCTTACGTGTGGTTCTTGTTGTCAATCTTGCTTGAAAGGTTTTTGCTTATTCACAAGTGTCAAAATCACTTTGAATTTACTACACTCCATCGCCGGCTCTCGAGGTTGACGACATGAGAATTTTCAAGTCTTTCCAGCCAGCCAAAAATGCCACGAATAATCTTCTTTGGGTGTACTGTTCATGCATTCCAATATCCTTTTAATTTGTTTAGGCAACTTTGATATTTCATTTATTCTTTGCCTGCTTACACCACATGTTCTTGAGATAGGCCAATTTCAAGTCTTTATATCTTCCCAGTCATCTTGAGGGGTTCTCACGTGCTCCATCTTCTTGTTTAAACACTATTCTTGTCTCAAAAGTTAGTTTCCCAGTTGCTAAGTTGATCTTAACTATCAAGATTCCATGGCCTCCACGATTTGTTTGTTTGTGTTGTTCTTGTTCTTTTCTATGATTGTTGAGGCTCAAAGTGTAGAGTTCATCTTCAATGGATTCAATGAAAGTGAAAAAAACCTTTCAATTGATGGAGCTTCTATTATCAAGCTTAATGGTTCACTAAGGCTCACCAACAAAACACAAAATGCTGTAGGGCATGCATTTTATTCCAAACCAATACAGATGCTTGACACAAGTTCAAATTCATCTCCAAATGCTTCATCTTTCAGCACAACCTTTGTCTTTCAGATAGTCTCTCCAAAAGGAAAAGGAGGCTGGCTATGGCCTTGCTTTCGCCCTAGCTCCCTCCACCCAGCTTCCCGGGGCTGCCGCGGGGCATTTCCTTGGTCTTTTCAACTCTTCAAATAATGGTAATAGCTCGAACCATATTTTCGCTGTTGAATTTGACACCGTTAATGGGTTCAACGAGAATTCAGACACTGAAGGAAATCATGTCGGAGTCAACATTAACAGCATGCGTTCGGACTCATCGATGGCAGCTTCCTATATAGAGGGTGACAACGCAAACCGGTTTGAAGAATTGATGTTGGAGAGTGGTAAACCTATTCAAGCCTGGATAGAATATGATGGCGTGGCTAAAATTGTTAATGTAACAATAGGTCCCATGGGGCTAGACAAACCGATTCAACCACTCATTAATTCTTTTCCCGTAGATCTAAGCACAGTTGTTAAGGATAGCATGTATGCTGGTTTCTCTTCCTCTACTGGTAAAAAGACAAGCTCTCATTACATACTGGGATGGAGTTTTTCCACTGAAGGAGCAGCCCCTCTGCTCGATCTTTCTCTACTTCCCAGCGCACCAATATTTGAGGAAAGTTCATCCTCTTTCCGACCCTCAGTGATTGCTATTATCGCTTCTTAATTTATGCGGTGTGACCACTATTCTGTTTGCAATACTGTTCTTTCATGCTGTGCTCAAAAAGTGGCCTCAGTCTGAGGCTCTTGAAGACTGGGAATTGGATTGTCCACACAGGTTTCGCTATCAAGATCTACATACGGCTACCAAGGGTTTTAAAAAGAGTGAGATAATTGGGGCTGGTGGGTTTGGTGCGGTGTACAAAGGTAGATTGCCCACAAACGGAATTGAAGTTGCTGTTAAGAGGATCCCTCCCAATTCAATCCAGGGTTTGAGAGGATTCACTGCGGAGATCGAGAGCCTGGGACGTTTACGGCACAAGAACTTGGTGAATCTCCAAGGATGGTGTAAGAGAAATAATGACCTCCTCCTGGTTTACGACTACATCCCAAATGGAAGCCTCGCCGGTCTCCTTTTCAGTCGGGGAAACAACTTTGTACTGAGCTGGGAGCAAAGATTCAATATTGTTAAAGGCATTGCAGCAGGGCTTTTGTATCTGCATGAGGAATGGGAGCAAGTGGTGATTCACAGAGATGTCAAGTCAAGCAATGTCCTGATAGACGCAGGAATGAACGGGCGGTTAGGAGACTTTGGTCTAGCCAGGCTGTATGATCATGGAACCATGTCGCACACCACAAATATTGTTGGCACGATAGGGTATATCGCACCTGAATTGGCACGGACCGGTCAGGCTTCTACCAGTTCCGATGTGTACGCGTACGGTATTTTGCTCCTTGAAGTGGCTTGTGGCAGAAAGCCCGTTGAAACGAGTAACTTCATCCTGACAGATTTCGTGATTGAATGCCATCAAAAGGGTAGAGTTCTTGATGCAGCTGATCCAGAGCTGAACTCTGCCTTCGTGGTCAAGGAAATGGAGGTGGTGCTGGGGTTGGGTCTTCTGTGTTCTCATCACAAGCCTGAAGCCAGGCCAACCATGAGAGAAGTCATACGGTATCTCAAGTGGGAAGACAAGCTCCCAGTGATTGATGATCTGGGCTCTTCTGATTCTCCATGTAGGAGCACAAGATATATGGGAGAGGTTTCCATTGAAATGATCACAAATTCCATAGATGCTGGCAGATAGCAGAATCCATCTTCCTCCTGTTTCTTCCTCGTCAACAGCCTTTTTAGCTTACAGTTTTATGCACGTTGACAAGGGTTAATTTTCAAGTCTTGTATTGGTTCCATCATTAACCGTTTATTCCCTCCCAATAATGCAGAACAGTACATTGATTCTTGACTTTGTCACCATGATTTTTGGTCTGAACTCAAGTTGCAAGGGTTTTCCAAAAGCGCCATCACGTGGTTATCACTAGTACAATAGAATATTGATTCTGTATGTTTTTATGTTTCAGAAATCTTTTTAATAAAATATAAATTTTATTTATTTTTTTAAAATTATTTTTTTAATGTTTTTAAATTATTTTAATATACTAATATCAAAAATAATTTTTAAAAAATATAAAAATATTATTTTAATATATTTTTAAATTAAAAATATTTTAAATAATAATCACTACCATAATTTTATACAACCCTGCTATCAGCAACTTAAGTTCATGACTCAAGGGAAGGTCATTCGTCCAGTATTTTAATAATCACAATAATTGTTTCTGTCTTTTGCCTGAATTTTATGTTGAATTGGAAGTCACACTGAAAATAAAATATATATGACCAAATCATAAATAGAATAATATTTTATTGAGTAAAATGCAATAGTTACTGGTCTAAAAAACTGAAAAATAAATTTATATTAGGTTTGGAAAACACAGAGATTTTCAATAGTTTTTCTTTACGAAGTTTTCAATTTTTTCAAAAAAAAAAACTTAAAATGTTCAATAATAAAAATTTTAATATATATATATATATAAATAAAATTATCAAAATTACGAATTAACTCCTAAAATCATATAACGACTCAATATGCATATTCAGCAAGTCTACCGTTCCTTTCCTTGCATACAGCATAAATTAGCATAAATTATGGAGCATCAAAACCATTCTTACAATTGCTAAAAGTTTTTTTTTTTTTTTTCATATTTGCTTTAACCCATTGAAAATCGTTACTCCAGTCATCGACATTTTCTATTGATACAGCATAAATGCAGATATCAATCGGTCTGTTTGTGTCTTTGATCACGTAAAAATTATCTACATGTTATAGTTTCGGTTAAAAAATTAATATAAATTATATTTTAAATTTTATCTAAAAATTTAAATTTTTGAATAATATGATTATTTGATATTATATCAAAGTCTTGATTACCAAGCGATCACGAGTTCGAATCTTATCATTCTTGTTTATTTAATAAATATTAAGCACAAGGTAATCTGAATCTGTATAAATTTTAAGTTTAAAAAACTTTTACTTGAGAATTTGTTTTAAATAAAATATAAATTATATTTCAAAAACTCCTTTAAAAATTTAAAAACTAATTATGATATATCATATTTAGAGGACTTCTATGCGTTTGGACACGTAAGGAGTTATTTATGACAAAATGGAAAAACCTGTTTCAGCTGTCTTTTTGTTAGAAATCCTGGGAAAACGACTATTAAGTCCTCCAATTACAATCCTACATCATTGAGCCCTCAAGTAGTAATTTTTATCAATTGAGTCATTAAAGTATGCACTGTTCTCAATTATAGCCTTATATCTAAAGCTTCGAGAAAAACAAAGTCAAAGTAAATCGTCTTTTTTTATTGCATAAAACATATATGTTGACAGAATTCGTTAACGAGATATGAATGAAGGGATATAATCGAGAAACCTGAATATTTTCAGGGTCCAAATGTGGAAATTTGGGACTTTATTCAGAGATGATTAATTGTTTGGAGATTAATATGTTATTTGCCCCTCTTTTTCTCTTTTTTTTTATCCTTGCATAAAATTTTGTTTGGAGATTAAAAAAATTCAGACCTTTTCCTTTAATAAATTAGATTTTTAACCTTAAAAATATAAAATTTTAAATCTTGGCTCCCTCTAATTTTGTTTTTCTAATTTGACCCTCTCAAATTAAAATTTCTAGCTTCGTCCCTGATTGGACGAATTGATGGATGCCGAAGAAGCGTTTTGCGCGGGAACTGCTGTAGGTGTTGCCCCTGTGGCCACGATTACACATATCAGGATTGCTACTGTCAGAATTGAAAAGGAATTGTTAAAGGCAAGAGCATGGATGCTTGTCTTGTATATATAAAATGTCGAGGAATTTCTCAATTCCAATGTGTTAAGAGATGAAACAAAACAAACAAAATATACCCCCATTTAGATTTTATCAAGGAAAACCTCAATTTCTCCCAAAATCTCAGTTTATCTATTATTTTAGCCATTTTATTTTAATATGTTATATTTTAATCTTAAACTTTATTTTTTTTATTTCAATTTTTATATGTTAAGAAATAAATAAATAAAAGTCGTTGAACAATATTTAAACCAGAAAAATTGTTA
Source organism: Populus deltoides (assembly GCA_015852605.2). Lineage (NCBI taxonomy): Eukaryota > Viridiplantae > Streptophyta > Magnoliopsida > Malpighiales > Salicaceae > Populus > Populus deltoides. The sequence goes on along the minus strand of CM027585.2, from coordinate 1,846,542 downwards.
GATAGCTGCATTCTGATCACTAAAAAAACTAATCTCGGTGATAATGAGTTTTTCTTTTTAAGAAAATCCAATGGAAATGGTGCCTACTTTAATCATGCTTAAAAAAAATAAACAAAAATTCTTAAATTAAACATGCTTAAAAAAAATTTTATTTATTTAATTATTGCTTTTAGAGATTAGAAATCATTAAAAGGTTTGAATATAGATTTATTAAGATTTTAAAGATGTTTGACAAATTAACATGTCCTTTTTTTTTTGGGGAAAAGAAAAGCTAGAGAGGACAACCTTCCAAAAACATTAATCAACCAAAAGCTCGTGATTTGTTTTTGAATCTCAGCGCCTGGCTTTTAAAAACAAACTTTTGATTAATTTTTTTTATTTGAGATTTTAATTATTACCCTATCTCTTATTTATTTATCTATTTATTTTGCTTTTTATGAGTTTTTTATTTAAATTTTAATCAATATCCTCTCACTTATTTTTTAATTTTTTCAGTTAATATTTTATAAAATAGTAATTATTTTTTTAATTTTATAATATTTCAAAAAATCATTACAATTTATTTATTTATCTATTATATTTTATATAAATAGATTATAGTTATTTAGTGCATTTATAAAAATAACAATCATTTATTCTTAGCAACCAAAATTAACCTCTAGAATAAAAACAAAATAGCCAAGATTAGATATTTGAATGTGCATGTATCTAGTACATATATGTTTGTTATTATAGTGTAGTGTGCTTTTCAAAAATGATTTTCACTTAAAAATATATCAAAATATTTTTTTTATAGATGTTTTTAGTTTTTTACATTAGAACATCAAAACTATTGTAAAACATTAAAAAATCAATTTGATATTTTTTTCAAGTGAAACGCACCAAAAGCAGAAACTACCACATTCTTAAACACTTCCTAAAGCTTTTTTATTTAGTATTTAATTAGCATTAACAACTATTTTTAATTTATTATTTCATACTTTTTATCAAATACTTAATTTGTTTTGTTAAATATAAACAACACATTTTTTTTCTCAATTAAAAAAAAATCAGGATACCCACCACCAGCATTTTTAAGATGGGAAGAGGGTTGTGCAAAAAAAAAAAATGGAAAGAGGGTTGTGCAAGCTACAAAGCATGCAATTAATATCCCATCAACTCGATCACGCGTATGAAAGTGATTCGTGTGATTCCTGATAAATAAACTGTCAATTAAATTTTAAAGCTATTGGAATCATTGATTTTACTTTTAGGAAGAAGGAAGAGTTAGAGAAGTTGCTTGTTGGGCAATCTTACGTGTGGTTCTTGTTGTCAATCTTGCTTGAAAGGTTTTTGCTTGAGCTAGCATATTCACAAGTGTCATAATCACTTTGAATTTCCTACACTCCATGGCCGGCTATCGAGGTTGACGACATGGGAATTTTCAAGTCTTTCCAGCCAGCCAGCCAAAAATGCCACGAATAATCTTCTTTGGGTGTACTGTTCATGCATTCCATCCTTTTGTCTAGGCAGCTTTGATATTTAATTTATTCTTTGCCTGTCCTACGCCACATGTTCTTGAGATAGGGTTGGACAATTTAAAGTCTTTCTATCTTCCTAGTCATCTTGGGGGGTTCTCACGTGCTCCATTTTTTTGCTTAAACACTATTCTTGTCTCAAAAGTTAGTTTCCCAGTTGCAAGTTGATCTTAACTATCAAGATTCCATGGCCTCCACGATTTATTTGTTTGTGTTGTTCTTGTTCTTTTCTAGGATTGTTGAGGCTCAAAGTGTATACTTCATCTTCAATGGATTCAATGAAAGTGAAAAAACCTCTCAATTGATGGAGCTTCTATTATCAAGCCCAATGGTTTACTAAGGCTCACCAAAAACACAAGAGATGCTGTAGGGCATGCATTTTATTCCAAACCAATTCAGATGCTTGACACCAGTGCAAATTCATCTCCAAATGCTTCATCTTTCAGCACAACCTTTGTCTTTCAGATAGTCTCTCCAAAAGGAAAAGGAGGCTACGGCCTTGCTTTCGCCTTAGCTCCCTCCACCCAGCTTCCCGGGGCTGCCGCGGGGCATTTCCTTGGTCTTTTCAACCCTTCAAATGATGGTAATAGCTCGAACCATATTTTCGCTGTTGAATTTGACACGGTTAATGGGTTCAATGAGAATTCAGACACTGAAGGAAATCATGTCGGAGTCAACATTAACAGCATGCGTTCGGAATCATCGATGGCAGCTTCCTATATAGAGGGTGACAACGCAAACCGGTTTGAAGAATTGATGTTGGAGAGTGGTAAACCTATTCAAGCCTGGATAGAATATGATGGCGTGGCTAAATTTGTTAATGTAACAATAGGTCCCATGGGGCTAGACAAACCGATTCAACCACTTATTAATTCTTATCCCGTAGATCTAAGCACAGTTGTTAAGGATAGCATGTATGCTGGTTTCTCTTCCTCTACTGGTAAAAAGACAAGCTCTCATTACATACTGGGATGGAGTTTTTCCACTGAAGGAGCAGCCCCTCCCCTCAATGTTTCTCTACTTCCCAGCGCACCAATATTTGAGGAAAGTTCATCCTCTTTCCGACCCTCAGTGATTGCTATTATCGCTTCTTTATGCGGTGTGACCACTATTCTGTTTGCAATACTGTTCTTTCATGCTGTGCTCAAAAAGTGGCTGCCGTCTGAGGCTCTTGAAGACTGGGAATTGGATTGTCCACACAGGTTTCGCTATCAAGATCTACATACGGCTACCAAGGGTTTTAAAAAGAGTGAGATAATTGGGGCTGGTGGGTTTGGTGCGGTGTACAAAGGTAGATTGCCCACAAACGGAAATGAAGTTGCTGTTAAGAGGATCACTCCCAATTCAATCCAGGGTTTGAGAGGATTCACTGCGGAGATCGAGAGCCTGGGACGTTTACGGCACAAGAACTTGGTGAATCTCCAAGGATGGTGTAAGAGAAATAATGACCTCCTCCTGGTTTACGACTACATCCCAAATGGAAGCCTTGCCGGTCTCCTTTTCAGTAGGGGAAACAACTTTGTACTGAGCTGGGAGCAAAGATTCAATATTGTTAAAGGCATTGCAGCAGGGCTTTTGTATCTGCATGAGGAATGGGAGCAAGTGGTGATTCACAGAGATGTCAAGTCAAGCAATGTCCTGATAGACGCAGGAATGAACGGGCGGTTAGGGGACTTTGGTCTAGCCAGGTTGTATGATCATGGAACCATGTCGCACACCACAAATATTGTTGGCACGATAGGGTATATCGCACCTGAATTGGCACGGACCGGTCAGGCTTCTACCAGTTCCGATGTGTACGCGTACGGTATTTTGCTCCTTGAAATGGCTTGTGGCAGAAAGCCCGTTGAAACGAGTAACTTCATCCTGACAGATTTCGTGATTGAATGCCATCAAAAGGGTAGAGTTCTTGATGCAGCTGATCCAGAGCTGAACTCTGCCTTCGTGGTCAAGGAAATGGAGGTGGTGCTGGGGTTGGGTCTTCTGTGTTCTCATCACAAGCCTAAAGCCAGGCCAACCATGAGGGAAGTCATACGGTATCTCAACTGGGAAGAAAAGCTCCCAGTGATTGATGATCTGGGCTCTTCTGATTCTCCATGTAGGAGCACAAGATATATGGGAGAGGTTTCCATTGAAATGATCACAAGTTCCATAGATGTTGGCAGATAGCTCATCGCAGAATCCATCTTCCTCCTGTTTCTTCCTCGTCAACAGCCTTTTTAGCTTACAGTTTTATGTACGTTGACAAGGGTTAATTTTCAAGTCTTGGATTGGTTCCATCATTAACCATTTATTCCCTCCCAATAATGCAGAACAGTACATTGATTCTTGACTTTGTCACCATGATTTTTTTGTCTGAACTCAACTTGCATGGGTTTTACCAAAAGCGCCAACACGTGGTTATCCTAGTACAGTAAAATATTTATCCTTTTATATTTTAAAAATATTTTAAAAAAAATTTGAAATTAAAATTTTTTTGTTTCAAAATTTTTTTTAATATTTTTGTATTATTTTGAAGTGTTGATATTAAAAATAATTTTTAAAAAATATAAAAATATTATTTTAATATATTTCTAAATAAAAATTATTTTAAAAAATAATTTTATTATATTCTCAAACTTAAACAATTTAAGTTCATGACTAGGGAAGGCCCTTCGTCCAGTATTTTAATAATCACAACAATTGCTTCTGTCTTTTGCCAGAATTTTATGTTGAATTGGAAGTCATACTAAAAATTAAATATATATGACCAAATCATAAATAGAATAATATTTTATTGAGTAAAATGCAATAGTTCCTGGTCTAAAATACTGAAAAAAAATTTATATTGGGTTTGGAAAACACAGATTTTCACTAGTTTTTCTCCATGAAATTTTCAATTTTTTCAGAAAGAAAAGCTTAAAATGATCAATAATAAAAATTTTAATATATATATATATAAAAGATTATTAAAATCACGAGTTAATTTATAAAATATTTAATTTTACAAGTTAATATACATATAAATTATAAGATCAAGTTAAAAACTCAAAAAAATATATAAACTCGATCAAATTAATAAACTCAGAAATAAGAATCAGGGCTCTCAAGTAATGATGTAATATTTATTCCTTCTTTTTCTCTGCAATGATCGATCAGAGCATCATTCTTGCCACTTTCTTTCTCCGAAAAGTTTACTCTGTCTTCTTCAAGAGGAGAGGGTACTGGAATGTAATTTGTTGCATACAATTTCTGCACTTCTAGAACGCTTTCTCAGCGCCCAAAATCACCTAATAAACATTCAATAACCATAAATATTTTACGTGTTTTACGGTGCTTGTTTCTCGGTAAAAAACATGTTAAAAGGAAAATATTTTCAGTCAACTGTAATATTAAAAGAAGGGAAGTAGAACATTTTCCCTCTGTGAACTCTCTCGGCTCTCCTCACTCACTTCGCTTTCTCTCTCAATCCGGATACCAAAGGTACTCGTGTGTATAATACACGAGTACCTTTGAACAATATAAAATATTAAAATTATTTGTTTATTATAAATCTAATATAAAAGATTTTCTTTATTTGAATTAAAAAATATTTTTTCCTCATGATCATTTTCAATTAGAACAAAATAAAATTGAGATTTTATAATTATATCATCCAAGATGACCACGACTCGAGAGCATGAAAGGAGATGATACCTTAAAAATGACCACCGATTAGTGGATACATTAAAACGAACCAGAACCAGAGTACTACGGCGCTTGCATTTGACAACATTCTCTCCTATCCCCAATCAGAGCGGACGGATTACCAAAAATCGTAAAGATTTCACATCCTTTACGACCTCCTTTTTCTTTCCGGGTTCCCTCACAGCCTACCCAAACTAGAAGGTGCCTATTCTAGATGTAGTAACCAATGACCATAAACAACTTTTACTCTGAAAGCTGAGCTCCATCTCATGAAACAACGCGAGCAATCATCACTTGGGTCCAGTTTGCAGTCTCTTTGAGATGTTCATCGTCGGATTGAAGACACTCGCCGAGAAATTGAATGCAGAATGCATTGTCTTTGAACAGTATCTTTGTGTTAGGACCAAGAGAATCCGCCAGATCACCCATCACGGCAACTGCTGCTTTTGTGACACTCTCATCCCTGCAAAACAAGGGAACAGCACATTGGATACGAGAAAACAAATAAAGTGCCGGTTATATCAGGGTGAGGGGGAATGGAGCGGGTGAAAAGAAATGAAAGAGGAAAGGATACCTATATTTCTCTCTGAAAACCACTTCTATGAACTGGAAAAGATGACCAGCATGTGGCAGCATCAACTCAGGCTTGGAATCTTTGAATCCCTGAAGAATACCAGAATAAGCTTCAAATATGCTACGCTTAAGCTGGTTGCCATAATCCATCAACTCCTCATCACTATTGTCCATCTGAGCACAGACCTCAGCAGCGCTCCGCATCATTGATACTGTAGGCTCAACGTACTTAGAGAATTGCTCACCTATCGCAAGAGCAATATCACCAAAGCAGGCAAATATTGGAGGCTTAACTGACCGGTGGAGTTCAGCACTTTGGAGATTGCGGACAAGGTGGTTCATGATCCCATCACAGTAAGGTAAGACCTTGTCCTCCAATGCACGGCAAATGTCACCAATCACCCCAACTGTGATGGCACAAACCTCGTATTCCTCAAAATTCTGTAATCCCATCTCCAGGTATTTGTATAGCTCAGGCATGTACTTCTCAAATTCTGGACCAGAGGCATGAGCCAGTGCACCAATTGCAAGCATTGCTTCCTCATGCACAGTAGATCTGCGGCAAGCAAAAACCCTGAGGAACAGAAACATAATTGTATCTGCAGCCTGAAGTATACTGGGCTTGGTCTCATCAGTGCTGCTAAGCTTTTGGACGATCACCTGGATAACAGCACAAAGGGATGCTTGCAAGTCCCCTTGCTTCTCTCTATCGTCTGATGAGACAATTTGAAGATCTAGAGTCTGCCCCAACTTATGCAAGACGCTTTTGAGCAGCTCCAAAATAATTTGAGATGTTTCCACAATATTGGACGACCTAACAACCTCGTTCAATGTTTCATAAGCAGAAGTCCTGATCTTAGAATCGCTCCCATCTGACCGCTCAGCAGTTTTGAGAAGTTCAGAGATTATCCTAGGGATGTATTGAGTTAGAAGTGAGGAATTTGTTCCAGCATCTTCATATCCCTGTGCAAGGTAATAGATTGCCCCACAAACCTTTTCAGCTACATTTGGAGCATCATTAATACTCTCCAGCAAGACAGTTACAATCCTTTCCAGGTTCTCTGGGGAAACCACAGAAAATCCACTGGCAGGACAGTGCAAAAACTCAAATATACGACTAAGAGCCCATGCAGTTGTGTCCTTAACATGATTATTTTCATCCCTCATTGCATTAAGCAGAAAATCCAAGCCATTAGAAACAAGCGGACCTAATGTTTCAAGGCTAGGGCCTTCTAGAATTGAGCCAAATGCATATGTGGCTGCCTCACGACAATGCCAATCTGGCTTCAGAATATTACCCTCTACAAAGGGCATTACTAGTTTCACAACAGAATCCCCAACAGTTCTAGCAACAAGACCTAGACAGGTGCCCCCTGACATGGATATATTCCAAATGCTATCATCCTGATCCTGATCCTCCTCCTGTTTCAACAATGTATCCAACAACAAAGGAACAAGATATGGGAGGGCCTTTTCTATGAAGCGTGAATGAGTAGACCCCGAATCTCCACCTTCAATGGTCCCATATTCTTGAAGCTCTATCTCTTCATCACAAATGGAGCTCCAGAATTCTATTGCTTGGAGGGCAACACTCTCTTCATCCCCTTTCACAGCATTTGATGTGAGCTGGAAGAGGGTCTGCATATAAGGTTCAAGCACATCATAGTATGTTGATGCTATAGAAACAAGACACTCAAAAGCAGCCTGCCTGATATCTGCCTCTTTAGAAATTGCTGTCTCGCATACCACCTTCATTATGTAATTGCGCTCCATATCATTTTCAAAGTTGGTCTGAGCAAAATCTAAGGCATTATATAAGGCCTTTGTAGCAGCAAGGCGTACTTCACAACTATGTTCAGCAAGGTTCATGCCTTGGACAACAGCAGTGAGAACAGAGTTCACTTCATCCTGCACAAGATCCTGGTGGGATATCTCCTCACAAACATATCCAAGAGTTTCCAATGTTGCCTGTTTCAAAGCTGGAGGACTATCTTGCTGGGTCATATTCTTAAGCAATGATCCGATAAGCTCAGGCCACTGCTTCCGTGGAATCTCAATGGACGCAACTTTTGCAATTACTTGGGCAGAAGTGTGTCTTGCTTCTGATGCAGATGACCCAAGAGTCCTCAGGAGCAAGTCTTTGATTTGTGCTTTCATGGAAATTTCAATTGCCATCCATTGCTGAACAAGATGTTCCTTTCTCACAGAATCTTTAGCATCTAAAGAGTTTTTAAGAACAATACCAGCCAACCTTCGTGATTCCAAAGGCTTCTCATTGTTTGCAAGCTCCACTGACAATGATAAGAGGAAAAGGGGCAAGCTCTGCTCTTGGAACTGCCTAAGACTAGCCTCTGCCTGAGTACGGATATTTGCATCTGGTGATTGGGCAGCCAATAGAAACTGAGTGATCTCCATTGCCATAGCTTTCAACACTGCAAGCAAATAAATAACATGAAGTTCTATCACTGAAAACAGTAACATTAAAACAAACATCAATAAAACAAAAAATTGAGGAACATGGAAAAATACAAAATGAATAGAGAACAAAATTATTATAAACCACTACAACAATATACGCACATGGCAGCAACTAACTCTAAAAACATCAAAGGATCCATCAACAAGATTATGCATTCAGTTCCATCCACATAATATCATACTGATTTCCACAACTTCAAAATCATATTAAAATCCGAGCTAATAGACGGATAGAATCGTACCCAGAAAACAAATGAAATTCTAAAAGAACTTTGAAAAACCATATAAAAAAAAAACATTAATTACAACAATGCCCCATATCATATACAACGAAGGCGGTACAAAATTCTATAACCCGTGACAAAATACACACACATCATCCATTACCTATATGATATTATACGTAGAACCTCTAATTTTCAACCGGATTAATCAAAACAGTTCCAGACATATCTTACTTCACTTACGACAATAAGCTGATTTCAGCAACCAATCTGGACCAGCTGGTTAGCAAAATAACAACAATTCACAGCCTTCTTTCACTTTATTTAGAAATTCAAAAGTTGGATTATTATTATTATTATTATTATTATTATTATTATTATTATTATTATTATTATAAATTGGTAAATCAATAAAAACTACTAAAATTTGTAACTAGAAAATTTTAATTTTTAATCACTCGCTTTAAACAATAAAAATGAAAAGACTTCCGAAATTAAACGCTAAAATAAATACCTTCAAAAAAAAAAAAGCAAAGAACACAAGCGGTTAAGGAAAAAGGATTTTTGTTTAATTACACAAGCGGTTTTGGATTTTGTGGCAAAACTGCTCCTTTTTCAATGTTAGAGAGTAAACACAAAATCCAAAACAAAAAATAACTGAACGAACTAAAAATCTGATGAAACCCTAAACAAGAGTAATTAGAGAGTAAAACCACAAAATCCAAAACCCTAAGCACTAACTGAACGAACTAACAAACACAACAGATCTACTGATTAAACAAAAAATAAAATAATACCTTAAATCTGATGGAACCGGAGAGATTAGTAACCGTAAAGCGAGAACAAAGAGCGTGACCTTCTCTTCTCTTTCTTCGATGAAGCTGGGGAGAAGCGGAGAGGGAGGGGAGGGATTGGGTGTGGTGGTTTAGTGGTGGAGTTGAGTGAAGAAACTGTTTGATTGATTGATTGATTGATTGATTGATTTTAGGGTTTTGGAGGAAATGAGATGAGTACTGTTGTGATTATTATTACTATTATGAAAAAACTTATTTTTTTTAATTTTCGAATGGGAATGAAGAAGCGGGAGGCAGGGGAGAGAAGAGGGGTTTTTAGCGTGAAAACAAAAACAAAACAAAAAAAAAAAAGAAATACCAACGGGCAAGGGTTTTGTGGCTGCCCGAACACTGCCCGGGATCACCGACTTCAAAAACCCTAGCTTTGTTCTTTTTTTGTTTTTTGAATTCTCTCACGTGTGATGGATGTCGCGCGAGTGTTGCATCCCCAACGTTTAAATCAATTGGGCTTGATTGGGCTTGCATAAGTGGGCTTTCAGGGTACTTTTTGGTTAACATTTGCTGAGTTTTATTTTTCAGGGAATTAATATCACTGGGATTTCTTTAGAAGCAGTTTGGTAACGGAACGATATTCATGTCAAAAGTAGGTTTTAAAAAATAAATAAAAAATATTATAAAAAATAACCACACTTCTAAATATTCTAATATATTTGATCTATATATAATAAAATGATTTATTCCATATTTTTTTTTTATTTGAGTTAAAGGATATCTTTAAACAAGATTATATAAAAAAATAATTTTAAGCAAATAAAAAATTTAAATTTTAATAAAAGTTTGAAATGTAATTCCAAATAATAATACCTTAATCTAACAATGCAATTATGAGTAATTATTTTTGGTTCGGTTTTTATCAAAAAAATAATCAAAATGGTTTTTTAAAAAAAAGTCAGAATTGAACAGGAATCGGTTCAGACCGACCGGTTTTGGTTTCGGTTCGATTATTTTAGAACAAAAACCAGTTCAAACCGGTTTGGGTCGGTTTTTTTTTGTTTGGCTCTGTTGTTTTCAGTTTTTTCAGTTTCAGACTTATAAAACCAAACCGATTGGTTTTTTTAAATTCTAATCAGTTTTTTTTACAGTTCGATTTTTTCAGTTATTTTTTTCTGACTTTCTTAATTTTTTTATTTTTTTTACTCATCTTAAACGCAATACAGCATATACTATACAACCTAGCACAACATTACACACATATTAGGAATCAATCAAACTCCAAATAAATTTTTTTAAGATATCGGGCTCGAAGGTTTGAACCTAAGAAAGGAGGCCGAGTAATATATTTTATAGTATTTTACTAATTTTCATTTAAGCTTAGAGTTTTTTTTAAAAAAAAATTAGAGAATTATTACATTTCATGATTTATTATATTTTAGTAAATTTATTCAATCCAACATGAACCATGATTCCAAACCTTGTATTGTATTAATAACCTGTTTAGTATTATAGTAGTGATTGTTTTAAATGCTTTTTATATAGAAATATATTTAAATAATATTTTTATTTATTTTTTAAATTTTATTTTTTATCTCAACACATCAAAATAATATAAAATCATTCAAAAAATTAATTTAAAGCAAAAAAAATTAATTTTTTTTAAAAATACTTTTAAAACACAAAAACAAATAAAATATAAACCAATTAACCTATATAATAAATTTAAAAGTGAACTTGGACGAATTAGCAGATGCAATTTGTGGGGGGAAATCCAGGCTACCAATCATGACACCATTTATGGAAACACAAGAGCAATGAAAATCTGTAACTACATATGCATCAAATATCTTTATGTAGATCTCTCAAAGGCCTATTAAGTGAACAGAGTTTCTTTTGTTTTGTAGAACAGTACTGAGGCTGGACATTTGGTGAGACTTGTCTTGCAGGACTCTTTACACCACAGAGCTTGTGCTTCAAGCGCCAAGGGAACAGGAGTTCCAGGCCACAACCTTTATGTGAAGCCTCTGATGGATATGATTGCCCTACTGTTCTTGAGACGTACTCCTCTGAATAATTGTATGGATATGGGAGCTTCTTGTTGAGATTACTGAACGCGCAAAGTGCAGATGATGCAGCTAATGCAGTGGCATCCGGCAGAAACCGCTCCATCATGAAATTTAGAGACTGGCTATCAGTTGCGTTCACACTCTCTAAATTTAGCCTGTCTAGTCTGTGACCATCGTTGGATTTCTGGGCAATGTCTATTGCTTCTGTCAATGACAAAACATCTATGGCATCTGAAAACACGTCAATCTCTTCGCCATCGTCATCGTCATCAGCATCAGCATCACAACCATCATCATGATCATCTAGGCTAACGAAACAATTGGGGTCGCCATTTTTTGCTGCTTCATTTTGTAGATGCCATCTGCATGGTGGGAGCCTCGGCGGAGGAGTTCCTGCTTCATGGATGTCATTACTATCCCAGTCCTTGGGCTTGCCAGGAGCTTGTTCCCAACAAAATGGGATCCTATCACTCGTATCCTGTAAAGCAGCCTGTGACTTTGTTGCGTAACAGGTTTCTTCCTTACCGGCATGGCCACCCAGCCGCCTAGTCGATAAGAGGGGCAGGTTTAAGTTCAGCTTTCTTGGACGGTTGACATCGATCCCTTGTTCCCTATTTTCTTCCATAAACACACTATTTTCTTCCATAAACACAACCGGTAGTTTCGTTGAAGTAGTAGAACGCACATAGAAGGAAAAGAGAAAGATGAAGGATGGAGAAATGTGATAAAAAGTGGTTGGCTGATATTATAAAAAGGCAGTTGAAACTATGAGCATCTCGTGCAATCATTTACACCAGCTTTTCGACTTTTGAAATGCTCACAGGCAAAGATAGGAAAGACCCTCTCTCTCACTTTATAGATTGGATTGAACGAGTAGTTCAACACCGTTAGTGTTACTTTCAGCAATCAAGTATAGTAGCTGGTATATCAAACTGTACGTATGGCTTCCAAGTGTTCAGAGATAATGTACATCTTGCAATGAAGTTCTAGAATCTGAAAAATGATGTGTCCTGTGGAGAAGGGAATAAGTAAATAAGTATTGAAACAGAGACATGGAATATTGGGTATGAATTATGAGAAAATTGTGAAGCACAGAGAGCAATACAAGAGACATTACAGTATGTTTTGGCAAAAATCAGTTAATCCATAAACCTCTTGACAACAGAAGACTTCAGCATAAGCTGCCATTCATGTACATGTTTCTTTCAACTATAATACATTCATTTCAATCTTTGCCGAAGAGAAATATTCGGCAGTGGCAAGAGGGCAGCAGTCTGCAGAATACATACATTCTTCCATAGCAAAGCAAAGCAAAGCAAAATGCAGATATTACATAAATTTACAAGTTACCCCAATCTCTACTATCCCTTTCTTGTTAAATTCAAAGTATCCCTTTCTTCTTCTGCTGAACTTCCCTTCACTTAAGGCCACGGGGATGTCTGCATATCTATGGAGAAAATCCCGAAAAAATTAATTTTCCCTGAGGAACACTGGCCTTCCTAGTACCAAAAACAAGAAACAGAAGTGGCAATGATGTGATTGCCCGGATAATAAAGATAACAAGCATGGATTTCTGGCTCTCATTTTTCTGGTTCATTTCCCCGTTCCCGTGCTCTCTTATAGAGCTCAATGGTACCATTGTGATTGGGATCAAGACAGAGAGCTGCTTCACAGTCTCTAAGGGTGCAGCTAGTATCGCCCATTGAATCATAAAATGCTGCTCGAAGATGCAGCAGCTGTAAGTCTGGCTTGAAAGCTATGACCCTTGCAAGCTCTCTTATGGCTTCTGCTTCTTTGTGATCATCCATTAAAACTGAAATGGCACAACATTAGTTTTAGTAGTTTAAAAATTAAATGTGTATTCACTCGCATAATCCACAGGGAAGTCTGATGACTACACAAAAAGCAATGATAATCCCAATAGCTTAATTTAGAAGCAATAGCCTTTCTCGTCTACTGCCATTCCTCATTTTTTTAATTAGATCAGTAGCCAAAATATGCCCAACTAAACTTTAAGTCAACAGGAAACATGTATACTGAAAAAATAAGAAATAAAACCAAAATAACAACTTTCTTCTAATAACTTTGAAGCAAAAATCAAGTAATTTTCATCTGGATTTTGTTAATATTATTTAACAAGAACTGTAACCTGAAATAAACAAACAAAAAAAAAAGGAACTTGGCCATGTTTACTTCAGAAGCATATCAGATCAGCAGTGGGAGCATGAATTCTTCAAAATAAACAAATACAGTCCTTCCTTTACCAGGATGAAATTCGTCATTTAATTAAACTGGTGTTTGACTATAGATGAAATCTCATCTAATGGAAACAACTTTGAGTCTCAGTCATTCTAGTCACGCACCCTACAATTAAATCAATAGGCAAAATTTAAAATGTAGGAGGATGCAGAAGGTGCTTGGCAGCCCAACCATATACTTAGCAAAAAGTAGGAGACTGGATTTTCAAAAGTGAGGAAGCCACGGTTCTATTTATATGAGCAAGATCATAAAGAAAACAATTGTCACCTCAACCAACTCGGCAAGGTAGTATTTCCTGATATTGAAAAGTAAAGGAAGTTGACCAAATAACCAGAACTCTTAACCATAAGCATAACAGAACACCCATTCTGTCATCCTACTTCTTGTGGAGCTAAATCCAACAAAACAAATAACAGTTTTTGAGTTAAAAGAGCCATCATTAGGGATCTCAAGATGCAGCTCTCGTCAAAATTTATAAAGCTTTTAAAACACTAGTAAACTAGACAAACCACTGATCTTTTGCCAAATGCTCACATATTTCTCCTAGGCAATCAGCATAAGAACAGTAGTGATGTATTTCTCTCTTTTTAATTTTAGTGAAAACTGATTCCTGATGACAAGAGGGGGATCCTTTGACAGACCACTCTAACAGGCAAAGAATCTCCAACAAGATTACATTCATTCCTCCAGCTTATGATAATATAATATTAAGTTAAAACCAGATTGAACAACTTTCAGTCAAGAATTAGAATATCCAGGCAAATTTAACACCCAAAGCTTCATAAGTTTAGTGGTTGGTATACATTTGCAATATTAATAGCATAATCACTAACTTATGATTGTCAATAACAATCTCAAAGAGAGCAGATGTAGTCATGGAGCTTACCTGCTGCCCTGTATCTGTATGGGTATGTCCTCAATGGATCTAGTTGTGTTGCTGTGCTAAGATCACTCTTTGCCATGTCACGATCACAGTACTCTGAACGCTTCTCATAAGCTGAAGCATTATTCCTTGCTTTCTCAATCAGTTTTGTCATCTCATCATATGCAGCTTTCCGTTGATTTTTTAGATGATATACACGTGCCAGACCTTGATGTGCTCTTGTATGCTTGATCTCAAGTGCGCTCATGTAACAGTCAGCGGCAAGATCAAACTTCTCACAATCAACATATACACTCCCTAGATTGTTCAGTGCCTGCAGAACGGACAAAAACTATCCAACTTAAACAATATTGTGGAGCATTCAGAACAATAGAAGTGCATCAAAATTGAACTCACTTGTCCTTTCCGGAGGCCATCTGAAGGGCACCTAAGAGCCTCCTCCAAAAGTTGGATAACATACTTTGAGGACTCGGGATCAAGGCTTGAATCTGCTAAAGCATAAGCTTTAAGGAAAAAGGCTTCAAATGATCTCTGAATTGAAATAGACTGCTCAGCCTTGGATAGTGCTTCTTCACGGTGCCCAGTGTCATACAAGATCCATCCTTCATAGACAAATTTCTCATGGTCGGAAGTAGAATAATTTCTAGCCAGCCGCAAACTTCGCATCGCAGCCTTTTGACAATTTAGCCTTTGACATTGAGAAACAACAAGACTACATTAATACAGATATATTTATGTCCTAGAATTGATTATCCACGTATAGCAACTGTATATATCACAAAGACATTGTCTTTTCTATATACGTTTTTCCTTGGTACCATTGGATGTTAGCGTTCATGATAAAGAGACTGGGAGGTGGAAAAATGTTACCAAAAAAATACAGAAAGAGCACTCAACACTTTTAAGAAAAAAGCCTCAACTTGCAACTAAACCATTTATATTACTAGCATGAAAACCTTGTGGACATTTGTTTTAAATAAACACATTATGGGTGAATGAGAAATTGATCTCAAAAAACCCTTGATTTTACCACTCAAAGAACTCTTGGTTTTTCTAGATTTATGTTGATTTATGATGGCTAATCAATGGTTGATAATGGTAGGAATTAATTCTTATTAATTTTTCAACCTTTTAGCTTCTAGAATTCACTATAAAAAGGGGGATGAAGGAAGAGTTTAAACCAAGAATTTTTCAGATTTTTACACTCTTCCCCACTTCATATTTTAGCGTTTTATTCTCATTTTATGCTCTGGTTTTCCTCTCAAATCTAGAGCTTATATTCATATTGTTGAGAGATATTTGAGTTTCGTATTTTTTTGTTCAAAGAACTTGGTTTAGAAGAGCATCTAAATCAAGGTAATGTTGTTGGAATCTTGGAAAGCATATTGCATACATCCTAGTTGCACAAGTGATAAGCAATAAAGCTTTAAGGACAAAGAATTCATCTTTGACAGCAACAAAAATCTCATTATTTTAACAAGTACCCTTCTTTGTTTTAATTTAAGCATATGTATTTTTTATTATTAGTATGCAAGCTAGGACTTTGAATTACTATCAATTATAAGTTTAGATATATGTTTAGTATGCAGTATTATATTTATGTTGAAAACATGTTTGCCATGAGTTAATATTTTGCATGCTTACAAGTTTAAACTTATATGAACTCTACGCTTTCCTTGAAAACTTTGTTATGTTTAGCATGCCTTGTGATGATAAACTAAACATCATTTCTTACTAGTCTAATATATAAATATCTACAAAATTTGATCTACAATCAAAACTAATAATTAATGGTTTAGTTGTAAAGCAAGAGGGAAAATTTCCATCACATCTTTACAGGTTCTGAAGATAGATTTTATTGTAAAAACCTTTCATGACAAAGAAATACTTCTTTCCATAAATCTTCTCTGTGCCTTTGCAATTTCAACACAAATTCAGAATCCTTTCCCAGTTTCTAATTGAGGATGGTGGTCCAAAACCACTTCATTAAAAACAAAGTCAAACAGATAAGGATTTTGATAGTAAAATTCTGAGAATTTTGATTTAATTTGGAAGGTATGCATGAGTAAAGTGTTTTTCCTCTTTTCTCTAACTTGTCTTTTCTTGTTCTTCTTTAACTACAGTATATATATTGTTCGCTGGACAGCCCCCAAATTCCCTTCTTTTTTTTTTCTTTTTAACTGGCTTCTGAACTCATCCATTCATTAAATAAATGTTAACCTATATTTTCCAAATCTTTCCATGCTAATTAAACTGTTTAAGGAAAACCTAGATCTCAGGTTTCTGCCCAGAAGTTCCAACAAAGTTATTCCTGTCCTAGACCACTCTCTTTTGAACTTCGTGATCTAAAAAGCCTCCACTTTTTTAAATGTTAGCTGATCATAAAGCACTTCTTTGATTAAAATTCAGTCTAAAATGATCAAAATACATGATGTTCATTAGAAATCTTTAAATAGCATATATCATACTAGAGCACAAAATGCATTATGAACAGATAGAATTATAAGTGCTTAATACAGTTAAGCAAAGTATTGATGGGGTATATGAATTCTCACCGTAAAAGAAGAAGAGATTGTCGGAACCATAGAAGGCTCTTCCTAGGGTCATTTGCCAGCATTTGGTGCACGACAGCAAGGGAGCCTATATCGTCAACAGAGGACCATCTATCATACAGTTGCATCCAGCAGTCTGCCTGACTGTATTGCTGAACCAGAGGACGGAGGAGTTCTACTAGTTGGTCACCATGCTTCTTCCCATAAAACATCATGTAATTTGGATCCAAAGTCAAAAGAGCACGGACATCTCTTAGGGCTCCTTCATAATCCTCCAACACAATGGAAATCCAGGCCCGTAATTCAAGACAATCAGGAGAGACTTTGAAACCAATAATTTTATTTAGTTCTGAGATAGCTGATTCAAGTTTGTTCTCCTGCACCAACAAAACAGCCCGACACTTGTATGGGAATGAAAGTGTTGGATCCAATTCAGTTGCTGTATTCAAATCCATCAGCTTCTCCTTTCCAGTACAATATAAAGACCTCTCTTGGTACATCCACCCAACTGGTGTATGATCAGAAATCAGCGAGTTCATCATCTTGTATGCTGAATACTTGTGCCCGCGATTGTATTTGGCCCTTGCAACACCCACCGACGAGTATATATGACCTGCTTCAACTGCTTCTTCGAACCATTTCTGGGCATCTTTATACTCTGTTCTTTCGAGCATAACAACACCTAACTGGTGATAGGCAAGCTGTTTCTGCCAATCTTCGGTGGCACATTCTCCCAGTCTCTCCAAAAGCATCACAGTGTTGTTAGATTTCATCTCTTCCTCCATAGCAATCTGGCTCAGAAAATAATACAACAAAAATGAAGCATGGCCTACCGAAGCCAATCTCTCCCTACCCTCAGATCCACAAAACAGTTTCATCACATAAGGATTGTGCATTGAAAATGGAAGCTCTCTCAAAATCACCTGTAAACAAGCTGCCACCAAAAGATACGCACCCTCCTCCAATCCATACTCAATTAGCATCATGGCTTCCTCCATATCACAAACCAAAGATGCCAAATGGGCATCACAAGCCGACTTCAATTCCTCGCAGCAAAACCTGTTTGCCAAGGAAAGAAGCTCTAAAACAATCTTTAGTTCAAACGAACCCAATCTTTTTGTCCTGCTAAATATCATTGCCGCCCTCATTCCCTCTGCTGATATCCCATTCTGCGAAAAATTTATCTTCTCCCTCCTTGATTCTTTAAACTCCCCATACAACATTGCTCTAAAAGGCCTCGAAAGCGACGCCACATTATACCTCACACCCCTGATCTCATCATCACCAATACAAAATGACATATCACAATCATCATCATCACCACCACCACCACCTCCAGCAGCCTCATCGATATCCGAAGTCGAGCATTCTCCTCCATCCCCCATCAAAACGCCCCCCTCCAGCTCCCCTCTCGAACACACGCAAGGATCATTCACCGATTCTGGATCATACCCCGGCAACAAACAAGCCCTAGGGCATTCTAAATTTCTTCCACAACAATCCATAGCCGACAAACCAATCAATTCATCCTCCCTCCTCTCAAACCTCAACCACGAAGCCAAAACAACCTTGGAATGCACATCCACAGCATGCTGTCTCGCACACCTTAGACTATTCCGAAACAATTTCGGATCACATAAACCCTTAAACACCGCGCATTGTTCTAAAAATCTCTCTGATTTCTCAAATTGTGAAGAATCCTCAACCTTCTTATAGACGGCAGCTAATGATTCGACAAAATCCACAGATTTAAGACACGGCTCAATTTGTGGCTCCATGAAATCAACGGTCGGAAAACCAGCTGGCAATAAACTTTCGACTGATACATTAGTTCTTGTTGTCTGGTTAGTCGGTGGATGCGAATTTCGACTCGATTTCGTCCGAATCGAATTCGCTCTTAGATCTTGCAAGTGTTGCAAAAACTTCTCCCCAACCTTACCACCACAGCCGCCGCCGCCACCTTCGCCGCCGGTTGGATTGATAGCATAAACTTGAGTTCCTTTACATCCCTCCGGGAATTTCAAGCTACGCATTGTCGTGAATATATTGTGTTGCATTTTTATAAAAATATCACCATAAAAATTGCCAAAAAATTCTTTAAATAAAGAATAAAATAAAAGATCTGGAAATTTATAAGCAAAATTGTATCTAGATTACGTCGTTTTAGCCTGCAAATCCACCGTATAAACAGAAATGGATACCGAAAAATGGAAAAAAAAAAAACAAAAACAAAAAGGAGACGGTGGTAGATGCAGGCTAATGGGATTCGATTTTCCCAATAAAGTGAAAAGATAAAATAAAAATAAGTGATTGAATTGATTTTTTTTTCTTTTTGTGTTCTTCTAAGAGAATATAAAAAAAAATGATTATGTTGGCGGCCAACCAGATTTTGACGAGGTGGAGTGGTGACCGTTTAAACGGCCACTCACTCTCTTTTCTTCCTTTTTTTTTTTCTATTTAATGTACAGAATTCTGTGTTTTATGTGTTTTCTACGTGTGAGTGTTTTTTTTTTCTTTCTAATTTTGTACTTCTATTTAGGATGACAAAAACATTTTAAAAAATAAAAAAATATTATTTTAGTATATTTTTAAATAAAAAATATTTTAAAAAATAATTATTTGAATTGTGTTTGGTTTTTTATGTAATGGACTGAGAGAGGGCGTCATTATCCTTCCGGTACAAGAGGAAAGCCGCTAAATTAAGGGCCGTCTTCTTTTTCTTCCTTCCTTTTCAAGCTATCATGTCCTTCCAAAATCTTGTTGTTTCTGTCACTATTTGTTGCTGCTGCTGCTGTGGGGTAAATTATATTTTCAGCTTTATAAATGAACCAATGTTCCACTCAAGACCCTGTAGTTTAAATTCCCCCAAATGTGCCCTTGATCTTTACATGTTTAATATAACCTATCCACAAGACTGCCAGCTCCTGGTGTTATTAAACTTGTCCTAGCCCGATAACTTGATTAGAGACATGACTCGAGTCAAGTTTTAGAGAAAAAAAATGAAAGTTTGTATGGTCAAATCCGGACGATTTAGTAGATCAACTTAAGACCGGATCAAAACTTAATTTGATTTTTTAAAAAATCAAATCAATATTATTTTTATTTTAAAAAGAAAATAAATAAAATAATATTATTTTAACTGATTAGAGTTAACTCATCTAATTTGTACCTCAAATCATTAAATAAACAGATTGAGTTTAATAATCTTGCAAGCACTTTATTTTTAAATCTAATTAAGCATTTACAAGGAAACTAAAGGCGAAAGAGAATGAGAGAAAGGCCATTAGACGCATAATGGCCACCCAGCAGGGGCTAATATCGGGAATACCTGGAAACATTAAGATTAATATCATGAAATTAAGACTACATGAACTGACATGGAATTTTTAAAAATCTATAGGGATCATAATGTAGTTTACTTTTTATTATTTTATTATAGCAAAATCTCTCTCTGGAATCTAATCGATCCATCATGGGTTGGACCCATGATTTGCATTTCACTCTCATCTGAAGCGCGTTGATGGTTTCAAGATAACAGCTGGCTAAATTAGTTTATTATATTTCTTTGAAGCAAAAGTCTTACAAGTCCCCAGCATATCTCAAGTTTCTAATTATACCCTTAATTCAAAAAGAGTAATGTTAAATATATATTTAAAATAATATGATAACAAAGAGCTTTAAGAATACATGTAAATCACTAAATTAGTGAAACTATAAAAGGATTTTTTTTTTAGATTATAATTTAACAATAAAAATATTTATATCACTCTTAGTTATTGTTTTAAAATAGATAAAATAATAAGAATAGATAAAATATTTCTTTTTTTATCTTATGTTTTTTAAATTATAGAAATTCATACTAAAATTATCTTAGAAACAAATTTATTTTATATCTTTTTTTTTTATTTTTCCAACTAAATATATTCGTGTACTTTATATATTATTTTATATATCTTGGAATATTGATCATATCTTAATTTTTTTATTGACTTTTTATGTTCAACTTCGATTTTATATATTGAATTTAACATATATATATATATATATATATATAGAAAGAGGAGTGGATTTATATAGAAAGAGGAGTGGATTTAGCTGACTATTTTCAGAATTGAAGCTTGGGGGGCATGGCTGATAGTGAATGCTAGAAATTAATAATGGGATATTGACAAAATAAAAGGTAAGTCCAAGAAAATTAACGTTAGTGACGCGGTTCGATTTATTTTTATTTAATATTTTAATAAATTGATATAAAAAAAACAGCATTACATTACCAATCAATTACTTAAACCTCTTTCCTGAGAACTCATGAATATTTATATATTCATTAGTCATGATGATTTGTACGAAAATAGAGGCAAAATGGTCAACCCATTTGAAAGCCTATCATTAGAGTACATCATCAGGATGGCAGTCTCTAACGGGCGGCGGAATATCTTTTTGTGGTTTGTTTATTTTTATATTTAAAAAATATTTAAAAAAATAAAATTTTTATTTTTATTTTAAATTAATATTTTTTTTATTTTTAGATTATTTTGATGTGATAATATTAAAAATATTTTTTTAAAAAATAAAAAAATATATTATTTTAAAATAATTAAAACGAAAAACACTTTTAAAAACAATTATTATCGTATTCTTAAATATCTTTTAAATAAAAGTGTAATACAATTATTTTTTAAAATATTTTTTATTGAAAAGTATTAAAATAATATTTTTTTATTTTTAAAAATTTATTTTTGATATTAATAATTTAAAAATAAAAAAAATCAAATTTTAACTCAAAAAAATAATAATAATTAAAACTCACTTCCAAATTGTGCCTCTCTAATGAAGATCCCTCACTAGTGGCATGAGAACATACGAAAGTGCTTCACTCGGTCTGAAATGGACAAGAGGTTTAGTTAAACTGAACAGTGTTTTTTATTAAAAAAGTGTTTTTTATTTTTTTATTTTAGATTATTTTGAGTTAAAATAAATTTATAATATTTTAATATATTTTTAAATAAAATACATTTAAAAAAACAAATATTATTATAATTTCAAACACTATCAAATTAATTTATTGATAACCTGGAAGCTTTCATTTGGATCCAAGTACATCAAAAACCAAGAAATTTTTCTTGTGAAATATGTTCATCCTTGTGCTGGGGCAATATATTCCAGAGAAAAACATCACGGTTAATTTTATTTTTTTTTCATAAATCAAGCTTAATTTGGAGAGAAAAAAGATATAAAAATTTTTAAACAAAAAGATATAAAAAGATATCAAAATAATTTGAAAATATATAAAAAATTTTATTTTAAACAAAAAAATTCAAAATTTTTAAAAATATAATTTATACCGCGTTTCCAAATTCTCCTAAAAAAAATTTTATGAGAGTTGAACAAGAGTTAGGATTTAAATGTATTCTCTAACAATTAAGTGCTGGAAAATACAATCTGTTCATCCAAGATTGCTTCACAGTGGTTATATATAAATAATATCTAAGAATAATAGAGGTATTCATGAATATAGTTAAGTCAAGTTTAAATTTATAATTATATTCAATCTAATTTTTAATATTTATAAATTATAAATGAAACACATTCAATTTCTTTTTAGATACAGGTGGTTTGGATATATCAGGATAAATTAATTTTTATATATTATTAGGTTTATATTACTAATTTTTATAAATTTACAGTATTAATCATAAATATCATTACACTTCAATGTTAAGTCTAATTTTCATACTTCACACAATTCTAATTATATCTCCTTTTTATCTATTAAAAGACAAGCTTTTTTTGTTACACTAAAAAAATTTAATAAGAAGCCCGCTGACAAAAACTTTGGATTTGAAACATTTATATATAAAAAAAAACTAATTCATAAATTATTAGATATAAAGATAAAAGAAATATAGAATATAAAATTAAATCGGATTGATTAGCTTTTAAAAATTTTAATCCACCAGCCGACCTATAATATTCAGTTCTTTATATTTTTTTTTTTTGACTAATCATCATCTATAATATCTATATTATTTAAGACAGATTGAATCAAGTTAAATAATGCAGTTGACATTCCATGATAATAGAATTCTTTTCCTTTGTTTTTACGATCCGAGCCTCTTTAGTAGCATGTGTGTTTATAGTGAAAAAATCATGTAATTTTTTTAATACATAATTATTCGACCATCTTTCATTAGATACTTGAATATTTACTATGTTGTGGGTTAGACTATTTTTTCTAAACTTAAAAAAAAATTATTAAGAATATAAATTTATTTTTTGACAATATCATTAAATCCAATCAAATAATTTGATTTTAAAATCTATTAACCTGACTCTTTATCTAGTTCAAGTTTCGAATTAAATTGCATGGAAGCTAATCCAAAATAAATTATTCAATTTAATAGGTCAAAAGACAACTTAGATGGTCGGTAAAAACATGATATAACTTTTTTAAAAAAGAAATTAAGATAATAATTTTTTTATATTGAGACGGTGTCAAATTATATCGATCTTGATTACCCTTCGACCTTAGTTATAGACTTCAACAAGTTTAATAACTTTGTTTTTTTTGTAAAATATTTTTGTTTAATTTTATGTTAACATTAGATGCTTTCAAAATTGAGCATCAATCATAAAAAAAAAATATTTATTTTAAGATTGTGATAACCCTATAAAAAGTAAAATAAAAAATAAACTATGAACTCTATTTCTCAACCAATCCAATGTTGGATAAAAGTAAAAATTAAAAAAACAATTAAAAAAATTAAAGGGCATGAAACTAAAAAAAACATATCAGGTTTGATGGGTAAACCCACTAAACCCATGGATTTGGTAATCTAGGTCAACACGTCAAACCTGCAAACCAGGTAATAAACTTCATTGGAATCAATAACTTTTTTCTTCTAAACTGTTATTTATTTAACTATATAATAATAAAAATAGACGATTGAGCGTCAAACCAATACCAAGATTTTTTAAAAAAACTACGATAACCTCATAAGAAGTAAAACAAAATCAATTATAAAAATTAATTTCCAATATAATAAAATAAAATAAAAAAAAGAATTCATAAAAAAACATAAAAAAAAAGTTGAACTCATTATACCTATTAATAGGCTCATGGACTTTCTAAAATGTAATAACATGTTTTTTTGTTTAATTATTTTTTTAACTATGTGATAAAAAATAGATAATCACATAATCAAGTTCAATTAGAAAAAAAAAAAATACTCTATTAAACCCACAAATCAGGGCAACTAAAGTTACCTCGTCAAACTTACAAATTGGGTTATTGACTGTACAAAGTTTATTAATCTAGTTTTTTTAAAATAATTTTTTATTTAACTAGATTTTTTTAAAATAGATTATACCACACTGCTGAGATATTTGTTTGATATTGTAATAACCATATAAAAGGTAAATTAAAATAAATTCTCAACTCTAAACCCTCTAGACATATTATATAAGGACTAAATTAAAAAAAAGAATCAATAACAAAAAGGGGTCAAAATACAAAAATAAGAAAAAAAACAACACTACATACCCATATTACAATTGTAATTCACAAAACTAACCTTTTAAAAATTTTTTTTATAATTAGCTTGATTTCATGATTTATGTTTTTATATTTCTCCACCGATTTTTTAGTTAGAAATTTCATCTAATTTCATTTAATTAAATGCGACGGTTATTTTTCCATTTCCTCTCTTTCTATCTCTGTTGTAA
Organism: Populus deltoides; assembly: GCA_015852605.2. Classification (NCBI taxonomy): domain Eukaryota; kingdom Viridiplantae; phylum Streptophyta; class Magnoliopsida; order Malpighiales; family Salicaceae; genus Populus; species Populus deltoides. Next base: position 1,821,811 of record CM027585.2, on the reverse strand, counting down.
GATTGGTTATTAGAGACTACACTAGTTGATATACACTCAAATTTATTAAAAAAAGAATATATATTTACAAAAATAACTTTTATATTTTCTGATTTTATTGTCACAAATTAAAATCATTAAATTGATTGTGTTCAAATTAAGATTAAAATCTTAATTTTTAAACAACTAGAATGGAATGAAAGTATTTATCTACACAAATAAAATATTTTATATCTTTTATTTTTGTGATAAAAATGAATCCCATCTTGGAGCAGCTCTTGGTTTCTTTGAACCCTAGCAAAAATATATCTACTCAAATAATAAAATAAATAATAGTGTTTATGGAGCATTTTGGAGACTTAATTGATTCTTTTTTGTTTGTTTTTTTTTTTCCTTTTTTGGCACTCATTTGAATGTAGGCTATGATTGGAGGGCTCTTTTGATAAATCTTTTTCCATTCATCTCGTCATCCATTCCTGAAGTGCCACGTGTCTCTTCCACTTCGGTAAATGCCCGTAGCTGAGATTTCTCGGACGGATAAGGTTTGGACCTGCATACGTGGAGCTATATCATACACAATCATTAATGTGGGCCCTTCACTTCAATCACCAAACAAGGCCCAATAAGCTTTTAGATTCTACCTTCTTGTGATCTTGATTTGGGTCATGATATGGGGTCCAAATTGGGGACACCTGCACGAGTATGGGGCCATTTGCTTGCTTCGGCTGTGTTTGATTTAGGATTAAAAATTAAAAATTAAGGTGCTATCTAGAATTGTGTTTTAAAAGGGTTTTCTAAAAATTTTGATTTTTTTTGTTTTTATTTAAAATTATTTTTTAAATTTTTTTGATGTGCTAATGTCAAAAATATTTTTTTAAAAATAAAAATTTTTTAATATATTTTTTTAAAAAACACTTTAAAAACAATCATTACTACACTTTCAAACACCTTCTTAGTATTAAAAAGTTAAGTGCTAAGAGATAAATTATTAAAAATAAAAGAAAAGGATTAAGGAGAAGGAATTTTGATTTTTTTTTGTTTTTTTAAAATTATTTTTTATATTTTTTGATTTGTTGATGTAAAAAATAATTTTTAAAAATAAAAAAATATTAAGAATGTAAAAAAATAATTAAGGATGAGGAATTGAGGATTTTTGGTAGGGTGTAAAAAATATTTGTAACTGTGGGATTCAATAATTTTAAAATAATATTACAATAAAAAATAAAAATAAAAATAAAAATAATGTGTAATGATGGAACTCATTTGTTGGTGTGAGTGTGTGTGTAAAACAAAGGTTGAAAAAATCTAAACAATCTATACAGGGACAGCATGAAATAATCATAATGGGCCCCTAATACTTGATTAAATAACCAACCGGTTGCCGACTTCAAAAGGAATCCTGATTGCAGTAGACACTAAAAGAAAGGGTGAATGCCTCGACTGCTTGGAGTAACCAACTTCTCTCTCTTCTTTTTTTTTTTTTTTTTGTTGTTCCTTTTTTTTCTCTCTCAATCTAACCTAACCTTTCTGTAGCCTAATTTTAAAAAATTAGATTTGAAATTAAGGTAAAATATAAAACTTAAAGATAAAAGGAACTAAAAAAAATAAAACACGAAGAAAACATAAAGTTAACCTCATTTGATAAATATTATTTTGATCTAAAAATTTATTTTCTCTATCTTTTAGCATTTTAATTAAAGAGAAGAGAAATAAGCTTGCTTCAAAACTATGAGGAAAGAAAAGGTAGTTGATTGATACTGATTCCGACCATGAAAAATATCGATATTGATATTAAAGGTTTTATTCAACAAGACGAGTTCTGTTGGGGTATTTTTTGAGCTTCACCTTGCCTTGAATAATACATCAAAACTTGGAAAATTTTATTAATTCAAGTTTATTTTTTACCTATTTTTGGATTATTTGATACCGTAAATAAATTATTTTAGGTATTTAGATGTTTTTAGGTAAACAAATGGTTGAAAATTGATTTTCAAGTTAAAAATCATCTCATTTGATTTTTTGACCACTTCTATGTTGGCTGGATTCTAGAAAATAGATGAACTTAGAAAAAAATGTTTAAGCTCCAAGAAACTATTTGACATTGTTAATAAATTCCAATTAACATATCAACTTTGAACTCTCCCGACCCGATTCCTTGTATAGACTTGGTTTAAAATTAACCCCACGGGAGTTGTTCTCACGTAACTCGATCGACTTGATGAGTCTAAATACAAATTGAAAGACTGGAAAAAGTGTGGATTGTCTTAAAAATAACAATTCAAGATGACTTTTTTTTTTAATATTGAGATAATGACATATAGATTGACTCGGGCTTTGCAACTTAACTTGTCAAAATTCTTGTTTTTTTTTCTTAATATTGAGATGATGATATATTATATCGATTCAGACTTTGCAACTTATCTTGCCAAACTCTTAACCCAAATTATGGACTCTGCTGGGTTTAAAAATTTTGTTATTTTAAATTATTTTTTATTTAATGATATAAGAACAAAAATAGACATTTAAAAAAAAAATTGAGCATCAATCAAATGTTGAGATATTTGTTTAAGATCATAATAATCTTATGGATAGAAAATTAAAATAAATTATGATAAGTAATTCAAATTTAATGAAATATTGAAGGATACAATCGGAAAAAGAACATATGAAAAGTAAAATTTAAAAGGAAAAAAAAAAGGAAAGAAAGTTTGAAAAAAAATTTAAGGTGCCTAATTATTTTAATAAAGAGTGCTAGATCATAGACTTAAATCTACCAGGTTAATTAACAAAATCCCATGACTTTGTTCATAATAAAGTTTGGTGATCGGAATACAAAATGCTTGAAGGATATAAAAAAAAAAATTGATCCAATTGACAATGCTATGTATTTGAAGCTTCAAGGTTTTCCCAATCTATTTTAGATTTTTTTATTAGCTATCTGACCTCCGCTTCATTATGGGTTGGATAAATTTTTTTAAAACACAAATAAATGAATACGTCGACATTTTCTCGTCGTTTCTTTGCATAAAAAAATCTCAATTGTAAATTAAAAAGTTTATGGATTAATTTAATTAAATAAATTAAGAATTATTTATTTAATTGAAATAAATTATGAAGTTCAACTTCTAACTAACTAGAGTTAACCATCCAAACCCATGACCGAAGTTATTAACTCAATCAGGTTTAACAACTTTTTTTTAAAATAATTTTTTAATGTAATTATATGATTAGAAAAATAGATGCGCGCAAAAAAAAAAAACTTGTAAGAAAAATCAATAAAGATCCAATTGTGAAGGATCAAGCCGAAAATAATCTAAAAATAAAAATGAGGAAATAGAAGGGAAAAAAGCCAATTATGAAGGATTAAATTGAAAAACAAATATAATATAAAAGACAAAAAATAAAAAAAGACTCAGGCGAGCAGGTTTGGACCTCTAAAAAAGGCACAAATGCAAGGGCTTGAGGCTCCAAAAAAAACCCCAGATGCATGTGCTTGCTAAATTTCTTTTGTTTTTTCATAACACTTGATTTTTATATATATATAAGGTGATGAATTCCTCTCTACTTATTTTTTTCTAACTAAAATCGCTGAAAAGTCAGGCTAAATGTGTACAACGCTTTAAAAAAATCCATTAGAACCATTTTTTGATCCAAAAAGCCTAAAAAACACTTAAAAAAAATAAATAAACCCGTTTATGTTTTCAAATAACTCAAAACATAGTCCAAAAACAAAAAATCAACCTAAAATCCAAAAACTTTTTGAGGTCATATATTTTTTTTTTCAAACAATTTAAAGGTGAAGGAACACCTTATTAAAACTCTTTTTATCTAATAAAACGTTAGACACTAAAAACAATTATTTTGGTGGTTATGATCATTGTCAATCAAAATAGTTTTTCTCTAGCACTAAAATTCTATGACTTTCTCTCTCTTATGTCAAATCAAGAATTGAAGAATAAAAAAAATAAAGTTTTATATCACAATTGATTTTTTAGGGATCGAAAAATTATTATTATTAAAGTAACAGGACCAAAGTGTACTTTTGGTCTCATTTTTTAAACTTCCACCTTTTTTTTCTTTTTTTTCCACGCTAGTCCATTTTGTATAATCTTTTTTTCCCTTCTTAACAATTTTAGATAATTTAGCCATGAATTAAAGATTGATGATCATATTGGAAAAAAATCACAAATATTATAGATTAATACAGTATAAAAAAACCAAGTGTTTTAGATTTTCTGTTATTAATTATAATTGTAATTATAACTAGTTTTGTTGACAAATTATATGATAACTAGTCAAAGGAGCTTGCAAACACCATTTATACTGCTATCTCGCACTAGAATTTTCTCCCGCTCATCTTAATTTCTGTGATGTTTTCAATTTAATCTATAGGTTATTTATATTCTGAGTAACTAACTTGTTTATTTTATTATTCTATATATTTTTTATTTTCATAATTTTTCAAATATATTTTATATTATTATTATTTATATCCATAAACCATTAATACTTGGTTTTATCAAATAATGTAATGTAGATGACTAGAATTTATATATTAGTAATTACAATGACACAACAACTTAAAATAAAAGATAAAATTAAATTTTAAATTCTAATTATATACATATAGTAAAAATTAAAAATTTAAATACATGTTTTTGATAAATTCAGTTTTAAACCCTAATGAATTAGGTGATATAGTGTAGTGGTTACTTTTCAAAATATTTTTTACTTGAAAATACATTGAAATAATATTTTTTTTAATTTTTTTAAAATAATTTTTAATATTAATGTATTAAAATAATATGAAGATATAAAAAATTAATTTTCAAAATAAAATAAAATAAAATAAAATATTTTTAAATTTGTTTAAAAATATATTTAAAATAAAAAAACAAACGAAGCTAACCATTGAGCCCAGTAATTCAAAGCCCATCAATATCCCTAACCTTGGCCTCTCTTCAGCCTTCCCTATCCTCTCCCTCGAGTCCTCCATTTCCGACCTCCATTTCCTCTTTAAGCTCTCTATCTTGACACCCAAAACCCTAATACCTAAAACCCCCACTAAAAATTTCTCACTAAAATGGCCTCAATTAGCTTCAACAACAACTTCTTTGATAACTGGTTCAATAAGCCTCCAAAGCCTCTCCCTTCCATCAACCTTCTCTCTTTAATCTCCCTCAACAACAGCAGCAAAACCCCGAATTTCTCTTCTCTTTCAATCTCAAACCCCTTCAAGAAACCCCAAAAACCCGACCCGGACCCGACCCAGCAACAGCCCGGTTACTACAGACAAATGATTGACCAGTATTTCTGGGAATGTGAGAATCTACCTGATTACCGTCACACCCCAGAAGTGGAAAAGATCCTAAACGAAGACCCGGTTTTTGAAAAGAAAGAAAACCCGACCCCAGAAGAAATTGAGGAGAATGAGAGATGGTGGGCTGAGTTTCGGGCCAGCCCAGTTGTTAAGTTCTTGACCCGAGCTCATCAAATTGCCGACGAAATTAATGAGATGGAATTGAAGGCGAATTCGATTCCGTATAGATGGGAAGATAGGAAATTTTGGCAGGCATTGCCGCATGTAACTGGGCCGGACGGCCGGCCAATGCCGCGGAAGGCGATAATCACGAAGAAAGAGAGTGATGATAAGTTTTGGGATTTTGCCAGGCAGTTCTTTTTTGGGCTTTGGGGTTTTAGGCAAAGGCCTTATCCGCCTGGTCGGCCCATTGATGTTGCTCAAGCTATTGGGTTTAAGCGTCTTGAGAAGAGATACTATGATTGTAAGTTGGGATTTAATCTGTGTGTAATATGATGTTTTTTTTGTTGGTTAATGTTTGATGCAGTGGTTTTGTCTTGTTTGTAACCTTGTGCTTTGTTATTGTAGTTATTATGAAAACTGGTGGGTGGTACTATAAGGACCGGTTGGGACGAACACGAGGGCCAATGGAGCTTATACAGCTGAAAACGGCTTGGGGTGGTGGGATAATTGATAAGGACACTTTTATATGGGGTGATGACATGGATGAATGGGCACCGATACATATGATTTACGGCATGGAGCGTGCAATTGCCACTTGGGAAGGTCTGTCTGGTTTGGATTTTGCTTATGTTATTGTTGATTTTAGAGTGCATTGCTTAAAAGAAAGGAAATTTGAATTCGAATATTTGATGTTAGTTTTTGCAAGCAGTAATGACTAACCAGTAACTTGCTACTTAGAGACTATGAATTAATTGTTTACCAACATATAAAGCTGAGTGAAATGTTTGGTGGATATGATTTAGATGTGGAGTCATTTACCCCCGTCCTCTTCTAAATTATATCTCTAACTGTAAAATGGCTGTCGAAGGATAGGAATAAAGGTGCTCAATGTATGATGGAATTTCAAGATATCTGTCAAAATTTTCTTGGTGTTATGTGATGGTATTTTACTTTGACAATATCAATGAGTTGTGTGTTGAAGATACGAGCTTATAGTGCAAAATTATAGGGAGTTAGAGACCAGCTTCCTTCTATTCTGTGGAAATTTGAGGAGATAAATTTTGGAGGTTGGAATGAAGCTCTTTCTGTGTAATTTTAACTACTAGTTGGAATGTGGGCTACTAACTATTACTTTATGCACAATGTCAGCCATCAAAAGCTGAAGATGTCTTTATACACATTATTAGCCTGATGATTTATTTTGTCATTGCCTTTTATCTTTGATCTTGTAAGTAATACTTTTCCTCTGCATTTCAAATGAATTAGCTCTTAGCGAATGTTTTGGTTATCTCAGTCAGACTTGGTGCTGCGGCTACGGCTTTCCTTCACAAATTACAGAAAGGCATACCTCCATGGGTTCCTTTGAAGGGACGTGAACAGAAAACCTATAAGCAGATGCAGCAAGAAGCTGTAGAAAGCAAGAGACGTGACTTAGCTGTTTTGGAAGCTAATGGTGGTATTTGGCCAGGAGTTAGAATTCCCAGCCATGCTCTTTTTCTTTGGGCTAGTGGCCCTGAATTGACAAATATTTTGGAACAGGACCATATGCCAAACATATTCATTCCAAAAGACCTCAGGTTTGCACTTGCATTTTTTGCTTGATGATGGAATTGCTCTTTTTAAATTTAAGAGCCAGGATGTGTTGATGCTTCTCAAATATTTTACATGCTAGCTTGTAACTTGTGGTTTGTGCTAATTGTAAAACACTGTAGGGCAGTGTGACAATGAGCATGAATGCTACAACATCAACATTTGATATAAGTAAATGAATGTCTTAAACTTACATCCCCGTTGTCATTCAAGGTCTAAATTGCTTAAGTTGCATGGTAACTTGGGGGCTGCATAGGGCCCTGTCTGCCTAGCTAAAGATGTAAATGCCCATTAGGTTGTGCAAGTATGCGCCCTTTATTGGCGATGGGTCCATTTATAGGCTTGTTAGTTCTTTCTGAATTTGAGCTAGTCAATGAATTTTTCATATTCCCATCAACTTTTCCCATCAATGTTAGTTAAACTTGTACCTTTTCTTAATTCATCGTTATTTCACTTTTGCTAGAAAAGTCAGGAACTTCATCTTTTCAGCCTTGGTTGCTTTTGTGCTTCAGGCTTCAATTGGCGAAAATTATCCCTGGCTTAAGGCCATGGGAGGTTCTAAGCATTGAGCAAGCGATGGATCAAATAACATATGGTGGACAGTGGTATCGGGAACCTCTGGGCTCATACACGACAGGGCCTCCATACATCAGACATTGGAACAAGGATGTTAAGGTATGGTTTTGTGTCTTTCTTCTAGTTTTCATTTCAAGTTTTTTTTTTTTTTCTTGCTGGAGGTTGGCCTTCCAACTGGATAAGAACTTATACGGTGAAAATAATATTATACTGGAAGAATATATTGACAGCTGAAACTGAAATTACTGTATAGGTTTTCACCGTGCAGCAGTCTTTGAACGTTAATTATAATTCTTGTTAGGTCCTCTTCTACTACCTTGTCTCTGTCATGGGCCAGGTTAATTCTTATGCCTTCATTCACTTATTATGCTTGCAGAGAATACTTCAGATTTTCTACACTCTTAGTACCCGGGTTTACAGCAAACTACAGCGCACAATTCCCGGTATCGATACCGTAATGGAGAAAGTCCATGTTGATTCTGCCTCTAGGGGTGCCAGGCGCAAGCAGAAGAGGGAGGCGCAATTAAAGGCAGAGCAGGAGGAAGCCTTGTATGGTCGAGGGAGGACTGATTCATAGCAAACCAAGTAAGAAGTTTGACTGAGCATGCAATTTAGAGCGTCTGCTCTTGTATTGGACGTTTGACAGACGCCTATTTCAGTAAAAAAGTATGTAATCTACGGGAACAGATAGTATTGTTTGTTTCAATGATTTGCAACCCGTGGCCGGGAGGAGTGAGCGAGTAGGCGAGGAAAGTCTCGTTGCATTTTCCGTCTTTTTACGTGAAAATTTTGTGGGGGAGGGGGAAAGGGCGTCCATATTCTGCAGATTAATGGATCTACAAAAAGTGTTCTTCCACAATTGGTTTGATCTATCAGTCTTCAGTCTTGGGGTGAGGGTTGTATTGAAAGATAGAGTGAAAAATCAGGTTAAATAGGTGGTAGGTCTATAATTGATTTAAAAAGTTCGTTTGCACTTCTTTTATCTTTTTAAGCTATTTGTTAATTGGTTTTTATATTTTTTTAAAAATATATTTTGATACTAAATGTTTTTTTTTTAGTCTTTTTTGTTTTGTGGATGAGAGAGGTTTGCCAGATTCCATTGTAGATGGAGAAAGTTGGCATTGAGAAAGATTTAAGTCACTAAAATGGTTGATTTTTGTATCAAATAGTTCTATATGATGAGGGGGTTATAATTAGGTGCTTGTTTACCTTAAAAGCACCTAATAAAACAGATTTAAGCTTGGAAGGGTTTTTGATTTTGGATTGGTATTTTGGAGGCTATGGATTGGTTTAATAAACATATTAGGATGTTTTTTAGGTATTTTGAATAAAAAAAATAAATAATCTTGTTTTTTTCAGTCACACCAGTGATCAAATTCTAGGATTTTAATACTACGGGTTCTTTTTTCCATTATACTTTAGAAAAATCAAAGGCCCCATGTATGAGGGTCTCACCTTGCAGATTTGTACAAAAGCTTTTTTTTATTGGGTTAGGTGTTGGGCTTAACAACACTTGACCTCAATTTTCTTTTTAATTTTTTTATATTAATGGTTTTTTTATGTGTTTTTAAATAATTTTTATAATATTTAAATTTTAATCAATACTCATTCTCTATTATTGTTTTTAGATTTTTTAGCTTTTCTTAAATAACGATTATTATTATTTTAATTATATTAGGTATGATTAGTTTTTTTAAGGTTAGTGTTATTCATTTATATTTTTTTTGTATATTTTATTAAATATTTTTTTTATAATATTTTTAATATGTGTAATTTTGCATAATATTTTTTTATTTTGTTTAATAAATTTTACATGTATCAATTTCTATTACAAATTGATTTTCATAAATAAATTTATTAAACACAATAAAGTAAATAACCTATATTGCGATATTAAATATCTTTATCCATATTAATATTTTAATTTTTTCAATTATGTTTTTATTTATCATAGACTATTTTTTTTCATTTATTTACATAATGACTAATGGTTTATCTAATTGGATGCGTGTATAAGTTTTTTGATTTACATTTATAATTTTTTATATAAAAAACTGTGTTGAAAAATTCAATAAGTTCAAGTTTATTTGATCATGTATTGACGTTTTTAATTTGATCTTTATTTTTATGATTTTTTTTTACTTTAATTCTTTTATAAAAGTTATGTTTTTTTTTAATTTTATTTTTTAATCCAAGTTGATAGTGTGTTTTTTTATAGATTGATTTTTTTTTATATTTATGTTTTCCTGTTTGTTATAGTTACTTTTTTTTAATATAATTTAAATAAAATTAACTTATTTATTTGGAATAAAAGACATTTGTGAAGCCAAAATATTTTATAATAAAAATAATACACATCCGTAGCATAGCTACCGATAACTAGTATCTTAAAAAAGGCAAAAACTATACCGAATGCAGAGAGCTTTCCCGTCGGGCGTCGGCCACCGACCTTGCACAGAAATCATAAAGATAACCACAGGTAAGGCTCCAAAGAAGTGCCACATGCTGGCTATCAATTGGGCTTTACTTGATCCTTCAGACAACAGCTATGAAGTACGTGTAAAAGGATCATAGGCTCATAGCTTCTTTATTGAACAACTATTTAGACCAGGACATTTGTCCCCCCAAAGCCTGTGCATAAATTTTAGTCGGTTTGTACGTCTTGGAGCTGAAAGGGTGTAGAGGTACCAATTAAACCAAGAAAAGGAAAATCATGGAAGATGGCGTGATAATAGCTGAAAGCTTGTTGCATCTTGAAGAAGAAGAAGATGATGATAAGAAAGTTAATCTTCGAGAAAGTGGAGAAGATAGGCCAAGGGGGTCATTACTAAACCATATCTTCTCAAACCTGGTCTCTAGAGGGGAAGCTGATCATGAAGAAAAAGGAGGTAAAGAAGAGAATGGAGAGAAGAGAGGTGGGCTACTGGACAATATCATATCCAACTTGGTTTCTCCTTCGAGTAAAAAAGAACAGCATGAAGTTTCCCAAGCTAGAGATGGTGGAGGAGCAGCTGAAGATCAAGCACAAAAGAAACAGAAGGTAACAGTAGTTGATGAAGAGAGTGAAAAAGTGAAGGCTGAAGAGGAGGGTGGTGCAGGCATCATTGATCACATTGTTTCCCACTTTCTTACATCTCTTCCAGGTGCTTATATTAAGAAATTAATGTTGCTTAGCTGCTTATATTAAGAAATGACATTTTCAAGCCTGTGGATATATTTCATTCTGTGCTTTTTATAAACAGATGATGCTGCTCCAACAACTGACGAAGCCACCATTCTTATTCACTCCATCATCCATGATTAAGGAGATCAAGCTTGTAAAGATTCTGGATCTGTAAATTTGAGCGCAGAGGGGACCTGTCACTTTGTATTTCCTAGTGATTTTTCTTTCTTTAGATGCTTTTCTCACTGTATAACGTGTTTTCTGCTAATTCAATGTATTAAAATTACAATTCCGACGTTCAAAACTACAGCGGCTGTTCGAGTGTTTTGTTTTGGCAGGAGGAAAGATTGAAGTAACTGAGAGAAGGGGTGTGGTTTTGCTTTTTATGAGAAATTATTCAAGACATTTACAATAGTCATCTTAAAGCTTTGATAATAAATCTTCCATCACCTTATTTAATAATATCTCTTGTTACAGAAAGAATCTATTCGTGCCCATAAAAAACACTACTTGTTTGTTACTAGCAGAACCGGGAATATCAACTCACAAACCTTGTTTCTCGAAGGCAAGTCACCGATTCCTTCATTGACAGAGAGATATGATAAAAAAGATGGAAAAGCTGCAGATGATTTCGAAGCCAGAGTGATTTCTTGCTTGACTACCCCGACAAGGAAACTCTCCGGCGTCTTTAGGCTCTGCCGCGGTGAAAGATATAACTTTAAAAGTTATTTGATTTTTGTTGTTTATATTGTTTTTCATCTTAAATTATAAAAAGATTGTATTTTCAAACTATAATTTTAAAAACTACAGCAACGTTAGATATATACTTATACTTAACATACGGTTTAACATTATGATTTAACTATATTTTTAAAAATTTTATATTTTTTAATTATTTTTTTGTTTTTATATTATTTTGATATTGATATTAACAATAAATTTTATATTTATATTAGGTACAAAAAAAGCTATAATTTCTTGATTTTCTTACATTATTCTTTCAAACTATAATTTTAAAAACTACAGCAACGTTAGATATATACTTATACGACATTATGATTTGACCATGTTTTTGTTTTTATATCATTTTAATATTAATATTAAAAATAATTTTTATAAAAAAATTATTATTTTAATATATTTTGAAAAAAAAAATTACTTTAGAAAATAACTTTTACTACACTACACTTATAAACATGTTTTTAGTGATAACTTGCCATAGACATTTCGATAAATAAAACTACATAATAGAATTTCATGTTAAATCATAGGCTCAGGATTAATGTAGAGTTTCTTGAAAAGAAAAATTAAATGATGGTGAAGGATTCTACACTAGTAACTAGTTTATCTCTATAACGTAATACAACTAATCATATATTTATCATATCATTAAAAAGATTCTCATTAAAATTTTTAATCAAAATTGATTTCTCTCTATTTTATTGGGAAATAAAATCACTTTCTTTTATAAATAATAAAAATGAATTTTTTTTTTCTGCATAGTTGGGGACTGACAATTCATCTCCATTGAATAGTGAAAGGTAAAATGTCTAAAAATAGCAAATTTGAACTCTAAAAGGTAAAAATTCATAAAATTCTATTTGTTTTTGTGTTTTAAAAATATTTTTGAATAAACATAATTTTTTTTATTTGTTCAAAATATTTTTTGTGTTTTTAAATTGCTTTGATATGCTCATGTTAAAAATAAATTTTAAAAAATAAAAAAAATAATATTATTTCTATGTATTTCCAAATGAAAAGCACTTTGAAAAGCAACCGTTATTACAATATCAAACAAGCTCTAAAAGCTATTCTTATCTTTTTTTGAAAAAAAAAATTAAAGAAGGTGTCTACTCCTCTTTTCTAGAATAGATTATAAAAGGTTAAGATTAAATCAAATAATATAGAGGGCTTGATTTAAGTAAAAATTGAGGGATGAATGATGATTTTAAACCCAAAAATCATTTGCAATCATCAAGTAAGAAAAGAAATAGCAAAACTAACTAAAAATATATTAAAACAAAAACACCAAATAGTAAGATTGAAAGTGTTGGAAAATAGAAATTGACAACCATAATTTGATGTTCCTCTCTTGAAGCTAAAGCTGCAAGCATGGTTTTCAAAACCTAAATATTCAATGTGGTAATTACAGGTAACAAATTTCAAAAATGAGGACATGAAACTCATTTTTTGATCCTCTCGAACCTAAAGTAGTTGAGGACATGTATATCCCATAAAGGTCTTGTAAGAAAGAATAAAGAATATGAGAGTAACATGTTTCTTGTGTCACATATTGTATGATCTTTACTCTTATTTCATGCATTTGTTCTAGTATATTAGATTAGGAGTTCTTATGTTTGAGCTTTTCCTTTATAAAATAAAAAAAATGGTGTCATTTGTAAAAATTTAAAAAAGTAAAGAAAAAACAAATAGGGTGACATAGGCACTAAACATTTTTATAACCTTGTACATCAATCATATTTGCCATAAAAGTTAAAAAGGTTGTGACAATAAAGAAAATAATTATTAATGATATTTTAAAATACAAGGCAATTAGGAATAAGGTTTATATGGTTGAATAATAGATTGATCACTCACTTCTTGTAATTTAATCTATTCTCTATAGCTCAGGTGCGTGGTGGCTCAATGTGGAAAGTTAAAGTGAGTGGTAGTATGATGTAGAAAGCCGAGGTGGGTGGTAGTTTGGTGTGTAAAGCCAATATCAATTGTAGTTTGATGTGAGAAATAATAATATTTTAGATAAGAAGGCTCTAAAAATATGTATGCAAATATGTTGAGAATAAAGAGATTGAGAACCTTTTACTTGAATGATTCATAAGGTATTTATAACCTACGAATATTGTCCTTTTGTTTTAATGGAGAGACTGAAGAGTAACTTTACCCTGATAACATTAATGAGAGATAAATATTCTTTATATATGCATTAATGGGAGATAAATATTCTTTATATATGCATTAATGAGAGATAAATATCTCTTACATAATATTAAAGAGATGGAGAAGAGGTGGTAGGCCATGAGAGACTTTATATCACTGGATATGGGATGTAGAGAGAGTAATAAAAAATGTATTGGTTCAATAAAAAATCTTGAGGGATCCGCATGGGGTTCTATAAATCTATTCTTCTTAGCTAAGATGGGTGATAACTTGATATGGGAAGCTAAAGTGAGTGGTAGCTTTGTGTGAGAAGTCAATGTGAGTGGTAGTTTGGCGTGGAAAGCCAAGGTGCAAGGGAGCTTGATACTGAAAGACAAATATCTGGAAAAGATCCATTTTGGTAAATGTGATGACTCTCAAATGTTTAAGTAAGTATCTCTGTAGAGAGAGGGTGCAATGATATTTTAGATAAAAAGACTATGAAAATATGTATGCAAATATGTAGAGAATGAAGAGATTATAAACCTTTTATTTAAGTGATTCATGAGATATTTATAGCCCATGAATATTGTTATTTTGTTTGAGTGGAGAGGCTATAGATTAATGTTACATTGATAACATTAATGAGAGATAAATATCCCTAATATATATATATATATATATATATATATATATATATATTAATAAGGAATAAATATCGCTCACACAAATATTAAAGAGACGGAGAGGTGGTAGGCCATGAGAGATTTTTTATACACCTAGTGGTGTAGGCCCTGTAGGGAGAGTGAGATCCAAAATATATTGGTTTTGTAAAAAATCTTGAAGGACTTGTGTATGGCCTCGAAAAAAATTCTCAAGGTATCTGTATGAGGTCTTAAAAAATCAAGCTTGGAGTGTTGGGCTTTGTCATAACCCGGTTTTTTACCCCGTTTTCTTATTTTTTTAAAATCCAAAAAATAGCAAAAGAATAATAATAAAATCCAAAAAATGTTTTTTTATGTAATTGCATCGTTTTTGATATTTTCAACGTCTTTTCAAAAGAATTAAAATTAAACAAATATTTTTGATGTGTTTGATTTTTAATGCGCTTATTTAAAAATCATTGATCAATTTTATTGAGTCAACGTTGACGTTGCTCTTTTCAAAAATATAAAAATACAAAAAAATAAGATTAATAAAAAAAATGTTTTGACAAGGGAACCAAAAATGTAAAAAAATAAAATAGGGGACTGAAGTTTTTTTAGTTTCCTGGGACCAAGTAATATGGAGGAAAATGAAAAATTATTTTACCTATAAATATGTTGTTGTACAAAAAAAAAAAGATTGGGGGGTATTCTAAGAAAGTGATCAAACTCTCTCGAACTTACACACTCTTCAAAAAAAAAAACACTAAAAAAAAAAAACCTTAAACCCATTTTCTTAGGTTAGTCACTAGTAATCACTGACAATTCCTACCACAACCAATAGATCTAGCTCTATAAGCTCTCAACCATCCATCCAAATGAGCTCACTAAACTTACTATATGCTCATCTGCACCCAATCCCAACTATAGCTCCTCTCCCGTTGATAATACTTTCTTTGGTCATTTCTTTGTTGGTCGACCATGCACAAAAAGAAACATAAAACCCTCTTAACCGCCTTCCCTTACCCTTCTGATCAAGAGCAACCCTCATCTCTTTCATAAACCACCACACTAATCATTCATCATGCAATGTTTACGCCTCTTGCTTCATTAGTTTCTACCCAAAAAAACCCAAAAATCTCTATTATAACCTCTGCTAATTAAACACCAGCAGCGCCATTTCCTCCTCCCAGCAGCAGTGTCTTGCACAATGTATCCTCATTGAAGATCCAACAACTGGAATCTATGTAACACCCTCAATTTAATTTATGTCATATTCATTTAAAAACAATAAATATTTTTACATCATTATCTCTATCTATCCTAACAACACTTTAAGCTTATTAGTATTATCATAGCTACCAAAAATTCGGTAGAGTCTTCTCTATAAATTAATCTTTCTAAGTGTCAACATTAACCAAAAACATAATTGCTCATACATATTTGTGATCCAACCATCCTAAACCTTCTTCACCATAATTTAATTACTCATCCTTTCATCCACTTTTACTTATATCTTCTTCATTTTCCATTCTAATACAATATCTTATATCTTTTCTTTTTATACATGATGTCATTAAAACAAATCATATTATAAAATTATCTACATGCATACCAGAATTTTAAATACATACACAAAAGAGATTTAATTATTAAAATAGTGGTATATGACTTTATATTATTTACAAGCCCAAAAGATAACTTCAAATCCTAATAAATTAGAATATTACATAAATCAAATACTAAAATATACCTAGTAAATAACAACCCTTAAAATGCAGAGAATCAAGGTTGTTCTACAGTATGGGAAAGACCTGCAACAATCCAATATAATTTATTTATTAATACTAATATATATATATGTGTGTGTGTGTGTAATTTACCTTTTTCTTACTTCATATCTCCATAATTTCTATCAAATTATCTCTAAACATATTATAAAAACTTTAATTACTCTTAGATGACTTCTCCACTACCAAGCTTCATAGTTCGGTTGTAAATTTTACTTATTTTGCCACCTTGGTCCTTATCTTAATAAAAACCAAGTAATTGCACGAATAATCCAGGTTTTTCCTCAAAATTTGATCAAGTTTATGACCATCTTAGCCATCTCTTACATAGATGACTAAGTTTTATCACAACTCCTTAGTTTCTATTTTTACGGATGACTACGTCAATTTTCACATCAAGTCTTCTTAGTTCCTGTCTTTACGGATAACTAAGTCATCTAACCATACCACCTTAGCTTCGCCTCCGTGAACGACTACGTCAAACACAACTCACTTTAGCTTTTCACCATTTGGAAGACTAAGTCAAAAACCAAAAACCAAAATATTTGTATCCCCTTAGTTTTCGACTATTTAGACAATTAAGTTACACGTTATCTTTTATATTTACTAACTTTTTTTTATCAAATGATCAACGTTCTTCACCATAAAATGTAAGGCTGAGATGTGCTTGGATTGATGTTGATTTATTTGAATTAGTATGAAATTTGAATATAAGTTTGTGAAATTTATAAGATTTGTGTGGATGTTTGGCGTTGTTTTGTTTTGAGTTGATGAATGACAATTTGTCTTGAATTGATATCGTGGTTAAAATAGTCTTGATAAAAAAAAAATTATTTGTGTCTTGCCAAACATGGTCTTCATCTGATTTTTAATAATTTTTTTATTTTCGAAAGATTATTTTGCAATTAATTTTGAATTCCTCACTTTTTTATACCTTTACGTATTTAATATTTGAAATTATAAACTACATGTGAGGTGCTTTTTTAATATTAAATGAATCATTTTCTCTATAAAAAAATAACAAATAAATCTTTCTTTCAAAAATACAATTTTATTTTAAATTGCATATGACCAAATTTCTCGAAAATAAATTATATTTGCTTATTAAAAAATCATAAATATAGTCTTTTTATTTTTACATGCATGTTTGAATTTAGTAACCAGTTTATTAAAACCATGAGAACTTGACTTACATTTTAAAAATACAAATTATTTTTTTGTCCCAATATCAAGGATTATAAACTTATACGTAATACATATTAAAAAATATAAAAATATATTTTGACTCTAGAATACCTAGGCTTTAACCTAGTAAGATAAAGACCTCCTTACCGAGAAAAACTTTTCTTAAATCTTAGATAAACCAACGGCTAAAAAACACAATAATACCTTAATTTATATCAGACAAACAAACCATATAGCTTACCTTAGATAAGGTGTATTAGGTGTGATACGCCTTTCCTATACACAATCAGTTCTTTCATCCAGACTTTGAGATCAGATATGGTTTCTAGTGACCAAAATACTAAGTGACGACTTCATTCTTTTTTTTACTGATAAAAAACAACAATTTCTTATTCTTTCCCCTCATCACCAGAGAGATCTCGACTTGGGTGGACGATTGTCGTGATGCCGCACGTGCGACAAAATGATGATTTTACTAAATTTAACACCCAACACAACCTAATCTAACAAAATTTTATCACTTTGTAGTCAATTTGCATTTCTCCCAAAATGTTTTCTATAAACCCTAACCTGAAATTTATGTCGACTTGGACTAATCTGTTAAACTTGCGATCTGGATCATGAGATTGAGATAAATTCATAGAAAGTAAATAAAAAAAATTACAATGCCACACTTTCAACAAATCTAATGTTGAAAGTTGAAATTGAGAAAAAAAATCTAAGAAACCGGTATTAACCTAATAGAAAATTTTTTATGAAACATAATTTCTAAGCATAACATAATATTAAATAAAGAAATAAAAAACTACTGAAAAAGTTAATTTTTTTAAAATTAAAATTAAAAAAATTATTATAATATTTTTATTTTTTATTTTTATGAAGATAATTTAACCACATCTTTTGTTTTTTTAATTAATAATGACATGGCCTAATGTATAAAATATTAGGGCTCCCATAAGAGTCCAATAAACACATGGCCCAGTAACAATACCTCAACCCGACCCGGATAAACTCGGATTCAATAACAAGGGACATTCCTTTAAAAGGATACAAGTAGGGTTTTTGCATCTCTCTAAGCAGCAAAGGTAGGCGCAGCCCAGCAGAGTCACCAACATCTTGAGCTATACAGTTGCAAAATGGTCAGCCTTTTTTGCATCTTGATCTCAGATCTTGCTTATGTTCTCCTGATTTCATCAATCTTCTTGTGGTTATTTCTATTTCTTGCACTGGTTTAATTGATCTTTCGGCTTTTGTGATGCATTACAGGCTAGAGGGTTGAAGAAGCACTTGAAGAGGCTTAATGCTCCAAAACATTGGATGCTTGATAAACTTGGTGGTGCTTTTGTATGTTAACAATTTCTGACGACCCCTTTGCTGCAATGTCGATGGTTTCCCTGTTGCTTGGTGTTGTTTGTCCTTGAGTGTAACTTGTTTGGTTTTGTGTCGTGTAGGCCCCCAAACCCTCATCCGGACCCCACAAGTCTAGGGAATGCTTGCCTCTGATTCTCATTCTGCGAAACAGGCTCAAGTATGCTTTGACATACCGTGAAGTGATTTCTATTTTGATGCAGAGACATGTTCTTGTTGATGGGAAGGTTAGGACAGATAAAACCTACCCATCTGGTTTCATGGGTATGTGCTTTCTGTCTTTGCTCTTTCAAGTTTGATGTTTTTCTTTTCTAATTATGTCGTTGCTCTACCAGTTTTATGATTTTTTTTTCTATGTGGATCTTCAAAATGGGAGTTGGGTTTTTATTTGCAATGCTTAGATTGGCTTGATATAGTCAAGGGGAAGCTTTCATCACCTATATCCTTGGCTGAAATGAATGAATGAACTTGATTTTTCTACAGTTTTTTGGTGGCCATGATGTTATTAATAGATTGAACCCTACAACCCCGCAAAATAGTCTTTGGCAAATGATCATTTTGTGTGATTTAGGTTATAAGAAGTAAGAAACCCTTGCCTGCTAACTTGTTTTAATGCATGTTTTAAGTGGTCATTGGGTGTGATAGGTTGTGAGAGCTCTTTGTTGTTGCCAGCTTTCTTTCGTGCTTGATTGGTAACTTGTTTATGTTTGATAAGATACTAGTTTTCCTTTCTGACCTTTTTCACTTACATGATCATTTCCTATTCATTTTATCCCTCAAATTCTATATTTTTCATCCGTGTTTTTCGCGTGGTTTTGCTCTCTGCTACAGATGTTGTGTCAATCCCAAAGACAAACGAGAGCTTCCGTCTCCTCTATGACACCAAAGGCCGCTTCCGGCTCCACTCCCTCAGAGAGGATGAGGCTAAGGTTTGTGATACTTTTGGCTCTGTGGTTTTTTTGCTTTGATTCATGATATTTTTGTTTTACTGGACCATGCACTAATTTTGATGGATCAGTGAATTTTATTTTTTGTATTTTCATGTCTTTGTGTGGTATTACCGCAGGTATTGATTTTGTTTGTTGTTTAATTCTTACTCAGTTCAAGCTTTGCAAAGTTCGATCAATTCGGTTTGGGCAGAAAGGAATTCCCTATCTGAACACCTATGATGGGCGCACCATCCGCTACCCGGATCCCCTCATTAAGGCCAATGACACCATCAAGCTGGATCTAGAGAGTAACAAGATAGTTGACTTCATCAAGTTTGATGTGGGAAATGTTGTCATGGTCACTGGAGGAAGGAATAGAGGCCGAGTTGGAGTAATCAAGAACAGGGAGAAGCATAAGGGAAGCTTTGAGACAATCCATGTTCAAGATGCCACTGGCCATGAGTTTGCCACTCGCCTGGGCAACGTGTTCACCATTGGAAAGGGCTCCAAGCCATGGATTTCTCTTCCCAAGGGCAAGGGTATTAAATTGTCTATCATTGAGGAGGCTAAAAAGAGGCTTGCAGCATCTCAGGCTGCTGCATGAAGTCTTGAATTTTCCTTGGCATTTTATGGCTAGTTATGTTTTGCTAATGATAGAATGAATGTTGTGTTTGCATAATTTAGTGCACATTTTTGAACAATGTTTGCTTTTACATTTCAATTTTTACTGCTGGGATACATTTTAAAAAAGCATGCATGAGATTTTCTGTAGCGTCAAGAACACATCCTGTGTAATCTGTTTTTGCCTGTTTGTGTCAACTAGAACTTCGGTTAATTTTATTATTCTCTGTGAACAATATCTTAGATTTTATTTTTTGTAGATTTGGATTGTCATTAGGTCTTGCTCCAGGTGGTGCCTGGAAATTGTTACCCGTTAGAAATGCTTTCAATACTCGATGAAATTATTACCAGGGATGGAGGAGACTGCGAGTTCCACTTTGATTACCTTCCTGGTATCCTTGCCAGCTTGATGGCAATGAGAACCCTGAAGCGATTTCAGTTTAATTTCTTGACATGGTTAAGTTTCCAAGCTGGCTACACCAGTTCATACCTAATACAACCATTTTCAGGCCCTGAAACCGGCAATTTGTCTCGGAACATTTGACAGAGTTGGTGATATCGGGGGCCTGTTTGTCACGAGTTGCACTGACAAAATAACGATGCACAAGAGAGCAAGCTTGGGTAAGAGGAATAGAGCTGGCAAAATGTCAATGAAGGCAATTTTCAAGTGTACAATGCAATGCCATGTTTGGTTGCAAAGCGCAATGTCGACAGTACATCGAAAAGCTTTGCATTAAATTGATGAAATTGGCTAGTCTTCAAGGGAAAATCTTTAGTCATGTGAGCAAAGCCTTGCGATGGCCAAACTTGAGAAACAGGGAATTAAAAAAAGGGAGAAGGAAATAGCTTAATTTGATCTATATTCTAGACTAAGCTTTCAATCCCTCTTTGCAAGTCAAATTACGTCCTTAATGTCGCTAGGGTCATCATTCAATCTATCCTTTTATCCTATTTTTTCATCTAAACTGTCGAAAATATACTCGTAAGAGAGACTATTTATTAAAAAAAAAATTAAATGTGAAGAAAAAATTAATGCAGCCTTTGATGTATGTGAAGATATCTTTGTAGCTAAAACTCACTTCTGTAGTGAACAATACACAAGAGAACAAGATTGGGTAGAGGATTAGAGTTGGTAAAGTGTCAATGAAGGCAGTTAGGGTTAGGGACTGCACTGTTAGTATTGGTTGCAGAGCACATGCATGTCTCAGTCTTATTACTTGGCAAGGTCCCCAGTAGATTAGAGTTCATTGAAAGCGACGCAAAGAGAACCCATTAACCCTAATCATATTCTAAGCACTCTCTTTCCAGGTGACTAATGCCCATCAGAATTCATTGGTTGCTCAACACTTCATTAATCTTAATAGCATCAGTAATGGACAGAGCTTTCCTGTCCTGATCTGTGTGTGCGGGGGAGAAAGACAGGGGGAGAGGTGTAGATGCATCACTAAGGTATAGAAGGAAACACCAACCAACCGTTTGACCATGGCCCCATCACTGCTTCCACATAGAAATGAAAATCTTTCGTGAGCGAAAAATGGATTGGGAAGCTCCAAAGCTTCTTGCCCACTCACTGTTCATTCTTCCCAGTAAGTACTTCTATCTTTACCATATTACTGCATCATCATCATCATTGATTATTTCTAATCTGCATTCTATGATTTAAGAATGGAAATTCTGTAGATGAAAAATATTGCTTAATTCCTAGAGATTAAGTTATATGATGATCTTGATGAGATAAGCATTTAGTTAGGTACATGAGAGTCGTTTAATCAAGCGTGAGAGTAAAAAAATGCGTAACTCAGTGTGACTTAAGATATTATCATCTACTAGTATTATTTAAAAGAAGTAGGAAAAGGTTGTAACCATTAGAAAAACAGAAATGTCTACAGGTAGACTCACTTTGTCTTCACAGATGTTGGTTTGTGATGTGTCGGATTCATTTGATTGCATGCCTCAGTTTAAAGTATTAGCAAGGGAGAGCAGGGACAAAAATGAAAAATATAGATATAAAATGGAAGTGAAGAATGGTCAGATCATAGGTGAAGATGGAGAAGCGGAGAAGCTGGCTATGGTTCAAACAAAGATTTGTCTTCTCTGCTAAGTCTACTCTTTTGAAGCTTGCTTCAAGCTCAAGGCACAAAAACAGAGGTAAGACTGAGCTCATTACAATCAATCCCTATGTCTTCATGACTTCTCCTGCGTTTAGGTATTTGTCAAATGGAAGCATTTGTGTTCTGCAACCACGTCGCTTTCATGATACTTGCAAAGTAAAGAGCAATTGGGCTTCGAATATTGAGATGGACTTGCTTTGTGTTGAGCTCCTGTGGCTGTGGGGGACTGGTGTGGGTTTATTTACAAAAAAAGCCAGCAAGGAAGGATGATTCTGGTTTTATCTGGTTTTCTTATACTCTTTTATGATTTTGATGACAGGAAACAATCGTGGGCTTATGAACCTCGGCAAGGACTTGGAGACTTGTGGAGAGTATACAGACATACAAGTGATGTGGAAAATGATTCATTCTTGTCATCCAATTGCTCAGGACACTAGAAGGAAGAGACCTTACAGGAAATTCTGTTTCAGACCAGCTTGATCATTTCTTTCCTTCCCACCAAAGCAAACTTGATGCATCAGTCATCTTTAATCAAGTTATGAAGTATATGATGTATATTTGTCGAGGAAGTGCTGGTCTTTTGTCTTAGCCTATCACGTCTGGACATACAGCTCAATTAGCCCCATTGGTCCTGCTTTTTATCTTCAATAATTCAATGAAATACAGGCGTGATGAACGTTCTCATAACCCTTCATTCTATCATATCCTACGAGAAAATGAGATGACATATATGTGGGTTCGCTGCAGAAATGTTCATGTCCTATATGCGTGTTAGAAATGTTACCTTTTACTGATGGATTGAATCAATTTAACCATATAAAGGAGTGAAGAGCTCGACCCCTTCCAATAAATGTAAAATGTCACACTCACATTGAGAGAGAGAGAGAGAGAGAGAGAGGAAGGGAGATGGATTTGAATCAAGTAACTGATAAACCTCATGCTGTTTGCATACCATTCCCAGCTCAGGGTCACATAACCCCAATGCTAATAAAGCTAGCAAAACTCTTACATTTTAAAGGCTTCCACATAACCTTTGTCAATACTGAGTATAAACACAAACGACTACTCAAGTCCAGAGGTTCCAGCTCTCTGGATGGCTCAACGGACTTTCGTTTTGAAGCTATACCTGATGGCCTTCCAGAGACAGATGAATCTGATGCCACCCAAGACATCCCTTCAGTCTGCGAATCCACTGCAGAATACTGCTTGGTTCCATTTCGCAATCTACTTTACAGGCTCAATGACAGTACTTTCTCTCCCAAAGTCCCGCTTCTGATGGTGGTATGTCCTTCACACTTGATGCTACTGAAGAATTTGGAATTCCTAACCTGCTGTTCCATACACATAGTGCCTGTGGGTTCTTAGGCTAAACATAGTTCCGTGTTCTTGTTGAAAAAGGTATGGAAGTTGTTTCATGCTTAAAATTAAGCTTCATCCGATAAGATCAGAACTGCACTAAGTCTGCTGTGATTTGCAGCTATCTAATGAACGGGTACCTAGAAACTACTATAGATTGGATTCCAGGTATGGAAAAAACTACGGACCCAAACGATATCATGGTCAGCTTCCTCCTATGGAAAATCGAGAGAAGTTCAAGAGCTTCAGCTATCATTTTGAACACGTTTGAGTCCTTCGAAAACAAGAGGTTTTAGATGCTCTTACAGCAATGTTCCCTCCTATTTATGCAATCGGTCCTCTCCACTTGCTCGCTAATAATCAGATAACAGATGATAGATTGAACTATATTGGTTCAAATCTATGGAAAGGACAATCAGACTTCACTGAATGGCTTGATTCAAAAGAACCGAATTAATCCGTGGTGTATGCAAATTTTGGAAGCTTCACTGTTCTAACACCACAAAAATGCTAGAATTGGCTCGGGGTCTGGCTAACAGCAAAAAAGCTTTGTTATGGATAATAAGGACTGACAGCAATGTTGGTGATGAGTCGACCATGTTTTCCATTTCTTTGTTGGCCATTTTTCGCAGAGCAGCACACCAAATGTTGGTTTGCATGCAACAAATAGGGTATCGGCTTGGAGATAAATGCTGATGTTATTAGAGATCAAGTTGAGAAGCTTGTTAGAGAGTTAATGGAGGGAGAAAAGGGTAAAGAAATGAAAAGGAAGGCGATGGAATGGAAGAAGAAGCTGCCAGCCCCGGTGGTTCTTGTTGCAGGAACTTAAACTTGCTAGCAGACATTCATTTGGTTCAAAAAATAGAAACAAATTTGAGAAAGGGAAGCTAGTAGTTTCACCAGTATACTTGTTTCACCAAAGAAATCAATGTAATGATTGTTATGCATCAAATAAAATAAGCTATGGTTTACAAAATTTGCCCAGTGTCTTTGTTGTCCCCATGTGTTTTTCTTGTACAACATTATGCATTGTTTTTTCCTGCTTTGGTCCTTGTCATCAAACAATTTGGTTATTCAACAATATGCAGTCTTGCAGCGCTGTTGTTGGTTCTTTTTTGTTGTTATTGCTGTTGTGTTTTCCAACAATATGCAGTCTTGCAGCGCTGTTGTTGCTTAGAAAGCATACCATTGGATGCAATTTCGTTTGAACCAGGGCAATAATATGCAGTCTTCTGGTTCATTTTTCAGGTTTGGAATGTCTTTTTATGATTTTTTTTGGGTATTTGACAAATGCATTATGTTTCCTTGCGGTTTTTTTTGCTATTAGTTTGTTTGGACTCGCAGAGTTACGAGGGAAGAAGAAGCTACCAGCCCCGGTTGTTCTTCTTGCGGGAACTTCGAAAATTTGCTAGCAGACATTCTTTTAGAGCAAAAAAAAAGAAATAAATTCGAGAAAGGTAAGCTAGTAGTTTTGCTAGTATTTATGTATCAACAAAAAAACGAATGCAATGGATTATTTCTGCCCTTTAAAAAGAAATCAATGTGATGATTTTTATAGAAGTGAAGCTGGTGAAAACTAAAGATAACAACAACCAAAAAACATATAATTTTTTATGAGTGAAGAAGACTGCAGATGTGAATCCTGAATTCACAAGTTTATTATTTTGAAAAATAATAATATTGAAGTTTGTCTCGCAAAGAAATTTACAAAACCTTAAAAAGATAAAAAACTTCACCTCAACTAAAAAACAAAAATATGAAATTACAAAGAAAAAAGCATGAAATCCAGAAATAACAAGAAAAATTACAAAAACCGGACCCCTTGAAATCTAAAGATTTGATAGTCGGAGTAGCAATTCCACTATTACTTTAAGAAAAACAATTTTTGAAAACTCTTGTAGAAATTTGAGCGCGATCCAAGGATTGAATAAAAAGTTATGGCTCTTTTAAGCTATCATTTTGATCTAGCACAACCATTACTCCTCTTGGGTCTAGATCTATCACGTTGCTTTATAAAATATATCTGCTAGGTTATCCACATAATTTATCTGGGGCAGTTTCTCATTTAATTATTACAGACTTATACATAACTGTTCAGAATCATCTATTATTGCAAGCCTGATTATATTATTTTTTCTAGGTTAGAGTTAACTCGTCCTCGAATTCTTCAGATAACGAGGAAGACGGATCTTGCTAACATTATCATTTATCTTATGCAACATCTCGTAATAGCCTGTCTTCTAAATTGAGGAAGGAGAGATTGATATTGAGGTCTGCAGATCGGAGGAGTAGGTGACTGAAATCTTCACAAAAGCATTGCCAAAGGATAAATTTTAAAAGCTGGGAATGTTAGGGTTAATATTCTAATAAGTTACTGTTACAACTATTTAGCCTTGACTTTAGTTAGTTAACACGTGTTAAAAAAAGTAATTAGAGTTAGATTAAAAGGTAATTAAGATGAAAAGAAAAATGTAAGGCTGAGATGTGTTGTTATGTATCGCTACTTAAAGTTCTCGAGATGTAAGAAAAAGAAAAAAAATGATAAGTTTTTGCAGTGTTTTATCTCTCGTTCATGCTATTCTATAGAAAATTGCAGACTTGTTTTTCCCCTAAAAACCTACATTTTTAATGTTTTTATGACCACACAAGCTAATAACTTAGCCAAGCCAACACTTTTGAAGCTTGCTTCAAGCTTAAGACACAAAACCAGAGGTAAGACCGAGCTCATTAGAATCAATCCCTATGTCTTCATGCCTTCTCCTGCATTTAGGTATTTGTCAAAAGGAAGCATTTGTGTTCTGCAACCGCATGTCACCTTCATGATACTTACCATGTAAAGGGCAATTGGGCTTCAAATATTGAGATGGACTTATTTTGTGTTGAGCTCTTGTGGTTGTGGGGAACTAGTATGGATTTATCTACAAAGAAAGCCTAGCATGGAAGGCTGCTTTTGGTTTTATCTGGTTTTCCTGTCATCTTTTATGACTTTTGAAACAAACATGGGCTTATGAACCTGGACAAGGAATTGGAAACTTGTGGATAGTAAACAGACATGCAAGTGATGTGTAAAACGATTCGCTCTTGCATCCAATTGCTCAGGAAACTAGAGGGAAGATATCTCACAGGAAATTCTGTTTCAGGGCAGCTTGATCATTTCATTTCCTCCCACTAAAGTAAACTTGATGCATCAGTCATCTTTAATCAAGTTTTGATGCATATTTGTCGAGGAAGTACTAATCTTTTGTCTTAGCCTATCACGTCTTGACATACAGCTCAATTATTCCCATTTGTTCCTGCTTTTTATCGTCAATAATTCTAAGACCTACAAACATGATGAATGTGCTCACAACTCTTCGTTGGATTATTTCCTGACTAGAAAATGACATGACATATATGTGGGTTCACTACATAATTGCTCATGTCCTATACGCTTGTTAGAAATGTAACCTTTTTTACTGATGGATTGAGTCAATTTAACCATATAAAGGAGTGAAGACCTCGACCTTTTACTGATGGATTGAGTCATTTTACTCCTTTCAATAAATGTAGCATTTCACACTCACATTGAGAGAGAGAGAGAGGGAGATGGTTTTCAATCAAGTAGCTGATAAACCTCATGCTGTTTGCATACCATTCCCAGCTCAGGGTCACATAACCCCAATGCTAAAGCTAGCAAAACTCTTACATTTTAATGGCTTTCACATAGCCTTTATTAATTTTGGATGCTCTTACAACAATGTTCCTTTCTATTTATGCAATCGGTCCTCTCCACTTGATAGCTAATAATCAGATAGCAGATGATAGCCTGAACAATATTGGTTCAAATCTATGCAAAGAACAATCAGACTTCACTGAATGGCTTGATTCAAAAGAATCGGATTTTGTGGTGTATAAAAATTTTGGAAGCATCGCTGTACTAACACCACAAAAAATGCTAGAATTTGCTTGGGTTCAGGCTAACAGCGAAAAAGCTCTCTTATGGATAATAAGGTCTCACACTGATGGTGGTGTGTCGAGCATTTTTCCACCTGAATTCCTTGCAGAAACAATAGGAGTATTTAACAATTTGACATTTGAAAAAGTTGGTTGTAGAGTTCCATTTATATCTGTTTGCCATTTTTCTCGTAGCAGCAAACCAACTGTTGGTTTGCTTGCAACAAATGGGGTGTCGGCGTGGAGATAAATGGTGATGTAAAGAGAGATCAAGTTGGGAAGCTTGTTAGAGAGTTAATGGAGGGAGAAAGGGGCAACGAAATGAAAAAGAAGGCGATGGAATGGAAGACGAAGGCATATGAAGCTGCCAGCCCCAGCGGTTCTTCTTGCAGGAACTTCGAAAATTTGCTAGCAGACATTCTCTTGGTGCAAAAAACAGAAATACATTTGAGAAAGGTGAGCTAGAAGTTTCACCATTTCATTTGTATCAACCAAAAAAATAAAAAATAAAATAAAAATCAATGCAATGATTGTTATGCATCAAATAAAATAAGCTATAATTCACAAAATCATCTCTGAATCATATGTAAGGGAACATCCATTCTTAAAAGACTAACATTTCAGCTCCAAATCAAGCTTGGAAATGAAATCATGAGAGTCAAAATTTGTTCTTCTATTGTTGCCACGCATTTTATTGAAAGCAAAGCAGCTACCATCTTCTTACTACATTAATATCTATTGTACATTCTTCACTGAAAATTCATTATCCTCAATCTGTTAAAACTCCTAGCTAGTCTGAAAATTCATTATCCTCGATCCGTTAAAACTCTAGCTAGTGAAGATATACTAAACCTAGGATATCACAGACTTGAACCAAGAATACGTGCAGATTGTATTTTCACACCATGCAGCATGAACCTCATCTGATCAAAGAAGTCCACTGATACTCGTCTTAAAACCCAAAATTATAAATATATGGAGAACGGGAGAGTAAGTGGACTAGCATAGTTAAAGTAAACGAAAAGCCATAACCAATAACGGTTAAAATGGCTTGTATTCAACTGTTTTTTGGTCTTCAGTGGGAGAGCTATATGAATTGTTAAAATCCCTTTTCTCCTATTGGAAAGCTATTCCTGTTGCAAAAAACTAAAAAATGCTATCCCTATTAAAACCTCAGAACCCAGTTAGAAGCTGCATTTTCAATTTTATCGAGTGCTGCTTCAGAGAGTTTTGAGTTGTTGTGATCTGAAGGAGTGTTCTATGTAGATTAAAACCCTAGAGGCTTCGACAGGTGGTTTAGATTCAGAAGAGGAAAAGTGGTGTGTTCTTTCTAGCTTCTTCTGTTTGGTCCACTCTTCATTTCTGATTTCATAGGTGCGGCTTCTTGGATTTTATCTAGTCGTCCTTCATTTTTTTTTCTCTTTTTTAAGGGTGTTGCTTCTTGGATTTTATCCTCTGCTTTCTTGAATAGTGTGAGTGGCTTCTGCTTTTATCTGGGAAAGAATTTGTTCAGGTGATATTATACTGTTCCTATATCTTGGTTGCCTTCCATGTATTTGTTGTATTGCCTAAGTAAAGTCTTATTTTACTTATTACTTCATGGGAACAACATATTCATGGAACAAAAAAACAACAACTAATCTTCAATCCAACAATACCGAATAAAAAGATATGTGCCCGAAACATGCTGTCAAAAATCCAACTTGATTCAACGGTGAATCAGCTGCCGACCAAAGCTTGAACCGACACTGCTCAAGCTGCCTCTTCTTTCTTTTTGTCACGGGTTCTGTCTTTTTCTTTGTATCTTTCCTTCTATTTGTTTATTTATTTCAGCGGATCCTAATCCCAGCTAACCTTTTCATTTGTTTCCTTCTATGGTGGTCCCTTTTTCACATGGGGCGGGACATCCCAGCAACAAGTATCTTTGCAAGTGCGAAAGTAAGTGTAGCCAATAACCCTAAGCATATTTTAGGCACTCTCATTCCAGGTGACTGATGCTCATCAGAATTATTTGGTTACAGATGAAGATACAAAAACTGAATATTCTTGAAGGAATTATTTTTTAAAATTCTTGTACATCATTCATAGTATGTTTAATGACATTCACTTGCATACTGCAATGATTTCATCAGAGAATATGAGTTAATACTTGCACAAAGTCCTTTAAAATTTAAGTCAGTATGAGATATTTTTATGTGGCAAAAAAATATTAATAAAGATATTAATAAGCTCTTATAAAGATGAGAGGAAAAAAAAAAAGAAACTGTAAAAGTTAAAGAAGAAAAAGAAGGATTGTGTTTATGTCTTAGAGTATAAAGGTTTCAAACATTTTCTCTGTATACTAATGCATCTTTTTTTTTTTTGTGCACTAAACCTAAAAGGAGTTGGGTTCAACTCACTCGTTGAACCCAAAAGGAATTGGATCAGTTTGTGATTGCACCCAAGAATGGTCAAGGATGGAGGCACCATAGCTCAACGTGGAGATGGGCGCGGACGCGTCCTTGACCCAACATGGAGTTGGTCATGGATATGTCCTAGTCCAACTTGAAATTAGGTGTGGATGCGTCACGTCCCAATTTAGTGTTGGGCGCGGACTTGTCACGACTCGAATTAGTGTTGGGCGCGGAGCACCTTTACTCAACTTAGAGTTGGGGTTGAATGCTATGGGTCAACCTAAGATTGGATTCGGACTCACCCTTGCTCAACTTAGAGCTGGGTACGGGCACGCCACGAACCACCATGAAGTTTAACGCTGAAAAAACATAATCGCATTTTAAATTATGACTTTCATATTTTTAAAAGAGAGAGGGTTTTAGAAAATCATGAACCATCAATTACTACTGAACACTTCATTAATCTAATAGCACCAGTAATGGACAGAGCTTTCTTGTCCGTGTCTGCATATGTGGGGGGGGGGGGGAGAGAGGAGAACCTCACCAAAGTTCTGAAGGAAACACGACGAACCGTTTGCACATGGCCCCTCACTACTTCCACTAAGTTCGCATAAAGGAGAATCTGTGGTGAGAGGAAAACTGGATTGGGAAGCTCAAAAATCCATTGCCTACTCACTCTCCATTTCTTCTCAATATGCACTTCTATCTTTACCATGTTACCGCGTCATTATTATTTCTAATCTGCATAATTAGATGATTAAGAATGGCGAATCCATTCTGTAGATGAAAGTATTGCTTCATATCAAAGGTTGCTAATCATCCTCGTTTTAGCTGAGGTTGATTGATATCATTTGCGTAATTCCTAGATATTAAGTTATATGATGATCTTGATGAGATAAGCATCAAGTTAGGTGCATATATTGAATTATTTGATTGAATAATCAAGTTATGATCACCAAAAAAAAAAAAAAACTATATAGAGACAAGTCTTGAAAGTGCTATTATCTTGATTAATATAAGGTGGAATAATTTAAAATAACACATTTATTATTTAGCCTAATAAATTTGATAATATTTTATCAAGAAAGTTCAAGGATAAAAGTTATTAATCCTGATATAGTGATGTATCAAATTATTATCTCTTTATAAATCTTTGAGTCTTTATATATTAGTCAAATAATCTTTATTCATATGAAAAATTGTTAAAATTTTGTTATAAGTATATTTAATAGGAACATTTAAGATTAAATTAAAAATAAATTCTGTTTATTTTTAGATATTTTTTAGTCAATTTTTCTTATTGGTGAATTGATGTAAGTAATTAAGATGGTGTTAGTTCTTAATGATAAATTCCAAGTGCTTCAATACGTATACTTAATATTATGTTTAAAATATTCAACATACATTATTTTATATAAGACTATAGTTTTAGCCTGGAAAATGACGACATACAAGTCAATAATTCTCTTTGGCATTGCTTTTTATCCTCAATAATCCAAAAAATAACAGACGTGATGAACTTGCTAATTAAGATTCAATTTGACTAGAAAACGACGTGACGTGCAAGTGGGTTCCCTACAGAAATGCTTATGAAATTGTTTTTATGTTTTAAAATTGCTTTTAAAATAAATTGAAAATGTTTTATTTTTTTATTTTAAATTAATATTTTTATTGTGTTTTTTTTGATATTTTAATTGGTTAATATAAAAAATAATTTTTTTAAAAGGCACTGTGATAACAATGTTACCTTTTACCGATGGATTGAATCAATTTAACTATATAAAGGAGGGGAGAGATCTGCCCCTTCCAATAAAGGTAAAATTTCACACTCACATGGAAACTGGAGGGAGGGAGATGGATTTCAATCAAGTAGCTGATAAACCTCGTGCTGTTTGCATACCATTCCCAGCTCAGGGTCACATAGCGCCACTGCTAAAGCTAGCAAAACTCTTACATTTTAATGGCTTCCACATAACCTTTGTCAGTACTGAGTATAACCACACAAGACTTCTCAAATCCAGAGGTTCTAACTCTCTGGATGGCTCACCGGACTTTCGGTTTGAAGCTATATCTGATGGCCTCCCACAGACAGATGATTCTGATGCAACTCAGGGCATCCCTTCTATCTGTGAATCGGCTGCAAAAAACTGCTCGGTCCCATTTCGCAATATACTCCACAGGCTCGATGACAGCACTTCATCTCCAACGTCCAGCCGGTGACCTTTGATGATTCTGATGGTGCTATGTCCTTTACACATGATGCTGCCGAGGAATTTGGGATTCCTAACCTACTGTTGCATACACACAGTGCCTGTGGGCTCTTAGGCTACACACAGTTGCGCGTTCTTGTTGAAAGGGGCTTAACACCTCTCAAAGGTATAAAAGTTGTTTCATGCTCAAAATTTAAGATTCATGTAAATTTTGGAAGCATCACTGTACTAACACCACAGGAAATGCGAAGGGTCCGGTTAACAGCCAAAAAGCTTTTCTTATAATAAGTTCTGACCATTTTTCCTCCTGGATTCCTTGCAGAAACGAAGGATAGAGGCATGTTAACAAGTTAGTGTCCACAAGAGGAGATT
Organism: Populus deltoides; assembly: GCA_015852605.2. Lineage (NCBI taxonomy): Eukaryota > Viridiplantae > Streptophyta > Magnoliopsida > Malpighiales > Salicaceae > Populus > Populus deltoides. Next base: position 1,789,232 of record CM027585.2, on the reverse strand, counting down.
TTAAAGCATCCATCTATAGGAGTATTTGCAAGTCACATGGGATGGAATTCGGTCCTTGAGACGAGAGCCTTAGTTATGGAGTTCCATTTCTTTTTTTCCATTTTTTGCAGAGCAGCAAAACACAGTTGGTGTTCTTGCAGCAAATGGGATATCGGCTTGGAGATAAAGGGTGATGTAAAGAGAGATCAAGTTGGGAAGCTTTTTAGAGAAGTAATGGAGGGAGAAAGGGGTAAATAAATGAAAAGGAAGGCGATGGAACGGAATACGAAGGCAGAAGAAGCTGCCAGCCCCGGTAGTTCTTCTTGCAGGAACTTCAAAAATTTGTTAACAGACATTCTTTTGGTGCAAACAAAGAAATAAATTTGAGAAAGGTACGTATATTTGTATCAACAAGAAAAAAATCAATGCAATAGATTTTCTCTGCCCTTTAACAAGAAATCAATGTAATGATTGTTATGTACCAAATAAAACAAGCTACGGTTCACACAATCAGCTCTGAATCATATGATTTAACTTGATCAACAGACTCCATATTTATAGATCAATCAACTGAAGTGATTCTATTCTCAAACAGCATGAAGTCATGAGGGAACAAAAAGCAACTTCCATTCTTAAAATACTAATACATTGCAGCTCCATATCATGCTTGCACATGAAATCATTGATTCCAAATCTGTTTTCGTATTGTTGCCACACATTTTATTGAAAGCAAAGCAGCTACCTCCTCCTTACTACATTAATGTCTATTATACATCCTACACTGAAAATTTATTATCCTCCATCCATTAAAACCCTAGAGAAGATATCCTAAATCTACAATATCACAGACTGGAACCAAGAACAGGTGCAGATTGTATTTTCACACCTCATGGAGGAGCGTCTGATCAAAGTGCCATACTCCTGCAAGTCCACAAACACTTGCTTCAAACCCAAAATTATAAATATATGGAGAATGGAATAGTAAGTGGACTAGCATAGTGAAAGCAGCAAGATACTGAAAATGTAAGTTATATGCATACCATGGCCTTTTCCAACCATCCGCAATTGAGTGACATATTCTGCTATCTTCTTAATGGATTCAACCTGTTAAAAAATTTGTATTAGTCATAGTATGAAGCAATAAGTATCTTTGCAACTGTGAAAGTAAAATGTCACCAATTTTTGACGTGACTGTTCTTCTATATTAAAATTTTCAATTTGGGACAGAACAAATGCCTAACAGGAGGAAAACAGCAATCTTTTTTTTCTGGAAATAGATGAATGAATGTTTTTAAATGCATAATCTGGCACGACCGCCTTCCAGTGTATCTCACAGGATTAGTGCATACAGGTGTTCTAGTCAGTATTATATCCAGGGAAAGAAACAAAATTATTTTGAGCTTACCTGCTCTTCCAAAAACTCGCTTTCGATGAAATCTTGCATTTGTGGATCATTGTTCTCATCTGCCACCTGTTATTTATCAAGAACACAGTATAGCTCATGAGCACAATTCTGAAAAAATTGGCAATTCCAGGCATTTAATGCAAGAAAGTGCATAATGCTTCCTAATTGCAGGGACAAAAAAATTGTGAAGGCAAAAGACACATCACCTTGTGCAGGCTCAGTAGTTTCTCATTTGTCAACTTCTCCAATGACAATGCCAGTTCCATAGCTGAATCAAAGACAGCCCATGTTAATTAACTCAGAAACTGTATACATTGTCCATTACAGAAACATATCCCGACACCTCTATCTAATGGAAAGCATAACAAAGATTGGAGACAAAGTCCACAAACTAATTCACTTCCATTAAGATATGGATGGGATTAAATGGAGACAAAATTCACAAATAATACTTAGGAGTTTCTAGCAATGAACTAGACACATACCATATAGTGCATCTCCTTTCTCAACATGCTCAAATTCAGAAACGGGTGTCAGTATAGAGTGAAGCACCACTTTCCCTCCTCGTATATTCTAATCACATATATTTGGAAAATAATTAATTAAGAATACCGAAAATTAAAAAGAAAATAATCGATTTTCAAAAGGGAAGTGGTACGTACCTGATACTTCATAAGCTTCTCAGCATGTTCTCTTTCTTCTTCACTTGATTCCTTGAAGAATCTGATTAGAACATGAACAAACCATACCTCAGTTACTGCAAATCATTAAAAAAAAATAAGGGAAGTAGCCAAGAACAAAGAAACGGGATCTGGTGTGGTTACTTGGCTAGGCCTTTGAGAGCAATGTTATCCCTGTCAAAATAGGCAAACATGGCATGGTATACGTAGGAAGCAGAATACTCCACACTGTTAACACAAAACACAAACACATATCAATAACTATCTATTCTACAATGAAATTTCAAGATTATGTATCTTTTAAAAAAAGAGAAAAGTTATTACTGACTTGATCTGCTCGTTAATGGCAGCTTCACACTCATCCACATAGAACTGACGAGCAAGAGAAACCTGACGAGAAATAGGAACAAGAAATTCCTCCCTCTTCACCTCTTCAAATGGCTGGAACACTAGACCGGTAAGAGTTCCACTGGCAGAAGAAACTACAAGACTAGTGTTCCTTTTCTTTCTGGAAAACAAAGGCAAGGAAGAAATGCCATGCCCACCACTAGCAGCGTCCCCTTGCTTTTTTGCAAGAGAAAAGGCAGATACACTTCTCGAAAAGGTTGAAGCCATAGCTTAGAATGAGAAAAACAGAGAGGTTTTTTGCTATGTAAATGGAGATTTGTGGGTGTGCAGAGGGTGAAGGAGCAGAGGCTGTTTAAATACAGAGAGGAGGTGCCAGAGAATGGATGAGGTTTGTTTCGGACCGCTGGATCAAGTTAGATATTTAGGGTTCGGATCTTGCCACGTTTCGAGGGCGTGTGGAGGGCTCGTGGTCTATCCAGTGTGAACGGAACCTCTCCTTATAAATTCTTTCCACGTTGCGATCTTATAATCCCAAAGACTTGTCCTTCCTTTCTCAATCGCTTGCGTATAGTAAATAATTGTACTCGCGGAGTGAGATCTCAGACTGTATGTATTTTAGACTTTTCGTTTTGATTTGAACATTTCAGTGGTGGCGTGATTTCACGTGAAAGGTGTGTGAGTAGGTTGATATTTTTCCACGCTGCCAAAAACTTTGAATTTGGACATGTATTTTGTCGTGTTTAGCGCGAGACAGCCACGCTTTGCAAGAAACCAATTTAGTCCCTTTAATTGAGTCGATCCAGCAATATAACCCTAATAAATCCCCCTTTTCAAATATGGACCTTCTTATCAAATTTTATCAATTAAAACTCATTGGGATAAATTATAAATATACCGCGAAGAATATAAGGAGGGTAATTAAATTGATGAAACTTCATTTCAATTGAGTTGAAATAACAAATTGTGAGGAGTATAGGGTGGATTTGATGAATATTGTTACAGGGACTGATCTGGATAATGTATACAAACACAGGGTCTAAAGTGGAGGATATTTCCTCTTTTCTTGTCTTGTGATTTTCTGAGCTGGCATTGTCGCAATCCGAGACTAAAAATAATAAGCTTGTTCTGTTTGCCTACTGTTTCTACCCCATTCCAGATCTTGCACTTGATTTACGGGCAATCGAAAGTGTAGCGGTAATTTTTTTAAGTTATTTTTATTTGTAAAAATATTAAAATATATATTTTTTAATTTTTTAAAATTTATTTTTAATATTAATATATTAAAATGATTAAAAAATACTAAAAAAATTAAATTTTAATAAAAAATAGGTTAATCATCACTCTAAACGGTGTCTTACTAAATCACCGTTTGGGAACCTGATACAAATTACATTTTATAAAATTTTAAATTTTTTTTATTAAAAATTAATTTTTTTTGTATGTTTTAAATTTTTTTAATGTTCTAATCTTAAAAATAATTTTTTAAAAATAAAAAATATTATTTTAATGCTTTTCAGCACGAAAAACACTTTAAAAAATAACTACAACCTCATTTTCGAATAAACAATATGCGAACTGGGTGAATCATTAATTATGGGCAATGAAGAAAAGAAAAAATTGGCAAGCCCAGTAGTTAATGGGCTCAGAAATGGGTTTGGGCCAGATTTAGATTGTTTCAAAACAAGGGGGCTTTCGTTTGAGGACTGTAAATGTGTAGTTCCTTCTTCTCTGTGCCTTTTCTTTCGGCCATTGTTACCATCTGATAAGTATTTGGATTAGGTCATCTTAATTTGATGGCTTTCTTTTCACCAGTCTCCATGAACGATGGGAGGCATGTTATATATATATAGGAGATGATGCCACAAAAACGTTTTTTTAAGTTATATATATACATCATTTTAAATTCAATATAATTTTTATACACGTGGATGTCCATTTTTTAAGGGTTTTCACTACAATCAATCATGCATGTTTTGAAAAGTAAAAACATTAACGTTTTTTTTTCATTTATGTGGGTTTTCACTATAATCAATCATGCATGTTTTGAAAAGTAAAAACATTAAGGATTTTTTTATTTCTGTGGTGAGAATATAAATATATACACACACTTGATATTTTTATATTTGGACATGGTTATTTAAAAATAACTATAATATTTATTTGTATTTCAGGAAATTTTCAGATAGTTTGTACTTGTTATTGTATGTTGATGACATATTGATTGTCTTAAAAAACATGTATGAAACTAACAATTTAAATGATTAGTTGAGTTGTGAGTTTGAAATGAAGGATTTGGATGCGACTAAAAATTTTTTAGATATAGTCAGTTGTTTCATAAGAAAAATTAAGAGAAATTCAAGAGTTTTAGCTATTATTTTGAACATGTTTCATTCCTTCAAACAAGAGGTTTTGGATGCTCTTACAACAATGTTCCATCCTATTTATGATATGGATCCTCTCTACTTGCTCACTAATTAACAAATAACAAATGATAGACTAAGCTATATTGGTTAAAATTTATAAGTTGAACATTCAAACTTCACTTAATAGCTTGATTTAAAAGAATTGAATTATATGGTGAACGTAAATTTTGGAAGTATCATTGTCCTAACACCGCAACAAATGCTAGAATTGGCTTAGGTTTTGGCTAACAAAAAATCTTTCTCATGGATAATAAGGTCCGACAACGATTATGGCAAGTTTGTTAACCTTTGTTATAAATATAGTAGACTAATAAGTAATGATGTTTAGTTTACTATAATAAAAGCATATAAAACATAAAAAAAAATGTTCAATGAAAGCCTATAATGTATACAATTTCAAATCTATAAACACACGAAATAAAACTTAAGACAAATATGCTTTTAACACAAATATAATAAAAGAATATCAGCATGTATATTAAGTATATATTCAAATTTGCAATTGATATAAAATCAAAGTCTTGACATGTATATTATCATTATTCAATTTTTGACCCTATGTTTTTCTAAATATTTTCAAAATACAAAAAAAATTCCAAAATCTTTTTTTGACTCGTTTGCATCATTTCATTATTTTCAATGTCTTTTTGAGAATTCAATTTTTAATACATTCAGTTATTAAAATATTTATTTTAAAATCATCGATTAATTTTTTTATATCAAGTTGATGTTGACCTAAATTAAAAAGAAGGGAGAAGGACCAAAGTATTTGGAAGAATAATAAAGGAGGACTAAAATTTTGAAAGAGACAAGTGGGAAAAAAAAAAACACACCCATATTATCCCACTTGCCCATATTTTCCCACTCACACTAAAAAAAACACAAAAACACACTTGCCTATTATTCTTCCACTCTCCATGCTCCACCATGAACCCCATTAAAAAACAAATAATAATAAAAAATTATGGATGGGGTTTGATAAAAAGGTTAGTGACGGGGCAAAAATGGGGGTCCTTCAAAAGAAAAGAGGAGATTCTTGAACACCTGTGGAGGAGCCTGATCCGGCTAGCACCTCCCCATTTTTTCAACACCAGTCAGTAAAACAACCCAGAGTTTAAACTATGTTAATATTCTATATTAAATAGCATCTATTAAAGAATGAATTTCAGTAAAATTTTAATTTTAAAAGTGAGTAAATCTCATTTTTAATTTAGCTTTAAATGTGTCCTCTAACCTTGTTATTCAAACATATTTCCACATAGTCAACCATTTTTGCACCTGAATTCCTTACAGAAACAAAGGATAGAGGCATGTTAGCAAGTTAGCGTCCACAACAGCAGATTTTAAAGCACCCATCAATAGGAGTATTTGTAAGTCACTTGGGATGGAATTCGGTCCTTGAAGCCTTAGTTGTGGAGTTTTTTTTTTTTTTTTTGGTGGCCATTTTTCTCAGAGCAGCAAACCAATGAAACAAATGGGGTATCGGCATGGAGATAAACGTTGATGTTAAGAGAGATCAATTTGGGAAGCTTGTTATAGAGTTAATGGAGGGAGAAAAGGGGTGAAGAAATGAAAAGGAAGGCGATGGAATGGAAGACAAAGGCAGAAGAAGCTAACAGCCCCGGTGATTCTTCTTGCAATAACTTCGAAAATCTGCTAGCAGACATTCTTTTGGTGCAAAAAACAAGAAATAAAATTGAGAAAGGTAAGCTAGTAGTTATGCCAGTATTTTTGTATCAACAAAAAAATCAAAGCAATGGATTTTCTCTGCCCTTCAACAAGAAATCAATGTAATGATTGTTCTGTAGCAACTAAAACAAGCTATGGTTCACAAATCAGCTCTGAATCATATGATTTAACTTGATCAACAGACTCCATATTTATAGATCAATCAACTGAAGTGATTCCACACCCAAACAGCCTGAAGTCAAAAGGGAACATCAAGCAACATCCATACTTAAAATACAAATACCTTTCACCTCCAAATAAAAGAGTCCAAATCTGTTCTTTTATTGTTGCCACACATTTTATTGAAAGCAAAGAAACTACCTGCTTCTTACTACATTAATGTCTATTATACATCCTACACTGAAAATTTATTATCCTCAATCCATTAAAACTCCTAGAGAAGCTATCCTAAATCTACTATAGCACAGACTTGAACCCAGAACAGGTGCAGATTGTATTTTCACACCATGCAGCATGAGCCTCATGCATGGAGGAGCGTCTGATCAAAGTGCCATACTCCTGCAAGTCCACAAACACTTGTCTTAAAACCCATAGTTATAAATATATGGAGAATGGAAGAGTAAGTGGACTAGCATGGTGAAAGTAACAAAGATACTGAAAATGTAAGTTATATGCATACCATGGCCTTTTCCAACCATCCGCAATTGAGTGACATATTCTGCTATCTTCTTAATGGATTCAACCTGTTAAAAAAATTGTATATGTCAGAGTATGATGCAATAAGTATCCTTGCAAGTGTGAAAGTAAAATGTTACCAATTTTTTATGTGATTGTTCTTCCACACTAAATTTTTCAATTTTGTTCTCAGTTTTGGACAGAACAAATGTCTAACAGGTTGATGGCAGGAGGAAAACAGTTATCTTTTTTTTTCTGGAAATAGATGAGTGAATGTTTTTAAATGCATTATCTGATATCTTTATTTTCACCTTCAATCTGGCACGACCGACCGCCTCCCAGTGTATCTCACAGGATTAGTGCATACAAGTGTTCAATCCAGTATTATATACAGGGAAAGAAACAAAATTATTTTGAGCTTACCTGCTCTTTCAAAAACTCGCTATCGATGAAATCTTGCAATTGCGGATCATTGTCTGCCACCTGTTATTTATCAAGAACACAGTATAGCTCATGAGCACAATTCTGAAAACATTGATTATTCCAGGCATTTAATGCAAGAAAGTACATAATACTTCCTAATTGCATGAAATTAAAATAGAAAAAACATGGTGAAGCCAAATTAAAGACACATCACCTTGTGCAAGTTCAGTAGTTTCTCATTTGTCAACTTCTCCAAAGACAGTGCTAGTTCCATAGCTGAATCAAAGAATCAAAGACAGCCCAAGTTAATTAACTCAGAAACCGTAAACGTTTTCCATTACAGAAACATATCCTGACTCCTCTATATTATGGAAAGCATAACAAAGATTGGAGACAAAACCCACCAACTAAGTCACTTCCATTAAAATATGGATGGAATAATGATGTAGCCGGGGTTATATAAAATTAAAGGTTATGAGTATTCTAATAATAATTTGCTATAACTAGATAGAGATATGCCACCAACCGATCATGTTAATGACTTTGTAGATGTTTTTATAGATCAATACGACAAAATCCACAAATAATACTTCAACAGTTTCTATAAATTTAGAGTTTATATTTGTAATCCTTTTCACTAGTTAAATCTTGTGTTTTCTGTATTATCGACAAAATCCACAAATAATACTTAACAGTTTCTACCAATGAACATAAGTCTAGAAACATACCATATAATGCATCTCCTTTGTCACCATGCTCAAATTCAGAAACGGGTTTCAGTATAGAGTGAAGCACTACTTTCCCTCCTCGTATATTCTAATCACATATATTTGGAAAATAATTAATTAAGAATACCAAAAATTAAAAAGTATATATTCGAGTTCGAAAAAGGAAGTGGTAGCCTGGTAGGTACCTGATACTTCATGAACTTCTCAGCATGTTCTCTTTCTTCTTCACTTGATTCCTTGAAGAATCTGATTAGATCATGACCACACCATACCTCAGTTACTACAAATCAACAGAAAAAATAAGGGAAGTAGCCAAGAACAAAGAGACGGGATCTTGTGTGGTTACTTGGCTAGGCCTTTGAGAGCAATGTTATCCCTGTCAAAATAGGCAAACATGGCATGGTATACGTAGGAAGCAGAATACTCCACACTGTTAACACAAAACACAAATACAAATCAATATCTATCTACTCTACAATGAGATTTCAAGATTATGTATCTCTTACAAAAAGAGAAAAGTTATTACTGACTTGATCTGCTCGTTAATGGCAGCTTCACACTCATCCACATAGAACTGACGAGCAAGAGAAACCTGACTAGAAATAGGAACAAGAAATTCCTCCCTCTTCACCTCTTCAAATGGCTGGAACACTAGACCGGTAAGAGTTCCACTGGCAGAAGAAACTACAAGACTAGTGTTCCTTTTCTTTCTGGAAAACAAGGGCAAGGAAGAAATGCCATTCCCACCACTAGCACCAAGAGCACTAGCAGTGTCCCCTTGCTTTGTTGCAAGAGAAAAGGCAGAAACACTTCTCGAAAAAGTTGAAGCCATAGCTTAGAATGAGAAAAATAGAGAGGTCTTTCGCTATGTAAATGGAGATTTGTGGGTGTGCAGAGGGTGAAGGAGCAGAGGGTGTTTAAATACAGAGAGGAGGTTCCAGAGGATGGATAGGGTTTCTTTCGGACCGTTGGATTAAGTTAGATATTTAGGGTTCGGATCTTGACACATGTCGAGGGCGTGTGGAGGGCTCGTGGTCTATACAGTGTGAACGCAACCTCTCCTTGTAAATTCTTTCCACGTAGCAATCATATGATCCCCAAGACTTATCTTTTTTCTTTCACTCGCTTGAGTGTACCAAACAATTGTACTCGTGATGTGAGACCGATAACTGTACGTATTTAGACTTTTAGTTTTTATTTGAAGATTTCAGTGGTGGCGTGATTTCACGTGACAAGTGTGTGCTTGGGTTGATATTTTTCCAAGCTGCCAAAAACTTAGAATTTGGACATGAATGTGGTCTCTTAGCGCGAGCCAGCTACTTTTTACAAGAAACCAATTTAGTCCCTTTAATTGAGTCGATCCAGCAATAAAACCCTAACAAAATGTATTTCTTTCATTTTCGTCAATCCAGCAATGAAACCCTGATAAAAACCCGTTTCTTCAATTTTACCCCGACATTTTATCAATTATTATTATTAATTAATTAATTATTATTAATTAAAAAAATTAAAACATGTGGAAAAACTTTCCTCACAAAATATTAAACATTGTAAATTACTATAATATTTCTTCATGCTAGCTTTTTTCTTTCTTTTTTTTGTTGCTTGATCATATGATTTTCTGTTTCCTTTCTTTATTTTTTTAAAATTTTTTTCAAAATTATTTTTTATTGATTTTACTTTTTAATATTGGAATGGTTGAGAATTTAACTTTGTAATTTGTTTCTTTTTATTTTATCTTTCTATGAGATCAATGTGGTTTATGAGTTTGTTAAGATAACTTAGGTTGGCTCGGGTTATGGATTTGATTGGATGTTTTTTTTTATAGTTTATTTTTTATCATATAGTTTAGAGAAAACTATGTTATTAAACTTTATAAAGTAACAAAAATTAAAGGGTATGGAGAAACCACTATTCACCCAAACTCATTGCATTGTAGATTACAATAGCAATCCACAATGTTTTGCTTTTTTTTTTAATTTTGTTATGATTTTTAAAAATTTTATTTTTGCTAATTTCATCTTTTAAAATTGGGATGGTTGAGAATTTAGCTTCGTAATTTGTTTCTTTTTATTTTGTCTTTATATGAAGTTTTCATGGTTTGCTAGTTTGCCGAAATAACCCAAGTTGTCCCGGTTTACAGGTTTGGTGGGTTGTCTATTTTTTTTAATTGAGCTTGACTTTTTTATAATCTATTTTTTTCTCACATAATTAAAAAAATAGTTTTAGAGAAAAGTCATGTTATGAAACTTTATGAAGTAACAAAAATTAAAGGATGTGGAGGAAACTATTATTCATCAACATCCATTGCATTGTAGATTACAATAGTAATCCACAATATTTTGCTTTCTTTCCTGTTCTTTTTTAATTTTTGTTATGATATTTTTTTCAAAATTATTTTTGTTAATTTCAACTTTTAATATCGAGATGATTAAAAATTTAGTTTTGTAGTTTTTTTTTTATTTTAGCTTTCTTTGAAGTTAGCGTGGTTTGCAAATTTACCAAGGTAACCCAGGTTGTCTTAGTTTATGGGTTTTGTGGAGTGTCTTTTTTTTTTTTAATTGAACTTGATTTTTTTTTCTTCTATTTTTTTTTCATGTAGTTAAAAATAGTTTAAGAGAAAATTCATATTATTAAACTTTATAAAGACCATGGACCTATTCACTAGTTTGCAGGTCTGGCAAATTTAACTTTTCTTTTTAATTAGTTTTTTTTATTTCATCCTTAAATATTTGTTTAATTGGGAATGCGATTTCATAATTGGTTTTGTTTCTCTTTTTTACGAGGTTGTCGCGATCTCAAAAAAGCTTCTTGGTATTGGGATGATGTTTGATAAAAACAAAGTTAAATAAAGTTATTAAACCTAATAGAGTTTATGACATGGGTCGCAGGGGGACTAAGATCGATTTAATCTGTCAATGTTTTTTTTTTTTTAAAGTTCACATCCTGAAATTCTTTTAAAATCTAAGTCATGTTTTTACCGATTATTAAGGTTGTATTTGGACCCATGAAATTAATCAATTTAAATCGAGTTAGTTCATATGTGATTTAATTGAAAACTCAAGTTAGAAAAAATATTGAGTTGGAATGTTTTAAAATTAACTTAAATCACATAATCAAAAAATTCTTTTTACTCTTAATTTTTTTTTATTTAAAAAAAACTTGGTCTGATTTACGATGAAACACAGGACAATAGACTAGTTCAGCCCAATTGAAATAAGTTATAAATATAACGTGAAGAATATAAGCAGGGTTATTATATTGATGCAATTTTCATTTCAATTGAGTTGACTGACCAATTGTGAGGGATAAAGGCTAAATTTGATGAAAGTTCTTATAAGGGCTGATCTGGTTAATTTATACAAATACAGGGTCTAAACTGGATTGCTTCCTCTTTTCTTCTCTTGTGATTTTCTTAGTTGTCATTGCCGACTTGTATTTGTACTGTGATATACAGTACTTTTAAAAAATATTTTTTAATAAAAAACATATTAAAATAATATTTTTTTATTTCTAATATTAATCTATTAAAATCATCAACAAAAATATCTAAAACTACATTAATTTAATATTTTTTAAATAAAAAATATTTTTTAAAATATATTGTAACACAAAAATAATATTCACTAAATAATCAACAGGCTGAGCTAATAACCATTATTTGATGGACTATAAAAATAAAAATATTGCCCAAACCACTAGTTAATGGGCTCAGAAACAGGTTTGTGCCGAATTTAGAATGTTGTCAAACAATGTGGCTTTCGTTTTCTGGACTGCATTTGATTTTGATACAGAGTTCCTCCAGATTCTTTTCTATGATATTTAATTTAAAAATTTCCCCTAAATCTTACCTTTTGTTTAAGTTCATGTTCTTACTTTAAATAACTGGTTTATATTGATTATCATACTTGTTAAATTCAGCTTTTCTCGAGAGGTTGACATGATGTTTAATCTAAACTGAGTTTTTCAATTGAATTATTTCTTATACTGATTTATCAAATCCAGTTAATTAGATCAAATCTAATTTGAATCAAATCTAATTAAAATCAAGAAATTTAAAAAAATAAAAAAATAAAATCATTTCAATTTTTTTTATGATACTATTAGGGATAACAATGGATACTTATAAATTGAGTTTTGCATTATCTTTTTCCAGACTCAAACCTAAAATTATTATTCAAACCTGAATTGTTGTGTATTTTCGATACTAAAATCCTATTCAATCATGTTCCGAGTATCCATAACCCGAAACTTGTACACATTAAAAAATAGTCAGGGTCATTTTACAATTAAAACAACAAAAATTGGTGGATCTACTACTAAATTTGCTGCTGCTAGAGTTGGATTTGCTATTGTTGTTAGAGTTTTTGTGCCTATCAGACTCGGAAACACCCTTGCAATGTTGATGTGAGTCAAAACCTGCAGAGATTTTTTTTTAAATATATTTTTTCTTCTAGTCAGAAATCTCTCTTTTTTATTATATATATTTTAGTTGATTATTAACTATTCTCAAAGTTCATAATATAAATATTAGAAGAATATTTTATTTTTTTCAATTTAAGATTTGAAGTTCTTTAGTATATATACTTCATGTTCACAAAAAAAAATTATTTTTTCAATGTGGGATAAAAAACCGTTTTGGTTTAAATACTTAACTTAAAAGGATAATATAATATCTTTACAATATAGGATAAAAAACTTTTTAAAATAATTTTTGAAATTTTATTATTTCCAACATGTATAATTTATATTCACATGAATTATTTCTTAATTTTTTTCATATAAAATACTAAAACTCTAATTTTTTCAGATTGATTCAGGATGATCCCGGTCAATCCATGTAACCCGAGACCCAGCCCCGGATCAGGTTTTATAACTATACTGTAATCCAACTTTTTTCTTCAAACTCGAACTGCCCCGACTAGATAAAAAAAAAAAATTCCATACCCATATATATGGATTTGGTAGAACAGATCTAGTATTCATCGACTGGGATAAATTTATCATTATTCAATTTACACAACAATCCAGGCAATAAACCAGATGAAACTCAAAAATAACTCCCATTTCAGTTTGATAAACTGTGTCAAGATGTCAATTTCCAACGATTTCATTCACATTTATGTAATCAATGCACTGATTTCTCAACACGATTGGATTCATCTCACGATTTTTGGGTTACAAATATGAGAAGAAGTAACTTCAAGATTGATGGGTTTTGCTTTTTGTAATAGTAAAAAAGCTTGACTAAAAATTCAGGAGTTAAATTAAGTTTAAATACCGAAGATATTTATCAAGTTATTAACTCCTGACTATTTTTTTCTTTTCAAAGTTGAATCGACACCACTCTAATACCACACCTGTTGGTATTCCATCTCAATGCACGACGATTTATAAATCTGCAGAATTTTTTTTTCCTCGTTTTATTTTCGGACTGTAATAGTCTACTTCCTTCTTCTCTATTTGAAAGAAATTGACTTAATTTTTCATGAAAATGAGTGAGATTTTGTAACATAGGTGTCATAAAATTAAAGAAATGACGAGTGATTTAATTGATATCAATTATTTTTTAATTATTTTTATGGTTAAGTTAAAAATTTTAAAAAATAATTTTATATAGAGTTGATAATAATTAAAAAAGTATTAATTTAGGTTAAATAAATTTAAAATAAAAAAATAATTGATAATTAGTTGGGTGAAGGTTAATTTTAGTCAATTATGGATTTTTTCTAGAAATTTAAGGAAATTAAATTAGGGTGTAATTAATAAAAAATAAGGTATTAATTAATGTTATTATTTATTGATTATAGTATAATATGATAATTTACAATGTTTATAATAGATATAGTGATGATGATGGTAGTACTTATAATAATAACGTTTGTAGTAATATTTATGTAGTAATGGTATCAATGAGAGTGATTATATATATATATGATAATAGTTATATTGATAATGACTATGATATAGCAATTAATGATAGTGGCTGTAAAGTGATAATTATTAATTTAATAATGAAAATGTAAAAAAGTTATGATAAGATAATTATAAAATTATAATTATATTGATGAAACAACAATGATATGAGGTGATCATGGCAATAGAATAATAGTTATTATGATAATAATATTATTTTTAGTATATTTGGTCTATTTAAAAAAATAAATTGTTACCGTAAAGTATATGATTGATGAGTAATTGCTCAGGAGATTTTTTTAAAATAAATTAAGACTTTTATTATTTCAATAATTAGATTATTTTTTTTGTCTTAGGCTATAAAGATATGTTATTTGTATTTTACTATTAAGTTCGATATATTTGATGTAAAATAATAATATTTTAAAATAGATAATCTATGACATGGAGTATTTATTTTTATGAATTTTATTGATGTAATTATTTAGAATTAAGATATATACTTTGCATGTCTTAAGTGCATACTAGTTTTATTGACGTGATTATTTAGTATTAAGATACTTTGAATGTATAAGTGCATGCAACGTTCTCACACCAAGGCGTGATAGTGACTTTTTTTTTTTTTTTCTTTTTATACATTTTGCATTTGAACATTTGAGATAATTTCTTAGATATTGTTGCATTGGTTCGATTTAAAGTATAGTTTTAAAATCTAGCCTGGCAGGTCGATTTAGGATCCAGGACTGGACCCGGGCTGAGTTGAAGAAAAAACATGGAAAGAAAAAACCCAGCATGAATTAGCAATCCGGTCAAAAACCTGGTTGCAACCTGTTGACTTTTGTTTTTTTACTAAAACGACGTCATTTTAATTTTTTTTAAAAAAATTAACTCGGACAACCCGATGACCCGGTCAAAACCCGAAACCCGGGCAAGTCTAAAAACTATGATTCAAATGATACATTTTTTTACATATATATAACAAAGGACTTAATCTTTTTATGTAAACTCATTAAAAAATACCTTTTTCTACAGTCTAACAAATATACTTTTGAGTAAAACTATTACATCTTAATTTCAATATAACATTTGTTAAAAAGAAATATATTTTCGTTATTAAAAATCGAAATAGTGAGATCAAATTTAAATCAATTATTACATCTTAATTTCAATATAACATTTGAGTAAAACTATTTTCAATTTTATTAAAAAGAAATAAAATAAATTCATGAATTCCACGTCCACCCTGCCCCACCTTGCAAGAAAACTTTTGACTTCTTGGATATAGGAATATTCGTATCGGAAGCACAGCAGGAATGCTCATTACGGAACCAAAAACCTTTGACATTACACGTCTCTCTCTCTCTCTCTCTCTCTCTCTATAATGTATGGATGCATGGAAAACATAACAACTTGTCGGGTTTGTTAAAATGTCAACAAAATTCAACTCTAATTCAGTAGGCAGCCCGTGCTAAAGAAAGCTGAGATAAATAAATGTCTTACAAGCATATTTCTTAAAATTCATTTTAAAAAAAATTAATTAACTTTATGACTTTCTTTATTTTTTTCTATTCATAATTTCATAACCTAGACAACAAGTTTATCATGTTAATTCGGATTGATCCGGATCGATTTTTTTGTTATATTTTTATCTAAATATTTATTACTTCTATATTTAATTGGCTAAAAATTTAGCTATATTATTTTTTTTTGTTTTTTTTCAAGTTATTGTGATTTTTTTTTAATTTGATTAACTTATTATTGTTGTGTATTTTTTATCATTTAATTAAAATAAAAACAACTTATTTAATTTAATCGGATTTATAACTTGAATAGAATTATTTTTCTTCCTTCTTATGTGTTGGAAGTATCTAAATATTATTTTTTACGAAAAAATAATCTGAAGCACGGTGTCACAATATCTAGCATATACTAATACAAATGTAATGACCCAATCTTGTGGTTCAAATGATAAGCTTTACAATTACACGAGAGTTGAAAAGCAATCAACCTTATCCAATTAATTCTTGACCTTGTGATTTGTGTCCCATTCTTGCAATAGGATACATATTATTATGAACTCTATCGCAGATCTTGTCGGGAAAACAGAAAAATGGAAAGATTAAGATAAACAAAACGATACATTAATACATTTCGAAACGAATGTTCAGTTTATAGCAGAGCACACTCTTCGAATTTCACCATTGGTGCCAGTTTTCACACCGATGTTACTCATCTTGACCATGGACCTGCCAAACTCCGCACCAAACGTAAGCCCAGCCAGGCCTCTGACACCAAGGAAGCGCTGGACAAAAGTTCTTGTGGTTGCATCAGTCCATAACTTTTGATCAGATTCAAGTATTCCTTGACCACTTCTCAAATTTGAAAAGAAAGATGAATCAAAACGATTTTGGCTACCAGTGTCTAGAGCAATACGCCTTGACCCATCACCATTCTGTGGACAGAGTGTCTGTAGTTGAGAGACGAATGAAGGGTTGATGGATGGGTCCGCACCATTTCCTGTTGTAGTGAAATTGTACAGTCTGTACCTGAAGAATTGACAAGCAGTGGTTCCTATGGTGTGTCCTCCTGTGATAAAAAATTACAAACAATAATCAAGACGTGCATGGTTTGAGTTGATGAGCTTGCTTAGTTAATTTTTTTTTCCTTACCAACAAGGGTAACAAGATCTTGAGCGTTGAGACCAAATGCTGCAAACTTCTGTTTCTGCACGTCAACGGAGTCGGTGAAACCTGGCAAATTAGATGTATCGGATGCCAATGAAACCCTACCGTCTCTCCGTCCTGTGGGCACTGACCAAGTGAGTCCATTTGCCTGCATGCATGAACATTATATTTATATGGGTATATATTAGAGTAATGTTGATGCAAGCAAAACTCTTATATAGACGGAGAAGCATTAGATCGGGAGTACCTAAAATATCTCAAAAAAAAAAAAAAAAACAACAACAACAGCTAGCTAGCAAGAAGGGGAGTACCAAAACAACAGAATCACGAGCAGCAAGGGCTAGAATGTCTGCACATGAGACAACGCCAGGGCACTCAGCTTCAAGCTGAGTCTTGGCATCAGCAATGACATCATATCCTCTCAACAGAAGGTTTGGCCCAGCAGTTTTTTCAGTATTAGCGCCATCAATGAGGATGGAAGCATCACAACCATTCACAAAGCAATCATGGAAATGCATCCTGAGCAGCCCAGGTGCAATAGAGGAATCAGACGTGAAATGAGACTGGACTGTTGCCCGAACAATGGATTCAGCCCTACGGCACGTCGTTGCATAAAACCCAACACGAGTGCCTTGGCCTTGCACCATGGTGGTGCCAACCATGGCCAGCAAAAGAAACATCAAAACTATTTTTTGGCTCATTATATATGCTAGCTAAGAGACTGTAATTATTCTTGAAACGCAATTTTAGTAGCACACAAGCTTTTAGCTAGATTTGTGCGTTCTGGGAGGTAAGCTAGGTAGCTAAGAGTACTAGAGCAGTGCATATTGCCATTGTTTTTGGTAACATATATAGGCAGTTTTAGTCAGCTAAGCTGAGGCAGGAAGTAAACAAAGTCGGCTAAATAATAGGCAAAATAAGGCTGATTAAAATTGGAAGGATTCAAAGTTGAGTGGAAGATACAGACGAGAGGTGAGTGGGCAATGATAAGGTTGCAATGTTCATCTTTGTCGTGTTACGCCGAAGGTTTTGCATGCCAGGAGGTCTCACGCGGTGGAGAGAAGACTTAGTCAACCCTCCTTTATTTTGTTTGTTAAAGTCAACTATTCAACTCTCAACTCTACGTGGGGATTATTTTCATTTTATCCATAAAAATGAAAAGAGGTGGTTTACTTTATAATGACCAACCTTTGTTTAAAATCATTCAGTGAATCTAATTTGTAATTTTATAGAATATACACGGAGCCGGCTTATTTGAGGACTTGAGCAAATTAATTTATAATTAAATGAAGACTTTTAAAATATATTTTTATGTATATTTGACAAGTAAAGCTTTAAATAATTTTTATTTTGTATTTGGAATTTTTTTTAAAGCAAGTGTAATCCTCATTTCATAAAGCATAATTAACAAAAATATCTTATTTATTTTTAGAATTTTTTTATTAAGTGAGGGATTTGGCCAAGTCGCGCGTGTATATATATATATATATATATATATATATATATATATATATATATATATATATATAGACCAAAACAATTATCATGATAGTAGAAAAGGAAGAGCGAACTTTTTTTAATATGAAAATTTGAGAAATATATATGACTTATCATTATAATACAAAAGGAAGAAACTTTTTTTTTTTTGGATATAATAGAGCGAGATATTTGACTTTGTTTTCTAATTTTATACATTGGTTGAAATGTCCTTCTTATTAAATGTTTTCTTTGAGGGTTGAATTGGATGCACTCAATAATCTTACAAGAAAAACTAGGATCTTTTAATTGATGTATGAAGAAAAAAATTAAAATTAAAACTAAAATAATATAAAATTAGTTATTCATTAGACTTTACTTAATATATAGTTTAAAATTATGAATTAAAATAATTATTTAATATAATATTACAACTCTAATGATCAAAGATCACAAGTTAAAACGAAAAATTTATAACAATATCATATTAGTTACTTCATGAGCTTTACTTTGAAGAAAAAAATAAACATAAAAAAGAATAAAAAATTTATAAATAAAAAATATTATTTAAAATAATGTGTTAGGAGTAATATTAAAATTTTGATTTGTATTTACGTAAATATTTAAACTCTTGAATTTGAATTAATGATGTTTTAAAAAAGAAACCAGAAATCCAACAAGATAGTGTGATATATAGTAATTGGCTTTGGACCCAAAATAAGCTAGACTCTTATCCATTTTCAAATATCATCTCACTTTTTTTTAACTTGAAATTTTTAAGTAAAAATCACAAATCTTTACTTTTTTAACTATAAGGATTAAAATATTTCAAATCAAGCAATACGTGATAAATAAAATTTGAAATTTTCTATTGTTAAAATAGACTAGCCTTGGTGCTAGAGTTTTGTAATGGGTTAAACTATTTTTTCTACATAAAAAATAATGTTGGGTTGCCATAAACATGTTTTAAACAAAGAAGAAAAATGTGACTTGAGTTATATACTAGACAATGTTGAATAAGCTGGATTCATTTCAAACGATAATAAATAAATTATATTTAAAAATAAAAGTGATTAGAATAACATGGAAAAGAAATAATTTTTCAAAATGGGATAAACGAGCATCTCAATTCACATTTCATTAAATACAAAATAATAAAATGAAGTAAAAAATAGACATAAATTTTTTTGTCTTGATTAACCAGAGTTAGCATGATATGCTTGTAACCCCAATAATCAAGGCCAAGCCAAATTGAGATATTCCTTCAAACCTGCAGCTTAGATCATGATATATGAATAAACTGATAAAAAAATAAAAATAATTATAAAACTCTATTTTAAAAAAAATATGTTATTTTTTTAAACTCATAACCCAGATCATTAAATCCAAGGCATCCTATTTAGAAAAATCATGAAATTCAATTCTCAATCAATTAAATATCGAATGATGAAATTGATAAAAATAAATTTTAATTATACAAAAAAAAATAAAAAATAGCAATAAAAAGAATGAAGATCAAGATTAAAATACAAAATAAATTTTATTTTTTATTGAATGGTGAAATTGAAAAGAAAAATCAATTTAGCAAAAAATCAAAAAATAATTTTTTGATGAATGCTGAAATTGAAAAGAATAATAACTTTTACAAAACGACCAAGAAAGAAATTAAAAATCAAAAGAATAAGGACTAAGTTAAAAAAATATAAACCATCAATTTGGATTGAATGACGAAATTAAAACCAATAGAACTTTTATAAAAGGGTTAAAGAAAAAAATTAAAAATTAAAAGAATAAGGATCAAATTGAAAAATATAATTTTTGGTAAGTTAGGATTGAAAGATGAAATTGAAAACAAATAAAACTTCTATAAAAGGACCATGAACAAAAAATTAAAAATAAAAAAATAAGAACTAAAATTGAAATACTAACAATAGAAACGATCAAGCTCTGGTTTTAGGGAGATGAGAGAGAAAAAAAAAGTTAAAAAAAAGATCCATCAATGACAAATCAAACCACCAACATCGACATGTGTTGCTCCATAAATAAGAGAACATGACAGTTTTCAACAAAGCGACTGAAAGGTATTAAAAAAAAGCATGTTAACTCTAGTTTTAAAATTTTTATTTTTAATGGTATTTTGGTCGTTTCATTATGTTTTTTAATTGTTTAATTTTTTTATATTTGGTCAAATACTAAATCACCCCTGGCCTAATATTATAATAACAAAAAAAATCATTGTGAAAAATACAAAAATATTTATTGACAATAATTTTAAATTGTTTGTTTTTAATAGTATTTTTATTGTTTCACTTTGTATTTAAAATTAAAAAAATTTTATTTTTTCCCGGTTAATTGGTAATAATTGATGAGCCCTATGAAAATATTGTAATGTCCTTCATTGGTAATGTTAGGTTTTTTCGGTTGAGAAGTAAAATCGTTATTATATTGATACAGTGAACAATATAAATGAAAATGAGGCTAACATTTTTACCCAGTTGAATTTTTTTTTTAATTTTTTATATGATTTACTTCAAAAAATAGTTCCACCGGATTGGAAACGTGGAATATTCAAAGGCAGACACAGTCCTTGGGCAGTGCAGTCCTTAGGCAGTGCATAAAGAAATAGCTCCACCGGAATATTCAAAGGCAGACGCAGTCCTTAGGCAGTGCATAAAGAAATAGCTCCACCGGACTGGAAACATGGAATATTCAAAGGCAGACACAGTCCTTGGGCAGTGCATATATAGACATATTATAGAATGGGTAATATTTCCACACAAATTAAAGTAAAAAACTCTCACAGGATAAATATTTTTCAAAATTTCCAAGTGATCTTGTCATTTGCAAGTTGACTTTTATCAAACATTTCGATCCCCCCTTGCAACCTGCACATATATATGACTTTTATATTTCTATATATTATATTTATAATAAGATTGAGTATGAGATTCTACTTACTCACTAAACAATGATTTTAAGCCTTACTGTAGACAAAGCCATCAATTTCAAAAAGTCAACATGTATATACATAAAGGTTATAAAAAAAAAAATTCCACTTTATTCAATATGTTACATGATTGACTAGTCTAACCTAGTTTAATTTTATTTGGGCCCTTTATTTTTCTTATTTATTCGGGATATTTGTATTATTAATACTTTTTTTTCAATTCAGTATATAAGCTATATTTTATTTGTTTTTTTATATAATAATGATTTTTTACCGTGTCAATCAAATACTTTCATTTTAAAAAAATCCTTTTTCCTTCATATTCAAATGATATAAAAGACAACTTTGAATAATCAACTTCAAATTTAGGGTTTATGTTGTTTCCTTTCAAATGATATTGTATTTAATGAGAAAAAATTTATCTTGCAATTAAAATAAATGTACTCATTTGACAAAGAAAAATAACAATTATGTAGCTTATAATTAATATTTAATTTTTCATGATATGATTATGTTAATTTGATTAAAGTAATTAATCTTTTTATTTTATTAATAATTTATTAATTCATATTTATAGTTTTGACTGATCTAATTTAGTCATTCATGACCACCACCTCATGTCATGCATGGTGACAATCTATTTTTTCTCTCACACACTCTTCTCCTCCTCCTCCTTCTTCGAGAGCATTTGGAAATGCGAGTCAACCTGCATTTTTAAAAAAATTCAATTTTGTTTTGCTAAAAATAAAATTTTTTTGGCATGTTTTGGTTCGTTTTTATACGCTGATCTCAAAAATAATTTTTTAAAAATAAAAAAAACATCAATTTGATGCAGTTCGACATGAAAAGCACTTTGAAAAGCAACCGCAACCACACTTTCAAACATGCCCCCCCTCTCTCTTTACTCATACATCTCCTGCTTTTGCCTCTTATTTTCACTACATAGACTGTACAATACATATACACTGAGCTTTTCGAGTTACAAGGAGTTGGTGTTAAGCACTGCCCTTGCATATATTATTTTTAAGAATAAGTAACACACTCTCTGCAAGTACATACTTTTATGTAGGTTTGACACCATCTTTTTTAGCCATTAGTCAACAGTGCAAACACAAACCACTTCCTATGCAAATCAGTTGCCTCTTTTCTTCAATGGTTATTTCTAGTTAACATGTCACTGACATTCACTAACCACTTCACCAATAATATGTCAGACACTAAATCCAATAGTGGGCACTAACGTCTCCACTAATCAATTCTCATACAATCTTGAGGTGAGCTGAAGTGATTAAGGCCTATAAATACTTTGGGTCACCAGGTAAACAGGACAAAGTTGTAATTTTCATAAACTAAACACTTATTTACCCTTGTATTTTCTCTTAATTATTTCATACATCTATTAACTTAAATATCAAATAGTCCCTTCATTCCACAAAGAACTTGTTTTTTGAGACAAACTTTTAGCTTCCGGTCAAGCCCAACAACTAGATAGCTTAGAAACAAAGCCCATATTAAACTTACACGTCTTGGCCAAGGATCACAACCTATGGAAAGCCTATTTTTTGTGTGAAGTTTTTTCATGACTTCATCAATGACATCATTTGTGTGAAATTGAACAAAAAACTAATTAATTCCGTTTCATTATTCACCAAAACACTTTTCATTACTGATAAAACTCTAGGACAATGAAAAGTAAATGATCTCCCTATTATAGGGATTCCCGCTCCCATGGGTCTCTAACAATTCTTTCATCACGTGTAGGTGTTCAACTATGATGTTGCAACAATGTAACTATATTTTCTCACTATTTCTCTCCAACATAACAATAAGATCCCATGCATGCATCGTTAAATGTGCAACAACAACTCTAATTCCATGAAGAGACATGGTAGAATGACATGCAAGCGAGTAACACTAGTACTTCTATGCTTAGAATGAGCTAAACCCTTCATTCTCACATATATACCCCAAAAATACCTAGGCATTAGACAAGATCCATAACTCTACAAGCATTTAAACACTGCCTCCATCAAGTGGGAGATTCTTCACTTGGTCATGAAAATACTAGACACTTAACTTTTAAATAATAATGTCTCCATGAAAATAAGTTTAGACAACTATAAGGGGCTTAGAGACCCTCGAGCGCACATATAAAATATGATAAGCATCATAGAGCTTTTTACACAAGTCAATGTCTAAAACTATCCTTCATTTTCATGATCTTAACTCCAAATTCATCTCACACTTTAACACAAACATTCTAACTCAAACCAAAAAAAAAATCATCATTAAACTCATCATCATCACACAGCGAGAAGATGAGAGCATTAGAGCTTATCTATAAAGGTTCAACAAAGCAACGCCCAACATGAAAAAGACTTTTTGAACTTATTGCTACAAAAACTTTGATTAGTGGAGTATATAATTATTTCTTATAAGAAAGGTTATACATTCTCCCAAACAAAAATCTTCTCAACATCAAATAGGCAATTCAAAATAATATTAGGGTGGAAAAAGCTAGCATGATGAGACAATAACACTCTTGTTTCCATTCATATAGAGTAGAATTTCTTTAATATCACCGGTCTCTAACCATAACATCTAAGTGTGTTTGGTGTTGCAGTAGCTGTTGTGGTTGTGGTTTGAAAAAAGTTATTTTATAAAAAGTATTTTTAGTTGAGGTTGGTTTGAAAAAATGGGTGTTTAGTTAAAACTGTAGTTGAAATTGAGGTTGAAGAAAAAGTAGTTTAATGTGTTTGATTAAGAATGCTTTTGAAATTGTGGTTATAAAATAATTTAAAAATATAAATATTAATATTGATGGTTTTTAATTTAAATATTGTGGATTTAACTATTGCTATTGCATCATGAAATAAATCATACTTTATATAAATTTTTTTTATTGTTCCATTAAACTATCTACAATTCCATTGCGTACAAAATTTATCCGACAAGAACTACAAAATTAGGTAAAATATTATCAAGATAAAATTGAGATTACAATATGAGTAAATTTAATTCACCTTAAACTAATTTTTGAAAAAAACAAAAAAAAATTATTGTTCACGTTCACGTGAACAGTGTGAGTGAAATCGATTAATCGCGACCGATTTTTTTAAAGAAAAAAAACTGTTCACTTGAATAGTGGAGTCATGCATCCACTGTTCAATGAACAATAGAGCACGGTTCAACATTTTAACGCGCAGGAAGCAGCTCCTAGCTACTTCCTTTTTTCTTGCGTTTCAAACGCAACAAACCCAATAAACAATAGAGCACGGTTCAACATTTTAACACGCAGGAAGCAGCTCCTAGCTGCTTCCCTTCTTCTTGCGTTTCAAACGCAGCAGACCGTGGGATCCATGAATAGTAACAAGCGTTTATTAATTAACCAAACAGCTTACAAAATGAAACTGCAGGAAACGTGGACGCTGCCACGTAACCAAACGGGTTCTAAAAAGAGTACCAATTGATACATTCGTGATCGCATGAAATTTTTCTAAAATCTTGACTACTTCTCTAACCACTACACTAAGTTTCTAGCTACTATCAAAGAGAAAAAATTTATACAATAACCTCCTCTTATGAAAAGTGGCATGAACTGAAAAAACCCTAATAAATTCTGCTTTTTCACTTTGATCATGGATATGATACTAAAGAATGTCATGCTTTGAAAAAAAAAATAAAAAGATTTATCGTTAGAGGTTGCCTTCATCAATTCATGAAAAAAAAAACTTAAGTATGGAATGAAGGAAGTCTACACATTTGATGATCTCACTAAGATCAGATAATCTTTAAATTAGTTATAGAAATGATATCTCTATTTTTAAAGCTTTTCAATAAAAGTAGTTTTTTTTTTTCCATATCTCTGATGTCTTCAACAACAATCTTTATTAAAATCTCTAAATATGTCTCCATGAAAATCTTCACAGTGAGATCTTAATGTCTTCAAACACGTCTTCATGAAAATCATCACGATGAGATCTTCATGTCACCATTGAATCTCCACATGTTTCTCCATGAAAATCTCCAAGGTGAGATCTTCATGTCCTCAAACATGTCTCATTTAAATCCTCAAACATGTCTTTAATGTCTCTAAAAGGATCACGGATACTTCTCTTGGTCTCCACAACCATTTATCTTTAAAAAGACCGGGGCCCCTTCTTTAAGTATTCTTGAACACTTGTTTCTAAAAAAATCAAGGGTCCTTCTTCTTGATTACTCACCGAACACTTTTTTAAGTCTTAAACACTTACACATATCATATTACTTACATTTACACTCACTTCTTATTATTGTATTGCTTTTTTAACAAAGCAACGCAATTAATTATTTTCTCTCTTGCAATAACAGTGACAAAAAATTATGTGAAGTCTTTGATACAAAACAAAACGATAACATCACTTGTATAAAATAAGTAAGTTTTCCTCCTCGACCTCTACTAGTTAAGCCTTTCAAACACGTGTGTTTAAAAGACTTGGGTGGCAAATGATGGTGTAAAAAAAACAAAGAGATGGAGCAATTAATTTGGGAAGTATCCTAAAAGACTACACACCTCCCACAAGTGTGGCCATCACTTATGCCATGTTGTTTACGATATTTTATCCTCCTCGCTCTCATATTTTTCTCTCGCATGTTCTCTCTCCTCCTTTCTCTCACATATCTTCTTCCTTTCTCTCTTATTTTCACCACACATATTGCACAATACAAACACACTAAACTTTTTTTAGTTACAATAAATCAGTGTTAGGTATCGTTTACACACAAAATATTTTTATGATTAACTGGCATATTCTTTGACATATTCTCTATAAGTATGTTATTTTATGTAGGGTCAACA
Source organism: Populus deltoides (assembly GCA_015852605.2). Taxonomy (NCBI): domain Eukaryota; kingdom Viridiplantae; phylum Streptophyta; class Magnoliopsida; order Malpighiales; family Salicaceae; genus Populus; species Populus deltoides. Next base: position 1,763,022 of record CM027585.2, on the reverse strand, counting down.
CCACTTTTTCTAGCCAATGGTCGACAATGCAAATACAGACCATTTTCTATGCAAATCAAACACCATTTTTTCTCTACCAATGGTTATTTTTATCCAACATGTCATTGATATTCACCAACCATTTTACCAATAACATGCCATAAATTACACCAATTGTGGGCACCAATATTTCCACCAATCAATTTTCATGCAATTCCTGATATGAACTGATATGACCAAACTTTATAAATACATTGGGTCACTAGGTAAATAGAATGAAGTCATAATTTTCTCAAACTCAACACTTTTATTGATTTAAGCATTGAAGAGTCTTTCGTTCTATGAGGAACTTGTTTTTTAAGGAAGACTTTTAATCACAAGTCAAGACCAATAACTAGCAAGTCTATATTAAACCTACACGCCTTGTCCTAGGATCTTGGGCCATGAAAAGCCTATTTTATATATGAAGTTTTTTCTCAACTTCATCAAAATTCTTTGTGATGTTTTTTTTTTAAAAAAATTCCCTTGCTCTTAATTAATTGTTGGCTTTGATGGAGGTAGATGTTGTTTTAAAGAAATATATTTTAAAAAAAACTTGCTTTTTCTTTGAACTTTACTTTGGAAGTTGATGAAGTTGTGAAAACTTTATACTAAATTGGCCTTTTCAATGTTGCATCTTGGACTGATATGGTGGTTGGGCTTGACCACTAATTGGTGATGTGACAGGGTTACTTCTACGCTCTTCTACGAAAACAAGTTCTTTATTAAAATATGAGACTCTTTAATGATTAAGTTAGTAACCATGGGAGAAGAAATAATGTACAGGAAAGTGAAGGAGAGTGAAGAACGAAGAGTGTATTTTTGTTCTTATATGAGCCTGTGTTATGTATGACGTTCTGTCTTGTGTAGTTATTCTTTGTTTATCTGGTGACTTGAGGTATCTATAGACTTTAATCATGTCAACTTACCTCGTGAAGAATAATGTAATAAAGGATAATAATTACTTTCCTCACACGTACCTCATGAGAATGAAGAAAAACAAGTCAACTATTATTACATCTCGTTGTGCCATTAGAGAAAAGGTAAACACTTGCGATTGATTGGTGAGAGAGGTAGGTGTTATAAGTCGAAGAGAGTGTGATGTCGTATGAACTTTCTTAAAACTTGTCATTTTACATTATGGTGCGTGCTTGTAGCTAAGATTTTGCATGGTACGGGATTGAGGCCCAAATATTCTTTTATGATCCACTCGGAACAAGGGTAGTCCATTTTAGCTATCCCAAACAAATTGAGCTTTTGTTTTTTTAATTTTGTTTTGCATTAAAGAAGTTTTGCGAATAAATATTACGATGCAAGTGGAAGCTAAAGACATCAACAAATAAAGAAAGAACACGAGAATTTTAATGAGCAAAAAGGGCTGCAGATATGAACCCCAAGTTCGCAGGTTTTATTTTCTCTTGAATAATCATATTCCAGGAGGTTTACAAAGTCTTAAATAGGCCAGAAACCATATCTCAACTAGAAAACAAAATAAAAATTTGAAATTACAAAGGAAAGAAGTATAACATCCAAAAATAATAAGAAAAATCACAAAACTGTCAAAACCAGGGCCCAAGATGAGATTTTGAAAATCTAAAGATCTAACGGTCAAAGTATCTACTCCAAAGGAAATGGTCTTAAAAAAAATTAAAATTTTTAGCGCAATCTAACAGTCAGATCAAAAGTTATGACCATTTTGAGCCGTTATTCTGGACTAGCGCGATCAAACTCCTCTTGGGCCTAAACTTGTCCCACTAGTCTTTAAATATATCTGTTAGGCCATTCACATAATCTATTTGAAGCAGTTCTTCATCTAATTATAACAGACCTACGTGTAACTATCTAGAATCACTCGTTATCACCGAAGTGTGTAACATTAGTTTCATGGTAATTAGTCTGTTACGGGTTCCCGATGTGTATTTTAATGCGCTTACAAATGAGTAAGGCAAAAGTGAAGGCATTGCTATTTTGATGCAGAGACGTGTCCTTCATGGGAAGGTCAGGACAGATAAAACATATCCTTCTGGGTTTTATGGGGGAAGTACACTTATGTCTTCACTCCTATAGGTCTACTGGAAAAAAAGGACTTGTGTTTCCATGTGTTTGAGTGAGATATTGTGTTTCTTGTTGGTTTCCCTTGTTTAATGCACAGTTCAAGCTTTGCAAAGGCCAATCAGTTCTGTTTGGGCAGAAAGGCATCCCTTACTTGAACTCCTATGATATCCAGGCCCGCATTATCAAGGCCAAAGACACCATCAAGCTTGACTTAGAGAACAACAATATAATTGACTCCATCAAGTGTGATGCAGGGAATGTTGTAAAAGAGGCTGGGTAAGGAGTAATCAAGATCAAGGAGAAGCACAAAGGAAGCTTTGAGACAATCCACATACAAGAAGCCACTGGCCATGAGTTTGCCACTCGCCTAGGCCACATGTTCACCATGTAGAAACATAAATTTTCTACCAATCAAACTTCGCCATGTGTTATTTTATTCTTTAAAAGAAAGGATAAAATAAAATTGAAATAAATGACATGGAAAATAAATGAGCCTTCATATATTTCTTGGCCAATGAAAAGTTGACACTTGGGATGAGATATTCAAGATATCTTGTCATAAATACAAGATCCCATCAGATATCTTTTCATAAATGCAAGATTCCGTCAATAAATAACTGTCATAACCCAATTTTTTTTTTTTACCTTTTTATTTTAATTATTTTTATTTAAAAAAATGATGGAAAAAACAAATAAAAATAAAATAAAGAATGAATTAAAATTTAGGTTAAGGGGCAAGATGATTGGAAGTTTAAAGATTTAATCAAGGGTTTAATTGGAGAATTGATTTAATTAAAATTCAGATTATTTTAATTAATGAAATCAAGAGTTTAATTGAAGAATTAATGAGTTTAAGGACTTAATTAAACTTTGATTTAATTAATTAAAGGAATCAGGGATGTAATTGAAAGAATATCAAAGTTTAGAGCTGATTCAAGGAAAAATTGCTAGAAAGAACCAACATTTCACCATCGTCTTCGGCCCTTCTATCTCAATAACAGGGCGACGAGCAGAGTTAAAAGCAAAGGAAAAAGTTTAAAACAGAAAGACAGGGGAAGCAAAGGGAAAACGCAAGCAAGATACACAGAGACCAACAATCAACATCCTCATCGTCTTCATCGCCTCTAGCAACGTCTGCAGATCAGGTAAGTTTGTTTTCGTTCCTTTCTCTTCCATTTTGTTACTGTGCAGCTTGGATTTAATTAGTTGCCCAGACGACGCTGGTGCGTGCCGTTGCAATCGGGTCACCGGCTTGGGCGATGACCTGTCGGTGGGTCGGGTCCGGTCCGACCGACTCTTATAAATTTGAGCTTGGCCAAACCAAAAAAAAAATAATAAAAAAAAAAATAAAGAATAAAAAAATAAAAAAAGAGAAAAATATGTGTGTGCATGAATAAAAATAATATAAATTTACTAATTTATTCACTCACGCCAGAGTCGGGAATAAAATATTAGTTTAAGTTTATATTATTTTTATTCAGATATATATATATTTTTTATTTTAGCAAAAAAATATACGTGCATGTATGAAAAATAAATTTATTTTTATTTACTGACTTCAGAGTCAAAAATAAAAATACTTATTTAATTATTCTCTTTGTTTTTTTTATTTAACTACATAAAAAATAAAAAATATGTGAATGCGTAAATTTAGTTTATTTGTTTATTCACTAGCGTTAGAGTCAGGAATAAAAAAATATTAATCTGAATTTATTTTTGGTGGCTATGGATTTTTACCAACGCCAGAGTTGGAATTATTTGTAGTAGAATTTTTACCAGCGCCAGAGTTGGAATTATTCGGGTGGAATTTTTACCAACGCCAGAGTTGGAATTATTCGCGATCGAATATTCACTGGCGCCAGAGTCAGGAATATTATAAACAAATCATCATAGCATAAGCGAATAAATGCTTAGCAATTTAAGACAAAACCAAGAATGCGATGCGCCTTAGGCAGAACGTTTAACGGGTGATAATATCTTCCCTTTTACGTAACCAGTCCCGTACCATAGAATCTCTGTTGACCAGTTAGGGTTCCTAGTGACCATAATACTAGGTGGCGACTCCTTAAACAAGATATTTTTCCTAAAAGAACAAGATGCCAGAAATCTGTTCTTTTTCCATATTCGAGAGTTATTTTTAGGGCCGCCGCGATGTCGGGTGCGACAGAATGACGACTCCACTGGGGACTAATGGACTAAGCTTTGCCTTTTGTTTGTCAATTGCTATAATGTTTGTTACGTTGTGTTTATTTGTTTATTTTTTCCTGCATTTTACTGCTTTAGCATGCATCCTTGTTTATATTGTCGTGCATCACGTTAAAAGCACACACCTTACAATCTAGGATAAGTGGGGGAGTAACGGTACCCCAATGGCTTTAGCCTGGGTAAGACTCGTGAAACCATCCAACTCTCGCTTGATTGTTTACTTGGAAGTGGTTGATATGCCAAACTGATATTACTCAGGGCCTCTATCTTCACACTACTTGTAAGCCTCATATCAACCTTTTCAAGGATGATCACTGAGCATGCGAGAGACCCATTTGAAACTAGATAATGACCAGCCCCTTGATGCACTCAACAATTAGGATCTTTCTATTAGGTTGTCATCCCGTGAAGGGCGTGCCCGCATTTCATACGCATTTTTAATTGAATCAACATTTTTGCATAAATTGCATGATTTACATTTACAAAGTTGAAATATAGGTTCCCCATTGAAACCTACATATAATAATCATTTGAGGAAAAAAGACAAATGGAAAACGAAGAAAGAGCCCAGTTGGAAGCCCAACATCAAAAAGAGGTGGACAATCTTAAGGAAGAAGTCACAAGGATTACTAGTCTACTCGAAAGCGAGTCTTGAGAAATAAATCCGGAAAAGCAACACTTATAGCTCGACTGAATATATGCATGTAACTCATTTCGATCCACAAAATTCGGGGGCAAATAGGGTGTCATCCGAATTTCAACAACCTATGCATTTCCGCCAAGATACCCTGCGAGAGTGTCGTCCACCATTGATTCTATAAAGAAGGAATATCAAAAAGGCAAGGTGGTAAAAGAAGATGATCTGAACAAATTCATTGCCCTAGAGCAAAGGATGAGGGCATTTGAGGGAATTCACCTATATGATCCTATAAAGGCTGTTGAGATGTGTTTGGTGCCCAACGTTGTCATTCCTAAAAATCTTAGAGTGCCCGAATTTGTTAAATATACGGGAACTCAATGTCCTATAACTCATCTCAAAGCATACTGCAACAAAATGGCTGAGGTGGTTGATAATGAGAAATTGCTGATTCATTTCTTTCAAGACAGTTTGAGTAATGTTGCCCTAACTTGGTATATGCGGTTGGACAATACCAAGGTTAAAAAATGGAAGGATTTAGTGGATGCCTTTATGAGGCAATATAAGTTCAATATAGACGTGGGCCCTGATCGGTTAAGCTTGCAAGCTATGGAGAAGGACAACAAGGAGTCCATAAGGGAATACGCCCGGAGATGGAGTGAGGTAGCTGCATAAGTTAATCCTCCCATGTTGGAAAAAGAGATGATCAGTTTATTTTCCAACACCTTTAAAGCTCCGTACTTTGAATACTTGGTTAGAAGCTCTGCACAACATTTCGTTGACCTGGTTATTGTAGGCGAGAGGATTGAACAAGCCATTGGGTTAGGTAAAATTGCTGATCCAATCGAAAAGAACGGTTTCACCAAAAAAGGAAAGGACACTGAAGAGGGTGGCCAAGGCTCTTACCGTTCCTATAGCTAATTTCTTTACGCCGACTCCCAGAAATCAACTATCTTGAAGAGAAAGCTATGGTGATATTAGGTCGAGAATGATCACTAAATGTTTAGCTCCTTTTATGTGTTATCATGCCAGATTCGAGTTGGCATAAGATCTTTGTTGTTGAACTTCTTTTCCTAAACTTCAATGAAATAATGAGTTTGTCATTCAATCGTGTTCACGACCAAGCATTATTCTGATTAAGAGAGTTTTTCTTATAAGAACTCGCGAATACACCTTTGAAGCCTCGCGTGATCTCATAGACGCAATTCATCTCTTGTACCAAAATCCATTTCCCTATTGGAGTTTTGAAAATTTGATCTGGTATTTTGATTTCAAAAATAATTTGATGTTCATTCAAAAATGATATTTTTCACATTCTACTTGTAGAATGACAAGTGAGTCAAGCAGCTCTATCATTGAGGTGACTAAATTATAAACCATAAAAATTATGAAAAAAGAAAAGAAAAAAAGAAATGAATAAACACCCTTACCCCATGACTCTTGAATCATGTGTTTTTAAATGTATGAATAATGGTATGTAGTGAACTCGTTGCTCATGACCCATGAAATGCATTTTTGCAAAGATCAAACCATCACACTTGACGAGGTCAAAGTTTATTGATCATAGCTGCTTGCGCTTGAAATGAGGAAAGGCCATCTTTGTTATTCCTTTCACGTTCTGAAATAAGTACATCCCTTACGATCCCTTTTTGAGCCTGAATAATTTTTCTTTCATGAAAACAAATCCCAACTAAGATCACACCCCACACTGGGGAGGTAAGAGAAAATTTCAATGAGAAATGAGAAAAAGCCGTGAGAAAGCCAAAAAGGCATAAAGAGCCCAAGAAACTCAAATGCTAGGGGGCATACCCAAATCACAAGAAAAAGTGATAACCAAGATAAAGTGAGTATGCTCTAGCAAAGCTATAAAAAAAGAAAAGAAAAAAAAAAGGCAAATCAAAGAAGAGCGGCAAAAGAAAATATGAATGACGTCAATAGTCAAATTGTTGATAGTGATCCTTAGTCTTTGAGACCCTGAAACACTCTTTGAGCCTTATGAATCTTTTTCTTTCATAGCCAAGAACCATAGCCTACGTTACGTCCCGATAGAAGTCCTTTCTAATCAAGCAAGCAAGCAACCTAGAACAATAAACAATGCTCTCAAAATGCAAAGAATACTTTTCATAAGATTCATGACATCAAGAATAAACTACTCATTATTATTCATGCTGATAAAAATAAATGCTAAAAAAAAAGAGACAAGTTTTCCTCATATAAAACCTCGAGCTTTTTCTCGAGCCCTTCACTTCGAAACAAAAGGTCATCTCATGATGTATTTTCATCGAAGACCTCATTGTCAAACACAAGAGCAAATAATCTCTTTACCAAGAAAGAAAATAACCAAGGAGTTGCAAGATTTCAAAAGCAAATTGTTTTAGACTCACATCGAGTTAATTTTTGTTTTCAAAATGCGAGATCAAGATTTCAAGCTTTATTCTCGACCCATATTCCTTCACCAAAATGAAAAAAAATGAGAGAATGGTCTTTTAAAACCATTATTTGTCTAAACTCGCTGGCAAAGCACACTTGGGGGCAATGACCAGTACAAGGGGGCAATATTGTGTTTAGAAGAAAAAATTCTAGAAAATGAGATGGTAATTCCCTTCAACCAGACAAGGGGGCATCTTGATTTACAAAAGACAGCTTGATCCTTTCAACAAGTGACACCGAATGTTTCCAGCAGTGAAATGAGGAGTAATGAGTGGTCCTCTCAAGTTATTTGACGAGACAGAAAATCTTTAGCAAGCAAGTGGGTTACGATGGGCACCACAAAAGTTGAGTTGTGCAAAACAAATCTGGAAATAGACTTACATGGGCCAACTCAAGTGGGCTAGAAGCCAAACGACAAAGATGTCCCAAATCAGAGGTAGCAAGTCCTCAACAATCAAGCAACAAAAAGACTAAGAAGAAATGGGGGCCTATATTTCAAATCAGGTAAAGATGCATGCATATCATCTAAACTTTGAGACATTGGACAATGGGTTTTGAAATTTGATAAGAGAAAATTCTGGCGGAATCCATCAAGAGGAAGGCCAACTTGAAATGGCCAAGATTGAAATTGCTTTTGAAAATTTTTCACTTTTGAGAATTTTTCAACCTGGCCAGGCCGCCCATGAGAATTGGGCCACCGGAAAAATCTCTGTATTTCTCACCTCTTTCGAGTGCGCCTTCGAGCCCTCAACCATCAAAGGTAGTGCATTTCCTATCCTACCTCCACTTGAGTGGGCCTTCGAGCCCTCACCTCATTTCTTTTCGAGTGCGCCTTCGAGCCCTCAACTATCAAAGGTAGTGTATTTTCTATCCTACCTCCTTTTGAGTGCGCCTTCGAGCCCTCACCTCAATTCTTTTCGAGTGCGCCTTCGAGCCCTCGACCATCAAAGGTAGTGCATTTTTCTATCCTACCTTCTTTTAAGTGCGCCTTCGAGCCCTCATTTCCTTCGAGCTTCCATCTCTTGAATAGTGCGCCTTCGAGCCCTATCATGTCACTTTTGAAAAATCCTCGTATGTGATCCACTGGGCAGGTAACCCATTACAATGTGACCAACTGGGCCGGTAATCCATTACAATGTGACCATCTGGGCAGGTAACCCATTACAATGTGACCATCTGGGCCGGTAGCCCATTACAATATACCATCCATCTGGGCAGGTAACCCATTACAATGTGACCATCTGGGCAGGTAACCCATTACAATGTGACCATCTGGGCCGGTAGCCCATTACAATATATCATCCTATACTGGGCAGGTAACCCATTACAATGTGACCATTTGGGTCGGTAACCCATTACAATATACCATCCACTGGGCAGGTAACCCATTACAATGTGACCAAATGGGCCGGTAACCCATTACAATGTGACCATCTGGGCAGGTAACCCATTACAATGTGACCACCTGGGCTGGTAACCCATTACAATGTGACCATCTGGGCAGGTAACCCATTACAATGTGACCAACTGGGCAGGTAACCCATTACAATATACCATCCACTGGGCAGGTAACCCATTACAATGTGACCATTTGGGCCGGTAACCCATTACAATATACCATCACAAAAAAGAAAATTTCTCGTATTTTTTCAATCATTGGGCAGGTCGCCTGGAACAATTAGACCACTCGCGAAATTCTTCGCGTTTCTTTTATCATTAGGCAGGTTGCCAAAAACTATTTGATCCATTTCGAACAAAAAAAAAACAACAAAAAAATGGACCGTCCTCCAAATGATTTGTTCTCTCTGTTAAAATCTTATGTCAATCTACTGTTTTTGAAGTTTTCAAGACTAAAAAAGCAAAAAAAAAAAAAAATCTTCTTTATCTACTTTTCTTTATAAATTTACTACACAAAGCTAAAAGAAAATGAAATTTTCTAAATATCTTTGCATGGTAAATATTATAAAGAGGGGGCAACTGTCATAACCCAATTTTTTTTTACCTTTTTATTTTAATTATTTTTATTTAAAAAAATGATGAAAAAAACAAATAAAAATAAAATAAAGAATGAATTAAAATTTAGGTTAAGGGCAGCATGATTGGAAGTTTAAAGATTTAATCAAGGGTTTAATTGGAGAATTGATTTAATTAAAATTCAGATTATTTTAATTAATGAAATCAAGAGTTTAATTGAAGAATTAATGAGTTTAAGGACTTAATTAAACTTTGATTTAATTAATTAAAGGAATCAGGGATGTAATTGAAAGAATATCAAAGTTTAGAGCTGATTCAAGGAAAAATTGCTAGAAAATTAAAGTCCAAGGACCAAATTGAATAGTCCAAACATCTAGGACTGTTGTGTAAATGGCGTTATAACTCAAGGATTCAATTAAATTTAATCCAAGGGCACAATTAGAAATCAATTGTTTCTGATTAGGATCCCAATTGTTAAGTTTAAACTGTTTAGGGACTAAATTAAAAAAAGTCATGCCCAAGGACACAACGGCACCGTTTTGGAAGCATTGTTCATCGTCTCCCACGTTTGAGCGGATGAAGCCGATTCAACAGGAAATTTGCAGCAAATCGTGGACCACGACACCATGATTTCTTGCCCATGATCCCGCTCATGGATTGATGAACAGAGGAACGGGTTTTTTCTGCATGCTCGGGCTCTATAAAAGGCAGAGCAGAGCAGAGGCAAGGAGAGGGACAGGAGGACGAACAGAACAGGAGGACGAACAGAGAAGGGGGACGAACAGAGAAAACTGAGGGGAAGAACAGGGAGAAAACTGAGGGGAAGAACAGGGGAAACTGAGAGGCAGAACAGGGAGGAATTGGACTGAAACGAGGGGGAAGATTGGAAAAAAGCAAAAACCGAAAATCAGGGAGGAAACAAGCAGAGCAAAACAGAGCATAAACACAGAAAAAATACCCAGGAAGAAGGGGAGAAAGGCAGAACGGAATCAGAGGTCAACCCTACCATCATCTTCATCCCTGCACAAGAAAAAAACCAACCCAAAACAGAGCCAAGAACAGAAAAAACAGAGAAAGACAGAGCATGTGAGAGCAAGAAAAATTGACTGAAAGAGAAGGAAACAGAGGACGGACGAGCAAAAGAATCAGAGGAGAAAACACGAAAAAAAGAAAACCATTAGAGAGAAAGGGAAGCCCAGGAAATAAATACACAAGAAAGAACCAACATTTCACCATCGTCTTCGGCCCTTCTATCTCAATAACAGGGCGACGAGCAGAGTTAAAAGCAAAGGAAAAAGTCTAAAACAGAAAGACAGGGGAAACAAAGGGAAAACGCAAGCAAGAGACACAGAGAACAACATCAACATCCTCATCGTCTTCATCGCCTCCAGCAACGTCTGCAGATCAGGTAAGTTTGTTTTCGTTCCTTTCTCTTCCATTTTGTTACTGTGCAGCTTGGATTTAATTAGCTGTTGCACGCACGCGTGGTGCGTGCCGTTATGACCGGGTCACGGCTTGGGCTTGGGCGATGTCGGCGGAATTTGGGTCCGACTCCTATGAAATTTGGCCCAAATGCACCAAAAAAAAAAAAATAATAAAAAAAATAAAGAATAAAAAAATAAAAAAATAGAAAAATATGTGTGTGCATGAATAAAAATAATATAAATTTACTAATTTATTCACCCACGCTTGATCGGGAATAAAATATTAGTTTAAGTTTATATTATTTTTATTCAGATATATATATTTTTTATTTTAGCAAAAAAATATCGTGCATGTATGAAAAATAAATTTATTTTTATTTACCGACTTGAGTCAAAAATAAAAATACTTATTTAATTATTCTCTTTTTTTTTTTTTATTTAACTACATAAAAAATAAAAAATATGTGAATGCGTAAATTTAGTTTATTTGTTTATTCACTAGCGTTAGAGTCAGGAATAAAAAAATATTAATCTGAATTTATTTTTGGTGGCTATGGATTTTTACCAACGCCAGAGTTGGAATTATTTGTAGTAGAATTTTTACGCCAGCGAGTTGGAATTATTCAGGTGGAATTTTTACCAACGCCAGAGTTGGAATTATTCGCGATCGAATATTCACTGGCGCCAGAGTCAGGAATATTATAAACAAATCATCATAGCATAAGCGAATAAATGCTTAGCAATTTAAGACAAAACCAGCAATGCAGTCTGCCTTAGGCAGAACGTTTAACGGGTGATAATATCTTCCCTTTTACGTAACCAGTCCCGTACCATAGAATCTCTGTTGACCAGTTAGGGTTCCTAGTGACCATAATACTAGGTGGCGACTCCTTAAACAAGATATTTTTCCTAAAAGAACAAGATGCCAGAAATCTGTTCTTTTTCCATATTCGAGAGTTATTTTTAGGGCCGCCGCGATGTCGGGTGCGACAATCAACCAATAAAATTATGTCATGTGGCATTGGAAAAGAACCTGAGAGCCCCTACAGATCTCTATAATTAGAGAGCCTCAACCTAAAGGAAGGGGATTCATGCAGATGCAAATTTTTTTCAAGACAAACTCTTCAAGCAACGAAGCTCTCTCAAAAGTTCTCAAGCCTCCTTCATCGACGCTTGAAGTCTACAAAGAACAAAGCTCTGTTGGATCAAGCCTAAACGCCCCATTAAAGTTCTTCAAACAACACTTTGAAGACAAATCAAAGGTACTCTTCAAAGCATCATATCACCAAAGGATTTCTTGGAGATACAAATTTTCTTCAAGACAAGCTCTTCAAGCAAGGAAGCTCTCTCTTCAAGCAAGGAAGCTCTCTCAAAAGTTCTCAAGCCTCCTTCATCTACGCTTGAAGTCTATAAAGAACGAAGCTCTGTTGGATCAAGCCAAAATGCCCCATAAGAGTTCTTCAACAACACTTTGAAGACAAATCAAAGGTACTCATCAAAGCATCAAATCACCAAAAGGATTCCGGGAGATACAAATTTCCTTCAAGACAAGCTCTACAAGCAAGGAAGCTCTCGCTCTCTCTCTCTCTTCAAGCAAAGAAGCTCTCTCAAAGAGTTCTCAAACCTCCTTCATCTACGCTTGAAGTCTACAAAGAACGAAGCTCTGTTGGATCAAGCCTAAACGCCCCATAAGAGTTCTTCAACAACACTTTGAAGACAAATCAAAGGTACTCTTCAAAGCATCAAATCACCAAATCTCGCTAAGCTCTGTTGGATCAAGCCTAAACGCCCCATAAGAGTTCTTCAGCAACACTTTGAAAACGAATCAAAGGTACTCTTCAAAGCATCAAATCACCAAATCTCGTTTCGTAATACACGCCTAAATTCGTGTTCTTGTAAAGCACAAATCTCGACTTGATTACTCAAATAAATCAAGTCACCATACATCAAATCCAAGGGAAGAATCAAAGGATTGTCTTATTCTTTTGAATGAATATATTACATAGAGATTGTACTCATTCATGTATGTAATAAAATCATATATTTGTACCGTGTGCTTGTTTAATTTCAAGTGCTCAAAATTGTGTCCACACACCATTGGAACAGGCACCAAACTGCAGGTTTTTCTTCCCAAGGGAAAGGATATCAAGTTGTCCATCATCGAGGAGCGCCCAAAAAGAGGCTTGAAGCTTCTCAAACTGCTGCTCAGAATTTATGAATTTTCCTTGGCATAATTTTGCTTCTGGAGCTAGTACTGTTGATGAACTAATACTCAACTAATGTTCTGTTCTTATAATTTACCGCGCAATCTTGAACTATCTTTGTTCGTATAATTTAATAGCTAGCTAAACATTGTGCGATTGCTGATCTTGATCGCCTTGGCTCCATCTTTGTCTTCAATATTCAATTTTCTTTCTTTCTTTTTCCAGGCTAACCCCTAGTCTCTGAATCGTGGAACATTTGGTTACTAATTCTTATTTGACATGGAATGAATGGAGAAATCCAAGAGGGGCAGTATCAATCATGAAAATTCTCTTGATGCTTTCCAGGAAATCTCTAAATTTCTGATTACCATGAAGCAACTTGGTGATTATTACCTGGAAGCTTTTGAGATAGCCATTGACAGTATTTGCCAAAGTTCTGCCTAAGCTATAAAACAGGACATTGGAACATCGAAGTCTTAGTATGCTTTCAATAATATCCCACTTGAATACTTTCCTTGTGCATCTTCCTCTCTAGTTTCAATCATTTTATCAAGATTGTTATGGACTGATAGCTTTTGGTGAACAAAACAGGTAGGACGCATGGTGTAGGCAGAGATCATCAGGAACAAATTGGGAAAGCTTGTTTCTATCATCACTACAGGAAGAGGCCTGTTAAATCAACTACAAAAGGAATCTAGCCGTCCGAAAGAGCAAGAGATCATAATGGAGTAAGAGGGGACCTATCGATATAAATCGCGACAAATAACACAACGTCAATTTCTTAGCTGGTGTGCGCGCCTCTGGTTCTGCTGATGTTGAAACAACTGCTTTTGATGATAGATGCCTTAGCTAGACTTATGGTCACCACGCGACGGCGAAGAGATAGAAGTTGCAGATGCATTCTCTACCGGATATGCTTGATTAGAGGGCTAAATTATGATGGTGATAGAGCTGCATTATGCGCCTCAACGCTGCCAAGGATATATGGTGATATCAACTTACAGGTCAGTCTTGTGGACAACACACTTCTCCCTTAATTGACTTGTATATATAACACCAAAGGCTCAAGTATCTGTCCTGGGTTAGAGTTGTTCATACTTCTTGATATACTCTGCTAATTTTAGAGCCATTGGTTTTTTTATGGCAGAGGAAAAAAAAAATTATATCGTGAATAATAATTAAACATTTTTTTATTAAATAATAGAAAATATCATGGAATATGCATCAATCAATATGATTTTTTTTTAATAATTCTAGGTGTACATTGTTCACGTTGATTTGATGATGGGTTTGAAAAAAACATTATTTGGGTGATTGCTTCGAAATTCAAGCTTTAAAAATCAAGGAAATAAGAACATTTTCACCATCAAATCAATCTCTTGGAATTATTAAACTGTTATTTGTGGCAGAGCTGTAGAAGTGGGAAGATAATTATCAAACTCTTCTTGATGAAAATAAAAAAGAAAGTAGTAATTGCTACACAATCTTAATGTCTTGATGTCTACGTAAATGTGAAAAGTTTTGATGTTTGTTTTTTTATTATGATGTTTTGATATTAAAAATAAAATAAAAACTTTAAAAAATATATTTTTAAATAAAAAATATATATATAAAAAAAAACTTTACACTGCAACTTTTTGGGAGGAAGATGGGACAGAAGAAAAAATTAGATTCCATTTTATTTGAGACGACACAATATTTCAACTTTTTTTATATGTGCTCGTTGGTTCAATTACTTTATAACAACATTTAATTCTAAAAAAAAAACATTATTAGAACTTTATTCTAAAGATTATGTATTTTATTGTCTAAAGATTATCCAAATATCATTATATTTGGATATTCCCATCATCATATCCACAATTAATATATGTTTGTAAAATCATAAGACATATCTCACTAAATATTAACTTAGAAACTATTTCCAACATTACATATACTATTACAATGACCCAAAATTGAAGTGATCCATCATATGCTCAAACAAGAGCCGATCGTCCAAATTCATTATTTCGGGATATAAAAAAAAATCCTCCTAGCCTAAGTTTATTAAGGATGTTTTTATAGATAGTTTATTAAGAATGTTAAAATAAGAGAAAATGAAATATTAACTAAATACTCTAATAAATTGTTGGGAACAATTCATTATTTAAAAAATCTTAATGAAATTCCTCTCTTTAAATAAAACTCATTAATATTATAGTCGGATTGTAGACAATTAACAACTTTTTTTTTTTTTTAACTCAACAACTTTCTCTCACCTCTCACACATTAATAAAAAATAAATAAAATAAATTTTTAAATCAAAACTAAAATTTCAACATAGGAACTGAAAAGAAAAAAAAATGTGTGAACTTAAAAGTATTTTCTCACATGAATTTGAGATTGACCAAAATGGTTTCTTCTTATTTTATACCTTGGTTATCTTTTGATGAAAAATTTTTTTTCCATAACAAATTTCTAGAAATTGGTTATTAATTTGGTGCTGCAGTTAAAAAAAGTTGTGTATGAAAATAAAAAAAATTGTGTATGAAATTAAAAAAAATTTTGTCACATGGTATGAATTGCTCTATTATTTTTAATATATTTTGTAATTATAATCTTCTTGTTTAATTTTGTTAGAAAGTTCCTTAAATAAATTTACAGGATTCACAACCAACATAGGAAAATTTAACATAGGAAAATTTAACACTCTTTGCTAGTGTTTTATGTTAGGATATTGCCATTTGTGGCAATACCCCACCACTAATTGTGGCTTAGTGGAAGTATCACTAATACCACAATTAGTGGCATGATTATGGGACCTATTGTCCCCTTTGATTGCTGGAGAAAGTTGACCATAAAATGCCTATAAAGGAGGCTTATATTTGAGAGAGAAATGTGAGAGAAGTGAGAGTGTGTGAGAACGTGAAGAGAAGAGAAGAAGAGGGAAAGAGGAGCTGCTGCCATGGGCAGCAGCCCTGCTGCCATATGCAGCAGAGTGTGTGAGCTGAGAGTTGAGTGATACTCCTCCATGTATTTATTGTATCCTTTCTCTATCTCTAAATAATATGGACTCTCTCCCGTGGATGTAGGCAATTTGCCGAACCACGTAAATTATTGTGTCAGTGTGCTTTAGCCTCCTTTGAGAAAATATCAGTACACCCCCGGTCCGCGCATGGGGGTGCCGGAATTCCCCAACAATTGGTACAAAAGCTGATGGTTTAAAGGGGTGTTTGATTTTGCTCAAAAATAAAAGTTGTCAAAATTGTGTTTTGACCATACCACTGTGTAGAGGAGGAAGAGACGAAGCCACTGTTGAAAACCGCGTCGAAATCGGACGTCGAAAACGTCCTCGGCCGGTCCGCCACGGCGAGGTTATCGCCCACGCCAGCGCCTGACGCGCGCCACGCGTCACACGCGTCTTCTTCGCCCGGATGGGCTGACCCGACCCGAATACCAGACGACCCGACCCACGTGCCAGACCCGGATAATGATGACGTCATCATGTCGTAAGCATGATGCCAGCATGCACAGTTGGCATGCCATGTCAGCGTCCAGTCAGCTGCCACGTAATCACTATGGGTCCCACCTGCCACGTCACCAGCCGCGAGCCGAGCGGCGTCGAGCCGAGTTGAGCCGAGCCGCGTTGGAGCCGAGCCGAGCCTTGAGCCGAGGGATAAGATTCTGTGCAGCAGAGTCTACGTGCAACCGGATCTGAGATTGAATCTGGGCCGTTGATCGGGCCGTAATTGTTTTGATCAAATCTTAGCCGTCTGAAGTGCGATTTGGACGATTTCAGACTTGTTTCCAGCTAATTTGATCGTTCCGGATGCAATGGTACGGTCCGATCATTGAGATTTGAGACCAAAATGACAGTGGTGAATTAACAAAAGAGATTGCCCGATCAGGAGGCATCTGAAGGTCATCATGGTGGTCGATGGAGATGAAGAAGAAGAAGGTGCACATGTTTACCTAATTGCATGTGCTGAACTGCTAAGTGGGGAGAAATTTAACTGCCTTGAGGGAAGGCAAAATTGGGGCACTCTGGACACCCGACCATGTGGACAATTTGAGGTGTAGAGTGGAAATTGATTAAGACCAATCTTGACGAATCTAAGAACTGGTAGTCTTGCCAGATGTTGAGAAATCATGTATTAAACCAGTATATTCCAGATCACTTGTAAAGGAAAGCCGCAACAAAGCTAGCAAATGGTTGTATATACGGAAAGACAGTACGATGGATAGATATGGCCTAAGAAGTTCTGTCTAGGAGGTTGGGTTTTAAGCGGGACCAGTGTGACCCCTCCAATCTTTCCTGGGAACTTGCTTAGTGGAAGGATTATCCATACGATACTATTTTCGTATATATAGCAGTTTGTAATGAAACGGTTGAAGACTAGCAAGACGACTGCGCAAAGGAACAGTTGGGTTCCGTATGATCAAAGATCTGATGAAGTGGTGATTTCTCCAAAGAAGTTAGATTCGGTGACTGTGATTTCTCGATGGGAGAATTGATGGAGACCCTGATAATGGAAGAGAAATACAGCAAGGGAATAAAGATTGGCACCCTATTTTGACTTGGATAGGTGTTGTGACAGGATGAGCTGCTGTCAAACATAAGCAAGGAATAGGGAGAAATCCGGAGAGAACGAGAAATTGCACGAGGGCACACGGAGATTGTGCAGGAGTACCCGTAGGATCCAATGAGGTACTGTAATGAGACACCAGGTGCAAGGAGAAGAAGTGTTCCCAGATAAAGCTCAGAGCAGAGACTGTTAAAGTTTGTACAACAAGAAGTCTCTTATGCTCTTGATGAAGACAACAGGCGAAAACATTTCCAATGCATGCAAGGATGAAAAGAGAGCATTGCAGGCACCTAATTGAGGGGGTGCAAACGCCTGTGATAAAAGGCAACCGCCTATGATGAAAGGCGAAGACACCAAAAAGAGTTGGTGTAGGTGGAGTTGTCAAGGAGAAAGGCATAGAAGCTCCAAACATAGAAATCGAGGTGGAGGATTGCGAGGAGTATACCGCAACTTTCTCTTTCTATGTAGTCAGTGGCAGTAATCTCTCCCATAAGTGCACATGGTGGTAGAGACTTTTGGAGCCACTTTGAAGCATCTCAGCTGAAGGAGGATGCGACCGCCTATGAAAGGCGAAGACACCTTAGAGAAGGTGTGAGGGCCATGATAGGAGCCCCGGATCAGACCGCCCCATGACAATGGGCGAAGACACCTTAGAGAAGGTGTGAGGGCCATGATAGGAGCCCCGGATCAGACCGCCCCATGACAACGGGCAAAGACACCTTGGAGAAGGTGTGAGGGCCATGATAGGAGTCCCAGTTCAGACCGCCCCACGACAACGGGCGAAGACACCTTAGAGAAGGTGTATGGGCCACGATAGAAGCCCAAGTTCAGAACAACCCCAGAGCCAATGTGATGGCTGGATATGAGTGGACAGATAGATAGCCAATGAAGTGGCTATGATGAGTATGAAAGACAAATGCAGGATTGACTTTCATGGATATTGCCCCCATGCTAAAGATCAATGAGCTAGAAGACATTTGCCTTGGACAATAAGTGTGTGACTTGTGGAGCATTAAGACACGGCTGCTATGAAGAAGCAGAAGGGCATGCGCAGGTTCCGAGAACGAGTTGACTCTTGTCAAGGTGGTGAGCTCGGTAATGGCATTGTAATACTCAGAGTATGAAGACAGATATGGATCAACCTTTAATGGGCTGCCCCCATGGTTAAAGGTGGAGAGCTACCTGGACTCTTACGACTAAGAGCGAGAGACTCACGGAGAAGTAAGGCGTGGTTCCTAGGGTGGAACAGAGGGCAGGCGCAACTCCTGGATGAGTAGACTCTTGGAAGAGTGGTGAGCTTGTGATCATATTGAGATACTCAGATAATGACTGTCGCACTTGGAATATCCGTTTGAGGTGGTGTTGTAAGCCTTGGTGTAAGGCTTGAAAAATCATTCCGGACCGAGCATGGTTGATACGCTCGAAAGGGGAATGTTGTGTTAAAGACACTCTCAGAATGGTAAGCTTGGAAGAGCTGCAGAATGCAAGCTTGTGCTGAAGAAGCAATAGGACAATTGCCCACAAATGGCAAAGGAGGTGATTGTTAGGATATTGCCATTTGTGGCAATACCCCACCACTAATTGTGGCTTAGTGGAAGCATCACTAATACCACAATTAGTGGCATGATTATGGGACCTATTGTCCCCTTTGATTGCTGGAGAAAATTGACCATAAAATGCCTATAAAGGAGGCTTATATTTGAGAGAGAAATGTGAGAGAAGTGAGAGTGTGTGAGAACGTGAAGAGAAGAGAAGAAGAGGGAAAGAGGAGCTGCTGCCATGGGGCAGCTACGCCATATCGCAGAGTGTGTGAGCTGGGAGTTGAGTGATACTCCTCCATGTATTTATTGTATCCTTTCTCTATCTCTAAATAATATGGACTCTCTCCCGTGGATGTAGGCAATTTGCCGAACCACGTAAATTATTGTGTCAGTGTGCTTTAGCCTCCTTTGAGAAAATATCAGTACACCCCCGGTCCGCGCATGGGGGTGCCGAAATTCCCCAACATTTTAAACTTGATTTGGTTTGGTTTGAATTTTATATTGAATCACGTGAAATTTATTTAATCAAATTTGGTTAATTTGGTTGCTTAACTTCTCACCCGGTAAATTTTATCGATTATGTTCAATTTGAGTTTTTAATTAAACCATATAGAAGTTGATTTAATTAAATTTATTGTAATCAGTTGGCTAATATTTTTTTAATCAATCCAGTTAAAACCCGGATAACACCGATTTAACTTAAAAAAAAATCACTTTTATTTTTTTAAAAAAAATAAAATATTATTATTTATAGTAAATCAATCAACTCATGTTTACCCATATAACAAATGACACGAGTTAAGCCAGACTTTATAACCATGCTCCTGGGTTTTTTTGGTTATATATGTATATGAATAACCCTCATGGATAAATTCGATGCAGGATCGTTTCTTTCCCTCCAAAAGAGATAAAGCATTGAAAGCTCTTTCCTATCATGTTCAACTCAATCCCTTTCCAATTATGAGAATATTTTCCTCTTGTCATCATCCCATTTACTGAAATAAAATCTAACTCAATGGCCATGCTCACCACATTCACAAATCTTCCACTATTTTTTAACACTAACACACCCTCCTCCTTGTCCTTTTTTCACTACTCCTACAACAATGGCTGCCACCACCACCACCGATGCCTCCCCGAAATACCGGGCCCCGACTGATTTCCACCCCGAGATGCCAGAACTCTCGGTTTCCGAAAATCCCCATGACGGTCTCCACTTTTGGCAGTTCATGGTTGCCGGGTCTATAGCTGGTTCCATTGAGCACATGGCTATGTTCCCTGTTGACACTCTGAAAACCCGCATGCAAGCCATTGTCGGTTCCGGGTCGTACCCGGTTCAGAATGTTAATGTCCGGCAGGCTTGTAAGTCAATTATGAAAAATGAAGGCGCTGCTGGGTTTTATAGAGGTATTGGTGCGATGGGACTTGGTGCAGGACCTGCTCATGCTGTTTACTTTTCAGTTTATGAGCTTTGCAAACAGTATTTTTCTCGTGGGGATCCGAATAACTCTGTTGCTCATGCGGTTTCGGGTGTTTGTGCTACGGTGGCGAGTGATGCTGTTTTTACTCCGATGGATGTGGTGAAGCAGAGGTTGCAATTGAAGAGTAGTCCGTATAAAGGAGTAGTGGATTGTGTGAGGAGGGTTCTTGTCGAAGAAGGGATTGGTGCGTTTTATGCTTCGTATAAGACTACTGTGGTTATGAATGCGCCTTTTACGGCGGTTCACTTTGCCACTTATGAGGCGGCGAAGAGGGGTTTGATTGAGGTTTCACCGGATACTGCAGATGATGAGAGGTTGGTTGTCCATGCTACTGCTGGTGCTGCTGCTGGTGCTTTAGCTGCTATTGTTACTACCCCTCTCGACGTTGTTAAAACGCAATTGCAATGTCAGGTAAAAAGCTTCTTGCTTCGATTGCTATTGTGATTAGTGCTTAACTACTTTAAACAAACCTTTGCTTCTTTTCTTTTTTTCTTTGTTTCCTTTTTTCCTTTTATTAATGATGCTGTGTGATAAGCTATAGAAGTAATCAATTTGGTTTAGGAGTTAATCAAGATTGCTTGATCATATTCTGCCAGCAATTGGTATTATATGTTTCGTCTGGCATGATTCTACTGTTCATAGTTTGATCTTAGCAAGTAAAGTTCAGTTTTATAGGTAAAGTCTGAGAAATCAATGTTGTTTTGGATTGAATTTGGTGCAAGGTTGAAATCGTGAACGAATACGAAAAGAGCTTCTCTTTAGGCTTGACTGGGGTGTTAAATTGATTAACTCTTATCTTGAACTTGAAAACATAAATGAATTTGATCAGAGGTTGAAAGCAGATTCAGACAGGTCCAGCTGATTTAACATGTTTCTCATCAAGTTTCTTGTTTCTTACACAGGGGGTCTGTGGCTGTGATAGATTTTCTAGTAGCTCAATTGGAAATGTTATTAAGATTATCGTGAAGAAGGACGGATACCATGGGCTTATGAGGGGATGGATACCCAGGATGCTCTTCCATGCTCCGGCTGCTGCAATTTGCTGGTCTACCTATGAAGCATCAAAAGACTTCTTCCATCGACTCAATGGCAACCCGGATAACTAAGGAATTTTGAACCAATGAATCTTCAGGCGAGTCAACCAAGTTGACAAGCACCAGAAATTGCATCGGACAGCCATGGAAATCCGATGGAATATAAGCATAATTTCCCCAAACCTAAACACTAATGATTTTGAAAGGGCAGGCAAGGTTATGAAGAAATCCAATTCACATGTACATTATGTAGATTGGGTCTTGAAGATTGAGTTGTACTAAAAATCAATTTATCCTTTTCATTATGTGTTGATTTTATTCCCTGCTGTGTAGCATTTGCATGGAATGTAGAAATTTCCAGTTTCAAAGATTTAGGGGTTACAAATTTGGAGTTTGTGATCAGAAATCCGATGGCATGGCTGCCATTTTGGATGTTCTCTATCCCAGACTTCTGAAGTCATGCCTGGGACTGCCTACATTTTAGAGATAATACGTGTATAAGTGTAAGCGGCTTCGTAACAAGAAGCACCAGTGGTCTAGTGGTAGAATAGTACCCTGCCACGGTACAGACCCGGGTTCGATTCCCGGCTGGTGCATTTGTATCTCTTTTTTCCATTAAAGGCTCAATTTTTTAAGCCAACCTGCAAAATGCAATGCACTCAGAACTTGGTAATTTAGAAATTTGAAGGACCAAATAATAATTTTCTCAAAAGGACAATAAATTGCAAAATATATACTTCAGCCATTCTTGTTGGCAAAGGGAAGGGCGAAGAACTACTTCGTTATTTATATCCCAATATTTGTTGGATCTCTTGATGAGCCTGAGAAATATCCAAGTTATTCTTGCTTCATAGTCATGAGCTTCTTGGACTTTTTTTATGGATTGCATCATGGCGATGAGGTTTTTGCCTTCATTATCAGTGTTAGAATTTAAGAAGCACCATCTTCCTGGTAGCTCCCCTGTCAGGAGGCTGGACTTTCAAGGGAAAATAATAATGTTTATTCGAAATGCACCTAAATCTGTGGTTCAGCTTTTACTTATAGACCACAATTTTTCCAAGGATCAGGGATGCTGGTGCAGTCAAAAGCGTGTGGGTATAGCACAAGTGCATGCAGCTGCAGCAGTCTATAGAAAAACTCTTGCAACACGCTAGCTGTGTTCAAAAACCTTTTGATTCAAAATTAATCCTCGGCGTCGCGCCCACAGATATATATAACATTCACATACCTTTTAGCCCCTTCGCTCTCCTTGTTTTGGGTAGGGGTTTCAAGCCTAATTTCAGCTTATAATCTGCCATAACTAATATCTTAGCTCACGAGCTACAAATAGGTGTAGCTCCGTGTTGCGGTAAACGAGCAATCATCAAATTTATCATTCTAAATGCGACATTTTCAGTTTTGACAATAACTTTGCTCCATCAATTTGTGATGAAATGATAAAGGAAGAAAATAAATAGAAGGTAACGGTGTCTAAGATCAACACAGATGATATAATCATCAATCATTGGAAATAGAAAAGTCACTGCGTCACAACTACAAACAAAATGAAATTAAATCGGTCATTATAATCACAGTAGACGAAGGCATGGGGGTCTAGAAACAATAACGAGGGAGTAGCATTTCACAGAAATATAATACCTCAGATGCATTACGATCACTTCAGAACTTATCTACCCCCACCCCATCTCGAAGAACCTCGTAAGCCCCTCTATCCCTGGTTCTCTTCATCCCAGCTGTGAAGTTGAGCTTTGATCCAGCAGATACAATACAGGACACTTTAACCCAGATCATCACTTTAGTCTTCATCCCCTCTATATCAGCTAGTTTTCCTTGCTCCAAAAATGCAGTTACTGTGGTCGAAAAACGCACAACAGATGAGTCCTTGTAGCCAACTTCACAGATCGAAGGAATAAACACAATAAGCTTCCGCGTCTCTTCATTGAACTCATAGTTGGTGGCATCACGAGGAAAGATTCCAATTGGCAAGTCATACTCCTTAAGCAGATCTGGTAACGGCTTTTGCATTTTTCCTATATAAACAGAGTCATTCCCTTAATGAACATAGAAGCAAAGAAAGATGCATTTATGAGTTCTATTCAGGAGATGGATGCAAAATCAGCAGTTTCATCAAAAGGGGTTGTCTTCAAAATATCACAATTTAGATGTTTGGCTCCAGGTTGGCAACTTATTCCAGGAAACTCTCATGACATCTACTCAATTTACTCAACCAGCTTATTCAAAACTCAAGAAGATTAACCAACAGCGCAGCAGAATTTTAAGTTACCCTTCAGCCAGCAGCACATGATTCATTTTAACCAGAACAGTCTCAAATTTACTCATGTTGACATTATATATATGTCATTTTGACAACTTTCTAAATCCTATTCAAGCTTTAAAATCAGATTTATTTCTCATTGCAATAAATAGCCTCCAACTTCAAGGTCCCAAATGATTAGAGAATTTCAGAACTTCCCAAAGTAAGGAATTGGATTTAAATCTGCAGGAAAGTTTTTGACATTGGGATCCCAAAAGAAACTTGGAACTATAAAGCATTTGTTTGAGCACAAATGCAGTACAGAACAGCAGAAACATTGAATTTAAGAATCATAAGTAGGAAGGTTGGAAAGAATTAAGTAGAAAAACAGACAAACTACAACAATACAATGTGGCTAAACAGGAAGAAGAAAGCAAATCAACAAACCTTTGAGCTTGTTCACCAACCATTTGGTTCCTCCTTCAATGCTTGTCGATAATGACTGATAAATATGAGAAAGATGTCAGCAGGCAAAATGCAATAACTGAGGTAATTACAGCAGAGTTCACAGGAAAAAGGCAATAATTTGGTATGATGAATGATTTATATGAAGGGCAAAGGAAATTATATTATGGCACAACCTTAAGGCAGAAAAGGGGGGGAAACAGTTCCACTCTGTCTAACTAAAACCTGATAAAAACCCATATCCCATCTCATCCTGCAAAACATTAAAAGAATTCTAACACATCCAAGATCATCTAACCCTTCACAAAGTCCAACTTCTACTCATTAGCCTTAGCCAATATTTCAGCTTTAGTAATTTCAAGATCGCAATGATACAAGTCATGCAGTCAATTGGTAAGTAAAAACTCTAATAAGGTTAGTTCTTCAGTCTTCAATTATTTATTTAGCTTTAAATTAAAAAATTAAGAGCGATTAACACCCAATGTCCAGCATTATGAGAACCTCAATAAAACCAACTCAGAAATCTTGAATTCTCATTAAAAGCTACAATCCTTCATCTATTTTAGTAAAAATCAAGACCTTTATTTCTTCTATAAATATATTTCCAAACAAACCCCAAATTCTTTTTTTTCTGATTCTCAATCATAACGGATAATTACTTTCACAATCATTATCTTAATCCCACCATTACGCTTATAATTACAATTACTTTTCAAATCACAACCTAATCAATAAAGGAAACAAATTTATGCGGCAGATCGAACTTATTAATCATTAAAAAAAATTCAAGAACCCCAAGATTAAAAGGAAAAGAAAAAAAAATACATTGATGTCGTCGCCGACAGAATTGAACTCCTTGTTAGCTTTCTGACCGATCCAATAAGACCCAACTTTGTTCAATATCGCATCCATCTGCTCCTGTAATCTTTTCTGTTCTCGGGGTCTCTCTGTTTTTCGATATCTATAGAATTGACTCTCTCTTCCTCTGACTTTATCTCTCTAAACAGAGGCAATTTTTCTACAGAGAGAAGGCAGGAATTAGAGAGGGGGGAGGGGGAGAGCGAGGAAGACGTAGTTATCGTTGCGTTGAGTAGTCTACAAAGTTTTTTTCTCCGATTCGAGCCTGCCACGTCAACGCCACGTCATTCCTTGTACAATTTCGGAGGACTTGCTTCTTTTGTGAAAATAAAAATTAGCATTTATTTTGAATTTATTTTGTAATTTACTAATTTATGCTATAACAAAAACTATGTTCATCAAAAAGAAAATTGAAAAATAGTGAAAGAAAAAAAAAATGTTGGTTGTCATGATTCTAGTAGCTAAAATGGTCAAGTCAAGATTCCAAAAGAGAGAGAGAAAGATTGACAGTGAAGGTTTTTAGCCTTTATTTTTCTGGATAAAACAAAGTATATTGGAGCATGGAAAATTTTGTAGTCTTAGCCTCTCATTTTTTTTAAATTGTTTTATTCAATTTTTTAAATAGTAGTTATTTTTAAATTATTTTATACTTTTATAATGTTTTAAAGAGATTATTATAATTTATGTTTTCATCCCTTTCTTTTATATTTGATATAAATTGTATTTGCATGGTATATTTTTAGAAAATCATTTGTTCTTGATAAGAAAAAATAACCTCGATGAAGAAGAAGAAGAAGAAGAAGAAAATGACGACGACGACGACATAAGTTCAAAATAAAAGTTGATATAAATTATTTGTATTTTCATTTATTTTTTGTTTTTAGAGAAAATATTGGCTTATCAATTTAGTATTAACAACACGTTAAAAATTGATTGATTTATCTATTAGTAAACTTTATTTTATTAAACATAAATAGCATCTTTGTGTTTCTCAATTAAAAAAAATAATACAATAAAATACATATGTAACATTGATGCATTTTTCTATTTTGTTAAAAATTAACTTAGAATCTTATTCTCGGCGTAGCACGGATTTTAAAGCTATATTAGATTGTGGTAGAAATCCAGAGCTATTAAATCTAGTAAAATCCATGACTTTAGTAATAGGTTTGGCAGATTAAGTTGTGAAAGTCAAGTTGATCCAAAATGTTATCGTTTTAATATTTAAAGATGTTATCTTGAATTTTTTTTAAAACAAATCATATTTTTTTCATATCTTCCAAGTTGTTTTTGAACTCATTAAGCTTACTAGGTTATGTCAGAACACCCTCCACATGGTTTTATTTGAAACTCAAGTTAAGCAAATAATCATGGCAAGAGTTTTTAATGTTGATCCGTTAGGGTCGGGTTTAATAACAATGTCAAAGAGTTTCCTGTGATATATATATTTTTTTTACATCAAAAATTTTTTATAATTAAAAATATGTAAATTAAAAAGATTTTTTTTTAACAATAACAAGAGATATCTACTTAGTAGTTTGTGCATTAACCAAAATTAAGTTTTCTCTTCAAATAATTTTAATAATACATATTATATATTAACTTGATGTGTTTAAAGGAATTATTCAAAATATTAGTTTTAAAATTTAAATTCAAGCAGTAAAAAAAAAAAATCCTTAAACATCGTGACATTAAAGTTATCAATAAAGTAATCTTATTTGGTGATATATAGTCGGACCGATTTGTGAGTGGATAAGGGCGTTATAAATCCCCAATTGGCTAGCAATTTGAACTAATCAAATGATGAAATTTTATGTTTTCTTAATTATATTCTTATTTTCAGCTTCTTTCTGGTTATTTTCCCATGCCTCTATCATGAGTTACACTTTGGACATAGATATTACTCGACGATATGATTAAAAAAAATAATCTCAAGAGTTATAATTGGACATAGATTATATAATGTTCTTGTTGATAATTCTATGGTGGAAAATACTTTTGATATTAAAACATTATCACAAACCTCTTTCATATAAAAGTGGGTTAATAGCTTGAAAAAAGTTTCTGAAATAATTTAATTTTTTTTACTTTAATTATTTTTATGTTTTTAAATTGTTTTGATATGCTAATATAAAAAATAATTTTAAAAAAAATAATAATAAAATATTATTTCAATGCATCTCCGAGTAAAACACATCTTAAAAAACAACCATTATCATGCTCACAAACACCCCCGAAACTAGGTTAGCTCTTGCCAGCCAATATTGAATAGCGTGCATGAAGATTCCATGAAAGATCAATGTGTGATTTTTCTAAACTACTATCATCTTTTTTTACAATTTAAACCAAATTAGGTGCGAAGATTTTGTCAACAGAAAATTTGTAAACCGAGTCATGATCATATATAACTTGACTCACAAGTTGATTATTATTTATCTCCTTTCTTTTTCAAAGATACAAATTGAAACACACACACACACGTTATTAAAAAGATATAACTATAACAATACCAATAAAATAAAGGGAATAAAAATGAATAATGAAATTGAAAATTAAAATCTTATTCTCATTTTATCACTTTTTAATTAAAAAAATAAAGTGGGAAAAATGAAGTGAGAATAAGAATGAAAATTAAACATAATTTCATTTTCATAGATTATTAAAGAATAATATAAATCATATTTTGGAACCTCATCTAACAATTAAAGCTTTTGGGTTGAGATGGTTCTTTGACATTATATCATAACCTTGATGATCAAGCGATCACGAGTTCAAATCTTACCATCTCTATTTATTTGATAAAAATTAAGCACAAAGTAATGTTGGCCCGTGTAAATTTCAAGTTCAAAAAGTCTTTCACTTGAAGGGGTGTGTTAGATAATAATATAAATCATATCTTAGAACCGCATCTAATAATTTAAGTTTTTGGGTTGAGATTGTTCTTTGAAATAGAAGAAATGAAAATAAAAATAATAAATAAAAATGATATTTAGTTTTTAAATAATATATTATTTTTTTTCGTTATATATCAACTACATGTGAAAATGAAGTGGGTATTTCTTTAAGAATTATATATTATAATTGTTTTTATCACTACCCCCCCCTCTTTCAATACCACAATCACCACCTTTTTTTTCCACCATCATCCCCACCACTCATCTTTCATTATCACAGGAAATTATTTTTTTTAATATATTTTTCTTATTATTATTACTATCTCATCTTTCTAGTTACTACTATTCTTCTATTAAAAGGGTGTTGTTAAAAATATATTATTTTAATATATTTTTAATTAAAAAAACACCACATTATCACACCCTCAGCATGGCAATAATTATCTTTGTTATTTCTATTATCATTAATGAAATTATTTTTTTCCTTTTCTAAATTTAAGCATTAAAAATTAAAATATAGTCTTTAGTATATTTTAATTTCTGAAAACCAAACATCTAAAACACCTGAAGTCTTTAGTATTATTTTTTTCAAAAGAAAGGAAAAGAAAAAGAAAGTATCAAAACATACTTAATTAGTTTTTGGATTAATATAGTATTTTCATACATATTAATTAAACAAACGTTTGATACGATAATTTATTTAATTATCTATAATAAATTTTGATATACAAAAATAGATTTTATTAAAGCACTCTAAGAGGCCGTTTGTTTGCGTGGTTGCTTCTGCGTTTGAAGCAACCACAGCAAACATAATGTTTGGTTCCACTAAAAACACAATTTAATTCTAGTAGGTCTCATAAAATTTCACGTTTTGAACGTGAATTTTGCAAAGCAGCTCATAGCTACTTTGCAAAATTCTGTGTTTACATGCACAGTGCAATTCATTTGCACTGTGCACGCAAACAGTGCAAGTGAATTGCACTGTGCACGTGAACAGTGCAATTCACTTGCACTATTCGAGTGAACTTTTTTTTTTAGTGTGTTTAGTTTTTGTATTTTTTTTAAAAAAAATTAGTTTATAATGAATTAAATTTACATTTTTTGTATTTTTTTTTTAAAAAATTAGTTTAGAATAAATTAAATTTACTCGCATTGTCATGTAAATAATATTTTTTTCTCGAAAAACTAGTGTAGAATGAATTAAATTCACTCGCACTGTAATATCAAATCAATTTTATTCCTGATAATATTTTATCTAATTTTATTACACGCTCAAAAAATAATAGAAACTTTAATTCTTGTCGAATGAATTTTGTACGTAATGGAATTGTAAATGGTTTAATGACATAATAAAAAATATTTTATATAAAGTATTATTTATTTCATGAAGTAATAACAATAGTTAAATCTACAACATTTAAATTAAAAACCATCAATTTTAATATATATATTTTAAAATTATTTTATAACTTTAATTTTAAAAGCATTCTTAACCAAACACATTAAACTATTTTTTATTCAACCTCAATTTTAACCACAGTTTTAACCAAACACCTATTTTTTCAAACCAACCTCAATTAAAAGTACTTTTTATAAAATAACTTTTTTCAAACCACAACCATAATAGCTACCATAATACGAAACACACTCTAAATGAGTACCCTTAACTGGACCGTTGCTTACTTTCATCATTCAACTTTATTTATTATTTTATTCTTATTTTTCCTTCTTTGTCGTTCATCCTTATTTGAGCTTTGGAATTTGAGACTTTGTAATTTGAATGGGTTTTTAGGAAAAGTGCCAATGATTTTATATTTAAAATAAATTACCAATGAGTTCTACTATATTGTTTTTCGGACAATAAGCTCTTTTTTTTTTTCTTTTTACCGACTAATTTTAATTCCTATTGTAATTCCTAATATTTTTTATTTTTTAACTTGGAATTAATATTTTTAGTATTTTTATCATTTTTATGTTCTGATATCAAAATAAAAAAAATATATAAATATATTTTCAAGTAAAAAAAATTAAAATAATAATTTCTTTTGTACTTCTAAACAAATTGCAGTATTTTAAATGTTGTGTATGTTTAATTTCTAGTCTAGCTTATATTGATCTCAACATACTCATTAAATAAAAATTAAAAAAAAAAAAGAAAAGGAAAGAAGAAACGATGTCGTAATAATTGAGGGGTAGAAATTGTGTATTGTATGAAGAAAAGTATTTTTATATATATACAAGTTTGTGGTTGGGATATTTTTATAGCTTTTAGAAAACTTGCTAACAAGGATCAAAAGTGTGGAGCTGTTGCAAGCCTGTTTCTGCATCTTTTTGTATTTTAAAAATATTTTTAAAAAATAATTTTTTATTTTTTTATTTAGTTTAAATTAATAGCTTTTTAGTATTTTTAGATTATTTTGATATGTTAAAATTAAAAATAATTTTAAAATATTATTTTAATTCATTTCCAAACAAAAAAATACTTTAAAATATAATCACAACTATACTCTCTAATCTTACCCATCATCTCGCATGCAATTCAATTGATCCTTTTTTCACTCTTCGTATATCCCCACCAAAAATTCAGAATTATTGCTTCAATTTCATTGTATAACGACATTGGGAGCTCAAAGAAGCTCATAATATACATCAGTGTAGATTGGATGCCTGATTTAATTATAAAATATAATATAAATTATATTTTGAAACCTCGTCTAAAAATTTAAATTTTTAAATTAAAATAAATTTTTAACATAATATCAAAACTTTAATAATTAATCAATTACGAGTTTACATCTCAATATCCTTATTTTCTCTACAAGGTAGTCTAAGTCAATACAAATTTCAAGTCTAAGAAGCCTTTACTTGAAGGATCTTTCACTTAAAAAGAGTGTTTTAGAGAAATAATAATTTAAATTTTTGGATTGAGATGAATTTTTAACAGGCCTCCTCCGTGCTTTTTTTTCTAAGTATTCGATTTCTTCTTAACTCTATCCTTTACAACCAATACATAAGCCATTAGGAATAGATGTTTGCACCTGAGAATCTTCAAATTCCTTATTATTTAGCTTCGTCTTTGATAAGAACACAGTGTCAGGGATCTCAAGCCAGCGACAGTTCCAGCTTAGGAGACTCATGATGAAACAGGGTTGCCATACATCCTCCGCCTCTTCACCTTCAACAAGCTCGCCCGTTTCTCCAGCACAAGCTCGTCAACTTCCATAACTACAAGCTCTACTTCTCTTTCTTTGTGTTTGCCCATGTTACCTTCTGGTATTTCTTATGATTCTTTTCGTTCCCTCCATTTGGTGCTGCGCTCTCCTGTTTCTTGCAATAGTTTTTGTGCTTTTCTTTTCATGTAAGTTAGGCTAAAACTTATCGGTAATTTATTCTTCAAAAGATCACTTATTTGTATTTTTCCTTTTTTGGTTGGAATTATCATTTCTTTCTCTTTTTTTACTCCTTGGAATTTTAGCAAACAGTTTCCATTAAAAAAAAACGTTTTAATTATCATTCTATATTTTATATTTATTTTCTCTTTAAATCAAAATACAAAATCATAATTTTTTTTTTAAAGATTTCCTTCTCCAATCATCGCCAATACATTATAATTATCTTTTCTCTTTCTCCATCAATAATTTTCCTACAATTCATTACAATAATTAAACATCCTTAAAAATGAATCTTTATACCCTTAAAAATTAATTACTTTGAATGATTAACCTCAAATAATTGATCTTTATTTTTTAAATTTATATCAAAAGTCACTAGTTAACCCTTAATTTAAAAGAAACCAATTTTTAAAAGGAAAAAAAAAAAACAAAAGGGATATATTAGTGGATGAAGCTTTTATTCTTCATTAATTACCCTTTCGATCCTTTCCAACCTCGAGTTATTTAATTATTTTTTTTAAAAAAATAGATCTTATAAGATTTGCTTTTAATTTTAGATTTCGGGTTTTTATTTATTTTTTCATGTCACATGTATGTTTCTTTTCCTTTTTTTTTTCCCAACCTCTCTAGGTACTTTTAATTATTTAAATATAATTTTTAAAATATTTGTCTTCTTTTCTATTCAAAAATAATAAAAAAAACAGTAACAATGATTTTATATTTTGCCCTTACTTTAAGCACAATGACTTCTGACTTTGCCATTTCCATACTTTTGCTTTAAATAATTGGCCATCCATTTCTATAAAAATTGCATATTCGGCCGTGCTACTAACCAGCTTTTGGCCCTAACATAAGACAATACATATTCGAATATAAAAAATACACATATATATATAGCATTAAACATTATTTCCTAAATACTCCAAAAACAAACGTGTACTTTAATATGTTTTTTCTTAATTTTTTTTTTTTTAATAACCCCGTATCATAGTCAAGTTAGTTAGCATATGGGACAAGCTAGAGGTCTTGGCAAATGAAAGATGCAATTTTTTCTGCATTATGACAACCTATCATTTGTCACATTTTTTTCCTTCAAAAATTAAGAGATAGATGATATATTCTTCATCTTCTTAATTACAAAAAAAAAAAAAAAAACATAAAGCAGGTCTCGCTTCCGGACCCGCACACAACTAGCCTACTACTAGTGGGCCAGTCATTAGACCTAGCCTTGTATTTTGTCGATCAATATGTTGTCTGTCATATTTTTTTTTAGAAAAAAATAAAAAGTGGACTATATGTTATTCGTTCCCTTAATAAAAAAAAATAAAGCAGGGACATGTGCACGGGCCTAGCCTTCTACTGGTAGGCTAGGTTCTAGGCTTGGTTTTTTATTGTCTTTTTTTTATTATTGGTTTTTCACTGACACCCTAAAAGAAATTTACCAGATTCATTTACTTTTCAGTTTTGACGTGGTTCTTAAATGCTAATAATAAATTATTTATGAAAATAAATTATTGAAATCAATTTTTTTATGAAGTTCTTTGAATAGATTTTGAGGATAACTTTATTACATTTATGATTTTTTAAAAAACTTTAATCACACAAAATATGAACATACTATTTTGAAATTGTTTATTAACTTATTTTAACAATCATAAAATATTTTTTAAAATAGAAACAATGATTTTAGTAAAAAAAAACATTGTATTTGCTAAAATAAACAAAAGATACACTAATAAAAGAATTTATCTTATTGAGAAAAAATTTCAAAACAATTATATTTTTAGGTTTAATAATAGTTTCTAAGACCTATGTATTTTTTTTTAATTTTAAAAAAAATTGAGTCCTCACATGGCATAACACCGGTATATAAACTAGTAAAAACCTATATGATCTTTTCCAACACACAAGCCAAATGAGATCGGTTTTATGGTAAGTCTGAGTTAATTTTATTAATTTTTTTTGTGTTTTTATTTATGAAAAAATCAAATATACTTACTGCATGGAAGCTTATTGGAAGAATGTACAACAATTGTTAATAACTGAAAAAATATAAAAATCATAGACACTATATATATCTCAATTTCAATCTTGATATATTTGTGTATAAATTGTTCTACACCTATAGAATATGTGTGATAGTGTTATATTAGATAAAAGGTAAAGAAAGTCGAACATCTATCCTGGTTCCACTTTGAATTATTCAAAGGGCCATATATCCTGGTTCTTGTTTGAATTCAAAGGTCGAGCAATTTTATTTTTTTTTATCATAGAGAATCTTGCATCATGTCCATCGTTTCAGTTAAAAAGCAAGCCTAATTTATATGTTTCATAGATCCAAGAACATGGCGAGGATGGAAATATTGAGGGATCATAGGAGACGAAAGCCCTTCACGTACCAATAATTTAAGAGCAGATGATTCTTTAGTGTCAACAGTTTGAACACTTTATATTTGAAAATTTATAAATTAACCCTTTGATTCTTGTTGTCCAACATGGTTTTAAATCACAGTTGTGTACATGGATGGATGCATGCAGGGATGATCATTTTCAGTTCGGTTCGGTTTTCTTCAAAAAAAAAGTAACCAAACCAAAATTAAAAAAACTGAAACCGGTTCAAACCAACCGGTTTCGGTTCAGTTCGGTTTTTTAGGATAAAAACCGGTTCAAACTGGTTTGGCTCGGTTTTGGCTCGGTTTTTTCCGGTTTTGACTCGGTTTTTCCGATTTGGCTCGGTTTTGGCTCGATTTGGCTCGGGTTTTTCCGGTTTTTTTTGTTTGGGTTCGGTTCGGTTCGGTTTTTTCAGTTTTTTGCTTATAAAACTAAAACCGAGCCGAACCATGTGGTTTTTTTAAAATATTAATCGGTTTAATCGGTTTTTTTCGGTTCAGTTTTTTCGGTTATTTTTTTTATTTTCTTATTTTAATTGATTTTTTTGTTTTTTTCCTCACCCCATATACATGGGTGAAGCGATCTTCATGGATTCTATGCAACGGTCCTCATACAAAATAGTATTATAAAGACATGGAGTAATAGTGCCATTTTTTTCTTGTAAATGAGAAAAAATCATATTAATCAAAACGATTAGAAGTACAGAAAAGATGATGCAAGAAAATACGAACCTTCATGAAGAGTTGGAGAGGAAAAAAAATAGATTGCTCATGTTTTTCTATAGGTAAGAATTGGAGAGGAAAGAAAAGATTAAAAGCCTTAAATTTGAATTTTTATTTTACTATATTAGTATCCTAGAGTTTTGTAAAATTAAAATTTAATATAACAGTTGACTCAAATGCTATTCAATGATGAAATTTAAAAGTTTAAAGTTATTATTTTAGATTTAAATCGTCGAGTTTTAAATTGAAATTATTGGGCTATGATCTTAGGTAAAGAAGAGTTTAGGGAAGAAAAGAATAATAACCTTAAAGTTATTATAAAACTATATATTCAAAAGCAAATAATATACTCAATAAAAAATAATTAGAATAAATAAAAACATTAGAGATTAGGGGAGGATAAAGATAAAGCAATTTTATTTCATATAATCTTGTAAATGTAGTTATAACCCAATATCATTTCAACAATGCTTCTATTTATAGTTCAATGTGTATTAATGTTTGTAAGCTTAAAAGTCATAAGAAAAAATAGAGTTCAAATGAACTAGTAGATGATGAATGATCATGAAGATGAAGAGGTGGAAGAAGACAAATAGACATCCATATACAATGAATGATTTCATAACACTCCTCTTTGGATATCTTTCGTACAACCTTACACATTGGAAACTACCTTATTAAAAACCTTACAAAGAGAAAACCCGATGGGAAAAACAAACCTATTAGGAAAAAAAAGTACAATACGTGTTAATTCTTTTAAATAAATGTATTACCATTAAGTCTTTAAGCTTTCACATT
The DNA here is from genome assembly GCA_015852605.2 of Populus deltoides. Classification (NCBI taxonomy): domain Eukaryota; kingdom Viridiplantae; phylum Streptophyta; class Magnoliopsida; order Malpighiales; family Salicaceae; genus Populus; species Populus deltoides. The sequence continues at coordinate 1,727,677 of CM027585.2, read as the reverse complement.
TTAATATTCCATCGTAATCTTTCAAACATTATAGTTGGTAATACTTTAGTGAACAAATTTGTTCGATTATCTTTAAAGGGAATTTGTTGGACATTGATATCACCGCACTTATCAAGGTCATATGTGAAAAATAATTTTGGTGAGATGTGTTTTGTTCTATCTCTTTTGGTGTACCCTCCCTAGGCATGCAACATTGTCTTTATACAATATGATTGGAGTTCCTTTGCTAAAGGATCAATCACATATTCCTCGAATATATTGAGTCATTGATCTCAGTCACACATATTTTTTATATGTTTCATGAATTGCAAGTATTTCATCATGACTAGATGGGGTGGAAACTAATGTTTGCTTTATAGATCTCTATGATACAACAGTATTACCACATGTAAAAAGAAAACTTGTTTGAGATCAATCTTTATATGGATAAGATAAATACCCTTCATTAGCATACCCAACTAATATATGATTAGCATTATGTGAATAAAATAAGCTCATATTCATAATTCCTTGTAAGTAACAAAAAAAACATATTTAACTCCATTTCAATGTATTTAGGTAAGAGAAGAAATATATCTTGCTAGTAAATTCATAAAGAGTGTTATATCAGGTCGTGTATTAGTAATGAGTTACATTAGTACACCAATTGTATGATTTCATAACAAAAGTTGAATTTTGTTTACTATATTAATAAACCTAAAGTTTTGTAAAAATTAAAATTTGATATAGCAGTTGATTCAAAGGTTGCTCCATGGTCGAAATTAAAAGTTTTAGGTTATTATTTTAGATTTAAGTCATGTCAGGTCTTAAATTGAAATTGGAAAAAAAAAAACTAGAAGCCTTAAGGTTGAATTTTGTTTAATATGTCATGACCCATTTTTGGGTTATTCCCTAAAATTTACCCTCTTTTTTTAAAAAATAAAAAATAATAAATAATAAATAATAATAACAAGAAGACTGGCGATTTGGCAAAAGCAGGCTGATGAGGATTTCAAACGTATAGAAAACTCAAGTTGCAATTTTGGATGAAATCGGGAGCTTAATCATACCCATTGTACCCAAGATTAGAGAGATAATGCGGATTCAATGTCAAATTAAATGATTATTGAACAAATCTGCATAAAACTTAAGATTAGAGACATAATTAGATTTTTAATAGGCCAATTGGATTCAATCATAGGCCAAATTAAAAGTTTAATTATCTTTAGGAGTTAATTTGGGTCAAATTAAAGGATTTAATTAAGTGCAATGACTTAATTATACTTTAAATGAGTCAAATTAATTTTATTAGGGACTTAATTGGTGAAAAATTAAGTTTGGGAGCTCAATTTGGATTTAATTGAGAATATTATAATTTTAGATGACCAAACTTAATTTTTACAAAGTTAATTAGTTGAAATTTGTGGTAAAATCGCAAGACAATCAAAGTTTAGAGATAATTAGGGGTTAAATTTAAGAAATTCACTGCCAAGAACCTTTAGAAAAAGGCGTTGAACTTCGAGAACTCAATTGATTGAAATTGAAGAGAATTGAAATTTTAATGGTCAATTGAGGGTTAATTTGCATAAATCTAAGACCAATGACCAAAAGAAAAAGGTGCTGAAATTCAAGGCTGATATTGAAGTTCGGCAGAGGTAAAATTACATAAAATTAGAAGTTTCATACCAATTAGAGATGCAATTGAATAATCAAAAGCCAAATGACTAAATTGAACTTTGGTCAAATCCCTAAATTAAAACTCTAAAGCCAAAACAACGTCGTTTTGAAGATAAAAAAACAAAGATAGACCAGACGATGCGTCGTCTAGTTACTATTCATCACCCCTACATTTTGCCCGAAAAAGCTGCTAGAGTGGCTACTTTTTAAGGGCATTTAATACTACTTCTCCCAACTAAACTGGAAAAATCATACACCACCATGATGACCTGACATTGTACTACACCCCAACGTAAATCTTTCCCGCTGATTGCCCTTATAGTCGCTACGGCACCATTCCGAAGAGGTCTACTCAGGCAGTCTTTAGCTGCCAACTTTTCAGGTCATGATGACAACTTTAAACCAATGGTTGAGAACCTTCTAGTTCGAATCAAGGGCTAAGATTTGTCCCCAATAAAGATAATATCCATCTTCCACCCTCTATAAATAGGAGTGGATTCCAAGCATTGAAGATGAAGAAATCAGAGGCCAAAGTTGGGAAAAAATCAGCCTCCCCCTGGTTTTTCTCCTGCCATTGTTGCTCTTCCCTCTCTCCCCATTGTGTTTACAGCCACCACAACCTCAGCACCATCGTCGTGAAAAACAATAGCCCAACCTCCTCCACCGACTCATATTCTCATTGGCATAGCTTCTCCCTTTCGGCCACAACTTTCTTCTTATAGTAATCAAAACCAACACTCCTCGTCAGCAGTAACTTCAGCCCCACCGTGAGCCACTAATGCCTCTACTATCCTCACGTCAAACTAGTGAGGACATCCACACCTTCAATGCAAGGTAGTCTTCTTCTCTTTTTTTTTTCTTCCCCCCACATCTCCATGGCCGCTGTATGTAAAATTCATTATGCATGCATTGCAAATATAATTAACATGGTCACTGGGTCGGGCCAGTGACTATGTAATGATGGGTTGGACCCGTTTCAGCCAACCTAGATGGTTGGGCCGGATCTAGTCCAAAAAAAAAGGAGAGAGATAGGTTGTTAGGCTGCTAGTTGACCCAACCCGACTAAGTCGGGTTGGAATGTTTTAGCCCAAGCCCATATGGTTGGGTTGGGTCCAGCCCAATATATTTAATAATATAATAATATTAAAAAAATAAGAAAAGAAAAGGAAAAAATTTCAAATTTTCCAAAAAGCATTTTAAAAATATTTTTGGACCCCTCGCATGTTTTTTCAACTATTTTAGATAATATCAGGCTTTCTCCAAAAAAAAATAAAATTAATTTCCTCTTTTCAAAAAACAAAAAAAATATATGTTTTTTTTGTCTTCGTGCATATGCCCAAATCCTAAAAGATTTTTCATGCATATTTTTTTAAAAAGAGATAAAATCATTTTATCATATTTTTAAAAAATACAAAATAGATATCATAACTAGTTTATGATTATCTATTAGGTTTGGCCAAAATATAAAAAAATTTTCAATAATTATTTGGTTTAATTAATATTTTGAGTGTTAAGATTTAGTTGTAGAATTTAATATTTAAGGGCATAAAATTACATTATAAAGTATACCCTCGAGTATTAAAGATACAAAGTGAAAAATAAATGTGATGCTAAAATTTGAACCTTAGAACAGTTAGGGTTTAACCTGATAAGATAGAGACTTCTTCACGAAGAAAAATCTGCCTTAGACCTTAGAAAAAGACTAATGGATAGAAACACAACCTAAAAAAACAATCAAACAATAATTCAGCCTACCTTAAATAGGGTGCATGATGGTGATGCGTCTTTTTCTTGCACAACTAGCCCCTTACTCAGACTCTCACGGACCATAGATTTCCTAATAATCATAATAATATATGGCGACTCATGAACTTTATAATCATAATTTTATGATTATACCCAGAATTTCTTTCCTTTCAACACATCTCAAGAGGCAGACCTGTCATTTGATGCCACGCACGCAGCGACATATTATATTAATAAACCTAAAATTTATAAAATTAAAATTTGATATAGCAATTGATTCAAAAGTTACTATGAAACTTTTAGGTTTAAATCATGTCAGGTTTTAAATTGGGATTGTTAGACACATGACACACACACTAAAAAAAATCAAAACTGCATCACTTTGATTAAAAAAAAAAAAAATCAATAGATTAAGGGTCGATTTTTTACCAAGTCAGTCATGTTTTTTCCTTTTATTTTTTTTTAATTTAAACTATTCCAAGCCTCAAGCCAATCAAATCTTAGATTGACTTATCAGATCGTTTGATTTTTACAGCTACGGATCTTGGGTCAAGATGGTAGTTCGAGTTTACATTTGTCTCCTCAAATTAAAAAAAAAAAAAAAAAAGAACGTTTTAACATGAAAGAGTTCGATGAGGACAAAATTATAGATTTAGGACTAAATAATAATTTACTCATAAATAGCATGCTACTCCTCATCATGAGACCACGTCATGTAAATTAACAAACCACCGGTTTTACGGTCCATTTATACCTTCTCTTCCATGATGCAATGTCCTAATGTCAGACTATGTTTTATTCATATATTTTATTATTTGTCTTCAAAATACTTTATATTATAATGCTGGATACAATGTATCCAACTCCAAGCACTAATAAACAAGTAAATATAACTTTCAGCAATGGCCAATAGATTCAATTCTTTTCTTTCGTTGCATGGTTCCCTAAGTACATCGCTACCAATAATTCTGTGCCTTTCTCATCGTCTCCAATATATTTATTGATTTTAAGACACTACTTTTACAAGCTTTTTGCAGGTTCTTTAAACTGGATTCTTCGTGTTTATCTCTACAGGTTCGCCTCATAAATGCTCCCTTTTTACTGAAAATGAAATATTCCATTCGTCTTGAAAATCTTGAGCATCAGATTCAAAAGAAGCCGCATTCCATAGACAAGACTCTTTGAACGTAGAATTCCAATATTGCTAGTTGTTCCACGAAGAAGAAATGAACAATAATCTAAGAATATAGAAAATTCACCAGTAGTAATATTTACGCAGTGGACTTCTGATTTAGTTTATTATATATTTAGAATTTTGTTTTATTATATAAACAGCTAGACCTTGAATACGTCGTCTGATCATATTTATACGACCACCATGGATGCATGTGTTTTTAAAAGTATCAAGTGGGAAGGGAAGACGCCGGTACTGATCTTAGTGATCAAATACTTCAGGGAGGGATAAGAGAGAATCGCTCCAGAAGAAACAAATCTCCATGCTTGATCAGAAAGAACATTCAAAACAAAACTAAAAGAACATAAAACACCTAGTGGGCTAAAGTTAATTTGAAAGAAACACAAGGAAGATGATCATTAATTAACCCTGTTAGGTTCGGAGTATTTGGAAGTATAATAACGATTGCTTTTCAAACTACTTTTCACTCGAAAATGTATTAAAATAATTTAAAAAAATTAAAAAAAATCAATTTTTAAAAAATATTTTTGAAACGCAGAAACAAACAGGCATAACTAAATTTGATCGAATCAAAAAATCACTAAAAATTAGGTTTTTCTAGTCCATAAATTTTCAAGTTTGAATAAGAAAGATCAGTTGCGGACAAAATCTGAATCTCAAATCTCTCAAATCAAGCAACTAGGTTTAATTTAATAATGAAAATTAATGATGAATGAAGAAAAACCATTAAATGCCACAATGCTAATCCCATGACCTAAACATTCATGGGACCCAGGCCAGTAGCATGTATATATAAGGTACCTGAGGATCACGTGCTAAAGGGGGTCCAACTTGTTCTTGTTTACCAGCAGAAAAAGGGGTCCAAATTTTGGTTCTTCCGAGTTTTTGAAAACAAGATAAAAGATAAAAAGAATCACGTTAAAGCAACATCAAAAGGTGATAAAGAAATCGTATAACAAAACCACAACTTCCATGGCGGGGCATGGAATAGTAAACGGGCCTAGCTGCTAAATATTAGACAGAAATTATCGCCTGGTGTCTTTTTTTTTATTTCTATTTTTTTAATTGTTTTTTATATAAAAAACCTGAAAAAAATAATATAAGAAAATCAAATTTATAATTAATAAAGAATTAATTAGACCGCAACCCCAATCAGCGTGTAAATCTGTATTTATACCTGGTCACAGTTCAAAATGCTTATCTTATCCTTCGGCTTTACGCCTGTCCAGCAAGTTGATCTTCCATTTGAAGCCACTTTGCCAATTTGCGCTTGATTATCGACAAGATTCACAAACCTGCCATTGTCTCTGGCTAGTATAAATATTCAAAGCGAGGGAATAAAATGACTCTAAAGCCCCTGTACTTAAATTCATTCTTTCTTTGTTATTCTTTATTTTGATTAAAAAAAGGTTGATGGTGTACTTCCATGCTTTCTTGAGGACATGTTAGTAATTTACTTTTATTAGAAAAAGGGCCACTTTAGTAATTTAAGCACACCAACTAGGCACTATTTTTATGACACTCAACATCAACCTTTTTCTTTTATATAAAACTCGGTAGTCCCTTCTTCTCCATAAGAAAATCGAAGACACCCACCCACCCCTTCCACCGCTCTCCCTTGCCACTTGCAGAACATCACCAAGTCATCAGTACCCTTCCATGCCCCTCAGAGTAGGAAAGTGACTAGCCTCATCTCCCTTCCTCTCTCTAATATTTATACTCGCACGAACCCTCCAAAAGTCATTAAAACCTCAAAGAAACTAAGAACCTGAAAACCCCATCTCTCATAAATCATCACTGCAGACAAGAAAGCCAAAAAAATGCCTGCTAATCCTCCGAGGTCATCCCTTTTAATCCATAGAATCAACAACACCACAAGTAACACAACCCTAAACACCACCAACACAACCACCGCAACTTCATGCCAAAAACGGTGGTCCCCTCTACCATGCGACGCCACCCCAGTTCCAGAGACCGTCTCACGCTACCACACCCACGCTGTAGGCCCCAACCAGTGCTGCTCTGCGGTGGTACAACAGATCGCTGCCCCAATCTCCACCGTATGGTCTGTCGTTCGCCGGTTCGACAACCCACAAGCTTATAAACATTTCGTCAAGAGCTGCCACGTTATCCTCGGAGACGGAGACGTGGGCACTCTCCGTGAAATCCACGTTATCTCGGGCCTCCCAGCTGCTCACAGCACCGAACGCCTCGAGATCCTCGACGATGAACGGCATGTCATCAGTTTTAGTGTTGTTGGTGGGGACCATAGGCTTGCGAATTACAAGTCGGTTACAACTCTCCATTCGTCCCCCTCAGGGAACGGCACCGTCGTCATGGAGTCTTACGCGGTCGATATTCCTCCTGGAAATACTAAAGAGGACACGTGTGTGTTCGTCGATACCATAGTTCGGTGCAACCTGCAGTCACTGGCACAGATCGCCGAGAACTCGAATAGACGCAATAATAAATCATCATCAGCGTGAGTGGTAATAAAAACATTTGTTGTTATAATTTATAGATACATTTATGGTTTGATTTTTTTTTTTTTCAAATGGAAATGTATGATTTGGTGAAACACCTTCTTTTTTTGTGAGAATCCTATGCGGGTTTGCCAATGATAATTTCAACACCCCCAGTTTCTTCATTATTATTATTATTATTTGTTCTTTATTTTAGTTTTAATTTTCTCGTAGCCCCATTTTGTGAGTGAAATACCATCTATCGTTTTTAGCGCGCATTTCTTGAAATATTATAACAACAAAGTTGACATGATCATCGGTATTGATAAGAATTAATACTGATGATGGCTGTGTGATAATGAAAATTAATCGTAGCTCTTGGTGGGATATATATATATAAGAATTAAAATCATTTTGGTGCGCCAAGAGATAATTTTTCTGGAGTCCTGAGGATGATGGATCGATGATCTCCATTCGAGTAAGTGCAGAAAAGCTGGCTTCTACCATTGAAAAAAAATAAAATATTTAAAGAAGACAATGGTATTCGAGATTTTTATTCTGTGTGGATTATGACATAAAGAGTAGCAGCAAATAAAATAGGTTTAGAATAAAGAAACTGCTGGGTGTGTAAAGAAATCTTTAATTTCCATGTGAATGGCATATTTGGCTGGGGACTTGAACAATTGCCGACGGCCGTGGAAGGTGCAGCAACTTGCTTTATATTCTAATGATCAAGATGCTAAACCTCGTATCGTCAGCAACAAAATCAAGTTGCTAGATGTGATCATACACATGATTCTGTACTAAAAAATAAGCATGGAGATGCATTCACATGGTACATGGTACATGGTACATGGTACATCGCATACATGCTTATCTGGATTATTATTATTATTTTTTAAGCGTGATGGAAAAAAAATAAGAGGGTTGGTTTTAAGTTAAAGTGAGAGATACTACTTGGGTACGAGATAATTATTCGAAATTAACTTGATTGAACTGTTTTTTTTCCTAATATTTTCAGTAAAAAATTTAATCAAAAAGGTTTGGTTTAGTTTCAACTTCAGAACCACAGAAATAAAATAAAAAAGAATGAATTAACTAAATCAAATTTTAAAAAAAAAATTATTATAAACTAGAGATTCATTCTAAACTAAAAATAAACTAAAAGCGCGTAAAATAACATAATTAAGAAACTCGTGATTTTAAAAAATATAAAATTGAACCAGTCTATTCACTTCAATTTATTTTTTTATAAAAAAAAAAACAATTTCATTGGTCCATACCAAACCCATTTGAACTTCGAACCAATGCTCACTCTTAATACTACGTTTAAGGGGTGCAACTAAAACGGGGATTAGAGCTTAATGAAGATTTAAAATTTGTTTGAAAATGCAATATATATCGTGTTTTTTTAATTTTAAAAATAAATTATTAAAAAATATTCTATTATTTTTTCAAATCAAGAATATAAAAATTTAAAATTATTATTTTATATATTTTTAAACACAAATTATTTTAAACCGGAATCACTATCTGAGTGTCATAGTGACCCTTCATTAACTAGCTTATATACGAGGAAAACGTGGGGCCAGGAAACCAAGAAAGAGACAGACAACATGGGGGAAGTTAGAGGCTGAGGAGAGAGTATGCAGACACCAACGTAAGGAAAAGGATCTTGATGGGTTTTGGATCCATTATTATTGTCCACAATAGAAATTTCCGTTTCCAGCTCAGACTTTTTCCACAGGGAAGAAGAAGCATAGAATACTAATAACGTGAAGAATGGCTGCCCTGTCAAGCTGCAACTTGATTTTTGAAAACTCGACAGTCTGTTAAAAGATTCAAGCAACTTGCAAGATTGTTTGATTTTCTTTCCCTCTCTCTGTTTTTTCTCTCCTTGAAAAAAAAAACAGAGACGGCGAGCAACTTGATCGCAGACGGGCTTCTGGCAGCAAGTTGGCAAGTGGGGGGGGGGGGGGCTGGTCTGCTTTTAATGTTCTCGTGTAATATTATTTGTCTACTTTTGAATGGCTTTACGCCTACCGTTCTCTCTCCGCCTTGCTTCTCGCTGATTGGATGATCCGTTGAGAAAACTTGGCCTGTTAAAGTCTGTCCACTCATTCACTTGACTTTTCCGTAAGTGCTTTACCACGAAATAACCCTCGTATCAAATTGTAGCTATCCAACAGTGAGTTTCCTTCCTTTATTGAATCTGCGGTCAGCATCAAAAAAAGCTGTCAAGAGATTTGAATGAACTCACGTTTTTTTTAGATCAAGATATCTGATCTCGTTACTTCTCTCTAATTATGTTTAATTATTTTATTTACTAAAATTAATATTTTATTTAATTAAATAATAATAAAAATAGACACATGCATAAAGTCGATTGAATAAAATAAAAAACGAGAAAATATCATGTAGGGTTACACTTATTAAAAATATCATTCATAAATAAATGTTTAATTTTATTTATATAAAATATAAAAGATGATTATAAATAAATTAGAATAATCTCTTTGAAATATTAAATATATACAAAATAAGTAAAAAAAACAAATGCTATTTAAAAAAGACTAAATAAACAATTTAGAAAATCAAAGAGAAAGAAAGATTAATTTATATAAAAAAATATTTTATAAAAATACATATTGAAACAAAAATATCAATAAAAAAAATTAGAAAAAAAAATAGATGATGCATTAATAAGAGCCCACCCACCCGTGCTGCATAGGTGGGCTCTTATTTTTTTTATTTGGCCATGGGATGAATAACAAGTCGTCCTTAGTTCCCTACTATAATAGTGGTTGGAAAATCAGAGCTCGTTGTTTTTTGATCTAAAAACCTATTTTTAAATATATTCTTGATCCAAAATACTTATAAAACACCATAAATACCTTAATAAACTCATATATTGCTTTAAACAACCCAAACATTCGCTCAAAACCTAAAATTAACTCAAAAATAAAAAAGCTTCTTGAGTTCAGATCTGTCATATCAAGAAAAATAAATGGCAAAGAACACTTAGGATAAACTCTCATTATCGAATGGAACTCATTCACACCAAAATCAACCTTTTTAGTGGTTAAAATTGGTGTTAATCGAGACTTTCTCTCTTTATCATCAAAATCGAAATCCAACAACACTCACACACACACACACACCACTAACTAAGGTTTTGGATCAAAATTCAATTTTAAAAGAATCTAGGGAGCGAAAGTTATATCTAAAATTTAGGAGGACCAGAGTGAATTTTTTTATTCAATTTCAAAACTGTCATCTATTTTCTTTGTCTTTTTCACTATGGTTCTCCTTATTTCAATCTTGTATTTGGTCAACAAATTTGAAGCAATTACGCTTCAATTTAACCCTAAAAGGATGCAATTGGCCAAAAAACTTTTAAGGATAAAAATAATAAAAAAAACATCATACACAATGATTTTTTTTCCACAGTGTTTTGCCACAACATTTAGAGCTTCTTATAATTTTGTTTTTCATGTTTTTTAAAAGTGATTTTCAAAAGATTAATAGTTATTTAGGTTTATTTTTATAATGTTAATATAATTTTAGATGAAAAATATTTAAAATTGCATAATAAAACATATATTTATTTTATTAAAACCAAAAACTAAATCAATATTGTTGTTCATTATACATTATTCATTGTGCATATACTTATAAAATTCTATTTATTTTTTTATATTTTTCTACTTTAATCCCTGTAGTTTATATTATTTCTGATTTGATCATAAAACTTTATTTTTACCACAATGAATTGATTAAATAGAATTTTATGGTTGGAAATGGGGTTTTGAAGGTTTTTCAAATGATTTTTTGGATTTTTCAGTTGAAACAATTAGAAGTTTGGGTTTTAGATCCAAATAACTCCACTTCAATTTTTCAACCAATAAAAATCGCTAAAAAATATTGCAAAAAATGCCAAGTTGTCTAGCAAGATGAAAAAACATGTTATCCATGACATAAAAATGTGATTTTGAAAAATAAAAGCGTACGGCTTAGGCTTGCATGCCCATAGCATGCTTGGTTTTTTTTTTTTTTTTAAATTCTAGATTTACAAGCCTGGCCTTCCAAGGCTTGGAGCTCCTGGATTTCTTTTTTTTTTTTTTAAAGCTAGGCACAAGCAGCTTAATACTTTTGCCCTTCATATTTGTTTTAATTATTTATATTTTATAATACTATTTTTTAAAATAAAATTATTATAATAGTATTTTAAAAACCATCTTATTATTACATCATTTTCAAACTATTAGAGCTGTAATATTTTCAATTACTTTGTAAAAAACTTTTGTATGCATGTAATATGAGAATTTAAAAAAAATCTCATGAATATTCAATAAGAATGAAATATATTTTTTTTAATGTAAAATCTAATGTAATTTGCTTTAAAATTATCACCACATGATTTTCTTTATATATTTCTTGATTGATATTTATTGGGAAAAGTAACCCCGTTATTTTATGGTTTGAATCAAATTGCAATGGACTATCAAATTATTACATCATAAACGAATATTACGTCATAAATTTTTTTAAAAAATGCAAAAACTAAAATTCTCCCGTATATGTTATGCTTTTGTAATTTTTGGGGTGTATTGAGAATAAAATGGTGTTTTATTCTTAAATAATTGCTAGAAGTGGCATTGATATAATTTTTGGAAGCGGGAGTAACGACTATTCTACCATTATTAATGTTTTTCAAGCAGGAAAAAAAAACTTTATAGGAATTGATATAATATGAACTAGTTGATTTAATAAATTTAAAAATAATTTGAATAATCAGTAAAAATATTATTTGACTAAAAAAAATTTAAAAAGATATTTTTTAATATTAAAACGACAACATATTAGATCAACTCGGGTTATCCTGGGTTAACCTGCAAAATCTACGATTTGGATCATGAGATCATGGTAACTCCATATAAAACAAATCTAAATAAATTTCTGTTAAAAAATCAACTCGAGTTAACTTGGCAAGTTGATGACTCAAATTATGAAATTAGGATAAACCCATAAAAAAATCAAAATAAATTATAGAATTTGATTCCTAAAAGAATTTATTGTTGAATGATGATATTAAAATAAAAAAATAACATAATAAAATAATTCAAGTCTATCTAAAATAGCCCATTAAATTTATGATCCAGATTATAAAATCAGGATAATCTTTTTATTTTTTTAATTTGGTTTATAAGAATATAGCAACGATAATATTTTTCGACTTTCTCACTGTAGAGGTTTCTTCACGAGCCGCTCTGGCTCTCCACAGTTCCACCGCACCCCTCGCAATTGTCTGCCAACGAGAAAACAACTTCTAAATCATAAAGAATTATTTTAAACTGAAAATACTACTCCGATCAGGAACATATTGCCTCCAGAGGTTCCCTGAGCTTTGAAAATCACAACGTCCACGGTATGCGGCCTAAATTACAAAGCTAATCATGAATTTCAGACAATATAGCAATCATGGATTTCAGCCTTTTAAGCATGTGCGGGTAAAAAAAAGCTTGGCCCTGAACAAAAAAAAAAAAAAAAAAAAAAAGAGTTCAGGTGACCGGCCCCGAACTATGTAGTAATCAAGACAAAAGGCACACTCACCAGCCACGAGTGAAACAATAGGTTTGCCAATGAAATTCCTCATGTAACTTCCAATTTGGTGTGGACTGGACTCATAGATTAAGACCCGTACGCTGCATTAACATAAATCAAAACTATGCTTATTATATACATAAAAAGTTGAAGGCAAAAACGTTGAACACTTTAACTCGGTTTACTATTTATTATCATTATAAAATGATATTTTTATCCTTTCTCGAAAAACTAATATGAGTCCACATCCTTTTTCTTTTTTTAATATATTTTTTTAATTTTATAGTTTGTCATTATTATTTTTAAATGAATTTATAGTTTTTTTCGATTTGTTTATCAGGATGTCTCAATCTCATGATCTAAACCATGATTTTACTGATTAATCAAGATTAACTCACCCTTTATTGTCCTACTTATAATATATGTTTATAACACTACATTAGAATAATTCTAGCTTTGTTTTTTTTGTTTTTTTTTCCATTCAACTATATATTTTCAAAGGTTTTTTTTAAGTTATTTTAAAAATAAAAAGCTTATTGGTTTATTATCTTTGGCAAAAAAAAATTTTGCAATGTTTATTTTATTTATTTATTTGAAATGTATTTATGATATCTAAATATTATTTTTTATATATAGAAAAATATAAACCCGCATAGCGCGTGCTTATTATATCCAGCGAATTCTAATACCCCGTTCTTTTATCTGACTCTCGCTTAAAATAACCAAAAAAAAAAAAAAGAAGTTAATCTTTGGCTGCCAGATCACGAAAACAATCAAGGCTTACATGTGCCAAAGCAATCTGTTGACTTGTTGTGTTGACTTTTAAATTAAAAATAAAATAATTCAGATTGTTAATTTAATTTATTTTTATATGTATTTTAAATAGTATAATTAAATTAAATTATATGATTTAATATTTTATTTTAAATATAAAAATTATAATAAATTATTAATTAAATTTAAATTACATATAAAATTAAATTAAATTCTTCCAAACCAGCTATTAAAATATAAAATCATAAACAGACCGTTGAGGGTCTAGTTCCATGAAAGCCCATGTATAATAATCCTAAGAGAAGAAAAAGACTGCCATTTGTGGATAGGCAAATCTAGAAGTGTCATAGTCATAATCTCATTTGATTTTGTATTTTAAAAATATTTTTATATTTAATTTTTTTATATTTTTTTATTCAAATTAATATTATTTTAGTATTTTTAGATTATTTTGACATGCTAAAATAAAAAATATTATTTTAATATATTTATAAATAAAAAAAATTAAAAAATTACCACAATTACACTTTTAAATATATCAATTAAACAAAACCTTTTTTTTTTTTTTCAAGAGAGGAATAGAAAAGGAGAATTATCAAGGGTGAAAGATTGCTTCTTAATGCGCACGCCATTCTAAGAAGAATTAATAATTATGATCATATTTCTCTCTTTTTATTAAATGCATTTTTAATTGAATTGTTCATAAATTAGCATAGAAAATTTGCGATAATTTTTGTTCGAACGAGATTTTCGATGTACTAATCAACTGGCTTCGGGATCATATGGAAGATTCTAACTAAGTTTTTTAAATATATATTATCTTTGAGGAAAAAATGATTTAAATCAAAATCTTCTCTACTGTGTGCCAAAATATAGTTATTTGCAAGTGCTTTATCAAGAATTATTTCAGTTTGGATAGAGAGATTGATGCCTATTCTACGCGTCCAGAACATCCTCAAGGCCCAGTTTCTTTTTTTTTTTCTTTGAGTAAATAATTTATAAGAGCATCTCTCATAAAACCGATAAAAAAAATCAAAATAAAAAAATTTTATTTTAACTTTTTATTTTAAATTTTAACTATTCTAACGGGTAAACTATATGAATAGCAAAAATGCATATTCTTGTTTTGAAAAGCTATTTCTACATTTCTATGTAGAGAAACTAAAAAATAAATAAAATGACATGTATATGTTGGTTAATGTTTTTTTTCTTTGTTTTGTATTAATAACATCATAATTATATTATATAAAAAATAACTAAATTAGTTATATAAATATATGAAGATTAGTTTAACATAAAATATATGAATATATAATTGGCTCTTATAAATAGTTTTTTTACAATTGTAATGTATATCAACAAAAAAAAAAAACTATATTTACATTATTTAAAAAACTATTTTATCAATTTGACTTTTTAATATAGCATCTTTCATTAGAGATCTCTAAAAATACAAAAGAAAAACTACAAAGACACAGTTTCCTTGCCACATAAATTAGTGGTAACTACACGGGAAATCCGTGATCCGGGCTAAATAAAAATAATTTTTCTATGAAAAAATAATAATGTATAAAAGTTGTATTTTTTAGGATCAAGAAAAAAATTAATAATTTCAAATGTAAAAGCAAATGCATATGTTTTAAAAAATAAAAAATAAAAACACATTAAAAAAACTCCAATGCTAACTCAAAAATTAAATCAGGAAGTTAAAAGAATAATAAATATTAAGATATTTTCTTGTGAATTTTTTTTAAAAAAATATTAGCTATACAACAATGATTTTTTTAAGGAAAGTAATAATTTGAAAAAAAATGGAAAAAATAATTCTCTAAAATAATTTTTCCTTTCCCTATTAATATATTTCTCATAAACTTCTTTTTTTCTCTTGGGTTCTTAATTCGATAAAACTGAAACTAATTAGAATAGATATAAAAAAACCAAGATAATTTTAATAAGGGTAAAAAAAGCTTCCCTCCAATTTAATAAAAAAAATAATGTTTTGGTAATACAAAAACAACACACTACTCATGCTTTTTCATGGGAAGTTTTTTTATAATCCTTTTTCCAAAGGCATGAGGAGAAAAGACAGTGAATAAGATTTTAAAAAAAAATATGAAAGGCTGTCAAAAAAAAAACTTACTGATATTATAAAAAAATGTCATAATCTCATAAAAATCAAAGTAAAAAAGTAAAAAAAAAATGTAATAAAAAAATATCATAAATACATTGTAAATCATTTAAACTTAATGAATTTAAATTAAGAAAGAGAAAAAAAAATTGAAGGCATTTACAAACAAAACCAAGACGCTTGAGCTTAGCCAAAACAAATGATGAGTCATGTATGTATGGGCTTGCAATCATGCTTGTCGAGTTGTACAGCGTCAAGATAATTATCTATCTAGATCAGGATCTCTTTGATAATGGGAAAGAATAAGAAATCTGGGAAGAAAATGGATGCCTTTTTTGGATTGTTTTTTTTTTCTATTTTTTAGATTTTTAAAAAAAAATAAGAAAAAAAGGGGTCAAAATCAAGTTACGACAATGCTATTTTTTTATAAAAAAATGATAATTATGAGTCATACATAGTAGCAGATGGCACGTCACCTTCTACTATGGTCATTTGCCACCTTAGGTGCTCAGTAAGTTGGATAATTGGGTTCAAACCTATTTGCTATTAAAAAAAAAAAAACCCTTTTGACATGGCACATGTTGTGAATTTGTTTATAAAATAGATAGACAAGGTGTTTATAGATAAGATAGACAAGGTTAAGTCCGCAAAAAAGCCTAGAAGTGTCAAACATGTAGTCTAATAAAAACAATCATAACTTTTAACTTTTAATTTGAACATAATTTTTTTAGAAGATTCCAAAGTCCTAGTTTTTATAAAGTTAAAATTGCATTATCATCGAAGTCAGAAAACCTTTCTAATAAGGCCTAGAAGTTAGTGTTTAGGATTTCTTATATTTTTATAATTGATTTAGGGTTCTTTTTTCAAGTTGGATTAGAAATCTCTTATTATTTTCACATTTGTTTAGAAATTTTTACTAGTCTACAAATATCCTAAAAGAATTGTAATAGGTAATTTTTATTAGTGATCATATTATTGAATTACAGATTTTTCAGAAAACCTCACAGTTTATAGACTAAATAAACATGTTGCGAATACATTTATAACCAGATAAACAAGACATTTATAGACAAGATAAATAAGGTCAAGCTTTAAAGGCCCTAATTTCTATAAAGTTATAATCTCATTATCATCAGAGTTAGGAAACCATTCAAATACGACTTGAAAGTTAGTGTTTGTGATTTGTTATATTTTTCAAATTGATTTAAAGCTTTTTTTTCTAGCTGGATTAGAATTTCTTTATTATTCTTTCACCTTTGTTTAGAATTTTTAACTACTGTATAAGCAGTGTAGAAGAGTTTTAATAGGTAATTTTTATTAGTGACCAAGTTATTAAATTACAGATTTTTCAAAAAACATCATAGTTTTCTCTTTATTTCTCTACAATTTTAGGTTTTAATCTTAGGGCTTAAGAACTCAAGTTTTTATTCATGTGTATATGCCTTGTCATTCTCTCAATAAACCTATTAATAACCTCAAATAAACCCTCAATCTCTTTAAAAATAAAAACTAATCCATTCTAAAAACTATTCGGGAGTTTTGATCTAGTTTTTTTGCTCAGATGAAGGGATAAAAACACTACAATGAAACTCCTATTAGTGAATGTAACTTATTGATACTAAGAACAACTTTTTTAGTATTTAGATTATAGGCACCCAGCCCACCTCCACTCTCCTCCTCTATTTCCCAACAACTCTCTCTCCCCATTATCAAACTTTAGGACTGTAATATGAACAAAATAAGATTTTGAGTTAAAGCATAAAAACCTTAAGAAATAGAAGCTGAAAAAGAAAA
The DNA here is from genome assembly GCA_015852605.2 of Populus deltoides. NCBI lineage: Eukaryota > Viridiplantae > Streptophyta > Magnoliopsida > Malpighiales > Salicaceae > Populus > Populus deltoides. The sequence continues at coordinate 1,710,318 of CM027585.2, read as the reverse complement.
AACAAAAAATTTGGGATTAAAATAAAAAAAACATGCGCCATGTATATTGAAATAAAAAATGAGGCAAAATATTTGTTTCAGTTCCAAATTTAGTCCCTAAAGTTTTAATTGTTTTGAATTAATAAAATTAAAAATTATTTTGTTAAATTGAACATTAATTCGACGTCGTAACATATTCTTGACATTACAAGAATCGCATATCAAGACAACCAAAATAAATCATCAAGCTCAATTTCACATCAACTCAATATAAAAAGATTAAATTGAAAAAAAAAAGTCAAGTGACTGAAATAATTTAAAGAACAAAAAAGAAAAAAATATTGTAGGTAACTATTGCAATCCTTCTCTTATGTTGCATTTCCATCAATTAGTTTTTAACCCCCCCCAAATGTCCATGATTTATAAAACATCAATTTTATGAAACAAAACTATACTTTTCGCTAAATATAGCAATAAAAAAATAAAAATCAAATTTAAGATCCAAAAAAATGATAACACACTTTGCTATTTTGAAGAAAGTCAAGCATTAAAATCAAGTGGAGAGAGGGAGAAAAAAAATAATGAGTCACCGAAGCCATATCAAAGGTCCTAAGATGTTTTAATGATACAAAAGGGTCACAAGAGTTAAAACATACTCCTCCACAGTGAGGTAACCTTCAAAACATGCACATGTCAGTCACTTTTCCTCTCTTCGTTCAATTAAATCCCTAAATCTGACATCAAAAAAAATATTGAACTTTTCTTTTAATTTTAAATTTAGCACCTCAAGCTTTAAGTGCTCTAAATTAATTAAATTAAATTTTATTTTTTCAAATCAAGCATTAATTGAGAATCAATTTTTTTTCTCAACATAGCAAAAAATTCATTCAAGCAAACCGAAATAAATAATTAAGTTCAATTTTAAATCAACTCAATATAAAAAGATCAATTTTAAAAAAAAATTGAGTGACTAGAAAAATAAAATAAAAAAATAAACATTATGCAACATTATTATATTCCACAATAGATTATATCTACTTGCCTCACATTAAAACCAATAAATGTTTTAATTTCTTTTTAATTAGAAGCAGCTGGCCAAGTCTGTCGTGATTCTTAACCGCTAGGTAGCAATTATACGCATGAAATTATTTATGGAAGGAGTTTAATCAATTAAAAGGATTTGCTAGCGTGTTCATGTTACTTCAGATATCAATCGGATAGTTAAGTTTTGATTTAATAATCAGATAAGAGATTTATACTTAACTATCCGATTGATCACTCAATAATTAAGTCTGTTAGAGAGGAAAACAACACGAAACCCACCAGTGTCACTTTTATTTTTATCCGAACAAATTAACAATAATAATAATAAATAAATAAATAAAATAACTCAATAGCTGACCCTCACCTACAATACATAATAGTGCATTATACTAACTAACATGTAAAATAATCTTCCTCGTTATTTTTTTAATGTTTAATTTACAATGTAGGCCATTGCTAGATAATCAAGTCCACGGGATCAATAATTTAGGACAAACCCTATATATATATATATATATATATATATATATATATATATATATATATATAAAAGAATTAATTTGAAGGTCTTGAGGCAACGTCAAGGCAACGAATATATGGATGTTGAGACAGGAACCACCCTGACCTACTGCTCGTATATCCATTTTATTTGACCCACAGAACAACAACTCAGCTCTAACCACAAGGAATTGAGTAAATATAATGCATTACAGCTTGGTTGATCTGTCAAGTTACAAATTAGTCCCTCGACATACATGTATTTACTTGCGTGGACCATTGCATTTCCCCCATATATATATATATATATATAAACAGAAAAAAATAATGGTCGCTGCTGTTAACTACATCATGGGGGTCCATCTCCACTAAAAAATTAAGATATTGATGATGATAGGTTTTACATGAAATATTGAATAATTAGAAACTTCTGAAGAACATGGCCTCTTGACAAAAACAGAAAAGGGTATTAAATGCTTCAAGAAAGAAAAATAAATGGGAGGGGTATTTTGGTAATACAAGGGGTACCGCCCTTCTGGCTATTGCTGTCAGCAAACTACCTACAAATCGAAACCCACTTCTCCTAACCTTGGAAAAGGAAGTCGCGACGTGTGCTCTTCAACAACTGCTGAAGAGCTACAAAAGGGAGAAAGTGATGCCATAGAGAGACTCTGCAACAAAGCTGAAGATGGCAACGACGAAGCAGCTGATGGTTCCAGCGACATGGGGGATCAGAAGCAGCTTCCATTCCCTTATTGCACTTCTTGTCGCGTTCCTAGTCATAGCTTCCATCTATGTAACCCAAAATAGTAGTGGTGTGCTCGTAGAAGATAAGACTAAGAGTAAGAGCTCTGGTGATTTGCTGTCAAGGTGCAATTTGTTCTCAGGAAAATGGGTTTTTGATAACAAATCTTACCCTCTGTACAAAGAGAAAGAATGCACCTTCATGTCTGATCAGTTGGCTTGTGAGAAGTTTGGGAGAAAGGACTTGAACTATCAGAACTGGAGGTGGCAACCACACCAGTGTGACCTTCCTAGGTATAAATTACTATATCTCTCTACTATCAACCTACAAATTAATCAAATAGCTAGTATATTACTCTTCTTTGCGGTGACTGATAAGATTCATTCTGCAGGCTGTGATGTTTGGCTATGGTTTTTGAGTTTTGTGTGGAATGTTTTTTTCTCTGTGTCATGTTAATAAGGTAGGTTCAATGCCACAGTATTGCTAGAAAGGCTAAGGAACAAGAGGCTTATGTTTGTAGGGGACTCGTTAAACAGAGGCCAATGGGTTTCAATGGTCTGTCTCGTGGACTCAGTGATTCCTCCAGGGCTCCAATCCATGCATCAGTACCGCAATGGTTCATTACACATCTTCAAAGCCACTGTAAGTAAAACATCATAGTTATCTCAAATATATGAGAAAGCGTTAACAAGAGTTGAGATGGCCGAGTTGGTCTAAGGCGCCAGATTAAGGTTCTGGTCCGAAAGGGCGTGGGTTCAAATCCCACTCTCAACAAATCATTTTTACCTTTTGTTTTGATAGCCCAACCAGTTTATGGGCTTGGGCTGAACTTACAAAAGCAGTCTTCGTGGGCTTGATCTGGACTTAAAACTTTTTTTTATTTTGGGATTGGACCCAGTTGAAAATTCTTTTTTTTAAAAAAAAACAAATAAAAATCTAAAGAGTTTGGTTTTATTATTTAGCGGTCTGGTTTAAATTGTTTTCTTAGAAGTGTAATAAAATTTGGCTTGGTGTTAATCTAGTGAGTGACTCGTTTATGTGTAGCTTGGCTCGGCTAGGTTTTTCTTTGAATTTTATTTATATTAAAATGATATTATTTTAAAAAAAATTTTAAAAACTTATAGTTTGGGTTAATTGATCAACCTGTAGATTAACCTATCATGATCTTAAGTGACTCGATCCCTGAGTATTATAATTATATTTATGAGTATTTGCAAATTTAGCTTATGTGATTGTTATTAATGTGATTCAGGAATATAATGCAACAATTGAGTTCTATTGGTCTCCTTTACTGGTGGAATCAAATTCTGATGATCCGGTCTACCACCGAGTAGATGATCGGACTGTTAGAGTTCAAGGCATTGAAAAGCATGCGAGGCATTGGACTGATGCTGACATTCTTGTTTTTAATACCTATCTTTGGTGGAGAAGAGCCCAAATGACTGTCTTGTAAGAACATTCTCTGTATAAAGTTCTTCATCACAAGCAATGTTGTTTTAATTAAACAAAATAAATTAAAATGAATTTTTTTTTTTACATCAATCTGGGTTTTGATGAGCACTGAATTAATTTTATGTCAACTCTTATTAAGAAACCCATCTCAAGTTAGAGACCGGATTTACTCGATCGAGCTAGACCAGGTTTAATAATTTTTAATTTCAAGTTATTTTTTTTAAAAAAACTAAATCTAGATGAGTGATCGGGTTTGTCGAATCCTAGATCTGCGTACAATCAAGCCGGACTGAGTATATTAATTTTACTTGGTAATCTAACTTGAAAATTTGATATCAGGTGGGGATCATTTGAAAGGCCAGATGGAATTTACAAGAGAGTAGAGATGCCAAGAGTTTATGAGATGGCTTTAAAGACATGGTCAGATTGGCTAGAGGTTCATGTAAACCGAACCAAAACACAAATGTTCTTCATGAGCATGTCACCAACTCATGAAAAGTATACTACAATTTTAACCTAATGTTGTCTTCTCCATTCTCCTTAGCTTACCACATATTTCAAGATCAAGATTCACGTGTGTTTCAGGGCTTTAGAGTGGGGTGGCGAAAAAGGGCAAAATTGTTACAACGAGACCGAACCGATCTTCAAAGAAGGATACAGAGGAGAGGCCTCCTGCCCAGAAATCATGCGTGTGGTTGAGAAGACTCTTGATGACTTGAAAACAAGAGGATTAAATGTACAAATGATTAACATTACACAGTTATCAGACTACAGAAAAGAAGGCCATCAATCGATATATAGAAAGCAATGGGAGCCATTAAAGGAAGAACAAATATCAAAACCTAGCAGCTATGCAGACTGTATACATTGGTGTCTCCCTGGAGTTCCAGATGTGTGGAATGAACTTCTTTATGCTCACATTATTAATCTTTGACAGATCTTATGTAAATGTATCTTCAATGTATGGGGCTTTAAGTTTTGGTTCTTGTTCTCAGGAATTTGAAATGCAAAATTTGGCCTTAAATCTGTCATTACACTGGTAGTAAATTTATTTGGAATTCTAATTGTGGTTAGTTTTTAAATTATTTTTCATTTTAAAATACATTAAAATAATATTTTTTAAAAAAAATAANTTATTTTTAATATCAACACATCAAAATAATCTAAAAATATTAAAAAAAATTATTAATTTAAAGTAAATAAAAAATAAAAAAATTTTAATTTTTTTCAAAAACGCTTCCAAAACACAATGCCTAACACACTATATTTATTTAAAAAATACATCATGAAAAACATGAAATACATGTTTTTTACGAGGTGCGCTGCATTACCATCTCACAAACAAACACACTTCAAAAAAAATTAAAAATTAATTTACATTCTCAATATATATATAAGAGTTGTACTCTTCAAATCATCTAAAAAAAAAATTAGTCATGATTAATTTGTAAAGAGAAAACACTATATCCTATTTTTTTTTTTTCTAAAATGTTGATTTCTCTATTCTCTATATCCTATTTTTTCTCTTTCTAAACACAAATCCCCAAATTAAACATAAGATTTTTAAGTATCTGAAATTATTGGGTCAATATTTTTAATTTTTGCACACTGAAAAATCTAAATTTACCATGAAAAACCAAATTTTTTGAAAAACAAATCCTATTTTTTTTCTTGGGTTTGTATTTTATTAAATGGATTGTGAAGGTTTTTTAATATTATTACATAGAATCTTATGGTTGGATCGTGGATTTATTTTCTCTCATGAGAGAAAAACCCTAAAATTGAAGATTTTCTCTGAATATGGCAAGAGGAAAAAAAAAAAGGTTTAAATGGAGCGACGAAGGTAATAACTGCTGGAGCAGTTTTTCTAGCATGCCTCCTCTTTCCATTCATATGGCCTGCGATCTCATTCAGCCTGGTGCTTCCAAGATAGCTTACTCCGGCCCAAGCCCCTGGTATATTATAAACAAAAAATTAAAGATAATATTTATTTTTAATACTATTTATTTTTATGTTTTAAAAATATTTTTAATAAAAATTAATAAAAATTATTTTTTTATTTTAAATTAATATTTTTTTGGTGTTTTCAGATCATTTTAATGCGCTGATATCAAAAATAATTTTTAAAAAATATTATTTTAATATTTTTTTTTAATAAAAAAATATTTTAAAAAACAATTACAATCATATTCTCAAATACGTCTTAAATCAAAGAAAGACAAGAATAAGGCTGACATCCTCCGCTTTCGCTTCATTGTTAATTGATGTTTAAAAATATGATATTGATTGTTTTTAAAATGTTTTTTTTTATGTATTAAAATAATATTTTTTATTTTTTAAAAAATTATTTTTAATATCAGTATATCAAAACGATTTCAAAACATGAAAATAATTTAAGTAAAAAAAAATTAAATTTACCAATCAACCGCGATCCAAATAAAAGCTAAAAACGAGATGGTTTGGATTCCACGAGTAAATATTTTATCTCAAGGCGTACATATTTTCACTTTGTGATGCAAAACACTTAATAGGGTACTCTTCAAAGGGATTTCTTGCACCATGAAGGGGTTGGATCAAATTTTCACAACAATTTTTGCTGTCCCTTTTGTTGGGTTTAGTGCCTGTGGAAGGAGGAGAGTTGGGCTAGTGGATTTAATTATGGATCTTCCTTAAAATATATGTTTTAATTATGGATTTTGACACCATTTGAACGCTAGAAATTCAAGTTGTTCACTGGATTTTCATGCGTTAGCAGGTGGTTTCACGTTTATGTTTGGTTTAGAGGAGTGTTTGGAGTATAGTGTTGGTTGTTTTTTTAAGTTTTTTTTTGTTAGAAAATATATTAAAATAATATATTTTTTTTTAAAAAAATATATTTTTTAATTTTTAAAAATTATTTTTCATATCAACAACTCAATTTATTAAAATAATTTAAAAATATATAAAAAACATTATTTATTTTCAAAACACCGATTAGAATGCAATTCCAAATTGCTCCTAAATCAAATGTTGTTATTCTTATTTTTACAATATAAGGTATTTTATTGTTGTTGTTGGGTTGGGCGGATCCAGAGGAAAATGATGAATGTGATGTATGTTTTTTTTTAATTTGATAAAACAAATTATAATATTTAATATAAAAGTATATTAGTCATTAAATAAAAAATAATAGTAAATATGTAAATAATTATATAATTTTTGTTGGTTTTTTATAATGAGAATGTTCAGTGTTAGAGTTTGTATAGAATTTAGGATGCAAATTATAATTTTTTTAAAAATCAGTATATAAATTTAATTTCAATCAAACTATATGATGATAGAGTTAATTTTTCCATTTATACCATGCAATTATAATGAGATTTACATTACTTTTCATTCTTTATAAGCTTTAGCATAATTTTTTTAATTAAGAAAAACTGATTTTAATTAATCTAGATTTATGGAAAAGGTTTTAATTAGGAAAACGATTAAACATTTGTAACAATTAGAATCATATGGAGATCAACAAATTATCTATGAATATGGCAATCAATAAATACATGGTGATGGCCACATTAATGATTAATGAATAAATCTATATGCAGTTGGTATGTTAATTTATTATATCTTTATTAGAGGTTATTTTGTGTTTTATATATAATATTCATTAAATGTAAATTATTAATTTTAAATTACATAGACATTATTTAGTATATAATCAAAATAAAAATAGCTTAACTACCCACTCCTTTTTTTCCAATCATTTAAATCTAAATCGAACGTATTAGAGTTCTTTTAAAAAATATTTTTTAACTTAAAAATATATTAATTTTTTTTAATTTTTTTATATTAGCACATTAAAATAATAATAAAATATATATTAATTTGATATTTTTTTAAATAAAATATATTTTAAAAAAATCAAAAAGTAAAAACTCCCCCACTCCCAAACATGGTGAAAATTTATAATTCACTTATTGTTAAAAAAATATAAAGAATAAGTAAGAATATATATATTCAGAATAAAATTTTAAAAGAAAAATTTATATATTTTTTAATACAGAAAATACAAGACAAATAATCAATTTATAGAAGAAAAGAATAAAAATATTAAAAGACACTAGAAAATCCAAATTATATAAAAAAAATAAGAGATTAAACTCAAAAATCGTAAAGTCTAAGAAATTCTAATTAAAATTCAATATATGTAATTACTATTTTATAACTCCTAACACATTTTCTTTAAAAACATGAGAAAATCTCAGCCTTCTTACATCAAAGTTTAAAAAAATCATAAGAGTCGGTAATAGATCACATGTTGGAGGATTACTATAATAAAAAGAAATAACATCTTCCACCTGATAATTAAAATACTGTTATTTCAAATTTTATTTAATTAGCAAGTTTTCCCTTTCCACAAATCATGGTGTTTGCCCGTCATCCTATTCAACCCATGTCAAAGACGCCATCTTCATTGTTCAAAAATGAAAGAGGCAGACGTCAAGACTCAAGAGGCAGACCTACGAAAAATACGGTGCTACTCACAAGCACCAGTCTTATTTGCAATGGCACCGTAACTACCACGCATCATGGTCTATCAGTCATACAACCGTGGGACCAAGATCAGTCCATTCCTCCAAAATCACAGCTGGCCACAATCTAAGAAAGCCTAGAAAAATCAATGCCCCACTTAATCACAACCATCCATAATGTCTCAATAATAGCTGCAGCGCCATATCAGAGTCCCCTCACTCTCTCTTGCAATATCTTTGTAGTCTCAGGACAAAGCTCAAGAGTTTTGCTTTACTGAAAATCAAATCTGTTGACTGAAATGATGCAGAGATGGCATAGAAAAAAATCCCATTTTCCTTTAGTAGCATTTATTTTTCTTGGTATTATCGTTTGTTCAATTCTTTACAATGAAAGTAGCATTCAGCAGGTCCACGAAGAAGACCCATCAAACCAAGGTCCTAACCATCAACAACATGCCACCACAGTAACTTACGTTAAGCCAAATCTTGGTACCCACTCAAATTTTGCACCAGGTATGTAATATGTTTCAAAGGTTCAATCTTTTTGTGTTTTTCACTTTCTTGAATGTAAGAACTGTGTAAAGTTTTGATCTTTTACCGGTTTGTTGTTTTGGGTTTTGTTTTCTTAGTGCTTTTGGATAGGTTTAGTACATGTAACTCAACTAGTGAGTACAGTGGCAAGAGGATCAGATGGGGTGACTCGAAAGTGGAAAAGGGGAGGAGAAAGAGCTTGGAAAGTTGTGATGTTTTTGCAGGCAAATGGGTGTTTGATAGGGAGTCATATCCGCTTTACAATGAGTCTGATTGTCCTTACATGTCTGATCAATTGGCGTGTCATAAGCATGGAAGGTCTGATTTGGGGTATCAGCATTGGAGGTGGCAACCTCATGATTGCAACTTGAAGAGGTACTTGTCTCTTTTAGTTCATTTTCAAGTATTTGTATTGGATGTGCTTTGAAGCATGAGAATGAAGACCCTCGAGTTTTAGATTTGCTTATTGCCTGTAGCCTTCTTATTAGGTGTTGAAGTTGGAATCCCATGTAGTTTAGATAGGTGAAATCAAAGTCTTAGTAAGCCTAGAATTGAAGATTCTGTAAAATTGAAGTGAAGAGAACTAAAAAGAACCTTCTAAATTCGCCCCATCAGCTGTGGCCTGGAATCTAAATCCGGTTTCTTAACTTTGCCTGTCTTGGTGAAAGAATGCTCTTATTCAAAGTAGTTTTTGTTGAGCCGAACCATTCTGTTTATTGAACATGATATGCAAACCTGTTAATTTTGAGTGTTTTATGTTAAATGAGATTTGATTAGTTCTCATTGTTGTTTTCATTTGGTGTTGTAGATGGAATGTGACTGAAATGTGGGAGAAGTTGAGAGGGAAGAGGCTAATGTTTGTGGGGGATTCACTAAATAGAGGGCAGTGGATATCAATGGTGTGTTTGTTACAGTCAGTAATTCCAGCAGATAAGAGATCCATGTCACCAAATGCCCCTCTTACCATTTTCAGGGCAGAGGTAAGCACAAACCTTGCATGGAGTTTAAAGTAATCTTAATGTGCAATAGAAGAAAAAGTTTGGTGAAGTTTAGTTCTACAGTTTTGTTATGATATGTTGCAGGAAAATTTGAAAGGTATTCTTCATTGATTTGTGTTTGTTTGCAGGAATACAATGCCACTATCGAATTTCTCTGGGCCCCTCTTCTTGTTGATTCTAATTCTGATGACCCAGTGAATCACAGATTGGATGAACGGATAATGCGCCCAGATTCAGTTCTAAAGCATTCTTCAAAGTGGGAGCATGCAGACATACTAGTTTTCAACTCGTACTTGTGGTGGAGACAAGGCCCTGTCAAGCTTTTGTGAGTGCTACGCAATTGAGGTTTCATCAGTTTAGAAGACACGAGTTGTAATGCAGTTATAGAATTGGTTATGAATTGGTGCAATAATCAAGCTTTGTGACATTTGCAGATGGAGTGCTGAAGAGAATGGAGCTTGTGAAGAATTAGACGGGTTAGGAGCTATGGAGTTGGCTATGGGGGCCTGGGCTGACTGGGTGGCTTCTAAAGTTGATCCCCAGAAGAAACGAGTCTTCTTTGTTACCATGTCTCCAACACATCTCTGGTGAGTATGATCCATTGCCTGTGAACTTAATTCTGACTCTATGACCGTGAGTTCTTTCTGCATATACTTCTTGGTATTTAAACCACAGAGCTGACTACAAATGCCATATAATTATTCACCAACTCTCGGAGAATTCTAACCGTCCTTTGTTAGTGACTTGAATTCAGAATGAAGTTTAGAGTTATGTGAATCATTTTAATCAAGGATTGTCTGCTGACTCAAATGTAAACTGTTAATACTTCAGTTTGGTTTTCATTTGTAAACTGGTGATCGGAGCATGGACTGTGAGATTGTTCACTAAAAGCTTGTCCTCCCTTGCCCCTGTTCTACTGTCTTTGCCTGCCACCTTTTTTCTTTTAATCTCGAAAGACTGAATTGTTACTTGTTAATTGTGGCTGTTATCTGAGTAACCAATTTTGTTTCAATTCTACTTTAATGACCAGCATTAAGCAACATATCACTGGGCACACCTTTTTGCCTAAGCTCCACCTCAATTTTCTTGTATTAGACATTCAGACATCCATTGCCGCTCTTGTTACGCGGGGCATGAACCATAAGTAACAAATTTAAAAGAGGAGGGTCCAAGAAGTTTAGCTAGTGCCATATTTGGTGCATTTCAATGTCATAGAAAGAGGCTTTTAAGCTGCCTTTGCAATTAGTCTCATACATCCATGCAGGTATACATGTAATAGACTGGCAATCTCAAAACTTGTTTGAAAGAAAAAGATACAAGTCATCCTTTTTTGTGATTTAAGATTGTCAAGCTTCTAGCATATGCACCTGGTCTAGGTTATAGTAGTTTGTCACCCTTAGCAAATTTGAGAATCCACCTCTCATGTTCATGTTAAACTATTTGTATGTTTCAGGAGCCGTGAATGGGAGCCTGGAAGTAATGGAAATTGCTATAGTGAGAAGATGCCAATTGATTGGGAGGGGTACTGGGGAAGTGGTTCTGATATGCCTACAATGCGCATGGTGGAAAAGGTTCTTGGCAGATTGGGATCAAAGGTTTCAGTTCTCAATATTACACAGCTTTCAGAGTATCGTAAAGATGGCCACCCTTCAATCTATCGAAAATTCTGGGAGACATTGAGCCCTGAACAATTATCGAACCCAAAATCTTACTCTGATTGTATACATTGGTGCTTGCCTGGTGTGCCTGATGTCTGGAACGAATTACTATTCCATTTGTTGTAAAAGCAAATGTAACTGTCCGCATTGCAAGTCATTTTCTGTAGCAATTGGAAGAGAATCACTGTAGCGATATGTATTTTGGAAAGGAAATTGCAAAAATGCTTGCCAAGGACGTCATTCATTAAAAGAAAAGCTGTGCAAGCTTCCATATTTTGTAATTTTAGATAAAGGTTAATCAATTTAGCTCACATGATTAAAGATAAGTTTTGGTGGATGTAATCCCATTATTCAGATCATATAATCCTAATTTCTTTTGGATTTTCTGCATAAAATTTCGTGGATCGTTTCTGAAAGCACAATTTGCAACTTTCCGAAGAAAATGTACTTTTTGAATAAAGGATGGGATGGTCAAGTTGATGCTGAAGGAGGAACTGCATGCCCAAGAATATGAAGCTGCCTTCAATCTGAAGTTAAAAGCTAAAAGCACAAAACACATCTGATACAGGGATGCCCAACGACAGTATTCAAGAACAATGGCATCTAAGAATATGGAGCCACTTGCATGCAGAAGTTGATAGCACAAGAAGCACATTTCATTCAAAGGATGATCATGTCTATCAGTTCAACAAAATTGGCACCAGAGCTGCCTGCCTTCATAGGATAGGCTAATTAGAACATCCTATTGATAATCCTAGAACTGTTTACACATTTGATGTTTTTACAAGTACTATATGCTATTCCTTTCTTTTGTGGCCTCTACATTGATTTTTATACGAGCAGGCTGCAGGAGAAGCTGAGCTGTACCATCCCATCCCAGTCTTGCCCAAATCCAAAAACCATCTTGATTTCCTAGTTCCTACTGTCTTATCTTTCTCAAAATGAACTTGAAAGCTAGAGTGAAAGGATGAGGTTGACATCATTTCCTCCATGGCACTCTTGAATTCGTGAGCTGGTGCTCAGTGGAAATGCTCCATATTCTGAATCCAAATGATTGTTGCAGGTGCAGTAATTGTGATCTTCTGGCGGGGCATCATAGGAGCTTGCAACATTAGCTTCATGATAAGGTTTATGAAGAACCTGTCCAAAAGAAGAAATGGAATGAAGAAAATGTACTAGAGCAAAAACATATCAGAACTAAAGATTAGAGAAGATCTGCTCCTTTAGCACCTGAGGAGCACAGCAAATAAAAACCAAGTAAACCAAAGCCAAACTAGAAAAACAAAAGCTTCCCATGGACAAGAAAATGCACTCGACAAGCACAGAATAAGATTCAGAAAATTTTGTGGCCTGGGAAAACTAAATAAAGGAACAGAGCATAACATTTAATGAAATCAAAGCAGTTCAAGGAGAAGAAGCTCAGGAACCAAGTAAAAGGAGAGTAAGAAGCCAAAACAGACATTGCTTGAAGAGGCAAAACAGGAAAGCAGCGGTATTTGACGAAACAAGAAACTCAGCAGCAACAAATAGCATCATTCCAAAACAAAAATATGTAAACTGGAAGAATTTCCTAAGCAGTTCAGATTGATTAGATTATAGGTATGAAAGAAAAGGTTCACCATCCTACAAATGGTGCCATCCTCCTCAACGTGCCATCCTGCTTCCTCACAGAGAGCCTTGAGCAGGTCATTGCTGTCTGCATGTTTCGGAAGCTTGTAGTTTCCATGCTTTCGAAGACCTTCAAAAATTTTCTTAGCCACTGCTCGCCTTCGACACTCCCTCTGCTGGTTCGTTTGCCGTTCCCTATCAGAAGGATAGCGAAATTTGGTGACAATGCGGCCATCTTTTGTAGCTCTATGTACTGTCCAAGGTCCCCTGCTAGTCTTGATGCAGCCACTTAACACCACCACCTTCTCATCTAACATATTTGCTTCCTCCATTTCTCCTCTTCAGTCTTCAGTTTTGCTAATGCTAGTTTTCTTTTCTTTTTCTTCTCCACTGCTATCTGCTAATATATACAGAAAACAACATAAAGGTAAAAGGAAACAAAAAGGAGGGAATCATAAGTGTAAGACGCTAATCAGGCTTGTTTCAGTTTGACCCAGAAAATCATCCTTGAGATTAGCAAATGGATCGGAGTGTCATTTAATGGATAAATAAACGGTTTGATGCAACACATCGGGGGGTAAATGTCATACTTCATAGCAGAGATGCCTCCCTTTTAGCCAATTCCAATGAATATATGCATGGACAGTCCAAGAATCAAGTAGGGTACGACATGGGACAAACATGCAAAAGCCACAGCTACTGGAAACAGAGCACTTTATGCCCTAAAATAGGAAGGACAGTAGACAAAGATGAGCACCTTTTTTTTTTCGTTTTTTTTAATTTTATTTGAACCCCAGATGAGAAGCTTGCTGCTTTACATGACCAATCTCAATTATCCATTGCATTTATCATTTGATAATCCAATTAAGGACATGATCAAAAAAAATTATTCATCAAACAGTGAAGGATGGCATCAATTGTTTGATTACTTCATCTGATTACAGGGGTCAAATCAGTTGATTAATAACTCCGTTGATTTCATACAACCTATGGGGGCACAACAAATTTGATTTGAACTTTATAAAGACATGATTCTTGTATTGTCTTGAGAACTTGTTTACAAACTCTAATTTTATAACACAGCATACTAAATTGAGTTTTGACATTACATAGGTTTTCAATCAAAAATCACTTGTTCTTAATTATTTATATAGATGTTTCAGTTGAATTTAATGATTGTACACTAAACCAAAAATGTTACAGCGTGGAGGGACCATCTCCCTCCGTTGAAAGCTAAACCAATTCCAAGATGCTTGACCCATGCCCTTCCCCACTGTGCCCAACATTGAAAATTAAGCGATGGGATGGTCTGGAACTGAGGGAGCCTTCATGACTTCGTTGCATGATTGATATCTACAGATTTCTCCTGGAACTTCAGCTGCTCAAACATTGGCAATGTAGCACAAATCTATAAGGAGAATGTAATAAATTCATAAACATGGAATTCAGGTGGAGAGGCTGACAAATCACAAATCACAAATCAACCACAAACCAGTGGTATTTCAAGGATTCAACGGTTTAACTGGATGAGCTCGCTGGCTGCTTACAATAAGTATCCTATCCTTTTCTGCATCTGTACTATTCCTATTGTCAGTAAGGATAAATCCATAAGGCCTAAACTATTTGATAAAATAGCTCAAATAAGTAATAAAAACAATAAGAATAAATCATTGGAAAAGCTAGCAGAATTATTCACAAAGAAGATGAGTGAATACTGAGCTAAATCCATCAGCAATTTGTTTTCCAATATTAAGAAACAAAACCACTGTCATGAGTGGATTTTAAGATCTTACTTCTACAACTAAGAGATTAATTCTCCCTAATAAAAGTCAATTGACACAAATAAGGATCATTTGACATACAGGGAGGCTTACTTGTCAGTTCAAAGTGGCCTCTTCCAACTATAATTTAGTTGTCAGTTTAGCCTTTTCAATCATCAATTATAAATAAAAGCTTCTTCTTGAATTTATCAATAATCAGCATAAAACACGTAAGGTGGTAAATAATAGCAGGCAGGCATCATATACCAAAGCTGAACTATCATATGATCAAATTCTATACTGTTCACCAAGGTAGAGATCTAGGTTAGCTTTGAGTAGAAGAAGCAGCATTTTTAAGGCGCAAAAAAATTGAGGAATCAAAACTCAAAGAATAAGTCGAGTTTTCTGTTGCTTCAGCTATCCAGGGATGATTTAGTTGATCCTTTGCTCTCTTTATAAGATTAAAGAAGACAACCTGCAAAGATAATGGCTTGCATTCACAAACTTATCCTTCTAATTTCCGTTTGGAAATTTTCATCATGAATCAACTCGTATTAGATTATAAATTACTGCATGGGGTTGACAATAAAAGGACCTAATACACTCAAGGATCCAGCAAGATTATAGTTGGTTGGTGTAAATTAATCGTTATCTATGTATGGTGAACAGAAGCTGATGGCAAGTCAGGACTTTGACGTTACCTCTGAATCCAATGGGGAAATGGCAGTATCAATCACAGACACACACTGTTTCTTTTGCAGAGGAGCTGTATAAACCTCTCCCATGGGCAACACAAGTGCAGCGATGTCAAATTCATTGCATAATCAAAAAACAATGGGGAACCAAACTGGTCAAGTCATGAAATTTGTCGTTTTGATCAGCATGGCTGCAAGTGGACTGGGTGTATGTATTTACCAAGAAAGCAGAGGTGGGATCCATAAAAGATAGATACGTGTAATTTACCAACAAAGAGGAACTTCACCCAAATTTGACAATAATACTGATACTCGAGGGCTGAAAAATGGCTTAAAAGGACAGCCTTTAGTTTGATTCAATTGTTAAGATAAGAGAAAAGCAAATAGAGGCTTACTGAAACTGTTGCATTGCCAGGACAAAAGTTGCCATTTGGTTGTAGATCCTCTTGCTTGTAAGCAAAGTGTATTCGAATCAGAATTCACAAGTAACAGTCCAGCTATAGCATAGACCTGTCCCTCGAGAAGATCACTTGGCTGTTATTTGAGTACGCTGTGCCATTTTTATTTGAAATATCAACCAACAGCACATGCAGTAGCCTTTGAAGTGGATTCATCCTTGAACCAGTACCACTATCCTGAGAATTAGCAACTGTTGTATCCAATGAACACAGTCCATTCCTTAAGCAATTCTGTATACAAGTTGCTTTGCTATTAAACTCGCAGGTGCTGTCATTGTGAACAGCATCAGATTTCTCCAACAAGTTACCCCTGAAATGACCTTTTTTTTTTTAATAATGGATGGCTAGACATGGTTCGCAGATAATTTGAGAGGTGAAATGAAAGTTTTTGACATATGTTTACTCTTTGAAGCTTCTGGATGGGTAAATGCAGAGTAAAAAGAATTTTCCTTGTTTGATGAAGCCTCATCAAATATAATATCTTCAAAAACTGAGAGACCCATATCAAATGCATCCCCCTCGTTTAAGAAAGTTCCTATGTCTGGGTCACCAAGAAGACTCCTTGCACGTTTCAATGCCTCAATGGAAAAGGAAAAGGATCTTCCACCAGCAGTGTGGAATTTAAATGGTGGTGTTTTGGGAGCAGAATATTGTGCTTCAGGTTGCAACAAGTCTGTATTGACCTCCTTTACCAATTCGCTTTTTAATATACCAGACTTGGAAACTAAAAGAGACCTAGGAACTAGCAGATCATCACCAATAACCCCATTATTTCTCATGCCGACTTTCATCCCTGAATGTGATAAATCCTGCCACACAAGTTGCTCAACAGTGGATGGTTTCCACACAAATTGCTGAACAGACATCGCTTTCGCAATCAAAGATTGTCTCAATACAACTGATTTCCCTGATCCTGTATGGAAAATCGGTGCATTTCCATCATCTGCATTCCCTTTCTCCAAAAGCTACAGAAAACCAAATTCGTTATCTCCCCCACATGCTTCACCTGCCAAACAAACAAAACTAAACAAAACCATTTCCACAACAGTACAATAGACAACCAACAGAACGCTAACAAATTATTTCACTATCAATTTTAGGTGTTTAACATATGGCTTAAGCATTATAAATAAATTTAAAACGCTAAATTCAATAAAATAAACAAATACTTCAATAAGAACAAATCACTGAGCAATTTAAATTCCTTAGGGTTTGTAAATAAACTAAAACCTAAAATGCAAAAAAAATCATAGAGATGAACACGCACCGCCGTCGTCGTCTTCGCCGCCGCCGAGGACAGCTAACGCTTTCGCAATCGAAGATTGCTTTAACGCAACTGATTCCCCTGATCCTGTGCGGAAAATCGGTGTATTTCCGTAAAGCGGACATCCTTCACTCAGACAAAAACACAATCCATACGTGAATACATGTATTACACGCGTATTTACACAGCTATACATACCCATATTGAAGAACCTTGGCGTAAGAGATCGGCCATGGAAGGGAGGTCAGTTTTGGTGCTGGGAGTGGAGTTAGGGCTCCGCTTGGTTTAGGTTCGGGTTTGGTGTGGATGATTTGACCGGGTATTTCCCATCGGATTTTTTTCCCGGCGTCGGAGAAGATTTGTCACGTCTACATTTTCCGTGAAATTAGGGATTTGTTTTTCTGCTGAGCGAGGTGGTGCTCAAGTTTTTAGTGTTTTGTTTTAAAAAAAAAAAACAAATTTGTGTGTGTGAAGAGGGCGGGAAAAGTGAAGAGTGTATTCGGAGGGGGAATTGGATTGAAGACACACTTGGGCTTGGATGTTTGGGTTATGGACTTGGGTTATTTAATTGGGCTGGACTGGGGGAGTTCAGGCCCGTTAGCACAAAGAAAAGGAGTTTACTTGTGTTTATAAAAACCATTTAATGATTCTTATGTTTTCCTAGTCAATGAATTATTTTCATGTGTGTCATTAATTTCTTGCTAAATTTCATCCATAGGTATTGTTGAGTTTATTTTAAAAAAGAAATAGAGTAAATTCTAAGCTTTTATTAATGAGTTTGGTAGCAAGGAATATAACGGTAGGAATGGAAATGGAAGTCTAATTTCTATTTTTCTTATAGGAGTTTTGTTTCAAGAAATAAAATAAAAATGTGAATAAACAGTGGAAATGAGAATAAAAGCTCATTTTTATGGGAGTAATATTCAAATAAAAAAAAACAAGAATTATTTTTTAAGATAATATTTTATTTCCATTCATAAGAATTAATTTTTAAAATAATATTTCATTTCCATTCATTGTATATTAACTGCTTTTATTATATATTTTTCAACTCTTGATGTATATTTTATGAAAAAATAATATTTTTCTTTCCTAATAAATTCTTCAACTCTACAATAAAAAAAAAACCGGGTTAACACATGATTCTCTAATATATATAAAAGGGTAAAAAAAACCTCGGCTTGACTTTTTGTTTAATATTTAGTTTAATCGCAAAGCTTATGACCTCAATGATACCAACACGTGTTAACCAACTAAATCACCTAATAAAGTTGATAACACATATTTCAATAATATATCAAGGTTGTCTTTGTTTTCAAAGGCCACACATGCTCTAACTAATTAAGCCACCAATCAAAATTGATGACAAATAATTCAAGTAATATAATTCAAATAATATATCAAGCTAGTTTGCTGATGAGTGAAATCAACTCTTACTATTTTAATTGTGTATATAATAAGCTAAAAAAACTAAATTTAGGATGGTCAGTCCAAATTAAGGGATTATTTAATTATTTTTTATACTAAATACACTAATTAATTAGCTATGATAAGCTAAAAAAACCAAGTTATGATCTCTCTCCTGATGGATTAAAAAAGGAAAACGAAAAAATTTGTGTTTTTGATAGCAAAGTGCATAATACTTGTCTTCATATTTTAAACTCATGGGGTAAAGAATTACGAGTAAAATTAGAAAATCGGAAAACATTTAAATCTGCGAGAGGTTTTTTCTCCATTATTGGAGAGAACCAAGATGGTGGGGGACCCACATGGGAAGATTGTCCCTCATTTCTCATACGGACAATTTCAACCACTTCGAATTTCAGTCCTTCTCTCCCTTTGTTTCTTTCCACGTTTTATGCAGAGAGCATGGGGTCAAAGATTTTAAAGGTAAAAAAACAGAAGAATTTTTACCTTTTCTTTCTTCTCTTCTCTCTTTTTTGTCTTTTATTTGATTTTGTACCACGAAATTTTTGGCATTTACAAATCCTATTTTTATATATATAAATTCATTCTTAAATTCAACTTCCATCTAGCGAAAGAGCAAAAAAAAATTAAAACACCAATTAAATCAATTAAAATTTTAAAAAAATTAAGCGGTTCAATTTTAGTTTTATAAGTTTGAAATTGAAAAAACCGAACCCAAACAAAAAACAAACGGAAAAAAACTGAGCTAAACCGGTTTGAACCAGTTTTTTTAAAAAAAAAATCGGACAGTTCGAACTGGTTTCTATCCGAGCCAAACTGAAAAAACCGAGCAAAACTGGTTGGAACCGTTTTTGTCCAAAAAACCCGAAATTGGTCGGTTTGAACCGGTTTCAGTTCGATTTTGATTTTTTTAAAATCGATTTGGTTATTATTTTTAATAAAAACTAAATGAAACCAAAAATGATTACCTCTAATTCTATTAGGCTCGGTTGAGCACTTTGATTTTTAATCTCTTACTAAATATTTCTCAATAAAAACTATATTCAATAAAATTTTTATATCTCTTGCTAAATATCGCCTTGAGAACTTAGAAGGTGTTTGAAATAATAATAGTATTAGTTTTTTAAAATATTTTTTCTGAAAACATTTTAAAATTATATTTATTTCAATTTTTTAAATTTTAATTTTTATATCAAGACATTAAAATATTTAAGATTATAAAAAAAATTCTAATTACACACGCGGGGTCTTCGTCGGCGCGCGGCAAAGCCTCAAGTGCACAGCTGGATCTTGATTTCATCAAAGTGGAAACTTGAAAAGTAGTCGGACCCTCGTAAAAGTCAATCCCTTTGTCCTCTCCAACAAACTCCGAGGAGAAGAAAATTATAATAATTGCTGGAATTACGTATCGTCAAGGTTAAGTATAATAGGAATAACAGGACATAATAACTCACACGTACCAAGGATTTTGGGGATTGAGAATCTGAGATACCTCCTTAACCCGTCCAGTTTTGGCAAATACAAAATTGATCGCGTTTACATCGAAGCAGCAGACAGCTGGCTATGTTTGTTTCTACGGCTGGTGTGATAAAATGGTTTAATCTAATTATATATTTTAAAATATTTGGTTTCCTAGTGTATAATATAATTTTGTATGGGTTTTATTAAAATATTTGGACCTTTCCATTGGACCTTTCCATGTTATAAAAAACACACACACACACACACAAAGGCTTTTATTCAAGTATTTATCCAATATTGCAAGCTCTTGTTATCATAATCTAATAAGGATTATAACTAATTAATTTAATAAGAATTCTAATTAATTAGTCTAACACAAATCTTTTTTAGACAATGATTCTTTATTAGACCAGGATTCTAACCAATATTTAATAATCATTCTCTTGAATTGATGTTCTTGAACACTTAGTTTAACAATAAATGACTTTAATTTCTTTCAACCTTATCTTGAACATCCATTTAATAGTCTTTTATCATTTTGAAAGCTTTATCAATTCCCACATGTTGTTTTTTTCAATTGTATAAATTTCATCATTATAATCTTTTGCCAATTTATTTTTTTATGGCATTTTTGAAAGTTATAGTATTGCAATATAAGAATAGAGCAAAATGAGTAAATAGATCATTAGATTATTCGATTTCAGTTACCTCATAATCACTCTTTCAAGCTAGTCTTTTTTCTAACACATTGTGATCATTAATCATTTTTTAGTGATGTTACAAGTGAGATTTGATCATTTACTAGGTATAGTACATTTTTCATAGGCTTCTCCCTTTTTAAAGTAACTTCTTCCAACTCTTTTTCTTTAAGAGAAGCAATACATTAAAGTTTGCTTTTGTTTTCTAGCTCAAAAGCTTTCTATTTATCCTTTTAATAACTTTCTATCTCTTCATGCTTTTTTATCAACGCAGCTCTTCAGTCCTCTCTTTTGTATCTCAATGTCTAACAACAAGTATACATATTCATTTTGAATCCCGTTGAACTATTCAAAGTGTTCTTACTCCATTTTATTTATAAAATCTTCACGTTCATGATTAAATGACTCAACATGTTAATTATGTTGATCTTGTATTGCTTTATTCTTTAGTATAAGGTTATGACGCTCATCTTTGAGCAACCTGTAAACAACTTCTTTATCCTCAACTACATGTTCTTCCTTCCTTAGATCTCATATTTTATTTGAAATCTTTCCTTCTTATTTTTCAGTTTGTCTTCCTCGACCATAATTCTAGCTTCATAGCCTTAAAAATGTCTAAAAATGTCTTAAAAGCATATTTATTAGTCTTTATAAATTTTACGTGCATTTTCCCATTATCTGAGTTTTTTAATCAGCAGTCGCATTGATATGACCAAGCTTTTTGCGGGGAAGACATTGAATATAAGACTTACAATCTTTTTGAAAGTGATCATACTTTTGAAATTTATAACATTAGATTTGAGACTTGTTATTCTTATTTGAATCCCCACCATCTTTATTATTTATACTTATAATGTATCCTTGATGCTGATCAAATCTGTTATTTCTTTGACCTTCGCCTCCACTATTTTGACCACATTAATTGTGTTTAATCTTGTTTAAGATTTTCTTTTTTAGTCATCATGTTTAATTGAGATTGCAATGCTTTTTTAATGGCTACCGCAAACTTCTTCGAATTCAAACAAGGTTCATGAAATGCTAATAAATCTTGTAATTCATTAATTAACATCTCACTTAAATTTTTTGATTATTCAATAGTTACTATCATGTACTTAAGCAAAGTGTTAGACTTTAAAGACTTTTCTTTATAACTAGGAGATTTGTCATTTTTTCTCCATTGACTTTCATCTGATTAACCAATTTATGTGTTCACGAGAATACTCATCAATTGTCTTATTATTTTTTATTCAGATAAGTCCAAACTCTATGCATAAAGTCTGCAACTTTACCTTTTTTACCTTGTCTGAAACTTTGTAAGATTTGTCTAAAACATTTAAAGCTTTTTTTGCAGTTTCAAAATGCATGACCTTCTCAAAAATAGATAATTTCACCTTTTGAAAAATATGATATCGAGCTTGTTTTATTTTTTTATTGGCTTGATTTGTTTCTTGCATATTCACTAACTCTATAGCTTCATTTTTTACAACATCCTAAGCATCAATATACCAATAAAAAAGATTGCATCTGAATTTTTCAGGATTCAAAGTTGTTTTTGCCATCAAATTTGAACACTGAACAATCTATAAATTTTGTATTAAAACTCATTTTTTTTATTTGAATGGCTCCGCTATCAATTGTTAAAAACACTAAATCCAAGCTTTGATACCAGTTGTTATAAACAAAAACACACAAGTATTTAACATCTCAATCTCATATTCATTTATATTCAACACTTTCTTAAACACACTTTCATAAAATTTTAAATATATTAGCTCTTATATTTATATAAAGATCAGAAGCTCTGACTATCATAATTTATAAGGATTCTAACTAACTAATTTAATAAGGGTTCAAATTAAAAAGTCTAACACAATTTTTTTTAGACAAGGATTCCTCCTTAAACTAGGATTCTAATTAATATCTAACATTCCATCATGATGTTATCATCCAAGTGCTTTATCTTGATACCATGATTTTGTTTTTTTGGTTGTAACTAACAAATCTCCATATATAACCAACTTTGATCAACAAAACAGCAAACTCAATAGAAATTTTAAAAGTTTTAATTCATTTTTTTTCTATTCCCATTACAATACCTTAAGCTCTATTTGTTTCATAGAAAGTGTTTTCTGAAAATTATTTTCCAAACTTTTCAGTGTTTGTTTATCATTAAAAATATTAGTCAATGGAAAACATTTTCCAATTAAAAAAAAACTAGTTTGGTTTTCAGAGAAGTGTTTTCTTTTTATTTTGAGCAGAAAATATTTTCTAGAGAGTTGTGAAAAATTCAAGAATACATTTTTATTTGTTAATTATATAAAATTTAATCCTCGAACTTTTTATTACTATATATTTTGTTTTGAATTATTTTTTTTCAATTTCATCTCTTAAAATTTGATTTAATTTGATTTTTATACTAATTTTGGTCATAATTCTTTTTATTGTTATTTATGTTTCTCTTATCCTTTTTTTAATTGAGATTTTTTATCTATTAAATTTGATCTTTATTCTTTTTATTGTTATTTTTTTATTTAAAATAATTTATGAAGTCGAGAACACACCCCCTCAAGTGAAAGCTCTTTGGGCTTGAAACTTGCACATACTCACTTTACCTTATGCTTAATTTTTATCAAAAAAAAAGGATGGTGAGATTCGAACTCGTGACCGCTTGATCATCAAGGCTCTGATATCATGTCAAAGAACCATCTCAACCCAATAGCTTAACCTATTAGGTGAGGCCCCAAGATATGATTTATATTATTCTCTAATACTTTCAACTTTTTTATCTGTCAGATTTGGTACTCGTTCCTTCAATAAACTTGAAAAAAATATTAATAAGTTATTTTTCATCTTATTTTCAATGTCATATCTAAACATTGAAAAGTAGTTTTTAACTTCTTTGAAATAATTTATGAAATTATATATATTTTTTAATTTAATTATCCTTTAACTTTTTTATCTGCCAGATTTGGTACTCATTCCTTTAATAAACTTGAAAAAAAACATTAATAATTTATTTTTCATCTTATTTTCAATGTTATATCTAAACATTGAAAAATATTTTTAAATTTAATTTTTATAATATTAAAAAATAATTATCTCTATAAAAACTACTTCCCAGAAAAATATTCTTTTCATGAAGCAAGCACGCTCTTAATAATATTTTTCAAACACATGGGGCGTAGTTCCTATGACCATAATAAATAAAGCGTATGACGATTCATCGTTGAATTCCAAACCAAACTACCAAGGAACCTCTGAATCTCAATCCGTATAATGCGATCTATTGTCTCTTCTCCAACTGCTGGTATCGACAAATGTCCATAGACATAAACTTTGTTCAATTTAAAGATGAAGTTCCGTACTACCAGAAAATAATTTTTAATTATTAATTATGGTCGTCGTTCCTATGACCATAATTAATAAGGTTTGATCAAATTTTTAATTATTTTTTATAACTTTTTATTGTTTATGTAATGATATTAAAAATAATTTTTAAAAAATAAAAAATATTAATTTAAAATATTTATAAATAAAAATAATTAAAAAAATACACACCACCGAAATCTTAAAATTTACCTAACTCTTGAATTTTTATTAGGTTGAAGACTTGAAGGGGCTAGCACGTGGCCCTAGAGTCATGAATCGCACAGGCACAGCAAGCCCGTGAGAAGGCAAACCTCTGACCACCACGTGGTGTATTTAGAATGAACCAGAGGCGGTATGGTGTGAACACGACGAGATCACAGCACTTCTCACCAAGACCGGCCTCGCCGTCTCTGGCTGGTTTTGGGCTTCCAGATATATAAAAAACATCACGTATAGTTTTTTTATTTATTAAAAAACTCAATATTTATTTAGTTTTGAACTTGCTAGAATTTAAGAATAAATATTATTTAAGAATTATAACATATTTTAATAACTGGTAAACTATACCGAGGTAATTAATTATTATCTTTAGAGCTGATATATATAAAAGAAATCTCAATTTTTGCTAGAGTCTAAAGAAGGTAACAAAAATATTTTTCCTGCCAGTTGTGTGTTCAACATGTTTTTTCATTGAAAATAGATTTAAATTTCAATAATCTTATCTTTTTTAGTAGTAATTAAGAAATTAAGGTTTTCTTTTATATATTATTAACGTGGATATTTGGGTTAGTTTGCATGTACCTCGACTAATCCCACAGGTCCTTTAGTTAACGATCATGAAAGTTTTCAGTCATCTTAAAAAAACTCAAATTTATAATTATTAGGGAGTAAATTCAAGACCTAACCAGTTAAATTATTTTTTAAATTTAAAATAATATTATTTTAATCCCCTGTAAAGAAACCAGTAAATTAATTAAATAAAAAATTTCTTAAGAAAAGTATAGTACATATGAGCAGTGAGGTATACTTTAACTCTCAAACAAAATTATCATCAAACATTGCTATAATTATAAAGGAAGAATAATTGTTTCATTATTATTAAAAAAAAATAAAGTCAATATTATAGGAACTTTTGATAATGTATTCCACCAACTTTTTTGCCTTTGAGTTGGGTTTTGCCGTCAGACTTTACTGTCAAGTTAGAATTCGAAGTTTTCTCCATTGATGGCTTTGTAAGCGACAATCCCTTTTGTTTTGTGTTTTCCCCTATTGAAAAAGATTTAAGCTATAACTCTACTACCAAGATAGGTATTTTTTTCTTAATTTTTTAATTTTAAATAATGAAATCAATATATTATAATATATTGAGTCAATATGAAAAATACACACTTAAAATTATTGAAAGAAAGGTAATTTTAATTGATGTATAAACTTATTCGAATATAGTATTTTTTTTTAGTAAAAAACTAAAAAACAAGTTATATTCAAAGTTCTTTAATCTCGATTTTTCATTCAAGATTTGGATGATAAGTTAAGTTTTTTTAGTTCAAATAATATATATTTTTATATTTTTAATTTAAATCAAACTAAATTTTACTTTATCATTTTAAATTAATTAAAATTTAATTTATTTTTAAAACTTAATTTAAGTAAAGGAATAATATTCTATATCAACTTGTTGTATCAAGTTTGGTTTAGTGACAGTTTCAAAACATAGTTAAAATTATATTTTTGAAAATTTATTTTTTTATTTAAAATTATTTTTTATTTTTAAATTATTTTTATATTCTAGTATTTAAAATAAATTTTTAAAAATAAAAAATATTATTCTAATATATTTTTAAATAAAAAATATTTTTAAAAATAACATCTCACGCAGTACAAAACACCCATTTTTGTCCTATCTTGTATCTTCTTTTGAATGAAAAGTGCAATGATCTCAATCCTACGGCCAGGAATTCTCTAACACATGCCCCATGAATCATTGAGAAGGGGTACCCTAAAGTTCTGCAAATCCAGCTGCCATTACTGCGTCATAAATCGGTTTGACAGATGGTGTCATTAATATCATGCCCCATAGGCATGATGACTCCCCCAGATGGTGTCATTTATATTTCCGTGAGAGAGGACCACGTACCAAGTTTACCTTTTGGACTAATATGCCCTCGCCACCCCCCTTTATTCTCACTTTCAGAGGTGAAAATTACTCCAGTAATATTTCTACAATTCTTCCCGATTAAAATTCCCTTCGTCAATAACTAGTAATTAATTTATGAATAAGTGATAATTACTTTGTGACTAAATAAAACATAGATTATACATAATTTAAAATCAAACCAGTTCATATAAATAAAAATTAATAATTATCCTTTTAATTTCAAATAATCACAGTTTATATCGGACATAATATAATTATAATTATTAAATTATAACATCATTTATAATTATTATTAAGTTTTTTCATGAATTTGTGTGTGGTTCGGGATTTTCCCAAGCTTTACAAGTGTCTTGGCATGGTCAAAAGGCGTAGGAAGATATATCCCCATGGGCCTTAAGAGAATAAGTTTTTTTTAGTATTTCTCAATTCCACAATACTTTACTGAGGGCTTGCAATTATAGAATGAAGCACTCAATCACAAATGGCATGGCTAATTAAACCAATTGGTTTGTCTTAAACAGTGTACGTGTTTATTTTTATGTTTTAAAACGTTTTCTAAATTATTTTTTGTTAAAAAAATATTAAATTAATACCTTTTAAATGGTTAATTTTAAATGATTTTTAGAAATGTTGATATTAAAAATTAAAAAAAATAAAAAAATATTATTATGATACATTTTCAATTGAAAAACACTTTACACTATAATTTTAAACATACATGTATAAATTTTAATTCTCTTTATAAATACAGTCTAGTCCTCAATCTCTAAAACGTATTTACAATCAAGTCAAACTTAATTAATCATCATATTTTAATTTTTAATCAATGATTCTTATATGTGTGACCCATTAAGTTCTCTAATAAGTTGATCCAAATATAGATCTCAATCCTAAATAAAATAGAATTAAATAAATTAATTTATTATAAATTCAATATTGATTGATATTTAAAGATCAAGTATAATGTTTAACAATATGTCATGATCCCCTGAATATTAGGGAAGTCATAAGTGATTTGACTTAACCTTTCTATGATTAGTTTCTCAGTGTAATTATTATCAGTTCATCAAGAATGTTCTAATTTAAACATTATAACCTAGAATATGTCTATTATGTGAAATCATGTTTGCTCTCTCCACCATAATCATTAATTATTTGAATAAGATTTGAAAATCTTTTCAAATCTAATTCTACCTTATATAAGGATTTACAATTAATCTATTTGAGAACATGTGGAACATCTTCTCTAATTTATCTAGGGTGATGAATCATCTCTTAATTACTCAAATACCTTTATACAATTCTTGTTATACCCAAAATCTGCTAGTTTGTTATAATTGATTAGGACAACGTGTAGCAAGATCAAAGCATAACATTTTCTATATAAGATAACTTAGTGTCTCAAGTATAAGGATCACTTACATAACCATCACGTGAACCTTTTCATAGACACGAGTGATCTCTCCATATAGAATTCTTATGCGGTTCGGTTCAGTGCACATGTCATCTGACAAGCACTTACATATTAGTTATATGCATCTCTCATACCTCAGCTTACGAGAATAACTGCTTTCTTTCATAAAACAAAGAGCATTATATATACTAGTCTTAACAACTTTAATTAATATTCATTTTTAATAGAACACTGACTAGGAACATTTAGGAACAATGTTTTAATGCAATAAAAATCCTATAATTATAATAATTTTATAATTTTTTTTGCAAAGTCTTTTTGTCCCAAGAACTTTATCTTTATTTTATATTCATCAATCAAATATTAGATTCTTTAATTAAACATTTGATGAATATTAAAGATAAATAAAATCTTTATTAAAATTAAATATATTTACATGAATAAAGTCAATGACATGTGTAACCAAACTGATTGACTACAAAGTATATAAACTATCAATCCCATCACGAGAATCAATACAACATGATGCACACCATCGTTTTTAGAACATTTAGATGCCTATTTAACACATGCAATTTAAAATAGTATAATGCATTTCATTGTTCATGCAATCCCATTTGACAGAACTTCACACGTGTCACTCAAATTCTCCTTTTATGTACAAATACATAAGCATGCAAGTCATGACCAATCTTTTCTACAAAAAATTATATTTACAATCCCATGTTATCATTAACTTGGTCTTACTAGTTCATTATTTCTTTTACATCTTGAAAGAATTAGGATTTCACAAGAAAATATATAAAAATATGACCTTAGTTAGACTTATATAATATCAGGCTCGTCTATACATAAAGAGATACCTTAGGCACACAATCTAAGTCATTTGAATCTATTAAGATTTTTATAATCTATTTATCCATATATAAGTATAGTGGAAACCATTTTTTATATATAATCTTCTATTTTGTTATTCTTTTTGTTGTCACTTTCACAGCCTAACAACTTCAGGTACCTTATCTCTTTTCACTAGGTTCCTTTTCAGGACAAAAACCAAACAATAAAGCTTTGGGATTGATACCTCTTTAGGGGTTTTACATGTCATGAATTTAGCCAATCTTGGAAAATGTTTTATAAAAACCAACACACATCATATATATTTCTCTAAAATGATCTAAAATCTTCCTTTGGGTCTCCATAATCACGTATCTTTAAAAATATCATGGATCCTTTTCTATGTCTCCATTACTAGTTTTTCTCCAAAATGATACAAGATTCTTATTTATGTTTTAGATCTTCGTGATCTCTCATCTCGAACAATATCCAAGACTTTTCTTCCTAAAATGCATTCTTAAACATATATATAATTAAAATTAAGTTTTTTTACACTTATTCTCTTGTATTAATCTTTGATTGGTCCTTTTAATAGATATAACTAAAAGGATAATCCCCATCATGCATAATCTAACTCCTCAAAAGACCCAAAACTCTTGTCTTTAGAGTGACAAAATAACAATAAAAGGCACCACATTGCTTTTAAAATGGCAAAACAACTTACACATTAGCAGATATATGCCGAAAAAATCATAACAAACACTTAAATTTACTCGATTAATGAGGTTCACCTCCTAAAGAAGACATCAATGCCACTTACATACTCAATCCTAATCCTAATATAAAACCTTATTTTAAAGGCCTTATTGCTAGTATATATAACTTGACTCAAGTACCCATAACATTTTTACTAATCAAATTAGCCTCCTCTAGTGTCAAGGAATATCTTCTACGTCGCTATCTTCACACATTATTGTTTTAAATGGCAAATCTTATTTGACAAGACTTATTAACTCTTATTTGGGCTGAGAATACATTGACTATAAATAAATTGTAGGGTTTCAACCTAGATCCCAAGATCTTTTGGCCTTAATGCTACCTTAGGTAGCACAAACAACCCTATAGTTCCAATGATAATTGATCTTCTTAACAAGTTTAATAAATCATTTTAAATTGCTGAAAGCACTTTTAATACATAAAAGACTTGAGATTTTCTTAAACGATGGACATCCTTAACCATGCCCACCAGGAACATCCAAAACACCATGATTAACATATAAAGATATCAAAAACCCTACGATTAGACTCTGACCTATTTTAATAAGTTAAACTCAAAATTAACATCAACGCTTTCATCTTGAGATCATTTATCTCTTAAGTAGTCTTTCAATATAGGTGTTGTTTTTTTACTTGATCCTAAACATTCATGCATGGTAGGGGAAAACCCCTCTCACCTCTAAGGTCAATACTAATATCTTTTTTTTTTTTTTAATGTTAGGCAATGTTTTTTATCTAACAAAATGACCAACTTTTATACAACTTAAGATAGTTTTCAGTTTATAGAGATTGTATGTTCCCAACCAGGTTTCTAAAACCTATTAGTTATGATGCTACCCGAGACGTCATCTTTAATAAATAAATAGGTAGTGGTAATAATGTAAATTAAAATAATTCATGAGTGCTCCTTTAAGGAGTTCACTTTTGACAAAATAAGTTTAAGTTTGTATGTCACTGTGACCATAAAGACTTGGAGGGGCAAATGATGGGTTCAAAAACATATTCCTTCTTATCCTACTAACATGTGTCTAAGATAAGGCTTAGGGGTCCCTCACTCTTGGAGACATTCCATGAGACAGGATCCAATGTTACTACTTAAGTCTGATTTTGGCCACCAACCTTCTATATGATTGGTTCTCAACATTTAATGCTAATATATTAACTTATTACCAAGTGTCATTTAAACATGCAACCTACTACTTCATGTAAATGGGTATGGCCCATTAGTAATATAAATTTCCCATTACTTCATATGTGCTTCTTCAAAGAGTTCTATTTTGACAAAAGTTTTTGCATCACTATGACCACAAAGACTCAGAGGAGGTAAGTGACGGTTTCAAAAAAATATTCTTTACCAATCCTACTAATACCCAAACCCAAAGTGATAGGTCCAAGATAGGGCCTAGGGGTCCCTTGGTCTTAGATGGACTCTACAAGACAAGATCCAATGTTATTGACCATGTTCGATTTTGGCCATCAACCTTTTATATAATTCGTCCTCGGCATTTAATGCTAAGGTAACAGCTCACCACCAGGTGTCATTTGAACATGCAACCCATCACCATATGGCCCCGCTACTTCATGTAAGAGGGTGTGGCTCATGAGTATTTAAAAATTTCTCTTAACCATAAAAAAAGACACAAATATATAAACACCCATGTAAAAATTTTAGACTCTCTTCTTGAACCTTCAATATAAAAACCTTTTTGCATGGACACCATTACAACTCGAAAGACTTCTCTCTTTCTTTACAAACATTAATTTAAACACCGACAATCTCCAAATCCCTTCATAAAATTTTTTTTACACGTATATTAGAAGTTCAAATTCAACAACCACATTCAATAGCTCAACCTCTAAGCTTAACAACCTATAAAGAAGGAGGCTCATAAACTTTATTGATAGGCTAAAAAACACAACCTCCTCACCCATATTTCTTACCTCCACTTATTATGTTACCTTTGTTATAAATTTGACAGTCAAATATCGTCAAAGGATTAGGTTATCATTAAAAAAAAAAATACAGGGATTTACTTCGTGAAAGTACAAGGATCGGTTAAGTTGTCATTAATTCAAGTATTTTTACAAAGTAGGAGAGCTAAGGTATTGACTTAGAGGTGCTGTTAATAATTTATAAAGGGAAGCATATTAAAATATTTTATAATAAACTTGCTTTAATTATGCCTTATAACATTGAAATATTCTTAAAAAAAAATGAGGCGGTGCTAATATCCCAGTTGAATCCTGTAGGGGTATTTAGGGAAAGTACATTGACAGTCGCGAGGGGACTCTGAAATTCTGGTAACCTTTCCTGCGCAGCTGCGCCTCTGTCCCTCTCCAGGCCTGGGAGGTGGGGGCTGGCTCATCATGTGACTGAAGAACTAGCAACAAAGGCCTGGGAAATAGAAAGTAAAAAATGAAGCCAGAGAAGCTGGTACAATTTCGAAGGGGCTTCCATATAAGAGTCAGCGAGAAGTTTTATTTGGGTAAGAAGTGTTGACAGAGTTTGGGATTTTCCCAAAAATGGCACCCCATTATCAAACACTGGTATTTGCAAGGAATTACTGGGTTTTCATCGCAAGAACAAGACATGGATATAGCCAGGGGTCAATAGAGCGTCTACCATTGGCATCATTGCCAATATCATCAATCATACGCTGAACATTTTATAAATGGGACCTTACTATACGAGATTGAATAGTTTTTTGGCACCATTTGCTTCAATTTTATTCCAATGGGGCAGGTATTGCTGGTTGCGAAGGCTGTGGCATGTGATTTTCATTGGGAATCAATTCGAAATTTGTTCTCTGAGCATGAAAAGTTGGTGATAGTAGTTGAGCATTGTCAGATCGAGTGTTTCCAAATGTTATGCAGAGTAAAATAGAGAATTTATTTCCATTGATTGCTATACATGAGGTGTGTGTTGTCATATCAAGGTACATAAAGAGAATGTGTGGATGCGATGTATGCAATGTGACTGTGGATGGTGTTTTTGGCAATGGAAGCAGTGGCTATAATGACTGTGGCAGGAGCATTGAATAGGCATGTAATGACTCGTCTTCGTACAAGATGACAATGCGGTTAAAGCAGTGTCTTGAGGAAATGTTATTTTCTGATCGGAAAATCTTGCACAAATATATCTTAGTAATACAGCCATGACCATGAACGTCAACTGCGGTACAATTCTCTTTTCGTGAAAGAGGTTGATGAACGTGCTAGGCTTTGTCTTTAGAAATTAGTGCCTCTGCCCTCCTCCTAGCTCAAAACCAAAAAAAAATTGGTTGATAGAATTTTAAGTGTGGTAGTTAGATTTTGAGTTCGTTTTTTAAAAGTTATTGGAATGAATTTATAAATTGATTTTTAAAAATTTATATAATTATTGATTTTAAGGTTCGTGAAATTTGTTGTAATAAATATAAATTAACTCTGATATTTATGTTAATAAAAAAAATAATTGAGGGTGTTTTGATACTTTAAGACTATATTTGGGAACGCGGCTGCGGCTGAGTTCCCAAAAATTTTGAATTTTTTTTATTAAAATTGAATAAGATTTGTATATTTTGGATTATTTTGATGTGCTGATATCAAAAATAATTTTTAAAAAATAAAAAAAATCATTGGCATGCATTTTGATACGAAAAATTATTTGAAAAGCACCCGCAACCACACTGCCAAACACACTCTAAAAATCACTAGTTTGAGTGTTATAAATTTTAAGGTTAATATAATCATTAATTTGAGGATCAGTAAGATTAGTCCAGTCTCAAATATTTACATTAATAAAAAAAAATGTTCAAGGGTTGAATTATCTCCCATTTGGCTTTAAGTTATAAGTGGATGGCCTGTTTCGAATTTGACTATGAAGGAACGTGGATTCGAACATGCTGCTTGAGATCAGCATACTATGAGACCTTCAAGTTTTTCAGAAAATCAATTTAATCCTTATTTTCAAGTCTGTTTTTGCATCAATCCTTAAGAATTATTACCAAATCTTCCAAAATTTTCAAAAATATTCTCATGGTATCCCTTAAACCCCGTAATATTTCTAACTTGACCGCCCATTGATCCAGTCCATGCTCAGCCACCAATGCTATGAATGTAAGATTAAGAAAAATATTACAACTTAGTGCAGAATTTTCTGTTATTGTTTCTATCCCTTTAATTAAATATTTTTCTGTTCTTTCTGTATCTATTCTTTTATTGTATAATATTAACTGAGCACAACTTTATATAATTCTTGATTAATGGTAATTAATGGTCGATGTAATTATCATCGAGAAAGGAACTTTCCCGATCAACGGTGAAGTTTTCAGAGCCGACACCAAACAATTAGGAAGGAGTACTTTCAGGTATCATAATTTTAATTAGAGTATATTTCCTGGTCCCGCGTCTTCATATTATATCATGATCACAGATTTGCCATTAATGGAGATAGCAATGATCAATAATTTAGGAGACAAGGTGAAATTCGTTTTGATTATGGAAACATTGATATGATGTGAAAAAAAGAGTCTTGAACCATGATTTGGAGCTGAGAAATGCTTCGGTGAGGACATTTGAGCCTAAGCTCGTTTCATGTGTCGATGTCCCATAGGCCTTAATTAGTACTTTCACATGTTCAATCTTGGAATAGACAGATGCTATTTTTTAAAGTTTTGTTTTGATTTTTTATTTAAAAATATATTAAAATAATATTTATTTTTTAAAAAATTTATACCAGCATGTCAAAGAACTATCTCAATTCAATAGTTTAAACTATTAGGTGAAGTTCTAAAATATAATTTATATTATTCCCTACCACACCTCTTTAAGTAAAAGCTTTTTGGACTTGAAACTTACATAAGCTCAGATTACTTTGTGCTTAATTTTTATCAAATAAATGGAGATGATGAGATTTGAACTTGTGACCGCTTGATCATTAAATCTCTGATATTATGTTAAAAAATCATCTAAACCCAATAACTTAAGCTATTAGATGAGGTCCTAAAATATAATTTATATTATTTTCTAACACAACACACCAAAACAATAAAAAATTATTAAAAAAATTAATTTGAAACTATAAAAATTTAAAAATCTTTTAAAACATGGTTGAATTGTTATACAGATAAGGATTTGGAAATGAGAGATTTTTTATTTCAAACATTCAATATATTAATATCCCATTTGATATAATTTATTTAGAGATTAAATAATACACATTTAACGAAAGGAACTGCAATCCATATATATATATATATATATATATATATATATATATAAACTACAAATAGAAATAAAAAGTAATATCTTGTAAAAAGAAAGGAGAAGAGTTTGGCCTTTTAAAAAAATAAAAACAAGGAGGAGTTTGAATTTGAATCTTACTCTGCTCACGAGAAAGAAAAAGGGCAAGAAATCGAGATAGTTATTGAGAAACTATTTAGCACCATCAAAAATCAACTTTAATCTTTAAAATAAATATCAAATTATGTAGGTTCGTTCCCTACTTTTTCCTACCAGACGTTTAAAAAATATGCATTGAATTGCATAGCTAAATTTTTTCAAACTTACCTCTTTCCACCAAACACACATGCATGTGTAATTAATGAAAATGTGTATGATAAGTACAAAAATGAAAACAGAACTATATATAAAATAAATCTATATTTAAAATAATTTTTTTAAAAAAATTGTAATTCAAAAACAGAAATGATAAAAAAATTGAAATTGTATTTTTTAAAAAATATTTTTTTAATATTTTTATACTGTTTTGATATGACATAAATAATTTTTTATTTTTTTTTAAATAAAAAATATTTTAAAACAACTGAAAGATAAAAGATAAGAACTAAAAAGTGAGAAAATGGGCCAACAACATGGTAAATACGCGGTATATCATAATTAAACAAGATATAAACTTCTACACCACAGTCTTGCCTGTTGAAAAAACTACGACGGTAATCATTAATCAGAAGATTAACCAGAAAGGATAAGTAAGTAATCATGAAGCAAAGAAATTGTGGGAGTACAATATTTCACCAAAGAAAGAAAGAATGTACGTATACCGTATAAACCTCCCCGTATATCATTGTATTCCAACCGTAGTCGGCAGAGACATTAAATACGCTTTGACCCTCATCATAAAAAAAAAACCATTGAAAACTAAGCATTGATTTGTTCTGCATAATAAAATATTTGGCTTGAATTTTTTTTTGATAAAATATTTTTTAATGATCATAATAGAGGAGGAAGAGGTACTGAGAGATCGTGGTGATTATAGTATTAGACTATTAGTGACTGTGAGATGATGATGGGTCAAGAAGGTAATGAAACAGTTAAATAATATTCTAAAAAGATTATTATTTATAAAATATTTTATAAATTTTTATGAGTTAAAATTATTTTTTAGCAAATGAAATAGTTGTGATGGTGATAAAAAAATAGTTAAATGATATTATAAAAAAATTATTATTTATAAAATATTTTATAAAAGTTATTTATGAGCTGAAATTATTTTTAAACAAATGAAATAAATTTCAAGATTAACATATTTTTTATTGAACAATTTTTCTTTGAAATAAAAAAAATCTATAAAACATTTTTCTATAAAAATATTATATACAAAACAAACATCCCCTAAACCAGAAAACACTGTTATTTGTCAATGAGGGTATTTAGTCAAGTTCTTATGGGGCTCCAGAAATGACATTTGTCTTCACACCCCCACGTTCTCTTATGAGTTTCTGCTATAAATACACCTTCCCCTCCTTCAAACCATCCCCACCATTACTAACCTCGGCTATGGTTTTGGTCCCTTTGAAGCTAACTAGCTGAAAGGCTTGATAAATAGAAGTATGGAAGAATCTGTTAAGCTCAGGAGGGATAGCGCCCTAAGGATAACCACGGGCTCTTTTTATTTGGTTTTTGACTATCAGTGGCGCTATCCATCCTGAGTTTTACTGGTTCTTCTTGCTACGATCAGCTCCTCGCTCCTCCCTGTTGCTTCAGGATTAAAGTGCCATTCCTTCTCTTTGAGAAGATGATTTATGTGCGGTATGATTCATTAGTGCTTTTATGTTTATATATTAATTTCTTGTTGATATTTCTTTTTGTAGTTTCCATGGTTAATTAACGAGGGAAAATTCCTATGCTCAATATATGAATAAAGTATATATTTATGATATATGGTTTCTGTTCAAAGGGCCATTATGAGCTATGTGCTCATGCTTGGAAACCATCATAGCGTACCTTCGTTTAGAAATACGCCATTGATGAAGGTAAAATGGTTGATGCATACTCACTATTTTTGCACATGTGTTGATAATGTTTTGCATTTATCTACATATCATAACTCTGCTTATGCAGCTCTATTACACTGTTTTGGTTCCCTCTTGGCACTCTGATCATGGTTATGGAGGGAGCTAAACTTCTGCTTTACATATAAATGATGAAAGTGACTGTGATGGTGATGATCATAATACCTACAAAAAAAAAACTCTAAAATAATATCAGTTTACAATAGTAATTATAATACAGAAACAAAATAATGCAGGGCTAGCTTATCCATTTGTCAATTTTG
Organism: Populus deltoides; assembly: GCA_015852605.2. NCBI lineage: Eukaryota > Viridiplantae > Streptophyta > Magnoliopsida > Malpighiales > Salicaceae > Populus > Populus deltoides. Next base: position 1,673,420 of record CM027585.2, on the reverse strand, counting down.
GGAGTTGGGATGATGAACTTAGCGACTTTGTCTTCTTCCCATCTTCGTGCTAGTCACGGTAGTCTCTTTGTGTCTTCTACTTTACATTACATCAGTTATCTAAAACTTTAAGACAAGGGTTTGTGCAATTAATATCTGCACTCATTTCCAGCTTTAACTCTGATATTTTACTCCCTTTTCAGGTGGCTGTGTTTCCACGCTTCCTCCATTGTTTCCACTAAAATATCTCAAGTGGCCATTTTAGATTTGTTTTCTATATCACAGCAGAATCTTTTCGGATTTTAACGTGTTCATGGAATTTACAGTGAAATAATTATTCAGTGTATGTTGCCATAAATCTCAGCATAGTCTGAGGAGGTCCCAAGTTTGATGCGGCTTCTTGTGTTCCTTAATTTGGTTAACAGACAAAGGTATTGCCTTTACTAAAATCCCTTGTCAGTGGCCATCAAAATTTCAAAATTTCCAACCATGGAGAAGCTTCAACATCTCGTATTTGATTCAGATTTTTATATACATTATTCATAATCTTGAGACCATTCTTGAATTTCGTTATCTCGTCTGGGAAAAAAACATATCAAGGCCAATGACTTGGATTTCTCCTAAAGCACTGTAGATTTTTTTGCAAGTTTGAATATATCATACCTTCATAATTATTGAAATATCATGAAAGTTAAAAGTTTGTCTGTGAATTTGTATTTTTAAATTTTTTTAATTAATAAGCATTTTAGATTTATTTAAACAATACATGTATCCCTAACAAGGATTGATTTGACAAGTCAATTTGACAATTTAAAGGATGATTTTGACCGTGTCGGTGGAAAAACAATGTTGTTATGAGGTTTTTTTTTTAAAAATTTAGATTAACTCGGATTAACTTTTTTTTTTTATTTTTCATGATGGTTGATTGTGTTAACTTTTAGATGATTGGTTGTGTTAATTTTTAGATTGAATTTGTGTACTAATAAGACAACGAGAAGTTAACAATTTGAAAAACTTTCCTTGCAGATATAAAGGAAATAATATCTGACATTTGGAAAGATATGCTTAAGTTAGGTGATGTGCAGATTGAGGACTAGTTTTGTAGCTATATCAGTGTTTCCATGCGAACCTACCACACAAATTTTGCTCAAACCCAGGCAATGTGTGCCAGGAGCATTTCTTGTTCTAGTTATCTAAGAACAAGTATTAGGTATTCATCATTTCTAACGTTTGTCCTTTGGTTGAACTTATCTTCATCTTGTGAATAATCGCAGGTTGCCACCACATTGGGATTGTGACTTGACATGTCAATGACCACAAGAAGTTCACGAAGCTTTAATGGAGATAAGCCAGCAAAGACAAGAGAGGAGACGACATCATTTGTAGTGGCCGGAATTCATGGAGGAGGGTTACCGACATTTCACCAGTCCTTTACCCTTTCTACGCTTGTACAAGGACAAATTTTAACCCCTTCTTTTCGTATCTGGAATACCCTTTTGCATGTGTAATCAGAGAGGTTTTCCCTTCTTTTTATGTTTTTTTTCTTCTATATGGTTGTCATGTAATGTTTGGTTATTCATAATGATAGAATTCTCCTTTGGATTCAAGCAAGGTGGTTAATTTGTATACAATATATGGTTATAAAACCCGCCGTATTTATGAGTTCATTCATAACTTAGATTATATTAGTTTAATAAGTTGAATCATAACTTAAACTATATCGGTTTAATATGTTGATTCATAATTTGAATTATATCAGTTAAAAATAAAAGAAATTTAATTGAACCATGCTGATTTAATGAATTTATCTATAACTTGAAATATATCAGTTTTAAAAATAAAAAACCATATTGGTTAAAAAAATAAAGTCTGGTTTATCTGTTTAAAAACTCAGTTCTAGTTCTAATTTTTTTAATTAAAATAATTGTTTTTAATAAAATCTGTACTCTTTATCCATGTCCTAGACCTTCTTATTTCATGTCGGGTTTTACAGCTAATATAGTAAGGAATCAAGCTCCAATACAAAGAGAAAGGTGTCAAGATTTGATAGATCTGGAGCCCATAGGATGAGCCTAAAAGCTAAAGTCCAAACAGCTGAAGCTGTAATACGCTCAACCCAATTAGACATCTTACAAGCCTTTTTGGATAATAATAATAATAATAATAAATTAATTAATTAATTAACAGAAAATCTTTCTTCCTACTATAAAGAGAGATTATTTGAGTTTTGAGATTTCATCATCTCTCAATTTCTTTTCTCTAAAAAAACATGGGTAATAGTAAATTTCGTGGTTGTAATTTCAAAAAATAAGTTCAAAAAAATATAAATTGTAATTTTTTTAATCAAAATTTAAAAGAGTTTTTGATACTAAATATTTTTAAATTTATAATTAAGATAAAAAACATATCACACTACAGTACAACATAGAAATAAATGGAATCTTAATCGTAAATAAAACAAACAAATACTAAGGAATTTGTTTTACAGCTAATATTGTGCACATTACCTAAATCATTATGTTTAATCCACGTACCATCAGTCTACTTATCATAAATGACAATTATTTTTCTTGATTTAATTGACAGAAGTAACCTCATTGTTACACTATACGTTTAGATAAATGAATGAATGAATAAAAATCTCACTATTTTAGTAGAAAAAACGATTTCCAGACATTTTTACTCAATAATCCTTTTTTTTTGCGTTTTAAAAATATTTTATTTTTTTTGTTTTAAATTAATATTTTTTGATATTTTCAAATTATTTTGATGTGCTGATATCAAAAATGATATTTAAAAAATAAAAAAAATATTATTTCGATATATTTCTGAGTGAAAAACACTTTAAAAAGCGACTATAACTACATTCTCAAACACGCAGTGTTATAGAAAAATTGTTAGATAAACCTTGGTGGTTAAAAAGATTTATTTTCTCCATTTAAGTTTTAACTTTGAAGTATAATTATGAGAGATGATTTGAACACCGACTTGAAAAGAGGTTTGAGTAACGGATCAACTCATGAATCTTCCAAATAACCAAAATCAATTATTTTTATTAAAATAATATTATTTTATTATTTTTTAAAAAAATATTGTTGTTTATCTGACTAGTTAAATTAGATTTAATTATATAAATCCGGTTACTAAAAATCTTGTTAACTTAATTAAGTTTTATCATGTTAATATCTGATGTGATCGAATTCAATTGAAATCTTAATCTGAGGTAAATTTTGGATTAACCCATTAAATTAAACTAAATTTAACATTTATATTTTGAATTTCTACATCTAGTGCATTTATTCCTTAAAAACATCACATTTTTTATATCATTAAAAAAAATAAAGTCTCGATTTACTTATAACATAACTTAAGGATAATTTTATCATCGATCAAAAGTAAAAACTCCTACTTATATTGCGTAGTAGCAATTTGAACTGGGAGGCCCAAACGAGATTATGGAGTCTTGAAATTCTACATTGGGCCGCTCAATTTTGAAGACGCGAATTATGCGGCCCATGTAATACACCGAAGAGCCCAGTAGGCCCATGTAATTCACTAAACGAAGATATTTTTTTTATTCCTTTTCAAGAGGCGCGCAATCTATCTGTTAATGGAAGCCATAAACAAACTTCTGGCTTCCAGCCTCTCTTCTTCTAGATTTTTACTTTCCTTTCCAACCAAAATTCAAAACACGCACACACAGAGAGGAAAAAAAATAAAAAATTCAAACAAAATGGCCACAGTAGCTCTCTCACTCAAGCTTCTAAGCATACACAATTTCCACACAAATCCTTCCTTTATTTCTCAAAAAAGAAACGAAAATTTATCCGCTCCTTTAAAAACCACCGTCCCTAGATCATCACCTCCTCAAAACAACACCGCAACCACCAACACCACCACCACGAAGACGACGAAAACGACGTCGCTTGATAACAATACCCCTAACGAACCGAAACTAAAACCGACTTCCGTTGACAGCAAACCTTCTTCAACTTCCACGTCATCTCTAACCGATTCGGTTGCTAATCTGTTTACTCGTCTCAGGTGCATTAACTACTGGTAACAAGTAGAAACGGTTAAATTTGTTGATTAGATTTTAATTATAATCTTTACAGCGATTAATTACTTTTTTTGGCTTATAATTGTGTAGAGATGGAGTTAAAATTGACGAGGTTGGAGTGGAGATTTTATCAATTGCATTGCCGGCTGCTTTGGCCCTTGCTGCTGATCCTATTGCCTCACTTGTTGATACTGCTTATGTTGGTCATATCGGTATTTATACATATTTTGTTTCTCATTTTTAATTAGTTTTAATTAATTAAGAATTTAATTTTGTTGATTAGATTTGTTAAATAATTGTAGGATCGGTTGAATTGGCGGCGGTTGGAGTGTCAATTTCGATATTTAATTTGGTTTCCAAGTTGTTTAATGTTCCTTTGCTTAATATTACTACTTCCTTTGTCGCCGAAGAGCAAGCATTGATTAGCAAAAGTAGCGATGGTAATTTAATTAGCTTTTATTTATTTACTTATTTATTTTATTTGAGATTTTTGTAATTTTATTTTTTGATGTTTAGATTCGGTGAAGGATCAGGAAGGGAAGCGAGTTCTTCCTTCAGTTTCGACTTCTTTAGCGCTTGCTGCTGCTGTTGGTGTTGCAGAAACGGTGGCTCTCTCAGTTGGCTCGGGATTCTTGATGAATATCATGGGTATACCTGTTGTACGTCAAGTTTAGTTATGAATTTTTTATTTTCTCTTAACATTTGTAGTTGTGAAATTAATCTAGATTTCTTGCATCAGTTGCTCTCTTGGATAGAGAATTTATGTTTTTTTGGGATTGGTAATGTCAGTGATCAGTCACCTAAATGTCAATGCTGCATATGACCGCGATGAGAAAGTCGTCTAAATGTCAATGCTGCATTTGATCACCATGATAAATTGAAATTCAAGTCATTTTAATCATGTTGCTTTGATATAGTTATATATCCATGGTAAAAATGGAGTCTAATACTTAATAATTTTTTTGTTTGTGAGATTTTGACAATTTGGGTTAATTTACTGACCTTCTAATTGTACATTACATATGAATTTTGTTTGACATAATGGATTGGACTCCTTTCAAGTTAGGTGTAACATGATCTACATGTTAGGAATATCTGGATCATTGTTTTGAATTTTGATGGCTAGAATTTCATATCATCCAACTAGTGGGCGGTTAGGATTTTTTCTTAAAGAAAATTGGTAGTTAAAATTTTTTTTTCTACAAGGAAATCTAAACTATTGAAATTCAAATCAATGGTTCGGATTCACCTAACATGATGTATCGTTGCCCCTAATTTAAGAGGAATCCAATCCTGTGATATTGGCTTCTATCTTGCATTTTGGCTCTTAATGATTGCCTGTTAGAATGTTAATATGGCAAGCTTGTACTGATGATCTTCATCAAGTAATCTGTCAAGTTACTTGGATATACTGTAAATTTGAGGTTACATTACTGTAAAATGAATTTTAAATATTATAATATTGACACAGGATTATGGTTCAAAAAGTCTTTTGAGATTTTTTTTCATGTCACAGGATTCACCAATGCGAGTGCCAGCTGAGCAGTTTCTTACCTTGAGGGCCTTTGGTGCTCCACCCATTGTAATTGCACTTGCAGCACAAGGCACATTTCGAGGATTTATGGATACAAAGACACCCTTATATGCCATTGGCAAGTATTGCAGCACTGTTTTCCTCTTCCTTTCCTTGCAATCCATTAGAGTTCACAGGGACAGAAAGTATATAGATGGATTTTCCTTTATTAAGAACACCAGGTGAAGAGGATGTTTTAAGTCAATAGTTGAATATAGTAGTTGGTACACCTTTATTAGTTAGCAAGGAAATTGCAACAAGTCAGTAAAATGTATTTGCAATAAACATTTATGCATTTACATGTTTGGTTGATGATGTAAGCAAAAGATGGCCTCATATTCACCACCAATATCAGCAACATGGTCCCATATGCTCTGAAAATATGTCTAGCATTTCAGGCTACTTCTTCTGATTGCATGATTTTGTTGCGAACCACACTTGTGATAAATTTGTATTTTGACTATCAGGTGCCGGCAACTTACTGAATGCAATATTGGATGCAATATTCATTGTTGTATTTGGTTTCGGTGTTGGTGGTGCTGCAGTTGCTACAGTGATTTCTGAGTATGTTAATAATGTGGTAAACTATATAATATCAGTGTCCTTTGCACATGATATTATTGTGGTTTTTTTTTTAATGGAACTGATTAACTGTTCTCTCCTATAAATTTACCTTTGTCCCTTTTTCTACAGATATCTCATCGCTTTCATCCTTCTCTGGGAGTTGAATGACAAGGTGCAGCTAATCTCTCCAAACATTGATGCAAGGGAAGTTGTCCGCTATCTGAATTCTGGTATGTTTCTTACCAGCTCCATTACATCTATTTTCATTTCAATTTGATGTCATTAAGAAAATTCTATCATAGAGAAATACAGTTTTCCATGCAACTAAATCACCAGCCTTTTTGTTGGGGCATACTAAACCCACTTTTGGCTACCTTAGTTACCCAAGGGTGACAACATATGCACATAAGTATTTCATATTGAACATTTTTTCTGTGGATTTCATTTCTGTTCACTTAAAAGATCAAAGTCCACTGTAAACTATAACACCCACTACAAGTATCATGAATGAGAGAACAACCCATTTATTTTTCTGCTTGTTACACAGTTCACACGTAAAAGTTTTTAAGCCTGTTATGGGCATGTTGTAGATGTGTCATCAGTAATTGATTAAAATATTTCTGGGTTAGGTGGCAACAAATTCGTTACACGTATCCTGTTGAGAAGATTGTTTGCCAGATGAATGGGGGAGGCCAGGGGGGCATGACTAATGTGTCTAAGAAAAGAAGTTCTTATCATGTACTTTCAACACCTATGATTACTACTTATGCTTCCTGCCAGCATTGCATGTGAATGCAATGTTCAGTGGGATCCCTTCACCTTGGCTGTCGGCTAGCTAATTTCCTGAGCTCAGTTGAAATTTTATGTTTCACTTTCAAGCATCTTAACCAAAGTGATATCCTTTATGACTGATGAATTCAGTCCAATAGAACAAGGGATGCAAAAAGGAGTAGACAAATTATAATGCTCTGTCAATCATAGAATGCTGCAACTACTGAAGTTTTTTAATTAACCATGTAACAAGTTTTATGAAACTTGCAGGTGGTCTTCTTATTGGCAGGACCATTGCAGTGCTGTTAACAATGACATTAGCAACATCCATGGCAGCTAGGGAAGGCCCCATACAAATGGCAGGTCATCAAATTTGCATGCAAGTCTGGTTAGCTGTATCTTTGCTTAATGATGCTTTAGCCATCGCTGGCCAGGTAAAGAGAGTGCAGTTTAGTCTGTAAAGTGTATTTTACACGTGCTGATGTGAAATTGCATTAAAATACTGAATAGTGACTAGGCTAGAGCTGTTTGATCAATAGTTCTGAGTCTGGCATTTTGATGTTCATACATAAGCTGTAGCTTCATTTTTAGATAAATGAAGCTACAGTAACCCTCAATGGCCAGGTACATAGTTTACAGTTTTCACAGATGTAAAGTGTACCTCACAGATGTATGTGAAATTGCATTGGAATGCTGGACAGTTTGACCTGACAGCTATTTTCGTAGCCTGACATTTTGATGTTCATATGTAAGTTGTGGCTAAATGAAGCTAAATCTGTGGGGGAAATTTGATCTTTCTGTTTGAAATGTTTTTTTTTTCATCTCAAATATATAAATATGTGATTTAATTTGATGGCATTTGCTTAGAAGAGCTGTATCCTGAGTGGTAACCTTGTTGGATGATCCTTGAAGCCAGTGATTGTTCTCCTTCATTGAAACCATTTGACTCAATTGTGCACACTGGAATTCCCTGTAGTTGAAAAGTGGAACATGCATGCCATCATTGTTTCTGTAATCATCACTCTTCTGCCTATCTGTCGCAACTCCTGTGCTTGTTGTCTTGATTACTTCTTTGACATGTTCCAAAAAGAAGAAACAAAATGTTACTAGCTTCCACTGCTTGAGTAATCTTGGTATGTTGGCTTAAATAAAGAAAACAAAATGAATATTGTCACAAAAAGTTTGCAACTAGAGCCAAAGTGCAAAGTTCAAGACAGAACAACTGTAGTCATTGTTTGATCTTAAATTAGGTAGAAGTTGTCGGTAAAACCGTGTTTCTAATAGTCTTAGAAGGGAGGCTTCTATACATAGAAGTAGGTATTTGGAAAATTTTGCAGCTTCCATTTTTGATCTTTTGATTCTGAAACTTACCGTCATAGATAGGGTTGCTGAGAAGTGCTGATCATTTCAGTTCCATCATTACTGTTCTGTTTCTCTTACAGGCTCTTCTGGCCAGTGGTTACTCCCAAGGGAATTATGAACAAGCACGACTAGTGATTTATAGAGTTCTGCAGGTTGCTGATACTTCTAGCTATTTTGCTGTATTCACTGTTGGTTGGCTTCATGGTTTTTGACATTAGAAAAATTAACCAATTGAATTCCATTATGCTATCACTTGATTGAAGAGCAGATTGGTTTGGTAACTGGAATTGCTTTGGGTGTGATATTATCCCTTGGGTTTGGAGCTTTTTCCAGTTTGTTTAGTACAGATCCAGAAGTTCTGGGAGTTGTCTGGTCTGGCATTTGGGTGAGGATTTCTTTTCTGCTAATTTTTTTCTTGTTGGAGGTCATTTATATGTTCTTAATAAATATATTGATAGAAAAAACTAATGTAATCGACAATGAATCATAAAAGCAAACAGATAAGCCTTAAAAAAAAGAACTTAGTAATAGGTCTTTGTTGCCTTGTAGCTACCTCATTTTTAGTTTTGATTTTTGGTCAATTGCAATGCTGAGAAGTCAAGAATAGAAAGGTGTTCAGTTTCAAAATACTTGCGCCTTATGGTGCTGGTCACTAGAACCCTCAAGGTTGCAGTTGAGGTTTATGCCTTAACCTATGTTGGTTTTGTCCTAGCATCACATCGGGCATCTTGAAAAAACCTTTTCACATATGGTTGAATTTAAGGATTCTATCTGTAGCTTCTCAATTCCTATGAAGCCAGAGTTTGGATCCTACTTATGAAACTTGGACAATCCAATTGTTTTGCCTTACTTCACCTAAACATTAACACTGCTTGCTTTTTTGCAGTTTGTTGCTGGGTCGCAGCCGATGAATGCTCTTGCATTTGTTCTTGATGGGCTATATTATGGGGTTTCAGACTTTGGCTTTGCTGCCTACTCTATGGTTTGTTCTTGTTTCTTTTGTAATAAGTGTATTATATGATGTGCCCTTTCCCTTCTCAGCTCCCCATTTGTGATTGTAGGTGCTGGTTTCTCTGATTTCTTCTGTCTTCGTACTTGTGGCTGCTCCTGTATTTGGTCTCACTGGAGTCTGGGCAGGTTTATTTCTCTTCATGACCTTGCGTGTAGTGGCTGGAGTTTGGAGGTAATAATTCTCATACTTGAGAAACTTTTCTTCTAAACCATTCCGCAATCATTTCACTTAATCATGTAGGTAAATTTTCTTCTAACCATTCCGCAACCATTTCACGTAATCATATAGGTGTCCATAAATTATATTTTGAAGTTAGATCATCAGTCAATTGCATCACAAGTTTTTTTTTTTTAAAATTTACTTTTAATGTAATGAAAAACCATATTTGGTTAGAATGAGTCAAACGGGTATGTGAGATTTTCTGGTTACAATATATCCTAGCTCAACCCACTCATGTCATATCAAACTAGTATGTATCTGCGATTCCAGTCTAACTACCTGTTAGAACTCCTGAATTGCATCTCTACTATCAAAATGTTTATGCTTCATTCATGGGTCCAAATCATGACTTCATGAAGAGTAAACATTCTTTTGGGCTTGAGATATAGCTAAGGTCTCTACGAAATACTTTCTTCCACTTGTTTGTGTATATCGAATTGCTTTTTCCTGCCACCTTGCACCAGGTCTTCCTAAAATCTCAATCTCTTTTAGGCTGGGCACAAAAAGGGGACCGTGGGAAATGGTCTGGGTGAATTCGCAACAGGAAAGCGAGTGAGATGGCTCAACAGTGTAGGCTTGTGATGCCATACGAGGGACAGTGTCCTACAACATGGCGCCAGGAGTACTCAAGACGAGATATATTGAAAACCATCGAGCATCACGTATCGCTGCCCTAGATCATGCTGTCTTCATGGAACTTGAAATGGATTGCATCTTTGTTGATGGAGGTGGCTGTTAAAAGGGTTGATTATTACTGAACTCACGAGTTACACGACAGTGGCTGATTTTAGAAATAGTGAGCTAGAACAAATTATTGTATATGGAGAATTCTAGTTAGGAGCTGAAAAGCTAATTTTTTTCTTTTTATATATATATATATATATATAAAACTGTAATTGGAGGACAAATCTAGACAGAAACTTGCCAAGATTTTGCAAGAGCTATAGAAATGCTCCTTTTAGTAAATCTCTGAAGAGTGATTGTCAGCATACTGTACAAGGTTGTTCCCCCCTCAAAGGAACTACATATTCTATAGAAATGACATGCATACGAAGTCAGCAAATATTTGTACAAGATTGTTAAAATTCTCTGCTGGGAGTTCAAAGAGATTGAATTGCTACAGATCCTTCCACCGCAGATAGAGTAAAAGAGAGACATATATATCAGGCCAAGGTTCAAAAATTACAGCTAGCTTTAGCACCATCAATGGTACTCGCCGCTAGATACCAAAGCAACTTGTTTTATTGATACTCGAATATTACTAGAATTGTAATTCAGGGAACCAGGGATCAAGCAATTCTGGCTCTCCAACTAAGCCCCAGTTGATGTCCTGCTTCGACAGATCAAAATTACAGCCCCCGCCTAAATCTGCCTCCTGAATGTAGCTCAAGCTCCCTGGTAGATTTGTTCCTGGGCTCTGCAACTGGCAGGAGAGTTCAGGAGGCCGTCCACTCTGTAACTGGCAGTAGAGGTCAGGTGGCCTTCCACTCTGTAACTGGCTTGCAGCATGAACCTCGCCGTGAACATACCCATAATTCCTCTCTCCCTTTAAAGCATAACTGTCGGGAATACCTTGGATAAAAGGCTTGATATCAATTTCTGGATTGCATAAACCCAGGTCTATTTCATCATGCCTGGCCTCAAAGTGGTTAGAGTTGCCAACTGTCAAGCCTGAAAACTCTTCTCCCGTCGTTAATGGCATCTGAGCATCATAGAAAGATTTACGATCAGTTCTCATATCATGGTCGGAAGACAAGCATTCATGGAGTCTGTTGCTCAATCTGGATTCCGCAATCTCATTCTTTAATTTATATTCTACATTTTCAGTCTCATTCTGCAAGAAATCATATCTGTCGTCGATACCATGACAGCCCCAAGATTCCACAATTTCTGCAAGGTCTCCATCCATTTCTCCCCTCAATACGGGTGCTTCAGCTTCAACATGATGAGAAGACATCAATTCATTTGTTAAATCCCATACCTCAGCTTTCAACTCCCTTCCACTGCTCTCTGCCACCTGAAATTTCTCAACTTCCTCCCCCGATTCATTGACAGCATAAATCCCAGAAGAGTCTGATTGTTTATTTACTTCTCTTGACCCACAATAACCCATCTTCAATCTCTCAACCGTATTATCCTCATAGTTATCCAGTGTTGTTTTAGACTCAGTTGCAGTCATCGAAGACGATAAGCTCCCCAACTGATCCCCTGATTCATGAGAGTAGTCTGGGAAATTGAGTATGGCATTAGGACCATACATGGCTCTTGCAGCATAATCATAAGCACGAGCAGCTTCAATAGCAGTAGAAAATGTACCCAGCCAGAGTCTAATTCTTCGTTTGTTCGTTACGCTGCCTTTTTTGACAGGCTCTCTAATTTCAGCAACCCACTTGCCCCAAGTTCTCTGCCTAACACCTCTATATCTACAGCTCTTATTCTCTGGGCCACCTTTTCCTTTCATGCAACCTTTCTTCGACCCCTTGCCTGGAACCTTAGTTATCTGAAGCTTGTTGTTTTTCTTCCACTTTGCAAGTGTATCTTCTATTGATTCACAACCATTCCGCCTTCTCTGCCACTTCTTCTTGTTCTTGCTGCTAAACCCAAGCGCAGAACTCTGTCTCGACGAATCCTCCATGTCAATACTCATTAAAGACGTTCAAGCTTGTTCTAAAACCACAAAATGAAAAGGTTTATGAGAACAAAACCCCCATGTGTTTCTCGTAAGAATCTCAAAGAGAATCCGGTCTTTGCTTACGATAATAACAAGTTAGTAACGGCTAATAAAAATAGCCTAAGTTGTCTGAAGTCTAAAAACAGAGAACTCACCAAAAGTAACTTGATTGATACCCTCCTTACCTTCCCTTTTCTTTCTTCTAACTCCTTCAAGTGTCCTTCTCCCTTTTATTTTTGTCTAAAGAGGTTTATCTAGGGTTTTAGGAATATAAGTTGGTGCTCGTGTTCTTGTGGGGCTTTCTTGCTCTATGATCGTGGTGGTTTTTTCTATTCCAGAAACTTTGCTGGGAGGACTTATCTTCGATGCGAAGCAACGATTGTCTACTATTACTCTTTCAGATTTCAGGACTTTAAGAGGGAATGGATATGCTTGCACTTCTGCTTTTATAGTCCCAAGATAGATGATGCTTTGTTGACGTGGCCCTGTAAGACTTTATCGTGGCTTACATTTGGCCACTGCATAATACACGTGGCAATACCCCATTACTTGCTTCATGTCATTTTCTTGGAGCTCAAGACATCGCGTCTGATATTTTCTTCTGGTCTATCCAAGAAAATATCAATCTGGGCCGAATTGCGGCTATTTACTAGAGCATCAAAAAGAAAAAGGTAAAGGAGAGGAAGCGTAAATTTTTTCTACTTTTCTTTGTCTTGACAGAGGCCAAGGATCCGTGTAACTTCTACATTCTTTCCTTTTTACGCGTTGTTTTTATGTTACATTACAGCATCTTTTTTATTTTAAAACAATTAAATTAATATTCTTTTTAAATATTTTTTATGTAATAAAAAAATATCATTTTAAATTATTTTTAATTAAAAATCACTTTTAAAAAACACATGCACCATAATATCATACACACACACACTGAGATAAAAATCTCCACTGTATATATAATTTGAATGTAATAAATATCAACTTGAAATAAATACATATTTTTACATGTATCTATATTTCATGTTGAATAATAAATATAGATACCTCATTATGCATATGATAAAAATAACTAATTTTATTACCTTTTAGGTAAATACTAGTGTATTTGCATGTATTCTGGTCAGATTATTGTTTTTCTAAATTTTTAAAAGAGTTAAGAGTATGAAGATTTTTTTAGCAGAATTATTAAATCCAATCAAATATTTTGATCTTGAAACCTGTTAACTTGTCTCCTTGCCTAACTTGAGTTTCTAATTAAATTGTGTGGGAGCTGATCTAAAATAAATTATTCAATTTAATGAGTTCAAAGACAAGATAATTTGGATGACCGATAAAAACATAATATAGTTTTTTTAAAAAAATTTAAGACAATAATTTGTTTTTATATTGAGATAATACAAGATTGGATCGACCTTGGTTATCTTACAACCTGAGTTATGAACTTCAATAAGTTTAATAACTTTGTTGTTTTTGTAAATTATTTTTGTCTAATTTTATGATAACATTTGATACTTTCAAAATCAAATATCAACTCTAAAAAAACATTTATTTAAGGTCATGATAACCCTATAGAAAATATTAAAAAATAAACCATGAATTATATTTATCAACCAATCCAATATCAAATAAGAGTGAAATAAAAAAAATAAAAAAATCAAAGAACCAGAAATTAAAAATAATATATCAGGTTTGATAAGTAAACCTATTAAACCCATGAATTAGATAAGCCGAGTCAACACGTCAAATCACAAATTAGGTAATGGACTCCATTGGAATTAATGACTTGTTTTTTTAAAACTATTTTTATTTAATTATATAATAAAAAAAATAAACAATCACAAAATTAAGTATCAAACTAATACTGAGATATTTTTTAAGCTTATGATAATCTTATAAAAAGTAAAATATAATAAATTATAAAACTTGATTTTCAATTAGTCCAATATCAAAGAACTTGATTTTCAATTAGTCCAATATCAAAGGATAAAATTAAAAACAAATAATTAAAAAAAAAATTACACAACTTTCTAAAATTTAATAACATTTTTTTTTAAAACTATTTTTTTAACTATATAATTAAAAAAATAAACAATCACATAATTAATTTCAATTAAAAAACAAACCTTGCTAAACCTGAAAACCAGAATTACCTCACCAAACTCGTAAGCTGGATAATTGATTTTACAAAGTTTATTAATCTATTTTTTTAATTATTTTTTAACTATTTTATTTTAAATTAACCATACGGCAATGCCAGGATATATTTTTTTAATACCAATCCTATATTAAATTTTTTTTTTTTATAACTCTAAACCCCATAAACATATCATACAAGAGCTAAATTAGAAAAAAATCAATAACATAGAAAAAAAGGATCAAAATGCAATAGTGCTTGTGGGGGAAAACACTGACTGAATGAATATAGTAGAAACCTAACATGAGAGTACAAATTGCCATCCGGATTGGGTGGTCTGACCGTTTCTGGTATGGTCTTAAGACCAATTAAGATCTGACCCAGTATTTACTATTTACAGGATGAAAGGCACAGTGTCAGCTCCTGAGCACAAATGAAAACTTCAATAAGCAGAGATCAAAGCAGCATAACCATTTGATTTCATTTCTTTTCTAAACCAACATCAAGTTCTCAGTTCTCCTTGTATAAGCAAATTCAAGATAGCACAGAGCAACGATTTTAATACAATGAAAGTGTACAGTGTACACAAACTCAAAAAGAAGGGGGCAATGAGCCGTTCTGAAAATCCACCGCAAAGCAGTTGCTGGTATCATCTGCGGTTCAATGATAATCAGGCATCTAGAACTCCCGCCACAAATATACAACAACGGTAGCAATCAATACTAATTTCTTGATTACAGATCTCCCAAACAATGGCTACGTGATTGGGCACCTTCCTGTTCACAAAGATTCCCCAAAAACAACAGGGCAGGAGGAAAAATGAGAAATCTAAAGCGGATCAGCTTCCAACATTTCAGCCAAGTGCTAAGAAAATTCAAACTTTGATATCAAATGGAAGATCACACTTTTCAGTCAGCTTACAAAGAACAATGGCACCAAATTCTAATAATTTGTTAAAATGTAAGATTACTCGGCCACAAACACAAAAGACAGGTTCTACTAGAATCATGATTACACCTTCACAACAGTCTATACTGCCTCAAAGCCACGGACAAGATTATAGGGTATCCAGGAGCAAAGTTGCAAATGAATAAAGAGATTTCTGAGAACCATTCAGACAAGTTTTCTGAGGCTTAGATTCAAACGGTTATTATAGACTGCTATAAAAAATAACAGGGACCATGAACAGTTGTTAGAGATGAATCTCAAATCAAGCGTTACAATTTAAGAAGGGAAATCATGACACCATAACACAGAGAGAATTGACTTGGCTAAGTAGCTAGCTAATATAGGATAAACTTGAATAACCATAAATAGCTTTGTCATAGGTGGAAACCATACACATCAAGCTAAAGAGAGAAACAATTTGTTCATAAAATGTTGTGAAGCTATAGGGAACCCGTGTTTTTATTCTTACACATGAGTCTAGTCCCTCTTCAGGCAAGATGAACTTAAAACCATATAAAGAAGTAATACTTGGATAAGCCTAATCGGATTCTTTTGATCTTTAAGCATACATGTGACTCAAAAAGTAAAAAACTACATTAAAGAGAAGTTTAGGAGTTAATGTGAAGAGGGGGGGAAAAATGTTGTGCACAAATCTTTTATGCAAAGATGAGCACAATATATGAACTCTAGCTTCCTTGAAAAACCAGGAAAACTTGTATAGACCCCGTGAAAGCACATACTCTCCCCAAACAGTAAATTATAGTGAACTTGAGAGCATAAGAACTCGAGTATTCTCACACAACAAACTCTCAACATATTGCCAAATGGATGAATTGATGCTAGTTCTCTATCCAATTTCTCACTGTGACGCACAAGATTCAATTCATAAATCTTGTAACCCATCATTTATTCATGTTGCAGTTATTATGATTGTAGCCGCTCTGCATAGAACTCTTTTTTCTAACAAAATACCACCCTTAATTTTTTTTTTTTTTATAATGCAGCAAAGAAAAGAAAAACCTCAGCAAAAGAAACAAAATTACCTGATACAATAAGAAAAAAACTTAAAAACAGGACTGAAGCAGTTATTCTGGTACAGGCCTGGCAATTTTGTACCTCAGTTTCCTATTATGATTTTCCTGCCAAAAGTTCAAAGCAAACATCAATGCCATTCAAACCCATCCAGGACACACATGCCTAATCCACAAGGCAGAGTTCAATACTTAAATCTTTCTGCCTTCTAATTGATGATTGGCCATGACAAACTACAACTATCAGTACTGTAAACCATTATTAAGAAGCTAATCACAAAATGCATGCACAAATACAATTATCCAATGCTTACCATCTCCAACACCTTAGCATTACTCTTCTCAACTTGCCTAGCCAAATTGTCAAGCTTACCCAACATTTTCTCATACAAATCCTCCAAACTCATTGTAGAATTCAGCGTCTCCGATCCCATCAACTTCCCTAAATCCTTAACACAAAACCCTTCTGCAACCATATCCAACTCCTTTTGATCATTTAAAACCCTATCCATCCTATTCAAACCCTCCCCCACCTCATCATTCATCGCCGATGCACAC
Organism: Populus deltoides; assembly: GCA_015852605.2. Lineage (NCBI taxonomy): Eukaryota > Viridiplantae > Streptophyta > Magnoliopsida > Malpighiales > Salicaceae > Populus > Populus deltoides. The sequence continues at coordinate 1,656,541 of CM027585.2, read as the reverse complement.
TTCAACTCCGGAAACGGCGAATTAGGGCTAAAACACCCGTAGTTTCCTCGAAAATCCGGCCCAATGTTATCAATCCCAATCGATTTCGGGTCAAAACACCTTGAATTAACCCGAAACTGATACGCGCGATACTCATGCGTATGGTACAACAACTCGCCTTGTACTGGCGTGGTAAATAACAAAAATACGCACGGATTCAAATCCTTCTCACCCTTCGCCGCCGTCTTAAGGCGGCTCAAAGATTGCGAAACGCAGAATTCCCTCATCGAAGGGCGGATTGGGGACTTCCTTCTCGCGGAAAACCAGCCGAGGAAATTACTGGTGCTACTGCTACTATTGCTTTGATGAGTTGTTGGGGAGACGAGTCGGTGGAGAGTCACTGAGTCGACTCGGCCGAGCGAGTCGTAGAAGGAGAGAGGGATATTGGGGCAGAAGAAGGAGGTAATCGTAGCGATTACGTTAGAATCGGGGTTTTGGGGAGTGTTGTCGTCGGTGAGGGTAGAAGGGGTGAGATGGGTTACGTGGCCGAATAAGAGACCGTCCACGTCGCCGAGGGAAGTGGTGATGCGGTGCATCAAGGCGGATAATGTGGGGCCTGATATTGTGATCTTTTGGAATGGAAGATCGTCCATGGCGAGAGAGATTGAGAGAGAGAGAGGGCGAGTGAGAGAGAGCGCTAGGTATTGGGAGAGACGAGTGTGTTTTTTTGGTTTGAGGGAGAAGATAAGAAACGGTGTCGTTTTAATGGCTGGGCAATGAATAAATACTGTGTTCGGTTTGAGAAAAAAAGGAGGGAAGGAAAGGAAAGAGAAATTATTAGCTTTTTAATTTTCCTTCCATTATTAATATAGTTATTGAATTCAGCTCGGCGCATGAAATAATAGAAATTTAGAGAGTGATTCAGGTTGAATATTCAATTAAATTAGATAATATATTGATTCAGTAAAGTTTTAATTTATTAAATTTGTTTTTTAATGATTTAACTGATTCAATAAAATTTAATTTTAAAAAATAAAATAATATTTTTTAATTAAAATAATTGATTCAAGATTGATAGGTAATTTGTAAATAAAAGTAGATGGACATCGATCATAAGCATGATTTCTACCTTATATTTTATATTATTTTATGAACAATTCCTAATTTCATAATAAATATTGCAAGAATCAAAGAATCCGTGGACTTCCCTCGTATAGTTAACCTTCCAAAATAAATTGGAAGCCAAAATTAGTCGTTTTTTACTCCTCAAAAAGTACAGGAAAATGCTAGAATTTTGCTTAATCTCCTGTACTTGCCACCGAAGAACTTGTCGGAATCGCTCTAGTTTCAATGCATCAAGCAACTCATCAACACTAATGGTTGGCGAGTCCCTCAGGAGCTCTAAATCACACTCGATGATGGCTTGCTTGCTCATCAGCCATCAAGTAGTGTGGAGGAAGAGAGTGGACAAGGTCATTTGTTGTTATAATTTGTTCTCATGGAAGGAGGAAAACTCTTTTCAATAAAGATAATGATTCTTAAACCAATTTTATTCTCTCTGTGAATTCAAAGAATGTTAACCTTGTTAATTGATGTTGTTATATTTTGTTTTAAGTTAAAATAACATTATTTAAAAGATTTTTTTTTTAAAATAAAAAATATCATTTTGATGTATCTCGGCATGAAAAACATTTTGAAAAATAATCGTAATCATACTTCTAAATATACCCTAAATAAAAGAGAAAAACACACAATTGTGAAATTTGATAATTTTGGTTATTTAAGATTTTTTCTGTTTACTAACAGAATCATGAATTGAAAGAATACATTATTATTATTCCAATAAAAAAAGATTACATTTTTCAAAAGAACTCACTGGCTTGTATATACATAGTAGACAAGAATATAAGAATTAAAGAATTTGGTTACTACCCCCTCCCCTCCCCTATCATAGAGCGCACCACCTTGTAAAGCAGCACAAATAAACTGTAAAAAAACATTATTTCTTGCACGCAAAAAGAATAGGATACTCTTTATTCAGTTGTTGGTGGGACTTCGGCTCCTTCATCAGCACGAGCTGCAGCAGCAGCAGCTAGCTCTGGCTTAATCTCCTCAAGTTGCTGAACAACTTGTTCGGCTTCAGGACGAGCTGCTGGTGTGGGATCAACACAATGCAGAGCTAATTTCAAAGTGTTAAGCAACTCATCATCACCTATAGTTTGTGCATCCCTCATAATCTCTAAATCAAAGACTTCATTAGTCCACTCTTCCTTCACTATTGATGCAACCCATTGTGGCAAATCCATGCCATTCATTGGTTCACCTGGTGATTTCCCAGTCAAAAGCTCTAAAATGATCACCCCGAGGCTGTACACATCAGTCTTCGTGCTGGCGTTCTTGAGTTTTGAGAGCTCTGGTGCTCGATAGCCGAGTGTTCCAGCAGTGGCAATCACATTCGTGTTTGCAGCAGCAGTCATGAGCCTGGAGAGGCCAAAGTCTGCAATGTGTGCATTAGTTTGCTCGTCTAGTAATACGTTGCTTGATGTGAGATTCCCATGAATGATGTTCTCTTGGCTGTGGAGGTGATTTAGTCCGCGCGCAACGCCAATGGCTATGTTCATCCTTGTTGGCCAATTGACAGTGGTTTCAGGCCCACGAGCTGCAAAAGAAAGATTAAGGTAGACAGGAATCGCTCCTGATGGTTAGGAATTTGCATAGCAAGACAAGGCCAGTTATTACTTTTTCTTTAAATTTTTCATTCCAACCTCGGTCTTTAATTCCTTGTCATCAATGTTCCCATGAAGCATAATAGACAGTTCTTGCTCAAAACTCATCTTTTACACCAAAACTGTACCTCACAAGTTCAATACAATCATTAACAACATCTTTTGGCTTTTTAAGATTCATGAAAGCATGATCATAAATTTCCTTTGTTTCAAAACCAAGTGTTTCATGCTACTTTCAGCCTTCTTAATTTTTATTTCATCTTGATTTTAGTTCTCTAAAATGATTCCTAAATCATGAATTAATACAAGCAGTCAAAATGAATCATTAAATGTGCAGATAGTGTAGATGACATAAAAACTTGTAGAATTAACTTACCATGGAGGTAGGATGCAAGGCTCCCTTTATGCATGTAGTCAAAAACAAGAAGCTTCTCTCCTTTGGGACCTAAATAATAAGCCCTTAGTGCTAAGAGATTTGGGTGCCTAATCTTTCCAAGAGCAGCACCCTCAGTCTCAAACTCCCTCTGCCCCTTTGTAGTCTTCTCCCTCAACCTTTTCACCGCAACTTGATTTCCATCCTCTAATGTTGCCTTGTATGCTGTTCCGTAAGTGCTCTTCCCCATTATCTCCGCAGTTGCACACAACAAGTCATCTGCTGTAAACAAAAATGGGCCATCAAAGTGGACTAACTTCCCACCCATTTCACCTCCAGATTCAACTTCAGGACCTGCCGCAGCACCTGTTTTCTCACCTTTCCCTGGGAGCCCCCGCGTAGTAGTTTGGCCACTCTTTTCTTTAGAAGCAGACCTTTTCTTCATCAAACAACAGAGCAGAATGGAACAGAGAAGCAGCAGCACAACTAAGAGGATACCAGCCGCTATGAGGCTGATGTCTTTGGTGCTAAGTTTTCGGTGATGATGTTTCGGTGATCCTTTTGTTGGAGCTGGAAGAATTTCTGGAGGGGGTGAAGGACATGGGGTTGAAATGCTATAGCCACATAGCTGAAGGTTTCCCACAAAGGAGCTTGAATTGAACTTTTTAGCAATAGAAGAGGGAACAGAACCAGAAAGGTTGTTGTAAGAAACATTGAAATAAGTGAGATTGGCTAGGCGAGCAAGAGAAGCTGGAATTTCTCCACTAAAATTATTTTGGGCTAAATCAAGCTGGTTGATGCTAGAAATGTTTCCAATAGAAGCTGGGATAGGGCCTTTGAACTGATTGTTTTTCAGGTTTAGCATTGAGAGGTTATGCAATCTATCAAAACCTTCTGGGATCTGATTGTCGAGACGGTTTCCCTCAAGATTCAGAGAGACTAACGAGGTTAAATTGGAGAAGCTAAATGGAATGCTTCCACTGAAAGCATTGTTTGAAATATCTAGCTTTTGGAGCCTTGAGAGACTCCCCATTTCATAAGTTATGGCTCCAGAAAGCTGATTGTGACTAAGAGAAATCTCTTGAAGTAAAGCCAACTTGCTAAGACTAACAGGAATAGTTCCAGAAATGCGATTATGATCAAGGGTCAAGAACTGAAGGAGAGAAGAATAGTTCCCTTTACTCCCCCAAGAATCTGGGATTGGCCCAGAGAGGTTGTTGTGTTGGATAGCAAGGAATATGAGAGAAGGGGATTGAGTAAGACCAACTGGGATCGACCCCATTAACGAATTAAAGCTCAAATTAAGTCTATATAACTTAGTAGAATTTGTAAGACTTGGAGGAATTGTACCAATGAGTGAATTGTTACTTACATCAAGACTCTGAAGAACAGGACAATTACCAAGTGAGGGAGGAATAGAACCTGAAAGCCGGTTGTTGAAGAGGTAAACCCCTCTAAGATTGTGAAGAAAACCAAGAGAAGAAGGGACAGTACCGCCAAGAACATTGTCATGTAAACTAATCTTCCTGAGTGCTTGAAGCTGACCAATCTTCTCGGAGATTCTGCCACCTAGTCCCTTCCAAGGAAGCTGGATAGCAATAACCTGTCCTTTGACACATTTGATTCCTACCCACCTACCAGAGCAAGCTCCATATCCACTATCATTCCAGCTGCGTAAAAACCCTTTGAAGTCAATCAGTTCATTCTTTATAGCTCGAAGAGATCGATAATCTGATTGGGTGACAGCTACACCGTCCCCTTTTTGGCTCGAAGCAAACTGGGGCAAAAAAACTAGTAGAAACAAGCATAAGTGTGCACACAGAAAGCACTTGTCGCGGGAATGACAAGTATTTTCCATGAACAACTTCAAGAAACAAGAACGTTGAAAGAAATGAAGAGAGTTTCTAAGAGTGTCTGCACTCTCCTCTCTTGAAGAAAGAAAGAGAATAGCGAGGAGAAATTTGGTCCGTGAGGGAGCAATGTGATAGTGGAGGTTAGAGAGGAGATAAGGGGGGGGACAAAAGGAGGGGGAGGGTGTAGTTTCTTCTCTGCTTCCAACGGCTAGTTTTACTTGTATACAATATGTTACTGAACGTTCATGAGCTGCTGAACCAGTCTTCAACCTGAACAGGGACCCTCCTTCAACGGCTATATTTCTTGGTCAGGGAACAACACAACACACATGCTTTCAGTCTCGGTCAAAATTACAATTCCACCACAGTAAACTAGCATCTAGACTCCAGGCAATACGTGGTAGTGTTAATTATTGGCAAATCATGAGACTAGTTTTCTCTGTTCTTCGTACAGGGCTAATCATTAAATTCAAGCTTTTCTATGCACTCAACAGATTGATCTGCTCTCGTCATCGCCAAAAAGCTTGGGCATCACTCTGAACCTCTTGATTGCATTGCATGGATGCTTTTGGACCACAATAGTTCATTGAGATCTTAGTATAATGCGTTTGCCTTTTTCAACTTTAGAAAATAAACAAATCCGCTGCTACAGACCACCACACTGCACTCTCATAAGTTTATTCATGCAGTATTATTATATTTATTTAAAAAATTAAGCCTCCCCACAAAAGCCCAATTAGATGGGGAAAACGTCTGAATTTAATTGTTGAGTATAGAATCCTGAACCGTCTTCCTCCATGTGACGGCAGAGGGCGGAAATTTGGGTCCATCACTTGCAGACAGAGCAATGCAAAAATAGTATCCAACTAAAGATTTATTAGGCCTAAATTACAGTGCAGATGTGGAAGACCAACGATAATAACCCTCCCGAACAACAACCTGTATGCAGACATAGCAATCATGCAAACATGCTGATTTCTAGCTGCATGAGACCTGTAAGCAGACAGCCACTGAACCACAAAAACCTGACCTGCACCTCCCTCAACAATAACCCTAACAGTATGAAGATATGTCAAGTGAGAAGCATCCTAACGTAATGCTATAAAATGAAATCAAATGAACAAAGGGTTCTGGAGGACAGCAAAATTGACACATTCAGCTGCAACAAAGAACATGATGACTTATAAAGAAAAGGTCAAGATCAAGACAGAATATCTTGCATGACCAAAAAAAGGGGGTTGTATGCACCTGAGTTAAATTTTGGCTTAAAAATCATTAGCACAAGGCATAGACACAGCAATGACAAGAACAAACTCATGGAACCAAGACCATGCTCAATTGAGCTTGGGGTGAGTTGCTAGAATTCTCATGCCCATTTAACTCAATAACTTCATTACACACAGTATGGAGAGTATAGCCTAATACGAACACTACTGCTAAAGCAAAAGGAATAAGCAAACATCATCATGCAAGAAGTCCACAAAACGTATCCCTGCTTGACAAAAATCATAATTGGTGGTTCACACAATATGAATCCGTTATAGCCTAAGCACACAGAAGAATAGCACATTTAGATTATCAAAGGTATGCATACTATTTACTTACAATGACTAGTAAAAAGTCCTATATAGATTCTCCAAGAACAGCACTGCTCCTAATTTCTCTGAGCTTGGAACCTCATCACCATTCAAATTAACCACCAATGGCACCGGCATGATGCTGGTCAAGATCATACTGATCTAGACATTGCATTTAGGACCAACTCAATCAATAAATCAAGCATGCCCCCGCAAACTAATCTACATAAGGACATTTAAATCAGAATACACTTCTAAAACACATGAATCAAACGCAAGCAACAAAAAGAAAACCTGTTAAAGGATATCCTGTCCTGTCAAGACAAACAAATTCATTGATGCAAATTCTTTTATGACCGATCAGTTGCAAGAACAAAAGTTATAACAATGTCATGAAAAAGTCTCAGACCCTTCCTTCCTAACAATGACAAAATCAATGTCTAGAAAATTTGATCATGCATGCATTCCAATAACAGGCTACCAACAAAGTTCATCAGCATTCGACTCTTACGAACGAAAACACATAACCAAGACACAGCAATCTCCCAACCACAAAATCAACCCCAAGATCCCATAGATCTGTCCAAATATTTCGAGTATGCGCAATCCAATCACAGTAAAACAAGATAAAGATTCACTAATCATGTAAAATCAAACTAATTACAGCCAATCATATGAATTATATCCTAAAAAGAAAGAGAAACTTGTAGATCCGTTTACAGAATAACAAAACCCAATATGAAAAAAGTACAAAAAATAAAATATAAATCCATACAAATTAGACCAAAATCCATGTAAGATCCGTGTTTATTTCATCTATTAAAAACACGTTAATTGATACCACATCCTCCAGATCTTCAAGCACGGGCGGCAGCCACAATAGGAGCGGCGGAGGCGACAACATTAGAGGCAGCGCCACCGAGGAATGAAGACAAGAACCCATTACTCGCGTTTTCTTGAACATCATCCAAGAAAAGATCCTCAGGAACACGAAAAGCGCCATGAGCACAGACAATCCCCACACCGACCAAAAGCGCCGAGATGATCACTGACCCAACGTTCGTTAGAAAAACCACGAAAACGCTCAGAACGATTAGAATCCCGAGCGTTTCACGGTCACTGAATGTCCGGCCGAAGAGGACCAGAGGCTGATCGGAAGCGCGGAAGAGATACAAGAAAAGCCAGGAGCATAGGAGACCGACGAGGAGGAGGAGGGAGAAGGGGTTAGTAAGGAGGGAGAATGCGAGGATTAGGGAAATGGTGGCGAGGTAATTGATGCGGAAATAGGCGTAGTTTTTGCGGATCCGGGTTGTGGCTTCGGATATGGATTCGGGTTTAGAGAAAGCGGATCGGTCGATTAGTTCGGAAAAGGGGCGGCGTTGGGAGAAGCCGTTGCGGACGGATTCGGTTACGTTGTTAAGGAATGCGCGTAAGGCGTGTGGAGGGAGTGGTGGTTGGGAAGCTGTAGCGGTGGAGGTGGTGGTTGGTTGGGGGTTTGTGATAGGGAGGACTGGCGGAGATTGAGACGACATCGTGTAGATTTTTGTTTTGTTTGAAGGAAGGGAATTTAGGGAGATGACAATGGCCAAGCTTAGAGAGACGATTTAAGGAATGATTTAGCGTAGGGAGTTGAGAGAGAGAGAGAGATTTTATTATTATTAATATTTTTTTTATTTTTTACGGTCAATGTTTACTTTCCTTCTTAATTACGGTTCAGTCACCGACACGGGAGGACCAGCTTCGTCTTGCCTTCCTACCGTCAATTTGACTAATAAAAAGGTTTGACATGCCAGCTTTCTTTGTAGTTCGTTGGTACGTTCCTGTCTCTTCCTTTCTGCTGGAAGGATGATGAAAGCCTAGAAGGGAAGGGTTAAATTTTGGAAGCCCAATGGGGGTTTCAAGTGAGTTTGGGCTTAGCACAAAAAAAGCCCACCTTGACCCAGGGATTAGCGGGATGGTTAAGAAATAAAAAGAAAATAAAAATAAAAATTAAGGATGTTTTTAGCATCTCTTAGCTTGGGAGGTGAAAATAAAAATACGTTTTTTTGATATATTATTTATATTTATTAAATTCGGTTAAACTTGGTGTATGAACTTGATGATCAACATTAAAATATTTTTTTAAAAAATATTTTTATTTTAATAAAAAAATAATTTACTCAAGTTAATCCATAACACCAGTATCACAACTATGATAAAAACAAGCACCTAATTTTTTTAAATAGATTTGTTATTTGTTATTTTGATTTTATTAGATAGACGTAGGTCATGAATCAGCTTATCATTTCATGGCTTCATCCAGCGTAAGTAAACTAGAGTTATGTCACTGCGATCTCACGATAACGTACTTCTGTACATGTTCATAGTTAATTGGATTAAGTCAAAGCACAGGATTTTTTTTCAAATACTGTTGTTCTACAGCTTCAAACAAGAGAAGAAGGGTGCAATTACACGACCAGTATCAGACAACATCATGCGATATCAGATCCAAGATATTTGGTTAGAATATGCTCAGATCATTCATCTTAATTTATCATATGCTAACTTCTCTAGCTCCATTGACAAGTCTTTTACCATCTGGAAGTGAGGATATTGTGCATGGGGGGCTGACAGAATTGATTCTTGGAATTGAGAATGAATGGGCATGCATCAAATTAATGAGCAGCAAAGATGCATGCAAGATTACTTGCTTCAAGCAGGTGCAGAGGCATCTTGAATCACTGTTTTTGATACACGAATGATAATTTGCAAGAATCTGTATCATGCGCCAGATTCGAAAAATTTGTAGCTCTAGTAGCTAGCCACACAGAAGAAAATGATACTAGAGTGCCTTTTATGGAGATGGTTTGAACAATCCAATGTCTGAGTTCTCTTCGTTGCAGGGTTAACAAGATTTATGCTGAACAGTCTGAACAAGAATCAGTAACTAGTTTAGATCATATGAGGATGCAAAGTCTAAATATGCATGTCAAAGAACATCCATTAATGACTAAACAGTTATTTAGGTTAGATTTCAAGCAAAAACATAGTTTTCCCATAGAAGAGGCACAGTTTAAAAGCATTCACGTTCTACATGCCATAACCCTAGACGGAAACAGAAATATCCTACTTAGATGAGGTTTCTACAGCCGCAAAGCACCAAAGACGCGTCTGTCTGAAAGCGTGGTGTCAAGTCTGATAGCAAATCAGGCAAGAAGCTGGATTTAGAAGGTGGAACCATTCCAACCAAGGTGGGAGCGCTGTAAAATAAAGCAAGCATCAAACCATTAGTAGTGGCAGAAAAAACCCATAAAACGGCAGTCGATATCAACAAAATCAGAAAATAAGCTGAATCCTAAGGGAATTCAGCAACTGTTCTCCCAGTTTAAAAACAGTAAGGATTTAATTACATGATCTAGTACTGGTGTAAAGCATGCAAACACTGTGCATAATCTTGGCTTTGATGGGCCTTAAATACACGAAGAATGCAATGATAAGAAAAATGCAGATGACAATGATCATCTTCTGGACAATTAGATGTTGAGATGGCTTGCCTGGACATCATAAAACTTGAGGAAGAACCGGGACTTGGGCACCGACAGCTTTGACAAAAGAATAGTTGAAATTGCAGAACTCAATTTCTTGTTCACATCACTGCTAAGGCCACCGATAGATACCAATTCACCATAAGCTGCTGGCTCCTCAGTTCCTCCAAATGAAATTGGAACCGAGCCCTTCAACACAATCATCACATACTGCAGGATTGCACGCATAAAAATAGTTAAAAGAGACACATCTAGTGGGCAAAGTAGGATATCAATCAATGCAAACATGCAACTTTCTTTTAGGTTGTAAAAACTGAAAACTAACAAAAACATAAAAGCAGAAAAAAAAAATCTAATCAAAGAGACTACTGTTGTAGGTGTAAAGAACATAATTGTCGACGTCCACTATAAAGATAAACAAGCCAAGAACATGCAGCCAGTGATGAAACCCATTTTATCTTTCATAGCCCAACAAGTGATAGTTGAATTAACTATATTATAAGCTACGTACACGAATCACTTCGCCCAGTCGCACTTTGAACATTGGATTTCTCAAGAAACAAGTGATAGTCAAAACCTAAACCTATCCAGGTCAAAATCAAACGATAAACAACCCAATCATATCAAGTGAGTTTAGAACCATAAGCAAACTCAAGCTGCCATGACCGTGCCAAGAACTCAAGTATCCAGGAAAGAAGATTGTAAACAAGCATATAAATACACTCATGGCAAGCACATTTAACAATATCAACAATAACCCACTTAATCATTACAGAAATAAATATATATTTCCAAAACTTTTGAGCATCAAGAAAATATAAAAACACATTAACCAAATCATGAATACCCACTTTAGAACATTTAACAGACTAATTGTTTCAATAATACAAAATCTTTTTCTTGCACAGAGGAACCCACAAAGAAGTTGTGTCAGACCATAAATTTTTATTATTCAATCCACATTTCAGCATTCATGGCTAAAAAAACATGTATTAACAAAAGGGTATTACCAAAATGAGGAGATTGAACTAAACACCCTAAAACCACAAAATAAAATGAAATAAAAAGAAACTTCAAAGAATCTGAGGCAAAAGGAAAAAAAAAAATTCTTACAGACTCAGGTTTCTTGATGATTTTGGCGACTTGAGAGGAGGCTTCGGAGAGGATGGCAGATGTGTTGACGCCATCAAGATTAACGTTCGTCGAAATGTTCAAGCAAGGCATTTTCTCTGTCGATTGTTTCCACTAAGCTCTTGTTCTCTTTCCTGCACATAAAACCCGCCTGCAAATAACTATATAAAAGAAGCCTCACCACGCTGCCTTCTACGGACTGTTCTGGAAGTATAAATTGGTGAAATGACTGAAGGGCCCTTGTTGCCATGATCGTGTGTAGTGTACGTAGAAGTGCTTTTCTAACTCTATTGATGTTCGGTGCTTTTTTTTTAGCTGACCTCCTAATATTAAAATTATTGAAAAGAAAAAATAAATACATTTTTAGTATTAATTTTATTAAAATGAATTTCTTAAACAATCAATATTTTAAAATAAATATGTTGTTAAGTTTACTATTAATTATTTATTAAAAGAAGTTTCGTCGCCTTTAAAAAATATTGTAGCTGAATACATTAAAAACATTATTTACTAAAATAACATGTAATAACGATTTTATCTCTCCATCCAAAAAACTTAATACGGGCTTTTCAAGAGCGTTGAAGTCTTTTTATAAAATCATTAATTATTATTAAATTAATAAATAAGTCTTTTCTCATCTTAATTGTAATATAATACAACCATAATACCTTTAGAAGAAAAAAATTAATATTGGCATCAAGTGCTTTTTTGTATTTTTACATATTTTATCAAATATAAAAAATAATAAACAATTAAAAAGTATAGTGAAATAATCAAAATGCCTTTAAAATTAAAAATTTTAAAACTATAGTTGAGGAGCTTTTTTGTCTTTTCCTGATGGTTTTTTTATTATTATCATATTAGCTCAAGGACAATTGAGTATTTAGATAAATAAAAAGAGAAGCAAAAAAGAACAGGTGCATATACGGCACTAAGAGTCGCCCATGCACTTCCGGTGCCGTGTGGCACCTTTAAGCTTAAAAAAATACCATTATGTCGAGTCATTAGAAGCGATGTCGTGTACTCTTCCATGTGGAGTGAAGCATGTTGATGTTGGTGGTCCAATTTGTCGCTAGTGGGTTTTTCTTTTCTCTCTTCTTCCTAAAAAATTACAACTTGGCTTTCTCTGTTGTTGGTGTTTCAACTTCAGTCTTTATTCTTTTGATTTCTAATTTTTTTTCTTGAGCTTTTTGTAGAAGTTTTATTTGTTTTCAATTTCATACTTCAATTTCAATTTAAAAAATAGTATATTTTTTAATTTGGCCCATATTCTTTTGATTTCTATTTTTTTCCTTGGCCTTTTTTGTAAAAGTTTAATTGGTTTTTAACTTAATCTTTTGATCTAAATTGATGGTATTATGTTTTTCAACTTGATCCTCATTGTTTTGATTTCTGTTTTTTTTTCTTGGCTTGTTGTAATAGTTATTATTATTTTCAATTTCACTCTTCAATAAAAAATTTGTTTATATTTTTATGTCAATTTTGATCTTTATTATTTTGGTTTTTTAGTCTTTTTTCTAAATTAATTTTCTTTTTAATTTCACCCTTCAATCAAATATAAAATTTATTTTGCATTTTAATGTTGATCTTCATTATTTTAAGTTGTTTTTCTGAATCTTTTTGTATAATTGAACTCTTTTTTTCAATTTTATCTTTCAATATTTGATTGATTAAGAATTGAATTTTATGATTTTTTGAAATAGGGTGTTTAAGGTTTAGACCTGAGTTATGAGTTTGAAAAATTAACATGGTTTTTTTATTTAAAAAAAGGTTTTATAAATCTCTTTATTTTTTTATCAGGTTATTCCAATCTCATTATCCAAGCTGTGGGTTTGGTAAGATATCCCGACTTGGTTTGACCCTGATTATCAAGGTTACAAGTTTATTATGCTAACTCGGGTTAACCAAGACTGGTTTTTTGTATATTTATTTTTATCTTATTTTGTTCTTTTGTATTTAATAGGTTGTGATTAGAGATACATTATTTGTCTTCTTTTGAATATTTTTTCTTCATGTTATCCTAATATCCATATACTATTATTTTTTAATTTTTTTTATCTAATTGAAATAACTTGTTCGACGTAGACAAGTATATGACCTAAGTCACACTTTTTTCTTTCTTTTTTAAAATATATTAGCGGTAGCTAAACATCATTTTTTGTGTAAAATAAATAGTTCATCTCCGTAGCGAAACACACGCACTAATGCTAGTATATAACTATGTATCAAATTTATGCTAAAATTCAATATTTATATGAATATTAAACTTATTTTTGAATTGTATATCAGTTATCAATTATTAGATTGTAATTATAAGATACATTATTATAATTAAGTTATCCTAAACCTATCGTAATTTTATCTCGAAGCTGATTAATATGGAAAAATAAAGAAAGTATAATCCACCACAAACTCATCTCATATATATATATATATATATATATATATAAAACAACTAAAAGTTCTCAATGTTTTACTTTATCCTTAGACATAAATTACTATGAATTGAAATAATAAAAAGTTCTTTTTATCATTTTCAAACAAAATCATTTAACTAGCTATTAAAGGTAAAAATAACTTTTTTCATAGGGACATTTATCATTACTATATTGATTAGGGACATATCGGTCATTTAACATTTTAGATGCATAATAAAATTGCTTAAATACTGTTAAAAGCAAAAAAAAAAAAAACTAGGGTGTAGGGGCTTTTTAATCTTTTAACGATTTGATTGCACAGTAAAATGACTACATTTCTCTTAAAAGCAAAAAAATTAAATTGACGTCCAAAGTATTTTTCAGGTTTTTAGTTATAATCAATTTGAATGAGGAGTAATTTAGTTTTTTTAAAATATAAATATAATTAAAAAAGTAAAAGTAATTGGTAAGTGCATTGTATGATGCGTATGCGTCACCTCCCAACGGGCAAACACTGTCTTCTACGACGGCACTAGAAGCTTCATGTTATCCTTTTCCTTGTGGCAAACATGTGTGCACAATGGGGCAATAAATGGGTTCTGATGGATTTATTTTTCTTTTCCTCTCTTTACCTTGGATTTTGCACTTGCTCATTCAAAATTAAATTTGTCATTTTAGTTTGTATTTTGATCACTTGTGGTCCCAATTCTTTTGATTGTTATTTATTTTGTTTTTATTGTTTATTTAAATTGATTTCTTTTTTAATTTTATGTCTCAACATTTCATTTAATTTATTTTTTTTAATCTAATTTTGTCCTCATTATTTTGATTACTATTTTTTCTAATCCTTTTCTACTTTGGGCTAGTTGAGTTAACCCGAGTTGAGTTGGGGTTTTTTTGTGTTTTTTTTTTTAGTTTCATCTTTCATCATTTGGTTTGGTTGAGAGTTGATCTCTATTATTTTATTAAATTTCTTCTGTACAGGGTTATTTCGATCTCATGACTAGGCCTCGAATTTGGTATAACGACATGAGTTAGGTTTTTTTTTGTCTTTTTTTTAAAAAAATTCTTTTGTACTTTAACATTTTCTTTGCTAGTATATGCGGCATTTGACAGTAACTGCCACACTTACCGACAAATTTACAGACGGATATATTCGGTCGGTATTTCATACACTCACCGACAGATTTACCGACGGGACGTAGCCGTCGGTAAATCAAGATATCACCGATGGAATAAAAATCCGTTGGTATATTTCAAGCGGGAATCTTTTTTTTTTTGGTGCCCAAATTCCGTCTGTAAAACCATTGGCAAATGGTTTTTTTGTTTTGCCGACCGTTATAGCCACGGAATGGGAAATCACCGACGAAAGTAAAGCCGACGGACGTAATCCGTTGATGAGGACGTTGGTAAATAAATCACCGACGAACTTCTAATCACACACTGACAGAATATGTCCGTCGGGAAAACTGTGAAATCTTGTAGTGTAATTGGCTTTGTATTTCTTTTATTTTTTCTTTTTATGAGGTTATCATGTCCTCATTCAATTTTTATTTTGTTATTAAATAAAATTATTAACACCTTTTATGAATTTTTAGAGGGTATCTTTTTATAATATTGACAAGTTTTTTTTTTTAATTAGTCATTGGTCTTTTTTTGCTAGTTCATTTTTTTGTTGCTAACTTTTTTCTAATCATATTATTAAATAAAAAAAATTATTGAACTCATTTGAATCAATAACCCGAATCTCATATTTTTCTTGGTCCTTGAGAATATTATTATTTCTTGGACATTCTTTTATATATAAATATATTAGAAACATTTTGACCACGACATATCACGATCCACCTTTCTAGTCAATCCTAATCCATGTATCATTTTATTTCAATTTTAAATATTTGTCTTACATTTCTACTATTTGATTGAAAGAACTTATAAATAAAAACATTGCTATCAATGTGAAGCATTGGAACAAATTTTTTTAATCAATTGGAATTTTTTTTGTGTTTTATTTTGGTTTTCAAATAAAATGTCGCACCCGACATTGCGACGGCCCTAAAAATAATCCTGATTGTGGAAAAAGAACAGATATCTGGCGTATTGTTCTTTTAGGAAAAAATATATTGCTTGAGGAGTCGTCACCTAGTATTATGGTCACTAGGAACCTTAACTGGTCAACAGAGATTCTATGGCTCGGGATTGGTTACGTAAAAGGGAAGATATTATTACCCCTTAAACGTTCTACCTAAGGCAGACTGCATTGCTGATTTTGTCTTAAATTGCTAAATATTTATTAGTTTATGCTATGATGATTTGTTTATAATATTCCTGACTCTAGCGCCAATGAATATTCAAGCTCGAATAATTCCAACTCTGGCGTTGGTAAAAATTCGTAGCTACGAAAAAAAATTAGATCAATATTTTGTATTCCCTACTTTAGCGCTAATGAATAAATAAATAAAAATAAATTTATTTTTACACATGCACATATTTTTTTATTTTTCTAGCTAAATAAAATAAAATAGAACAAATAAAAATAATATAAATTTAAATCGGTATTTTTATCCCTTACTTTGGCGTCAGTGAATAAACCAATAAATTTATATTATTTTTATTAATGCATACACAATTTTTATTTTTATTTTTATTTTTTCTACATTTTATTTTTCTATTTATTCTAATTTTTTTTTTGTTAGGCTGGACCAGCCAACCCGGCCCGGTCAACTGGGCAACATGAAGCACGCGTGAACTAAATCACGCGTGCATGAGCGGAAGGAATTAAAATTAGAATGTACAGTAGGAAGTGAATTAAAATGAAAAGCATGGAAAGAGAAGCTTACTTACCTGGTTCTGGAAACACCGAAGGCAGTAGCAACAATGGTTCTGGTCTCGGTGGCTCTGCTTATGTTCTTCCCTTCTGCTTGTTTTTTCTTGCTCTGTTTTTCTTCGCGCTCGTCCTCTGTCTCCTGGGTTTTTTCCCTCTGTTTTCTTGTTCCCTGTCGTTCGTGGCTTTTTCCTCCGTGGCCTTCTCTGGCTTTTATAAAGCCAGAGGACGACCTCTGTTTCTTTGAGAAGAAACAGGGGAACGATGGTCTGCTACCCTGGTTTCTCTCGGTTTTCCCCTGCTCAGGACGAAGAAGATGGTAATAAAGGCATGATGTGCTGCTGGTTGTGTTTGCCAAAGCCCTGGTTCTGTTTTTTCTTTCCCCGTCCTTTTCGTCTGTCCCTCTCCTGGTCTCTCTCTCTATCTACTCCCTATCTAATCCCCTGTTTATTTTTCTTCGTCCCTGTTCTCTGAGAAGAAACAAGGAAAACAGTTTCTATTCTGGTTCGTCCTCTCTCCCCGTTTTCTGTCGTTCGTGGCTTTTTATTTGTCTCTCCCTCTCAGCCCCTCGGTTCTGCCCCTCCCTTTTTTTTTGTGGCCTTTCGTTCTCTGGCTTTTATAGCCAGAGAACAATTCCGTTTCATCCATTGATTGCAGGTGTAATGGTGGCGGTGGGCGGCTGAACCGTTGAAGAAGATGAACAGTGTCTAGAAACGGCACCGTTTTTGGTGTTTAATGGTTATTTTTATTTTGGCCCTTTCCGTTTTAAAAGTTTTGTAATTAAGCCCCTGGTTTAAACTGTAATTGGCCCCCTGCATTTGCGCGCCATTTTCAATGTAGTCCTTGGATTTTAATTTTCCAATTTTGGCCCCGAACTTTAATATTTCTTCAATTAAGTCCCTGAATAAGTTAATTCTAAGCTCAATTAAGTCTAAAACTTTTCAATTCTCCAATTAAAACCTTGATTTGATTAATTAAACTAGTTCCAAGCTTAATTAAGTTTCAAAACTTGTCAATTCTCCAATCAAACCCTTGATTGGATTAATTAAATCAATTTCAAGCTTAATCAAGTCTCAAAACTTATCAATTCTCCAATCAAACCCTTGACTTGATTAATTAAACTAGTAAAAAATTTAATTAAATCTTTAAACTTTCAATCATGTTGCCCTTAACCCAAATTTTAATTCATTCTTCAATTATTTTTATTTTTACTTGTTTTTCATTATTTTTTCATCATTTTTTCAGTAAATAAATTAATTAAAATAAAAGGTCAAAAATTGGGTTATGACATAAAAAATAAAATAAAATCAATAATAAAAAATTATTTTGGTGTTTTATAAATCAATTCAATGTCTAATGTGATTAACTATAAAATAAAATAGGAGGCGTTTGATAAACTCCTCGTTACAAGGTACTATCCATTAACTTTTTCCTTTAATTTCTATTGTAGTTCTTTTATTTTCAATTTTTTTGAAAAACAAAAATCCAAACTAGTTTTAGCATAATCAAAGCCCAAACCTAATGAAATAATTTTTCTAACTGTTTGAGAACCCAACATCAAGTTCACCGAAACAAACTATTAAAGACAATCTCAAATAAAATCAATGTAAAATAATTAAATTAAAAAAATTAAAAATTATGTGATTGATAAAAAACTAAAAGACAAAAGAAAATAGACAATTAATGAACAAAAGTAAAAATAGTAAAACATCCACGCCTTTTAATTTTTTTAATAATTAATAATAATAATTTTCAATATTATTTTTTTGAAAACAAAACAAAAATTCAAATTATTTTTTTTAAGTAAAATTAAGAGCAAACCCAATGATGTGATGTTTTTCCTTACTCCACGAGAATCCACATTGAGTTCATCAAAACCAATTATCAAAGTTAATCTCGAACAAAATCAATGTCAAGGAAATAAATTGAAAAAAAAAAGTGACCGGAAAAGAAAACCTAAAGGAAGGGGGCAATTTTGTTAATAATAATAATAATAATAATTTGATAATTATATATTGGTCCCCTATTTGTGGGGTTTATATTTTCCTGGCATTATATTTTTGGATTTGTTTCCATATTCTTAGATACAATTTATCTATTACAAGGGAGGAAATATTTATTTAATAAGAAATTAATCAAAGTAGGGAAAGCATGGAATTAATTGAAAGAATGATTCATTTCATGGAGTTGTTCATCAAAGTAGAAACTGAAAGTGATAAGGAAGGAATATCAATAAAGGAAAAGGAAAGAACAGCCAAAAAGAGGTTGATGTTTCCAATCATATGTTTTAAGGTATCCAAGAATGCATTTTTATAGCTAGGCTGAACCTTTGATTATCTCCGATCGAGATAGTGTATAACATAATTTTATTTTGTTATATTAAATTAAATTAAATTATATAGATGATAATTTAATTATATTATATTATATTATAATGATATTGATAATTTAATCATCACTATATCATGAAACCATGATAAAATAGTTTCAATCCTTGATTTTCCGAGGTAAAATATCCCAATTTATTTTCCTTCTTAAATTATTGTTAATGTATTTAGTAATGTGATTTTTTTTTCATTTCATATGCTAGATATTAGAGGTGAGCAAAAAATCAAAAAACTGAATCGTGAAAAAAAACCGATTAAAATTTTTTAAAAAAATTGGTCGGTTCGGTTTTGGTTTTATAAACCTGAAACCGAAAAAACTGAA
The DNA here is from genome assembly GCA_015852605.2 of Populus deltoides. NCBI lineage: Eukaryota > Viridiplantae > Streptophyta > Magnoliopsida > Malpighiales > Salicaceae > Populus > Populus deltoides. The sequence continues at coordinate 1,637,428 of CM027585.2, read as the reverse complement.
TCGAACCAAAACCCCAGAAAAACAAAAAAAAAACTGAGCCAAAACCGAGTCAAACCAAAAAAACTGAGCTAGAACCAAGCCAAACCAGAAAAAACCGATCCAAAACAAAGCTAAAACAGAGCCAAATCGATTTAAACCAGTTTTTATTCAAAAAAACCGAATCAAACTAAAAATAATCCCGTACTGGATCCAACAACAGCTAATATATCTTTCAGTCCTTATTTATGTTTTTTTTTTTTGGAGAAAAACATGTCCTTTTTATTTTAAGTAATTAAGCATGTTATTTCAAATGAAAAAAAAAATCTATCATTATCTAAAAAGAAAGATTTAATGCAAAAAAAAGAAGAAGCATACCGTTGTAGTTGTATAAGAAAAACAAAAGAACAATTGATACGAGAAAACTATATCAAAACTGAAAATAAAAAAATAAAATATATATTTTATTTACATTAAATATTTACGGACTATTTTTTTTATATAAAACTTTGCATATTTAATAGGCTTATATATAATGATTTATAATATAATTTTTAATTTACCATAAAAAACTCAAACCTTAGCATAAAATTATGACATAAACGGATTTTTTTTAATATCCTTTTAATTATTCAATTTAAAGAATTTAATTATAAAATCCCAACACTCATGATTTTTTATTTTATACCTCAAAACCCAAATCTTAACATAATTTCTTAAAGAACAAGCACATAAAAATGACCGAATTGTCATCCCATAAACACCTTCTAATCTAGTTAAACACTCAAAATCAAACCTAATCTAAACAAACTTCAAAGTTTTGATTTAATTTTTTCAACATGATTAACAAGCCAAACCACCCCCATCATATTCTTTCTTTTCCAATAACTTTCTCAATGGTTTTTCTGTTCTTTCTCAAGTTTCAAGAACTGCAACTCGAAGAAAATAAAGTTTAACCACCAAAATGTCGATGTCAAAAAACCACAGGGAGAATCTGAATTTCAAGGACGGAGATGCATGCAATCCACAGTGCATTTGAGTTTGAATCAACAGTGATTTTCACTGTTCAACTACTTTTTTTTTTAATTGTAATTATAATGGTAATGTAATCTTCAAGCAGGTACAGAGGCATATTGGATTTAGAGTTTTTAATACACAAATGATAATTTTCAAGAATCTGTATCATGTCCCAGATTCAAACAATTTGCAGCGCTAGAAGCAACACAGAAGAGATGACACTAAAGTGTGTTTTATGTAGATGGTTTGAACACTCCCATGCCTGAGTTTAAGATCATAAGAGGATGCAAAGTTTAAAAACACAACGCTGAGCATGTCAAAGAGCATCCACTCATGACTAAACGGTTGTTAGGTTTCAAGCAAAACATAGTTTTTCCCATAAAAGGGGCACAGTTTAAAAGCTTTCACGTTCTACATGCCATAACCCTAGACAGAAACAGAAATATCCTACTTAGATTTCTACAACCGCTGAGCACCAAAGACGTGGTGTCAAGTTCGCTAGCAACGCAAGCGAGAAGCTGGATTTAGAAGGTGGAACCATTCCAACCAAAGTGGGAACCCTGCAAAATAAAGCAAGCATCAAACCATTAGTCGTGGCGGAAAAAACAATAAAATGGCAGTCAATATGAACACAATCAGAAAATAAGTTGAATTCTAAGGGAATTCAGTAACTATTTTCACAGTTTTAAACAGTAAGGGTTTATTTACATGATCTAGTACTGGTGCAAAGCATGCAAACACTGTGCATATTCTTGGCTTTGATGGGCCTAAACAAACAGCAAGAATGCAATGATAAGAAATATGCAAATGGCAATGATCATCTTCTTGACAATTAGAAGTTGAGATAGCTTGCCTTGGCATCAAAAAATTTGAGGAAGAACCGTGACTTGGGCACCGACAGCTTTGACTCAAGAATTGTTGCAATTGCAGAACTCAGTTTGTTGTTCACATCACTGTTAAGGCCACCAACAGATACCAGTTCACCATAAGCTGCTGGCTGCTCGGTTCCTCCAAATGAAATTGGAACTGAGCCCTTCAACACAATCATCACATACTGCATGATTGCACGCACAAACGGTTAAAAGACATATCCAGTGGGAAACCATGATAGCAATCAATGCAAACATGCAAATTCCTTTTAGGTTGTAAGAGCTGAAAAATAACACAAACATAAAAGCAGAATTTTTTTTTAATTATGAGACTGAGTTTTGCAGGTGTAGGTGTACAGAACATAATTGTCGTCCACTATAAAGATAAACTAGCAAAGAACATTCAGTGAAAAAATCCATTTCATCTTTCATGGCCAGACAAGTGACATCCAAATTAACTATATTATAAGCTTACACGAATCAATTCAGCCAAATCACTCTTTGACCATTGGAGTTAAGTTCTCAACGAAACTCTTCAAAAGAGAAAACTCCCAGAAAGTGAAAAAAAAAAAAAAGCCATTGCAGACAAAAGCACAACTAGATACTCAAAACCTTAACTTATCCAGTTCAAACTCAAATGATAAACAACCCAATCATATCAAGCGAGTTTAGAACCACCATAAACAAACCCAAGCTGCCATGGACCCCCCAAGAACTCAAGTATCCAGGACAGAAGATTGTAAACAAGCATAAAAATACACTTAAGGCAATCAAATTTAACATCAACAAAAACCCACTTAATCATTACAAAAATGAATATTTCCAAAACTTTTGAGCATCAAGAAAATATAAATACAGTGAACCAATTTTAATACCAGCAGCTAGAATACACACTAACCAAATCACTAAAAACCCACTTGAGAACTTTTAACAGACTAATTGTTTCAATAATACAAAATCTTTTCTTGTACTGAGTAACTCACAAAAAAGTTGTAACAGTCCTTAACATTGCAACAATCAAAAAAACATTAAAGAATCTGAGGCAAAAGGAAAAAATCTTACAGACTCGGGTTTTTTGATGATTTTGGCCACTTGAGAGGAGGCTTCAGAGAGGATGGCAGATATGTTGACGCCATCAAGATTAACGTTCGTTGAAATGTTCAAGCAAGGCATTTTCTCTGTCGACACTTCACAGCACGCACTTGTTTCTCTTTGCTGCACATAAAACCCTCCTACAAATAAAAATAAATAAAAGAAAAAACCGCCTTCTATGGATTGTTCTGGAAATATAAATTGATGAAATGACTGAAGGACCCTTATTGTATAGAAGTGCTTTTTATTTTTTTATTTTTCATTTTTAACTCAATTGGTGTGTGGTGCCCTTCACCTCCTAATATTAAAAATTATTGAAAAACAAAAATTTATGCCCTTGAATATAACTTTAAAACTCAGCCAGTAAATACTACTGGTTATGGTTTAAAATATTTTTTATTTAAAAATATATTAAAATAATATTTTTTTATTTTTTAAAAAATATTTTTAATATAACATATTAAAACAATTTAAATACATTAAAAAAATATTTTTTTAATTTACTGCCGACACAAATTGTGGCATCTACAAGCCTCGTCCAGCAGAAGAGGGGCCTGCTTTGATATTCCATTATAAGCTGTCTGGAATTTTTTAAATTGAATTTAGTTATAGAGTTAAATCAATTTTTGTATTTAAAAACTTTTAAAAATATTAATTTGAATTTCAAATAAAATTCAAGAAAAAAAGAAGATAAAAACACTATAAATCAACTCCTCTACAAATTAACACTCAAAATAATATTTGAAAAATACTCATCATCAACTATTTGCCAATCTATTTATTTTGTTTATTCTTTTTCTATATATTTGAAGCCATAAATATATATATATTTGTTATTTTAAAAAAATTACTTTTAATTGAACTTGAGAGTGGAGGGCTATTTCAGACATTTTAATTGTTTTGCATAATAAAATCCCCAAATTACCCTTAAACTTAAATTTTCTTAAAGTTACAGTCAAGGGTATTTTTCATCATTTAATATAGGGGTTTTTTTTTTTGTAACTGACAAGCTATTTTAAAGGTATTNATANCTTTNANTAAAAATAAAATATTATTTAAAATAAAAATAATTGACATATGGGTGTAGGAGGTGGCCATGCACTTTAAAAGGTGCGTACAACGCCTCTTAGTAGTCAAACATCACATTTAGAAGAGTTATTCAGAGCGTTTTGCCCCCCATTAAGGTGGTGCGGTGTGTGTCAACACCCCCTTCACGGTGGAGCTCTGACAATATTTCTTTTTCTTCCCTTCTTTTCTCTCTCGTCGACTTCTAAAAACACACTAACCTTGGAAAAACTCAAAAAAGCTGTCATTTATTGATTTTATCAAATTTGATAATTAGTCTTTTGATTGTATGGAATTTAATTTATATGTTTTTTAATTTCATCTTTGGCATTTTATTTTTATATCAAATCTAATTCTTATTCTTTTTATTGTTAGTTGTTTTTTTTCTTGTACTTTTCTTGATTGAGATTTTTTTTTTAATTTCATCCCTTAACATTTGATTGCATTTTCTTTTTATATCAATTTTGATTCTCATTCTTTTCAATTCTATTTTTTTGAATTTTTTTTTCAATTTTACCCCTTGTTATTTGGTTGATTGGAAATTTGGCTTCGTGATTTTTTTATATTTGCCTTTTATGGTTCAATCCTACCTTATAACTCGTGTACTTTCTTTTTTAGTAGTTTATTTTGATCTCATGTCTTGGATTACAGATTCGATTAATTTATATTGCTTGACTCATGTCTTTTTTTGGCATTGCTTTTTCTTGTTTTTCCAATTTCACACCTTCAACACTTTGTTTGTCTGAGAATTAACTTTGTGATTTTATTCGATTCGTTTTTTGTAAAGTCATCCTGATCTCACGACTAGATCACAGATTTGGCTTTCTATCTCGGATAGATTCAAGTTGTTTTTTTTTTTAATTTCATCATTCAACATTTAATTTGATGAGAATTGAGATTCATATTTTTTTATTTTATTTTATTTGAGATCATCCCATTCTCATTTAATTTTTTCTTTGGTAAATAATAAGATGATAGGAACCTTTTAAGAACATTAAAAAGATATATTTTCATAATATTGATAAATATTTATTTTTTGCATTAAATCATTGTCAATTTTGTATTGCTTGATTTGTTTCGGTGTTTATTTTTTATGATTATATTATTAAATTAATCAAGCTTATTAAATCTAATTAAGTTAATTACTTAAATTACTCATGTTTGTTTTTTTTTTCCTTCTTTAAAATGCAAATACCGTGTTGACATTTTTATTTTTTTTTATGCTATAAAAATATTTATATATCCCGCGGCGAGCAAGTTATGTACACATATAGACTATTACATTTTGTTTTTTATTTGATGCAATGTATTTTTTCTAAGGTGATTGGCCCCCCATTTACCGAGTAACAGACATATATGCTCCAATTATTGAATATTTCTACTTTTTATATGCGTGGTTAAAAAAATAGGAATAAAAATAAAAATAAAAATTAAATAAAGTTAAATCTTCATTTAAAAAAAGTTCGTTTATTGAATATTTCTACTTTTTTCTATGCATATTGAACCGAAAACGTTAACATTTACAACTTTGTATTCGTTTTTTTCTTTTCAAATACACGTGTTTGTTACAAACACAAGTATAAAATCATAGAAATGTAGAAAATATTGAAGATTTAGAGTTTGTTTCTTACTATGTTTATGATTAATTTTTAAAATATTTTTTATTTGAAAATAAATTAAAATAATATATTTTTATTTTTTAAAATTTATTTTTGATATCAATACATAAAAACAAGCCAAAAACACTATTTAAAAAAATTTAAGCAATTTGTTTTTAAAATTTTTAGCAAACGGTGTTTTAGCTGTAATTCTAAACACGTTTTTAATTAATAAAATTTATAATTTAATTAAGAAGATTTTGTTTGATATAAGATAAGAGGCATCATGAGTTTTAATCTTACCCATTAATATTCCTCTCAAACTAAAAATCAAACTAAAATTTAAGTTGATGGTTAACCTAACCTATACAAATTTTAAAAGATTTTGCATGAGAACATATATTAAAAGATAATATATAATTAATTAATAGAGTTGATCTAACAATTCAAACTTTTGTATTCAAATATTTTTTTTCAAAAGTGCAAATATATAATCTAGCACCACAGGAGTGTTTTGCAATTTTTTAATTTTTTTTAAATTAATTTTTTAAATGTTTTTAAATTGTTTTAATATACTAATATAAAAAATAAAAAAAATTATTTTAATACATTTTTAAATAAAAAATATTTTAAAAATTAACCTATATTCCTACCCCAAACACCCACAAAGAGTCAATTGAGACCACTATTTTAAAACCTCACCGGTAACCTGAGTGATTTAAAATCTAGGTTAAAAGAAATTTTAATAAAAGTAAAAAGAGAGTATAGCTAAAAGAAAATAAGTTTCAACCGTAATAATTAGGCCTAAAGGTAAAATTCAAATCAGGTTTAAAATTAAACCTATGATGGAGGCTTCCTAAAAAAAAGGAAAGTACATGGACTAGCAACATGTTGCTGCCGACACAATTTGCGGCATTGACAAGCCTCACGCAGCACAAAAGCAGCCTCCTTTGAAATCAGACGCAAGATTCCCAATCAGATTTCATCCTTCCAAAAGAAAAGGAAAGGATCATCTCTGGTTTGCACGTCAATTTGTTGAAAGCTAAGTGAATTATTTCTTAAGCAAGCTCACCTCAAATATTCTCGATAAAAATCGCAAAATAATCAGAAAATAATACAACAATAATATATAGATTTCAATCCCAAAAAGAAATCATGTGCCATAGGCACCATAGTACAACACTAATGACGGCCAAATGTCAAGCCGACAAGATATTTCCCCATTAAAAAGGGACTCCACATGAAAATAAAATAAAATCTATTTTATCAAAGCCAAGCTTCTACAAGTGGAGAAGACCTAGACGCATCTTATTGAATAATGTAGGAGACTTTAAGCTTGGGGGCAAGAATGCTGGATTTAGAAGGTGGAACCATTCCATCCAAAGTGGGTACCCTGCAAAATAGAGAACATATCAGCATCATCGATGGTGGCAGCACAAGAACCATATATAAAATTAATGGCTGCTAATATTCTAGCAGGATCAGGAATGAATGCTACGAAATAAGTGTGCATGCCAACAATCCATGTTCTTGACAGTTAAAAGTTGAGATGGCTTGCCTGAGAGTCATAGAATTTAAGGAAGATTCGTGACTTGGGAATGCACAGCTTTGTCTCCAGAATTTCTGCAATTGCAGCACTGAGATTCTTGTTCACCTCAGGGCTAAGACCACCGATGGACACCAACTCACCAAAAGCTGCTGGCTCCTGAGATCCTCCTAATGAAATGGGTATGGATCCCCTCAATACAATCATCACATCCTGCATGAAAACACACATGAAAATGGTTGAGCAAAGGCAGATCCAATCTCCAAAATATGACATCAAAAGACAGCATGAAAATAGCAGAAAGGAAAAAAGATTTGCCCAGAATACAATATGGATTCAAGTGATTTTAATTAAAATCATAAATAAACCCCAAATTCATAAGACTCCACCAAGAAATCAAGCCTGATATATACATCCAAGAAATCTTTATATGTCCATAAATATTGTTTTTCACAACTGAAATAATGAATAAAAATTCACAACATGTTTTTTGAGAAAAAGACAGATCTTATTTCAGACAAAAAAAATAAAATAAAAAAAACACCAGAAAGAGAAGTATTTTAGGATGGTCCAAAAGATCACGAAGGGAATTGAAAACACAAATAATTTAAAGAACTTTAAATAGATTGCTTGAAAATAATAATTAAAAAAAGGGGGCTGAAAACAAGACTTACGGCCTCGGTTTTGCCTGCAATGATCTTGGCAAGTTTAGCGGTGGCTTCAGATTGGATAGCAGAGACATCAACGCCATCAAGGCTGACGTTTGTGGAAATGTTCAAGGCTGGCATCTTCTCTATCAAAAAAAATACAAAATCCCTTTATCTCTTTGCTGTTATGGCTGCCAATCAAAGTAATACAAGCCTCTGTTTCCTGCTTTTATCTTGGTTTTGTTATTCTGTATCCACCATTTATATAGAGGTGCATGGTCATACCTTGTTTGGTCAAAGGGGGCGGTTAGCTGAGATATTATTGGCTCCTAAGAGAGGTAGTCGTTTACAATTCTTCTTGCAACTTTTCCAAGATGGCAGACACTGAGGGTTGCGAGAGTGTTCTAGAGAACAACTTTGGTTTTTATTCAATATCATGTCGCGTCTCTCTCTCTTTTTAATCTACGCCCACCTTACTTCATTTTCTTTTCTTTTTAATTTTCTTTTTTTTGACAAGTCATTTTATGTGCGGTAGACAACTTGTAGTATCATGCATAATTTAGAGTTTTTTAACCCTAAAATCCTATTTCTAATTTGTTTTCATATAAAAATAGTCTCTAATATTTCTAAAAATAAAAATTAAACGAAAAAAACTTTAAGGATTCTATTCTAATTTCTGTGACATAGTTAGTGAATAATACCACCTTTATTGAATTTTACTCGAAAAAACAAACCAATTACCATCAAAATCATCTATTTTTGTAGCAATAATGAATAATTTATTTAATTACTTTACTCCACTTCGTTTTTTAATTTCTCTTTTTTTTATTATATATATAGGAGGATTATGTACTTCCCTTTTAAAAACTCGTGGCTTGTAAAAATAGCCTTGAGGGAAAATAATTTTTTTATTGAACTAAATTATATTAAATTTTAAAATTATTATCAATTTTTTTAAAAAAAACCCTTTAAAAAAAAAATCAATTCTCTGAGTAAGAATTGTAAATGTTAATTAGGTAAAAAAGAAGAAGCTATATTTTCATTATTTTTAAGAAGTGGATTTTTTTCACCCATTAGTATTAAATTATATATTTCTCAATTTTTTAGGAACGGACGGGTTGGATATTGACTTTTCAAGCCAACTTGATGAAGACATGGCTCCACTTATAAATGAAGACAATATGCTTGAAGCCCCTTTTGTATTGGGATTTAATTCACTTGATGAAGCATATGCCTTTTTCATTTTGTAATATTATATATATGATTGTTTTTTAAAATATTTTTTATATTAAAATAATATTTTTTTATTTTAAAAAAATTATTTTTAAAATCAACGTATCAAAATAATCCAAAATATATATAAAAAATAATTTTTAATAAAAAAATTAAAATTTTAAAAACACGGGTACAATCGCATTTCCAAACGCTATGATTTAATTTGGCACTTCAAAGTTTGCTAATTGTCACTCAAAAATATCTACTGAATTTTTTGGTGCAAATCTTGCAATTCCAAGAGTTTATTTTTTTTAATATAAAGTGTAGATTTTGTTTATGACATTTTTGAGAAAATATTCCGAAAATGATTGGACAAGTCTTGGAGGGAAGAATAATTTGAGTATAGTTTTTGGAGAAAAATTTGCAAGCAATTGGTGCCTACTTTCATGAAAAAGAAAATCTTCGGAGCTACGTCCACGATTCATTGATCGAAAAATATAAATTCTCATTTTTTGGGATAAACATGTGTTAAAAAAGAAAACATCTAAGAAATTATGTAGCAACGCGGTGCAAACCGCGTTTCTAAAAAAATTATTTTTTTGATTAAAATTTAATATAATTTATATGTTTTGGATCGTTTTGATGTGTTGATGTCAAAAATAATTTTTTAAAAATAAAAAAGTATCATTGACATATATTTCGGCACGAAAAATTATTTGAAAAATAATTATTACCACACTACCAAACACATAAATAGTTTCCAGAAAAGCTGGAAAGAGAAAAGAAAGTCTTTCCTCGTGATTTTAATGTGGCATGGGAATCCATCTTTGAAGTCTCCATAACCTTTTCGAAAAACAGTTGTTAGGTGTGTCAAGTGTGTTTGTTTTCGTGGCGTAGTTGATTTTTTTTTAAAATATTTATTTATATTTTAAAATAATTTTTTAATATTTTTTTATTGTTTTAATAAGATGATGTCAAAAATTAATTTTAACAAATAAAAAATATTATTTTAATATATTTTTAAATAAAAAATACTTTAAAAAACAATATAAAAAAACACTGTTAAAATACTTTAAGAGATTCAACCAAAAGAAAACACAGTGACATAACTTTGTTTAGAGTTTGGGATTTTGCATTTAAAGATCTGGTGGACCTAAATTGGTTATTTCTCCAATAAGTTCACCTCCAACTTGCCCAATGGGTTTTACTCGGAAAACCCACCACCTATAATCAAGCCTTGCCTGGATTTCAATTTAAACAAAAGATGAAATTGGCTAGTCTAAATTCGATTAACATGAAAAGTTAACTATGATTCTGTTAATCTAATCCATATTTTAGTATTTTTATTTTAAAATAAAAAAATATTATATTAATAAAATATAATTAACTCGAGTTAATTTACTTAACCGTTTGGAATCCAACCCTTTTTTGGTCGGATTTCAAATCTGTTACATTAATAAAAACTAATAAAAGTCGAAGGGCAGGCACTACCTATATTAACAGTGAAACTCCTGCCATTTTTTTTTTAATATTTTTTTCAATTGCATTTTTTAACTATTTAATTATATAAAATTAAGTTTTAAATTAAAATATGGAGAAAATACCTCACCTTAAATTCACAATAATTTTTATTTTAGTTCAAAAATTTATTTTATTTATTTTTCTGTTATTGACTTGGAGAGAGATAAGAGAAAATTATGAAAAAAAAAAATTAATTATCATAATACCAATAATAAAAATGATTAAATTTAATGTCTACTAGTTCTATTCAATGAAAAAAAGTTTGATTGTGGTGAGTATTAAGTTTTGTTTGTATTTTTTATGTTCAATTGATTTTGGTTTTTTTTAATGATTTTAAAGTTAATATGTGAACTAAAAAGATTTTCATGGTATTTATTAGATATTTTAAGATGAAAAATAGTTGGAAATTAATTATCAACCGAAAATTTATATTTCACAATTTTCCAACCACCAAATAAAAGCCGAATTTTAAGCTGTCGTCTGCGACAAGTCGCCTCATTTATTTTTATAAAAAAAAAATTACACAAGTTCAAAAAATACTTGGCCCAACCTGTAGCGCTGCAAAAGAAGTAAAATAGTAATAACCAAAATAAATGTCACGAAGACTCAAACCTGCTTCACCAAAGAAAGCAACTACATATACATCCAATCGTTAGGCTACACCTGTTATATAAACACCCTTTCATTACTAGTAAAAGAAAAATCGATTTTGGCTAATTAGCTAAAAACAATACAATTTCTCATAAAGCAAGACCAAAGCACTCCAAAGAACATTGCTCATAAGCTGACAATGGTTCAATAACAGCAGATATTCACTCCCAGATCATGTGCCGGGAGCACCATGATGCTTATGAGGATGGATATCTGTAGATTCTGTACAGCTTAACAAGGCAAAGTTTCTGTAATAACAGAACACCAAGGGGCGCATATCTTATTGGATCTCTGACATTAATTCGAAGACAACAAAGAACGAAGCTGGATTTAGAAGGTGGAACCATTCCACCCAAAGTGGGTGCCCTGCAAAATAAAGCACATATCAGTATCATTGATGGTGGCAACAAGAACCACACAAAATGGCTGCTAATGAGGACACAATCTGAGAAATAAGTATAGGTTGAAGTGTTGAACCCTAAGGCACGTTTAATTTAACTTAATAACTATGCTCACAGTTTAAAGGAAAAAAAAGGATTAATTTACAGGATTTGATGCAGATATCAAGCATGCAAACATCATGCATATTCTTGGCTATGAAAGGCCTAAACAAACAGAATAGAATAAAAATAGAATCATAGAATTTAAGGAAGAGCCGTGGCAATTATCCACGTTCTCGATGACAATTAAGAGTTGAGATGGCTTGCCTGAGAATCATAGAATTTAAGGAAGAGCCGTGACTTGGGTACTGACAACTTCTTCTCCAGAATTGATGCAACTACAGAGCTCAGAGTCTTGTTCACATCAGGGCTAAGGCCACCAATAGATACCAACTCCCCATAAGCTGCTGGCTCCTCAGTTCCTCCTAATGAGATTGGAATTGATCCCTTCAATACAATCATCACATACTGCAAGACAACAAACATAAATTAGTCAAGAACGCACATTCCATAGCTAGAATTCACCAAACAAATTAATAACTGACAAGAAAAACTCATGAGTATCTGGCCCAGGTATTGTTTACAATGGCTTGTATTCTAACAAAGCACGGAAAGGAGGTTGGAAGTCGAGGTGTAAAGAACATAATTCTTGTCCAATGTATTGATAAGTGAGTAAAGAAATCACTGTAATCTAGCAAAATCTATTTCAATTTTCTAATGGTACAGGCCATAGTAAACACCATCACAACTCAGGCGAACATAACCATAGCTATCCATATCAGAATTGAATAATCCAGATCCCAGTGCTGTGGATTCTTCATCAAGTGATGTTAGATTCATAAAAAAAAATAAAAAACCAAACTTCTAAGATCCAACCAAGACACCAACCAAATTTTAAGTGATCAGAAAAACTAACAATCCTACCAGACAACACCTGCCAGACAAATTTTTCAGATCAAATATAAAACAACACTTACTTTCTCAGGTTTGCCGATAACCTTGGCAACTTCAGAGGTTGCTTCTGAGAGGATGGAGGAGGTGTCAACTCCATCAAGGCTGACGTTCGTGGAGATGATCAAAGCAGGCATCTTCACTCTCTATGTATATAAAAGTTTTTCTCTGTTTTTGGTGTCTCTCTTTGCTATAATTGTTACAGCTGCCAATAAAATAAAGAGGGGAAAGCTTACCAAACTTCATTGTATCTTGGCTTTTCCGTATCCACCATTTATAAATGGCAAAGGAAATGCTAGTTACCATACAGCCCTTAGTTGAGTGGCTGTATATTATTGTGGAAAAAAATAAAAAAAAAATGGCTACGCATTTTGGTCAATTTGATGTTGCTGGGCGGGGACCACAGCATTCCCACCTTGTCCGAATAATTTTGAGTTCAGACATCAATGTTAGAAAACAATAAAAGAAGAGAAAAAAGAAAAATTCTCTTTTGATTTCACAATTCATGGACTTTTTGGCATCGGATTCACCGAGACTCTCAAGTTCCATGTGTTGAATTCATGAATTGAACTTTGAGGGTTAACCTCGTAGTTAAAAATTATGGTTTCTTATTTTATTATTTTTATTAAAAATATCATTTTAAAAATTTATTAAATTTATCTATATGTATTATATTGACATAGATATATATTTTTAAAATTAATTGAGAAAAATATATTTTTGATTAATATATAGATCATTCTGATAATATCTCTTACTATGAAATAAAAAGTTTATGAATTCAAGATTTCTTGATTCAATGGTATTATTGAATATATTTGATTGTTTCGCTTTAAATAAAAGTTTTGAGATTTATTTATTTAGTTTTCAAGATTTTAATCCAAATTGGCATTGGCTTTATATTTTTTTCAGGTGACATCATATATAGTCAATTTAAAAGAAAATTTGTATTTTGAAGTAGTAAATTTAGTGATTTTATCCGAGGAAGTGTCCTGCTATTGTATTAGTCAAATTTAAAAGATAAAAATGGTTATGAGATTTCATGATATGACCACTATTTTTATCCTTGCTCTTTATTGAGCTTCTTAGCCTTTCTTTTAATCGTTGGTGTTCTTAGAGAAGAGCTTGTAAGAGAAGGCTGTGTTTGTTTTTTATTAGTTTTTGTCCTTGTTATGAAATAAACACAGTAAGATATTTAATAATAAATCAAATTGTGTTTTTCACTATAGGTTTGCTAAAAAATTAAATTTGAAATTTAATTTCTGTGCAGTAGTTTTTATATATTTTTTTAATTGAGTTTTGTAAAATTTTATTTATTTTTGTATTTCAAAAACGCTTTTGAAAAAATTTAAAATTTTTTTATTTTAAATTAATATATTTTTAGTGTTTTCAAATCATTTTAATGTGTTGATATAAAAAATAATAAAAAAAAAACACACTCTAAATCAATAGAGTCAATTTATTGATTTAGGGTTGATGAAAATTCATGTAATGGGTGTTGTTTTTTTTTGCGATTTTTATTTTCTTTCCTCTAGATTTTTTCCACCATGTATCACGCTGCATCTTCTACTGTTGTTCACTGCCTTTCCTCTATTGTCTCAGGCAGTCGTGTTTGGTGGCTTCATTTGTGATGTACGTTGAAACATTTTATTTCTATGTTGATTAATTCTGTTTACTTGATGTCCATTTTGAGTGATTTCGGTTTCTTTCCTATGTAACTTTGTGTTAGTTGTTTGAAAATTAAATAAATTTTAATCCGACTATTAGATTGAGTTGAAAATTTACTAGAAGTTTTTAAAGGTTCTGTTTTATATACGGTTAAAATTTAAAGTCAATTGATTATTGAGAAGGTCTTGAAATAAAATCCAGAAAATATTGTGAGGGAATTGCATTATTTTTCTAATTGATTTATAATTTTTTTTCTATTTGGACTAGTATTCTTTTATTATTTTTCCAGACTTGTTTAAAAAGTCTTTTTACCTATTATAAACAGAGTTATTTAGTTTTTATTTAATTTTTTTATAGATTTTGATTTCAAAATAATATTGCTTATGTGTGAGAGATATTTTTGTATTTTTTGGTCATTTAAAGAATTTATTTAACTTATCGAAGAATAACTATCTTTATAGTGTTTTCCTTATACTTTCCATTCATAAATTGATATTAATTGGGTGGGGGTTCATTGCAATAATATTGATGTTTTGATTCAAGTAATCTATGTGTTACACTCCTATCAAACCTGACTCTTTAGCTTTTCGGGATTTATCTTTCTTGCATGTGGGTTGCGTAAACATGTAATTACGAGGTTTGAATTAATTGGTATAAGAGCTTGACTCCTCTTATCAGATTATATCCTTTTGCGTGTTGAAACTCATTATTTCCAGTCTTCATCTATTCCTTTTGAATTGTGGCAATAACTACACTTACAAAAAAAAAAGTGTCGTTTTGTTTTGTTAGTGTCTTTCCATATATCAATAACAAAAAAACTAAGAAAAAAGAAAGTCGTTTAAACAAAGACATTATTGATATTATTGTAGAAATTACAACAAAGTGAAATTGGATAAAACCACATTGAAATTATTTGAAAATTTATATTCTGGTTATTTAGAGTCTAATGGCACTATAATAAAATTTGAAATCAATTGGACATCATTTGGTTGAGATTCCAGATTCAAGTTTAGTTTGCATAAAACATGTTTGATTTGTATCAACTATTGAAACTTGCTTTGCTATTGTTGAAATTGATTTATGCAGTATACTAAAGTATTTTTTTGGGATATTTGGGTGTCAATCAAGTCATTTTCATAATATTTACTTTTGATTTTTTTTTCATGTCTTAAAAACATTCATATTTCATACAAATTCGCTTGCTACTCGTGAAATTGTAATTGTAGTTTTGTCTTTGCTTATTTTCATATATTTCTTGCTTCTTGAGTCAATTATATTTATTTGGATTGCGCTACTAAGCTGTTCTCTTTGGTTGTGTTAATTTCGGTTTTGTAAGAGCAAAAAAAAAGGTGATATGAGAGGAAAAAGACGTAGCAAAAATATTATAGTGAAAAACCTATAATTTATTTGAAACATAAGAGGTGTGAGGATATTTTTTATACTTACAACCTTTTTACATATTCAAAATGTCTGAAGAAAAGAAAGATACACCACCTTTTACGGAGAATAACAACCTGAAACTTCAGATTTAAAGTCCAGAGATGTTAAAGAGGTTTAACTTGATGGTTAGTAATGTGCAAAAGAGGTTGGATAGGGTAAAGAGGCGAGATAACAATAATAATGGATACAGAAATAGGGTTGATCAGAGGAGTAACCATGATAGGAGACTTGAATGACATGTAAACCATAACTTGGATGATTTTAAGGAAGGGGATGATGTTGTGGGAGATGGTGATTTTGAGCATGAGATCGTAGGTCATGGGGATGATTTTGGATAGCCTAAAGGCTGAAGGGATGATGACTTTAGACATAGGGGCCAATTTAGCCATATAAGGGATTTTGGAAACTATGAAAACTGTGACGATAAGGATGGTGATGTGGATTCTATTAAACTGAAAATTCTTAGTTTTCAAGGTAAAAATAATCTCAAAGCTTATTTAGAGTGAGAAAAGAAGATGGATTAGTTTTTTTATTGCTATAGTTATTCTGAGTAGAAAAAAAAAGAAATTTATGGTGATTGAATTTGTTGATTACATGATTGTTTATTGGGATCAGATTGTGACTTCTAGGAGGAGGAATAAAGAAAGATCTATTAATACATGAGATGATATAAAGGCTTTAATGAGAAAACGATTTATTCCTAATCATTATCACATGAAACTTTATCAGAAACTATAAGGTTTAAGTTAGGATTCTAAGTTTGTGGAAGATTACCATAAAAAAATAGAGATAATGATGATTCAGGCTAATGTAGTACATAATACGGAGGTCACTATAACTAGGTTTCTTAAAGGGTAGGATATGGATATTGCTAATGTAGTAGAGTTACAATATTAGATGGAGTCAGAGGACATGATTCATATGTTAATGAAGGTGGATAGACAACTTAAAAGGAGGGGTAGCTCATGACCACAGTTCCATTCAGCTTCATCTTCCTATAGGCTGAATGTGAAGAGAGAGGGGGTTTCCCAATATAAGACTTTTGTGAATGCTAAGGTTGAACCATCTAAGGCAAAAAAAAGACTCCTATAGATACTAAAGGTAAACCTAAAACTCAGCCTACTCGTAATCGTGATATAAAATATTTTAGATTCTTAGGGGTTAAACACATTGATTCTCAATGTCCAAAAAAGAGAGTTATGATTTTAAAAGACCATAAGAAGATAGAGTCTAGAAGTGATAAATCTGATGATGATGAGGTGCCACCTTTGGAGGATTGTAGTGATGTTGAGATTGCATACTCGGTTGAGAGGGAGGCCTTGATTATTAGGTGTGTGCTTGCTATACAAGTTAAAGAAGATGTTGATAAGCAAAGAGAGAATATCTTCTATACACGATGTTACATCCAAAACAAGGTATGTAGTATGATAATTGATGGAGACAGTTGTGCCAATATAGCTAATACTACTCTTGTTAGGATGTTGAATTTGAGTATTATAAAGCATTATAAACCTTATAAAATACAATAGCTGAATGAATATGGTGAAGTGAAAGTAACTAAGTAGGTCTTGATTTTTTTGTTGTTGGGAGATATACTAATTAGATGCTATATGATGTGATTCCTATGCATGCCAATCATCTATTTTTGGGGGTATCCATGACAGTTTGACAGGAAGGCTATCCACGATAGCTTTATAAATAGGTATAAAATTATAAAAGATAGTAAAACCATCACCCATGTACTTTTATCTCCAAAGCAAGTGTATGATGATCAAATAAAGTTGAGAAGAGAAAGTGAGGCCAAAGAGAGTGAAAACTTAAGTAAGAAACATGGTGAGAGAAGAAACTTAGATTCGTCCACTAATCAAAACTTAATGAATTTGGTCGAGAGTGGAGGTAAGAAAAGAAAAGAGAAGCAAATAAGTGTGTGAAGTTCGAACTGTATGAAAAAATTAAAGAAACCACATTTTTATACAAGAAAGGGTGAGATTAAATATGTTTTTTTTATACTAACAAGCCAATTATTGTACTTGTGCATAAGAAGGTTTATTTTAATAATAACAATCTTGATTATGTTGTTTCTAGTATGGCTATTTCTTTGTTGCAAGAATTTGATGATGTCTTTTCCGAAAATATTCCTAATGGTTTACCACCATTAAGAGGAATAAAACATCAAATATTCTAACCATGGTTGTTGCTAGTCAAATCTTTAGTGACTTGCTTGTTAAGTTTGACATGAATGATATATATGCACCGGCTTCGGCTTGTCTCGAGGGTGAGTGTTGATATGAATTGAGTTTTCCTGTAAAATATGAATTAATGGTAAATCATTTTTTTTTCTATTTTCTGTTCTTAGTTTATTCTTCTTCTTTGTTATTATATTTCTTATTCTCGATCTTTAAATAACAGTGGATTCTTCATCATGATGTTAGGTTCATAAAATAAAAACTTGGACCAAGGTCCAACCAAGAAATCAAGTCTGATTTAACCTAAATATTCAAGAACTCTATGTGGCCACACGTTAATATTTTCCACTATAAAAACAATAAACAGAAGAAAAGAATAAATATACACAACAACTCTAGAGAAGAAGACAGATATTTATTTTAGGTGATCAGTAAAACTAACAAACCTGCACAAATTTTTCAAACGGTCCAAATTCTTGATGTCTTGAAAGAACCTCAAAGAGAAAAAAAAAGATAACCCACAACAGTTAAATACTATGATTAAAAATACGAAGAACATTAGATAAAAAAACTAAAACGTTGGGTTGAGTACTGTGGAACCGACATGTTCATACACATACAAAACACTATGGATAGTACTGAGTATTTTTCTTCTCGCACCTTCCCTTCAGTCTAATTGGCCTAATTGCCTTTTGAATGGGCGTGCTGAACGAAAACATCGCCACATCATGGAAACTCTTCGTGCCTTGCTTCTCTCCCTATCTAAGGTAAGGTTAGGCGGGAAGCTTCATCAGGGCTAATATGGCATCTTTCTTCTGTCATTGTAATCCGGTTCAAGAAAGCAGGAAATCCAGTAATTTTTTGATAACTCATTTTGATCCTCAAAGTTTTATTTTGGGTGATTTGATTTTAATTGAAGACCACTTGACTTCGATTTCTTAAGCACGGGTGGAATTGAAAGAATAGAAACTGAAATTAAAAAGGCACCAAATATAGGCGTGCCAGGGATTATGTGCAAAATACACTTAAGTTTGTAAAAGTTAAAAATAATGCAAGTTTTACAATTTATATCCCTTAAAATTTAAACAAAATCAATTTTGGTATAAAATTTATTTATATTATTTTTCAATTCATGGTTAGAAAAAGGAGAGACTTCGAGTCATTGGATTTTGGTGATGAGAGAAAAAGTCATCATTCAAGTCATTTCTAGCTATCAAAATGAAATTTTTTGATATCCTTGAGTTACATGAGATGAGAGAGGCTTGATAATAGTTGTTTAGACCCATAATGTTGCTTGAAAAAAAAAGATCTAAGTCGAGGAAGACAAATCTAACCTAGTTTGATTTCATATTTTTGAACTCTTTTTTTAAATTAGTTTGTAGGTGTTTCAAGAGTGTTAATGAGGTGATTTGGGATGAAATATCTTGAAAATTGGACTTTTTTAGACAAAAGAGATGTTACCCTGATTTTCTGGCCATTATAGTGGTGATAAGAATTTAGGCTTCCAGGTGACACATCGTTTTCCATCACTGTTGCGATGTCGCGGTTGCACAAATTAATTACCCTAGCTTCAAATACAACACACAAGATAGTATAGAGCAAGCAAGGGGTCGATCCCACGAGGAAGTTCAAGTTAGATTTTTATGCTAGATGATATGCAATTTGGGGGGGGTTTGGACGTTATCTAGGCTAAAGTAAAAGAAAACAGAAAACTATCAAACGAAATTTAATAAAATCAGAAAATTATCAAGAGAACAAACCTTGGTCACAAGCACACATCTACCAACAGAAATCAGAACTGATCATGGAAACGAAACATCAATTTATATTCTGAATATTTATCTCTTCTTAACATTGGTTAGGTAACGGATCCGTCGTATAACTAACCCTAACCATTAAACAACCACAGTGTCCGCACTAGTAATTTAATTTAATGACAGCCTTAAGAACTAGATAAGTTGATTAATCAAGAAAACATAATCGTCCGATCTATGTTTGATTTGATTGAATGTTCTCCCTAAGATTAATAACGTAGATCCACCACAATTATTAAACTCAGTTGCTTCACAAGTTCATATACCACAACTCCGGTTTTGATATCAAACTTAGCAATAGATTGTCTACAATAATAACTTAGAGTCCGCTCTAGCAATTAAAATAAACAATCATAGGAAAAATAAGCATAGGAGAACAAACATATTCATCATATAAACTGAAAAGAAAAGGTAAAATAAATCTCACAGTTCTTGAAATCCGAAGGTTTCCGTTTCCTTGCAACCAAGAAAAAGTGTTTAGCCTTGCATATTTGTTGAACAACTAATCAAAAAGAAGGAAGAATGCATAATTTAGGGTTTTTTAGAGGAAGGGGGCGTTTTTCTCTTCTTGGCTGGCTGCCCCCCTTCTCTTCTCTCATTCTTTTTATATCTTAGGAAACCCTAGTCTCTATTTTACAAAATAGTCCTCCATTAAGTAGACTGTTTACATTTAAGTACTTCAATAACTATTTTCCTAAAAAAAAAGAAATAGACTTCCATGAAATCTTCAATATTTGACTTAGAGGAGCTAAATTGCTGAAATAAAAACTTGGATATCGGTTTAGATGCTTCGGAACGTAATTTGGACTCATTTCTTCACGAAACCTGTTTGCTGGCAGAATTCAGATGTCATCTTTGAAAAATCATATCTCCCTCATATGACATCGTTTTTGGCTGAAATTTGGAGAGTTTATAGAAATTTGAGTCATGAATCTAAAAAAATTGAGTTTGAATCAATTAGACTTCTGTAGCTCCAGATATTCAAGTTGGAATAGCCGAAGGTCAACACTGGCAGATTGCGAGATTTGAATTTGAAGGTTGCGATTTCCATGCTCTTCCTTATTTTATTTTCTTGCCTTAAATTTCCAGAAAGGTATGGATGTTAGCTTTTTAATGCCACTGGAATCACTTCATTTCAATCTCCAGAGCTCACGCTCTGCACAAAACATCGACTGAAGGTCAAATCTGCCAATTATCTCCAACTTACTCCTTTTTGCATCTTTCATCTAAAAGTGCCTTCAAAACATAAAACAAAGAATATCAAGGTATTTTATATATAAAACATAGGCAAAACACTAGTTAAATGTGGGTGAAACTATTGAATAATATGGTTGCATCAATCACCCACGTATCATTTATATTTTTTTTTTATCTTTTATTTAGATGAATTTACTTTGTAAAGTAAAAATATTTTTTTCAGATAATATTTTTCATATGTATAACCTTGCATAATTTTTTTTTCCTTTTATTTTATTCAATTAATTTAATGCGTGTCTATTTCTATTATAGTTTGATTAAATAAAAAATATTTGAATAAACAAGATTTAGCAAACACAATAGAGTAAATATTCTGTTTTTCAAGATTAAATATGTTGATCTATATTTGTCTCTTATTTTTTAACTTTATTTTTGGTTATCATTAATAATTTTTTTTTTATTTTTTTATTATTACATATAATTCTTAATTTATTTAATTAAACGTTTGAATTGGATAAGTTTTTTGATTTAAACTTTCTCATGTTTATTGATATCCTTGGCAACTTCAGAGGTTGCTTCGGGTGAGGATGGAGGAGTTGTAACTCTTTCAAGGCTTACGTTTGTGGAGATGATCAAAGCAGGCACCTTCTCCTCTCCCTATATATTTGCTGACAAAATTTTCTCTATGCTGCTGCCACTAATATAGCTGCCAATAACGTAAAAAGGGAAAGACACTTGCCAAACTTCTATCCCGATTTGTCTGTATCCACCATTTATAAAAGGAAAAAAGGAAATGTTAGTTACCAAATAAATTATTAAATATAATTTTAATTAATACATAGATTATTCTGATATTAATTTCTTTTTTTTTGAGAAGAAATTAATAAAACTACTATTCTTGTTATTTGTACTCTAGAATACTAATATTCAAACGTACCATCTTATTTTTATTATAGAGAAAATCACTCTTATCCTTACAAGTGAAAATTAAGAAAGAGAAGACAAGGAAAAGAAAATACAATCTTAACATGATTGACAAACTAGAAAACATCTTAATAGTTAGAAATCAACTTCTATGCAGGGAGTCTTCAAGTTTTGACCTTTGTATTGCCACCTCGCAAAATAATTCTTCACCAACGACCATTCATACTTCCCTGTGTTCATAGCGCATCCAAGAATCACTCCAATTACCACTCCACTTGCATAACCTATCACCACCACCTTCCAACCAAATTCAAGTGGATATCCCGAGCCCTCATCTTCTTTTGCTGCTGGCAGCGAGTCCTCATCATTTCCACATTTTTTTGACAACGGCTCCCCACACAATCCTGGATTCGCATCAAATGAAGTGTTGTCAAATGCTCCGAATTGGTTTCCTCGTGGTATCGGACCTGAGAGAAAATTGTGAGACACATTAAAGACCTCGAGGAAGGTGAGCTGTACAAGTTGGACAGGAATCTCTCCCGAGAGTTTGTTCTGAGAAAGGTCCAAAGCTTCAAGCTCTTTCAAGTTGGACAAGGATGCAGGGATGCCACCACTGAGAAAGTTGTTGGAGAGATTGAGCAAATGAAGTGCTTTGAGATCTCCGAGGGCCTCTGGAATTCCTCCTTCAAAACCATTGCTTGAGAGATCGATAGCAGTGAGACTATCTTGGATCTTCTCATATAATCTCATCACACCTTTGTTTGTTATTGTCATTGAGAATTGATAATCAAATATCATTGGATAGTCAGATATTCGGAAACTTATCTCTACTTGCATGTAAATCAAGTGTTCCTTGTGGACTGTTTTCATGGCAGTCCAATTTCGGAGATATTCGAGCGGCAACTTACCCTTAAAACTGTTGTTGGAGAGGTCAACAATCTGTAACCTCGGAAACCCAACGTTGGTTTTAGGTTTCCCAATCACACCATGGAGCCCATTAGATCTGAGTATCAGAACCCTCAAATCAGGAAGAACACCCAACCAAGAAGGAAAGACATCATTTATGTTATTTTGTTCAAGATTGAGAATCTCTAGCTTGGTACAATTGGCTAATGATTTTGGTATCTTCCCCTCCAATTTGTTTTGACTGAAATCAATGACACTCAATGAGCAGCCACTTGTGAATGTTTCAGGAATATCACCGCTGAAACTATTGTAGCTAAGATTCAGAACTGAAGCAGTGCTGCTTATGTTGCCCAAGCAGTGCGTAAGTTTGCCGCTCAAATTGTTATTTGACAATTCAAGGACAGAGAGTGAAGTTAGACCGCAAATAACTTTTGGTATTTCTCCGGTTAATTTGTTTTTCCAGACTTCATATTTAAAGATTGCTGGTGGTGGAATTGGAAGGGATCCTTGGAGCTTGTTCGAATAAAGTTTCAGTGAGACTAGATTCTTCCATGGAAGAACATCAAAGGATTGCTCAAATCCAGTCAGAAGGTTGCCAGCCAGAGATAGATACAAAAGTGTTATGGTACTCATGTTCATAAACCATTTGGGTATGTGTCCCTCCAGTTTGTTATCGGCAAGATCTAAACGATGCAAATGGTTTTGATCACGCAAGAAACTGGGAAATTCACCTAGATTGAATCCACTTAACGTCAAAAGTTCAAGTTTTGGCAGAGGAATGGTAGCATTGTTGCTATTAAGCAGAGACAGATTGTTATACGATAACAGGAGTGAAGCAAGGTTTCTGAACTTGAGAAGGCGGTTCAATTCCAAAGTACCACTAAGGAAATTATAAGCTAGGTCAAGTTGTTCAAGATTATGAAGCCTATAAATAGAATCAGGAATCGGACCGTGTAGTTCGTTAGTACCAAGGTATAGTACGGTTAATTGGGTATGGTTTCCTATCCAAGATGGAATGTTACCATATGAATTGGTTTGTGTCAAGCCTACATAATTGAGTTTGGTTAGATTACCAAGCCAATCTAAGGTACCAGATCTGAAATTGTTGAAAGAAAGCGACAGATAAGAAACCTGGAGAAGGTTGACAAATGTGGAAGGGATTTTCCCAGAGAAAAAGTTATAAGAAAGGTCTAGATAGTTCAGTTTCGTAAGATTACCAAGTGAAGATGGTATCGCTCCTGAAAGATGACAACCTTCCACGTCGAATTCTTTCAATGATTCGAGATTCCCAATGGACTCCGGTAGCTTGCCAGAGAAACTTGTTCCTGCAAGAAACAATGTTTCAAGTTGGCTGCCCCAATGAATTTCCGGAAAAAATCCACTGAGATATGGATTATGCTGGATGCTGAGAAAGCGAAGGTTGATTAATGCTTTAACTAAATGTTCCAGACCAGGCTTTTGGAGCTTCAAAGAATTCAATCCCAGGTCAAGGGAAACCAACTTGGAAAGCTCTAAGATCTCCGCTGGAATCTGACCAGAAAAGCCAGACATTGAGAGATTTAGATCAAACAGCCTTGAGAGATTTCGAATCTCAGAAGGGATTTCAGAGTTGTTGAAGTCGTTGTCAGCAAGATTCAGCCTTCTGAGCTGAACAAGGTGGAAGAGGCTGCTATTGGAGTCGATGGAGCCATAAAGGCAGCTGCTACTGAGGTCAAGGCCGATCACATGACCAGAGTCCCCATCGCATTCAACACCATCCCATGAGCAGCAATCACCGCTTTCTCCATCAACTTTCCATGATGCAACCTTAGGATAGGCAGAAGGATCAGAAGAAGCGGACTCATTAATGACAAGGCTTTCCTTGAGCTGCAACAAGGCATGACTCTCGTCATCATGGCATAGAGGCTGCATGGAAGGAGAAGAACAACAAGCTCTAAGATAAAACAAAGACAGCAAAAAGAGCAAAAGCATCCGCATGGTTAAGAAACACACAGGTGATGCCAATTTTTTATTTATTTTTTTTGTTTACGATCTTTCTCTAAACTAAATTAATCCTTAGTTTTCTTAATGAGCAAATAAGTGAAGTAATGGAGTTTATATAGGGCGCCCCATCCAATTTCAAAGTCCAAGTCTTCCACCACACAAGCATAATCATGTTATCCACGACTAAAATAAACGTGAGACATAAAAAAGTTGTATAATTATTTGATTCAAAACAGTGAGATTAAATTGAACAACAAATTAAATATTCAAATACTAAATTAACAAAAACCATCTTTCATGTTATATAGAATTGCTCTGTCTATTTTTCATACAATTGATTGTCGCCTTCTTCTGCAGCGCAGTTACAAGGCAGCAGCATACATACATTTTGATTTCTCATCTAATTTACCACATTCAAGATCATGCATTTAATTTACTTTAGTTGCTTAAACAATTTTTCTTATAGAATGCCCATCGCTAACGAGTCATTAAAAACTATTTCTATATTTTTAGTTTTCATTTCAAATATTTTTTATCATTTTTTCTAAAAATATTCTCTTTAGTTTTCAAGTTTCTCAAAATATTTTTTAGTTATTTTTATTTTTTTGATTCAGTTTAATAATTTTATTTTTTATTTAAAGAAAATAATTTTTCTTTTTTATTCATTATTATTAGAATTTTCTAATTTTTTTATATAAAATTAAGATTGTTATAATTTTATGGAAAATAAGAATTAGACAAATAAAAATAAAATATTTTAGGTGACTCTCCCTCCACAGTTATGATATTTATATTCCTTAAAAGTTTTGAGTTATAAAAACTTAGTTATTCCTCGTTTCTATATATGTTATTAAAAAAAAGTTATTTTTAAATAAGATATATCTTTTTTTATTATTGATATTAGCCTAGAAAAAAATAGTACTTTTGTCAATATTATTTTGATATATATTAAAAAAAATACACTTTAAAAAACAATGATACCACAAGTTTGGGTGCTTAGGTTGTTTGCACAAAGACCCATATCATCATCTACAGGAATGGTCCGGTTTGATTAATGGAAATTTTCAGCGACGTGTTATTACCCTCCTTTGCAAAGGTCTGTACTGGTCAATTTGGATAGCGCTCAACCGCCTAATCTTCGAATCCAAGGCTCCGGATTAGGATATGATTTTTGATCTCACCTTTCACCGTTTGACTTTCTGGTTGAAGTCTTCAGTTAGAAATTTCAGCTATACAGGCTCAGATCTTTTTAGAAATCCTGAATGTATTATAAACTGGACTGATTAATTAGGTCCCGCGTCGCTTTGGTCTTCTCTTTTCTTTTACATTCCCATTGTATTTATCTTTCGTTCAGTTCCACCTGCTTAATGGGGCTGTTTAATATATAATTCACTCGTTTACTATCAAAAAAAAAATATACCCGTATAGCTATAATTCTGTCTTGTTTCATTAAATTCAAAGTCTAAGTCTTTGTCTTCTAAAAATGTAATTTGCTAGACAACCAGTTCTACTTTTCCGCTGCTATTGTCACAGTTAATTGGCGAATCTCACAAACTTGTGATCTGGTCTTTAAGAAATGAATGAAAAACCTTTGTCGTCGTCTGAATCAAGAAAAACGAGGGAGACAGTGATTAAGAAAAACGCGGGAGACATTTCCAATATTTAATGAGATTTCAGACTTGTTTCCAACTAATCTGATTGTTTTGGGTGCAATGGTATGGTTTGATTGTTGATATTTGTGTTGAAAAACAGGAACTGTTCAGATTGCAAGTATTTAGAAGAAGAATAATTCTTATTGAATGATAGAAGCAATGACTGCTTAAGTAGCCTTACAAAGAGTAAAAGAAGGAAAAACAACCTATTACGTGGTAATAGACTAAGTCAAAACAAACAAATACTCCCTCAATAGTAGGGATTTATTAACAAAGCAGTAACACACAATCAAACAAATGTTTTGAACATGAAAAACATGCAAAATTGTTAAGGAAAAATCAATAACTTAAGGGCTTGAGTGGCCGGCCATGTAAGGGTTGAATAAGAAAAAAAAAAAAATTCTAAAATTGTGTTTATAAACTCTTATAGTATGTGTATGATGTGAATAATGAGTAAATGAGAAAGAAAAATTGACTAGAAAAAAAAAGGGAACCCTTAGTTCCCTTAGGCCAAGTTCAGCCAAGAACCCATTGAGGGGAGGGAAGAGGAATTCTGTATATTGTGTGCTTTTGATGCATGGATTAATTATAGAGGAAAGCTCGTTAATAGGGAAAAAGCATGAAAACTTGCGAACAATCGGCTTTGCGATTTTTTCATTTCTGTTTGCTTTTGATTTGTTGGAAGTTGTTACCTAATATTTAATTGAGGGCTACTAGAAAACCCAGATATACTGGTCTTGTCAGAGATTCATGGGTAAGGGACTGGTTGTGGTTAGGGAAGGTATTAGCACCCCTAACGTACCCTACCTGAAGTAAGCTGCTTTGTGGCTTTGATGTGTTAAAAAAATTTTAAAAATTTTGTTTTTTCATCAGATATTAAAAATACGACTTACATGTAAGTTCATAATCTTTTACCGTGAACAAATCAAAATATTAAATTCTTCTTTATTCTTTGCAATTTTATCATAGAAAAAACATTCATAAACAAAATACAAACAACACTTCCACTTCCACTATGCTTTTTCTTTTTTTTCCTTTTCTTTTCTTTCCTTTTTTATTTTTTTTTTTACATCCACAATACAAAATATAAATTCAAATCAACTAAACAAAAATTACACTAAAAAATTCAAAACTAAACAAAAATTACATTAAATAATTTTAAATTTATAAAATAGCTCCCAAAACTCCAGGAATTACAGGGAAGGCTGTCTGCACCCGCAGGAACAGTGGCGGCGCGTGAGTTCACGCACCAGCAAAAAGACGGGAATGGGTGGGTCTGCTCAGCTTCTTCTCCCTTTCCCTTCCTGCACCGGCATTGATAGCCACTGTCACCTGCAAAAAAAACACAAAACGCAACAACAAGCTGTCCCCTTTCCATCTCGGTTTTTTTATATCTGCATCCTACAAATCCGGTTTTTTGGGCTTTGCTTTCTTCTCTGTTTCAAGTCGCCGGCAAGGAAGAGGACACAGACCAGAGGGGCGTCGCTGCTAGATACTCTGAACACAACTATCAAGTTGAAATTGTTTTTTGAACAATTATATTATTCACATATAGTACTAGTTACGTATATAGAAAGTTGGTACGGTGAATAAATAATCCTCAACTGATCGCCGCACTCATAATAATATGAAGGGGGTGAAGGTGTCATGGGTCTGTTAGGACGTGGACTTAGATGATCCAGACATGGGTCTTGGAAACGTGGGATTTTTATGCAGTTAATTATTTGGTTGTTATGTTAAAATGTTTTATGCAGTTGTTATTAATTTTGGGTTATTAAGGTGACCTGAACGTGGGTCTTGAAAAATTAGGTATGTTATGTAGTTAATTATTTGGTTGTTATGTTAGAGTATGTTACAGAGTAGTATTAATTATGAGTTGTTAATTATTGCTGAATTTTAGTGATTGATCTGTTGTTTAAGTTGTTATTTTGAACAAAAAAATTCTAGAATTTTATCTATACAGAATACTACTCGGAGGACTTAGCTCCCTCAAAGTAGCTATTTATTTATTCCCTATTAACAAGAATATAACAAGGGGTATCAGAGCCATTCAATCCATGGCTAATAGGTACAATACACGTTATTCACAACTTGCAGCACCAAAATCAGCAAGCCTTGCAACAGGCAATTGAAGGCTGACGACCCAATTACAACTTGTGGTTGCTAATGTGGACACCTTGGTCCATACCCAGAGGAAGCAGACAGAGGATATTCCATCTGGGTCAAGGTCTCACGTGCGAAATACTTTAGTTGAAGAACATGATGGAATTAAAACACGGGCTATTTGTCTCGACTTTCCTAAGTTCAGTGGTGAAGAATCCAATGGTTGGATTTATCGTGCTAATGAACCCTCATCATCGAGTCCTCTTTGCTTCTTTACACATGGAGGGTAAAGCTCTCACTTGGTTTTAGGATTTAGAGGCCTCGGATAGCATCACTAGTTGGGATGGTTTCACAACCCTTACTTACCAGGTTTGGCCTTTCCACAACAGTGGGGATTTACAAGTCTCAATTTGAGATCTTATCTAATTAACTTCAATGGTTGGGAGAACCATGCATACAAGCTCAGTTGTTTATTAAATGGATTATGAGAGGATATTCGTTTCATGGTTCGTATGTTAAATCCCTCTAACCTCACAGTGGCTTTTGGAATGGCAAAAATGCAGGAGGAAAATGTGGCCGCCTTCAGGCGGAGTTCACGGTTGGGATCTACTTCCCCATGCCCATTTCCCAACTCCCCGACATCTGATATAAAGGCACTTGTTCCAATCCAACGCTTATCCCCATTACAAATGAAAGAGAGGAGGGAAATGGGATTATGTAACAATTGTGATGAAAAGTGGGGGCCGGGCCACAAATGCAAATTAGCTCATTTGTTTATAATGGAATGTGAGGATTCGGAGAGGGAAGAGTTGCAACCCATTCAACAACCTCGACTTTTGGAAGAAGCCAATAGTCCTTCAGGAGGAAGTGAGGTGAATCTAGAAATAGCACTCGAGATTTCCATTCATGCTTTGGCAGGTTCTCCGAGCCCCAAAACCATGTGCATTCTTGGATATGTCAATGGTTGTGCCGTGGTAATCCTCATCGATACCGGAAGCACCCATAATTTTATGGACCCCTCAATTCAGCAACGAGTGTATCTTAACTCATAATCAACAACAAGACTCTTGATGAGAGTAGCTAGTGGGGACAGTTTGTGCAGTACAGGAAATGTGTGGATACTCCGTTTCACATGCAGGGTAATACTTATCACATAAATTTTTATGTTTTTGACTTTGGGTGGTGTGATATTGTGTTAGGAGTTCAATGGCTCTGTACCTTATGGCCTATTTTATGGGATTTTGTTAAATAACGCATGGAATTTAAACTCTTGGATTTTAGGCATGTTTTACAGGGTATTACACCCACATAAGTTTCCTTGATGAATGGGGAGGAGTTTGGAAGGGCTATGATTCAAGACAAGCGGGGTTTGGTATTATGATTACTTCCACCTGATGCATTTTGCATTTTGCATTTCTACTCTTGAAACTGACCCTTTCTTTGCTAATTTACCTGACCAATTCCAGGAAGTTTTTATTCCTGCAGCACGTCCTCCACTTCGTCTTCAGTAGCAGCTCCAGGTCTCCATCTTCATAAGCAACTGCACTTACCTGACCAATTCCAGGAAGTTTTTATTCCTGCAGCACGTCCTCCACTTCGTCTCCAGTAGCAGCTCCAGGTCTCCATCTTCAGAAGCAACTGCACCAGAAACAGGACCAGGGAGCACACATCAGAGACAGAACATGGAGAAGACAGAGAGACTTGTGACCGTCCCCCGGCAAAAAGGGAACTTCAACTTCCCCTCACCGCAGGTTGTTGATCCAACCAACCAAATACAAACCCAGAGAAAAACCCAGACACAGACACGGAAGCGAAAGAAAGCTAAAAGACAAAAACACTGAGAAAATCAGAGAAGGACAAGCGGAGAGAAATAAACAGACAACAGAAAGTGGAGGGAGGAAGAGAACCAGAAAAAAAAACAGAGAGGGTGACAGAGAAAGAACAGCAACAGAAAAAAAAAGAGACAAAAGGAGAGGAGGGTCGTCGCAGGGGCGCCACCCGCTCAGCCGCCAGCCTCCATCGCCATCCGCCTCGCTTCCAGCAGCAGCACGCCCAGGTAAGCTCGTTTCCCTCCCATTTGCATTTTACATAGGCACTGTGCATAGGCAGGTCACTGCTTTTAATTACATAGGCACTGTGCATCTTCAATTTTAATTAACTCCTTCCTGTAGCAAGCGTGCGTGAACATTTCACGCACGCCTGCTGCCAACTTTTAGCCAGGTCACTGCTTGGACAATGATCAGGCTGGCAGGCTAGGTCTAACCCTTGTATAAGTTAAGCTGAACTCAATCTAAAATAAAATAAAATAAAAATTATGGTTAGCATAATTGTTTTTATTTTATTCTCTTTTATTTTGATATTAGGCCAATTCATTTTTTATATCAGAAAATTTCAAAGAAATTGTGAACGTTTTTGAATTTATTTGTAGGTATTTTGTGTTTTTTTAGGTATTTCTTTATATAATTAATTTGTTGATTTTTACCGTGAAATGCAAATTTAGAATATGATATTTTTTTTTCTTTTTTAAAAAATATGTATGCATTAATTTAACTTAATTTTACTGGTTTATTCACTAACATAAAAATCAGAAATATCATACATTTTTTTTACTATGTAATATTTACTAATGTTAGAGTTGAAAGTATATGTAGTTGAATATTTATCAATGCTAGAGTCAGGATTATTACAAGTAGACCATCGGCAAGATATGTATAACAAACCCTTAGCAATTTTTTGTTATTCATGTAATTTTTTTTCTTTCTGGAATTTAAAGGAGTGGGTTTGCTACTGTATTAATTGTTCAAAATGCTAGAACTGGAGAGGGGACCTCACTCGCTCCGTCGAAGGAGATGGAAGCGGTTCTGGCTCATGTTTTTGTTGGGAAAAAAATGCTGGAGTTATATTTCGTTGCGTGCGTTTTGGGTGGTAGGTTTGTTTGTAGGATTTTTTGGGTTCTGATCTTGATTGAACTAGTGATGTAATTGAACTTCCATTTTGAACATTGCTCATCTGGTGTAAAACTTTTGCTCCATCAAAGCCAGCAAAGCAGGAATCTATTCTAAGTTGACTTTTACAGTGACAGAACACAAGCAATGTTACCAGAGTATTCTAAGCATACTTCAGAAAACAGAGGATAAAATGCATCAGAGTGCAAATAGAGAATGTTTCTTGTAATTTTTCCTACACAACCCTTCAATCTAGGTTCGAGGATTCATCCTGCAATAACAATTATGCATTCTCAGCTTCACAGTTGGTTTGTAAATCTCGATATTCAATTCAACTAAAATTTCTATGCCATAAAAAAAATGCATTGAACCATTCTCAGACAAGTCAATGTGGAAGGAAGGTGAGTGTATTACCCACAAGTCAATGTGGCAACAACCTTCAGCATGTTCAATCATATGGTTTATACTCCACACATGTATGGGTTGTTTTCGGAAAGCCTAAGATCTCTTGAAGTTTGCTTCAGGCTTTAATTTCAGAAAACCAAATATCTTACTGAATCTCCGACATTAACTCGATGACAACAAAGAAAGAAAGAAGCTGGATTTAGAAGGTGGAACCATTCCAACCAAATTGGGAATCCTGCAAAATAAAGCAACACATCAGTATCATTGATAGTGACAACAAGAACCACACAAAATGACTGGTAATGAGGACATAATCTGAGAAATAAGTATAGGTTGAATCCTTAGCCACATTTAATTTAATTAACTTTAATAAATAGGCTCACAGTTTAAGGGAAAAAATTCATTTACTGGATTTAGTACAGATATCAAGAGAAATGTGATCGTGAAGGGCATAAACAGACAGAAAGAATGCAATATGAAGAAAAATGTACATTGCAATAATCCATGTTCTTGATGACAATTAAGAGTTGAGATGGCTTGCCTGAGAATCATAGAATATAAGGAAGAGTCGTGACTTGGGTACTGACTACTTCTTCTCCAGAATTGATGCAACTACAGAGCTCAGAGTCTTGTTCATATCAGTGCTAAGGCCACCAATGGATACCAGCTCCCCATATGCTTCTGGCTCCTCAGTTCCTCCTGATGAAATTGGAATTGATCCCTTCAATACAATCATCACATACTGCAAGATAACAAACATAAATTAGTCAAGAACGCACATTCCATAGCTAGAATTCACCAAACAAATTAATAACTGACAAGAAAAACTTAAATGAGTACGTGGCCCAGGTATTGTTTACAATGGCTTGTATTCTAACAAAGCACAAAATGGAGGTTGGAAGTCGAGGTGTAAAGAATATAATTCTTTTACAATGTATTGATAAATGAGTAAAGATATCACTGCAATCCATCAAAATCTGTTTCAATTTTCAAATATTTCTTTAAGGTTATATTGAAGCATGTAAGGTCGGAGGACCTCTGGAATTGTGATAGTAATGGAATATTGCTCTCGTGATGGAGAGATCTCCGAGGACCTCTGGAATTCCTCCTTCAAAACAATTGGTTGACAGATCGATAGCACTGAGACTATCTTGAATCTTCTCATATAGCCTCATCACACCTTTGTTTGTCATTTTCATTGAGTACTCATAGTTATCGTTCATTATAATAGTAAGTTCTGTTTGCATGCGTGTAAATTTTCAATTTATATTGTATTGATTTAAATTTCAATTTATTTTTTATTAATTTTATTTTTTCATTTTCATTCGTTTTTTTTCCTTTCCTTTTTTTTATTATTTCATTCATTTTTTTAATCATCACTTATTATTATTTTTATTTTTTATAAAAAATAAAATAAGATAAAATAAAAATAAAAAGATTAAAAAATTGACTTATGACATTTACTACATACAGTCAAAAGAAAACAAAATTTTTCAATCTCTTTGCATTGTAAATATTATAAAAAAAGGTAATTTTCATAATCTAATTTTTAAAATTTTAAATAATAATAATAATAATAAATAACTAAAAAATAAAAAATAAATTAAAAAAATAATTTGAGAATTTAGTTAAGATAACACAAATTGAAAGTTTGAGGACTAATAAGAATGAAATTATAAATTTAAGAGTCAATTTAATTAAAAATTAAAAGATTTAATAAGTTTGAGAACTTAATTAAACTTTAATTTAATTAATTCATGCGATCCAGGGTTTAATGAAAAAAAAACAAAAGTTCGGGTGTTCTACCAAGCCCATCAAAGATGTATGGAAATGGGCTAAGAATCGGGTCCATGACCATTATGTGACCATTATGTGTTTTGTGCTGAAAATGACATATCTTGAGCCATTACTTTTTCTTATTGAACTAAAAGATGTGTTGCAATCAAGGATTTAATTGAAGAAATATTAAATTTTGAAATTAATTTGGGTTGAAAATTACAAGAAATTAAAGTTTAAGGGATAAAGTGAAATGGCAGGGGTACTTTAGGGAGTCTAGTTGATTTTTCTAGTGGTACTTTAGGGAGTATTTTGGGTGCGGCTACTGAAATAGCTTTTCCGGCTATATTTTCTGCTACCCCACCCATTTCATAAATCATTCTACCTGGTTTAATGACAAGTAGTGCACATGAATAGCTAGTCTCCGTCTCCAAAGACCATCTGGCACTACTGTCAATTTCATTCAGAGTCCAAGTCTTCGTCTCACATGAATAGCTAGTCTCCGTCTCCAAAGACCATCTGGCACTACTGTCAAATTCATTCAGAGTCTAAGTCTTCGTCTTGTTTCATTAATTTAAAGAGCAGGATGTAATTTGCTAGATAACCAGTTCCAGTATTCCACTGCGATTGCCGAAGTTAATTGGCCAACTCTGAATAAGACGTCTATCACCACCACAACTATCTTACCCCTCTTATAATGACTAATAAGAGAATGATTAAGATGAACGTGGGAGATGGGTCGAAGACAATGATGCATTGCTTTCACAAATAACTTCTTTGGAAGCAAACACGATTTGATTGAAAACAATGTTAATGTACGTATCTGTTTAGATTTTTCAGAGTGCAGACAATGCGTGGCTGCAAATAATGGATAGTTATCAAGTCCCCTTCAGTTTCTTTCGTAAAGCGCCCAAAATAAAGAAATTCATAGCTTATGAGCTAAATAATTGGGTCAAGGAACTGATTAATTACTCAGATACTAAATAATTTGACCTGTTTACTTTTCCACCCTCATAGTTTTCATGGAGAAAATGATTTAAGAATAATATGACGAATGAACTTCATAATAACGCCAAGATCTTACATTCATTGCCATAAATGAATGAAGAAACAGATTTCTTTCTTATCATTTTAATCATTCTTTAAGCAAGTGGTTGAGAAGTTTGTTTATAAAATGATTTTCCTTCTTGACATGGTTTCCTTCGTAATCAATTAAAGGAAGGGGATAAACAACACATAAGAGCCTTGCTCAGCTCAAATCATTTAGCAATAAAATACATGACTGTCACAGCGCAGAATATAAACTTGGAAAAACCGACTGACAAATATATAGCATCTCAAACTACTAAACATGACTTAAATGTAATGCTAATGGAAGAAATCTGCCAAGATATCATCTATAATTAGTCGCTAAGAATTTAATGACAGAACACCACTACTGAAACATCTGAATACCAGTGGTTGCCCACTGCATCAACATGCTTCCGTACACTACCAGTCTTCACCACCATCATGTTCTCGCGGAGGTTAATGATCTACAAAAACTCGGAGTATTTTCCACTTGTCCGAATTTCAGTTAATCCACTAACTTTTCTGCCCATAAGTTCTTTTGTTTTTTTTATTTTCATTTTCTTAATCCAGAAAACTCGAATGACATTTGAGACATAATTATCTTGCTCAGTTGGGGCCGCGTGAGAGCTGTGTTGGGTTTTTTTTTTGTAGTGCTTGAGGTAGTTTTGCGTGCGTTTTGGGTGATAGGTTTGTTCGTAGTATTTTTTGGAAAGATGGGTTCAGGTTCATGATTGAACTTGTAATGTAATTCAATGAATCCAAAAGTTAGAAGCAGATCACGTTTGAAGTTGTTAATGTAATTCAACTTCCATTTGAACATTGCCGATCCGTTCTAAATCCACCAGACTGATCGTTTTTCACTTCCTAAAACATTTGCTCCATCAAATCCAGCAAAGCAGAAATCACTGCAATTGTTACTACTGACAAAGCTCATGTTTTGCGTTGACAAAAATTGACTCTGCAACCATAACTAAGAGATCTATGCTAGCACAGCATGTTGGAATATTGCCAATTATGTGGCTGCTATTGTCAAAAAGATGGCTGCCATGTGAGAGGCAAGGAGGGCTGCTGGTGCAGTATTTACAGCCTCTTAACATTGTCAAAGAAGGAGGCTACAATGGTGGATTGTTAGTGACAGCTAACAACCATTGTCTAATGTCAAAGTTTGGTAAGTTTGGCAGCTACCTTTGTTGACAAAGGAGCAAGAGGAGCTGTTATTGAAGCCTATAAATAGACACCAAGAGTGCAGCACAAAATGAGAGTCCAGTAGTAGAGCTACAAAAGAAAGAAGAAGAGAGAAAGAAAGAAGGGCTGCAACTAGCAGCCCTGCTGCTGTATGCAGCTGCTGCCCTATATATGTAGCAATGAGAGATGGGAGTTGAGTGGATGTGATCCTCCTCCGTGTGTTGTATTCTTTCTCTATCTCTAATAATATCGATCTCTCCTGTGGATGTAGGCGATTTGCCGAACCACGTTAAATATTGTGTCAGTGTGCTTAGCCTCCTTTGAGCAATGATCATGAACACAACCGTTCCGCGAGGGGGAGTAGAATCCCCAACAATTGGTATCAGAGCCAGTAGTGGTTTCTCCCACCAACACAGCATTCATTCATTTTAATGAGTTTTCCATTATCCTAGATTGAATGGCACACATCATTTAATCAAGAGAGTCCCTTTTGAATTCAAATCTATATATAGCAGCTTAACATTAGTAGGAGAAAGGCAGAGAATAGGTGGCCAGAAAATTGTCAGTTGACTTTTATAGTGACAGAACACCAATTAATGTTACCAGAGTATGCTAAGCGTGTTTCAGAAAACAGAGGATAAAATGCATCGAAGTGTAGAGATGTTTCGTGTAAATTTTCCTACACATCCTTCAATCTATGTTTGAGGATTCATCATGCCATAACAACTATGATTTTTAGCAATCTAGGTTTTTCGTTTTTGTCTCAAATGTTCTATATCATTTTTAATAAAAATATATATTTTTAGTTTTTGATTTTATCAAAATAATTTTAAAAAATGAGTAATAGGTTTTCATTTTATAAAAAATGTTTTCAATAGAAAAGATTTCTATAATTTGTCAAAAAATTAAATCAGAATATTAACAAAAACTTAAATGAGCAAAAGTTTTTAAATTTTTTACTAAATTATTATTATTATTATTACTACTATTATTACTATTACTATTACTATTAATATCATCATTCATCCTTTTATTTTTGATAACTTTTCATTTTAAATGTGTAAAGGTTTTAATTTTGTTAATGCATGGGTTTTGTTTTCTTAATGAGTAAAATGTTTTATTTTTATTTTTATTTTTTCAATTATAATGGAAATAGGAAGAGAAATTCACCTTCTTGTGGCTACAAGCACGTTGAAAAAAAATCCTGGTCGGCAAGTTTCCATGCATAGAAAATGAGCACCTAGGGATCTATTTTATAGATTGATTAAATTCAACCTAGAGAGGCTGTTTAGATGTAACTTCAAAAGGTAATGGTCCGCGATGAGTAGATTTATTTCTCAATCAAGATTTTAATTATTAGTTGGAAAGTAGTCTGCTGCATTATTGTGTTTTAGGAGTCAAGGATGGGAGATAAGTACATTGACTTCGTGTGTAGCATAGTGCTTACTTTACTAATAATTAAAAATATTTGTTTCCCCTCAATCAAGCGTATCCAAGGGTCCACAATCACGTTGATTGGACGCATGCAAGTGATATTTTCAGACATACTTGCAGACAGAACTGTATTTCAATTTGTATCTATGCTTTTGCATTTTTCATATTTTGTTTTGTGCCTAAATGGGTCATACTCTCTTCCTCTCTCCCCATTAGAGAAATGTTAACTTTTCAAATCAGAGTCATGGGTCTCCATCCATACGGTGGAATCCACAACCGCCAGCCCCATACAATGGTGGTCCTCGACATGATTGTCAAATTCGATCTGATTTAATTAGATGTGAGTTGTTAGATTATAGAATCAACTCTCATGAATCATCAGATTAATATGGATTTAAGTCATGCTTGGTCAGATTCTTGAAAATGTATGCTTTTGAATATGGATTGTTGCTATGCTTCTACAAATTAATAGGTGAAGGAGTCAGATTCTTACAGTAATAGGATTTAAATCATGTTGAAGATTATTTGGTCAAGCAAAAAGTTATCAGAAAATATGATTTAATTTACTGGTTTAAGCTCTTTTATGCTTGATCATGATTGTGGGTTAAGTTTTGTTAATAAGTTAGTTTTTTTGACTCATTTGAGTTTTTGTATTCTTTTCTTGTTAAATCAAATTTTTAATGTGATTAATAAATCTCTCATATATTTTGTTTATTATGAGGAATGTTGTAACCCATTTTTGGGTCCCCGCACAAAAAGGAGAAAATAAAAAAAAATAAAAAATATATGTTTGAAAAAACCCAAAAAATATATAACAGTGAAAAAAGGATGTCAAAGCGCTCAAATATGGTTAAAACTTGGTTGAGGAGGTTCAAAAATACAAAGATTGAAATTTGCGATATTTTGTTGATTGATAAGAGCCCTGTTGACAAAGAAAATTCAATTTGAGGAAGAAAAGTCCAAAATCAGATGTTTATGGACTCAATTAAATTTTATTAAAGGTTTAATTGAATTTATGGAGAGTTTGATTGCAAGAAAAATTGATTTTGGAGTTAATTTGGGCTTTAATTTGAAGAAATTCAAGTTCTGGGGTCGAAATATAATTTTTGAGAGTTAATTTGGTCAAATTAGGGGCTAATTGCATAAATATTGAAGTTTGATGGCTAATTAGGGACTTAATTGAAGAAATCCGAAACCAAGGACCAAACTGGAAAAGGCACGTAAATATAGGGGCTGTAATTAAAACCAAATTAGAGGCCAAATTGAAGAAATTAGAAGTTTATTATCAATTGAGGGTCAAATTGCACAAATTCAAGACCAAGGACCAAAGTGAAAAAGGCGGCCAACTTCAGAGCCGTTGTTTGATTTTTGGCAGGGATGCAATTGCATTGTTTTTTTAAAAAAAATTGCAAATGAGGACTTGATTGAACAAATCACAAATTAAAGACTGATTTGGACTTTGACACATTTTGCCGCCCTTTTCTTTTAAATGAAACGGTGTGTTTTGTCTTAAACGGCGCCGTTTCATGCACTGTTAAAAAAAAATCAAGAGACCAAAATGATGCCGTTTTGAATGGCATTGTAACCTTTCTTCTTCCCCTGGACGCGCAAAACAGGGGAAGAAGAAGATTTTTTCCTCCTTTGTTTTCACCGACTTCTCTCCCTCAAAAGCATCAAAAATACGCCGACCATAGCCCCTCTTGTATAACCTTTGACCCGTGGCCTACCACAGGGCAGTGAAAAAAAGGAGGGAACGTGCCCCTTGGGCAGTTGTGGGGCGGCAACACAGTGGCCGCCCCAACCACGTCCTTCCCCTGTTTTTGCCTATGAAAACAGGGGGCAGAACAAAAAAAAAAGGGGCACAAGAGAGGGGAGAACGAGAACAGAAGAGAATAGAGGAGAGGACCGAAAAGAACGAAAAAAAAAAAGAGAGAGACAAAAGAATAGCAGAAAAAGAAGAAAACAAAGGAAGAGAGAGAGCAAGAAAAAACAGAGAAAAAGAAAAGGAAAAAAAAACAAAGAGGAATTGTGAGAAAGAAGAGAGAAGCAGAATAGGAATAGAGAGGAGAAGGAACGAAGGAAAAAAAACAGAGAAAAAAGAGAATGAAGGGAGAAAGAACATAAAAAAATAAGAAGAGAGAAAGAGAAGAAGAGAAAAACATAGCAGAACGTAGAGAATGGAAGAAAACGGGCCGCCGCTGGAACCACTGCGCCACCGCTGGCCATCACTAACGACTGAGGCTTCTCCAGGTAGACCCTCCGCCCCCTTTTCTTTTGCTTTTATTTCTTCCCTCGCCATGCAAGACGTGCACAGTGCGCACGTCTCTGCAAGCGAGGCGAAGCTGGTTACTGTTCTCATGCACAGTAACCAGCTGATGTGGGCTGGGCTCGGTCTTGGGCCCAATCCGGTAGCTCAACAATGGTGGGCCGGGTTCAGCCCGACAAAAAAAATGTATGTTTAAAATTTTGCGATTTTCCCACGTGTATTGTTTTACACCGTTTTGTTTAATCCCAGTCTGTTTTTTTTTGTAAAACAAAATACGAATTCGGTATTAAAATACCTGGTTTTCGTCAAAACTTCTAAAAATACAAACAAAATTGAAAAAAGAAGAAAATGTTTTTGTGCATACAACCAAGTGTCTCAAAGTTAAAAAATCATATTGTGTTTTTTCATATACCAAAAAAAATATTTTAGCATGCATTTTGGCTTTCATAACCAGTTTATTAAAGTCAAGAGAACATTGGCTAAAATTTCAAAAACAACAAAAATTTTATTTTGTTTTGTTTTAATATCAGGGATAATGAATTTATACGCAAAACGTATTCCCGATATTAAAAAGGTATTTTCTTTTGACAACATAGAACAGTTAGGTTTTTACCCGATAAGATAAGAATCTCCTTATAGAGGAGGACTTTTCTTAAACCGTAGACAGACCGACAATCAAAAACCACAACAAGACTTTAGATTTTATTAGACAACAAAACAATGCAGCTTACCTTAGGTAGGGCGTAGTTGGGGTGCAGCTTACCTTAGGTAGGGCGTAGTTGGAGTGCTAATACCTTCCCTTTACGCAACCAGTCTCCGTACCCGATCTCTGAGACCAGTTAAGGTTCCTAGTGACTAGAATACTAGGTGGCGACTCTCATTCAAATTTTCCACTAATAAGAGACAAGAATTCCTTTTCTCCCCATATTTTTCAGATAGACCATTACATTACATTTTACCTGAGATGGTGGACGATTGCCGCGACACCGCACACGTGCGATAGAATGGCGACTCCACTGGGGACCTTGTGGACTAAGCTTTGTTTTTGTCTGATAATTTTGTGTTATTGTTGTGGTTTGTGTGTTTATTTTTAAAATGCATTTCCTTTATTTATTTCTTACGCGCTTTAATTTCTGTACATATTTGTTCATACATTGTGTAGAATTGTCTCATGCATCACACTTTATTTTTCCGAAAAGCACACACAAGCTTCTAAGTTAAGTGGGAATTAGCGATCTTCCCTATGACTATTGGTCAGGGTTCAGATGCGTGAAACACCCAACTCATATCTGAGTGGCTGCTTGGTAATGGCGGGCATATGTGTCTTAGCTGTTCTTTGCAACGCCCCTATACTGTCTTTATGAAGATCGTCACTGGTCAGATATGAGACTCTTTTGAGACCAGGTAGAAAACCTATCCATGTTCACATAATGAATAGAAACCTGTCATTAGGTTGTATGTGCTATTTTTTAGTTACATCAAGACAAGCCCTTCTTGAAGCATCTTGAACTCAAGACTTGTGGGTGACATAATGACCGTCACTCAAAAAATTTTCATTGTAGAGTTTGGACAAGAATCAAGATTCTTGTTTCATCATGCAAGAGTTACGATCATATGTCACCCCTCAAAGGGCAAGTTTATCATATAAATTACATGTTCATACATTTAACATACATGCATTAAATTGAAATATAGGTCCCCAAAAAGTCTACAACACCCGACTTCGAGCAAGAAACATGGAAGATGAAGAGCGTGCTCAACGTGATGCTTATTTTCAAGAAGAGTTGGAGATTTTGAAGACAAGTGTAGCTCGCCTCACTAGCTTACTCGAATTAATGAAATTAATTAATTTAAAATAGTTAGAATTTGTTTATAAAAAACATGGTGAATGGATGCATTTAAGATCAGATTAAAAGAGGATCCACTCATTTCTTGCGTTAAAACTTTGTTTAAAATTATTACTGAACAGAAATATTTTCATGTGGATAACTGGACTTAATTTTATAACTATTTCTTTTGTAAAGAAAAAGTTCGATTTGATCACCTAATTTCTTATTCTAAACGCTGGAACGTGTGAGATAATTGATTTAAACAATGTAACTTTTTCTTTTTATATATCATTTCAACACTACTTTACGAAACTAAATTAAAAAAATAAAAAGTTTTTAGTTTTCATTTCAAATATTTTTATATCTTTTTTTCTAAAAATACTTTTTTACTTTTCAAGTTTCTCAAAATAATAAATAATTAAAATTAATGAGTAATAGGCTTTCATGTCTATCAAAAATTCCTTTTTATTGAAAATAGTTTTAAAAGTTGTCCAAAAATTTAAATGAGTCAAAGGTTTTAATTGTTTTTATAAATCATCATTATCATCATCGATACTTTTATCAAAAGTATTTTTATAACCTTTTTTTTTTAATGAGTAAAAGGTTTTCTTTTAAAAAAATTCTTGGAATAATTAATCTATGGATTTCCTTTTCTTAACAAGTCATTTATGCATTAGCTTTTTTTAAAAAAAATAAATATTTTCTTAGTTATTTTTATTTTTTATTCAATTTAATAATTTTATTTTTTATTTAAAGGAAATAAATTTTTTATTTTTATTTTTTTATTCATCATTATTACAATTTTCTGTTTTTTATACAAAACATTGTAATAACTCTTATGATCAAGCAAGAAGTGAATATGGATGCATTTAATATCAAATTAAAAGAGGATCCATTTATTTTTTTGGGTTAAAATTTTATTTAAAATTATTTTTGAACAGAAATATTTTCATGTGGATAACTGGACTTAATTTTATAACTATTTTATGCATAAAAGACCATCCAAGAGAAAATCACTCTTATCCTTACAAGTGAAAATTAAGAAAGAGAAGACAAGGAAAAGAAAATACAATCTTAACATGATTGACAAACTAGTAAACACCTTAATAATTAGAAATCAACTTCTATGCAGGCGAGTCTTCAAGTTTTGACCTTTGTATTGCCACCTCGCAAAATAATTCTTCACCAGCCATTCATACTTCCTTGTGTTCATAGCGCATCCAAGAATCAGTCCAATCACCAATCCACTTGCATAACCTATCACCACCACCTTCCAACCAAATTCAAGTGGATATCCCGAGCCCTCATCTTCTTTATCTGCTGGCAGCGAGTCCTCACCATTTCCACATTCTTTTGACAACGGCTTCCCACACAATTCTGGATTTGCATCAAATGAAGTGTTGTCAAATGTCTCGAATTGGTTTCCTCGTGGTATCGGACCTGAGAGAAAATTGTGAGACACATTAAAGACCTCGAGGAAGGTGAGCTGTGCAAGTTGGTCAGGAATCTTTCCTGAGAGTTTGTTCTGAGAAAGGTCCAAAGCTTCAAGCTCTTTCAAGTTCGACAAGGATGGAGGGATGCCATCACTGAGAAAGTTGTTGGAGAGATTGAGCAAATGAAGTTCTTTGAGATCTCCGAGGACCTCTGGAATTCCTCCTTCAAAACCATTGCTTGAGAGATCGATAGCAGTGAGACTATCTTGAATCTTCTCATATAGTCTCATCACACCTTTGTTTGTCATTGTCATTGAGTACTCATACTCAGCGGTCATTCTAATTTGCGATGTTTGGAAACTTGTGTTTGCTTGCATGTAAATCAAGTGCTGATCATTACGGACATTTTTCATGGCAGTCCAATTTCGGAAATATTCAAGTGGCAACTTACCCTTAAACCTGTTGTTTGAGAGGTCAACAATCTGTAACCTCTGAAATTCAACATTGGTTTTTGGATTCCCAATCACCCCATAGAGCCCATTAGATCTCAAAATCATAACCCTCAAATCAGGAAGAATACCCAACCAAGTAGGAAAGACATCATTTATCCTATTTTGTTCAAGATTGAGAATCTCTAGCTGGGTGCAATTAACTAATGATTTCGGTATCTTCCCCTCCAGTTTGTTTTGACTGAAATCAACGACCCTCAATGAGCAGCCACTTGTGAATGTCTCAGGAATATCACCACTGAAACTATTGTTGCGCAGATTCAGAACTGAAGCAGTGCTGCTTTTATTGCCCAAGCATTGAGGAAGTTTGCCGCTCAACTTGTTATTTGAGAAATCAAGGACGAAAAGTGAGGTCAGATTGCAAATGACTCTTGGGATTTCTCCAATTAATTGGTTGTTCGACACTGTATATTCTAAGAGTGCTGGTGGTGGAATTGGAAGAGATTCTTGGAACTTGTTCCGAGAAAGATCCAGTGAGCGTAGATTATTCCATGGAAGAACGTCAAAGGATTGCTCAAAACCTGTCAGAAGGTTGCCCGCCAGAGATAGATCCTCGAGGGCTATGGTACTCATGTTCATAAACCATTTGGGTATGTGTCCGACAAGCTCGTTATCGGCAAGATATAAAAGCTCTAAATGGTTTTGATCACGCAAGAAACTAGGAAATTCACCTAGATTGCATCCACTTAACGACAATATTTCAAGTTTTGGCAGAGGAATGGTAGCATTGTTGCTATTAAGCAGAGACAGATTGTTATGCGATAATTGGAGTAAAACAAGGTTTCTGAACTTAAGAAGAATGTTCAATTCCAAAGTACCACTAAAGAAATTATATGCTAGGTCAAGTTCTTCAAGATTTTGAAGCCTATAAATAGACTCAGGAATCGGACCGTGCAGTTTGTTGACACCAAGGTATAGTAAGATTAGTTGGGTATGGTTTCCTATCCAAGATGGAATTTGACCTGTTAATTTATTTCGCTTAAGCGACAAGACGGTGAGCTGAGTCAAGTTTCTAAGAGAGGATGGGATGTTACCATAT
The DNA here is from genome assembly GCA_015852605.2 of Populus deltoides. Taxonomy (NCBI): domain Eukaryota; kingdom Viridiplantae; phylum Streptophyta; class Magnoliopsida; order Malpighiales; family Salicaceae; genus Populus; species Populus deltoides. The sequence goes on along the minus strand of CM027585.2, from coordinate 1,593,075 downwards.
GAATTGGTGTCTTGCAAGTTTACAAATTTGAGTTTGGTTAGATTACCAAGCCAATCTAAGGTGCCAGAACTGAAATTGTTGGAAGAAAGCGACAGATAAGAAACTTGGAGAAGGTTGACAAATGTGGAAGGGATTTTCCCAGAGAAACTGTTATGAGAAAGGTGTAGATAGTTCAGTTTCGTAAGATTACCAAGTGAAGATGGTATCACCCCTGAAAAATAACATCCTGCCACATCAAATTCTTTCATTGATTTGAGGTTCCCAAAGGGACCCCGGTAGCTGACCAGAGAAATTCGTCCCTGCAAGCAACAATATTTCAAGCTGGCTGCCCGACTGAAATTCCGGCAAATATCCAGTGAGATATGGATTATACCGGATGCTGAGAAAGCGAAGGTTGGGTAATTGGAATATTCCCATGGGGAACTCTCCTTGCAATCCACAATCTCCGAGAAATAGAGATGACAAAGAGGATAAGTTTGCCATGATTTGAGGTACCTTGGCTGATATGTTCACTCCACTGAGATGGAGTACCTCCAAGTTGGTTAGTGCTTCAACTAAATGTTGCAGGCCAGGCTTTCGGAGGTTCAAAAAATTTACTCCCAGATCAAGGGAAACCAACTTGGAAAGCTCTAAGATCTCAGCTGGAATCTGACCAGAAAAGCCAGACATTGAGAGATTTAGATCAAACAGCCTTGAGAGATTTCGAATCTCAGAAGGGATTTTGGAGTTGTTGAAGTCGTTGTCAGCGAGATTCAGCCTTCTGAGCTGAACAAGGTGGAAGAGGCTGCTATTAGAGTCGATGGAGCCATGAAGACAGCTGCTGCTTAGGTTAAGGCCGATCACATGACCAGAGTCCCCATCGCATTCAACACCATCCCAAGAGCAGCAATCACCGCTTCCTCCATCAACTTTCCATGATGCAACCTTAGGATAAGCAGAAGGATCATAAGAAGCGGACCTATGAATGACAAGGCTTTCCTTGAGCTTCAACAAGGCATGACTCTCCTCATCATGGCATAGCGGCTGCATGGAGGGAGAAGAGTGACAAGCTCTAAGATGAAACAAAGACAGCAAAAAGAGGAAAAGCATCCGCATGGTTAAGAAACACACAGGTGAGGCCATTTTCATTTTTGGTTAACGATCTTTCTCTAAAAGTAAATTAATCCTTGGTTTTCTTATTGAGCAAAAAAGTGAAGCAATGGAGTTTATAGAGGGCGCCCCATCCAATTTCAAAGTCCAAGTCTTCCACTATACATGCCAATGTTTGGATAATAATCATGTTATCCACGACTAAACTAAACGTGAGAGATGGATCGAAGACATAAAAAAGTTGTAAAATTATTTGATTCAAAACAGTGAGATTAAATTGAACTATAAATTAAATATTCAAATACTAAATTAACAAAAACAATCTTTAATGTTATATAGAATTGCTCTGTCTATTTTTCATACAATTGATTGTCGCCTTCTGCTGCAGCGCAGTTACAAGGCAGCAGCTAGCATACATTTTGATTTCTCATCTAATTTACCATATTCAAGATCATAAATTTAATTTAATTTAGTTGCTTAAACAATTTTTCTTATAGAATGCCCATAGCTAACGAGTCATTAAAAACTATTTCTATATTTTTAGTTTTCATTCCAAATATTTTTATATCATTTTTTCTAAAAATATTCTCTTTAGTTTTCTAGTTTCTCAAAATAATGAGTAGTATTTAATTAAAATTAATGAGTAATAGGCTTTCATGTTTATCAAAAACTATTTCTCATTTATATTGAAAATATTTTTAAAAGTTGTCCAAAATCAAATGAAAATATAGTAACAAAAATTTAAATGAGTTAAAGATTTTTAATCACCATCATCACTTGTACCAAAAATATTTTTATAACTTTTTTCTTTTTAATGAGTAAAAGGTTTTGATTTTTAAAACTCTTGGAATAGTTAATGTCTGGATTTCCTTCTCTTAAATGAGTCAATAATATTGAGCTTGTTTAAAAAAATAAATATTTTTTTACTTATTTTTTTTATTCATTTTAATAATTTTATTTTTTATTTAAAGAAAATAATTTTTATTTTTTTCTTTTTTATTCATTATTATTTATTATTATAATTTTTAATTTTTTATACAAAATATTGACAAGTAATTAAAATTAAATATTTTAGGAGACTCTCCATCCATAGTTATGATATTTATATTCTTTAAAAGTTTTGAGTTATAATAACTTAGTTGTTTCTAGATATATTTTTAAAAAAATAATTTTAAAATAAGATATATATATTGTAATTGATATCAACCTAAAAAAAAAGGAAACTAGAAGTGCACATGAATAGTCTCCGTCTCTGAAGACCAACCGACACTACTGCCAATTTCATTCATTGTCAAAGTATGTATTTGCTACTATAATGTAAATATTTTTAATTTAAAGTGTATCAAAATTATTATATATATATATATATTTTTTTTAACATGAACATATTAAAATCATCCAAAATTATTAAAAAATATTAATTTAATTATTTTTAAATAAATAGTTTTTTAAAAAATAGTATTCAAAAACAAAACTAAAAAACTAAAACTTCATCTGATTTATCTAAATGAATTTTTTTTAAATATTATTTTAAAAAAATATTTTGAAAAAACAAAACTAAAATAGTGCTCTAATTCTTTGTCTTGTTTCATTAAATTCAAAGTCTAAGTCTTTGTGATTTGAAAATGTGATTTGCTAGACAACCAGTTCCACTTTTCCGCTGCGATTGTCAAAGTAAATTGGCCATTCTCACAAACTTGTGATATGGTTTTGATTCATTTCATTGGATTAATCTTTAATTTTTAACCTGCTCTGGAGACTTCTATTACCACCATAATCATCTTATCCCTATAATTAAACGAAAAGGTTTTGATGATAGAACATATGCATTACAAACACCAATAACTTCTTGCAAAGAAAACAAGATTTTATTGAAAACAAAAGGATAAAATTAAATATTATCATATTTTTAAAATTTAGTCGACTCGGGGCAATGGGTTGAGAAGGTCAATCCGAGTTGACCCAAGTCAACTTGATTTGATGATAGATTTGAGGCAAGGCTTGAGTAATAAGTTGGAAAGGTGATCAATCCGAATATAAAACGTCAAAGATTTTTAAACTGTGTTTTATATAGGGTCGATCAAGTTATAGGTCGACCTAGGTTTTGATCAGGTTAGGTTGAATTAATCCTTTTTCTATTTTTTTTAAACATAAACTAGTTCAGGCCTCGAGTCAACCATATAAAATCCCACATCGGCGGATGAGGACCTGGGGGAGGGCTTTATATGAGCATGCATGCCTTTGACTAGTAAGACGCGTTTTAGGGCCATACGTGACTGTCAAGAACAAATCCGTGAGGTGTGAGCCAAAGCGGATAATATCTTGTTAATGGGGTGCGGTATTATAGTTTGATATCAGAGCCCGACTTACTGGCTATTCAGTGGTGCCGACAAGGTCGTTGGACCCCTTAAAGGAGATGGATTGTGATATCCTACATCGACGAGTGTGAACTTGGGAGAAGGTCTTATATGAGTATACTCACCTTGACTAGAAAGACGTGTTTTTGGGTCATACATGATTGCCAAGAACAAATCCGCGAGGTCCATGGGTCGAAGGGGACAATAGCTTGCTAGTGGGGTGGGAAATTACAAGTTAGATCTTGTCTGATGTCTACTAAACATAAAATAAGATAAATTATTTAGTCCAATCCAAAGTATATCAACACATAAGACAAGAGAGTTATTTGTCCAGTCCAGTCCAGTCCAGTCCTATCCGGTTTAGTCCTGTATAATCAATACTTTCTAGCATACCAAACACTACCTTAAACACACAACTAGAAAATTGATAAATACAAATGGAAATACCGAGGAAATATTTTTGTTGGTAAATTGCCGACGGAAAAATTTCCTCGGTATTTACCGAGGGAATTACAATGGGAAAAAAATAATTAAAACAAAGCAAAAAAATGATGACATGTCATCTCTATTTTTACCAATGGAATTCCCTTAGAATTTACTGAGGGAATTATAATGGAAAAAAAAATAATTAAAACAAAGCAAAAAAACGATGATGTCGGTAAAATCCGTCGGTAAATTCGTTGGTAAACTGTGAACATTGTTCATCATGTCAATTACAAAGGGAATCACCAACGAAAAATTCCGTCGGTATTTTACAGAGAGCTCTGGAACTGTTCACTTCTAAATTGCACTGTTAATTCATCGTTCTTTGACGTACGGAATCACGTGCACGGATTGAAAAGTCGTCGGTGTTATTTGGCGGTTTTCTGAAAAATTTTGATTAAATTAAATTTGAAATTAAATTATAGACGGTATCACCAACGGAATTTATAAGAGAATAATATAACTTCCTGGTCTGGATTTTAATAGAACAAAACAAAAACTTAGACTTTGAATGAAATATCTTACACTTAATGCAGAGAATGCATGGCTGCAAATAATAGATAGTTATCAAGTCCCCTTCAGTTTCTCTCGTAAAGCGCCAAAAAAAGAAGAAGAAATTCATAGCTTATGAACTAAATAATTGGGTCAAGGAACTGATTAATTACTCAGATACTAAATAATTTGACCTGTTTACTTTTCCACCCTCATAGTTTTCATGGAGAAATGATTTCAGAATAATATGACGAATGAACTTCATAATAACACCAAGATCTTACATTCATTGCCATAAATGAATGAAGAAACAGGTTTCTTTCTTATCATTTGAATAATTCTTTAAGCAAGTGGTTGAGAGGTTCGTTTATAAAATGATTTTCCTTCTTGACATGGTTTCCTTAGTGTAGATCAGAAAAGAAAACTTACTTGTGAGAATTCGCTTTCTTATTCCTGGATCAATTACTTGAGTGCCACTTCAATTACTAGAACCAAAGTGATATTCCACAGTACGAATGTCTTTGTAAATCTTGTCAAGTTAATACAGAGAGTCAAGATGGGAGAAAAGAAAGAGAGAACTATGTTCTTTCAATGATGAAAAGTTGTTATTTCCTTATGGGTTATGTCCCTTTATATATTATTAGAGATGGCGGTTACTTCCTTTAGTAACTTCTTTAATAACTTGGACCAGACCCATCCATCATGGACGGACCAAGCCTAACCCAATAACCAACATCTCCCACTCGCCCATGAAGGACTGAATCTCTCTAATACATTATACTTCAAACTTGCACAAGAATTTCATACTTGACGAACGGACCGTGCGACCTGAAGCACACAGTGAAAGGAGCTCCAATATATAAACCTAATATAGGCCATATAGGAGACATCAACCTCATAATTAATTATTCCTTAAAGTGTACTAATATACCCCAAGCATTTTTAGTTACACATGACTGAATATAATTCAATCCCTCAAGAATTTCATACTCAATCCATCCTTACAATTACAAGTATTCTAAATCATATCAAATCTATTCAAGTGATATGATCCCGGCCGGTGAATACAAGTAACAGATGTAGAACTAAAATTACTTTTTCTTTCGCTCTCATATCAATCAAATCTGAATTAACTCGCTTTTCTTAGAGTATTCCTTTAAGTCGAATCATTCCATGACCATAGGATATACTCCTAAAGTAGCGATCATTAATACATCACCTCATGATATAGTCAAAAGTCACAAAGGGTAAGATTTTGAGATCTTAGATATGATCTTCAGGACTCACATAATAAAGAGGCAGGGATCCATTCTTTATTCCTGTAATGGTCGTTAGCACATGTAGTATGAAATACATGTTATAGCGGAGCTGACTCTTTTTTTTTCTTAAGACAAAGAGTGTATGTCGTTGCTCTCCTTGTTAGAGGAAATACACTATACGAGTCTTAGTCTTGTTGCTAAAAACATAGACTTCAAAGTAGAAATTCTCATTTGCTCATTTTTCATTAGTGGCAGATGAATAATTTCATACTCGGCTTCAATCATAATAGACACATGAATGGCGGGAATTCATTCATGCCGATTCTTATATTTAAGAAGCTCATCTTGGTCCCAGCCAAGGTGACTTTTTAATAATCACTTTGAGTTAAAATTGCTCCCATTGCGCCCAAGTCGCTTATTCAACATTAAAACTCAAACAGTCTCATCTCTACTCACCTTACAAGTGCTAGAGGTGATTGCTCATGTGAGTGAGCCAATCAAAGTCTATCGACATACTTCAACAAATTGTACTATACGATAATCAATATAATCCATGAAATAAATTGTCATAACCCAATTTTTGACCTATTTTAATTATTATTATTATTTCATTTACTAAAAAAATTGATGATGGAAAGAAATAATAATAATGATAGAAAAATAAGTAAAATGAAATAAATGAAGAATGAATTAAAATTTGGGTTAAGGGCAACATGATTGGAAATTTTGGGGTTTAATTAAGCTTGGAATTAATTTAATTAATCCAATTAAGGGTTTAATTGGAGAATTAATAAAGTTTTGAGACTTAATTAAGCTTGGAATTAATTTAATTAATCCAATTAAGGGTTTAATTGGAGAATTGATAAGTTTTGAGACTTAATTGAGCTTAGAATTAATTTAATTAATCCAATTAAGGGTTTAATTGGAGAATTGATAAGTTTTGAGACTTAATTAAGCTTGGAATTGATTTAATTAATCCAATTAAGGGTTTAATTGGAGAATTGATAAGTTTTGAGACTTAATTGGACTTGGATTTAATTAAATTAATGAAATCAAGGACTTAATTGCAGAAATAGCAAAGTTTGGGGTTCAATTGGGGTCCAAATTGCAAAAATTAGAATCCAAGGACCAACTTGAAAATCACGCAGAAATGTAAGGATCCAATCATATTTTAAGCAGGGGTTTGATTGCAAAATTAGAAGATTCACAGGGACCAAATTCATAGCCAGCAAAACAGCGCCGTTTTGCAATGACTGCTCACCGTCTCCACTCTGCAACGGCTCTGCCATTAAAGGCAGAGGCGCTTCGTCCGTTGGCAATGATGGCAGACGTTTTTTCTTCATTCAAATGCCTCGGTTACGATCATTTAGGAGGGGGGCAGCCGTTACCACCGAGGACTGCCGCTGGTTCTATAAAAGCAGAGCAAAGGCAACCTCGCGGGAAAGAAAGAAGGGAGAAAACAGGGGGAAGAATAGAGAGACGGAGAGGCTGGGAACGAAAGGAAAAACTGGGAGAGACAGAGAATAGAAACCCATAAAACAGAGACCAATACAAGCAGTAAACCCAGAAAACCAGTGTTAATATTCTCGTCTTCAATCGTCCCCTGCAAGCCAAAAAAAGAAGAACCCAAGCAGCAAATCGTGACCTTCATCGTCACAGAAACAAAAGGAAAAACGAGGAGAAGCGGCGTACTGACGAGCGAACGAAATCGCCGTCCTACAAGCTTCCTCGCGACCTCCAGAAGCAGGTAAGCCTTTCTCATTTTCTCTTCATTCTTGTTTTAATTGTGCAAATGAGGAACTGTGCGAAGGTAATTTAATTACCTTCAAGATAGTTTTCGCGCGCTGGAAATTGCTTCACGCATGCAAGACAATTAATTTTCCAGGCACCTTGGTTTGGGCGGTGGCGGTGCGCCTGGCCTAGCCCACCTAACGTAATGGGTGGCCCCCCCCCCTCCAAAAATAACAAAAATAAATAAAAAAATAAAAAATAGAAAAAATAGAAAAATAGAAAAATATGTGTATGCATGAATAAAAATAATATAAATTTTCTTGGTTTATTCACCACTTGAGTCGGGAATAAAATACCAGTTTAAGGTTATATTATTTTTATTTGTATATTTTTTTTTAGCAAAAAAATATACGTGCATGTATGAAAAATAAATTTATCTTTATTTATTTATTTATTAACGCCAGAGTCAAGAATAAAAATACTTGTTTAATTATTCTCTTTGTTTTTTTTATTTAACTACATAAAAAAAATATGTGAATGCGTAAATTTAGTTCATTTGTTTATTCACTAGCGTTAGAGTCAGGAATAAAAAATATATTAATCTGAATTTATTTTATAGCTACGCAATAGTTACCAACGCCAGAGTTGGAATTATTTGCGGCGGAACTCTTAATTGGAATTATTCGTAGTGGAATATTTACCAACGCCAGAGTTGGGATTATTCGCGGCGGAACTTTTAATTGGAATTATTTGTGTTGGAATATTTACCAACGCCAGAGTTGGAATTATTCATGGTGTAATTGGAATTATTTATGATGGAATATTTTATCGACGCCAGAGTTTGAAATATTCGAGATCAAATATTCATTGACGTCAGAGTCAGGAATATTCTGATTAAACCATCATTTTATTTATAAAAAAAACATAAAAAATAAAAAAATATACATGCATTGATTTAAATTTATTTCTTAGGTTTATTCATTGAAATTAGAGTCAATAATATCATACATCCTTACACAAAAAAAAAATCAACAAAAAGCTTTAGCAAGTTAAGATTAAAACAGCAATGCAGTCTGCCTTAGGCAGAACGTTTAAGGGGTGATAATATCTTTCCTTTTACGTAACCAGTCTCGTACCATAGAATCTCTGTTGACCAGTTAGGGTTCCTAGTGACCATAATACTAGGTGGCGACTCCTTAAAAAAAGACATTTTTCCTAAAAGAACAAGACGCCAGAAATCTGTTCTTTTTCCGCAATCTCTGATTTTTTTTTAAGGTCGCCGCGATGTCGGGTGCGACAGGATGGCAACTCCACTGGGGACTAGACTAAGCTTTGCTTTTTGTTTGTTAATTGCTAAAATGCTTGTTATGTTGTGTTAGGAGGTTGTGGATTATTGTTATTTTTATTTATTTATTTATTTTTATTTTATTTATCTTTTATTATTTATAGCTTTAGCATCCATATTTATTCATATCATTCATACATATATTGGATATAGATTTGTGCCTCCACGCGCCACTCATTTCATTATTTGTCATATCAACTTTAAGTTAAGTGGGGGAATAACGGTACCCCAATGGCTTTAGCCTGGGTAAGACTCGCGAAACCATCCAACTCTCGTTTGATTGCTTACTTGGAAGTGGTTGATATGCCAAACTGATATTTCTCAGGGCCTCTATCTTCACACTACTTGTAAGCCTCATATCGACCTTTCGAGGACGATCACTGAGCATGCGAGAGACCTTTTGAAACTAGATAGCGACCTACCTCAAGCATTTTAATGGCTAAAACTTAACATATGACATTTTCATTACAGGATTTTTGACATAATGGCTGTTAATCGTGAGATCACCACCGTTGAGTATGGGCTTGAATCTGAATCATTGCATATGGCTGAGGGGGACTGCCTTAGACTGGATGTCAATGGAATACCACCACTCAAAGATGTGAGATGCATAATAAATGATGCCAGCCGTTTGTCTCCACTCACCAAATACTTGGCCGATGAGGCAGAATTTACCAAGATATATAGGAGAATTTTGCATCTTTTAAAAGTTCCAGTACTGCCATTGTCCATTAAAGCTTTAATCCATTTTTGGGATCCCGATTATCGATGCTTTGCGTTTGGGAACATCGATATGGTGCCTACCATTGAAGAATACAGTGTTCACTGGAATTTCCTGAAGATACTCATAAGGTATACTTTTGTCACAAGGGTGAGAATACCATAGAGGAGTTAACCAAGTTGTTTGGAATCCATCAAATGAGCTTATATAAAGAGAAAAATAATTCCGGTGGTCTAAGATGGAAATGACTAGAAGAGTTGCTGATTGCTAAAAAGTCTAATCCGAGTGCTAAATTGGAGGGGTATAGAATATTGGCTTTGGGGATATTTGGGCTAATCTTATGTCCTTCAACTACTGGGATCATCAGTCTAGAAGCAGCAAATTTGTTTGTAGAGTATGAGAAGACCAAGATTAATCCCTCTGCTGTGATTTTGGCCGAAACTTTCTTATCACTCAACCATTGCAAAAAGGCTGGAAAGGGTTCTATGAGATGTTGTGTTCCATTATTATTCATCTGGTTGGTAAGTCACATGGAATCCAAGACACCATTATTCAGAAATTTTTGGTGGTTCAATCAAAAGCCACTTGAGCTATTTGTATCAAGTGAATGGGAAAACTTTTTTTCTGAAGATGATTGGAGGGTAAAATTGCAAGAGCTTCCACAAAGCAATTTTATTTGGAGAGCACCTTGGATGAAGAATGTAGCATGCCTAATGGGTTATGGAAAGAAGCCTTGGGTACCATTAATGGGAGTAACCGGATATGTTAGTTATGCACCTGCTTTGGTTGCAAGACAGCTTGGGGGCATCCAAAGTATTCCAAGAACATTGGGTATAGCTCAATTCACTGGAATCTACAAAGGAGTCACCAGTGAGATACTAGAAGACATTAAACAGGATTGGAAATCTCTAGTGCTTGTGAAAAAGGAGACCGGATTAAGAAGTCTTACGGTTAGTGAAAGGTATCCTAAATGGCGTAATGGAGGAGTCACCCGTGCGGATCCAATTTCTAAACTTGTGGGAACACGAAGGAAAAGGGTAGATTGTGAAGAAGAATTAAGAGAACAAGTAAGGCAACTGCAAGCTGAGCTTAAAACAAAGGAAGAGCTGAGTGCATCTTTGGAGCGTCAATTAACTGAGGAAAAAGCTGCGAGAAAAGTAGCTGAAGAAGAAAGGGACGTTGTGGGCCAAGACTGGATAAAGGTGATGGAAAACCTGGAAATGCAAAAAACTATCAACCAAGACGTGATGGGAAAAGCTAAGCATTGGGAAGAGTTGGCTGCTAAAACTCAAGCCGCGACCTGGACTCACATATGGCGGATATAGATGAGTTCAAAAACCAAGCCGAGATTGAGGCGTTTAACACTAAAGAAGAGCTAAGAATGGGGATGCATAACCATAAGATCGAGGTGGAAGCATTGAAATCCAAGCTGACTAGAGAGAAGTTGAAGACGGTGCAACTAATTGAAAGTAGAAAAATGCTAGAACAACACAATCAAACATTGGATACTTCCAATAACTTTCTGTCTAGAAACAACTTAATCCATACTGAGAGGATAAAGGAGCTACAGGATCAGATTGATCGTGCTGCCACAGAGGCTCATTTGTTACGAGTAGAAGCACGATAGGTGGGAGGGGATATTATGAAGTATCGACGAAGTTTAGATAACACTGATCTATTCTTAAGGGTCGTAGCTAATAAAGGCAGTGCTTTGGCTCCTGTATTAGATTAGATCAATTATTATGAACTTTGGAATAAATAATAAAAGGGCTAAGACCCACAGTTTTCTTTCGTATATGGTTGAAAGTCTAAAGGGCATACGGCTAAGCAGATTTTTTTTTCAGTATCACAACAATGATATCAGATTCAAGCTCAAACCACGTATCTAAAGCAAAACAGCCATATGTCACAAAAAGTGAATCTATATCCAATATTTTGCATCCACATTCATGCATATGCTTATAAGATATTACATTTTGCATACACCAGGTGAAATATAGGTCCCCCATCGAAACGTGTCCATAACACCCGTTTACGGACACAAATGGATAATGAAGAGAGAGCTCAATTAGAAACTGGATACAAAAAAGAGATGGAAAGCCTAAAGGAGGATGTAGCAAGGCTTACTAGTCTGCTCGAGCAAGCTTTGAGATCCAAATCTGGAGAAGGGACATCTTCTCAACCATCGTTCACAGCTCAATTCCAGCCAATGCCTACAGCTTCCTTCATTCCGCCATCAGAACCTCATGATGTGGATCATTTCCTACCTGCTCAACCAGCATTCCCGATAAGGATTCCCCATATTGTTCCAGGAGGAGAGGAGCCCCAAAGGGACAGGACGGTGGATGAGGATGGTCAGGAGAAACTAGCTGCTTTAGAAGAAAGAATGAGGGTCATCGAAGGAAACAATTTGTATGACCCGGTAAAAGCTGCCGAAATGTGTTTAGTGCCTAATGTGGTTATTCCCAGGAAATTCAGAGTACCAGAGTTTGTCAAGTATACTGGAACTCAATGCCCGATAACTCATCTTAAAGCATATTGTAATAAGATGGCGGAGGTGGTTCATGATGAGAAGTTATTGATCCATTTCTTCCAGGACAGTCTGAGTGATGCTGCTCTTGCCTGGTATATGCGTTTAGATAAAATCAAGATTAAAGGTTGGAAGGACTTGGTGGATGCATTTATTAAGCAATATAAGTTTAATATGGATGTTGCCCCGGATAGATCAAGTCTACAAGCTATGGAAAAGGGTAATAAAGAGTCTGTAAGAGAGTATGCCCAAAGATGACGCGAGGTAGCTGCACAAGTTAACCCTCCGTTGCTAGAGAGGGAAATGACGGGTTTATTTTCCAACACTTTCAAAGCCCCGTATTTTGAGTATTTGGTTGGTAGGGCCGCACATAATTTTTTTGATCTGGTTTTCATAGCTGAAAGGATCGAACATGCTATTCGAGGAGGAAGAATTGTAGATCCAATAGAAAAAAGAGGTTTTGTTGGAAGGAAGAAAGAATCAGAAATTCATAATGTCGAGAGGGGAGGAAAAGGAAGGAAAGTCTACCAAGATAATTATAACTTTGAAACCATCACACCTACTCCTTCCATATCCAACATAAAATTTGCTTCACCTACCCACAACCAAAATAACCCCGCGAACAACCAAAGCAACAATACCTACCGCCCAAGAAGAAATTTCTCAGAGGAACAAGTACAACTTCCGCCATTGCCTCTAACTCTCACTGAAATGCATAAAAGGCTTTTGAGCATCGGCCAAATAGCACTTGTTCCTCTACCCCCTTTACAGCCACCATTCCCTGCTTGGTATAAGCCTGATCAAAAATGCGAATACCATGCTGGTGCCCCTGGTCATAACATTGATGGATGTATTGCATTCAAAAGGAAAATACTCCAACTTATCAAAGCGGGGTGGATTTCTTTTGATGATTCCCCGAATGTAAAATCCAACCCTTTACCAAACCACGCTTCAGGAAGTGGGGGAGTCAATAGCTTGGAGTTGGGAAAAGGGGGTAAGACAATGCTGAAAGTGACAAAGGATAGTTTGTATGAGATGTTGAAACAAGCTGGGTATCTCAAAATACCAGTCAATGTGCAAGCTGTAGGAGGCATGAGCGAGTATTGCAAATATCATCAGCAGTTTGGACACGATATAGACTCTTGTGAGGAGTTTAATTAGGAGGTGGAAGGCATGATGGCACGAGGGGTTTTGAGATTAACGAAACACGAAGAAGTTGATTTGGTAGGAACGTTGACTGGTTATGGCAATAAAGAGGAAGTTTGTCGATATCAACCAACTGAAGGGGGTCCCCCTAAAATGATCCTTACCAAACCTCCGATTACTGCTAGCGGAAATTATAATGCTTTGCCTTATAATTATGGTCATTCCTTTCGTAACCCAAGTCTTACCCCAGTTTTCAATGCCGAGGTAGGAGGACTCACTAGAAGTGGGAGATGCTTTACTCCCGAGGAGTTAGAAAACCATAAAAAAGATAAAGGAAAGAATGTGGTAGAAACAGAGGAAGTTAATAAGCCAGTAAGTGATGAAGAAGCTAATGAGTTTTTGAAATTGATGAGGCATAGTGAGTATAGCATGGTGGAACAGCTTAAAAAGACGCCGGCTAGAATTTCCTTGTTGTCACTGATATTAAGTTCAGAACTCCATCGGAATGCCCTTCAAAAGGTTCTCAACGAAGCATATGTTCCGCAAGACATCACATATGATTCTATAGAGCATTTAGTGGGTAGAATTCAAGCTGCCAACTATCTTTACTTCACCGATGATGAACTTGATCCTGAGGGGGTCGGCCATAATAAGCCGTTGTACATCACCGTAAAGTGCAAGGATTGTGTTATTGCGAAGGTGCTCATAGATAACGGCTCTGCTTTAAATGTGTTACCAAGACATGTGCTGGATAAAATGCCTGTTGATGCCTCTCACATGAAGCCCAGTACCATGACTGCCAGAGCATATGACGGGTCACCTAGACCAATCATCGGGAATATTGATGTTGAACTAGTTATTGGCCCTCAACCGTTCCAAGTAACGTTTCAAGTAATGGATATCCATCCATCATACAGTATTTTATTGGGGAGGCCTTGGATCCACGCCGCTCGAGCCGTCACATCCTCTTTACATCAGCGACTTAAATTCATCATCAATGGGAATTTGGTGACCGTGAAAGCTGAGGAAACTCTGTCAATGACAAAAAATATATCGGTCCCTTACATAGAAGCTGAAGGAAGTACAGATGGAAATCTGCATGCGTTTGAGGTAGTAAATGCTGAATGGGTACCAGAAAATACTACACGAAGAAAGCCAGAAATTTCTGATGCAGTAAAAATGGCTGCTAAATATTTTCTTAAGCACGGGCTGCCGTTCCAGTATGACCCTACAACAGGAATGCCGGAGAGGATTAATGTGATAAAGATGAAATGTGCTGATCAGAGGTTCGGTATAGGTTTTAAGCCACGAAAGATGGATTTCAAGAGAGCAATCGAGTCTAAAAGGGAAAGGAGGTTGGCTCAAATCGAAAGAAGGGAGCCTGATGAGGACCGAATCCAGATCCCTCCAATCCACATAACATTCCCACGACCTGCACAAATGATCAATGCTGAGGGTGAAATTGAGAGGATGAGCAAAGAATTTAACGGTGCTACCATCCACTATCTAGAAGAGATCAACAAACAAGAACCCCAAGGGGGTTTTGAAGATGAAGAGAGCCCCTATGAAGAACTACCCCAACTGACTGTGAGTGCTCTAGAGGATGGTCTACCTGAGTTTGTGAGAAGATTAGCTGAAGGGGAAGAGTTGAACAATTGGGAAATTCAAGAAGTCTCGATTATCTTTAAAAAGTAAACATTTGTTAGCTAGTTGCTTTTTATGTTTTGCTGCATTTTGTTTGAATAAATTTGCGTTGCCAATAATCGTGGCTCAAGATGTTGGCAACAAGATTTTGTTTTGAGCCCTTCTGTCATTTCAAGTTTTAATGAGATCATGCTTTGTTTTTCCCTTCATCATGCCTTCTAGTTTCACCTTCTCCATTTTGCACTCATAACAAAGGCACTTTCCGCTTTCAGGGAATCTGAAAGCGGGACAACGATAAACTTACAAACCCATTGCATTGAGAATAATTGGCCTAATTTTGATAAAACTATAACTTCAATGGAGGAGGAGGAAGAAGATGGTGAAGATGACATTGAGGAGTTCAAGAAGCTTATAGAACAATCTGAGCATGCATGGAAACCTGCAAAAGAAGAAATAAAATTGATAGATGTGGGCACTGAGCTTGATAAAAGAGAGTTGAAAATAGGGAAGTTGGTTATTGCTGACATAAGAACGAAGTTGATTGCTCTTTTACAAGAATATGTTGATGTTTTTGCCTGGTCATACGCTGACATGCCTGGTTTGGATTCCGATATTGTGGTGCATAAATTACCGTTGATAGAAGGTTGTAAGCCCGTTAAGCAAAAGTTGAGGAGAACAAGACCTGATATTCTGATCAAGGTAAAAGAGGAGATAACAAAACAATGGGATGCTGGATTCTTAGAAGTAGTAGAATATTCTGAATGGGTGTCTAACATTGTGGCGGTTCCTAAGAAAGACAACAAAATCAGGGTATGCGTGGACTTCCGGGATGTGAATAGGGCAAGCCCGAAGGATGACTTTCCATTACCTCATATAGACGTATTGGTGGACAATGCTGCTAAGAATTCCACTTACTCTTTCATGGATGGTTTCTCTGGTTATAATCAGATTAAAATGGCTGAAGCAGATAAGAGAAAGACGACATTTATCACCCCATGGGGAACTTACTGTTATAAGGTAATGCCGTTTGGATTGAAAAATGCTGGGGCAACATACCAAAGGGCAATGGTAGCACTTTTTCATGATATGATGCACAAGGAAATTGAGGTCTACGTGGATGACATGATCGCAAAGTCCAAAGATGAAGAAAGCCATATCCCAGCTCTGAGGAAATTGTTCGAGAGGTTGCGAAAATATCAGTTGAAATTGAATCCTGCAAAATGTACATTCGGGGTAAAATCAGGCAAATTATTAGGATTTGTGGTGAGCAATAAAGGCATAGAAGTGGACCCCGACAAAGTAAAAGCCATACAAGACATGCCCGCTCCAAAGACCGAAAGAGAAGTTCGAGGCTTTTTGGGGCGTTTGAACTATATTGCTCGGTTTATCTCACAACTTACAGTCACATGTGAATCGATTTTTCGATTACTCCGAAAGAAGAATCCTGGAACATGGGATGAAAATTGCCAAAAAGCTTTCGATAAGATCAAGCAGTACTTACAAAAACCACCATTGTTGGTACCGCCCGTGCACGGAAGGCCACTCATCCTGTATTTAACTGTGACCGAATCAGCTATGGGTTGTGTGTTGGGGCAACAGGATGAGTCAGGAAGAAAGGAGCAAGCCATCTACTATTTGAGTAAGAAGTTCACCGAGTGTGAATCCCGTTATAGTATGGTAGAGAAGTTATGTTGCAGTCTGGTGTGGAGTGCGAAGAGGTTGCGGCAATATATGTTATACTACACCACCTGGTTGATCTCAAGTATGGACCCACTAAAGTATATCTTTGAAAAGCCCTACATGTCGAGTAGAATAGCCAGATGGCAAGTACTGTTGGCCGAGTATGACATCATCTACATGACAAGAAAGTCAGTAAAAGGAAGTGCAATTGCTGATCATTTAGCCGATAATGCTATTGAAGATTATGAGCCTTTGAACTTTGATTTTCCTGATGAAGATGTGCTAGTAACGAAAAAGGAAGAGAAGAGTGGTTGGTGGGCCATGTATTTTGACGGTGCAGTAAATGTATCGGGCAACGGGGCAGGTGCTGTGATAATTTCCCCAGAAGGAAAGCAATATCCTATTTCAGTAAAGCTGCACTTTAGTTGTACAAACAACACAGCTGAGTATGAAGCTTGCATCCATGGATTGGAAGCTGCATTAGAGATGAAGGTAGGGAAATTAGAAGTATATGGAGACTCAATGCTAATAATCTGTCAAGTAAAAGGTGAATGGCAGACAAGGGATGAAAAGTTGAGACCATACCAGGAATACCTCTCCAAATTAGCTGAAGGCTTTGATGAAATAGAATTTACTCATTTGGGGAGAGATAAAAATCAGTTTGCCGATGCGTTAGCTACCTTAGCTTCTATGGCTATAATTGAGTGTGATGCAAAAATCCAACCTGTAAGCATCGAGATCAGAAATTCTCCCTCTCATTGTTGTTTAATAGAAGAAGAAACGGACAATGACCCATGGTACACGGATATAAAAAGATTTATCCAGCATCAAGAGTACCCGTCGGGAGCCTCGAAGATAGATAAAAGGACTTTGAGAAGGATGGCTATGGAATACTACATAGATGGAGAGATTTTGTATAAAAGGTCATTTGATGGGACTTTGCTGAGATGTCTGAGTGATCCAGAAGCCAACAAGGCCCTACAAGAAGTACATGGTGGAATTTGTGCTACCCACACAAACGGACACATGATGGCTAGGCAGTTGCAAAGAGTAGGTTACTTTTGGCTGACCATGGAGAAAGATTGCATAAATTTTGTCCGAAGATGCCACAAATGCCAAGTGTATAGCGACAAAATCAATGCGCCTCCTGCACCCCTATTTAACATGGTGTCTCCTTGGCCCTTTGCAATGTAGGGAATAGATGTGATTGGGCCTATTAATCCAAAAGCCAGTAACGGACATCGTTTTATCCTTGTAGCGATTAATTACTTTACCAAGTGGGTAGAGGCCTGCTCATATGCCCATTGACTCAGAAAGTGGTCAAACGGTTCATTGAGAAGGATCTAATCTGTAGATACGGTGTACCCGAGAGAGTGGTGACTGATAATGCTCAAAACTTCAATGGAAAGATGATAGCGGAGCTATGTACAAAGTGGAAGATCAAGCATTCCAACTCGTCCCCTTACAGGCCTAAGATGAACGGCGCCGTTGAAGCTGCTAATAAAAATATAAAGAAGATTGTTCAGAAAATGGTGATTACTTACAAAGATTGGCATGACTGGCTTCCTTATGCTCTCCATGCATATCGAATAGCAGTAAGGACCTCGACCGGGGCTACACCATACTCTTTAGTATATGGAATGGAGGCAGTGGTACCATTGGAAGTAGAAATTCCATCTTTAAGAGTCCTCATGGAATCTGGACTCGAGGAGGCTGAGTGGGTCAAGATATGATATGATCAGTTAAATATGATCAGCGAGAGAAGGTTAGCAGCAATTTGTCACCACCAGTTGTATCAAAGAAGGATGGCCAAGGCATATGACCGAAAAGTTCGGCCAAGAGAGCTCAAAGAAGGAGATTTAGTATTGAGGAAAATTCTGTCACTACCAGGAGAAGATCACAATAAATGGGCACCCAATTATGAAGGACCCTATATAGTGAAGAAGGCATTTTCATGAGGGGCTTTGATGCTAACAAGAATGGATGGGGAAGACGTAGTTAGGCCTGTGAACTCCGATTCTGTAAAGAAATATTATCCATGATGTATAAGTCTTTATCAAATCAATAAATAAGATTGGGCCAATGACTTCTCTTTGCATATTGTTCATAAAAAGGTGCCTGCAAAAAAAAAAAAAAACCCAAAACAAAAAAAAAACCAAAAGAAAAAACCCAAAAAAAATATACCATTACAATCTCGCATGATCTCATAGACTTAATTGATCTCTTTTACCAAAATCCATTTCCCTATTGGAGTTTGAAAAAAACTTGATCTTGCATTTTGATTCTGAAAATAATTTGATGTTTATCCAAAAACATATATTTTTAACATTCTACTTGTAAAATGACAAGTGAATCAAGCAACTCCATCATTGAGGTGACTAAATTATAAACCATAAAAGTTATGAAAAAGAAAAGAAAAAGAAAGAAATGAATAAACACACTTACCCCATGACTCTTGAATCATGTGTTTTTTTTAATGTATGAATAATGGTATGTAGTGAACTCGTTGCTCATGATTTATGAAATGCATCTTTGCAAAGACCAAACCATCACACTGGATGAGGTCAAAGTTTATTGATCTTAACTGCTTGTGCTTGAAATGAGGAAAGGCCATCTTTGTTATTCCTTTCACTTTCTGAAATAAGTACATCCTTTGCGATCCCTTTTTGAGCCTGAATAATTTTTCTTTCATGAAAACAGATCCCGACTAGGATCATACCCCACACTGGGGGGCAAGAGAAAATTTCAATGAGAAATGAGAAACAGCCGTGAGAAAGCCAAAAAGGCATAAAGAGCCCAAGAAACTCAAATGCTAGGGGGCATACCCAAATCACAAGAAAAAGTGATAACCAAGATAAAGTGAATATGCTCTAGCAAAGCTATAAAAAAAAGAGGGCAAATCAAAGAAGAGCGGCAAAAGAAATGACGTCAATTGTCAAACTGTTGATGGTGATCCTTAGTCTTTGAGACCCTGAAACACTCTTTGAGCCTTATGAATCTTTTTCTTTCATAGCCAAGAACCACAGCCTACGTTACGTCCCGATAGAAGTCCTTCCTAATCAAGCAAGCAAGCAACCTAGAACAATAAACAATGCTCTCAAAATGCAAAGAATACTTTTTCATAAGATTCATGACATCAAGAATAAACTACGTATTATTATTCATGCTGATAAAAACAAATGTTCAAAAAGAGACAAGTTTTTCTCATACAAAACCTCGAACTTTTTCTCGAGCCTTTCACTTTGAAACAAAAGGGCATCTCATGATGTATTTTCACTGAAGACCTCATTACCAAACACAAGAGCAAATAATCTCTTTTCCAAGAAAAAATAACCAAGGAGTTGCAAGATTTCAAAAGCAAATTGTTTTAGGCTCACATCGAAACAATTTTTGTTTTCAAAATGCAAGATCAGGATTTCAAGCTTTATTCTCGACCCATATTCCTTCACCAAAATGAAAAAAATGAGAGAATGGTCTTTTAAAACCATTATTTGTCTAAACTCGCTGGCAAAGCACACTTGGGGGCAATGACCAGTACAAGGGGCAATATTGTGTTTAGAAAATCTAGAAAATGAGATGGTAATTTCCTTCAACCAGACAAGGGGGCATCTTGGTTTACAAAAGACAGCTTGATCCTTTCAGCAAGTGACACCGAATGTTTCCAGCAGTGAAACGAGGAGTAATGAGTGGTCCTCTCAAATCATTTAACAAGTCAGAAAACCTTTAGCAAGCAAGTGGGTCACGATGGGCACCACAAAAGTTGAGTTGTGCAAAACAAATCTAGAAATAGACTTACATGGGCCAACTCGAGTGGGCTAGAAGCCAAACGACAAAGATGTCCCAAATCAGAGGTAGCAAGTCCTCAACAATCAAGCAACAAGAAGACTAAGAAGAAATGGGGGCCTATATTTCAAATCAGGTAAGGATGCATGCATATCATCCAAACTTTGAGACATTGGACAATGGGTTTTGAAATTTTGATAAGAGAAAATTCTGGCGGAATCCATCAAGAGGAAGGCCAACTTGAAATGGCCAAGATTGAAATTGCTTTTGAAAATTTTTCACTTTTGAGAATTTTTCAACCTGGCCAGGCCGCCCATGAGAATTAGGCCACCTGAAAAATCTCGGTATTTCTCACCTCTTTCGAGTGCGCCTTCGAGCCCTCAACCATTAAAGGTAGTACATTTCCTATCCTACCTCCTTTTGAGTGCGCCTTCGAGCCCTCACCTCATTTCTTTTTGAGTGCGCCTTCGAGCCCTCGACCATCAAAGGTAGTGCATTTTCTACCCTACCTCCTTTTGAGTGCGCCCTCGAGCCCTCATTTCCTTTCAAGCACACCTCTAAGCCCTCATTTCTTTCGAGCTTCCATCTCTTGAATAGTGCGCCTTCGAGCCCTATCATGTCACTTTTGAAAAATCCTCGTATTTTTCCTCTGGGCAGGTAACCCATTACAATGTGACCATCTGGGTAGGTAACCCATTACAATATACCAACCGGGCAGGTAACCCATTACAATGTGACCATTTGGGTAGGTAACCCATTACAATATACCAACCGGGCAGGTAACCCATTACAATGTGACCATCTGGGTAGGTAACCCATTACAATGTGACAATCTGGGTAGGTAACCCATTACAATGTGACCATCTGGGTAGGTAACCCATTACAATGTGACAATCTGGGTAGGTAACCCATTACAATATACCATCTGGGCAGGTAACCCATTACAATGTGACCATCTGGGTAGGTAACCCATTACAATATACCAACTGGGCAGGTAACCCATTACAATGTGACCACTTTTGAAAAATCCTCGTATTTTTTCAAACATCGGGCAGGTCGCCTGGAATAATTAGACCACTTGCGAAATTCTTCGCATTCTTTTATCATCGGGCAGGTTGCCCAAAACAATTTCATCCATTAAAAAAAACAAAAAAAACAAAAAAACAAAAACAAACAAAAACAAACAAAAACAAAAAAAGTGGGTCATCGTTCGAATGATTTGTTTCTTGATTTCAACATCTCTCTGTAAAATTCATATGTCAATCTCCTGTTTTCAAAATTTTCAAAAAAAAAGGGGTTCTGTTTGTATCTACTTTTCTTTATAAATTTACTACACAAAGCTAAAGAAAAATGAAATTTTCCAAATATCTTTGCATAGTAAATATTATAAAGAGGGGGCAACTGTCATAACCTAATTTTTAACCTATTTTAATTATTATTATTATTTCATTTACTGAAAAAATTGATGATGGAAAGAAATAATAATAATGATAGAAAAATAAGTAAAATGAAATAAATGAAGAATGAATTAAAATTTGGGTTAAGGGCAACATGATTGGAAATTTTGGGGTTTAATTAAGCTTGGAATTAATTTAATTAATCCAATTAAGGGTTTAATTGGAGAATTAATAAAGTTTTGAGACTTAATTAAGCTTGGAATTAATTTAATTAATCCAATTAAGGGTTTAATTGGAGAATTGATAAGTTTTGAGACTTAATTGAGCTTAGAATTAATTTAATTAATCCTTGGAGAATTGATAAGTTTTGAGACTTAATTAAGCTTGGAATTGATTTAATTAATCCAATTAAGGGTTTAATTGGAGAATTGATAAGTTTTGAGACTTAATTGGACTTGGATTTAATTAAATTAATGAAATCAGGGACTTAATTGCAGAAATAGCAAAGTTTGGGGTTCAATTGGGGTCCAAATTGCAAAAATTAGAATCCAAGTACCAACTTGAAAATCACGCAGAAATGTAAGGATCCAATCATATTTTAAGCAGGGGTTTGATTGCAAAATTAGAAGATTCACAGGGACCAAATTCATAGCCAGCAAAACGGCGCCGTTTTGCAATGACTGCTCACCGTCTCCACTCTGCAACGGCTCTGCCATTAAAGGCGGGCGCTCGTCGTTGGCAATGATGGCGAGCGTTTTTTCTTCATTCAAATGCCTCGGTTACGATCATTTAGGAGGGGGGCAGCCGTTACCACCGAGGACTGCCGCTGGTTCTATAAAAGCAGAGCAAAGGCGACCTCGCGGGAAAGAAAGAAGGGAGAAGACAGGGGGAAAAACAGAGAGACGGAGAGGCTGGGAACGAAAGGAAAAACTGGGAGAGACAGAGAATAGAAACCCATAAAACAGAGACCAATACAAGCAGTAAACCCAGAAAACCAGTGTTAATATTCTCGTCTTCAATCGCCCCCTGCAAGCCAAAAAAAGAAGAACCCAAGCAACAAATCGTGACCTTCATCGTCACAGAAACAAAAGGAAAACAGAAGGAGCAGGCGTACACAGACGAGAACGAAATCGCTGTCCTACAAGCTTCCTCGCGACCTCTAGAAGCAGGTAAGCCTTTCTCATTTTCTCTTCATTCTTGTTTTAATTGTGCAAATGAGGAACTGTGCAAAGGTAATTTAATTACCTTCGCACAGTTGCTGCACGCGTGAAATTGCTTCACTTCACGCGTGCAGTACAATTAATTTTGTCGGGCCACTGGTTTGGGCCAGTGGCCAGGCGGGCCGGGCCTAGCCCAGCCCATGTGGGCTGAGCTGGGCCCAGCCCCAAAAATAACAAAAATAATTAAAAAATAGAAAAAATAGAAAAATAGAAAAATATGTGTATGCATGAATAAAAATAATATAAATTTACTGGTTTATTCACCCACGCCAGAGTCGGGAATAAAATACTAGTTTAAGTTTATATTATTTTTATTCGTATATTTTTTTTTAGCAAAAAAATATACGTGCATGTATGAAAAATAAATTTATCTTTATTTATTTATTTATTGACGCCAGAGTCAAGAATAAAAATACTTGTTTAATTATTCTCTTTGTTTTTTTTTTATTTAACTACATAAAAAAAATATGTGAATGCATAAATTTAGTTCATTTGTTTATTCACTAGCGTTAGAGTCAGGAATAAAAAATATATTAATCTGAATTTATTTTATACCTACAGTAATAGTTACCAACGCCTGAGTTGGAATTATTCGCATGGAACTCTTAATTGGAATTATTCGTAGTGGAATATTTACCAACGCCGTGAGTTGGGATTATTCAGCATGAACTTTTAATTGGAATTATTTGTGTTGGAATATTTACAATTAATTTTGTCGGGCCACTGGTTTGGGCGGTGGGCAGGGGCCTAGCCCAGCCCATGTAAGTTTGGTAGGCCGACATGTAATGAGTTGGGCCCAGCCCCAAAAATAACAAAAATAATTAAAAAATAGAAAAAATAGAAAAATGGAAAAATATGTGTATGCATGAATAAAAATAATATAAATTTCTTGGTTTATTCACCCACGCCTGAGTCGGGAATAAAATACTAGTTTAAGTTTATATTATTTTTTATTATATATTTTTTTTAGCAAAAAAATATACGTGCATGTATGAAAAATAAATTTATCTTTATTTATTTATTTATTGACGCCAGAGTCAAGAATAAGAATACTTGTTTAATTATTCTCTTTGTTTTTTTTTATTTAACTACATAAAAAAAATATGTGAATGCATAAATTTAGTTCATTTGTTTATTCACTAGCGTTAGAGTCAGGAATAAAAAATATATTAATCTGAATTTATTTTATACCTACACGTAATAGTTACCAACGCTTGAGTTGGAATTATTGTGGCGGAACTCTTAATTGGAATTATTCGTAGTGGAATATTTACCAACGCCTGAGTTGGGATTATTCGTGCAAGGAACTTTTAATTGGAATTATTTGTGTTGGAATATTTACAATTAATTTTGTCGGACCCCTGGTTTGGGCGGTGGTCAAGCGGCCGGCCTAGCCCAAGCCCGTAATGAAATGGGCCTAGCCCATGTAATTTGAAATGAGCCCAGCCCCAAAAATAACAAAAATAATAAAAAAATATAAAAAATAGAAAAATAGAAAAATATGTGTATGCATGAATAAAAATAATATAAATTTCTTGGTTTATTCACCCACGCCTGAGTCGGGAATAAAATACTAGTTTAAGTTTATATTATTTTTTATTCAGATATTTTTTTAGCAAAAAAATATACGTGCATGTATGAAAAATAAATTTATCTTTATTTATTTATTTATTGAGCCTTGAGTCAAGAATAAAAATACTTGTTTAATTATTCTCTTTGTTTTTTTTTTATTTAACTACATAAAAAAAATATGTGAATGCATAAATTTAGTTCATTTGTTTATTCACTAGCGTTAGAGTCAGGAATAAAAAATATATTAATCTGAATTTATTTTATACCTACGCAATAGTTACCAACGCCTGAGTTGGAATTATTCGATTGGAACTCTTAATTGGAATTATTCGTAGTGGAATATTTACCAACGCCAGAGTTGGGATTATTCGCGGCGGAACTTTTAATTGGAATTATTTGTGTTGGAATATTTACAATTAATTTTGTCGGGCCACTGGTTTGGGCCAGTGGCAGCGGGTCGGCCTAGCCTGACCCATGTAATGAGCGGGCCCAAACTCAAAAATAACAAAAATAATAAAAAAATATAAAAAATAGAAAAATAGAAAAATATGTGTATGCATGAATAAAAATAATATAAATTTACTGGTTTATTCACCCACGCCAGAGTCAGGAATAAAATACTAGTTTAAGTTTATATTATTTTTATTCGTATATTTTTTTTAGCAAAAAAATATACGTGCATGTATGAAAAATAAATTTATCTTTATTTATTTATTTATTGACGCCAGAGTCAAGAATAAAAATACTTGTTTAATTATTCTCTTTGTTTTTTTTTTATTTAACTACATAAAAAAAATATGTGAATGCGTAAATTTAGTTCATTTGTTTATTCACTAGCGTTAGAGTCAGGAATAAAAAATATATTAATCTGAATTTATTTTATACCTACGCAATAGTTACCAACGCCAGAGTTGGAATTATTCGCGGCGGAACTCTTAATTGGAATTATTCGTAGTGGAATATTTACCAACGCCAGAGTTGGGATTATTCGCGGCGGAACTTTTAATTGGAATTATTTGTGTTGGAATATTTACCAACGCCAGAGTTGGAATTATTCATGGTGTAATTGGAATTATTTATGATGGAATATTTTACCGACGCCAGAGTTGGAAATATTCGAGATCAAATATTCATTGACGCCAGAGTCAGGAATATTCTGATTAAACCATCATTTTATTTATAAAAAAAACATAAAAAATAAAAAAATATACATGCATTGATTTAAATTTATTTCTTAGGTTTATTCATTGAAATTAGAGTCAATAATATCATACATCCTTACACAAAAAAAAAAATCAACAAAAAGCTTTAACAAGTTAAGATTAAAACAGCAATGCAGTCTGCCCTAGGCAGAACGTTTAAGGGGTGATAATATCTTCCCTTTTACGTAACCAGTCCCGTACCATAGAATCTCTGTTGACCAGTTAGGGTTCCTAGTGACCATAATACTAGGTGGCGACTCCTTAAAAAAAGACATTTTTCCTAAAAGAACAAGACGCCAGAAATCTGTTCTTTTTCCGCAATCTCTGATTTTTTTTTAAGGTCGCCGCGATGTCGGGTGCGACATAAATAATGAATAAAATGATATTCTAATGGCATTTATTCATTACTCAATCACTGTAAGCTTTTGTATCATCCTTAAAACTAATTACATTCTACATAAGCCAAGGGATCTCACATGTCTAATAAATGCATCCTTTGCTATTGGTTTTGTGAGTGGATCTGCAACCATAGAATTTGTAAAAATGTGTTTTAGGATCACATCTTGTTCAGTAATTGCTTCTCTAATGTAGTGATATCTCATCTTGATGTGTTTGGTCTTTCCATGGTATTTTGGATCTTTGGCCACAGCTATTGCAGTAGTGTTATCACAGTAAATTGTCACTAGGTCTGATGCTGATTTGACAATTTTCAAATGATACAGGAAATTTTTTAACCAAATAGCATCTTGTGTTGCTGCGGAACAAGCTACATACTCAGCCTCCACGGTAGATAAGGCTATGCAGGATTGTTTCTTGCTCCTCCATAGTATTGCACTATCATTAAGCAAGAAAGCACATCCTGAAGTGGATTTGGATTGGTCGACATCTCCTCCCCAATCAGCATCAGAGAAACCAATCAATCGTAAATCTTTCTTTCCTTGGTAACATAGCATGTAATTTGAAGTTCATTTCAGATATCGTAGAATCCTTTTGACTGCCATCTAGTGTTTCTGACCAGGGTTTGATTGATATTAGCTAACCAATCCAACGGAATAACATATATCGGGACGTGTGCACATCATTGCATACATCAAACTACCAACAACACTGGCATAAGGTACTCTGGACATTTTCTCCTTTTCTTCTAGAGTCTTGGGACACATATCACAACTTAGGCTCAAACTTTTATCAACAGGGGTGTCCATTGGTTTGCTATCTTGCATGTGATAGCGCTCTAACATCTTTTTGATGTAAGTCTCTTGAGTTAAACTCAAAAGCCTTTTAGCGCGATCTCTTATGATTTTCACACCAAGTACATAGCTAGCCTCACCCATGTCTTTCATTTCAAAGTTTGATGATAACCACTTTTTAGTAGTATCAATCATCTCTTTGCTATTTCCAGCTATTAAGATGTCGTCAGCATATAAGGACAATATTATAAAACTATTTTTAGAACGTTTTAAATCACGCAATGATCTTCTTCCATCATTGTAAAACCATCCTTAAGGATAGCTTGATGAAACTTAACGTTCCATTGTCTAGAGGCTTGCTTAAGACCATATATGGAACTTTTAAGCTTGCAAACTTTGCGCTCTTGTCCTTTAGTCTCGAATCCTAAAGGCTGATCCATATAGATCTCCTCATTTAGTTCTCCATTGAGAAACGCAGTTCTAACATCCATTTGATATAACTCTAGGTCCATATGTGCGACTATAGCTAAAATGAGGCGAACTGAAGTAATCCTTACAGCTGGTGAGAATGTATCTTCATAATCATTTCCCTCTTCATGAGTGTAGCCTTTCGCTACTAATCGAGCCTTATAACGTTCTATTGACCCGTCCGCCTTACGTTTAATTTTAAGAACCCATTTATTTCCAATGGATCTTCGTCCTGACGGTAAATCTACCAAGTCCCAGACTTGATTAATTTTCATTGACTCCATTTCTTCTTCCATAGCTTTAATCCATTCACTTGCTTTAGGACCAGATAGAGCATGATTGAATGTTTTAGGTTCTTCATCATCTTGTGGAGCAATCATGAACGCTTCCCCCTCAATCTCAAATCGACGACGAGGAATTGGTTCACGAATGCTTCTTCGAGGTTGAGATTGCTCATAATCTTGCTCCATGAGAGAAGGAATAGATAAAATATCACTCCCACTGTTTCTAGGAGGATTAAAAGTTTCATCTAAGTCCTCTATTAAATGGCTTGTTTCGCCATAATCTAGATTTTCCATTTCATATAATTGAAAATCTTTTTCAACCTCACCTGTCTTTGGAAAAACCTTTTCTAAGAATACAACATCACGCGATTCAATCTCTGTTACTCTTCCATCAGCTTTTTCACCAATAAATACAAATCCTTTGAAATGTTAAGAATATCGTATAAAGATACACTTCTTCCCTATAGGACCAAGTTTCTTATATTCATGAGAAGTATTATGAATATAAATATAAGCTGCACACCCCCATAGATGGAAATAACCTAGATTAGGTTTGACACGATTCCATAGTTCATATGGGATGGATGAGACAGATTTAGAGGGCACACGATTAAGTATGTAAGCAGCAGTTAACAATGCATCTCCCCAAAAGGAAATTGGTAAGTTAGCTTGCACCATCATTGACCTAACCATGTCAAATAGGGTTATATTCCTTCTTTCCGCTACACCATTTTGTTGTGGAGTATAAGGAATAGTTAGCTGTCTGGCTATACCCTTTTCATCACAAAAATCCTTAAATTGTTCAGACAGATATTCACGTCCTCGATCAGTTCTTAAAGCTTTGATCTTGGTACTTAGTTTATTCCCCACCAAATTGGTGTATCGAATGAAGCAATCCAATGCTTCAGACTTATGTGAGATCAAATAAACATGACCAAACCGTGTAAAATCATCTATAAATATGATGAAATAATTTCCTCCATGTCTTGCTCTCACATTCATTGGGCCACAAATGTCTGAATGAATAAGCTGTAATGGACTACTAACTCTTTTAGCTTTGCCAAATGGTAATCTAGTTGCTTTTCCAGCAAGGCAATGCTCACAAACGGCAATTCCTCTTTGGTAAGTGATCCTAAAAGACCAGCTCTTGCTAATCTATGTAAACGATCTTGCCCAATGTGTTCTAATCTAGCATGCCAAGTTATGATATTACTATCATTAATAGTGCTGGAATTTTGAACAACATAAATTGAAGCATCATTATCAATAGATATATTAACGGTGTCTAACACCATAAAACTATTTAATACAAAACCAGAACCATAAAAAATATTATCCAGATGTATTTTTACACAACAACCAACAAACGCAATATTAAAGCCCAATTGGAGTAAAGCAAGAACAGACACAAGATTTCATCGAACTTCTGAAGCATAGAGCACATCATGAAGATAAAGTGTGTGACCGCCCCGCAAATCCAGTTTGCAGGTACCGATCCCAAGCACAGCAGCGGAAGCATTATTCCCCATGTATATGTATCTACTTCCCTTTGGAATTCGATGGAATTCCACAAAGGTTGTTCGATCCCTTACTATGTGGTCAGTTGCTCCTGAGTCTATAGTCCAAAAAGGAACAGATTCAGCAAGCATTAAACAACTACTAATGTATAAGTTAGAGGGATGATTGTGGTTAAACATTACCTTTGGCTCAGTGCAATTACGAGCAAAGTGACCAGGTTTACCACAATTGAAACAATTCATATTCTTGTCTTTCTTACCGCTGCGTTTCCCACGCTTGCGCTTATGTCCACTACTACTTGCTTCTATTCCTCTCTTGCCATATTTGGGACCTTTAGCCTTACCCTTTTTATATTTAGAGCCATATGCTCCACGCATCTTAGTCTCAGATATAAAAGCCTTGTTTATAGGCTTCTCAGCGTGAAGTCGATCTTCTTCAAGCTCGACATGACGAGCAACATCATCAAATGTCTTGATGTTGTCATTGTGGGTAAGGTTAACACGCATGTGTTCCCAATTGCTTGGCAAAGAGCGGATAACTGCTTGGACTTGTTTTTCATCAGTCATCTCATGTCCAGCACCTCTTAATTCACTGATCATGTTAGACATGACCGTAAGATGCTGCCTCATTGTTTGATTTTGACGCTTCTTATAACCATCGAATTTGAGGGTTAGCTGGCGAAGTCTAGTAGTGGAGGTTCCTCTATACTGAATCTTTACTGCGTCCCAAACAGATTGAGCTGAATGATGCCTTTCAAAACGCAGCATAATATCATTTCTCATGCTGCTCAACATCAAAATGCGAGCTACACGATCTTTGCGCTTATAGGTTTGATATGCTTCCATATCAAGCTTGTGCTGAGCAGTGTTTCCTTGCTCAGGTTCAGCCATCGGTTGTGTGATTGTTTCCAGCATTTCTTGCTCTTCCAAGAGATACTCAATCTTACGATGCCAAACATCGTAATTCTTTTCACTTAATTTGTCTCCATGGTTCAAATCAGCAATAATGCTCTTAGATGCAGCCATATTAAGCTCTATTGACAGCAATTACAAATATTAGTATCTAATACAATTTAATTGACATATTTTGCCACTCCATTCCAAATTAAACAAATAATAATCTAACACATACAATAGAAATGAAAAGAATGTTAAACATTTAATCAATTTCTACTTGTATGATCTAATTATTATTGGAAATTTAAACGAGTGCAAAATTATAGTTATTAGTTTCAACTAATAACTCCCTCTAATCAGGTTGCATTTATTATCATATATATGCATATAATGTAATTAAAACTTAAATTACATAAAATATTCAGTTCACAATTAAACAACCATTCATCTTAAAAAAAATACAATATTAAGAATAATACATTTCTGAATTATTTTATATTTTAGGCACATAAGTAGGGTCTCCAATTACGTCATCCACTTCATCAAAGTCATCTCCTCCAAGTTCATTCTGCTGAAACCATGGAATAAATTTAGCAGCAGCATCCAAACAACTAGCGCTTCTTCCAGTGCGTCGTATACCCTTTTCGGCATACTGACGTTCCCTCTCAAGCAGCATTTCATCTGCGAGATTGTTGAAATCTAAGGATTCCAGCCTATATTCCAACAATAATCGCATCGGCATCCATTCCTCAGGCAGAGAATCGAGAACAATTAACATTTGATGTTCCATGTAGAATTCATAAACACCACTCATAGCCAGTCTACTCATCCAATAATACATATAATCAATGTGCTCTTGAATTTTATGAACAGGATTAAAGGCATAACCCAATAAATAATCAATTTGTTGTTGTCTATCCACTACAACAAAATATTCCAAAAGCACATAAATATTATAGTTAATATTTAATTAAGGCATGTATCATCATAAATGCTAACCAAAATGGAAGTTAAACAATTTATTTTAACATTAAATAAATTGGCCCCATAATTAAACAATTTATATTAACAATAAATTAATATTAATTGTGTTATTTTTATTTATTTATTTATTTAAAACTACCGAATGGCAGTTACACATCAAGAGATGTGTTCTTCCATTTTTGTTTACAACTGCCAAATGGCAGTTACAATATGTGGTCCCGGTTTTTTTTTTTTTTTCCACTGTCAAAAGGCAGTTATTTTTCTCAACTGCCAAATGGCAGTTTCCAATTGACTACAAGTAGTCAATTGGGAATAGAAATGGAAATGGGCAAGTTCCAATTTCCTTTCTCAACATCAATTCACGTAGCCAATGTGTGTTCCCTTTTTTTTTTTTTTTTTGTTTTTAACCATCAAATGGCAGTTAATTAACTGCACTCCAATTGACTACTGCAATTGTTGTCAATTGGAAATGAAAATGGATACGTTTCAATCTCCATTTCTATCATCAATTTACACATGAATTGATAATAGAATTATCCAACTACCATGTAAAAAATCTTTTCTAATTAATTATAGAAAAGACAAATTCATAACTAAATTACTTTATAAAATTTTGCAAATTCAAAATTCTCAATGGAAGTATTATTTTAACACAAAATTTACATCTATCCTTCATGTAATAATAGATATACTGCATAAAAGCAATATTAAAAATCATGGCTCTGATACCAATGTAGATCAGAAAAGAAAACTTACTTGTGAGAATTCGCTTTTTTATTTCTGGATCAATTACTTCAGTGCCACTTCAATTACTAGAACCAAAGTGATATTTCACAGTACGAACGTCTTTGTAAATCTTGTCAAGTTAATACAGAGAGTCAAGATGGGAGAAGAGAAAAAGAGAACTATGTTCTTTTAATGATGAAAAGTTGTTATTTCCTTATGGGTTATGTCCCTTTATATATTATTAGAAAAGACAGTTACTTTCTTTAATAATTTCTCTAATAATTTGGACCAGACTCATCCATCATGGGCGGACTAGGCCTAACCCAATAACCAACACTTAGTGTTCTCGTTTTTTCTTTGGCTGAATAATCAATTAAAGGAACGGTATAAACAACACAGGAGCCTTGCTCAACTCAAATCATTTAGCAATAAAATACATGATTGTCACAGCAGCAGAATATAAACTTGGAAAAACCGACTGACAAATATATAGCATCTCAAACTACTAAACATGACTTAAATGTAATGCTAATGGAAGAAATCTTCCAAGATATCTATAATTAGTCGCTAAGAATTTAGTGACAGAACACCGCTACTCAAACATCTGAATACCAATGGTTGCCCACTGCATCAACTTGCTCAGTTGGAGCCGTATCAGAGCTGTGTTGGGTTTTCTTTGTAGTGCTTGAGTTAGATTTCATTTGCGTGCGTTTTGGGTGATAAGTTTGTTCGTAGGAGTTTTTGGAAAGATGGGTTCAGGTTCATGACTGAACTTGTAATGTAATTCAATGAATCCAGAAGTTAGATTCTTTTGAAGTTGTTAATGTAATTCAACTTCCATTTTGAACATTGCCGAACCGTTGTATATCCACCAGACTGATCGTTTTTCACTTCCTAAAACATTTGCTCCATCAAATCCAGCAAAGCAGAAATCACTGCAATTGTTACTACTGACAAAGCTCATGTTTTGCGTTGACAAAAATTGACTCTGCAACCATAACTAAGAGATCTATGGTAGCACAGCATTCATTCATTTTAATGAGTTTTCCATTATCCTAGATTGAATGGCACACATCATTTAATCAAGAGAGTCCCTTTTGAATTCAAATCTATATATAGCAGGTTAACATTAGTAGGAGAATGGCAGAGAATAGGTGGCCAGAAAATTCTCAGTTGACTTTTGCAGTGACAGAACACCAATTAATGTTACCAGAGTATACTACCAATTAACACCAATTAAAATGCATCGAAGTGTAGAGATGTTTCGTGTAAATTTTCCTACACATCCTTCAATCTATGTTTGAGAATTCATCATGCTATAAAAACTATGATTTTTAGCAATCTAAGTTTTTCGTTTTTATCTGAAATGTTTTATATCATTTTTAATAAAAATATACATTTTTAGTTTTTGATTTTATCAAAATAATTTTAAAAAATGAGTAATAGGTTTTCATTTTATAAAAAATGTTTTCAATAGAAAAGATTTCTATAATTTGTCAAAAAATTAAATCAGAATATTAACAAAAACTTAAATGCGCAAAAGTTTTTAAATTTTTTACTAAATTATTATTATTATTAATACTTATATTATTACTACTACTATTAATATCATCATTGATCCTTTTATTTTTGATAAATTTTTATTTTAAATGTGTCAAAGGTTTTAATTTTGTTAATGCATGGGTTTTGTTTTCTTAATGAGTAAAAAGTTTTATTTTTATTTTTATTTTTTCAATTATCATGGAAATAGGAAGAGAAATTCACCTTCTTGTGGCTACAAGCACGTTGAAAAAAATCCTGGTCGGCAAGTTTCCATGCATAGAAAATGAGCACCTAGGGATCTATTTTATAGATTGATTAAATTCAACCTAGAGAGGCTGTTTAGATGTAACTTCAAAAGGTAATGGTCCGCGATGAGTAGATTTATTTCTCAATCAAGATTTTAATTATTAGTTGGAAAGTAGTCTCCTGCATTATTGTGTTTTAGGAGTCAAGGATGGGAGATAAGTACATTGACTTCGTGTGTAGCATAGTGCTTGCTTTACTAATAATTAAAAATATTTGTTTCCCCTCAATCAAGCGTATCCAAGGGTCCACAATCACGTTGATTGGACGCATGCAAGTGATATTTTCAGACATACTTGCAGACAGAACTGTATTTCAATTTGTATCTATGCTTTTGCATTTTTCATATTTTGTTTTGTGCCTAAATGGGTCATACTCTCTTCCTCTCTCCCCTTTAGAGAAATGTTAACTTTTCAAATCAGAGTCATGGGTCTCCATCCATACGGTGGAATCCACAACCGCCAGCCCCATACAATGGTGGTCCTCGACATGATTGTCAAATTCGATCTGATTTAATTAGATGTGAGTTGTTAGATTATAGAATCAACTCTCATGAATCATCAGATTAATATGGATTTAAGTCATGCTTGGTCAGATTCTTGAAAATGTATGCTTTTGAATATGGATTGTTGCTATGCTTCTACAAATTAATAGGTGAAGGAGTCAGATTCTTACAATAATAGTACTTGGATTAAAAAAAATATATATTGTTATGCAGCTTGGGTGCTTGCAAATTGAATTCAATAATATTTTTAATGCATGCAATATACTTTTTTCTGTGTGTTTTGAATATATTCATAAAAAAAAATCATGTTGAAGATTATTTGGTCAAGCAAAAAGTTATCAGAAAATATGATTTAATTTACTGGTTTAAGCTCTTTTATGCTTGATCATGATTGTGGGTTAAGTTTTGTTAATAAGTTAGTTTTTTGACTCATTTGAGTTTTTGTATTCTTTTCTTGTTAAATCATATTTTTAATGTGATTAATAGATCTCTAATATATTTTGTTTATTATGAGGAATGTTGCAACCCATTTTTGGGTCCCCGTACAAAAAAAGAGAAAATACAAAAAAATAAAAAATATATGTTCGAAAAAACCCAAAAAATATATAACAGTGAAAAAAGAATGTCAAAGCGCTCAAATATGGTTAAAACTTGGTTGAGGAGATTTAAAAATACAAAGATTGAAATTTGCCAGTATTTTGTTGACTGATGAGAGCCTTGTTGACAAAGAAAATTCAATTTGAGAAAGAAAAGTCAAAAATCAGATGTTTATGGACTCAATTAAATTTTATTAAAGGTTTAATTGAATTTATGGAGAGTTTGATTGCAAGAAAAATTGATTTTGGAGTTAATTTGGGTTTTAATTGGAAGAAATTCAAGTTCTAGGGTCGAAATATAATTTTTGAGAGTTAATTTGGTCAAATTAGGGGCTTAAATGCATAAATATTGAAGTTTGATGGCCAATTAGGGACTTAATTGAAGAAATCCGAAACCAAGGACCAAACTAGAAAAGGCACGTAAATATAAGGGCTGTAATTAAAACCAAATCAGGGGCCAAATTGAAGAAATTAGAAATTTATTATCAATTGAGGGTCAAATTGCACTAATTCAAGACTAGGGACCAAAGTGAAAAAGACGACCAACTTTAGGGCTATTGTTTGATTTTTGGCAGGGATGCAATTGCATTGTTTTTTAAATCAAAATTGCAAATGAGGACTTGATTGAACAAATCACAAATTGAAGACTGATTTGGACTATGACACATTTTGCCGCCCTTTTCTTTTAAATGAAAAGACGCTGTTTCATGCACTGTAAAAAAAAAAAAAACCCAAGAGACCAAAACGGTGCCGTTTTGAACGGCATTGTAACCTTTCTTCTTCCCCTGGACGCGCGAAACAGGGGAAGAAGAAGATTTTTTCTTCCTTTGTTTTCACCGACTTCTCTCCCTCAAAAGCATCAAAAAGACGCGGACCATAGCCCCTCTTGTATAACCTTTGACCCATGGCCTACCACGGGGTGGTGAAAAAAGGAGGGAACGTGCCCCTTGGGCTGTTGTGGGGCGGCAACACAGTGGCCGCCCTAGCCACGTCCTTCCCCTGTTTTTGTGTCTAAAAACAGGGGGCAGAACAAAAAAAAAGGGGGGGCACAAGAGAGGGGAGAACGAGAACAGAAGAGAATAGAGGAGAGGACCGAAAAGAACGAAAAAAAAAGAGAGAGACAGAAGAATAGCAGAAAAAGAAGAAAATAGAGGAAGAGAGAGAGCAAGAAAAAATAGAGAAAAAGAAAAGGAAAAAAAACAAAGAGGAATTGTGAGAAAGAAGAGAGAAGCAGAATAGGGATAGATAGGAGAAGGAACGAAGGAAAAAAAAAAGAGAGAGAAAAGAGAACGAAGGGAGAAAGAACAGGAAAAAAAATAAGAAGAGAGAAAGAGAAGAAGAGAAAAACATAGCAGAACGTAGAGACTGGAAGAAGACGGGCCGTCGTTTGAACCACTGCGCCGCCGCTGGAATCACTGACGACTGAGGCTTCTCCAGGTAGACCCTCCGCCCGTTTTTCTTTTGCTTTTATTTCTTCCCTCGCCATGCAAGACATGCACAGTTCATGTCTCTGCAGGCGAGGCGAAGCTGGTAACTGTGCATGAGCACAGTAACCAGCTGATGTGGGCTGGGCAGAGCCCAGCCTATGGATCTTGGGCCCAGTCCGGTCCAGCCCGACAAAAAAAAATGTATGTTTAAAATTTTGTGATTTTCTCGCGTGTATTGTTTTACACCGTTTTGTTTAATCCCAGTCTGTTTTGTTTGTAAAAAAAATACGAATCCGGTATTAAAATACCCGGTTTTCGTCAAAATTTCAAAAAATACAAAAAAATTGAAAAAAGAAGAAAATGTTTTTGTGCATACGGCCAAGTGTCTCAAAGCTAAAAAATCATATTGTGTTTTTTCATACACCAAAAAAAATATTTTAGCATGCATTTTGGCTTTAATAACCAATTTATTAAAGTCCAGAGAACATTGGCCAAAATTTCAAAAACAACAAAAATTTTATTTTGTTTTGTTTTAATATTAGGGATTACAAATTTATATGTAAAACTTATTCCCGATATTAAAAAGGTATTTTCTTTTGACAACATAGAACAATTAGGTTTTTACCCGATAAGATAAGAATCTCCTTACAGAGGAGGAATTTTCTTAAACCGTAGACAGACCGACAATCAGAAACCACAACAAGACTTTAGATTTTATCAGACAACCAAACAATGCAGCTTACCTTAGGTAGGGCGTAATTGGGGTGCTAATACATTCCCTTTACGCAACCAGTTTCGTTCCCAATCTCTGAAACCAGTTAGGGTTCCTAGTGACTAGAATACTAGGTGGCGACTTCCATTCAAATTTTCCACTGATAAGAGACAAGAATTCCTTGTCTCCCCACATTTGCCAGATAGACCATTACATTACATTTTACCTGAGATGGTGGACAACCGCCGCGAAGCCGCACACGTGCGACAGAATGGCGACTCCATTGGAGACCTAGTGGACTAAGCTTTGTTTTTTTCTGATAATTTTGTGTTATTATTGTGGTTTGCATGTTTATTTTTAATATGCATTTCCTTTATTTATTTCTTACGCGCTTTAATTTCTATACATATTTGTTCATACATTGTGTAGAATTGTCTCATGCATCACGCTTTATTTTTCCAAAAAGCACACACAAGCTTCTAAGTTAAGTGGGAATTAGCGATCTGCCCTATGACTATTGGTCAGGGTTCAAATGCGTAAAACATTCAACTTATATCTGAGTGCTTGCTTGGTAATGGCGGGCATACGTGTCTTAGCTGTTCTTTGCAACGCCCCTATACTGTCTTTACGAAGATCATCACTGGGTAGATATGAGACCCTTTTGAGACCAGGTAAAAAACCTATCCATGTTCACATAATGAATAGAAACCTGTCCTTAGGTTGTATGTGCTATTTTTTAGTTACCTCAAGACAAGCCCTTCTTGAAGCATCTTGAACTCAAGACTTGTGGGTTACATAATGACCGTCACTCAAAAAATTTTCATTGTAGAGTTTGGGCAAGAATCAAGATTCTTGTTTCATCATGCAAGAGTTACGATCATATGTCACCCCTCAAAAGGCAAATTTATCATATAAATTACATATTAATACATTTAACATTCATACATTAGATTGAAATATAGGCCCCCAAAAAGTTTACAACACCCGACTTTGAGCAAGAAACATGGAAGATGAAGAGCGTGCTCAACGTGATGCCTATTTTCAAGAAGAGTTGGAGTTTTTGAAGACAAGTGTAGCTCGCCTCACTAGCTTACTCGAATTAATGAAATTAATTAATTTAAAATAGTTAGAATTTGTTTATAAAAAACATGGTGAATGGATGCATTTAAAATCAAATTAAAAGAGGATCCACTCATTTGTTGAGTTAAAACTTTGTTTAAAATTATTATTGAACCAAAATATTTTCATGTGGATAACTGGACTTAATTTTATAACTATTTCTTTTGTAAAGAAAAAGTTCGATTTGATCACCTAATTTCTTATTCTAAACGCTGGAACGTGTGAGATAATTGATTTAAACAATGTAACTTTTTCTTTTTATATATCATTTCAACACTACTTTTTCTTTTTATATATCATTTCAACACTACTTTACGAAACTAAATTTAAAAAAAAATAAAAGGTTTTTAGTTTTCATTTCAAATATTTTTATATCTTTTTTTCTAAAAATACTTTTTTAGTTTTCAAGTTTCTCAAAATAATAAATAATTAAAATTAATGAGTAATAGGCTTTCATGTCTATCAAAAACTACTTTTCCTTTTTATTGAAAATAGTTTTAAAAGTTGTCCAAAATTTAAATGAGTCAAAGGTTTTAATTTTTTTTTTTATAAACCATCATTATTATCATCGATACTTTTATCAAAAGTATTTTTATAACTTTTTTTTTTTTAATGAGTAAAAGGTTTTCTGTTTTAAAATTCTTGGAATAATTAATCTATGGATTTCCTTTTCTTAACAAGTCATTTATGCATTAGTTTTTTTTAAAAAAAATAAATATTTTCTTAGTTATTTTTATTTTTTGTTCAGTTTAATAATTTTATTTTTTATTTAAAGGAAATAAATTTTTTATTTTTATTTTTTTATTCATCATTATTACAATTTTCTATTTTTTATACAAAACATTGTAATAACTCTTTTGATCAAGCAAGAAGTGAGTATGGATGCATTTAATATCAAATTAAAAGAGGATCCATTTATTTTTTGGGTTAAAATTTTATTTAAAATTATTATTGAACAGAAATATTTTCATGTGGATGACTGGACTTAATTTTATAACTATTTTATGCATAAAAGACCATCCAAGAGAAGATCACTCTTATCCTGGCGGAGTAAACTAATTTCTTCGGTTGAGAATAAATTAATAAAACTAAACTCTCTATTCAACATACCATCTTATTTTTAGTATATGAAATTAATTAACAGACCATCCAAGAGAAAATCACTCTTATCCTTACAAGTGAAAATTAAGAAAGAGAAGACAAGGAAAAGAAAATACAATCTTAACATGATTGACAAACTAGAAAACACCTTAATAATTAGAAATCAACTTCTACGCAGGCGAGTCTTCAAGTTTTGACCTTTGTATTGCCACCTCGCAAAATAATTCTTCACCAACCATTCATACTTCCTTGTGTTCATAGCGCATCCAAGAATCACTCCAATTACCAATCCACTTGCATAACCTATCACCACCACCTTCCAACCAAATTCAAGTGGAAATCCCGAGCCCTCATCTTCTTTAGCTGCTGGCACCGAGTCCTCATCATTTCCACATTCTTTTGACAAGGGCTTCCCACAAAATGCTGGATTCTCATCAAATGAAGTGTTGTCAAATGCTCCGAATTGGTTTCCTCGTGGTATCGGACCTGACAGAAAATTGTGAGACACATTAAAGACCGCGAGGAAGGTGAGCTGTGCAAGTTGGACAGGAATCTCTCCCGAGAGTTTGTTCTGAGAAAGGTCCAAAGCTTCAAGCCCTTTCAAGTTCGACAAGGATGGAGGGATGCCACCACTGAGAAAGTTGTTGGAGAGATTGAGCAAATGAAGTGCTTTGAGATCTCCGAGGACCTGTGGAATTCCTCCTTCAAAACCATTGCTTGAGAGATCGATAGCAGTGAGACTATCTTGAATCTTCTCATATAGTATCATCACACCTTTATTGGTCATTGTCATTGAGTACTCATACTGGTTGTTCATTATACTATGCGATGTTTGGAAACTTGTGTTTGCTTGCATGTAAATCAAGTGCTGATCATTAAGGATATTTTTCATGGCAGTCCAATTTCGGAAATATTCAAGTGGCAACTTACCCTTAAAACTGTTGTTGGAGAGGTCAACAATCTGTAACCTCGGAAATTCAACGTTGGTTTTAGGTTTCCCAATCACACCATGGAGCCCATTAGATCTCAATATCAGAACCCTCAAATGAGGAAGACCACCCAACCAAGAAGGAAAGACATCATTTATGTTATTTTGTTCAAGATTGAGAATCTCTAGCTCGGTGCAGTTGGCCAATGATTTTGGTATCTTCCCCTCCAGTTTGTTTTGACTGAAATCAACGACCCTCAATGAGCAGCCACTTGTGAATGTTTCAGGAATATCACCGCTGAAACTATTGTTGCGCAGATTCAGAACTGAAGCAGTGCTGCTTTTATTGCCCAAGCATTGAGGAAGTTTGCCGCTCAAATTGTTATTAGAGAAATCAAGGACAGAAAGCGAAGTCAGATTGCAAATAACTTCTGGGATTTCTCCATTTAATTTGTTGCTCGAGACTTTATATTCATAGATTGCTGGTGGTGGAATTGGAAGGGATCCTTGGAACTTGTTCCGAGAAAGATCCAGTGAACGTAGATTATTCCATGGAAGAACGTCAAAGGATTGCTCAAAACCTGTCAGAAGGTTGCCAGCCAGAGATAGAGCCGCGAGGGTCATGGTACTCATGTTCATAAACCATTTGGGTATGTGTCCCACAAGTTCGTTATCTTGAAGTTCTAAAAAATCCAGATGGTTCTGATCACGCAAGAAACTGGGAAGTTCAACTAGATTACATCTACTTAACGTCAAGAGTTCAAGTTTTGGCTGAGGAAAGGTAGCATTGTGACTATAAAGCAGAGAGAAATTGTTACGCGATAATTGGAGTCTAGAAAGGTTTCTGAA
The DNA here is from genome assembly GCA_015852605.2 of Populus deltoides. Lineage (NCBI taxonomy): Eukaryota > Viridiplantae > Streptophyta > Magnoliopsida > Malpighiales > Salicaceae > Populus > Populus deltoides. The sequence goes on along the minus strand of CM027585.2, from coordinate 1,552,276 downwards.
CTTAAGGAGAAGGTGCAATTCCAAAGTGCCGCTAAAGAAATTAGAAGATAGGCTAAGGTCTTCAAGATTCTGAAGCCTGTAAATAGATCCTGGAATAGGACCGTGTAATTTGTTTCGTCCAAGGTTTAGTAAAATTAATTGGGTATGATTTCCTATCCAAGATGGAAATTGACCGGTTAGTTTATTTGTAAAAAGCTGTAAGACGGTGAGCTGAGTCAAGTTTCTAAGAGAAGATGGAATGTCACCGTATGAATTGGTTCGTGCCAAGCCTACATAATTGAGTTTGGTTAGATTACCGAGCCAATCTAAGGTACCAGATCTGAAATTGTTGAAAGAAAGCGACAGATAAGAAACTTGGAGAAGGTTGACAAATGTGGAAGGGATTTTCCCAGAGAAAAAGTTAAAAGAAAGGTCTAGATAGTTCAGTTTCGTAAGATTACCAAGTGAAGATGGTATCACCCCTGAAAAATTACAATCTCCCACGTCAAATTCTTTCAATGATTTGAGATTCCCAATGGACTCCGGTAGCTTGCCAGAGAAACTTGTTCCTGCAAGACACAATGTTTCAAGTTGGCTGCCCCAATGAATTTCCGGAAAATATCCACTGAGATATGGATTATGCTGGATGCTGAGAAAGCGAAGGTTGATTAATGCTTTAACTAAATGTTCCAGACCAGGCTTTTGGAGCTTCAAAGAATTCCATCCCAGATCAAGGGAAACTAACTTGGAAAGCTCTAAGATCTCTGCTGGAATTTGACCAGAAAAGGAAGAATATGAGAGATCTAGATCAAACAGCCTTGAGAAATTTCGAATCTCAGAAGGGATTTTGGAGTTGTTGAAGTCGTTGTCAGCAAGATCAAGCCTTCTGAGCTGAACAAGGTGGAAGAGGCTGCTATTAGAGTCGATGGAGCCATAAAGGCAGCTGCTACTGAGGTCAAGGCCGATCACATGACCAGAGTCCCCATCGCATTCAACACCATCCCAAGAGCAGCAATCACCGCTTTCTCTATCAACGCTCCATGATGCAACCTTGGGATAAGCAGCAGGATCATAAGAAGCGGACCTATGAATGACAAGGCTTTCCTTGAACTGCATCAAGGCATGACTCTCCTCATCATGGCATAGCGGCTGCATGGAGGGAGAAGAGTGACAAGCTCTAAGATGAAAAAACGAGAGTAAAAAGAGCGAAAGCATCCGCATGGTTAAGAAACACACAGATGATGCCATATTTTGTAGTAGATAATCTTTATTCTTTGTAATAAGCAACGAAGTGAAATAAAGCAGTTTATATAGACAAAAATATTCAGTTCATACCCGAAGACTTGGGAGCTACAGGAAGTCTTCATTGATTTGATTGAAAACAATGGAGATTTTTCATTGATGTATCTTTTTAGATTTTCCAATGTGCGAAGCATGTGTGTCTGCTAATAATCAAGAGTGTTGTTACTTAATTTTTTTTTTATTTTTTTGATAAAATTTTTAAAAAATCCAAAATTAACAAAAAAAAATAAAAATTTAAAAAATATATTTTTAATATATTTACATTATTTTTAGTATTTTTACTATCGTTTTAAAAAAATTTAAAATTTTAAAAAATTTTAGAATATATTTAATTTTTAATGTGTTGTTTTTAAAAATTACTAATTTTTTTTATTCAAGTCGATATTGATAAAAAAAAAAATTTTAAAAAAATTAAATTAAATTTACAAATAAAAAAAAAAGCTGAGAGAACAAGTTATATATAAATATGATCCGAGAGTAATTTAAAAAGAAAATACACAATAAACCCTAAACCTTAACCTATCTCTGCCCAACCAGCCGCCCCCACCCATCCTGCGGCTGTTCACCCCCTCTCTTTGCCCAAAGACAAACCAGAGCCTCCACAGAGAACCCACACAAACCTTCAGCCCCTCACCTGATCTCCCTTCCCATCACCATTTTCCTTCATTTTCACCTCTTCAGCCGGACACACACTCGGCCATAACTTCCTTCATCTTCCCCACTCACAACCCCTCACTTCCACTCTACCCACATTGTCACTCTCCCAGACGAACCAGCCTCCCTTTCCCCTCTCCATCGGCCATCTCACATTTTCGTTTCCCAGCCGGCTACAAGACAGCCCCCAGCAAACAACTCACGGAGGAGATCACCACGTATTCCCTTCTCCTCTTACAGCCCCTCACCAGAATCTCTCTCACTTGGCTAAGGCCTCTCGAAACCAGAGCCACTGACTCGGCCAGCCACGCACCAGGCCTTCTCCCCTCAGCCACGACCTCCATCTCCACCAGCCGCCGCCCAACATTTCCTCCTCCTTACCACCGGCTACCTAAAGCAGAGGGGAAGGCGGCGAAGCCCAAAGAATAGATCTGAGAAAGAAGAAAGTGAAGCAGATCAGAATGGAAAGCAGAAGAAAACAGATCTGAAAAATAACTAAAACAGACTGCTTGTGCGTTTTCCTTTGGTTGCAGGTGACAAGGATCTTCGCCGCCGGCGAGGAAGGGATGAAGGAAGGAAGCCAAGCCAGATCCACCCCGTCTCATGTTTTTCTTGCGGCGGCGCCACTGTCCTGCAGTTCCAAAAGACCTTCCCTGCAATTTCTGGAGTTTGAGGGGCTATTTTGTAAATTTTAAATTGATTAATGTAATTTTTGTTTAGTTTTGAATTTTTATAATATGTAGTGTGGATATAAAAAAAAAAGAACAAAAGAAAAATATAGTGAAAATAAAAGTGAATATGTTGTTTGTATTTTTTTTTGGATGTATTTTTTATGATAAAAGTATAAAGAATAAAAAAGAATTTAATATTTTTATTTGCGTTAAGGATTATAAATTTATGTGGAAGTTGTATTTTTATTATTTGATGAAAAGATAAAATATTTAAAATTTCTTTAACATAAAAAAAAATCACGAAGCAATTTATTTATCTCAGGTAGGGTGTGTTAGGGGTGCTAATATTTTTTCTAGTTATAATTAATTTTTTATTTGTGAATTTTTGACAAAACTAATATATTCAGGTTTCCTAATAACTTTCAATAAAATATTAAATGTCTGAGGTGGTGATTTCCAAAAATCAATAAAACTAATGATGAAAATCACCAATGCTGTGAGGGGAACAAAGAGCTTTTAAGGCCTCTGAGATAAAAGAAAAATTTTAAAAAAAAAACCCTTCAATTTTTTTTATAAAGAAAAAGTTCAATTTTGATCACCTAATTTCTTGTTCTGAACAATGGAGTGTGTGAAATAATTGAATGTATAGATGCTAAATAATTGAATGGGATCAATGTAAAATAATGTCAAGCAATTGATTTTAAAATAATATAATTTCATAGTTTCACTGCCAAAAAAGAAGAAACCTGTGATGTATATTGAGGCCAGAAACTCTAACAATTGGTTTTTGGTTGACAAACTTTAATGAACACCTTTCATAGTAAAAATCATTTCAAAGGAATCAAAACGTCAATTCAAATATTCTCTTATTATTAAATAAGAAAATAAAAATAAAAAGTAAATTAGTTCGATAACCTATAGGTTTGTGGAATCTTTGAAGTGGATAGTAAAAAGTCTTCACACTACTTCTTGGAAATATGCAGCTCCATATGCCTATTAATTTCGAAGAATGATTTAGTGCTTGACAAATTAATTAAAATGGCTAAAAACTTTTAACCAAATTTTAATGACAAAATTTTCATAATGATTTAGTGCTTGACATTTCTTTTTTTTTCTTTCGTTTTTCAGTTGAGAAAATCCAATATTTTTTTAAAAATAATTACACTAATTATTTCTATTGGATCGAGCCATCAATCGATTATATATATTAAGTAGCTATTGATTTTTCCTCTATTTGATGGCATAACCGTTTGACTTTAACCAATTAACGAATAAAGGGATTTTTAAGGAAAATTTATCTCCTCAATGATATAAAAAATAATAAGAATAAAAGTGTTTTTAATAAAAATTAAAAGGAAAGCTCTCAAATTATTGTTTTTCAATAAAAATACAAAAGTAAAAGGCTTTTAGTTTTCATTTCAAATACTTTTATATCTTGTCTGCTTATATTCCTTAAACTATCCATGCATCTTTTTTGCTAAAAATACTCTTCTTCTTTTTTTTTTTTTAGTTTTGAAGTTTCGCAAAATAATGTTTAACAAAAATTAATGAGTAATAGGCTTTCATTTTTATCAAAAACTATTTCTAGCGTGGGAGGACGATGTGATGCTAGCAGTGGAAACCGTGGAGGTTGGTTGCGGACGAGTGGGAGGAATCGCTGGCATTGATAACTGGAAGATAAAAGGGAAGAAAAGTTTGGCGGAGGGGCAATGATGTTATTATTGTTGTGATCAAGGGAGCATATCCAAATTCACCTCTAGAATGATATGAAGTGATCAAAGTTGTAATTTTGCATTCTTATAAAGAACTCAAATGCGACAACGGTATGATATTATGATAGGACGACAATGTTACAATTGTAATTAATCAAGAAGGAAATCCAAAGGGAATTTGAATTTTTGGTGCAATCCTCGGGGATTAAGATAATTAAATTTTACTAAATTAGTTTCATTAGCACTTAAAGTATTATAAAATAAAGCATTATAATGAGATATAAACCATGTTTTATAATATTTGATATTTTAACAAAATCAATTAAATTAAAACTAATTAGTAGATTGTGTTTCATGCATATACCTTGAATAAAAATTAATATTTAATAAAAATTAATAAAAATAAAAATAAAATAATTAATTCATAAGAAAATGAAAACAAAGTAGATTGATGATATCAAAATTATGAGGCACTAAAAATTTCAGTTTATCATGGATAAGGACACTCTTGCTAACATAATAACCTCTAAAACAAATACGGACATGGAAAGAAAAGGAATCCTTCCAATAACATCTATTAACATCACCGTAAATATTATTAAAATACTTTTACAAAAGGTGAAGGCAAAAATGTTTTCGGCTTTAACCCACGACATAGAAAAAATAGGAAAGAACTATATAGAAAAATTAGAAAAACCAAAAATATTGCACAAAAAAATAAAAAAATTATTTTATTTAAATATAATTTTTAAACTGAGCAAGAAGGAAAAAACATGAAGGAAAATATTTTTTTTTTAAACAAGCTCTTGCATCATCGACTCATTAAGAAAATACATTAATTATTCCGAGATTTTAAAAAATTACTTTTATTCATTAAAAAGACAAATTTATGGTAAAATACTTTTGATAAGAGTATCGATAATAATATATAGTACTAATTTAAGAAAAAAAATAAAAAACCTTTTACCCTTTTAAGTTTTTGTCAATATTTTCATTTATTTATTTATTTTAAAAAACTTTTAAAAATATTTCCAATAAACATAGCCGCCATGCTAAGTGGTCTACTCCCCCTTCCCCTTCTACCCCACACAGTTCCACTATTTTGAATAAGTAAAACGTGAATTATAATTCACGTTCACTGTTTCAGTTAACTTTGAGCAAAACCAGTTCTAACCTACCTAAATTTTTTGGGTCGGGTCTAGGCCCAAAAAAGAAAAAAGAGATCTTCTGAGCAAAGTCCGGCCCAACCCAACTTTCCTGAGTCCGGCCTAGCACTTGTATTTAATAATAATAATATATATTATAATATTTAAAAAAGAAGAAGAAAAAAATCCAAAACAAATTCAAAAATCCTTTCAAAAAATTTGTGATTTTCTCAAATGTTTTCCTCATAATTTTGCATAATATCGAGTTGTATATTTATACTGTAAAATACAAATTCATTATTAAAATACTCGGCTTTCTCCGAAATATGTCTAAAAAGTATTTCAAAAAAAAACTCAAAACTTTTAAATTAATTCCCCTTTTCAAAAGACAAAAAAAATAAAAATAAAAAGTGTTTTGCTTTCATGCATATGGCCAAATCATAAATAGTTTTCGAAGAATATTTTCAAAAACAATTGCATCTTTCTCATATTTTAAAATGCAAAATGAATATCGTAACCAATGTATGATTATCCATTAGGATTTGACCAAAATATCAAAAACCCTTTGGCCAATCATTTTTTTAGGATCTAGATGTATACTTTAATATTTATGGGGTGTGAAACTACACAATAGAGTGCACCCTTAGGTATTAAAGATATAAGGTTTAAAATAAATGTGACGCTAAAATTTGAACTTTAGAACGGTTAGGATTAAACCTGATGAGGTAGAGACTCTCTCACGAAGGGAGATTTGCCTTAAATTTTTTGAAAAGATCAAAGAATAGAAACCCGACCTCGAAAAACAATTAAACAACAATGCAGCTTATCTTAAATAGGGCGCACTGAGGGTGATATGTCTTCCCTTTGCACAACTAGTCCATTTCCCAGACTCTTGCAGACCATAGGTTTCTAGTAACCGTATATTAGGTGCCGACTCTCGAACCTTAATTATAATGTTATGATTAAATCCAAAAACACCTTCTCCACACTACACCTTTCATGAGGCACAATAAACTCGTTGTCGCCCCCCGACATTGCGGCGCACCCCGCGACACATAAATCTATTTTCTTCCCTGTGAGTTCTAGTCCCAATAAGAATGCTAGCTCTCATTGTTCCACTACCAGAAAATTGATAAATACAAACGGAAATACCGAGGGAATATTTTCGTCAGTAAATTTCCGAGGGATTTTACCGACGGAAATATTCCCTCAGTATATACCGAGGGAATTACCGTGGGAAAAAAATTAAAAAAAGCAAAAAAAATGATGACGTGTCATTTTTACCAACGGAATCATCGACAGAATTACCGATGGAATTTTCTGTCGGTAAATTCGTTGGTAAATTGTGAACACTGTTCATCATGTCAATTACAAAGGGAATTACCGATGGAATTTTCCGTCGGTATTTTCCAGAGAGTGTGATCTGGTGGTTTGCTGAAAAAAATCAATTAATTTAAAATTTTCATTTAAATATTACAGACGGAATCACCGACGGATTGAAAAATCATCGGTAATTGTTGGCGGTTTTTGAAAACTTTTTACGAAATTGAAAATTTAAATTAAATATTACCAATGGAATTACCGACGGAATAATTAAAAAATATTAATATTCAATTATCCGTCGTAAATCCGTCGGTAACGCACCCCAATAAAAAGCCTGAATCCCCTTATTTTACAAGAGACAGACTCATTTCTTCTTCTTATTATTCTTCTTCTTGTTGTTCTTCTACTTCTTCTTCTTCTTCTTCACTATATTTAAAAAACATCAATATCTATTTCTTTCTCTTCTTTTCTCTCCTCATCTCCTTCTCTTTTCCTCCATGCTTGGGTATGTCTTCTTCTTCTTCTTCTTTCTTCTTTTATCCTCTTAGTTTTTTTTTTTAATTAATATGCTTAACAATTTTTTTTTTCTCTCCTTAGCTTCACTTGCAACTACATTAAGGTAAGATTTTTTTTTTCTTCTTTTTTCATGATTGTTTTCACTATATTTGTTTTTTATTTTATTTTTAATTGTTTTTGTTCTTAATAATTGTATAAATGTTGTTGTGAGATTTTTTTTCATATGAGATCAATTTTTAGTTGATTTATTTATAGGATTTTTAAATTTTTAGCAATTGCAACTTTATTTTTTTCATATGAATTTTTTTAGTTGAATTTATTTATTTGTTGCAAATTTGTTTGAGTTGATTTTCTTATTTTTTTTTCCAAGCATTTTGAGTATATATTATACAGTGTTAATTTATGTTAATTTAATTATTTTATAATTTTATAAAATGAATTTTTTTTAAAATGTTTTTAAATAATTACAGACGGAAATTCCATCGGTAAATCCGTTGGTAATAAAAAAAATATTATTACCGAGGGATATACCGACGAAATGAAGTAGATAAATTTATTTTTTTATTACCAACGAATTTACCGACGGAAAAAAAATTAGCGACGAAAGATTCACCGACGGAGCATTTCTGTCGGTGATTCCGTTGGTAAATTAATTACCGACGGAATATGTGTCTTACGCCGACGGAAAAATTCCGTCAGTAAAACTGTTAAATCTTGTAGTGTTCATAATATACCATACCAATTTGTTATGTATGGATAATGAGGTTCCATAGATATAGAGCCAATTTCAATAAATTCATTAAAGGGTTCCATTGACGTGCATCCAATAGGAATTGAACCTATGAATTCACTGAATTAGGTGCTTCAACCATTCAACCATGGATGCTTGGCAGGGATCCTCATACATGGTGAATAACTAAATTCCAATTGAAATGCAATCTTTAGGATAAATCAATGCAATTTAAATTTAAGATAAATCAATGAAAGGACATTAATTCAAATCTTGAGTTTTTTAATTGAGAGAGATCAAGAATTCTTACTATTTTTTAGATTCATGGACCCAATTCAATTTAGTGAGATCTTTCATTGACAGTTTTTTAAAAGTAGGTCTTATTAATACTAGTATAGAAAAAAAATTAAAAAAAATATAAATATATATATATATATATATATATATATATATATATATATAAACAATGGCTACAATGAAATGACCAATAAATTATATCTTAACTTTGACTGTTTTTTTTATCTAGATCCAGATAATATGAAGCAATGACTTAGTTATAAATTTTATAATTATACTTATTAATTCATTGATTCATAGTATGTATTGGTCTGATTTGTTTTTTTTACTATGATTTTGACCTTTAAAAAACCACGAGTCACACACTAAGGATAACATATTAAATATTCAATCAAATATTTTAGTTTATTCAACTTTATAGAATTAGATTTCTTTCATTTTTTTTTGCCAAAATAAACTAATATATGTAATAGAGATTCATTTTGAATATATAAATTATTCAAGATCTCTTTTATATTTAGTTATCATGTAGGTATATAATGTTGAATTAGATGTTTATTATTTGTAAATGATTTTGTATCATGTATTTGAAAATAAAATACATCAAGTGCCTAACTTACGTAAAAAACCACTTAATACTTGATATGGAAATACAATAGGGTAAATGATTTTAGCAAGTATACTGCAAGAAGTGTAATGATGATGCATCTTTAATATGCATAATTGTATGTCCTCGTATTTGTTTACCCTTTCATGTAAGTTTGATTGTTATTCATAGCTATTATCACACTAAAAAAGTGTTCAACTTAATACTTTATTTTTATCCTAGTTAATCCTGGTTTAATATTAAAAATATATTGATTTTTCAACAATAATCAAATATTTTTATATGTAATTATTATATATTTGATTTCATTTATAAATATATTTTTTTTATATGAGTTCTAATCTCAATAAAAATACTAATTTTTATTGTTTATATGTTATGTTATGAATATACCATATCTATTTGTTATTTATTGATGATGCCCAATAGATTCATTAAATGGTTCCATGGGCTTGTTGGTATTATTGGGCTCTCCTTCTAATATGGGCTTAATTTGCTGATGTTTATTGGGCATGGTTTTGAGACGGGCCCTCTTTTTTTCTTCTTTCTTTGCTGCCCGGTTGGGCTTTCGTTTAGTCCTACTTGGGCTTGATTTTGTAGCCCTCTCACTAGATCTTAAATATTTTTAAACGAAAACTGAAGCAATTAAAATTAAAATTAAGAAAAGGTGGAACCCACTACATCTGGCTCGGAAATCTAACTAGCTGTGTGATAAAATAACCCTGCTTTAAGCAAAATTCGACACTTTCCTGATGCATTAGGGACCTAATTGAAACATTGATAGGTTGGGATCTAAATCGAAAATCAGTTCATAGTCGGTTACTAAATTGAGATTTTCTATGAAAATATAAAGTGGTTCATAGTCGTTACTAAATTGAGATTTTCTATGAAAATATAAAGTGGAGATTATTTGTCCGTTTACTGTTGTGCCGTGTTTGAGCAACAGGGGATTCTGAACTGAGAGGTTCGTTAGCCCTTTTTTTTTTTTTTTGTAGGGTTTCGGATGAAATTCCTGGTTTTTTATATTTTTTTTCCAATTTTTTATATTTATAGTCTTAGATTACATTTCTTTTCTTTAAATTTTTACTCTTTTTTATCTAGTTTCTATTCTTTTAAATTTGATCTATAAGGGATAAATCATTGAATTGAGTGGTATTTTGGCTTTTTAGATATAGAAGAGGAAGAAGATGGAAGCAGAGTTGATAAATGCAGAGCTGGTGTTGCCAACACACTTCAGTTTCAAGAGGATACAGATATATGAGAAATAGCCAAAGGGACAACCAAGAGGCCGTTGGAAACACCTTAAGCAGATTCTTCAAGCTGAAAATTATCAGAATTGCCCTCCTGATGAACCCAACTGTAAGCTCCTCTTTTAAGAGCAATCTCCGCCATTTCCTAGCTTCTCTTTTCTTTTCCTTTTACTTTAATTTGAAATCTGGTTGTGATTTGTTTGATTTATAGTTGAAAAAGTTATCCTTTGGTGATATTTGTGGATGAAGAAAGGGAAACCATTATTGCATTAGCATTCCATTACTTCAGTATTTGTGGGTTTGGGCCCACAAATGGTGAAATCTGAACGGAAAATGTGATGGTGATTATTTAGTACAATGGTAGCACCGGAGGGTTTTATAGAGGATTCTTGTGTTCTGCCCGTTGTTCAACAAATTAATTGCATGGTTTAAGTTGTTTTTTTTAATATGTTTCTGCAGATGGTTGTTTTTTATTTTTATTTTTGAAGGTTTTTGTATTTTGTATTGATATTAGGTTAGGCTTGATAAGAGGTTAAATTACCTTTGCTATTTTTCCCCCCCTCTTACAGATGTTAATATTGAGTCACCACCCTCCATGCACCCACCTTTGAGAATATGCGATATTACAGGATTCGAGGTGCGTGTTTCTGTTGAGATGTGTTTAGTGTTGGAACTGGCAGAGGAAATTCATCATTATTTCTAGTCCATTTGCGAATACTATGGCCACCTTTAGAATGTCATATAAATCAGATTATGAATGAATGAGTCAATCACTGGCATTAGATTTAAATTTTAACGGATCGAAATTTAGAAATGTCTGGTAAATTTAGAAATATCTTTGAGTGTCATCACTGGTTATTTTCATCAGTTGAATCATATCCTTATGAAGTCCTTTTATTTTGAGTGTCGGGAGGAAGAGCTACTTTGTGCGTCAAAACCTTGCTTGTTGAATATTTGGTGGTCTCAATTTGAGAGAGAATTATCAGCTGTTAATGATAATCTGCATTTTATTCCTTGCCTGCTATTCAGCTAAGATACACCTGCCGTCATTGAGGATTAGGATTAAAGTTTCAAAAGTTCTTTAGCTTGTTCAGTGGAATTGAGGATTAAAGTTTAAAAAATTCCAGAATTAAATAGAGCACTGGTTTCTTTTACTTGACTTAATTGGCCATGGCTTTTTTTTTTTTGTTAGTTGCATGGTGAATCTTTTTTTGGTTTTGAATATCATGAACTTATTGGTTGCTGTGGATAAATAACTTGGTTGTACTATTGCCAGTTCAAATTTGGACACTACAAACTATTGGTTGAGAAAAAACAATTGAAGGCTAGATTTGTTTGGCTTCATCTAACCTAAATATAATCCTGTAACTTGAAGGAGGCTTTCCGATCAGTTTGCATCGTCCAAGTACCTCATCAACTTTCTTTTAGAGTGAGAAGATTATTATGAGCTGTCCATCATTCTGCATATTATGCATTGCCATAATTTGGTTGAGCTACTCTGTTAGTCAGTTGAGCTACTCCGTCTCTTAGTTTTTGAGCTCGTCACATATAATTTGGTTGAGCTTGACCTTGTTTACATCCGTACAAGCTTATTGTCTTGATGAAATTGAGGATGGAGGTAGAGTTCCAACAATTACATATCTCAAACTAGAACTGGTTCCTGTTTCCTGCTTGGCAATGTTCTTTCATATGTCAATTACATGTCGCATCATATTTGTAAGCAATATTTCTGAGGATGAATTACATCCTAGTACTCTATTGCTTGTTAGAAATGTGAAAACTGGAAATTAGTGGGTGGGGAAAAATTCAAAGATAAAGTTGTTTGACCAGATTTAACATGTAATCTTGCAACTTTGATGAAGCAAATGTGCATGGTGTGCATCTTTGAAGGTGCCCTGTGATGTCCTGCAACTGGATTCCAAATACATCTGCTTTTGTTTAGCTGGAAGAAGCCATGGTGCTGAAGTTTAGATTGTTCAGGATTGAGCATGGTGCTCAAGATTGTGCTGACCTTGTTAAATGTTTATGTTGATATACGAAATTGAAAAGTAAAGAGCCTAGCTATCCTCTGTTCTTGAGTAGCTTGACACTTAGACACCATATGTTATCAATTCCATTCATCCCATCAAATACAGATTGAACATGCAATGATTAACTGCTACTATCTTGAATGCTATCTGAAACAATATGGAATAGTATACCAATCTCTTTACAGACCCTCTTACACATAGCGAACTTCTTCTGCAGGCACCTTACCATGATCCAAGGACCAACCTCCGTTATGCAAATACTGATGTCTTCAAACTCGTGAGATCACTTCCAAATGAGCATGTGCAAAGGTATCTGGCATTGAGAAATGCAGCCGTTACTCTGAAATAACTTGCCAGAATTCACCTCGACATTGCTAGCCTGCTCCTGTTTCTGTTTCTGCTTCTGCATGAGATAGGGCAGAGCTATTAAATAGTTTAGCTCAAAGAGATGCATATTTATTGTTATTTGTGATCTGTACTGTGGTGAGAGTGAAGATGATTGATTGCACCGAACTATGTTTTGGAATTTGTCGGTATGTCTCCTCTCTCTCCTTTCCGCTCGACTATTGTTTGGTTAATGCTGTTCAAATAAATAGCAAGTACGTCTCTCGATAGAATCACCTAATATCTTTAGTGATTTTGGGCACAGGCAGAGCTGCCTCAATCTATAAACGAAAACACCAAAGCTTCCAAAATTCCAACTGTTGGCGTTACAAACCTTTAGTTTCCATGCTCTGAAAATGAATTTAGTTGAGATGGCTGGTAAAAACACGTCCTTTTGTTGAGGATGAGCTCAACATAAGTAAGCCGTAATGGTAGCTGCACGAATCCATCTTTCTTCATTAAGTTGTGTTATTGATTGAATTAAATGTAAATTGTGGTGGCACTGTTTCTTTATTCAAGATGTTGCACCCAATATATCTCTAAGGATATTGCTTTCGGTGGGAATATGTGTGGTGATAAATTTATGACAGTACAGTATCAGTGACTAAGCTATGCAGTATCATCAAACACCATGTCCCATGCCGGACTGATCATTTGATGATTTGAAAATACCATCATGCCTTGTGCCAAACACAGGTCATCATCACCTAGCTAAGAAAGAACCCTAAATTACAATGCCCTTTTTTATTTGCTTTAATGTAGTGGAAATTCAGTAGTGCATAATCACATTCAAGTAGGTCTTCTTAATGATCCTTTCAGCAAAGTAGTATTGCCCCAGGGGAAATCATAAATAAAAATAAAATTTAAGGGTGATCCAACAGTCAGATCTTTTATTATCACAGTTTTAAAAAGCTAATAAATCTTGATTGTTTTATATTTTTTTTTAATCTACACCCATTTCACTGCTTCATAAAAATATTTATTAGGCTATTCATATAATTTAACGGGATCAGATCCCCACCAAATAATATCAAATCATCACCCAACTATCTAGAACCGCGCCCGACTACACCAGGAGGAGGAATTGAGGGTTTCAGTTGGAGTTGTTGTTCGCCTGGCTTGGCTGGTTTTGGGTTGGTTGGTTCAGGCTGGTGGGTTTGGCATGGTGTGGAGGAGGCTTCGGTTCCTGGAGTTGTTCTTTTCCAGTTTTTGAATGGGCAAGGGTAGAACTGTATTTTTATCACTATGGTGGTTTTGATTAGTTAGGTTGACAGGGTCAAAGGATTTTATTTTATGTGGGGCAGTAGATGTTTTTGGTGGATAGGTTGATGGGGTTTTAAATCTTAAAATCATCCTCTTAATTAGGTCACTCTAGGTCCATGCATCTATAATTTCTAACATTTAATAAAATAACCTCGATTATTAAAAAAAAAAACATATCCTTAAAGGAATTTTCAAACATTACTATATATCACAAATAATTCATTGTGAAGAAAACCAAATTTGATTGAAAACAATGGGGACTTTTCATTGATGTATCTATTAATTTTTTTCAGTGTGCAAAGAATGTAAATGTTTTTTTCTAAAGAAAAAAAGAAGGCAATATTATTTTTATTATTATTATTCCTGGCACTGGAAAAGAATTAACAATATGATTTTTAATGAGAAAAAAAATAGAATGTGATGATATATATGTATTATTTTTTTTTTCACCTGGTTGCTATTTGGGTGAAATGTAATGATCAGATTGATTTTATTTATCAAATGATGGACTAAGAAGACAAATATAAAAAATGATTCTTCTTAGTTATCTCCTCCTGTAGGTATGCTAAAATGGAATAAATGGCAAACCAAGGCATTTAAAAATCGGTGATATCTTCATATATTATGAAGGGAGATTTCTTTTTAATTTTTTTATAGTTCTATAGGTAATATAGAATATTATAATGAATTAAGTTGGGGTTTTGACACTTTAAAAATATATGCTTTTGAGTATGGATTGTTGCCATGCTTCTAGGAGTCAGATTCTTACAGTGATATTATTTGGATTAAAAGAAATAATGTTATGCGGCCTTGGTGCTTGCAAATTAAATTAAATAATATTTTCAATGCATGTAATATGTTTTTTTCTATGTGATTTGAATATATTCATAAGAAAAAAAATCATGTTGCAGATCATTTCGTCTAGCAAAGAGTTATTAGAAAATATGACTTAATTTACTGGTTTAATCTCTTTTATTAAGGGTCTATCATGCTTGATCATGATTGTGGGTTTAGTTTTATTAATAAGTTAATTTCTTGAGTTTTTGTATTCTTTTCTTGTTAAATCATATTTTTAATGTGATTAATAAATCTCTCATATTTTAATATAATCATTTTCAGTTTGGTTTAGTTTTTATTAAAAAAATAACCATATCAGTTTATTTTTTAAAAAACCAAAACCGAACCAAAATCAGTTCAAACCGACCGGTTTCGGTTCGGTTATTTTAGAAAAAAAACCGATTTTTTTGTTTGGCTCTGTTTTTTTTCCAGTTTGGCTTGGTTTTTCCGGTTTCGCTTAGGTTTTTTTTGGTTTTTTCGGTTTGGGTTCGGTTTTTTCCGGTTTGGGTTCGGTTTTTTCAGTTTCAGGCTTATAAAACTAAAACCGAACTGAAATGGTCGGTTTTTTAAAATTTCTAATTGGTTTAATCGTTTTTTTTTCACGGTTCAATTTTTTCTGTTATTTTTTTATTTTTTCAGTTTAATTAATTTTTTTTATTTTAATTAATTTTTTTATTTTTTTCTTCACGTCTGGTATACATAAAGCAGCCAGGTTGGCTTGAGCGTTTAATTTTCTCTGAAGATACGACTACAATCATCTTATCCTTCTAATGATTAATAACACTAACAGAGACAAGGATTAGGATAAATAGAAAGGTACTTTAGATACTAGAACATAGGAGAAAGATTTAAACATAATATGATGAGTGAATTTCATAATAACCCCATATCTCTTGCATTCATTGCCAAAAGTGAAGAAACATAGTTTTTTTTTTCGATTATACAATTCTTTAAGGACGTGGTAGAGAAGCTTAATTTTAAAAATAATTCAATTATTAATGACCAATTTTAAAATACTTGTTAGTGAAAGAAACATTCCAAAAAAGAGGAATAAAGTGTAAAAGTAGGAGAAATATCATGTCCAAACTCAAAATCATGCGAGAAAAAAAAAAAAACTTTTAGTCCATCTATTTTCTTGATCCTTTGATTTTGATTTTTGATTCTGGGCACGTATTCAATGTGCGTTTGCCACAGCAAGGGGCACGTCTTCCTCTTATTATTCTTCTTCTTTTTTTCAAGAAAAATAGTTTTGTTTAAAAATAAATTGTGCGTAAATGATCAACAAGCATTTATATGTCCTCGTGGTTAAAGTCACAAACTTGGAATCTGTTGAGCTTCCAACTTTAATCTTTAATTAGTGTTAACTCTTTCTACAATTTATTCATAAATTCATCTATTTTTTGATTCGTCATTTTTTTTAATTTTTCCATTAAATTTTTTCATGATATTGAAAAACATATTCATATTGAAAAACATATAATATATATATATATATGGTGAAAAAGTAAACAAGCAGTGTACATGAATAGTCTCATCTCCAAATTAAGACTTTATGGTCGACAGCCAATTGCATTCAAATTCTGAGTCGTTGTCTTGTTTCATTAAATTCCAGAGCACGAAGAAGTTTGCTAGACAACCATGAATAGTTCCAATATTCCACTGCGATTGTCAAAGTTAATTGGCCGTTATCACAAACTTGCGTATATATGTCGTGGTCTGAATGAAGTTGGCCTTGAGCGTTTAACTTACTCTGAAGGCTTCTATTATCACCACAATCATCCTTGTATTCAATGACTTATAACATTAGCAGAGACAGTGACGAACAGAGCCGTGGGAGATGGGTTGAAGACTTTCAACTGAATGGTTATTATAACAGATGCATTCCCACCACAAATAACTTCTTGTGAAGGAGACAAGATTTGATTGAAAACCTAACATTCGCTATGAAAAATAAATGAAGAATATTATAATGAAGTTGAGGTTTTGACAATTTGAAAATGTATGCTTTTGAATATGGATTGTTGCTATGCTTCTACAAATTAGTAGGTTAAGGAGTCAGATTCTTACAATAATTTTACATGATTAAAAGAAATATTGTTATGCAGCTTTGGTGCTTGCAAATTGAATTCAATAATATTTTTAATTTCTGGGTGTTTTGAATATATTCACAAGAAAAAAAATCATGTTAGCAGATTATTTGGTCAAGCAAAGAGTTATTAATTAGAAAATATGACTTAATTTACTGGTTTAAGCTCTTTTATGCTTAATCATGATTGTGGGTTTAGTTTTGTTAATAAGTTTTCATGTTTCTCGAAATAATGTTTAATAACGATTAATTAATGAGTAATAAGCTTTGATTTTTATGAAAAATATTTTCTCTAAAGACCCCTCTGCACTACTGCCAATTTAATTCAAAGTCCTTATTGCCTTGATGGGGCCATTGATGTTGGTTGTTGTTCCTCAGAAGAACTGCAATTTAATCTTTAACGTTCAACCTACTCTGCACAATCATCTTATCCCTGTGATAAAAAAAAAACAAGTACTGCCAATTTCATGTGATTTTTCATTGATTTATCTTTTTAGATTTTTGCAATGTGCAAAGAATGTGTGGCTGCAAATAATGAAGAGCTCTTAAAGCCTCTGTGATAAAAAAAAATATAAAATAAAATAAATAAAAACCCTTCAATTTCTTTTGTAAAGAAAAAGTTCGATTTGATCACCTAATTTCTTATTCTAAACGCTGGAATGTGTGAAATAATTGAATGTTTAGATGCTAGATAATTGATTTAAACAATGTAACCTTTTCTTTTTATCATTTCAACACCACTTACGAAACTAAATTTAAAAAAAAAAGGTTTTTAGTTTTCATTTCAAATATTTTCATATCTTTTTTTCTAAAAATACTTTTTTAGTTTTCAAGTTTCTCAAAATAATTAAAATTAATGAGTAATAGGCTTTCATGTTTATCAAAACTATTTTCCCTTTTTATTGAAAATATTTTTAAAAGTTGTCCAAAAATTAAATGGGAATAGTAACAAAAATTTAAATGAGTCAAAGGTTTTAAATATCATTATCATCATTATTATTATCATCATCATCATCATACTTTTATCAAAAGTATTTTTATAACTTTTTTCTTTTTAATGATTTAAAGGTTTTCATTTTTAAAATTCTTGGAATAATTAATATTGTATGGATTTCCTTTTCTTAACAAGTCATTTATGCATGAGCTTTTTTTTAAATAAATATTTTATTTGTTATTTTTATTTTTTATCCAGTTTAATAATTTTATTTTTTATTTAAAGGAAATAATTTTTTTATTTTTTATTCATTATTATTATAATTTTCTTTTTTTATATACAAAACATTGTAATAACTCTTTTGATCAAGCAAGAAATGAATTTTTTTTGTTGTCTACATGTTACATGAGATGAGAGAGGCTTGATATTGATTGTTTAGACCCATAATGTTGCTTGAGAAAAGATATCCATTCCAAAAAAGATAAATCTAACCCAGTTTGATTTTATGTTTTTTGAATTTTTTTTTGAATATTTTGAGTTGATGAAATTGTTTGTTGGTGTTCTAAAAGTGTTAATGAGGTGTTTTGAGGTTGAAATGTTTTGAAAATTAAGTTTTTTTAAGACAAAAAAGATGTTGCCATATTTTTCAGCCCATAATAATGGCTAGAATTTAGGTTTGCAAACGACACGTATTTGCCATGTCGTTTGCCGTCACCTACATATTGTTTTTCAAGATAAATAGGGGCGGACATACCTTTTAAATATAAAATAAATAAATAACAAGTCCAAGCATGTAGGTTTATAATTTTTTTTTTTATCTTTTATATAGATGAACTTTGTAAAATAAAAATATATTTTTTAGATAATATTTCTAATATATATAGATACGCATAATGTTTTTCATTTCATTTTATTCAATCAATTTAATGTGTGTCTATTTCTATTATAGTTTGATTAAATAAAAAAAATATTTGAATAAATTAGATTAAGCAAACACAATAAGATAAATATTTTATCTTGTGAGATTAAATATCTTGATCTACATCTATCTCTTGATTTTTTCAATTTTATTTTTAGTTATTATTAATAACTTATTTATTTACTTATTAACACATATAGTTTTCAATTTATTTGATTACTTATATACGTAAGCTTTTTAATTTAAATTTATAATTTTTTTAGCTACAAAAATATATATAAAAAAATTTCATAATATTTTTTTTAAAACATAATATATGAACATGACGCAGCGAGAGTTAAATAGCTATTGCAGTAATAAAACCCACATGTGGATTATTAAACAGAGAGAAGCTAAAATGACGAACTTAAAAATTCAAGAAAGTGAAGGCCACATTGATTGTATGAAAGTTTTTTTTTAATAAGAAAAAAAAAACACTTACTTTCTCAGGTTTGTGGATAAATAACCTTGGCACCTTCAGAGGTTGTTGCCAATTCCTTGGATCAACCTCACACTGAAACCAAGGGCTGGGAAAAAGCACAGAATCTCTCTATGTTATTGGAATTACTCCAAGAAAAACTCAACTCAAATTTATCAGATGGCCAAGAATAATTATTTTTTTTATTATTTTCATCTTTCCTTAAATACTAATCCAAACATATAATCTCCAACTCCAACTAGGAAAATAATAAACTAGAAAAGCAATAACAGAATAAATCTTCAACTCTAAAGTAGTGCACATGGTCTCCGTCTCCAAAGTCCATCTAGCAGTACTGTCAATTTCATTCGAAGTCTAAGTCTTCGTCTTGTTTCATTAATTTCGATGTAATTTGCTAGATAACCAGCTCCAGTATTCCACTGCGATTGCCAAAGTTAATTGGTCATCTCTGAAGAGTCTATCACCACCACAACCATCTTATCCCTCTTATAATGACTAACAAGAGAATGATTAAGATGAACGTGGGAGATGGGTCGAAGACTTTGAACAGAGTGCATGGTGTACATGCATTACTATCACAAATAACTTCTTTGGAAGCAAACACGATTTGATTGAAAACAATGTTAAGGTACGTATCTGTTTAGATTTTTCAGAGTGCAGAGAATGCGTGGCTGCAAATAATGGATAGTTATCAAGTCCCCTTCAGTTTCTTTCGTAAAGCGCCCAAAAAAAAAGAAGAAATTCATAGCTTATAATTGGGTCAAGGAACTGATTAATTACTCAGATACTAAATAATTTAAAACAGTTAGAATTTGTTTATAAAAAAATATGGTGAATGGATGCATTTCAGATCAAATTGAAAACACGATTTGATTGAAAACACAGGAGTAAAAGTGTTGCTGAGCACAACTCCCTTTGAGACTCTAAATGAACGTGTATTGTTGGTTTTAGATGGCGACGAATTTGATATCTCAATCATGGAAATGAAACCATTTTTGCCCCCTACTGTCTACAATCAAACATTCAATGGATGCAACAAGTATTCCAACATTAGATGAAGATTCATGCAGCGAATTTGCAGCTTCAGATGAGGTTACGACAGCGGGCTTAAAGACCACTGACCCTGGCGGTGACCGTTGTGCAACGGATATTACTGTAACAGAGCAACAGAAGGCAGATACGGATTGCGATTTCTCTCTCATTCTTTGTCAAGGGCACACTGGACCAGCAAACAACTAGGATCATACTGACACATTTTCAAAAACCGCCTGCCTTTTTCCTGAAATAAAGGAAACACATACCCTCCAGACAAAAGACCAGCAATTACACAATGATACATCTCAGCCGCCCTTTACAATGCCACACGATAACAAATTAAAGGAAAACATGCAAGAGGCAGCCGACAATGATAGCAGCACAGATGTCTCAGTACACTCAGTTACAGGAGTGGGCCTTGGAAAAAAGGGCTTCACAGGCCAGGTGAAAGGAACAAGGCTAATCAACAAGGCGACAAACCCATGTGTAATGGGGCTTAACACTTCTTCAGCCCAGGTTCTAAGGCCCTCCTCCAAAATAGTCAGAACCTTGAATTTAGACCAGAATCAATTTCAGAACTCCTACTCTGATTTCATACGTGACCTGGCAGAGCCCCAAGAAGTAGTGGAAATGGAACTAAAGGAAAGAAAAAGGAAGAAGCTTAGACAAATCAGAAGAATTGGCCCTAAATATACATACATAAAAGTGAAGAAAGTGAAGAAAGATAGACATGCTTTGGCTCACAGTGGCTTAGCAGATGTTGTACCTGACTCCTACAGAAACACATATCTAAAAGACAATGGCTCATCCCCTGCTATTAAGTCATCTTCTGATAAACATGAAGATATTACCTCTAACCATGCATCCATGGATACAGAGACCAGTGATGCACAAGCTAGTCTACCAAGCCCTTTGAGCTCTCAATGCAGCCAGCAGGCCTCCTCAGAAGCGGTCAAGGAAAACAACAGGAATGCTAGAAGCAAAACAAGGAAACTGAAACTGTTGCAAGCCAGTGGTAGTGTAGCTAACACTATCGAGAAAGGTGTCTCTTCTGATTCCCTCAATTCAGGAATTAAGCAAGGAAATGTTCGGTTTCAGACAGCCTACAAGGATAATCAGGCTGATGGTTTTGATAGAGACAAGGAGACTCAGGAAATGTTACATGATGCAGCGGCTTTGGGCTTGGGAATCTATCAAGATCTTATGGGGCATGAGGAGGGAGTTCGGGGGAACATTGACAGAGAGGTAGACGAGTGGACATCAGCCAATCAATTGTAAATTCCTCACCCTGCTAAGTTTTGATTAGTCTTGGTCTTGCTATTTCTATGAATATCTTTGCTTGGAACAGTTGTGGGTTGGGAATATTGAACAAATGATATTCCATCCGGAATAGGTTGCTCAACAGTAATGTTGATATCTGCTTTTTATTAGAAACAAAAAAAGATAATTGTTGCGATTCCTTCATTAGGAATTTGTGGAACGTTGTAACTGTTAAATGGGCTTTTATTAAGTTTGTAGGCAAATCAGAAGGGATCATAGTGATGTGGGATAGCTCTACTTTTAAGGTTAACTCCATAGAATTTGGGGGGCAATGGATCAGCCTATGCGGCAAACATATTAATTCTTCCTTTAACTGCATGGTAGTTGGAGTATATGCTGCATCTTCTGTGCAAGATCGTGTTAAGCTGTGGGAAGACATCACCACTTTGAAGTTTGCCTTTGATTTACCAATGGTGGTGATAGGTGATTTCAATGAAATTCTTCATGCTCACGAGAGAAGCAGCGGCTACATTAATCATTTAGGGTCAGCTACTTTCCGTAATTTCCTATCCGATTGTGCTCTGATTGAATTCAAACTGCAGGGTAGCCGTTTAACTTGGTTTAGAGGGGGTTCCATGAGCTGTATCGACAGGGCCTTTGCATCTCCAGAGTTCCACCTTCAGCTTCCATTCTTATCACTCTGCCGCTACCCAAGGGGGATGTCTGATCACTGTCAATTGCTTCTTCAGACACCAAAGGTAGATTGGGGATGGAAGCCTTTCTGTTTCATAAACTGCTGGTTGTCACACCCTTCATTCTTAGCTGATTTTGAGATCCTATGGTCTGATAGCTGCAAGGAATTTTCAAGGGACTATAAATTGGTCAAGAAACTAGGAACTTTGGGGAAAAAACTGAGGCAATGGAACAAATCCACCTTCGGTAATCAAAATTCAAAACTTGAAGACATTCAGAACTCCATCACAACCATCGAATATATAAGTGAGGTGCGCCTGTCTAAGACTGAAAAAACAAAGCTTAAGAATCTAAACTCTGAGCTTTGGGAGGTTAGCAGGAAGGTTGAGGATATTTGGAGACAGAAATCCCGCCAAAACTGGTGCAAATGGGGGATAAAAACACCCGTTTCTTCCACCTTTCGGCAAGTTTGAGGAATGGTCGCAACCACATCAGCAAGATTAAACAAAACGGCAGATTTTTAGTCTCTCAAAATGACATCAAAGAGGGTGCTGTCAACTTCTTCTCATCCCTGTTTGCCAAGCCACAATGCAAAAGAATTGAAATGGGAGGCTCGGGGTTCTCTAAAATCTCAGAAGAAAGATCAGTTTGGTTAGAAAGATTGCCTTCATTGGAGGAAGTGAAGCAAGCTATATGGGATTGTGATGGTTCAAAAGCCCCCGGTCCTGACGGGTTCACCTTCTCTTTCTATAAAAAAGCATGGAATCTTATCAGCTCCGACATATTTGTTATGGTCAAAGAATTTTTCAGAACAGGTAAATTACCAAATGGGATCGGCTCTTCCTTTGTAACTTTGATCCAGAAGACTAAGGGGCTGTGCAGATTCTCCCAATTTCGACCAATTAGTTTGATTCATGGGTTATATAAAATAGTGGCAAAACTATTATCCACTAGGCTCCGAAGCGTTCTGCCAGATGTGATAAGTGTAAACCAGTCTGCTTTCATTGCTGGGCGTCAGATTCTAGATGGGTTCATGATAGTAAACGAGGTTGTCCATGCTATTCGTAGCAAGAAGGACCACGAGATTTTGCTAAAGGTAGATTTTCATAAAGCCTTCGACTCGATTTTATGGGAGCATATCAATTCTACCATGGGTTATATGGGTTTCGGCTCTCATTGGAGGAATCTGATTTTTGAATGTTTGTCCACATCTAAATTGGTCATCCTAATTAACGGCTCACCTTGCAGAGAATTCAGTATGGAGAGGGGTCTTAGGCAAGGGGACCCCCTCTCTCCTTTCTTTTTTGACATAGCAGTTCAAGGGCTAACAGTTTTATTCAACAGGGCATCGGATTCGGGTTACTTCAAAGGCTTGCAGACTTTTCCAGGACATCACATAACTCATTTGCAATATGCAGATGACACTCTGATCTTCCTGTCAAATGATTATTCCTCTCTTTTACATGCCAAGAGGATTCTACGCTGGTTTGAGATCATTTCAGGACTGAAAGTTAATTTCTACAAAAGTTCACTTATAGGAATTAATTTGGACAACGAATACACTTCAGGTCTAGCTAATGCAATTTTCTGCCGCAGTGACACCTTCCCAATCAGATACCTTGGGCTGCCTCTTGGTGCTAACCCAAATAGGCTCTCCACTTGGAAACCGTTATTGTCAACAATCAGAGCAAAGTTAAGCAATTGGAAAGGGAAGATTCTGAGCATGGCTGGGAGGATATGTCTTATTAAATCTGTCTTAAACTCTCTACCTCTATACTACATGTCTGTTTTTACTATGCCAAAGGGCATTACAAAAGCTATATCCTCCATCAATCGTTGTTTTCTCTAGAAAAGCACCTCAAATTCATATGGTATTTGTAAGGTTGCATGGCACAAGGTAATTAAGAGTAAGCCCCTCGGAGGTCTCGGGTTGGGTTCTATTCACAAAAAAAATCTGGCTCTAATGTTTAAATGGCTCTGGAACCTTGATAAAGGAGTGGTAGGAGGCTGGCAAGAACTTATCCTACGAAAGTACCGGCCATACTTTGTAAATGGCCTTCCTGTGTTTGCAGATTCTCTATCTCCAACTTGATGTGGCATGGTATCTGCAATTTCCTTAAATCACAGCATAGCTGCTCTCCTCCAATCAAATGTCGGGTTCAAGGTGGGTGATGGGAGAAACATCAGGTTCTGGTCTGATTCCTGGCTAGGCTACGCAACCCCTCTCCAGTTCATGTTTCCTAGGCTTTACAACCTTTCCCTGCAGCAATCATCAAGCATTGCAGAAGGTCATAACCCAACTGATAACTCAATCAATCTTTCTTGGAGAAGACCCCTCTGATCCCGTGAACTCTGCATGCGGGAAAGCTTGATAGCAGAAGTGGAACGTGGTCTAGTCTTCTTTGATAGTGAAGACAACAAGATTTGGAAATCCCACAGCTCCAACATTTACACAGTCTCTTCAGGGTGCCATCTTCTTGATGGTTTTATTGTTTCAATAATTCTTTATGGAAGTGGTAGAGAAGCTCAGGAGTTAAAAACAATTCAATGGGATATTAAAGCATGCTATAAGAATATCTATTCAATTATGAGAAAGAGAGTTTTTCAGACGAGGCAATCCCAGATGGGTGATAAAAAATAAGATCCTCGAGAAATAAATAGAATGAAAGAATAATATTCTAGGTAACAAAAATCTAAGAAAAATTCGCAGATTTTCCTTTGTATATATATTTAGGGTTTAATTTCATGAACATCTTGTATATCATGAAAAGGCATTTCAATGGAGGCAAACAAGCGAATTTAAGAATTCCTTCACCATTAATACAAAGATAATAAAAATAAAAATCAAGAAAAGTTGGATAACCTACATTAATCTAGTTTCCTAATTGCAATCTAGTAGGAAAAGTTTGTGTATAAAATCATTTCCTTTCAATCTAGTTTTGAGGATTCATCATGCAATAACAATTATGCGTTTTTAACTTCACGGCTGGTTTATAAATCTACTAGATTCTCAATTCAACTAGCATGCCTTGGATTATCTTACTATGCTGGAAAGGACAAGGTGCTAGCTGCGGGTTTGCCAATTACTCGTTTACGCAAAAAAATAGCAGGAAAGCATGGCGATTTTGACGTGGACCAAAGCCAATACACAAGAAGATCACGTCAAGCAAAGAAATATAGAGAATTGTTACCAAATTTATATTTTATTTATGAATATTTTGTTCTATGATATACAGCTTTTTAAATAGGTTAGAAATTCTAAATCAAATAAGAAAGACAACATAAAATCTGAAATAAAGCTAGAAATTCAAAAATCAAAATGAAAATAATGAAAATAATGAAATCAACATAAATGAATAATATCTATTTTAAATAACATCAAACAACTAATTTAATCCTGCAGTTAGATGTTAAGCGTTTAGCATGTCATATCTATTTCAAAAAAAAAAAATAGGAGTAAAAGAAAGCCCAATCAAGGAGGTGTCATATTGGAGGAAAAACAAAGAGGTTCGATGGGTTCGTTGGCTTTATTGGGCTCTCTTCCTCGATTGGGCTTACTTTTCAATTTTGAGGTTTTTTGGGCTTGATTTTGAGCCCAGGTTATACTCCTTGACAATGCCCTTCTCCTCTCCAGTTGGGCCTTTTCTTTTCCTTCATTTCTTTTTTTCTTTTTCTACCCGATTGGGTCATCTATCTTCTTCTTCTCCTTTCTTCTTTGCTGCCCTGTCGGGCCCTCTTTTTTATTCTTTCTTTGCTGCATGGTCGGGCTTTCTTTTACTCCTATTATTTGGGCTTAATTTTGTAGCCCTGTCACTATATATTAAATATTTTTAAACGAAAACTCAAGTAATTAACTCAAGAGATCTGGCTTGGAAATCTAACTCGTTGTGTAATAAAATAACCCTGCTTTAAGCAAAATTCGACACTTTCCTGATGCATTAGGGACCTAATTGAAAATATTGATAGTTTGGGATCTAATCGAAGATCAGTTCATAGTCGGTTACTAAATTGAGATTTTCTATGAAACTATAAAGTGGAGATTATTTGCCCGTTTACTGTTGTGCCCAGTTCGAGCAACAGGGGATTCTGAACCGAGAGGTTCGTTTGCCCATTCTTTTTGTTGGGTTTCGGATGAAATTCCTGTTTTTTTTTTTAATTGTTTTTATACTCTTTTTCAATTTTTTTATATTTATAATCATAGATTATGTTTCTTTTCTTTAAATTTTTACTCTTTTTTATCTAGTTTCTATTCTTTTAAATTTGATCTATAAGGGATAAATCTTTGAATTGAGTGGTATTTTTGCTTTTTAGATATAGAAGAGGAAGAAGATGGAAGCAGAGTTGATAAATGCAGAGCTGGTGTTGCCAACACACTTCAGTTTCAAGAGGATACAGATATATGAGAAATACCCAAAGGGACAACCAAGAGGCCGTTGGAAACACCTTAAGCAGATTCTTCAAGCTGAAAATTATCAGAATTGCCCTCCTGATGAACCCAACTGTAAGCTCCTCTTTTAAGAGCAATCTCCGCCATTTCCTAGCTTCTCTTTTCTTTTCCTTTTACTTTAATTTGAAGTTTGGTTGTGATTTGTTTGATATATAGTTGAAAAAAGTTATTCTTTGGTGATTTTCGTGGATGAAGAAAGGGAAGCCGTTATTGCATTAGCATTCCATTGTCTCAGTATTTGTGGGTTCCTGGGCCCACAAATGGTGAAATCTGAAAGGAAAATGTAATGGTGATTATTTTGTACAATGGTAGCACCGGAGGGTTTTATAGAGGATTCCCGTGTTCTGTCAGTTGTTCAACAAATTAATTGCATGGTTTAAGTTGGATTTTTTAATATGTTTATGCAGATGGTTGTTTTTTTATTTTTCTTTTTTAAGGTTTTTGTTTTTTGTATTGATATTAGGTTAGGCTTGATAAGAGGTTAAATTACCTTTGCTGTTTTTTTTCCCCTCTTGCAGATGTTAATATTGAGTCACCACCCTCCATGCACCCACCTTTGAGAATATGCGATATTACAGGATTCGAGGTATGTGTTTCTGTTGAGATGTGTTTAGTGCTTGAACTGGCAGATGAAATTCATCATTATTTCTAGCTCATTTGCGAATAATGTGGCCAACTTGAAAATGTCATATAAATCAGATCATGAATGAATGAGTCAATCACTGGCATTAGATTTAAATTTTAATGGATCAAAATTTAGAAATGTCTGGTAAATTTAGAAATATCTTTTAGTGTCATCACTGGTTATTTACGTCAGTTGAATCATATCCTTATGAAGTCCTTTTATTTTGAGTGTCGGGAGGAAGATCTACTTTGTGCGTCAAAACCTTGCTTGTTGAATATTTGGTGGTCTCTAATTGAGAGAGAATCATCAGCTGTTAATGATAATCTACATTTTATTCCTTGTCTGCTATTCAGCTAAGATACACCTGCTGTCATTGAGGATTAGGATTAAAGTTTCAAATGTTCTTTAGCTTGTTCAGTGGAATTGATGATTAAAGTTTCAAAAATTCCAGAATTAAATAGAGCACTGGTTTCTTTTAGTTGACTTAATTGGCCATGGCATTTTTTTTTTTTTTTTGTTAGTTGCATGGTGAATCTTTTTTTGGTTTTGAATATCATGAACTTATTGGTTGCTGTGGATAAATAACTTGGTTGTACTATTGCCAGTTCAAATTTGGACACTACAAACTATTGGTTGAGAAAAAACAATTGAAGGCGAGATTTGTTTGGCTTCATCTAACCTAAATATAATCTTGTAACTTGAAGGAGGCTTTCCGATCAATTTGCATCGTCCAAGTACCTCATCAACTTTCTTTTAGAGTGAGAAGATTATTATGAGCTGTCCTTCATTCTGCATATTATGCATTGCCATAATTTGGTTGAGCTACTCTGTTAGTCAGTTGAGCTACTCCGTCTCTTAGTTTTTGAGCTCATCACATATAATTTGGTTGAGCTTGTTTACATCTGTACAAGCTTATTGTCTTGATGAAATTGAGGATGGAGTTAGAGATCCAACCATTACATAACTCAAACTAAGAACTGGTTCCTGTTTCCTGCTTGGCAATGTTCTTTCTTATGTCAATTACATGTCACATCATATTTGTAAGCAATATTTCTGAGGATGAATTACATCCTAGTACTCTATTGCTTGTTAGAAATGTGAAAACTGGAAGT
Organism: Populus deltoides; assembly: GCA_015852605.2. Taxonomy (NCBI): domain Eukaryota; kingdom Viridiplantae; phylum Streptophyta; class Magnoliopsida; order Malpighiales; family Salicaceae; genus Populus; species Populus deltoides. Next base: position 1,523,987 of record CM027585.2, on the reverse strand, counting down.
TAGTGGGTGGAGAAAAATTCAAAGATAAATTTGTTTGACCAGATTTAACATGTAATCTTGCAACTTTGATGAAGCAAATGTTCATGGTGTGCACCTTTGAAGGTGCCCTGTGATGTCCTACAACTGGATTCCTAGTACATCTGCTTTTGTTTAGCTGGAAGAAGCCATGGTGCTGAAGTTTAGATTGTTCAGGATTGAGCATGGCGCTCAAGATTGTGCTGACCTTGTTAAATGTTTATGTTGATATTCGAAATTGAAAAGTAAAGAGCCTAGCTATCCTCTGTTCTTGAGTAGCTTGACACTTAGACACCATATGTTATCAATTCCATTCATCCCATCAAATACAGATTGAACATGCAATGATTAACTGCTACTATCTTGAATGCTATCTGAAACAATATGGAATAGTATACCAATCTCTTTACAGACCCTCTTACACATAGCGAACTTCTTCTGCAGGCACCTTACCATGATCCAAGGACCAACCTCCGTTATGCAAATACTGATGTCTTCAAACTCGTGAGATCACTTCCAAATGAGCATGTGCAAAGGTATCTTGCATTGAGAAATGCAGCCGTTACTCTGAAATAACATGCAAGAATTCGCCTTGACAATGCTGGCCTGCTCCTGTTTCTGTTTCTGCATGAGATAGGGTAGAGCTATTAAATAGTTTAGCTCGAAGAGATTCATATTTATTGTTATTTGTGATCTGTACTGTGGTGAGAGTAAAGATGATTGATTGCACCGAACTATGTGTTGGAATTTGTCAGTATGGCTAATTTGATGTAAACCAATCAGTGTCTGTAGCTTAGGTAACTGGATCATTTATGGATCTTGACCTTTTGGCAGGCTTGCTATATCATGCAGCTGATAGGTTCTTGAATTGTGCATGGCATTAAAAACTAGTGCAATTGCCTATGAAATCATCTCCATCCTTGCTCCCGACATTTCTATGTTTTTCCACTTGAATTACTTCATTGCCAACATCTCTCGGGTTTGTTGGCTGAGATTATACAGAAACCCACCTTTTGTTTGGTTAACGCTGTTCGAATAAATAACAAGTACATCCATCGATAGAATCACCTAATATCTTTAGTGATTATGGGAAAAGGCAGAGCTGCCTAAATCTATAAACGAAAACACCAGAGCTTCCAAAATTCCAACTGTTGGCGTTACAAACCTTTAGTTCCATGCTCTGAAAATGAATTTAGTTGACATGGCTGGTAAAAACACGTCTTTTTGTTGAGGATGAGCTCAACGTAAGTAAGCCGTAAAGGTAGCTGCACGCATCCATCTTTTTCTTCATTAAGTTGTGTTATTGATTGAATTAAATGTAAATTGTGATGGCACTGTTTCTTTATTCAAGATGTTGCACCAAATATATCTTTAAAGATATTGCTTTCGGTGGGAATATGTGTGTGGTGATAAATTTATGACAGTACAGTATCAGTGACTAAGCTATGCAGTATCATCAAACACCATGTCCCATGCCACACAGGTCATCATCACATAGCTAAGAAAGAAACCTAAATTACAATGCCCTTTTTTATTTGCTTCAATTTAGTGGAAATTCAATAGTGCATAATCATATTCAAGTAGGTCTTCTTGAACATTTAAATCTTTTTTTGCTTTTCTTTTTTGCTGACAGGATGACCTCTGACAATTTAAAAATAAGCAGACATAAAACGAAACAGAAATTGAAAACCCAGATAGTTAGGATGAAACTCTATGGCCATCATCCTATCAGAAGTTACAACTTGGAGCAGTTGCCAGCAGCTGTTGTATCATAAACTTTGAGGAAGAATCGTGCCCTGGGGATGGATAACTTTGCCTCAAGAATTGTTCCAAGGGTAGCGATCAGATTCCTTTTAACTTGTTTGGTAATCCCACCCATCGACACTATCTCTGCGTATGCAGCTGGTTCCTTGTTTCCATTGAATGATATGCCCAAGGTTCCTTTAAGTATGACCATCACAAGCTGCATAGATATACAAGAACATAAAAATTAAAAGAAAACAACTAGTTAACGTGATGAACGTTTTAGATTTTGCTTAGACACGCAAGATTTGATCAAATTAGCCGGCGGCTGCATCGTTCAAAGTATCTTCCACAAAATACACGCTCGCAGACAACACATGCTTTTCCTTTCCTGTATAGCATGCGAGGAATTTGCATGCTTCCAATAATTCTTGTCGAATGATGTCAATGTGGAGGAGTTATCATGACTTCTGTGGCATATGTCATCTTCCGTGCTGTCTTTTTGCTAATGAACGAGCACGTAGCTCAATTGGCAGTAAAATCCTCCACCCTCTAAACTTTTCTTTGACAATGGGGATACTCCAGGACCACTTATAGTCAGGCCCGCAAATCACGAGTGTATTCATGAGAAATTTATTATTTACGTTTTTTTAAAGAAATTTCAATATTGTACGATAATATAAAAGTAAATCCTATCACCATCCAAGCTAAGCCTAAGTATAATATAAAAGTAAATCCTATCACCATCCAAGCTAAGCCTAAGTTGCATCTTTATATATATATATATATATATATATATATATATATATTAATGTGGGTATCCGGCTAGAGTAAAGTTCATTTAGGTAAAGTTCTTTTGTAAAAATTAAGCAGCTCGTCACGTTCAAGAGTTGAAAGTTGGGTGGAAGTTTTTTCGAGCTTGGACTTTAAGGAAAAACAATAAATATTTCTATATATTTTTAGATAACTAAACAAGAGTTATATCAAGGAATTTGTATCAGGGAATTTAAGAAAGTTTGAAGCAGTTCTAGCAGCACGACAAGGAGTCGTAGTTGGCTTATAATTTTCGATAAAAAAACTAGGATGGATTGATGCAAGTCGTAGGTGTGAGAGTGACATCCTTTGATAAAAAAAATTTACCCATTTTAACTACTTCGGAGCTTCTTGTCGATATGCTGGAGAGTGGACAGTCATTCATTTGTCCGTTCACATTTGCTTTCTTGCTTCAACATTTTTCACAAACATACCCGCGCGAAGCCAAACAAGTTCACACGGCCACTTTACCCACCAAGTTCTTACACTATCACAGCTACAATGCACTCGAGTGCCTATAATGTCGACAGCTACAGCCATTGATGCCAAAGTGTCCTTTGACCCTCAGCCCACTAGACCTTTTTCTTGTTGTGTCCACTCAGAGAAGTTACAGCAAAGCAACAATAAGTCCAATAATGCTGAGGAAACAACTTGCAATTATTACTCGAAGACAAAATGATGTGGTTAGGTGACGGCTTACTTATCTCGTAGTGCCCGAGTTCATCAATTCTTATCCTATGATCTCTCAAGTATCCATTTTTGTCCGTCGTCCTGGTGCATGCGTGTGGGTGTTTGTTAAATGGATTGACTGTGTCTCCTTCGCTCTAGACGGCTAAAAATCATGCGTGGTCCCTTTACTTTTCGCATGTAGTTTAATTAGATCCTGTGCTTTAAATCTGGTCAAATTAACCCCTATAGTTCATGTTAAAGGCAGTTTAAGGTTCTTCATCCAATCCCCTTATAGCGTGTGGCATCCATCTAGCCATTCAATTCATAACCAAGTTGGATGGAATCATCCTTAACTGAAGGAGGGGAGGTATATTTGATCAAATTTATGACAGTGTGTTTGGCTTGGCCGAATCTGTAACCTAGAAGGACCACTCAAGATTCTTGCCAAATCTTGACCGCCACTGCTCACTTGCTTAGCCAAGTTGCCTTTTTTTTTAATTTTAAAGAAAGGAAAGAAGGTTGGTTTTCTGTACGTCAGGTGGATAACCCCTTCCTTCATCTGGGAAAAATGAAGGGAAATCAAGATAAAATGGCCATGGCTCCTCGGCATTACCCAAAAAAACACTTGGATTCAACTTCAAAAAAACTGCCCCAGAAATTGAAAATCAAATCTGAAACTATCTTAGCAAGTTGGGGTCGAATGGGTTAAGAAGGGTAAAGGGAACGTGATCCTTATTGTAAGGTATCAAATTATTTAACTTTCCATTGGAGAAAGTGCCCTCCTTAAAATACTAAACATTAAAAATAATTAAGCAACCGATCCTTCTTTCACCTTTACGGGTCACCATTAAAGAAAATCAACACACAAACTGGGCTGTAGGCCAACATATCAAAGGGAACAAGGCATGCATTTGTAGGCCACAGAATTCGAACATGAACAAGCAGAAGAAATTGAAGGAAAAGAGAGTTGAAGGGATAGAGAGTGTTTACATGTTCAGGTCTTCCGATGATGGAAGCAACAGCTTTTGTGGCCTCGGAAAAGATGGGATCCTTATCAACATCATCAAGGTTGACATTGGTGGAGATATAAAGGCAAGGCATCTTATTTGAATCTGATCTTTGTATCTCAGCCCTTCTTGCTTCTTCTTCTTTGTAAGAGAACAAATAAGCGTGAGAGAAAAGTTCTGTCACCAAAAAGATCAGGGGCTAGGAAATCCACACTTGTTGCTTCAAAATCTGATGCTTAAACCCTCCTTATATAATTGAGGAAGGAAGAGTTTCAAAATCAAGAAATCCCACACTTGCCCCTACCCTTATTTCACTGTCTGGAAGCACATAGCTTGAGCTGGATTGGCAAGGATATATGCAAGAGGATGGCAGGACCTGGACCACCCGAAGGCAAAAAAGTTGTGCTGTACAAGATCAAGGAATGGACCATGAATCGATCAGGTTACAGGATCAAGTCTAACTACAGTTTATGTATTAGAGAATTAGACTTATTTTATGTTATTGTGTGATTAGTCTCTGATGAAAAACTTGAGCGATTCCAACCTTTTAAATCAAACAAATCGGACTTCGAGGTTGCTTCCAACCACCACAGTATTGGGTTTTTTTTTTTTCCCCCCTCCCAGTTGATATAATTTAGCCCATTATAATATGTGCAGCATCTTTCTGCAGTATGACGCATGAACAGAATTGATAAATACATGCTCGCAGTTAAATTCTCAAGAAAATATTGGCAGTGTCATTCAAGGTAGATAACCATAATCACGGACTCACCCTCCTATTTTAACCCTTCCATTTAATGGAAGGCAGAAAACTTCAGCTCTGTAAATGGAATTAAAGTAATTTATCTGCTTGTTTCAGAATAGTAATGCGCAATCAGAATCCCCCATCTAATCTTTCATTGTGCAAAAATGCCATATCAAGACTATTAATTATGTTTCTTTAACTCTTTCAAATATTTAAGAGATTATTTATATTTATATTCTCTTCTTTTATTTTAAAAAAGAAACCTTACTATTTCTATAAAATACAAACTTATTCGTTTGTCACAAAATTACTTGTTCTATAGTATTGACAACATTAGTTCCTTTTCTAAATTAGTTTTTTTTTAATAAATTATTATTGAAATATGTTTTATTATATTAAACTAGTAAATAATGATATTTGGATTATTATAACAAGAATAAAAAACACATAAAAGATTATTTAAGTTAAGCCTAGAATGTATATAATTTTAAATTTATAATACATTGAAAATAAAATTCAAAACATGCATGCTTTCAACGTAAATATAATAAAAAGAATAATAGCATGTATATTAAACATATATTCAAACTTGAAATATATATATATATATATATATATATATAAAAGATTAAAATCTTTGCATGCATATTAATCATAAAAACAATACTAATAAACACTGCTTAAATCTAAAATAAAGAAAAGTATTTGTTGAAACTCAAGATAAAAACTTTTTATTCATTCTTTTTTATAGTGAATTTTAAAAATTAAAAGATTGAAGATTAATAAGAATTAGTTATCGTCATTATTAATATTTAATTATCTAACATAAATCAAAAATTAAATCTATAAAAACTAAATATTATTTGAGATTAATTTTTTATATTTACCTATAATTAATTGGTTTAATTAATGAAACAAAATTTTCAACTTGTATAATAATAGATATAATTAGTGTGGTTGCACTTCTAAATCTAACGTCTATTTTTGTATCATTTTACTTAGTTTTGGGTTTAATTTATTTCTTTTTTATTTTGTTTCATGCTTTTCTTGCGGATATATAACACGAATTGTTTCAAGATTTTTGATGGTTTTGCATCAAGATCTATTTTATAATGATATCGATATTAATTTTTTAATATTTATGTATATATGTTTTTTATGTTTTATTGGATTGACTTTGGTTAGTTAACATAAAAATAAAAAGATTTTAAAATACCAGATTTAAGAAGCAACCACAAAGCGAAAGTCCCATTATATAGGAAGAGAAGAAAGAATATAAAAATGAATATCATGATAATTTTTTTAGTAAGAAAATTAGTGTATATATAGATTGATGCCGAATTTATTTCATTGAATCACTTTCTAAATTTTCTTATATTTATTTATTATTAAAAAAAACCAGTTAATAAAAAATATGTTTTAGTAAAAAAAAATTGATTTGGTTTTCATAATAGTATTTTACTTTTATTTTTGTCAAAATATACTTTTTAGAAATTGCAAATAAAGATAAAGATAAAACCAAAGTTCATAAGAATTATATTTTTATATCAACTTTAATTTTGTTTTTTATTTTTATTTATTTTATATTTTTGTTTTTTCTGTTAGATTTTTTTTCTTATTTTTTTATTGTTATTTATTTTATTTGAAATAATTTATGAAATTAAAAAAAATCAATTTCATCCTCTTTTAACTTTTTTATTTGTCATATCTAGTTTCTATTTTTAATTTTAATTGTTATTTATTTTTTAAAATAATTTATAAAATTAGAATTCTTTTTTCAATTTTATTCTTATACAATTTTTTCATCTATCTGATTTAGTCTCTATTCTTTTAATAAACTTGAAAAAATATTAATAATTTATTTTTCAACTCATTTTCTATGACATAGCCAAACACAAAAAAATATTCTCTGATTTATTTTTTATAATCATATGAAATGTCGAAAACAAAAATTACTTTTCAAAAATCTATTTTTCATAAAAATCACTTTCACAACACTATTTGTTTTTTAAACAAACGAATCAATCGGTGTTAATAACATTGCATCTTTTACGCCCAACATATATATGAAAGGAACATCACAAATGTAGAGGACATCTCATTGTATTTATGTGACTAATGTATGTAGATGTGACACCTCGTTATAAAATTAGTAATTAATGAGGCTCGAACTAGAATTTTTAGACTAAATAACTTTTATTTTACAATATTCCCTTTGAAGATAATTATATTGTTAGTTGAGAATTATAAGTACGACTTGTTAACTCATTGCTATATATATAGTTAAAATAATAAGTATTTCCAACAAATCTTTGTTTGTGCAAACTAGATAAGTTGTTTTCTATCATACTTTTACAAATAATAAGTATTTCCAACAAATCATTGCTATAGTTTCTATTTTTATTTTCCATATGATTTTTTGTAATTCAATTATTTTTCTTTTCAGTTAAATATATGTAATTTTAAACTGTTGATAATATTGTTTAAGAACCAATTCAACTCAATAGCTTAAATCGTTAGGTGAGGTCCCAGGATACAATTTATATTATTCTCTAACACATCCTCTCAAATGAAAGCCCTTTGGACTTAAAACTTGCACAGACACATATTACCTTGTGTTTAATTTTTATCAAATAAATAAGAATGGTGAGATTCAAACTCGTGATTGTTTGGCCATCAAGGCTCTGATACCATGTCTAAGAACCGATTCAACTCAATAGTCATCTCAACCTAATAACTTAAGCTTATTAGGTAAGGTTTTAGGATATGATTTTTATTATTCTCTAACATATATCTCCTCTAAACAGGCATGTGCCATCCTTATTGTGAAGCTTCTATTCACAAAATTAAAAATAAAAATCAAAACTTGAAAATATAAGAAATAAAAAGAAGATTTTTCGTTTTTATTGTGATGTTCGGGTTGTGTGTTTTGTTAGCAAAAATTGTTTTATTATTAGTGTTTATTAGCAAACCTTGTTCTATCAAGAAACCTTAAAATCATAAACCCAAAAATAATAATAAATTAAAAGAAAGAGAGTAACATCATGTTTAAGGTGCGGAATTTCTCATTTTTATTTATTTTTTCAAGCTCCCATGTTTTAGAATTTATTAATAAACAACAAAAAAGAAGAAGGGATGGGAAATTATCCTCATAAAACACCGCCTCCATCTTTCTTTTTTTCTTTTTATTATTATTATTAAGTGATTTATTATTATTATTATTATTAATCACTTCTTCTGTTTCAAAATTAGATGCTAATATCTCGTAAATCTTTAGTGAATAAAGAATAAAATCGGCAATTCGGCATAGTTTTAGAAGTAGAATAAATAGCTTGTATGCTCACAAGATCTTGAAAGTTACTGTAATCTATCTTTCAAAACAATCAAGGCCTCGAAAGCGTTGCGCCTTTCTCAGATTAGTTCACCGAGCTAAGATCAAAATGTTCATTGTTGGATCAATCAAGATCTCTGCACTCATTAGGAAAAAATGTTATTATCGGGTCAAAAAGACAAAAACAATACACAACAATTAGTCTTTTAACTTTTTAAGAGTTTCTTTGTTTGTTTCTCTCTCCTTGAAAAAGGTTCATCATCGTCTATTATAACCTCGAGCCCAGAACAAGATTAGTATTTTTAATATGGCTGTCAGATTCGGCCGGGTCTAACTCGGCTAGGAGCTAGGGTTGCTAGGTCAACACAAAATAATTGGACAAAAAATTAAAACGACATAGTTTAAGGTAAAGTCTTATTGAGTCGACTCAAGTTGGGTTAATCTAGTCATGTATTGTCAAGCACGGTTTTAACCCAAATCATTATTGAAAACTGTTAAAAATAACCCGGTCGACACTCCGGGTCCTTAGTTCTATTCTTGGGATGGGTCGGAGATTAATAACTTAAATGCACTAAATCCCTAATGTGAACAGAATTTAATGCATTAATACAAATGGGGCGGATTATTTCAATAAAGAACTGCCTGCAATATCTGGCAAGTGGTTTAGGACCCGTGACATGGAGTATAACAGGGAACAATTCTAGATCCACTTGGTTTTATGGTCCCCCGAGCCACCATGCCACAGGGACAATAGAGGCTTCTTCTGGCTGCCAGGTATGTAACCACGACACGAGGTTGCGTCAATTTTTTCTCTTTTTCAAAAGCTTGAAGCCTTGAAGTTGCTCTCAACATTTTTTTTTACTTGGTAGTTCTTTGCATGCTTCAACTTTGGAGCGCAAGCACTTCCGAAGCTTGTCGCGATGCGTGATGGAGCTATTTAGGCCCGAGATTCTCACTATACTTTCTTTTGGTATTATGGGATGATAAATTTTGAATTTTCTTTTAATAATTATTTTATACTCCTAAATTGTTTTGATGTGGTGGTATTAAAAATAATTTTTAAAAAATAAAAAAATATATTTTAATATATTTTTTTTAAAAATATTTTAAAAAATAATTACCACCACACTTTATCCTTTAATAATAATAAAAAAAAAGACTAAAAACTAAAAAGTGTCTGATGAGTGGGAGAAATCAAAATCAAGCGTTTGTGGTTCTAATGAATAATAGAAAGAAAAGCTAAAAAGTGTCTGATGAGCGGGAGACATCAATATCAAGCGTTTGTGATTCTAATTTTTTTTCTCTATCCTAAAAGTTTGGTTAATTGGGCAAACCAGATCCCTTCTTTATTATATTAGATATATAAATCATTCATATTGTACTCCAATTTATAACATTCATGTTTATGGAAGAGATTTGAAAATGCGGTTGCACTTGTGGTACAAATTGCGTTTTAATTCATTCAAAAATATCAAGTTACAGTGCAGCCATGTTCCCAAACATTCTCTGATTATCTCTTGTTGGTGCTCAGACTGGATAGTTGGCTCGTTTTGCTAAATATAAAAGATGTCAGCACTACTCAATTCAGCTACCAAGTCACTTTCTTAGAGCACTTTATCCTCCACAAAAATGGTGGACTGTGATTTCCACCGAACCCATGATTTCTTGCTGCTCTCAATGGACAGCAACTGCGTTTGGTCCAAACTCCATCCCAATATCAACCCATCATTCACAAAATGTGAATCGCGTGGAAAAGGAGGACTAAAAGTTTCATCTTTTTCCCCTTCATCGAGCCCATTCATAATATACATGAAATTGAGTGTTTTCCCTCATTAAATTTATTTCCCAAGCTAGCACGGTTTAGAAAATAATTCTCATTCTAGAATAAAAACTGATAGGGGCTCGCTTCTTCGACGCTTCGCTTGCTGCTTTTCATTTTGATAGGAGTAGCAGGTGCTTGCGGCTCGCTTGCTGTCTACTAAACGAGCCTTCACTGCCCGCCCGGCAAGGTCGGCCAGTGAGACGATGAAGCTTATCCCCCATCGTCTCCCAGTCCACCACGGCTTGCACGCACCTTCTCTTGCTCCAACTTCCAACTAACTCATGCCGTCGCCATTCCAGTGCCCAAGGAACTTTAGGATTCCATCGTAGTGGTTCTCCCTTGTTGACCAAAGGAGTGCTTTAAAAGGTTAGAGTCAGAGAAGGAGTGGTTTACTTGGAAGGAGCAAGGACAAGAGCTTCGGTGTAAGCACCAGTTCGAACTCTGACAGTGGTCGTGCACAACCTTAGTACATAGGCGAGTATTTTGGGTTTAAGCCGGTAACTTGTTGATTTGAAAAATAATCCACGATTAATAGACACATACAAGGGGGAAAAAAGAAAAAAAAATATGCAAAACCCAAAAAAATGTGAGGGAAAAAACGAAAAAAAAATGTGGGGGAAAAAAAGAAAAACAAACAAAAAAAAGAAAGACAAAATAAAAAAATAAAAAACAACAAAAAAAACTAAAACAAAAAAAAAACACGTGAGGAAGCTATAGTACATTTTAGAATATTTGTTAATAACACATGCACAACTAGGTGTGTTGCCCATGTAGCACTTGCGCAACTCCAATCATGCTCATTATCAATGACTATAAATGAACAAAAACAATACAATTGTCATTAGAAAAACATGACATGACATAAAATGACAAGGATACAGGGGGAAAGAAAAAAAAGAAAAAGAATGATATGTCAGAAACAAAATAAAACTTCAATTATAACACTTTTAGTACCATCAAATATATATTAATAAAATAAATTTTTAGACATCATGAAAAGCCAACTTTAAAGCTCGTGATGAGTCACATATATCTTCTAAAAACAATGATGATATGCTCACTTATTGACATCTTATCATCATATTTAAAGTTAATTTTTTATAATATTTATGAATTTATTTTATTAATATTTTTAAAAAAATTATAAAAAAAATCATTATCCAAACTCTAATATATTTATAATACTTTTTTTTCTTTCCTCTCTCCCTCCTTGTCTTTTCATGCAATGTCACCTTTTTTTTAATGGCCATTAAATTGTTTTTGCTCATTTCATAGCGTTTGTTTCTTTACAAAATATGAAAGATGACTCTTGAGAGGATGAATTAATTTGCTAGATATGATGAATTGATGATGCATGAATTAATTTGAGTTGTTGCGCAGATTCTACATGCACAATTTACACGCTCAGCAAGTGGTCTTGCATTTGCTACATGCCCTACATCCGTGACTAATAATATATACGCTCAATAAAAGCATGTTTAGCAGTGTAGTTATGAGTATTTTTTAAATAATTTTTCGTGTCAAAATATATATAAATAATTTTTTTTATTTTTTAAAAATTATTTTTGATATCAGCATATCAAAACAATCCAAAACATACAAATCATATTAAATTTTAAAAAAAAATTCAAATTTTTTGAAAACGTAGCTGCGGCCACGTTTCCAAACGTGTTCTAAGTGGTCTTGCATTTGCTGCTTGCTATACATGGGGACTATTATATTTGTTCTAGAATAAAAATTATTTTTTTAACTATATTAGTTTGAAAAATAAATTTATCAGATAATGTGAAAAAAAAATCCATCCACCTTGGATCTCGAAACTCTTTTCTAGAGTCATTTCTTCAGTTCTCTTTAGATTTATTTTCTCTTGATTAGATTATTTGATTACTCTCCTTTTCATCTTTAATTAATTGATTTTAGGATAAAAATTCTCTATTTTTGTATTTTATTTATAAATATTGATTTCTTGATTTATATGAAGATATCTCTTAGATTTTTTTAACTCATACGAAATTCACTCCGCAATTAGAATTAGAATCTCTTCACAATTATTTTTAAAATTTATTTACCTCCTCTTTGTTTTCATCTTTAACCAATCGAATCCAAAATTGTCTTATTTGTCATTCTCCAATACAATTACAAATACTTGAAATTAATTATCATTGATTATATGTGATTACTAGGAACAAGAAAACTCATTCATGTAGTTAAACCCACTTTTCAAACTTATTTTCAAATGAAAAAAATATTAAATTAATGTTTTTTATTAGATGTTTCTTAATTATTTTGACATGTTAATATCAAAAATAAAAAAATATTTTTATAAAAATAACATGCACCACATTATTAAATATTAAATGATTGAAAATTAATATAATAACCATTTAATAAGAACGATAATAGGTATTTATGGTGTGTTTTAAGTTGGTGATATTTTATTACTTCATTTATATATCCTGTAATTGAAACTAAAAAAAAATAGATAAAATGAAATGAAAATATTCTACAATATCCAATATCTTAGCGCACCATATATATTTTACTTTTCAGTGAGAGTTGAACTGTTAAGTAATCAATTGCCAAATATTAGTGAATTTTTTATTTGTATTTTAGCACATGGTGATCGTGCGTGACTGGGTAGTGCACGCTAATTAAATTTGATTAGTCTTTTTCCCTTTTCTGAAGCGGCTAATATTATTTTAAAAAAACATTAATAATATCTTATAGTTATGCTATAATCAAGGCTGCTTGGTCCTGAAATTAATGTCAGGTCCATACATGTTGAGTCCGGTAGTTTTATCAAGTCCAAGTAATTATTTGGATTTGTCAAACATGTTTAGTCCAAATTTACTTAGGTTGAAAACATATCCGACTCATATTTACTTCAATAATCATAATAATAACAATAACAACAATATCAAATCCAAGGTATGATATTCATATATGACCTAACTAAATTTGGGTTAGATATTTTGCCAGATGTAACAAAACTTTAGGTCTTGCATGGTTGCTAGACCCAATGTGTTTAGGTTTGACAACATGTCTGATCCAAGATTACTTCAATAATCATAACAACAACAACAACAACAACAAAATAATAATCATACCAATAATAATAATAACAACAATCATAATTACCCAGGTTTAGTTAGGTAAAGCATAGATACCAGACCCAAGTTGTAATAATCATAATAATAACAACAACAATAATTATAATCACACTACTAATAAAAATAAAAATAAAAATAAAAATAAAAATAAAAACAACAATACGAATCATATTAATAATAATAAGAATAATAATAATAACAATAATAACATTAATAATAATCATACTAGCAATAATAACAACAACAACAACAATAATAATAACAATAACACTAATAATAAGCATACTAATAATAAGAATAACAATAACAATAACACTAATAATAATCTTTTAATAATATAAATAATAATAACAACAACAACTTGGGTCTGTCATCCATGTTTGACCCAATTAAACTTGAGCCAGACATGTTGTCAGACCCAACTAAACTTGGGTATAGCATGGTTGCCAGACCCAAGTTTAGTTGGGTCTACCAACATCCCAAACCTAAGATGTTTGTGTCTGCAATCCATGTTTGACCCAAGTTTTATGTTTTAATTAGATTGTGCTTATTTTTAAATGATATTGGATGTGTTTTGTTTATAGAGGTAAGTATGATTCATCTTTGATTTTTTTAATTTTATATAGATTAATTTTTTAATATTGATTTTTTATAGGATTTTTAATAAGTGCAGTCTTGCATTATTTTTTTATATAATTATTGTTCAATAAATTTTATATGGATCTTGCATGGTTGTCATATCCAATTTCACTTGGATTTAGCACAGTGTTTACATATCTAACTTCCACTGTCATTACCATAACAATTTATATTGTTCGTGAATCGGCCCGCAGGAACGCGCGAGCTATTTATCTAATGAGTATCTATTTTAACACTACTTCTTGGTTTGCCATGCTAAAAAACATATAATTATATCCAAGTATTGATGTTTAATTTCAATATATTTTAAGGGTATTTTAAGATTATGTAGACAATTTAAGATTCTTAGAATTTGATAAATAAAAAAAACCCTTTCAATGTTGAAGAAAATGTTACAAAGGGAACTCATTTGGATCTAAAATGCCTTTAATTATGATAAATAAAAGGTTTTCTAAAATAAAAACTACGAAATTAGAGAAATAATTATATAAAATATGGGGTGGTAATTTTTTAGCACGTGAATAATATTAGTGTTATTTTTTAGCTTTGTCCATTTTGTTCTAAGTTTCTATTTTAATATTCTTTGTCTATTTTTTTTTCTAATTTAACCATCTTTTCTAATTAGTAATTCATGACATTTTTGGTATAAAAGGAAGGTTGTCAAATCTTCAAACTTTTATAATTTTTTTAATAGATTTATGGTACTTCAATGAAATTATTGTAATTTACCCTTCAATATGATTATAGCAAAAAAAAAAAAAAAGGGTTTGTACAATTATCAGAATCAAATGATTTTTTCTTGAGTTTTAAAGTGAAAATTAATGCAAAATGAAAATTAGTATTGGACGAGAAAAAACGAAATCTCAATATTTCAACAAATTTCTTTTTATATAAATAGTTAATTGTCCATGCAATGCAACACGAGAGCAAGCAACTAGTAATATATTAAAAAACAAAATATCTTGCTTTAAATCGTTAATAATTTATGAATAGGTGACACTAAGTGGATAAAAAATATTAAATTAAATACTGTTTATTTATAACAATTTTCAATTTTTTTGGTTTAAAAATTAAAAATATCATATAACTAAACTATAAACTTTGGGGACTAAAATATACTTATGCGTTTTGGTTTAAGGAATCTACTCGATCGGTGTCTATTTATGCACTTGTTTGTGATACTATAGGATATAGGGACTAAACTATACTTATGCTTTTGGTCTTTAAGCACTTTGTTTTGAAATTATAAACTATAGGGACTAAAACATACTTACGCTTTTGGGTTTAAGGATCTATCATTATAATTCTATACGATGGGTGTCTGTCAAAGCATCCACAGAGGCTGTTTCACGACTGCTGCTGTGGTGGTTCTGTGTTGGAGCTGTTTGGGTTGGGTACTTGAGCTACGAGGTGGTGGTGGTCTAGGTCATGGTTTTCGGGTGGTTTAGTGGCTGGGCTTGGTGTTAGGGTGTTCGGGCTGGGTGGTTTAGTGGCCAGACTTGGCTGGTCGGCGGTGTGGCGGCGGCTTTCATTTGGCAGCGAGGCACAATCACTAGCTTTTGCTGGAGGTACTCTACTCAACTCTCTTCTCTTCTACTACTCGACGATTACACTTTTAAACTTGATGTTTATTGTTTCTTTCTATATTAAAAACAAAAAACTTATCGTTGGGTTATCAACTTATAATCCGTCTCCGCCACAAAAATCTTACAATTTGCTTATATATTGGTTGCTTCAATCATGTCATGCAATTGCTTAGTTTCAGCCCAGCAACCCTCTAACAATTTCCCAGATCATTTTTATTGAAGTAGAAACACAATCGGATTCATGGTTTTTGTTTGGTGGGGCTTGCAAGTAAGCAGTCTTTCAACTACAGGCTAGTAGAGTTGATGGTAGGGAAACTTAGAACTTTTTATTAAAAACATCTCTTCTTATGTACTAAAGAAGTTTCGTGACTGGGATGGTTAAGTTCTTTCCATTGTCCATGGCAACATCAATTTGTACATTATTGTTTGGTGCAACACTAAGAACTGAATTTAGAACCCTTTCCCGGCGTGTTGATGACTCTCTAGTACCCTTTGTGTTTCTGTAGCAATTGGTGTGTGTTTTTTGCGATCCATACATAATGTTTCCCTTGATTGCAGCCATGTTGGTTGTTCTACTGTCTCTACTTATTCCTGTGATCCATACGCAATGTTTCCCTTGATTGAGAACACGTGAAGCAATCTCTGCAGGCTTTCTGAAGATTTACTCTTGGATTTATAATTTAAAAAATAACTTATTATTCATATTCATGAAATCATGTTTTACTCATGTGATTGGGATGCTTAAGGGCTTTGTTTTTGTGTTTATATAAACACGAATCAAATGACAAACTTTTGTTGCATAAATATACATAAAAAAAGTGCTGATGTTTCCTCTTCTTTTTTTTCTTTTTTTTTTAATTTGAAATTCTCTTTGACAAGGTAGAAATCTCATAAATTGTAGCTTGCAAGGTGCTATTCCGGATTTTACTGTCAACTTATTGCCTCTATACACAAATTTGAATCACACAACAAAACAGTGTGCTTTCATCTCTCTTCATCTTCTGCTCCCCCAGTCCAAAAGAACCACGCTTGCTGCTCTTCAATGGAGCATCAGTTGCTTCACACATGCCTGCAATCTCTCAATGACAACAATAATCCTCTCTCTCTACAAGCCCTAGCTTCTCTTCGCTCTTTAATAATCAACCCTAACACCTCTGATTCCACAATCTATTCAATCCTCGAAACCCTAACTCGCTCTCTCCAACTCCGCACCAACTCACTCACAACTCACCACCACATCCTCAAACTCCTCACTGACCTTGCTTCACACCGCACTCACCTCTCCTCTCAAATCCTCAACTCAATCCACTATAGCTCGCTCCTCTTTACAGAGTCAATTCAAATTGCCACCGAGTCGCTCACTTCACTCGCTTCGATTGCCAATTCAGATCACAACAAAATCGATGATCAGTTATTTATGTCCCTGTGTTTTGCTGCCACTTCAACTTCCGCTCGATTGCGGCTGCTCAGAAATGGAGAGAGGTTAGGCATAGGGATGCACGTGCTGTTTACTGTGTTTTTAGGGTTTACGGAAGATCCTTACCCATATGTGAGAAAGGCTTCTTTGGATGGATTGCTAGGGTTGTGCAAAAGTGGCAATGTTTTTGAAGATATCAGTGTGATTGAAGGTTGTTATTTCCGTGCTGTTGAGCTTCTACAAGATAAGGAGCATTCAGTACGCTCTGCTGCAATCCGCGTGGTAAAAAAGAAAACAGATCCTTTAATTTTTTTCTGATTTACCATGTTTAATTAAAGCATGGTAAAAAAATAATCACTTAAGATTTAACTAATTTATTGTTGTGAATATTCGAAAAAAAAATTTACTGCTGTGAATGCAGGTAAGTGAATGGGGACAAATGCTTATAGCAGCAAAGGAAGAGAATGATAAAATAGATTGGTCAAATCAAGTATTTGTGCAGGTATTTTTATCAACATTGTTTTGCTGCCTGTTTTTTCTTCTGAGGATTTTTGGGAAGTTGATGGTTGCTCGTACAACCTGTACAGAATTTTTGGTTTAATTGCTTTGTTGGGTTTATTTGAATGTAGGGTCTAATGAATTTTTCAGTGAAAAGACAGAATTTTAAACAAATGTACAATGTGGGGTTAAAATAATCACCTATATGATAGCAGATTTTAATGCTGCTGAAATAGATGTTATGAAAATACAGGATACGACACGGAAACCTGAGCTTAATTTAAGAGTTTTATGTAATTTACACTAACAATTTTTATTTCTTGTTAGGGTGTAAACTGCTTTTTTCATATATGTGAATACTCCTGCTGCCTGTTTTGACTGCAAAGGCATCTATTTGTGTCTATGAATAATTAATAGTAAATTTTTTTCCACTCTTAAATATATTATGAATGTGCTCTCAGCTCTGTTCTATGGTAAGAGATATGAGTGTGGAGGTCAGGGTGGAAGCTTTTAATGCTCTTGGCAAGATAAAGTTGGTGTCTGAGGACATTTTATTGCAAACATTATCAAAAAAAGTCCTAGCAATCATGAAAGAGAAGAACTCTCATGGTCAGTGTACAGCAGAAAGGTTTGAGATTTTGGCATCTAGTTATGCTGGAGCTTTTGTGCATGGGCTTGAGGATGAATTCCATGAGGTAACTTGGGTGGAACATTTTGTTGCACTATATCTTATAGTTGTGCATAATATGATACATCTTTGAGAGAGTAATACCCTGTTCTTTTCTTTTTCTTTTTCTTTTTCTTTTTCTGGATCGGATAGTTATTATTTATGGTTCACAACAATTGTCCTTGCCAAAGCGATATACTTTTAAAACTGATTGGATCCTTCATATGTTCTCTCTATTCATGCATGTATAGGTGTAGAAGATGGTTGGGATTTAAAAATACTGTGGAGTTTACCATAATGGACCCCCTTTTTTATTTCATATTTAATGTCAGCAGCCCAAGATGTGTTTCCTAAATACCTGACTACTATGATTATGACTCTTTGTGCTTGCTTGAAGGTGCGAAAATCTGCTTGTAACTCTTTGCGCATTCACACTATCCTCTATGCTGAGTTTGCTCGTCGGTCCTTAAGCTTGTTGATGGACATGTTGAATGATGATTCAATGGCTGTAAGGTTAGAAGCTTTAGAAACACTGCATCACATGGCAACCTTTGAGTGTCTGCATGTGCAAGAGATACACATGCACATGGTAAGTTTTCCAATCCTTCTTTACAAATCCCGAATAAATATTGCATTTGGTAGAATATTTAGATGCTCGACACCTTCAGTCCACTTTGATGAGGATAAGAAGTCTTTCTTGTGACATGGTGATACTGGCTGTTTAAATGTTCATTTGTGACATTTCTTTTGTAGATTCTCCCAAAAAACTCCTTTATATCTCTCTCTCACACAGCATGCCCATGATTCACCCTCCTCCCACAGCACGCACATGGGTGCTAGCTTGTTTACATATATGTGCATGCATGTATGAATGTATTACACACAAATCATTAGCTTTGGGATTGGCTCCTTTTATTTTATTTTTCTCCTTTATCACACTATGTTTCACTTTATATTTTTTTTGGTTTATTTTTTAAACCAATTATATATATTTGAATGCTATGACTTGCACAGATTTTTTTTAATCACAAGTGTAGTTGCCTATAATGCAAGTGTTGCTTGATTTTGCAGTTTCTGGGCTCTCTACTTGATAACTGTGATCTAATAAGATCAATCGCAAGAAAAATTTTTAAATTGGTGAAGCTGTCCAATTTGAAATTATTTAGATCATCTATTCATGGCATCCTTCAGAACTTGGAGAGATACACAAAGGTTAGCTGTTCCTCACTATACTTTTCTGTTTGTTACTATCCTCCCTACCTCCATCCCTTCCAACCACAAGAGGTTAGGGGGGAAAGAAAGAAACAAGCAATCTTGCGAGATGTCCTTAAAAGAAAAAAAATCTTATGCATCTCTTAATATGAAAATGTGATTCTTGATCTGTTTCTTTAATTTAACGTGTTGGAAATTTCCTTTCTTCTAGGATGAAGCTGATGTCTTCTCTGTTTTGTTTTTTATGGGTCGAAGCCATGGGAACTTTGCTGCTCATGTTGTCAAGGAAGTTTCTCAAGAGGTTAGCATGATTAATTGGACTATACATTCTTGATCACGCACTTATAAGTCCTCATAATTGAATTTCTATGGTATATAGGTTTTTTTTCTTTCATAACCCATGGTTTATTGTTTTTCATGTTCATGGCAATGCCTATTTTTCTCTTTGTTTTGCTGTCAATGCAACACTTATGACCACTTTCGACTTTAAATAGAAGAAGAAGAAGAAGAAGAAGAAGAAGAAGAATCCTTAGTTGATTTGACTCGTTTTCTTCTTCTTCTTCTTCTTCCCCTTGTATCTCTGTTAATAATTATCCAATATCTAAAATCATTTTGTTTTCATCAATGGATACTACTGTACATTATTATGTTTTCATACTAGTATCTGCTTTATAGAGTTTTATTGTTCACTTTCTTTGAATCCAGATAGAGCCAGTTTTGGAGGGAAAACTGGTCTTGGATAGTGCAAGAGTAGCTGCGTTTCTTGTACTTGCCATCTCAGCTCCACTCTCACAAAATCAGAATGGTCAAAATATTCCACCTAGATTATTTTCTTATGCAGTAACCTTGCTAGGGAGGATCTCTTCTGCTTTGAGAGAAGTTGTAGACCAAGATACACTTTTGGCATATTTGTCTCAGTGCAGTAGATCCTCCACTCGTGGCACAGAAGTGGAGGAGTCGCCATTATTGCCAGTTGTTGATGATGCTGTTTTAACTCATAGCAGAAAGGATGTCAATAGTCCTGTTGGGGTGCCCATGCTACAAACTGGCAATGAAAATTCCAAAGTTCAGCCTGTGATATCATGTGAATTAGAGGATTTAGCAACTTCAATTGTAGAATGCCAGGCAGACGAGCTTGACGAAGTCATGAAATCTGTGAACCTTATCCTTGCAAGGGTCAGAGATGCCTGGCTTTTGGTACAATCAAGGTGCACCAATGTAGCAGTGAGAGCTCTGAGGTTGTACTTTAATTATATGTAAATTTTCCTTGCTGTATTTAATGCCCCTGTAATGTTTTATACTAATTTTTTGCTCGTGCAGGGATTGCAAGAGAGAATTGGCAATGTTAACCTCTGCATCACTTGAATCTGCTGGTATATTGGCATTTACAATGCAATACCTCCAGGTAATGAAACTGTTTGCTAAGATATGGGAGCACGTTGTATGGAAGATAAGGTCCGATGAAACAGGAGGACTGGAATATCTATTTGGGAAACTAGACGTGAGGCTCAGAGAACTGAGGTATAGATATATAGGGTTTTCCAAGGAAGAGGAGTTGTATGTGTTGGAGCTTATAGTTGTGGCCTGTATGTTAAGGTTATCCAAAGTTGAAATCTGCTGCTCTCCTACTACAATGAAAAAATTGTCTGCTATAATTTCACATATAGAGATTCTCAATGATAAAGGACCAATTGAACCATCCAATATTTTAATGGACGCTAAGAAAACAGTGCATGAGATTGAGTCTTCTAAAGCTGGTATCTCATGCAGTCTCTTCCTGATTACAAACTTAGTTGATTTCTTCACCCTTAAGCAGTTTAGTTTATGCTCAAGAGTAAGGCATATAAATGCAGAACTGGATGTTCCTGGTAATGATTCTGAAAATCCTCTTCCTTTTGTCTCTGGACTACCTGTGGCTATACCTCTGGATATTACTTTATACAATGTCAGTAGTGAGAATAGGTTGTGGCTTACGATAAGAATGAGTCAGGAGTCAACTCAATTTGTCTTCTTAGATTTGAACATATTAGGAGGCTGCAATGAGGTCAAGAAATTTACATTTATGGCACCCTTTTACAGAACTCCAAAAGCTCGTTCATTCTCATCATGGATTAGTATAGGCATGGAATGTGCTCTCGAGGATTGTCACTTGGTGAAACACTGTGGAGGTCCAAAACGCAAATTGGTTTATCTTTGCCAGGAAAAAGAAGTTCATTTGTGCTTGGTTCGGAGGGACTGAATGGCTTTTTGATATTTCATGTCACAGATCCTCATTGCATGTGTCCTCTGTTTGCTGGAAGCTGGATTCATCAGTTGATCATAGACCTTGTTTTTATCTCATAATCATTGTGATGGTACGAACCTGACTCTTATATATGGGAAAATGGTCTAGATATTCTTGTGATAAGTATGCATGAACAAGGATAGTGTGGAGAACTTGCTTGTTTTTCTTCACATCAGATTATCTTGATGTCAATTTTCCCTTTTGGTTGATTTGTAAAAGCTCTGACCACTGCTACACTTTCAAAAATATGCGTGTAAAATTACAGAAGTGGATGGTTTTCCCTGTGGATCATGCGCTGGTGCCTGCTGATGTCCAATGCTGGGTTGGCTTATGAAAGTTATGTGTTGGACAATTTTAAACCTTAAGCCTTTCTGTCTTTATTGCTGTTTCCTTAATTAGTTTGCTAGGTTGCGTTACTTGGGATAAAGTTGTTGAAGGTCGTTTCATGGATGTAAGAGGTATGCTGTAAACCCTGAAAGATTCTGGATATTTCTGATGGTACTCATATTCTTAATGGTATGCTTTCAGGCCCTCAAAATTCTGAATTTCTTTTTTCAAAGGTATATATTCTGTCTTGTTATAACCATTTTGTTTTTTGAAATTATGCTTATGCTGTACACATACTTTTGTAAATGAGTTCTACAGCTAAAGAGAGGAACCAGCCATGTACTAATGTTGAAAGCAATTGTTACATTTTTAGCTCCTAACCGCATGTGCCTCTAACTTCTTAAAGTTTTAATCATTTGACAGGTCCTTGAAATCGGAACTCAGAGGTCGATTAAATACAGTAGGCTCCAGATAGATTTAATTTTAAGTATCAACAAGAACAAAGAGCCCCACAAAATTAAGTTAATTCACTGCCTGAATTCCTCTGGTGATATCGTTGCAGATTTACAATTGATTTTTATGTTCATTCTGTGTATTTTCTTGAAATTTGCTGGTTTTGATGTTAATACAGCAGTGACATCTGCTATGCTGATGTTGATGAACCGTCATTGGTCTTTAATGTATGAACAATTGCAGTTTGTAATGATGGATCTTATCGGTCTTAATGTCAAATTCTTGAAATCACGTTTCTAGTTTTCGTATTTGATTCATGTGTTTGGCACGTGGTGTAAGTCGAAATGGAGGAAATTTCCTCCTTCCTGTATCAACATCATTAATCTCACTTGCAGCATGGATTGTTGTTGGCTTTGTTAAAAAACAAAAATTCTTGCACCCTTTTTGTGTTCCTTGACGAGCCTTTTCTCATTGTCCTTCACCACTGCATGGACCTGAAAGATTCTTTTAAGCCTGGGCTGGTCGAATCCATGGACCTGTCCTGTTTAATCAGAGGTTCACCACTGTTTCAATTCAAGAAACACTGTTAAATGCATCGGTGTAAAACTCGGCCGGTCTAATGGGTTAACCCATAACCTTGACTGAGGTTTACACAGGAAAAAAATAGGGTTGCAATTAGTTAGTATGGTAAAACTTACGTGACATCAAGTTAACCTAGTTGATTCAAACCGGCAATAAATTAAATTAATGAGCGGGTATCACGATGGGCATTTTAAGATACAACCCCAGCATGTTCAGACTTCATATGTCTTGTTCAGTCCCTTCAACTTGTTCGGGAGAGTCTAGCCCCTTTTGGATTGGGACCCCTCCAGAAATCGAAACCTGTGTTTTATACAATAGTCGCATGCACAACAAGAAAAGGCCGAAAGGAGTTGATGTCGGTGGCAGTCCAGACGCTAAAACTATGTTCCTATCCCCTCCTTTTGAGCCCACAAATTATATTTACAAAAAGAAATGTTTTGGATATCATAAACGTATTTGATGCAGTATAAAGCTTGTTTCTTAAATTATTTACGTTTTTACATATGCTTACACATGCAAAAGCCGAAGAGGCTCCATTTCTTGAGCTTTGCATGGACCTCTCTCATTCATAGGTTACCAAACGAGCCATAGGCCCATAGCCATATAATTACTTACAAACAAACGTTAAGATCATTTCCCCAGTCCATTTTCCCTTTTCTATGATTTCATTCTTCTTCTGTAAAGAAAAAAATATGATTATGAGAGAGAGAGATAGATTACCTTCTAATTCAATTCTAACATCTAGCATGAAAAGAAGATTGAAGGATCATATCAACAAACTGATGAAAGGAGAACTGCAGTCACGATCCCATCTTTGCAGACAGAATTCAAGATCAAGCACAAAAAGTTCAGATAGTGACCAAGACAACTGCCATTGTTCGTGGTATTTCCCTTGATGATCTATTTGATGACGGGATTACTGTTTTTTACATACTTGAACAAATTCTATGCTGCCTGTTGCTTGCATCCCACGTCCTGATCTAAAACAAAAACAAAACACTTTTGGCTTCTAATGGCAAATCATCATACCAATTTCTTAACTCTCAAAAAGATTATCAACCATTTCCATGATTTACAAAGCAATAGCAGACAAAAAGCATCTTTTCTTGATGGCCCTGGACTTCTTTTCTTGCCATCCCTGACCCTGCTTGAAATGTTCAACCTGCCATTTCGTAGGGGGTTAAAATAAATATGTGAAAAGACAAAGCAATGTGGAAGGTAACGTGGAGATATTTGCAGAAGGTAGCATACGGTATCTATCATGTTCTCATCAGATTCCAGCCCTCCAACAACATATATCGATTCCTTAATGGCGGCGGCGGCGGCATAGCCTCTAGGCTTGTTCATGGGTTCCCCAGGGATCCACGAGTCAAGACGAGGATCAAATATTTCTGTGCTTGAAACCATTGTGCTTCCATCATAACCACCCAAAGCATATCTAAAAAGGGAATTTTCCATAATTAACAGCATGCATGCATCCTGAAGCAGATACTAAAAAACCACAGATGGTGAAATTCATCAAGTAGCATAATTCAAACCAATGAGAAAATTGCCGCCCAAAAGCAGCTGGAATGGTGCAACCATTATTTTACATCTCTAATTATCGAAAATTCAGGTCTCTTCTCTACGGCCTAATTAAGGAGGATTACTTCTCTGCTGGGATGGTGAAACTCAATATATTTAAACACCAAATTTTTAATTTGGGTAGGACTACTATTTGCAAGCTCATTAATATATTACACAAACTGCTGCCTTTAACATAGTAAGAAATGAAAACTTACAGTTTTTCATTCAAAACAACCAATGAATGGCAGCCCCTCTTTGCATTCATGCTTGCAATTCTGCTCCAAGAATGTTCTCTGGGATCAAATCTTTCAGCAGTCCTGAAAGAATAAAAGGTAGTCAGCCATTATAATGGATTTTTTTATGTGAAGGGCCTATTTCCAAAATGTTCCTAGCAGATTAAACACCCACAGTTTCCCTTCAAGACAGAGTAAAAAATCTGTAAACTACAGGCTCCTGGCTCCTGAGGCAAGATTATCTAGTTGAAAAGGAACTACAAAGCAAAAAAATTAAACTTCAAGCAGGCTCCACCTCTATGTGAGTATTAACTCGGGAAACTATTGTCAGAAACAGCAGACATCCTCAACTCCCATATCCTCAATCTCATCTCAATCATTATGCACATAAATGTGCTCGCTTGCATGTGTGTTTGCAGGTATTCATGCAAGTATTACATGCTTCATAAATTTGAGCGAAGTTGCTAGCATAGAACATAAGACTAGTGATGAAACAAAAAGGAATGGCATGTTACAATACTTTGAATAATCACTCCCATCAAATCCACCAGTTGCATAAAGTACACCATTGAGTTCCACAGCTGCAAGAGCAAATCGCTGGAACAAAACAAGGAAACAGTAGAACAGCCTTTAATCAGGTTATCCAAACATATCAAATCCAATGAAAGAGTTACTCGAGGTCATGAAAAGCAGACTTGAAAGGAAAAGCCAAAAAAAGAAAAATTAAATACAACTATGTAAGAGGCACATGGGAAATCACAAGCAAATGAACCTGCTATCACAAACTTCATCCTTGACTAAGGGTATAACTGCCAAGTTCTAAAACCTTTGGAACTTCAAATCAATCAAAGAAGATCCACCAATGGAAAATATAAAGCAAGACAAGCAGTGACTTCTACCTTCTGTAGCAGCGACCTTGTTGGGATCCACTTTCCAATATCTAAAACAAGCATTTCAACATCTGCAAAGCATTCAACCCCATTTCCACCACCCATGGCAAATATTTTGTCATTTAAAGTAGCCCCAGCCAAACTCCCTTTCTTCCTGGTCAACGATGGGCGAGGGGTCCATTGATCATTTGCTGGATTGTATGATTCAACTTCATATGACATGAAAAAAAAAATGTTAAGAAATAAACAAGTTTAGTAAAAAACAAAAATTAAGAAACAGTAACAGAGCTCATACCCGTGTCATACCACAACTGGCCATTCCCACCACCAAATACATAAAGCTCTTCATGAAACTGTACAACTGAAGCATATGACCGAACAGAGCTCATTGGCCTCAAAGATTTCACTACATCTTGAGAGGGAAAATATAAACTGAAAGTCGACAACCACGATTCACCATCATATCCCCCCATCAGATGGATGGCATCAGTAGGATCCAATTGCTCCTCGTCAAACAAATTATTGACTGTTTCATCAATGTCTGCCTTGGAAGGATTAGACATGGATTCCAACATCATACACCGATCTTTCAACTGTTGAATTTGTTCTTCAGCCTCAACCTGAAATGCCATCCAGAAAGCCATTCATAAAAAATACACAGCATATAAATGTAAAGGGACACATACAAGCATGGACTGGTATCCATGAACATTGTGCCATAAGCTAAAGCAGATTTTCTAAGGATGAGATGCAGAGTTTATGGCAGGGGAAAATATCATAGAGACCTAAATTTGAATATTTAACATCGCAGAAACAGATGCAAATCTATGATGAAGTCCATAAAGTAAAGTAGAAATGAGACAAACATGCCACATGTTCAAATCTTTGATCAGTTTAAGGACTCTAATTATAGAGCAACAGTACATGGAGATTGTCTTGGGTATATCATCTGCCAAGCTGAAGCCCTCCTCCAGGAAACTAGAATAAAATTATGTATCCAATTTCTAATCTACTCTTATACAAATTTTTTTTTAATCTACAAATAGTTATTTAGGTGCATGTAATCGATTGCAGTGGGTCTCTTTTTCTCTAACTTCAGCATTCCTAGTTTAGCCTCTATGGAAATATTCAATTTCATATCAACCTTTTTTTCCCTAGAATTCGTTGCCAAACATCAATCCACCTAATATAGTTATATACAACAGTTACGGAATTGCAAAGTAAATTTTGTTCCTACAAATAACAAAGGCCATTACCAGTTAAAGACCAGTCCCTTCAATCACTCAACAAAAATATTGTAGCCAGTTCAATCCCACAGGATGTCCAATTACTTACCAATTGGCATGGCAAACTTCAATCTGCCTGAAGTTAAATAAAAAAAGGCATTTCAACATCTAGAACATAGCAACTACAAAAACAGAAGTCTTGAGGCTCTTAAACAATACCAGCTTCTGTTCTAAATAACCCATCTTCAGAGTTTGTTCTGTTCTAAAAGCCTTAAGCTCTTCCATCCCTTTAGCCAACTAAAAATATAGACAGAACAAAAACAGCAAGAGAGAGAAATGAATATCATTGAATAAAATGTTGTCATCCATGACACGATTAAGATGAATAAATAACAGAAAAACTCCACCTGAGCAATGGTAGATTGACAAAAGGTACAAGGATTGACATCATTCTTTTCCTCTGAACCCATCTGCTCCTCTGCAGAAGCCTTCTCCTCCAAGTGCATATCACGTAAAGGAGGAGAATCTTCTGTGCCATCCCTCAAAGAAGAGGCTTGAGGTTCAGATCTAAGAGCCAATTCTTGCAGCTTCTTGAATATTAGCTCTTTCTCTTCTTGTTCCACTGCTGTCACACCCAACTGATCTTTCACTGGTTGATTATCTACATCTGAAGAAGCAATGCGTGTAGAATCTGATTTTGTACTTGAATTATCAGTGTGGTCAATTTCTGAAGCACGCAAGTTGTCTCCTTCATCTTCCTCTCTTGATTTAGATAAGGGACCAGGTTGGAACATGTTTCTCCACTTCTCTATCTTCTGTGTCAGTACAGAGGTGCCAGGGGAAACAGCTAAAGATGCTAATAAGGACATCAGCTTACTGGTTTGAACATGGTCAAGCTCAAACCAGAAATGATTATGATTGTAGTAGTTATCTGCAATAATCGGTTTAAACTGTTCTTCACACAGTGGTTGACATTGCAGCCGCACGTGAATTTGAACCTTGTTGACCAAACCATAATTTCAGAAGAACAGTATTCTTGATTATAATGCAAAGTGTTCTCCATATAACCTTAATGACTAAAAAAATCTGAGTATTTAAGACAAACCTTCATTTAATACCTGGGAAGGATATGGTGTTCTTTGTGCACCATCACTGGTCCAGCCATACGGGTTTATGTTCATTTGGCCAGAGCTAGCAGCCTCATATATCCCATAAAGTTTCCTGTCACTATAGTTGAATAGGAAGAGAGGCAGGCCGGGATCAATATTCTTTACATAAGAAAAATGCTGACCCGGTAAACCTGTTCAAATTGAAAGAAAAATGTTATGATTCCTGGGATACAAATGTGAGCCTAATAATCTACCACCCTTTAACATGCTTCTCAATAAATATTATATTTTGTAAAAATGCTCATTGTTCTCCTCCGATGCTTCACTATTTATGAGCATAGGGGCCAAGATAAACACCAGAATCCTCGCATTAACAAATATTTCATAACATAGTGAATTCGACATGCATGAATTCATTACCAGTTACATCACTAAAGCATGATCTCACCAAATAGTAATAAGAACATCTAAGAGGTACTATAAAACAAACAAGGTAATCAAACAAATGCAGAGAACTGACCAAAGAGTTGTTTGGATAAGCACTCTCTTATCGTATTGTTCGTACAAACAAATATTACACCTCCAAGCTGACTCTTCTTCAAATTTCTAGCATACATATTGTCAATCGCCAGGTTACTTGACACCCGCCCACCTTTTTCCATCGAAAAATGCCTGTGCTTTCCTCCCTGCTACCATCAATCCCAACATTAATGGTCAACCTCAAAGACCTCTCCAAGTTTCCCAAAAAGCAAAAAACATAATGTCAAATACAAGGAACAAAACATTAATTTCATGCCTTCTCCATGTCCAATTCAAAGCTTACGATCAATCATTTCTCATGACAAAAGACATTAAGCATTGAAGAAAAGAAAACGTTTGTGAGGCATAAAATCGAACACATGGTAGACTACATGTTAGTCACACACAAATTTAATCACAAACTCTTAAAAAAAAACACATTATTATTTTTTATGAATTTAAAAAGAAAATTACTAAAGTAAATTAAACAGAGAAGGAATGAAGAATCGCACAATCTGTCCAGAGAAATAAATGTATTTAAACCCTAATAAATTCCAAATTCTCTCAAAAAATATTTCGATGCCAATGCCAAAATATCAAAAAAAAAATATCAAAATCGGTTCATATTGTTAGATACAGGGAAAAGAGAGAGAAGAGAGAATCGTACTGTTGAGGGAGTGGGTTAGGGTCAGAGAGTGATCGAGTGAAGAGAGGTTTAAACTTTAAAAGGAAAAGGAAAAGGAAACTCTCTCTCTCTCTCTCTCTCTCTCTGGAACAAAGCAAGGGAACAGAGCAAGGCTTTCGTCCCGATGCAGCATCCCACATCGGATGAATATAAAGCATCATAAACGTTTATACTCACTGGAGAATACCCAGCTCGTCAATCCACCTTGAGTCAGAGTGAGTGGGTCAGTAAGAGACCCAGGAAAGTCCCCGGGCCCAATTCTGCAGAAATGCAGCCCTGGAAACGGGGTCGCTTCGTGCATCAAGTCTTTCTGTGCCTGGCGCAGGGGGCTGAGACGCGTGTGGAGCCCCTTTAACCTGATGCCGAAGTAACTTGGCCGAATGTTCTACAGTTATTCACTCGGTTCATAGTAGTCTGTGGACCAACAGAACGGGGCTTATGACTCATGGTGTCCTTTTTCACTCTCTTCAGAGGCCCATGGGTAGGTTTGGTTTGTTAGGCATAAAATAGGACATCAATAGGATTTACTCTGTATATAAACGATGTTATTTTAAAAGGCAGTCGGGGTTTTTTTTACCAATTAACTTGCCAAATAGTAACACTATATTAATTTTGAATACCTTATATGTGCATATGAATATTTACATTTTACAAATATTTTTTTGATAAAATATAATTTAATTATTGTATTTGTTTTTTCAAATGCAATTATCTTCATTGAACTTGAATGTGTAGTACAAAATGACAAGACAAATTTAGATGGTGTTTGGCATTGCTGTTTTGCTGTATTTTAAAAAAATAAATTTAAAGATAAATAAATAAATTATTTTGATACTTAAAAAAAAATTTAAAATAATTATTACTACCGCATAGTCCAAGCTCGTCTCAACCACTACATGCAAAAGTCTGGGAATCTATCATCAACAGAAATTTGCAATGAAGTGACATTCAAAATATCTCCTCCTTCACAATTATATATTCAAATTCTCCATAATTGCTAGCTACATCTTTAATGCTTGGAACTTGAAAGAGGATGCAGCCAAATCCATATGGGTTGGGTCTAGGATCAAGAGACCTATAGGTTGTAGCCCAGTAGCTACATCCAATCAGTGACTTGCGCACATTAAAATTTACCCAAAGAGGTAATCTAAAACCTAGCCACTCGGATGCCACCCGCACCTCTTCATCTAGGCTGATTTAGGCTAACACGGTCCATGCCAGTGATGTGCAAAACTTGGGGTGTGTGTTTGATTTTGCAGTGGTTTTGCGGTTTTAGGTTTATTTTTTTGGAACAATGGAAAAGGAGAGAAAAACTAGCTAGCTTGGAGAAACAAATACCCATAAGATAAGCTTGAAGAAGGTAATTCAGAGGGTCTTTGAAAGTACGGCAGTGCTTGTTTTTTTAAAGTCTTTTTTACTTGAAAATGTATTGAAATAATATTTTTTAAAAAAAATTATTTTTGACATCAACACATTAAAATTATCTAAAAATACCCAAAAAAAATTAATTTAAAATATATAAAAAATTTAATTTTTTAAAAAATATTTTTAAAACATCAAAACAAAGCTCGGTATCCAATTATTTCACCTATGCATCTTGTAATGCTCATTTGATGTAAGAAAAAAGCAGAGTAGAAAATCCAATGGACAAGACACAAAATCGGCCATGTTTTTCAGGGATGCATTCACGCTAGACATGTCACAAACTTTTTCTAGTGAGGTTCCATTCCAGATCTGAACCAGTACGGATTTTGATTATTATTATGTCTCTGTTTCATGATAATAGTTGATCTTGGATTCAAAACCCCATGACCATTTTTCATGCTTTTGTTCATTGTCATAAATGTCAACTGGATTTCTAACACAAAAGTCTAGCTTCTAGTTAATTTCAGTGGAAACCATGAGAGAGGAATCGGTGTTGCACAGTCGTTACTTTGTTTTTTGCCAGTGCACAGCACTGTTGGTGTCCTGTTTGCCAGTTGATGATGGGCCATTCTACTGTCTCTTATTGTTTTCTTTCTTCTTAGAAAAAAAACAAAAAAACAAAAAAGCAGCTGCTAACAATTCAGTGACTGTTTGTCATTACATTTGTACCTGCCGGTTCATCAAATTTTAAAATTGTTTTTACTAAAATTAAATGGAATTTGTATTTTTTGGATCGTTTTGATGTGCTGATGTCAAAAATAATTTTTAAAAAATAAAAAAACATCATTGGCATGTATTTCAGCACGAAAAACTATTTGAAAAGCAACCGCTGCCACACTGCCAATCACACTCTTAGATTGCGGTATCATTGATATTTTTTGAATTATTTTTTTATTTGTAAATATCTTAAAATAATATTTATTTTTTAAAATTTATTTTTAACACTAGTAAATCAAAACAACTTAAATACATAAAAAATTATTTTAAAGCAAATAAAAAAATTAATTTTTTAAAAAAATTATTTTGAAACGCAAAAACAAACAAACCTTTTATATTATGGTATATGATACTTTTTTTAAAAAAATTTAATTGAAGAATATATTAAGTTAATGTTTTTTTAATATATTTTTAATATTAGGATATCAAAATCATTAAAAATTTACTTAAAAAATCATTAATTTAATACAATTTAAAAGCAGAAACATACTCACCATAAAAAAAAAAGGATCATCAACTACTATTATATTCATAAGTACTTAAATACTTGATGAACACCCAGTTACTTGGTTCATCACTCAATGCTTGAAGACTAGCTAATCTTGTCTATTGACTAAAGTTTGAAAGTTTTAAAAATCAGAAAGAAAAAAAGGGTCCCATGATGCCCTTCTGCTAATTACTGTTTAGGTTACTAATTTCTCGATCCATAATTAATAGATAGCACATGGGGAGTCAATTTCCATTTAGAATTGGCAATCACTTTGTTTGATGTCAAGTAAATCAAGCCTTCTTATAATTATGTTGGTTGAGATAACATGAGCAATGGACAATTATAGGCTAACCATGATGGTGTGTGTATCCTTTCTACATGTGTTAATTTTTTATTGATTTAAAATTATCAATGATGAAACCAGGAAAGCTTCGAATTGGATCTTGATTTTTCATCGAGTAGTTAATAAGTTAGTTAGGATGATTGGACTTGACCACTAGTTAATGAATTGACGAAGTGGTTGGACTTGGCCATTGTTTTTTTAGATTAACGTAGATATTCGGGTCAACTTGTGTATACCTCGACTAATTACACAGATCCTGAAGTTAATGACCATGTAAGTTTCGAGTAACTCTGAGAGAACTCGAACTCATAATCATTAGAGAGTAAATATAAAATCTAATCAATTGAACTACCTCTCAAAGTTAATTTAGTCACTACTTAATAAGTTGACAAGGTAACTGAATTTGGTTGTTACATGCTCTCTTGAAAAACAATTTTACAATCAAAATAAAAGAAATAATATAGAGGAAAGAGAAAGAAAAAGAAAATGAAAAGTGCAAGAAGTATGTGTTCCTCTTGTAAGAAATTGTGTTTCTTTTGTAAGAAATTGTGTTCTCCTTATGTGATTTTTTAAATGAATTTATATTTATTTGGTAATTTAAAATATTTAATTAAACATTTTAATCACTTAAATTTATCTCGTGAAAAAAGTAAAGTAATGATGGAGGATAATTAAATTTTTTTATAAATAACTTGGAAAAATAAGTTATTAGTTGCTGTGATATTAATGAGAAAAGTTATTGCTCGAGGGTTATTGCCGTGAATGATTAGCATTTTCTAAGGAGATAGGTCGACACGTGATAGTTATTGATGAGAAAAACATTGTACTAACAATCCATGTAGTATAAGAATATGAGAGTGTGGCATGACTTGATTTTCCTGGAGGCAGTAACCATGCATCAGAGCGTCTGCTAGCCACAGAACTTCCTGGGAATTTCCATTGAGGACTTGGTTCAAAGGTGGTCATGAAGATGCCTAGTTTTGGATCGAGTGCTTAGACTGAAGAGCAGAAGAGAGTCCCTTGAGCTGGAGAAAAGCCTGCTCGGAGGACTGGGTAGATGCCAAAACAGTAACAGTTCTAGAGGCTCAGGCAGTCTGTTTGGGCTGAGCTCTTGTTTTTAATTTAATCTTCGCCGGAAAACAAAAAAAAACAATGGGACTTTGATTTTAATTTCAAGTATTTATATTAATTTCATGTTGGTTTAGCATATAAAGCTCCACTCTCTGAAATCAAAAAGCTTTTGTTTCATGGTTTATAGCATGTTTGGGAACATGGATTGTGGCTGTGTTTTTAAAAAATTTAATTTTTTTATTAAAATTTAATATAATTTCTATGTTTTGTATCGTTTTAATTTATTGATATAAAAATAATTTTTAAAAAATAAAAAATATTATTTATATATATTTTAATATAAAAAAATTATTTAAAAAACACTCATAATTACACAGCGAAACACGCTTTTATTGTCGAAGTGAACGGTGACAGTTCTGTTCTTACATGAGCTGTATTCCTTCATATTTCTTTTTGGATCTTAGTCTTTGTGGTGGGGACGGGGCATAAAAAGTGTTAAAAGACACAAACACAACATGTTAAAATAACCTTTTTTTTGTTTTAAAAATATTTCCGAGAACAAATATTTTTTTATTTCATTTTTTAATATCCTTAGATTATTTTCATATCATAATATTAAAAATAAATTTTTAAAAATAAAAAAAATATTATTTTAATATATTTATAAATAAAAATCACTTTAAAAAATAATTTTCTTCACATTCTATTAAAAAAAAAAAAAAGAGGGTAACTTCGAGCAGAATTTGGCTTGATTATATGCGATTAAGATCGATGAGATGTTCTTTCTTCTTTTTCATGTTCATCGAGCACATTAATCTCTTTTAGTTGCAACTTTTTGCGGTTCCATTTGGCCTTTTCTTCTATAATTCTTTAATCCTTGTCTTTTTGACAAATAATTTGGTTATTTTTGCTGTTTGTACTTCATCCATCACTTCATGCAGAAACTTGTAGAGGAAGAGACAGAATCTCATCTGGGGTAAAAGATTTTTCACCCCAGCAACCCACATGATCATTTCATCTCTGAGACACTTGATTTTCCTCGAAACAGTATAAAATCCTGAGAAAAAAAAGATGAAGATTTTGGATTCATTAAGAGGATTGTACTTGAATCTGTTTGAGCACACAGACGTGGCTCATTTCTATGGCTACATTGAAATTGAAACTTTGGATACTTTCTATCTAGCAAAAAAAAATCGTACTTGTCATAAATCAATGGAGGAACGGCCAATATTATCGAGCACTATTGATGAAAGATCTCTTCTCTCTATCAATTCTTTCTCAAGATCATAAGATGTAATCATATCTTATTCGGAAGACATAAATTCCAACAATTAGATAGATAAAGCTAGAATACTGACAGAGAGAATATTACCAGAAAAAAAAACGAAATTAGATGGATCCAAGGAACTAAATCTAAATTTATTCAGTGTGAAATAGAGAAGAAAGGGAGATGAAAAGGACCACGACCAATGATTCATTGAGAAATTCACCATTTTTTGTTTTTGGAATTGTGGGAGTCTGAAATAATTTAAGTATATCTTGATTAATTTTTTGAGATCCTGAAGTTAATAACAATGTAAGTTTCAATAATCCTGAGATTTACGATACTCGAACTAATAATTTCTAAAAACCAAACTCAGAATCTGACCAGTTGAACTACACTTTTCAAGATTTAGTTAGGATTTTTCTACTAACATAAAAAACAAGAGAGAGAAGAGATAGCAAAATCTCTTGTGGGTTTTTGTGGTGGATTTCTACTTAGAGTATATTTTATGGTGCGGTGAATTGTTGTTTTGTTATTTTTTATATTATTTTTTTATATTTTTAAATTATTTAAATATATAAATATAAAAAAATTATTTTAATATATTTTTAAATAAAAACACAACTCCTATTGCTGTAGGAGAATAAAATAAAGAAACTTCACTCTCAAACCCAACAAGAAAAAAAAGATGATATGCTTAATTTGGGGATAGTTTTCTCCGGCTAGAATTAAAAAAATAAAAAAATAGGACTCTAGAAACCTTTTCGGAGACCGATGATTAAAGGGAATTTATAATCAAGTGAGGTGTGTGCACAAGTCAAAAGCTAAATACGATTCAAAGCAGGAAAGTTAAAGAGAATCGGTGTGATTTATTTAAATTTAAAACAACTTTTCTCGTGTTCCCATGGTTTTGCTTCCTCTATCTGATCGTTGTACTTTGAATACATGCCCTTTAGATTGGCTTCTAGACTTGAGCCTTCTTTTATGGGCAAAATTATGATGGAACAGCAAGCAAGCAAGCAAGCTATGGCATGGCTTGCTCCACAGAAATTTGCAGCTTCCCAATGCTCTCCGCTCACTCTCTCGGAAGCTTCATCAACATTGCATCTTCACAATTTCCATCGAGCCACAGATACTTCAATTTTTACTAGTTTTCAGCGATTAAAATTCGAGAACGTTAAGATTTTCATAGAAGAAACCTTGATTTGGCCCTTTACTCTTTGGCATTTCTCTGTCAGGTCCTTCTGTTGGGATCTGCTGATATTTTTCATTTCACCTGCGTCTGTCTTTCATGCAACTAAACAGCACGGTTTTGACAAAATTTACAGAATTGCTAATATAAATGGATAGAAAGACCCAGTTAAAAATTGTCCAAGCATTAGGGATTAAAGTCCGATTATGGATAATTATGGATAAGGTATCCCATGATCCTATCATAAAATACCGTGCTATCCTATTTGATGATGGGAGGTGGTGAATTAGATGGGAAGAAACCATTGGAATGCATGAGTATTCGAAATAATGATGAAAGGTGCCAAAATGAGCATATGTACTTTATACCCTCATAGGCTCTTTTAGCCCAATAGCTTAGCATTTTGAATTTGAGAGCAAAAAGAAGGTAAGAACTTCGGTGGGTAAAATTATTAGTGGGTTCAAAGTAGTTGCCTAATCGCACACACTTCCTCATCAAATCCCCAAAAATTCCTATGAACCTCCCTCCATACTTCCCCACGCCGAATGCCTAATGCCTAATTCCTTTCTCTCTTCTCTATCCATTATCCATTTCAATATCCCGCCCTTTTCTCTACCGTGGGCCCAAGAGTTTCCCTTCCTTCTTTGTAATTACCCCGTATTTAAGAGTATATTAAAAATTATTTTTAAAATTTTTTTAATTTAAAAATATATTAAGATAATATTTTTTTATTTTTTAAAAATTATTTTTAACATCAGTATATAAAAATAATTTAAAAATATTAATTTTTAAAATTTTTTAATAAAAAAACAAGTTCAAACTCAATTCCAAACAGACATAACATTTATTGTGTTAACTTTGTTTTGTTCAACCATGTAAAAAATAATCATTAGTTTAGTTAAATATGTTTTTTACACTAGACTTTATATATTTACATTTCAAACCTTATACTTTTTATTCATGGAAATTTGTTTGTATTTATTTTACTTATAAAAATACATTTTAAATTAATTTTAACTAAACATATTTTTTAAAAATTATAGTAATAAAAACTACTAAAATGTTAAATAAATGCTTAAAAATTACCGTGGCCAGAATAAAATTGACTGCTGCTTTTTTTTTTCTTCATGAAAAAAAAAAACATAGAATTGACTGCTACGGGAGGCTGCTGATAACTAAAAATTGCAGGAAAATGGCGTCCCGAACCAGCTCGTTGTCCACCGGAAATGAATCATGCAATTTTCTGCCATCATGGTGATCCACGACAGAAAGAGGTTGACATGACACAAGGCAGGCCACTCATTCTCACACATAGCGTCAATATATTTCTGAAGGAAATTGCTCTGAAAATGATGTTTCCTCAGCTGTGCTTTGTTTTGCTTGAGTGATGCCATTTTTCCAAACTTAACCACATGAAACATGTCTCTGGTTAATGTATATTTGTGTTCGTCATTCTGCTGAATAAGATTCCATCTTATAACCATCAATTTCTTTGTACTTGTTGAAGATTTATACCCCATTATCTAATCCAAGCCTTCCCAAGTCCCAACCTCCCATACAATCAGAAACAATACCCGAGAAGTAGCTTAACTGGTTCATGTTTTGGGTTTGTTTTTTAATAGTTACGAGTTTGATTTCTTCTGAAATTATTGGAGGTTTACATGATTATTAACTTCAGAATTTGTGAGATTAGTCGAGGTACGCACAATCTGACTCAAATACTCACGTTAATAATAATAATAAAAAAAAAACACCACAGACGATAACTATTGCGGTTGTAGAGAAATAAAAAATATTGTAGAGTTAATTATAATTAAATCCTTATAGATTATCAAAACAAATTAGTCAATCTTTTTAATGTAAAAGATTAATTAAATAGTTAAAAAATCAAGTTAATTACTTATAATTAACTTGATCGGATTGTTTTAATATATTGATGTTAAAAATAAAATTTTAAAAATAAAAAAATCTTATTTTAATGTATTTTCAAATTAAAAATACTTTAAAAGATAATATATATCATATTTATAGACATCCCTCTAAAAATACAAGGACTATCTATCTACTTAAATGCTCATAAATAACTCTAAATTTGTATGGATGTTGATGAATGCAAAATCTTGCTTATTTTATTTGTTTTGATTGACTAACAAAGCATATAACATTAATCAGACAAATCAGAGACAGGAATCCGCTTGAGGCTAAGGAGGTGAATAAAAATCCAATTCATTGGGCAAAGAGAGAGTCTAGACGCTCTAGCTAGCCAATTCGCAGCTTGATTTGCCTTCCTATTCATCCGACAAAAAACTGCATTTCGGTAATCTTAATTAGAATATATTTTTTTATTTAGAAATATTTTAAAATAATATATTTTTATTATTTAAAAAATATCTTTTACATCAACGTATTAAAATAATTTATAAATATAAAAATAAATTTATGCAATTATGTTTTTCAAATTTTTGAATCACTGGACCATCAACCACACTCCCAATCTTATTTCTACATGCAATTTCAATCCCTGCCAACGGAATCCCTTTTACTGAAACATCACAATTAATTTTCAGGTCGCGTGGAGCTGTCCGATCGATGAGGGAGTTCTGATAGATGAGAAAATCGGGTTTTTAATATTGCTTGAAGTAGGTAAATTAGGATAGGAGAAAAACGCAGAAAAAAGGGCTGGAGAGAGGATCACTAAAAGCTAGTGCTAAGTACTGTTTATTTACTAAAATATTTTTTTAAAAAAATAAATTATTTTTTAATATTTGGTAGTATCATAAAAAAATAAATTGACAAATATTTTTCAGTATTTAATTATATCATGAAAAATAAGCTGGAAAATAACTTATTAATATTGTTTTTCAAGTTTATTAAAATAATGAGAAACAAATCTTATAAATTAAAAATTTGAATAGGAAAAAAATTGAAAAAAATATAATTTCATAAATTATCTCAAATAAAATAAATAACAATTAAAATAATAGAGATCAAATCTAGCAGATAAAAAAAATGAAAAATGATAAAATTAAAATAATTATAATTATAATTTTATAAATTATTTTAAATAAAATAAGTAACAATTAAAAAAATGAGGATCAAATTTGATATATAAAAAATTCCAATTAAAAGAATAATAAGAGAAAAGCAAATAACAATTATAAAAAATAAGGATTAAAGTTAATATAAAAATCAAATCATATCAAATTCTAAGGGGTGAAATTGAAAAAAAATTCAAAAAAAATATATAGCAATAAAAAATTTAAAGACCAAATTTTTTATAATCAACAAATAATATGATATTTTAATTTTTTTATAATTTCTGGAAAGTATTTTCCATCCAGAATAAAAGAAAAATACTTTTCTGGAAACTAAATCAAAATTTTATTTGACTAGAAAGTGTTTTCCGTTGACCAATTTTTCTAATGACAAACAAATATAAAAAATTTTAAAAATAATTTTCAAGAATCCACTTTTTACTAGATAAACGAAGCTTTATTCTCACACAAGAAGATAAAAGTTCGGAACTGGATAAATAAAAACCCTTTGAAAATAAGTTGTAATTCTTTAAATAGGTATTAAACTAACCTAAGTTTGAAAATAAATAAAAACACTTAAAAAATTCAAAATTAAATTTTTTTTAGGAAAAATAAAGAAAAATCTAAAATAACATTATATATACCTAATTTGATGGTGTTTGGAAATATAGTTGTGGTTAATATATTTGGAAATCTATAAAATTAATATATTTTTTATTTTTTAAAAATTATTTTTAATATTAATATATCAAAATGATCTTAAAATATATAAAAAAATTAATTTAAAGTAAAAGGAATAAAAAAATTTCAATTTTTTTTTAAAATATTTTTAAAACACAAAAACAAAAATCAATTTCTACTTGAATCCGAGACTTTCAATCCAATCCATAAACATTCTCGGAAGAAGTTCTACGCAGTCCAACACCATCAACTCCAAATTTTTACGCAATATTTAGTTTTGCTCGAAAATAGATATTGCCTCCGATCGAGAACTCGTCAGCCTACCACATCGCCCTGTATAAGCTGCCTTTGTTGCTACGTATTCATGAATTTCGTTCAACATATGAATAACAACAAGCCACCATCGGCGGATGCCACCAAACCCGTTAAAAATCTAATGGAAACTGGGGTTATTTTTTAAAATATTTTTAATATTAATATATATTAAAATAATAATTTTTTTAAAAAATTAGTTTTAAAATTAGTATATCAAACTTAAAAAAAATTAATTTTTAACAAAAATAAAAATAAAAATTAATTTTTTTAAAAAATATAAATTAATCCCCGTTTCCAAATGCTTCCCGAGAGTAAACCCTAATAATATCGATGGGGTATATTTTCTGAAGAGCTCTTGAAGAACTCTGACTGTCAAGGGTTGACCTCTCCCTTGACAGTTCCAAATAATGCATACTCATTGTCGTGAGGTTTATTTTCTTATTCAAAATTTGTTTGGAATATTTATCTTTCCTAATAAAAAAACATGTGAATATTTATCTTTTCTTCTATTATTAATTAACTAATAAAAAAACATGTGAATATTTATCTTTTCTTCTATTATTAATTAAGGGAAGTAAATTGCAAGTTATTTCTACGTTTCTCCACAAAAACCTAATGTCATTATTAGGTAAAGCTCACTACTATGCTAACCACTTAATTAGTTTGATTAAGGGCTGTTTGGAATACACAGCAGTATTTTTGTTATTTATTATTATTATTTTAATATGTCGATATTAAAAATAATTTTAAAAAAATAATTATATTTTAAATATCCTCTAATAAAAAATAAAGGATACTAAAATTGCTCTCCTTGCTTTCACTTTCAAAAGTAAGACTCTAGTCAAAATTCTTTCCGTAAACCTTAAGCTCAATTACATGAATGTATTTGTTGCAGTTATGGTTGTTTTTCAAAATTTTTTTTATGTTGAAATGCATCAAAATAATATTTTTTTTATTTTTAAAAATTTATTTTTAAGATCAAAACGATCTAAAACATATAAAAAATTTAATTTTTAATAATTGTTTTTAAATTTTTATGAAACACAGTGCGACCGTTGCCTTATCATCATAAATGTCTCTCGAGCATTACATTTTACTGAATTCATAAAATATGATAGTTTTAAATATTTAAACATGGATCCGACACTAGTAAATCGATCAGAAAGCTCGGTAGATTTGTTTATTTATTTATTTAACCTCTGAATCATATTTAAATTTCACCCAAATAAATCTATAAGCCCAATTCTATAAAAAAGTAAGCTTGCTGTGACAAATCGAGCTCCGAAAAACCTCAAATTAGGCTTGAAAATTGTTGTTTGTGCTAATTTTATTATTTTAAGCCTTTTCTTTTAGATTTTTATCTAAAATTTGAATTTTATGTTAGCGTTTTCTTTTTATTTTAGGATTTTGACATTCTACCTTGAAAATGTTAGTTTCTGGTCATTTAAAAGATAATTATTCAGTGACACGAAGAGCATGAATTACAATTCTTGTGTGAAAACAACACCTTTTTGTTTTTTTTAATAGCAATTATGTCTTTAATTTGTGTATTTTCGTCTGCCTAAACATGTTCATAATTAGTATGGTCCATGAAGAAAAGAGAAGGACAAAGAGAAGCAACGTGTGAAGCTCACTGATGCGTACCGCACGAGTACTTG
This sequence comes from Populus deltoides, assembly GCA_015852605.2. Classification (NCBI taxonomy): domain Eukaryota; kingdom Viridiplantae; phylum Streptophyta; class Magnoliopsida; order Malpighiales; family Salicaceae; genus Populus; species Populus deltoides. Next base: position 1,482,648 of record CM027585.2, on the reverse strand, counting down.
GCAAACAGGACCACCCGACCAGAAACCACTACCGCCTAAACCACCTTAATCATGGTTAACTTAAGATTTACGCTGGTAATTAGCAACCAAAAAGATGATCTTATCAAACCCCACTTTCCACGTTGTCTTTTTGCCCCACTGTATAATGTGTATGTCTCTCTGTGCTTTAGATGATGTCTTTTCTTTTGCTGGTGGAGAGTAGTCAAGAGACAGTACTGTTGCCGCCCGAGATTCGAGCTTGGGTGGCGTGTGAGAGGAGAAGAGAAGGTGGGTCCACACTTGTAAGAAAAAAAAAATTTTCAGGGTTACCGGAGTGAGGTGGACCATACCTGCAAAGACCCCGTGCCCAGTTCTGTGTACCCTCAATTATTATCGCCTTCCCTGCAAGCCACCACCACCCCTTCGTTTCTCAAATTCTACGGCTTCTTTTTCATGGCTTTGACTCGGCTTAATTCTATTTATTTATTATTAGTTTCTGATCATTTAATTCTCTTTTTTCCTGAATGACCATGCCCTGCATTAATTAGAAAGACAATTCTATTCTATTTATTTATTATTCGTTTTCAGAGATTGGAATAATTATCCCTTGTTGCTAGGTGACTGTTCAGTAATGAAATTCAGAGTTTTTTTTTTAATTTTTTTATATTAACAAATTAAAATTATAAAAAAACATTAATTTATTTTTTTCAAGTAAGATATTTTAAAAAGCAAGTTAAACCACCCAAACAAACCTTTTTAAATTTGAATGGAAATTACGGAAGAATCCTTTTAGGGTTTAGTTGCCTGTTAGCTATTTATTTTAAGATAATAATGTTAAGGTTTTACTAATATAAATTTTATTTTAATTAAATATTAATATATAGAATTACAATTGATGTCAAATGAAAAACTATCTAGATGGATTTAAAAATGAGTAAACTTAGAAATATCAAGAACAAGATGTCGCAATTCTTTAGGGATAAAATACTAGATTATTATGAAAACTCAAGAATTTAAAATTTAAATTGAAAAAATTCTAAACTTTAAGATTTATAGCTTGAAGCAAAGGATAATTATGGTCTATGTATATACATGTATCATAAAATATTATATTTCTATAATTTTATATATTTGATGATATATACCATTTAAAATTTTATATTTAATGATTATCTTGAAATTTATTAAAGTCAAGATTATTTTTAATACGTGAAAATAGTGTTAATTTAATGATAAAACTCTAATTCTTACACGAAGCTATTCGAAATGATAAACTTTTATTGACAACGAGAACCATTAAATGAAAATAAAAATAAAAAACAATAAAAGATTTTTGGTTTTAAAAAAAAAAACCTTCCTTATTCTATATAAAAAAAAGAGTTTAGGACATGCCATAAAATATTTTGTTTTTGTCAGTGCTTTACGGCTTTACCCACAGCCAGCTCGGGACCTCACTCCCCAGCTCAATTCAAAATTACCTTTTCTTAATTCTCGCTCTTGTTGATTTTTCTCTTTTTTATAAGCTCCTTTTGAAAGTTCAAATCAAAATCGCGGCTCAACTCTCTATACACTGTTTTCTCTCTGCAAATTTTCACACTCATAGCCTTTCTCTCACTCCCTCAGTGACAGGAGCTAGCCATCCCTGTTCTTTTATCCTCACTTGCAACACACTCTTTGCCAAACCCCTGCTCTGCTCTCCTAGAGAATCAATCATAACTTTCGTTAGCCCCTCTAAAACATACATCAACTACACCACTAAATTTCCAATCTTTGCAAGTAGATTCCACCTGGGTCCATTTCGAAATGGATGCTTCATCACCTATTTCACTTCAACAAACACCTCACCAAGACTATTCAGTATCTGAAGCCTCGCCAAAACCATACAAGAAAAGCCTTGTTACCTCTTTGATGGAAGCAGCTGCTTTACGTACTCCTTCTTTCAAAGAAGACACTTACTTCATTTCCCACCTAAAAAATTCAGAGAAGAAGGCACTTCAAGAACTAAGAGACAAACTTTCAGTTTCTTATGGGTCTGACGCTACTAGTGAATGTTCCATGTGGGGTATTCCTCTTTTAAGCAATGATGAAAAAGCTGATGTGATTTTGCTCAAGTTTTTGAGAGCTAGAGATTTTAGAGTTCAAGATTCACTTCACATGCTGGAAAAGTGTCTGTCTTGGAGAAAAGAGTTCGGGGCTGATGACATAGTGGAAGAGGATTTGGGGTTTAAAGAACTAGAAGGTGTTGTCGCTTACATGCATGGTTATGATAGAGAAGGTCATCCGGTTTGTTACAATGCTTATGGGGTTTTTAAAGATAAAGAAATGTATGAGAGGATTTTCGGTGATGAAGAGAAGCTAAAGAAGTTCTTAAGGTGGAGAGTTCAGGTTCTTGAAAGAGGGATTAGTCTTTTGCATTTTAAGCCTGGAGGTGTTAACTCCATTATCCAAGTTACTGATCTTAAAGACATGCCTAAAAGAGAGCTTAGAGTTGCTTCTAATCAGATCCTGTCCTTGTTTCAAGATAATTACCCTGAAATGGTTGCGCGTAAGGTAATAAATGACACCCTTTTCTTGATAGTTTACAATTTCTTCTTCATGTTTAATAATTTGATAATATATTGAGATTTAATTATAACTTGGTTTTTTGGGATGGGTCTAGATTTTCATCAATGTGCCGTGGTACTTCAGCATGCTGTACTCCGTGTTCAGTCCCTTCTTGACTCAGCGAACTAAGAGCAAGTTTGTGATCTCGAAGGAAGGAAATGTTGCAGAAACACTTTACAAGTTAGTCTCTTAAGTTTTTGTATTTTATCATCTGCCTGTTTGCTTAACCATTTTTTTGTTTATTTGTTCTGTTTTGTTGGAGCCCCAGTTGTCCATTTATGAGATCCCGAATCTCTGCTCCTTGCCTTTTCTAATCTGCTTTAATTTTGTGTTTTGTTTTTGCCCTTTTTATCTCCCTGATCTGAGTATGTTATCTGACGGGGGCCTTTTGTTGTGGCACAAGATATATTAGGCCTGAGGATGTTCCAGCTCAGTATGGAGGACTGAGTAGACCCAGTGATCTGCAGAATGGCCCTCCTAAGCCAGCCTCTGAGTTTACTGTCAAGGGAGGAGAGAAAGTGAACATTCAGATTGAAGGAATTGAGGTCATTTTCTTTGTTTTTTTCTTCCCTTTTATATTTCTGAATTTTGTTAAAAGGTTTTAATTTGTTTGAATTAAAATGTTGGGTTTTGTTGTAATTATCGTGTCCCTTTTGGGTGATCAAATACAGGCTGGTGCAACAATAACATGGGACATAGCGGTTGGGGGCTGGGACTTGGAGTACAGTGCTGAGTTTGTGCCCAACGCGGCAGGAAGCTACACCATTGCGGTGGAGAAGGCAAGGAAGATTGCACCATCAGAAGAAGCAATTCGCAATTCATTTACGCCAAGAGAAGCTGGCAAAATGGTGCTCTCAGTGGACAACACCTTCTCCAGGAAAAAGAAGGTCGCAGCATATCGATACTTTGTTCGCAAAGCCGCCATTGCCTAAGCTCTATTAACTTGAGATTTCTCAGAGTATTTTGTTCTTTATATTGTTATTTGAGAGGTTTAATTAATGGGTCTGAACTGTTGTAGCCTAGTTGATAGCGCCACTAGTATTTCATGTATAAAAATGATGGTATTTTGTAGTAGCTCTTATAATGTGAAAAATCAAAGCAAATTACCTTCGCTTGTACTCTGGCTAGCACTGGTCCAGAATTCTGCGCTGGGGCAAAAATTCTTTCGGCCAGCTGCTTGCGTCTAGGAGTTGTGTCAAATACTCGAATGGGTTTTTTTGACAGACGGGCATTTTGCTTTGTGTGGGACTTGGAGTCCTAAAGAAGAAACCACAGCTTGCTGGTGGTAATCTAAATGGAGAAAGACTGAAGGATTGCCTGCCTTTTGTCTGCTTCGGCAAGGATTGGATATTGTTGCAGTTGAGCTTTATTTATCCTTAAAAAATTAGAAGGATTGGTTAAAGTGGTTGCGATTTTGCTTTATTTACCCTTTTGGCTTATCTTGGTGCTGTTGTGCTTTTCAAGATGAAAGCAAGCTGGGGCTGGGGATGTTTGGAAACGAGGTTTAACTTGTTTTTTTTTTTTTTAAATCTGAATTATTTTTTGTTTAGAATATTTTGTTTTATGTTATGAGATTGTTTTGATTTGTTGATATTAAAAATAATTTTTTAAAAATAAAATAATTTTTTTAATGTATTTCTAATTGAATTATATTATTTTTACAATTTAAAAAATATTTATTAACTGAATTTTAGAAAGTTTGAAGCTTTAAGCACCATTATAGGAGATTTTAGGAAGTTTGAAGTTTGAAGCATTAGTGCTATTACAATTTCAAATACATCTATTATTTGACTTTACGACGCTCTTGCTCTTGCTCTTGCTCTTGCCCTTGCTTGTTTTAGAGATTGTTGGACGCTCTAGCTCTTGCTTAGTATTCGTACTCTCAAACAATATTAAAGACGTACTCTTAAACAAGATTTTAAAGATAAAGAATTGTACTCTCAAACGTTTAAAGATAAAGAGAAGGGTAGCTTTTGATTTTTATACAATTATACAGGAAAATCATTTTGTTAATCAAAAAACTTTTTTTTTTTATATTGAATTTCATATATAATTGGTTTTTAAATCTTAGCTTCGTAAAATATTAAATAAAGATCTATCTCCCAGAAGTCACTCGCCAGGATACACATGAGCTAGAAACCAACAAGCATCTGGGGAGACAGATGGAGTAAATCCCAATTCTCTGGAAGCAATTAAACGCATGGCAATTGATTTTCACACCTCTACTCAATCTGGGGAGGAATCGAAATCGAACAGAAAGCATGTCACAATGGTAGGATGACAAAACCACCATGGAATTGGTGAAATTAAACGTGGATGGTTGCACCAAAGGCAACCCGGGATTTGCAGGGGCAGGAGGAGTACTTAGAGATAGTTTGGGATCATGGATCAAGGGATTTGCCATTAACACGGTGTTCGCTTTTCAGCTAAAGCGGAGCTGTGGGCATCGATCACAGGATAGGAATTGGCTCGATCATTTGGTATACGTAAGATTATTCTTTCTATATATAAAGATATATATCCTTTCTATTCTCAAATATTAACTTGGCAACTAAATGGCGATTTGGGGACATTATCTGTGACCCAGGCTGTAAAAACTAAAAAGAGTTCGAATTAATGTGTTAAAGTTCATTTTATAGCTTCTTTTGATTGTCACTGGCTTTGGTTTTTAGAATTTTCTATTAGGAAAAAGTGGGAAGAAAACCACTTGGGGTAACCCCAATGGATTCGTGTGAAGACTTGAAGAACAAAATGAGGGATCTTGTGAAGAGATCTCTATCTGCAAGCATGGAAGGAGCTACGGATCACGGGTATTGAGCTTCAATGCATGCAGGGGGCAGGTAAAATAAAGCGAGAACGTGGTGCCTATTTTTCAATATCTGCGTGCTGCCCTCATGATGACATTAATCTTATGTCCGTTGGTTCTTTGAAAAAGACATGATGTTCTCTGTTACTCTGATCTTTTGTAACTTTTTTCAATGCCTTTTCGGTGCTGTATGGTATGTTGATGTAAGCCCTCAACTAGTAAAACTAGCATAGCACTCTCTGCCTAGCTAGGGCACGAGAATTGAAATCAAGCCATAGCCATTCCCATTTCGGTTGAATGATCCCTTCAGGCCCATGACACTAATTGACCCTCTGACGTGACTGAGAAATTTTCACCATCATTTTCTACATCAAGGAGGTTTTCGATGGGCAACAAGTCGAGGTATTTGAATCAAATACACCCTTGATATCCTTAGATTCTAGGCTGCATTGCTACATAGCTCGCATGCCTCCTTTTCTCGAGAAGGTGAGGTGGTGTCAAAAAGAAAAGAAAAGAGAAGAAGTTCATTGAAGTCTGTCCTATCAAGTTTTGATTACAAATGTCTAAATAAGGAACTTAAAAAATCCTACCCTTCGAACAATTTTCAAAAAATTTAAATGCATTGCAAGACTCAAAGAAAGAATCAAGACTGGGGGCAGTTATTAAAACCGATGACTTGGTAGTTCGAATCGATTTTAGTTTGGTCGAGTTTTGAAAGAGATGAATCTAGAATAGATTTGAGTTTATTTGGTTAACCCGAGGAGTTAACTTACAATCTGATCAAATCTTTAAATTATTTTTAAAAAAATCAAAACATTATTTTCATGTATGAAAGTTAATTCAAATTAATCTGTCGAGCCAAATCAGCACAGTAACTTCGGCAGACAACACATTTGTGTAACATTATGCGGGCTGGGCTTATATCATATGCTTAATTAGGAGGGATCCTTTGTGAAGCAAGGCCTCGTTAATCTCTCTTACTACCGGGTTCATACCGGCCCAGAATATAACCTTATCTAAGCCTGAGTCGTGGGAACTTTTACTAAAAGTTCCTTCATATATATCAACGAGTACAGCTGGTAACATTAGTTCGAATAACATTAGTTGAACTAGATCTATCTATCAGAATTATAAATGGATACGTATTTTTGGTTTTGAATCATCTCTACCACCACCGAAGCTTGTTGTTGCACCACCAATATGGATGCCTTGCACTCAAAGTCTTTAGATGCCATTATGTCTCCGATTACACCCAAATCCTGATCAATCTCACCCCACTCTGATAGTCCAATTAATTGTGTAGAATCAGGATCATGTCTTCTTCCCACCATAATGAGATCAAAATCGTTGCACATGGCTCCCAGCAACCGAACGGTGTCATTTCCATGTCTAACCATCTCTTCCTTATATAAAACACGCGGGCAGTCGTTATTGTTGAGCCTGAATTCATTGATCATGTTCGAGTTGCGTCTTTTCTCTATCAAATCAGTAAAAGGTTGGTCCACAGAGACTAATCTGAGCACTATCAGCCTGATGTTGGGATGCCCGGACATGCGTTGAGCGTATGCTAGCGTCTCACGATCATCAGCCCCTCCTATGAAAACCACACAGACCTTCATTGTGTATCGACCTGATAAAATATATCGATCCAAATTCCCACGGTTAACAAGGAGAGCGACAGAACATGGAGCCTTTACGAGGATGTTCCTGTTGACTGCCCTCATTGAAGGGCTATCACAGCGTTGAAAAGGAACGATCACCAAGGAGGTACTCTTCTCTAGTACCATAGTGCAGACGTCGTCGTGCATTGTAGCATAAGGTGCGAAGGATGTGAAGCATTGTACAGTAACAAGACCTTGATTTTGCTGTTCAAATTGATAGAAGGCGTTGCTGACAATGTCGATTTTCTCAGCAGATGAAATATTGTTCAATCTGTGCGATATGAAAAGCGGCAAGGTGCCTTCAATCAACTTCTTAAGGTTCAAAACACAAACCGCTATGGGGCTTGCCCTGGTTGGATTGGTTGCTTCAAGGACATTGATAATGGAGCGGACATCATCTTGTTGATGGAGACAGGCAACGATTTGTAGTTCAGAACGGAGTCCGGTGTTCTGGATTGTGCGTGGTTTGTAGGCTATATATCTTCTTGAAGGGTCATAGAGAAGTCTCACTAACAGGGTAACAAACACCGATTGCAGCATTGCTGTGACAACCAGGATGCTAAAAAGCTCAGTTTTTAGCCCCTGCACATTGTTTAGAGGTTTTAGTCCGTTCGCTCTCTTGATTAATTAACAAAAGCTGGGAGCTAATAGATTTCATGCTCACAGTTATGTACAGTCAAGTTGAAAAAGGTACCTCGAACTTATTTGCAGCGTTGTATAATAGTGCATCGACGAAACCTTTGCAATTCAAGATGAGACCGAGCGAGAGAGCATCCCGAAATGGCATCTTGTAATAGAGTGAAGTGGCTACAGTGGCAGAAAGTTTGGTCAAGGTAGATATAAAGATGAGCATTAGCGCAAATGCAACATGTTTGAACGTGGCAAGGAACAAATTGATTCCTCTGCCAACATCTACAAGGAAACATGGCACTAGAAATGAATTAACAAAGGTACCAATCTTCTCCATCAAGCAAGAATGCAGCTGCGGATTATCAGGGGTAGCTAAGCCTAAGACCAGAGGTCCAAAAAGAAAATGATGTCCATTGATTTCCCCCAAAAAACCACAGAAAAGAGCCATAGTACTGATTATCAAAATATATGACTGCTTCAGAGGCTGTCCCTCAGGGGTTCGTCTTACCATCCACCACATCATAGGTCGGAAAGCGAAAACAATGATCATAATCATGGGGATTCTGGTTATCTGCGCTAATATTATACCTTTCTTTGAACCAAGCTTCGAGGCTTCTTTCAAATTAGCCAAAAATACTATAAAACTCCAGCTGAACAATCCACTGACCATTGAAGAAGAGAGAGCAAGGCGGCCTAGTTCTGAATTGAGGAGCTTGAGATCTTCAAGGATGGAAAAAACAACATGGAAGGAAGATGTTGATATAATAACAGCCACGACATGGACCTCCTCGTGAAGCTCCAATTTAAAGAATCCTCTTAGATACGAAGCCATTAGTGTTGTTATCACCGTCGGAACCAAAAAAGAAGCAAGGCCTATAACAACTGCAAGTTTCCCACATTTCTTCACGACGGTTAAATCCAGCCGTAAGCTAAGCAGGAAAATAACGAATACGAGACCAAACACTTCAAAGGTATCAAGAATCATCACACTCCTTGGTGCAAACAAATATCTATTAATTCTTTCCATATGTCCAAGAAATGAAGGGCTTATGGCAATTCCACCCTGGAAGCATGAAAAAACCATTGTCATCTCAGCTGAACAAAAAGAACAAAAACATTGATCGAAACATCATGGCATCAAGCTAATTATTTTTCATAAACTCAATCAATAGCACGCTCAATGAGTAACAAGGTGAGGATTTAATTACCAGGATTTCCGGAACAAAACGCTGCTGTCCAAGAGGCATGAGAAGGAACTGAAAAAATGTTTTTAAAAGAGTAACTAAACCAATCTGCACAAGCACAGGTGAGAAACTGAAGTAATTTTCATCATCATGCTTAAAACGTATCATCTTATGCGCCTCAAATGCCTCGCAAACTAATTCTGTGGTAGAATTTTGATTCATCCTTTGTTTTCAGTACTTTTTAGATCAAGAGGGAACCAAAAGACTCTGAAGTCGCAGCAAAAGCAAGAGGTCATGTATAAAATTAATATAAAATCAAGGATATGGGCTAGTGCGAGCAGGAAACAGAAAATATGCAAGAACAAAAATATTTAATGATAGAGAAGTTTTTTTTTTTATGGAGAGTGGATAGCATATTAACAGGTCATTATAGGGGGGGTTGGATAGTGTTATTGAACAAGAATGGGAGAGAAACGTGGAGTGCTGTCAAATATATGTGCAATATTTGAGCTCACTAGATCTTTGACTGGTAATGTGTGGCCTGCAATGTGCATGCCCTAACCAAAAATGAAGCCGAGATCAATGCTCAAGAACTTGGACAGGAAGCACGTTAGTAAAATTTCCTCACTTTAACAGAATGGTCTTTTCAGATTTATGTGGTCTCGACATTGAGAGAATATTTATTTTTTGTTTGACGGTAAAGGGTATCCTCCTCTGGCTCTCTGGCAATACGTGTGGCTCCGGCTCGAAAAAAACATGTGATTTATTGGTTATGGTTTTCTTGCTCGGAGAAAATGCAAACAAGAGGAGATCCATATGTATAAAGGTGATGGATCTGAGTCGCAGAGCGAATCCTGTCTCAAGAATCTTAAAGCATTCAACTGTTTGATGCATGCCTCATACAACGGTAGGTTGGTGCCGTATCCATAGAACTGGCTTTGGTAGCTCGGTTCCTGATGCTTGTCATATTTAAGAGGAGTACAGTTTACTTTCGATATGGCTAGCTTGAAGAAGATTTCCAACGATGATTCAAAACCAATCTTTATATAGGATAGATTATTAAAATGAAAGATGTATGGAAGGAATCAGACTCTTATAGGATTGAATTGATTGGTAACTGATATTGAAGGAACTTGTCAGAAGAGTACAAAGATAGATACACTTGCCTTTTCCCCATCCCTCATCAAGGAAGAAGAGATTAGCTCAAATAATATACCAACGGATGGAGTTGGCCAAAATCAGATCATCAGTTTTCTTCTTGTTCTTTTTACATCCAAAAAAATTCTATTCAGTCCCCAAATAGTGAAGTGTGCTTCCAATGACCATTTATCTATCAATATTTCCATTTAACAATTATATCAAGGGATAATTTCATGCGAAAAGGGGAGCACCCAACATGGTCCATAGCTTCCTATATTTGTACAAATGAGGCATAAAAATTCCCTGAGGTGCAGACCACTTCAGTAGAACCTCATTACAAGGTCTCGGACAGAGAAGATTGTCATCAAACTTCAACAGTTTCAACACCTTTGTAAGCTCTGGTTGATTTTCGTCGACTCAAAACTTTGCGAAGTCGAGGGAACTTTCCGGATGAATTAACTTTTTGTAATCTGAAATGAGGAAACTCATACTCCTCTGAGTTAAGATCAGTGTTGGCATTTTCAGAGCTTCCCTCTCGTTTCTTGGATCTAAACCTCTCAGGAACTGCTGCAATCTCTGAGTGATTGAGACTGGCCCGGCTCACCTCAGAATAGGTTTCGAATTTGGCCAGACTCACGTCAGAGTAGCCTTCAAGCTCGGAATGATTTACACTGAGTTGGGTCACTTCAGAGAAGGATCTGGTTAACAAAGTCCGATTCTTCAGAAACAAGCATATAACCGCACTGTCATCAACCTTGCTGCCAGGAAATTTACTTCTCCATGCACGAGCAGCATGCTTTACTACCAATTTAGCAGCCATGGATCGCTTCCTTGCAGAAGCAACAATCTTTATGACCTCATAGTTTGTTAACACATCCCACACCTGTAAATACAACAAAAATCCTCAAAGTCCAGAAGGCCCATTCTTGACACTAGCAGATAATCGATAACTGTTATAAGACACTTCGATTATATTTAAAAATATTTGTTTTTTTGTTCCTCTTACCCCATCAGTTGCCAGAACCACAAATTCGTCCTTATCAGTAACCCTTCTATAAGAAACTTCCGGAGTTGAAATGAGGCCATAATCTTTCAAGCAGAAATCTCCGAAAGCCCTTGCCATGGCTAGACCAGGACAATCTTCATCAGGCATCCATATTCTGAACAATTCTGGTTCCTTTTCCAAAGCAAAAACTCTTCCATTAGAGTTCTTGATTCTTTCAGCTTCACCTGAGAGTAAGAATCAAAAGAAGATAGTTAGACTTCATGATTCTTGCCATGAATTGAAACGATACTAAGAAAACACCCACTTGCAATATTCGGTTTCAGATCAACAGTCATTTGGATGGGAATGAGTTGATTTTTTGGGCCCTTAGAACAAAGAACAGCACGAGAATCACCCAAGTTGGCAATTATCAGGTTGTTTCCCTGAAGATTAGAAAGAAGATGTCAGAAACACACAACATATAAATGTCTATCCATTGACAATGTATTTACTTGGAGTGTAATAATACCTCCTTAACTATCGTTACAGCAGTAGTACCACTGCAGAAGCTATCAATGCTGGCATCAAGGCTAAGTTCTTCATCCATCTCCTTAAAGGACTTGGTGAAGGTAGCCTCCCATGAAGATAACAGCAGACTGCTGCTATCATCATCGTCAACACTATCTTTGCCACCTTTGTTTTTATTGACCTCATCGCTATTATCTCCTTTTCCATCAGCATCTCTACTTTTGAAGCCATTATTCTGTGATGTTTTGATTTCTCTAGAGAGCCTTGAGGGTAAAGTGTCACGTATATGGCGTGCAACTTTGTGACCATAGGGACCATGACCATCAAACACTCCACAGAAAAGCATTTCTTTATCACCTGTAAATTCCTGAATCAAGCTTCAAAGTTTAGTCGAATACACAAGATTGTTCACGTTCTACCATTCAAAAGAACTATGTAGGTATATAGGGCAAACATACTGCATCTAATTGGAGCATAAATGAAGATGAGGCATGGTATCTCTTTCTCAAATTTAAACCTCAAATTAGCTTAACTGATATAAAAACTTCTTCTGTTCATAGCCCTGCAATGCTGAGAATGATGCTAATTATAAACCTATATATTTTTCACGAATTTTTCTCAAGTCAGAGCAATGCATTTCAGATCACCAACTAGATAGCAATGAAGGCAGCAATTAATCGAAAAATTTCAATATTTCTTCTCTTGTGCTCAGCAGGTGCAGGGTGATTATAAGAACACCAGATCATAACACACAGATACATGACAAGCATACAAAAAAAATACATGGGAAATTAAACTTTCTCTGGAAACCCGAAAAATTATCCTAGCCGTATTGACAAGGCAAGTAACATCCAAAGAAAACTATGAAAACATGGGACACAGGCAACAACAGAAAAAGAACTATATGCATAAGGCAATGGGATGTCATCACATGCATCAAAATATGTATAAACAAGTTCAATATTACAGCAAAATTTTTGAATTTCATCTTCATGAATCTTTCTGAATTATCTGCATTGATCCATAAAACAACATATCCTATGTGTGAGAAAAAACAATGATTGAAAATTAATTAAAACTACAATCACAAAAAGGAAAATAAATCAAAGGCCAAGAAATATGGTAACTACCAAAACATAATGAGAGGTTATGAATAGATCATTAGAGAAAAGATGATAAGTTGATAAGGGGAAAAAAAACAATGAATGATGTGCATATCATTTTCTATCACCTCCCAAACAGTCATGGCATCCTGATTGATCCCTTTCCTTCCTTGTTGGGTGTACATTGATGTATATTTTGAAGCTCCATACAACCTCATACGGGCTCCATAATCTCCAACAATTACATCACCCTCCTCCTCATCCTCTAGTTCTTTCTCTTCTATAGCATCCTCTACCACCCCGTCAGAATATGGTTCCTTACTGCAACAGGCTCCCATTCTTCGAGGAACTAGAAATGTCTAGCAAAAGAATGAAAAACGCCAAAGCAGAACCACCAAATTAACCCAATCAATAACCACAGTTTTTTCTTGAAAAACAAGAAGGAAAACGAACGAAGATGAGATTTTTCATGGACCCCGGAGGCTAGAATTAGGAAGGGACAAAGGAGAAAAAGTACTGAAGGTGATATTCATATACAACACAACATTTTTATTTGGATTTTAGACAAAAACAGTAATTAAAAATGCCTGCAGAGCCAATCATGGGACATTGTCTTTTGTAGGAGACGGATCAGAAGACAACCACATTTTAGTCTGGAATTTTTAAGAATAGAATGCAGCTTTTTCCTCGTTTGTTGCTTCTAAAGTTGACTTTTTAGTCCTTATAGATTTATAAAAATTTCACTTTAATCTCTGTAGTTAAGTGCTTGTTTGATACTTCAGTAGCTCACTTCTACTTCTCAAGTGTTTTTATAAAAATGTATCAAATTAATTTTTTTGAGGTGTTTTTTAATAGTTTTGATATAATAATATGAAAAGTATTTTTTTATAAAAATAAAATTATTTAATATATTTTTAATTAAAAACTATTTTTAAAAAGTATCATAATGACTAACTGAATTTCGGATTTTTTTTAAAATAATTTTAATGATATTAATTAATTATCACGTTAGTTAGCTATTAGCTAAATAATGGTCAAGCGCTGCATTGATTTTTTCTTTTTCATTTTTGGAAACTACAGGACTAATATAGAGAATTCTAAACTGTGAGAAACTTAAGTGGAAAATTTTATAAAATAGTGGGGTTAAAATTAATATAGCAGACACTTTGTTTATTTTTTTATGGTGTTTTTCTTTTTATTTCTTTTTTCAAAATCTTTAAAATTCAAGAAATTAATTTTTTTTTGCTGACATATTGACTAAAATGAGATTAAATGGAGAAATATCTATTCTTTCATTTTTCAGTCAACAAAAACACCATCTCTCTCTCTCTCTCTCTCTCTCTCTCTCTCTCTCTCTCGTTACTTAGTTACCAAAAAGAAAAAGAAAAAATTGGTTTGAGATATCCTTCCTTGTATTTATTTCATTTTGACTTGTATTTCTTTTCCAACATGGACTTAAGTCTGCAACAGCTAGGGAAGAAAATTAAATCTATATATATATATATATATGGGCAACAGAATGATGAGGTTTCTCTATACGATTGCTTAGTTATATCTACTATTCAGCTAAGATATCAGCCAGATAGGGTTTGTCTAGTATGAACCCTTAGTAATGAAGCAGGACTCTTTACAGATGTTGGAGTTAGACTCTATACTGCAAGGCCAGCACAGGCTGCTGCTTTTACTGGATAAAGAAGGCGTGCCAGGTTCATCAGCTTGGCTGCCTAATTCCATTTTGATGCATGGTGCTGTTAGTTCTATCTCTCTCTCTGTGTTTTATGGTATTCTACAGCAGAGTTGCTCCTGATCTCTTCTCTCTTTTCTATGTTTAAAGTGTTAAAACTATCAATGTTAAACTTAGTAACTTGCTGTATAATCTTTCTCTCTTACCAAGAAATCAACCAAATTCATTACCATGTGATGCCATAAGCCACAATTCTTACAAAATATTATGATCTTTATCAACTGATGATCCCGAGATATATTTCAGAAACCATATAATTGCATTAAGAAACAAAATTCACAAGCAATGGAACTATAGAAGCTAACATTTCGGATAAAATACTCGAATTATTATTTATGGAAAACCAAATTAAGCCAATAATTTATCCTGTGCAAGAATTTTTTTTTTTTCTTCTTTCGTATGATTTCAGTTCCTCCACCATCTTCAAAACAACACCTCCACTCTCTTGATCAGAAACAAAACTAAACCCCACAGTACCACAAGAACGCCTATCTAATTAAGTGGTTGGCCATAAACGTTCAGGTCCATACTCTGGGCACTCCTTCCTCAACCTCTCCACGCACGTTGCCACTCTCATCACTCACCTTATAAAATTTCAAGACAGCAAGATTCTCCTTCTCTTTCTCGTGCTTGACCTTCTTAATTTGTTATGTTGTATGTCTTCTTCTTAGCACCCCCTCGAAGCCTAAGCATGAGATGGAGAGTGCACTCCTTTTGTATTTTGTAGTCGGCTAGGGTTTCGTTGTCTTCAAGAAGCTTGCCTGCGAAGATTAGGCGTTGCCGGTCTAGTGGGACTCCTTCTTTCGTTTCAATCTTAGTTTTGACGATGCTGATGGTGTCCGAAGGTAACACATCGAGCGTTAGGGTTTTTTCTGATGGGACTTTCACAAAGATTTGCATGGCTTTGAATATTTTTGGTCGGTTTGGAAGAGAATCAGCTGTAATCAGCCAAATTCTTAGAAAAACAATAAGAAAATTATAAGAGAGGAGCGAGCACCAATGAGGAAGGCTGGGGTAGTACTCGAAATATATACATATAAGAAGATAAGAGAGGAGCAGATATTATTATTGAGGTAGAAGAAGTATTCCTAATTGATTTAGGAAAGTTTTCCTAAATAAAAAGAATTTAAAATCTTTATTTGACTAATTAATTAAAATCCTTACAAAACTAGTATTTAGAATCCTCGTTGGAATAATAAAAAGAATCTAGAATTTTTGTTTAACTAATTAATTAGAATGCTTATATTAAACTAGTATTTAGAATCTTGTTGGAAAATGATGATAGCTTGAGCATATATTTATCCTATAATTTTTATAGGGTCATGTTTTTAAAATTTTGTGTGTTGAATATCAAGAAATAAAAGCTCGAGAAGTTAAATACTCAAGTATTTAGTATTTTTAATAATTAATATCAGAGTTTGGTTGATTCAGATAGCAAGGCAGAGGAAAAGAACCCAGCAATAGTTCATTTTTTTAAGAAAAAGATCACAAACTAAGTAGTAGACCACGATAGCAGCTTCTAAATCACACCACCAACAACAGCCACACGTTCTAGCAGCAGACCTCCTCAACACCTCAAAGCTGACGCATCAACAAGCAAAAAATCTAAGAGCAGCAGTACGTGAAAAGCATAAATAAGTCAGTGGCAGCAGCAACAAAAATAGAGACAGCGCAGACCTCACTGCAGCAGCGAAAAATAATAACAACAGCAGCAGATTTTTGCATATCAAATTTCCTAGAAGCAAGAAAATCAAACATAGTAGAAACTAGAACGTTGCAGCGAATCGACAGCAGTAAAATCTCCTTCAACGACAGCAACAAATCCAACGCAACAAAATTAAATCATGGCTTCTGAAAATTTTATTCAACTAGCCATTCCATGCTTTGATGGTCATTATAATCATTGGAGCATATTAGTGAAAAATTTCTTAAGGTCTAAGGAGTATTAGCAAGTTGTTCCTGAATGAATAATTGAACCACCAATCGGAATAATTATAATGGATGGTTTATGCTCATGGTGTTGTCCAGGTAATTTATCAGAACTCTTTCAGCAGTGGGATGTTCTTGTTAAAGGTAAATTTCAGAGGAAAGTATGGTTTATGCTCTTTTGTGCCATCATTTGGTCACTTTGGCTGATAAGGAACGATTTGATTTTCAGTAATTAAGATCTTGATTATGAAATCATATTACTCCTTGTTTTAACCAAGCTATGTGTATTGGTTAAAGTCATTCACTCTGACCTCCCATATTATACTCTGTTAGAATATAATATAAATCATATTCTGAAACCTCACCTAACAGTTTAAGTTATTGGATTGAGATGGTTCTTTGACATGGTATCAAAGTCTTGATGATCAAGCGGTCACGAGTTCGAATCTCACCATCTCCATTAATGTAATAAAAATCAAACACAATGTCATATAAGTCTGTGCAAGTTTTAAACTCAAAAAGCTTTT
Organism: Populus deltoides; assembly: GCA_015852605.2. Lineage (NCBI taxonomy): Eukaryota > Viridiplantae > Streptophyta > Magnoliopsida > Malpighiales > Salicaceae > Populus > Populus deltoides. Next base: position 1,465,828 of record CM027585.2, on the reverse strand, counting down.
ACTTGAAGGAATATATTAGAGAATAATATAAATCATATCTTGAAACCTCACTTAAAAGTTTAAACTTTTGAATTGAGATGGTTCTTTGACATGATATCAAAACATGGTTTCTTGATCTCTGTTAATGGTTTGAAAAAATGGTCAAATGTCAAGAAAACTAGTCCAAGTGGTCTCCCATGAGAGAACAAATACTCAAATGGAATGTCGATGGATCTACTATTGGTAAACCTAGATTGGAGGTGTACTTCGAGATCATCAAGGGATTATGTTGGGAATGTTTTCATTTCCTGTGGGGACTAAAAAATGAAATGAAGCCGAATTGATTGTTGTTGTTAAAACCCTGGAATTAGCATCATACAGACAGGACTTTGCTGGAAAGGATTTTGTAATTGAGTTCTAGCTGATTGATTCTCATCTCAACTGGGTATTGTATCCTTTGTTCATATATTAATGTAATTCCTTGCCAAACAAGGAGTTCGTAGAACTATTAAGTTTATAGAAGGGCAACGATAGAAGGATTTGAAAGCAAATAATTATCTTTTCCAGTAAAATGACCGATCAATTTTAGAAACTATTCTTTACAATAATACCTCTAAGAATATTTGGGATTTCATAAAAAAAAAGTATCAAAGAAATATCTAGAGTAACAAAACAACGACATCAAACACTTTAAATGGAATTTGAATTGCTTATAATGAAAATGAGATAGTTGGTTACAAACTATGTTTCATGAAGGATGGTAATCATTAATAAGGTACTGATCCATGATAATAAAACAGAGGACATCACTATTACTAATAAAATTCTTCAATCGTTGACATCAAAAATTCAATTTTGTTATGTGTTCAATAAAAAAATCTAAGGATATTGATGAACTCTCCATTGATAAATTTTAAAATTCCTGGTTAATTCACGAGAAAAAGATAAATCAACAAGATAAAAAAGGAGCAAGTTATACGAGTTTTGTCATGAGACGCATCGAGGCGAGCTATTTGGTAAAAAGGGATAAAATTAAAAAAAATATATCACTTAGTTTTTTGATAACTAGAAACCTTAGCTAATCTTTAAGAAGTTCTAGGTAAGGAGTTAGTTATGTAATAGAAAAGATAACAATCACTCTTTACATCTTACCTGAGATAAGAAACATTGTTGCTTGTTAGAAAAATAAAAAAAATATTTGTTGTACTCAGAATTGTTGAAAATAACATATTTTATTATAAAGTATAATATAAAAGTGTGAATTTGGATTTAATCTTAAGAACAATCTGATCCTTATTAGACAACAGTCAAGCATTGGACCCACATGAATAATTAATTATTAATGGGTATTCACTTGTTCTCAATGAGCTTATGTGAGATCACTTGATCTAACCCAAATTTGCTCACAGCATGAATGCATATCAATATATATTTGTCAATTCAAGTATTTGATATGTATTTGTCAATTCAAGTATTTGATAGTCAATATTTAAAAATAGAATTTGATCATCTGATGCGGGTTGAGCTATCAAAATAAATGACAGTTCATACAACATTGCAAAAAAATTTATACATGCATAAAATTTTCAAATCGAGATTGCAACTTCAATGAAGATATTTCAAACACAAAATCAAATCACATAAATACATACTTGTTGATTTAAATACACGATAGTCAGCATCTAAAAATAAGAGCGAGAACGAGTCATCTATCATGGGTTATAAGTTCTCAAATTATATAATAGCTTATATAATAATAAGAAATATTTCAAGTTTCTATACCGAGACCATATCATTACGCCTTAGATGTTCAGCATAATAATTTTTATTTATTTTTTTATTTTATAAAAACTTATCACACAATAAAATAAATAAAAGTGCTAAAATTATCATAATTGACTAAGTTTTATTTAAAAGACATTTGTTTTTGGGAATTTTTATATTTTTTAAAATACATTGGAAAATAAAAGTCAAAAACAGGTTATGATATTTGCATTTTTTATAATAATTATGATACAAATACATTGAAAAAATCATTTTGCTGTTATATCTACTATTCAGCTAAGATATCAGCCAAATAGGTGTGTTTAGTACAAACCCTTAGTAATGAAACGGGACTTTTGACAGATGTTGGAGTTAGACATTATGTTGCTGTTAGAAATAGAGTTCGACTGATCTATACTGCTAGGCCAACACATGCTGCTGCTTGTGTGTTGTGTTCTATGGGTATTCTACATCAGAGTTGCTCTTCTCTTCTCTCTTTTCTATGTTTAAAATGTGAAGACTATCAACGTTAAACTTAATAACTTGCTATATAGTCTTCCTCTCTTACCAAGAAATAAACCAAATTCATTACTATATGATGCCATAAGCCACAATTCTTAGAAAAAAATTATGATCTTTATTAACTTATGATCCTAACATATATTTCAGAGAAACCATATAGTTGCATTAAGAAACAAAACTCACAAGCCATGAAACTATTGAAGCCAAAATTTCAGATAAAAAACTCATCAAATTATTATTTATGGAAAACCAAAATAAGCCACAAATCTGTCTTATGCTAGAAATTTTCTTCTTTTTCTTCTTCTATCGTATGATTTCAATTCCCTCACCATCTTTTAAACAGCACCTCCACTCTCTTGATCAAAAACAAAACTAAACCTACAATTACCACAATAATTCCTATCTATATGGTTGGCCATAAACGTTCAAGCCCACACTCTAGGCACTCCTTCCTCAGCCTCTCCACATTGCCACTCCTTTTCTCTTTCTCTTTCTCTTTCTCGTGCTCGACCATCTTTGGTGTGTTGTGTGTCTTCTTCTCAGCACCCCCTCGAAACCTAAGCATGAGATGGAGAGTGCACTCCCTTTGGATTTTGTAGTCGGCTAGGGTTTTGTTGTCTTCAAGATGCTTGTCTGCGAAGATTAGGCGTTGCTGGTTTAGTGGGACTCCTTTTTTAGTTTGAATCTTAATTTTGACGTTGCTGATGGTGTCTGAAGGTAACACATCGAGCGTTAGGGTTTTTTCTGATGGGACTTTCACAAAGATGTGCATGGTTTTGAATTTTGGTCAGTTTGGAAGACAATCAGTAATTAATCAGCCAAATTCTTAGAAAAACAATAAGAAAATAAGAGAGGAGCGAGCACCAAAAAAGATGGTTGGGGTAGTACTTAATATATATACACATAGAAAGGCTGGTAAAACAATAACAAAATAAGAGAGGAGTAGATATTATTGAAGGATTCCTAACTGAGTTAGGAAAATTTTTCCTAAATAAAAAGAATTTAGAATTCTTATTTCACTAATTAATTAAAATCCTTATAAAAATAGGATTTAGAATAATAAAAAAGGATTTAGAATCTTTATTTGAGTCACTAATTAGAATCCTTATTAGAACCAGCTTATGGTTTTTGGTGGGCAGTGAACTAAACGATTATTGCACTTTTGATCTTAAGATCATTGTCCGAATGGATTCAGGGCAACATCAAGAAATCTGAAGAACAAGAGACATGGGCTATACTAGAAGGGAATTCCAGAGTTATGCCCATTAGCCCATTATTGTTGGTTTTTTATACTTATATAGGTTTCTTGTTTTTCTTATGTATTACCTTATAAAAGGGAGGGGGCAAACTAACCTATTTATCAATTTGAAATTTTACTCTAAGAACCTGACAAAGTGCTTAATTTCTTAGCAACTCTTACACTTTGAACTTCTGTGCTGAAGGGATTTACCATTTGGCATTGAATCGCTGAAGAACCTGAGTCGGGTAATTGTGAACATTTCTACGCAACTGTGGAACTGACCCATCTCAATAAATTGATTGAGCTGTTAAAACAACTGTATACTTTGTTGTTTCATGTTCTATTTTCTAATCCATGCTATCATCCAAGACGATTAAGCGTATGTTTTAAGGCTACATTGTTGTGAAATTGGCTTTCTATATGTGGTTGCTTCTTTTGATACTTGCTCGATCAAGAGGCAAAGATACCGATTGTGTCAAATGCTCCTTATTTTTCTTTTTTGCCCAGGAATTCAGACTGCACAAGAATTACCATCACAATTTCTTTTTCCTCTTTGGAAATTGCATTGACCTTATTCTCTAAGATTGAAAGGAAAAAGGTCATTTCTTATGGAATTGATGATTATTTGTCCAGTCTAAAATTCAAATTGCAGTGCCAATTCCCAAGTCCTAACCTCCTTAACCCCTTTTGCTTTGCAGGATTAAGAATGAAATAACTATTTACATAATGATAACTGAATAATAGCATATAAATGTAAATGTTAACTCTTTTTTTTCCCAATATGGAATAATCATGCATGGACAATAAGGATTTTCAAGGGTATTAGTTTAGGGTTCCATGTAAAGTTACTTGGTTACCAAGGATTCTCTTTATGAAAAATTATGTAGCATGACGTACAAATGAGCACTTTTATTCAGATAGACAGAGAAATAGCAAAATAGAGAAGGGAACAGTACAGATTTTTATGAAAACCCTCACCGGAAAGTCCATAACTCTTGTGGTAGAAAGTTGTGACAGCATCAACAATGTCAAGGCCAAGAATTAAGACAAGAAAGGTGAAACCCTTTTCTGATCTTTCTTTTGATAGTTTGTGCTTGAAAGTTTCAAGTTTCAGAGTAAAAAAATCAAATACTTTATATGTGATCAAACATGGCGATTTGTGCTGAGTAGGCATTCCACGGACGTGCCAGAGGTTTATTTTTGCTAGCAAGCAACTGGAAGATGGAAGGACCTTGGCTGATTACAGCATCCAGAAAGGTATGTCTTCTTCTCCGTTAGCTTTTTGTTCTTTTATCTTTATGTTCAGTGTTTTTCCATTGTTTACATAGTAATTTGCAAATTAGTTATCAGTTTTAGTTTAGAATTGGGGTGCTGCTAAATTAGCTAGAATGGGACATAATTAAGGCTTAGGATTTATAATCAATCCTCCAAATCTAAATAACCAGGTCACTTTCTTGATTATAATCTTGAGCTTGAAATGTTGAAGATGCTTTTATACATGAAATATGAATAATGTTTTGCCTTGTGTCTGCTAGGGTATACTTTTTGCTTTGATTGTTAAGCTTGGCTTCTGGGTTTTTGTATCAAATGCAAAGATGATTGAATTGTTCGGACTTGTGTTATTATTTTGTTTAGAATCTACAATTCATCATTTGGTGCTGAGGCTAATAGAAGGAGGTAAAGGAGCATGCATCAAGAACATAGCTGGCCTGAAATATGTTGCATACAAGATGATTTGCGGCGAGTATGCCCTATTTTCCTTAATCTTTCTTTACTTCTTATGTTTAAAATGTCTTCGATACCTTATGTTAAATCCTAGTTCGTCTGTCCTTTTTTTTTTTTGTTTTTATGTCAAAGAACCATCTCAACCCCAAAGTTTAAGCTGTGGGCTTGAAACTTGCACAGACTCACATTACCTTGTGCTTAATTTTTATCAAATAAATAGAGAATGGTGAGATTCGAACTCGTGACCGCTTGGTCATCAAGGCTCTGATGACATGTCAAAGAATCATCTCAACATAAAAGCTTAAGCTGTTAGGTGAGGTCTCAGGATATGATTTATATTATTCTCTAACAGATATTTTGCTCGTCTGCCTGCTAAGGCTATGTTAACTGCAGGAAGAAGAAAAGTGGCCATTATAACCAGGTAATCTCCTTGCTAGTATTATTTTTTGTTTAATTTTTATTGTTTTTGTTTTGTTTTCAACTAATGTTGTTGTTCAATATGTTATGAGAAAAACTTGTGTTTTCTTTATGCAAGTGAGACAAAAGAAGCCGCTCAGGTTCCATGATCGATTGACATAGTACACTATATGAAATCTTCGTTTTTCTTTATTTCTGAGAGTATAATTTCCTTTCTATGAAGGGATATCAAAGCTAGCTCGGATATAACCTAAAAAGGAACCCAAATTAAAACACAAAGGACATTAATTCAATAAAACTATTATTATCATCTTGAATGATCAAATTTGTTACAAGAAGGCTAGCACAAAAAGATATTCATGGTGAAGAATAGAGAAGAAATTCCTTCGTGCACGAGCTTTTTTGAGAAATTTGAAGAAAATAGTTTTTATTTTATTTTATTTATTTAAAATTGTTAGAATTTTCTAGTTTTTTTTTTTTTTGCATAAAAGATTGTAATAGTATTTTAGCAACTGAGATAAGAATGAATAAAATTAAATATATAATCTTGAGGGGTAGCTCAACTGGTCAGACCATGGGTTTGCTTCCCAATAGTCACGAGTTCGAGTCCTCTCAGCGCCACTAGAGGCTTACATGGTTGTTAACTTCAGGACTCATGGGACTAATCGAGGTTCGCGCAAACTGGCCCGTACATCCACGTTAATCAAAATAAAATATTAAATATATTGAAAAAACCAATAATAAAAACATGTATTTTAATTGAAATATATTGGATAGCGTTGCACAGTGTATGGTAGAGGATCAATTAACTTCTCCTAGAATTGCATCATGCAATGCATTAAAGAAAACTGAAGCATGATTGGCACACAGACAGTGAATGGAAATCAAAATTGTTTCAATAATATCTAGTTAGAGTTTAGACTGCAAGCACATTTCGACCCATGTCCTCAACGCACAAAAAGCACCACATTCAAGACAATAGAGATGAAGTACGAAGAAAGGATATCCTGTATGTAACTGGAGATTTCGATCCTGAACCACCAAGTGACATTTTCTAAACCCCACAACCACCATCACTTAAAGATTGCGGTGGTGCCACCCAATTATTATGGGAGTTCCATCCACTTTGCCTAGACATGAACCGCAAGTTTGATTCTCTGCCCTGCTTATCTTCCTGCAACTGATAATATCAGCAGAGAAAACTTGAGTTTGTTATGTGATTCTGCATATACACATAACTTGAGTTTGTTATGTGATTCTGCATATACACATGTGATCTATTTCTAATCACAAAAGACTAACTGGTGCTGAAAGGTAAATTTTTGTTAGGGTGCTCAAAAATGCATGTCCCAAACCGCAACTTCGATGGTGGAATGCAGTTACATGTGTTGATAAAAAGAAAATACAAGAGGCAGAACTACAGCAATGAAAGATTCAAGGTGATCTAGAAAGTCTAGTGATTAACATGGAACTCAGCAGGAGCAAAATGAGATCAAATCCTAATTCTTTACAGAGAAGAGTGCACGCTCTACTCCATAGAATATGTAGATTGGATTTGTATAATACCATATAGTTAATAGCAAAGGCTTCTAAAAAATTATATTAACAGGGTCAAAGATAAGCACAACCATACCTCAAATTTGAAATCAATCTCTGATTCCTATACCGTGATTCTGTGAACATATCAAACCGCCGACAGCAATTATTACCTGATAGACCCAAGCTTTCAAAATGGTCTCGACCATGAGTAAACAGAAACAAACATCTCATTAAAATTTGTACTGGAATCAATTCAATATCTACTACATTGAATAATTGACTAGACCACGGTTTTTGACACTTTAAAGGGGGAAACACAGTTGCATAAAAGTAAATTGGCACAATGGCACTACAATAATCAGTTCTTAGCTTTAGAATCTTACAACAGTGCTCAACAGTTCAGAATCTTATGACAGTGCTCAACAGGCAGCAAAGCAGTTATGTCCCCCAAATGGCAAGCAAACTAGAATGCAATCACACAGACCAACCGGGGAAAAAGATTCCACAAGTGGAAGGTCGTAAAGCACATTGCGACTTCCCAAGGTTTGAATTTGATCAAAATGGCGCAGCACTGAATCACCGAGAGAAGCTGCCCTTTTCTTTATCAGGGACATGGTAAACTCTAGTCCATAGAAAAACAAGCTTGGATTTGTTAATAACGCACTTATAGATTGAAGATAAGCATTCTCATATCCGAGGCTTACCATTTTTATTGACACGTCAAAAGCTCTCAATGACACAAAAATGAAATCAGTAAATAAAAATACTGAATTTTAGACACGAGAGATTGAATCTCAAAGGTAGACAGAAATCAAAACCTCATTAAAATTTAAAAAATGGAGTGAAAAAAGTAGTGAGACTTTCATTTGCATCTGCAATTCTTGCAAGAAAAGAAAATTTGCATACAAAGGAACCACTTGAAAAAAAAAAGATTAAAATCCTAGAGCACTTTCCCTAGAAGTTACAACAATATGAGTAGGATTGTTACCAATCACCACCACTGATGAACAAGAACTCCTCTATCTCTAAGAGATGTAAACAGGTCCAAGCACTGCCCATATGTTTTCTCATACTTGGAGCTCCTCTGTCCAGGACAACATCTTTGCCACCTATTATAATGACATTCAAGAAAGATTTCATCAATCAAACAAATGGCACCCGTCTCAAACAACCTTGGTATCAAATCAAACTCAGTCCCTTCAACATCCATCTTCATCACCATAAAATCCTTCTCCGTCACCGTACTCTTCAGCCACTCTGCAAAATCAAACCCTTCAATCTCATTGACTTCTCCATTAAAACTCCTAGATGACAACGATGATTTCACTGGCTGAATTCTCCCCATCCCTCTCGTTTTCTCCTTAACTTCCTTGCCCGGATCATGATTAATCTCAAACCTCAACGTCTCATTCCTCACCCATGCTGCATACGGCAACAATGTAACCCCTTTTTTCACTCTATACTCCTCATAAAATGCCTTATCCGCCTCAATCGCATACACATCAAACGTCCTGTTCTGTTTCGGATACTGCTTCTTAAACCAGCTCCCTATACTAGAACCATAACTCCTGGCTCCAACATCAACATACACATACCTACTCTTAAAACTAATATCCGCCATCGCCGTCAAATACTTAATATTCATTATATTCCTTTTCAAGGTAATCCACGGCTTCAATGGCTCCTCCATTATCAACGCCTCCGCATTGCGTACCAAATCCCTTTTATACCCAGGAACAGAGCACGAATTCCGTGAATTGCCATCAGAATCTTTGCTAACAATTTCACTTCCTCCTTTCTTTTGTAACACAATTTCTCTAATAAGAGGCATTGATGAATCATAACCTTCAATGTCACGTGACTTAATTAATTTGCAAGAATTAAATAAATCTAGAAACGAATTAAAACTATACGTATCGTTAGCACTCACGTGAGCCACAAAAAACCCTTCGGGTTTCAATGTCCGTTGGATCTCCGACACCGTTAAATCCAACGGCCGCTGTGCAGTCTTATCCAACCGGTCCCCACCGGAGAATATGAAGTCAAAAGTATTCTCATCGAACGGTAACCTATTCTCCTTCGACGAAATCACCAAGGGCTTTGATGCTTTTTTGTAAATTCCAATCGAGTCCAAAATACCGATTTCTTTCAAAGCTAAAACATCATCTCCTCTCGGCGTTTCCACACACAAAGTCTTCGAGATCGCCGACATATAACCGTCGGAGACTAGATCATGAAAGACATCAGAGTAGAAATGGACGGCCTTGATCCAGTCTTTACTCCTGTAAAGATCCGACTGTGAGGTGCCCGCTGAGGTGGATTCCACCGCCTTGTTCGAGGTGGAGACACCGGTTCCGGTGCCGGCGATGACAAAATTGATATTATCCGGTAAGAAACAGAAGTCTCCGAGATTGCATGATTCGCCGGTAGTTGTAACAATGTAAGCGAATCGGACGATTATGATTAAGACGCCGAATAACAACACCTTCACTAGAATGTTCCTCAAGAAGTTTGGCTTCCCTCCGGTTGGCTCCATGATGATTACTAAAAACTTGAGGAAAAAAATAAAAGAAAAAAAGAATCTGAAAGGGAGTGAGTGGTTTTTCTTTTCTGTTTTTAGCGACAGCAGAAGCGAGCGGAGGTGTGGTTGGCGCCAATTAGGGTTTTTCTTTGAGAGATAGAGGTAGAGATTAGGAAATAAGGTGAAAAATGAGGGGTAAAACGGGAAGACATTTTTCAGATTTCTGAGAGGATTTGATTCTGTTAAGCCATGGAGCTTGTAGAGAGGGTTTGGATTTTGGGGAAGGAGATAGAAGCGGAGTGACGCGGTGTGGTGACCGGCATAGCCGGTAAAAATAAATAATACGCGCAATGTAAGCGGTTAGAGTTCCGTGGAAAGTAAGGTGGTGGTTGGATTTTGTTGCAATATCGATATTGCCACTGCGAGGAGCCTAAATGCTTGATGGTGATCATTTGTCTGTTTGGATTAAAGTACCATGAACTGCGGTTAAATCGGTTTTTTATTGATTTTTAAATTTTTTTTATTTTAAATTAATTTTAAAAAAATATTTTAAATTTTTTTAATATGATAGTATTAAAAATAATTTTTTAAAAATTAAAAAAATGTTATTTTAATATATATTTTAAAAAACAACATGACTCAAAAACTCTAAACAGAACTCTAAAAACTGTGATGATTGATGGACAACAACTTTTTTTCTGTGTTTATGCCGAGTTAGTTGTGATTTAATTAATCTAATTATTACAAATGGAAGTTGATCACTTACTTAATTATATAAGGTGAAATGTCGTTACCCGATCTTGATGAGTCTTCAGGTCTCATTTATTCTTTTCTTTTTTTCTCTTTTTTTTCTGTTTTTTCTTTGAAATTTATGCCACTTCATTTTAATTGTATTTTTTAAAATGTTGCGTTTTTCACTTATAATTTTCACCAAATTATGTTATTTTTCAAAAAAAGAATTGATTTGCTATTTTTTTTTTAAATGTGTTAATTTTTTTAAAAAAATCTCTCTTTGGTCAGGCTAACCTCACAGTCTCACACCACTCTGTTTTCAATCCTTTCCTATTTTAATTTTCTCTTGCCTTTTATTTTCCAACTACTATAGCTGAGGTATTCAATTGTGAAGATGTTCGGGCACCCTTTGCAATCGGCTGTTAGATATTTATTTGAAAATACGGTAGAGAGGTTGTGTTTTAAAGTATATTTTATTTATAAATATATTAAAATAATTTTTTTATTTTTTAAAATTTATTCTTGATATTAACACATAAAAATAGTTTAAAAAAAAAGAATTAATTTGAAACTAAGAAAAATTTAAGATTTTTTAAAAGCATAGTTAGATCACAATGTCTAACTATCTCTAAACTAAATAAATGATTTGCGCTACAGCGCAAGCTGTGTCAATTTTTTACTCAAGAAAATAATGTCCAAACAATGATAACGAGAGTAAATTTAGGTTAATTTGACTAACATGTTTTATGAGATTGAGATAATATTTGGTAAAAAAGCGGAAAAAATTGCAAAACTCAAGACTCAATAATTCAATGTTAAAGGATAAAAAAAATATATTAAAAAGTAATGTCGAATAAAAAATACGAGTTAACTTGATTAATTTGCCAGCCGTTATATGAGATTGGATAAAATATTAGATTTTTAATACAATGACCTAGCAAAAAATACCAAAGCAAAAAAAAAATGCTAGCAAAAAAACCATGAGTTAAACCGGGTTAACTAACCCACACTCGAGATAACCCCACTAAAAGAAAAGTAAAAAAAAATCACAAAGATCAAAGACCAATAATTCAATGTCAAATGATGAAATTAAAAATAAATAAATAATAAAGCACAATGTTCAATAACCTAATGGTGAATTTGAAAAAAAAAATCATAAAAGACCTAAAAAAAGCCAAATTTAAACCGAGCTCGGGTCATGAGACCTATATCATCTTATAGAAAGACAGATAAATAACAAAAAAAATTCAAATCATAAAAAATAAAAACAAATAGCAATCAAAATAATGAGAACCACATCTAGTATAAAAAGTAAATAAAAGAAAATAATTATGGACTAAATTGAAAAAACACAATAAATTAAGAAAAGAATAAAAAAATAGCTATCAAAACAATAAGAATTAAAATTTGATAAAAAATTAAATGAAATAAAATGATGAGAGATGAAATTAAAAAACAAATAAATCAAGAAAAATAATAAAACAATAAAAACTAAAAACTAAAAACTAAAAACTAAATTTGATAAAAAATTAAATGGAATAAAATGCTCAGAAATGAAATTAAAAATAAATTTAAACTTTAAATAGCATTAAAAGCAAAACAATATAGTACACAAAAGAATAATTGTTAAAATTGATAGAAAAACAAACTAGAGGACACGATAGATTTTTGAAAGAGCTAATACGAATTTCTAGACTAGAAAAAAGAAAAGAGAGAGGAAAAGAAAAAATATTTATCGAAGCTCAACCGCATCTTCTTTGTGAGCACGTGTCCCACCAACACAAAGAGAACAACGCGTTGCTCTCAATGCCCTTGTGGAGAATTGATTTTGGCAACCTAATTGTTTTGCATACACTGTCCAAAAGACATTAGGGTTGTTACGCGCACATCAATATCTTTTTTTAAAAAATTGTTAAAGAACCCCTAAGTCAACTTAAAAGTAAACAAAAAATCATAATGAAAAGACTAAAACATCCTTGAAATCAACCTTAGACTTTTAATTTTATTTTAAAGGCAATTCTATCACTTTACTATTTAAAAAAAATAAAAGACAAAAAACTCAAATGTGCAAGTTTAATTTTTTTTTCTTTTAAGATATTACGTAATTTTATTATGCAAATAATATTAAAAAAAACCAGATAAAAGTTATATATTTTTTTACTTTTAAGAACAACAAAGTCATTTTTCTATGCTAAAAAAAATTTGTATGGATCAATTTATCCCCAATTATATTTGTATAACCTAATAGATCTCCTTAAAAAAATGATTTTACACCTAATTACAAACTTTGTTAATTTATTTAAAAAAATATATATCATTTCATTGTTCTAATGAACAATGTTATATCTTACTGGGTTACAATATTTTGCTGATGCATTTTTTTTTGCACCAATTCTAAATTAATATGCATATAGACTGTTATTTCAAAATGATATCTACTTGTAGAGTACTTATCCCTTAATTTATGTATAATTTTATAATTTTTATTTTATTTTTCTTTCTTAATGTTTTATATTAATATGGATGACAAGTGTTAATGAATTAATTAAATGTTTTTTATACCTGCATATCAAAAAAAAAATTTTAAAAATTAAAATTTTAAAAAAATCCTGAAATAGATTTCAAAAGCTATAATGATCATTACTGGAAACAAATTGCATATGTAATCAACAAGCAAACAAAAAAGGAAAGTATTTTTTAGATTATAACCAGATTTTCTGGTATATTTTAATTTCAGCTCTTTACAATCTAAAAGATTAAGATTGATTTATATGGAAAATAAACACAAGTCAAATATTTTTCCTTCAAAATATTAGTAGTTTTGGCGTTCAAACCTTTTTTTATTTTTTATTTACTTTAAATTAATATTTTTTTGGTGTTTTAATATCATTTTGATACGCTGATATCAAAAATAATTTTTAAAAAATATAAAAAATATCATTTTGATGTATTTTCAAGTGAAAAATACTTTGAAAAGCAACCGCAACCACACTCCCAAACGGGTGATATTAAATTATTATTTTTTCATTTTTTTTGATGATTTTAATATACTAATAAAAAATTATTTTAATATATTTTTAAATAAAAAATATTCAATATCAAACATACTTGTAAATTGTAATAAGTTAACATGTTACATCAAAATATATAATAACGTTGTAAATAATAGATAAATTCACCAATTATTACATAAGTTGAACATAAAAGTTGTGTTTAATTAATATTTTATTATAGAAAAGATATACACATTAAATATATAGAAATATATTTAATTAAAAAGATAAAAACAAATATATAAAACAATAGAGATAATTTTGAAAAGAATTTAATTTTTTTTTTAAACGGCATGTACTTTGTCTTAAAACCTTGTCTTTTCTATTCTGTTATGAAACAATAATCAAAAGTTACATAAAACTAGTATTATAGAACAATAGTTATTACTAGCCAATAATTAAATTAAGGTGAATTAAATCTCTCAAAGAAATAATAATAAGTTGCATTAATATAAAGTGGGGCCAGTATAATATAATTTAATTTAATCAGCAGTTCCGAGAAACACCGGTAGCTCCATCGGTAACATCGGCAAGTTTACCGGATCAGGCTGTAAACCCACGAGCTCATCATCATGGAGCCAATAAAGAAAGGTCTTCTTCATTTGCTGGGCGACCAAAAGCTGCACTAGCCGTTATTGTCCTTTTCCCTTTTGGACACATTAACACAGCGAAAGAAAATGTGAAAGAAGTACCGTTATGAGGTGACTTCTCGTGACGGAAAATATTGCATCGGTTGTCTCTGTCAAGAATAAAGTTGTCTATCAATATAGTTGATTTTAGATTTACAATTAGATTTAATTTAATTTATTATAAATTATAAATTAATTTGTTTAATATTTTTTAATGGTTAAAGATATCGGATAAAACTAAATTTTTTTTATGAATATTATAAATATCTACATGTTGAACATATATTGCTAGTTTTTATGGGCATATGTTTAGAGATAAAATTATATTATTTGGTATAAGTTGCATAACATCATCAGTATTAAGTCTATTTTTAAAACTTATACCATCATTAAATTTAAATTATTTCTGAAAATTATTTTTGTTAAATTAAATAAATCGAACAGAAAACTCACTAACAAGAATTTCACAACTGAAATATCTTGAAAATAAAGTAAAAATATTTCATTTACAAACTATTAAATATAAAAATAAAATGAGTATATAATATAAAAGTTGGGTTGAGTTGACTGAGTTTAAAAAATCTTGACCCGTAAATTCTTTCTTAAATTTTTTAATTTATTATTATCTGTAATATCTATATTATCCGATTTTAATGAGTAAGATTAAGTTAAATAATAGAAATATAAAAGATAAGGTGTGTATTAATGTTGTAGATGAGAGGAAAAGTTGCTAAAAAAAGAAAAAAAAATTTACCATGCAACATTTTGATTATGAAAAATATCATGTATTAAAACACCCGTGACAATGTAAATTAGTCCCTTGTGGTGAAATTCATGTTAGCCATAAATTATCTTATGATTTCTACATTGATATGTTGGTGTGAGGATAAATTTTATGTCTCATCATGAGTAGTATCACTAGTTTACTATAAAAATTTACTTTGAAAAAAGATTGTATCATGTTAGTCATTAAATTAAATAATTTTTTTAATTTTCTCTCCTTTTTTTCTTTACCTCATCTTTACCTATCACTAATTACTCAAATAGCAACATAAACTTTTTAAATATGCGGGTGCTAACACCTTTTGATGTATAAGAAATAAGTTACAAAATAACTTTTATAGCACCAACAAAAAATAAAATGTAAAAAAGAAAAGGGTCTAAAGCTTAAGTCACCTATTATCACTAGGAATATTCCTGAGTTTTGTCGAGTTTGAGCTTATAGTTATATTCAACTAAATTTATAACATTTTATAAATTTTAAACATGATTTATTCAAGTTTTTTTGTTTTGGATCCGAGTAGATTAGATATATATGGTTGGACTAACGTTTTTATGAAATATTACACACACACACACACCTACATATTGGGCTTATACTGTTAATTTTAATGGGTTTGTGTTTAGAAACTAATGTACAAAATGGATTGTAAGTGTCTTGAAACCTAAAATGTTAGGTCTAATTTTTATACTTTACACCACCATTAAATTATAGTTACCTCCCTCCCCTCTTTAGCAAAGAGACAAGTTATTTTTTATTATGTTAAAGAAACATATAAGAAACCCACTAACAAGAACTTTGCGGTCTAAATTTTTTTAAATAAAATAAAAATAAATTTTTAATTCATGAACTATTAAATATAAAGAAAAAAAAAAGTATAAGGTATTCGAGTCGGGTCAGGTTGACTAAGTTTTAAAAATCATGACCCACCAATTGACCTATAATATTTATTTCTTATGTTTTCTAATCCACTATTATTTATAATATTTACGTTATCCGATTTTGATAAATTGAATCGAGTTAAATAATATAAATATTACATGTGAAATGATTTTTTTAAACATCTCTATTTACCACTCTCTAAGATTTGGAATTTTTTCTTTCATGAAACACATATTAGAACCCCTAATTCTAACCTCTAATATGAGTTTATCCCTATAAAAATGTTACTATATTTTCAGTGACATTTTTATAGGAAATAGTGATGATTCGTAATGTGTATATTATGTGTGCCACGTGGATAATAAAAAATATAAATAAATAAAATGGCTACAGAATTGTTGGCATTGATCAGACGTGGCAGAGGCAGGCGAGAAAGTTCCAAAATCAAGGAAACGAAAAGCAAAAGGTCATTCGGTGAGATTGCGCAATAACTGCTGCCGGATTCAACGGCCTTATTGAGCGTGCTTTTTTCGTTTTTTACACGCAGCCCAACGACCCATTTTTTTGTCCACAACTATTAAACCCGTCAGGCATAGCTAGTCTTCCGGTGCCTCTCATTCAGATGTTTTAAATTAAATTCAATAAGAGTTATTCAATTGACTCATAAAATAAATATATGACCATCAAAATTTAATTTGATTTTTTTAAAATAAAAAAATATATTTTCATTTTTTAAAAAATATCTTAAAATAATATCGTTTTAAATTAATTTAAATCAACTTAGATTAATCCACTAAACTAATAACTTAAATATTAAAATAAACTGAATTTAATAATTTTTTATATGCTGAAATGGTGCGTGCTAATTATCTTGGGGGAGCATTTCTTACTCGGTTTAATGATCACACTTATGATTGTCGCGAGATTTCAGTATTTAATATTATAAAGTAATTTAATGTGAAGAGATTTTTTTAATGTATTTTTATAAAAATATAAAATGAAAATTACATCTATCTGAAAAATATATCCTAAAAAATTAAAAGTATATTCGAAAAATTCATTCACCAATAATAAAGTGTGAAAATGGAAACATTTTTTTTTAAAAAGAAAACCACAGAAATTTACAGGGAAGACCACATAAAGAAACATATTCGAATATTTTTCACAAGGAAGGAAAAAGATAATTTACGTTGAAGAAGTTGAAAAAGAAAATAGCAAGAATACAAAGGATGAAAAAGCTCGATGAATAAGGAGGAAGAACATTTCTAATTTATCTCTTCAAAGTTACATAATCGATATAACCTAAAGTATATTATATTGTATTCATGTTATTATTTCAATTTTTCCTATTTTTACATCGGTTATTTCTATAGTGTTTTATATTTTTCTGAAAAACTAACAGATTATGCGCACATTATATAGTTTATTTTTCAAAACATATTATTATTTAATCATGAAAATTAAAAAATAATATTTTTTATATGAAATATGAACTAAGAAAAAATTTGGGAAGAAAAAAAATGTTTTACAAAAAAAAGTGTTCTAAATATAAACTAAAAAAAATCAGGTTCAAAAGCTAAATACTTTAAAACATTTAAAAGTGTTTTACAAAATCATTAGCAGTGTATTAATTTAGCATAACAAGTGGTGATTGTTTTTGTCGTCAAATTATTATTATTATTTTTTTTTTTTTTATAATTAATTGGTTTTTATGTTTATAGATTTTTTTTTATGTACTGATGTTAAAAATAATTTTTTAAAAAATAAAAAATATATTATTTTAATACACTTCTAAACAAAAATACTTTAAAAAAAATCTCTATCACACTACCGGAATTTATATAACAAACTAATATTTTTATAAACATTGCACAGAAAATAATATATATATATATATATATATATATATATATATATATATATAGAGAGAGAGAGAGAGAGAGAGAGAGAGAGAGAGAGAGAGAGAGAGAGTTTTTTATACCAGCAAAACAATAAATCTAAAGAGCCAATAAATAAACATATCATTCATTATATTCTGCTGGGATGGTGGGGCTTTTGATAACACCAAAACAGTGGTTGGCCATGATAACAAAGTATCAAGAATCAGAATCGATAGTTTTGAGGATGCTGGCCAGGGAAATAATCTTTTCTTAAAGATATTTAAATTATTGGACATGGACCCATGCAATTATAAATGCTTGTAATATGAATTATTTAGAAAGTAGTTAGTGATAAAAACCTGAGATTAAAAGATTTTTTTTTTTATGGTCTCAGGTTCAAACAATGTAATTGCTTATATAATGGTTACTGGAGGTTTATATGATTGTTAGCTTCAGAACTCATGGAATTAATTAAGATACATGCAAGCTGACCCGAATAACCATGTTAATAATAAAAAAAAAGTTTGTAAAATGCACAATTACAATAATCTAAAGTGCCATCCTCCTTTCACAAAAGTCTAATTTTAACCATTATCTTCGCCTTGTAAATGAAGTAAAGCCTATACGCTGCTGTTTCAAATAAAAAAATATTAATAATTGATATGTAAGAGATTTGTCCATCTTCGTAATAATTCATTTATCGTCTCTCCAACCAAAACGTTTCTATTGTCGGAGGAGGACCTTATCGAAACGCAGTCCTAGATTCCACTTCCTGATAAAGATCATGTTTGGGAATGTGATTGTGGCTGTATTTTAAAAAATTTTAAATTATTTTTTTAAAAAAATTTAATATAATTTATATGTTTTGGATCGTTTTAATGTGCTGATGTTAAAAATTATTTTTAAAAAATAAAAAAACATCATTTGCATGCATTTTGGCACGAAAAGTTATTTGAAAAGCACCTGCAACCACACTGCCAAATACGCTCGAAGGGTCATTTAGCAACACGACCGTGTTATTTTAAATTTAATTTATATATATTTTTAAATTATTTTAATATGTTAATTTAAAAAATAATTTTTTAAAAAATAAAAAATATATTATTTTAATATATTTTTAAATAAATATCACTTTAAATCATAGCGAATCATATTCCACCGTATATGATCATGAGATATTTCTTGAAGTGGTTGAAGGATTTAACCTTATCTATAAAATGGCATGTCATGGAATAGAGAAGGTTTCAAGCTCGACGAGTGCCGCCAAGCCATGGAGGAGTGGAGGCGCCGCTGGCACCGTCGTCAGATTGGCTAGTAGGAACCCTCGCGTGAGCACCTGCTGCTGTCGCTGTTATTTCACCTGTATATGACTACCATTCCTTTTTCAAGATCGGATGAGATGGCTTGAATGGCCAAATATCAGAACAAACAAAAAAGAAGGGACCCTCGTCAAGGCAATGATGAGCCAGCAGCCCTTGACAGGATAGCAAAGAAGCATATGATGTGGCCGTTCCCTTTAGTGAAGTGTCTCTCATGATAGAGTAGTGGGATGTTTGTCACTTGAGAGAGACGGATGCGCCGAGAATGTTTTAGAAAATTATTTATCAATATGTTAGAATAATATTTTAAAAAAATTTATTCTTAACATTAATATATTAAAATTATTTAAAAATTTATAAAAAATTAATTTTAAATATAAATAAATAAATTTTAATCCCAATTCCAAATAATAAAATGAAAGATGAACCATAAATAGTAAATTTGGCCCAATCATCTGAACCATAAATAGCAAACTTGGCCCAATCATCCTGGCATGGCTC
The DNA here is from genome assembly GCA_015852605.2 of Populus deltoides. Lineage (NCBI taxonomy): Eukaryota > Viridiplantae > Streptophyta > Magnoliopsida > Malpighiales > Salicaceae > Populus > Populus deltoides. Next base: position 1,446,344 of record CM027585.2, on the reverse strand, counting down.
TCAAATGGGTTTTCTTGAGATAACTAGTCGTATCTGGCCACGACTTACACACACTTGTCCTCCGTTTGTATCATGTTTTTTAAAAATTTAATTTTTTATTAAAAGTTAATTTTTTTATGTGTTTTGAATCGTTTTGATGTGCTGAATTTAAAAATAATTTTTTAAAAATAAAAAAATTATTTTAATGCATTTCGATATGAAAAGCACTTTGAAAAGCAACCATAATTACACTCCCAAACAAGCTATTATAGAGTTTTTTTATTTTAAAATTGAAAAAAAATTAATTTTTATTGTTTCTATATGGGGAAATTTGAATGTGATGTCCGGCCTTTCACGCCATCATATTTAATTCTCTAACCATATAATAATGTACAAATGGACTCACTCATCTTGTATTAAAAAAACTATAGTTTTCATTTTGATTTTCATTTCCACATGTGTTTTTAATAAGAGAGATTTTCGCTATATTTATATTTATTCTCTGAGTTGGTTTTTTTTTATGATGCTAAATATATAACCATCAATGCTTATAATAAATAAATAGACTCTTTTGGAGCATAGCCAGGAAATTTAGTTAGGGGGCCAAATTAAGAAAATCTTTCCAAGAGGGATAAAATATAAACTTTTCTAGTCTCAGGGCCAAAACTACAGATTGTTCAAAGAGACTGGAGATTTTTTTAAGGGGCCGGGCCTTCCAGCCCATCTAATTTAAACTTAGGGCCACCAGGAACATGAACAACCCTAATGATTAAGCTGATATGAGAATTAGATGGGCTTTGAAATTTTGGATCAGATAAAAGACAACCCAAAAACAACCTCGACCTGTTGCTCTCGCAGTGAAATAAAAATATATAAAATAAATCAACTATAATAACCACTCATCCATCCTACTTATAAAGTTTAACAGTGTGGCTGTGGTTGTTTTTTAAATAGTTTTTCGTGTCAAAATACATGTCAATGATGTTTTTTTATTTTTTAAAAATTATTTTTGACATCAGCACATCAAAATGATTTGAAAATACTAAAAACATATTAATTTGAAGTTAATAAAAAAATAATTTTTTTTTTAAATTTTATCAAAAATACTTTTAAAACACAAAAATAAATAGATCCTTAGTACCGAGGAAGGAAGCACATTCGAAATATATACATTAAAACATGGATGGTTACAAAGGCTTTTGGGCTAGTGAACAGCTCGGAACATAATCTCAGCCCCATGGGCCTTTTTTGTCATGCGAATGATGGGTTTCTATAGATCAAGAGCTATTTCTCCTTTGTTTTTTTAGAGAAATGAAGTTGGTTATGACTAGAAGGATTACTAGATTCTCGATCCACATAATTAATTTTTTTTAATATAATTTTTTTTAAATGTTATTAATGTTTTTTTTAATAGAGAAAAATAATTTTAATTGTATGAGGATTGATATGATATAACATGTTTAACTTTGTGGGTCAAAAAATAATCCATAAAAACATAGTTTGACTAAAAATAATTTCAATATGAGATCTTTTTTTAATATTGAGATTACAAGATATGAGATTGATTTTAGTCAACTTAGATTAACGTGTCATATTTAGGGGTGAATAAAAAAACTGAAAAACCGATTAAACCGAGAAAACAAAAAAAAATAACCGACAAAACCGAACTGTGAAAAAAAATAATTAAACCGATTAAAATTTTGAAAAAACCGGCCGGTTCGGTTTCGGTTTTATAAGCCTGAAACCGAAAAAATCGAGCCAAACCAAGCCAAACCGAAAAAACCAAGCCAAACTAGTTAGAACCGATTTTTGTTCTAAAAACCGAACCGAAACCGGTCGGTTTGAACCGGTTTCGGTTTTTTTAAAAAAAATTTTGTTTTGTTATTTTTTTGATAAAAACCGAACCGAACCGAAAATGAGCACCCCTAGTCATACCTGCAAATCAAGTTATGAGATTATGATAACTCTATAGAAAACAAAACAAAATAAACTATGAAGTCTAATTCTCAATCAACCCAGTATTAAAGGATAAAATTAAAAAAACCCTAGTTAACCGGATTAACCCTCCAAATCCACAATCCACGTGATAAAAGTGTGATAACTCAATACAAAATAAATCTAATATTAAAATAAAAAAAACATTAATTAAAAAAAACAAAGTAATATTCTAATAAATATTACTTAATAAGAAAGGTTATAGTCAAACCCCTTCCTCAACTAGTTTTATATTTAGTTAATATCTAGCATTCGCCACGGGGGGAAGGCACAAAATTGTGAAGATATCTTTGCCGACACGGGAAGTAACCACGAGACTTCTTTAATAAGCCGAAAAGCTCTCTACTTCTCCGCCACAGGCCAAGCCTTTCTATTCCTTGTGGCGGACGCTACAAGGGTAGGATGTTGCATCTTCGAGCCTCGGAGGAATTTTGATGATAACCTTTTTTTTTTTTTTTAATAATTTTAATATTTAAATAAAAAAACACTTTAAAAAATAATCTAATTATAAAAATAAAGTCTTTGAGTTGTAATGGTACGGAGAAGCAATGTTATCATGGCCTTTGAGAGAAGTTGTCGTGGAAGGAGGGGCAGCAGAGAGGGCGGGGTTTCAGACATTCTTATACCAGTCAATTAAACGATGCCAGTCACGTGCTAAGAAATGTTAATATCAGACAAAAAGCTTATGATAAGGATTATCAGTTAACTACGTAAGGATTCCAGGAAGATGACCTTTTTGAGTCTAATATAACATAAATAATTTATACAGTTTTTTTTTTCCTTCTAAGATTACTTACTTTGTTTAATAAATATAAAATATTTATTTTTTAATATCTATGTACTTAATGAAAATTGATTAAGAAAGGATTACGTAGATCTTCAGCATAAATTCACTTTATTTCCATTATAAATATCGTGTTTTTTTTTTAATTTTATGAATTCATGAAAAAAAAAAACATCAATTTAGTTGACTTTCCGAAGTTTACAAGAAGCAGTTGCCTAAATTTATCATTTTACAGGTATCCCGAAATAAGAATTGGATCGAGGATTGGTTTTTGGGATCCCACCATTAAAGGTCGCATTGCATGAGGCATGGTTCCATGCCTGGAAAAATTCAAAGTTGACCTTTCCAATCTAGTTGGTTCCGAGCAAACCATGCCCGAATCCAACATGGATCTGCTTATTTTAGGTATCTTGTCATTATTTTAATATTTTTAGATTGTTTTGATATATTAATATCAAAAATAAAATTTAAAAAATAAAAAATTATTTTCATATATTTTTAAATAAAAAATATTTTTAAAAATAATTATTACTACAACACCTAAGAGCCTCGTAATAATTAATGTTAGCGTAATTTTATTACCATCCATTGACTCATAAAAAGACATCAATGCATGCTCTTACTAGAACCTAATACACTAGGACATCTCTTTTCATACTTGATAGTATCATCATCCATTATTAAGAATTATTATCTCATGTAATTACCATATAATAGAGTGTATAATCTATTCTAATATTTACCATTTATGCTCCATGCAAATAGAAGAGATTTATGAATATATAAACTCTCATAAATCATCGTAGAGTTAACATATTCTATTTTTTTTTACCTTTTATAATCTTTTATATTTTCTATCCAATCATACACAACACAATCTCAAAGATTTCTCCTCCTGCACCTATACTAAGGACCTGTTTGAGATTGTGGTAGCGGTGGTGGTTTAAAATGTTTTTAACTTAGAAATATATCAAATTAATATTTTTTTTATTTTTTAATAATTATTTTTAAGATTAACATATCAAAATGATATAAAAACATAAAAAAATAAATTTTAGCAAAAAAAATAAAATAAAATTTAAAAAAACACGGTTTCAATCGTGTTTTTAAATGGTTACTAACTTAAATATCGGAGATTCTGTCAAAGAAAACCATGTAGTCCAAGTTCAACAATCTCAATTTCATTGTACTCTTCTTTAAGATCCCATTCCATCTATGAACCTTGAAAAGATCTTGATTTCCTAGGATTCTCCATCAACCTCGTCAATAATCATTGTTCTTTCTCGTAAGCAATTGACAAAACTTCTTAAGTTCATTTGACAACTTTTTTATTAATTGTTTTTGATGAAGAACAACATTAATTAAAATCCCCTACACAGATGGGGGACTAATTTGTAGTTTCTCCAAGAACTAATATATAACCACCATTGTTTTGTCCAAACCATGACTAACCAAAGCCATACAAATAACCTCGTAAGTTCATTTCAGCGAAGAGAAATCCCAAGTTTTAGTTACGATATCTGGTTTGGGGACTAACCTAAAAAAAATCTAAGTTATTAGGCTATCAAATTAATCATTTGGTTAATTATTTTTATTAAAACAATATTATTTATTTTTTTTTAAAAAAAATTCTTAATGATAATTTGATCTAATTTAGATGAGATTTGACCATATCTACCATATAATTAAAAATCTGATTAAATTAATTAAATTTTATTGAATAAATATATTTTTCAATTTAATTTTAAACCCAGTTTGAATTAGATATCTGACACAAATTTTTCACATTTATTTCATTAATATAGTATTCAATTTCTTCATCTTTTTTCTCTAATTTGCGTTTCAAATGAAGCATCCTATCAACAAAAACGCATCATTTATTTTGATATTTACTAAAAAAAAAAAAGTCAAGCTAAGAAAAGAACATCCTTTCTGCCGGATCCATAGTTTTCTCCCACTTTTGGCTTGGACAGCCTTTTGCTTCGCTGGACCGTATCTACCGTTGTTAGTTAGCATCTCGAAGTTCCCACTACATTCCACGTGAATCTCCTGTTCTCTTTCATCCAATAAATTTTCGCCACGCCATCAAAATCATATTCACATCACACGTGTCCAGCTTCTATTTGCTAACGAACTAGTAAACAAGCATCGGCACTACACTAAACGCATACTGTGCAAAAACCCTCCAAGCAGAACTCCTTCCCTGCTTGTCTTAATAAAATCTTGTTTCTTATTTTCACGTTGTTCTGTTTTCTTGAAATTTAAGACATTAAGCTGAAGATGTCAAATTCAGAGCATACACCACCGAAGAAGGACGTAGAATCGCCGGCGACTGACAATACAACACCGGCGGCGGAGACAGGAACGGGGTTTGGTGTGGCGCCGATTACAAGGAGATGGAGAAGAGAGGACATGTTAAAGAGAGGGTCATTAGCATTGAGAGGATTGGCTTTGTTATTTTCTTTGCTTGCTTTTATCATCATGGCCAGTAACAAACATGGAGATTGGAAAGATTTTGATAAATATGAAGAGTACAGGTAATTAACAATGGAACTGGAATTGGGGTTTTAATTTGGGAGTCATTTAATATTTTTTTATTGATTTTATTGTGATAATTATAGGTATTTGTTGGCAATAGCAATACTTTCGACTTTTTATACGGCCGGGCAAGTGTTAAGACATGTTCAAGAGCTTTCGACTGGGAAACAAATGTTAGAAAAGAGGACTTCTGCCATGGTTGATTTCTTTGGGGATCAGGTTTGACTCTCTAATTCCTTTTTGTTGTAATACATTTCTGTGATTTGTTTAGTTTCTAAGAAATGGTTAAGTATTGGAATTTGATCTTTGATTTGGACTTTAATGGGTTTAATTTGATTGATGGTTAAGATTTGTTGAATTTTGTGAAGTAGGGGCTGATATACCCCAAGTTCCATTCTGCCAGTCTTCTTGACAGCCAATGATTCTGTATCTAGGCCTTGTGACCGGGGGTGTTTTGCATTTATTCATAAATATTCAATTATTAAGAATACATTTTTTTTTTCTTTGAAGCTGACAACAATGTTTAACCAAACTCGAGGAAATTAGAGGAAATTTGTCATTAACTACTATCTTCTAACAAGCTCTGCAGTCAAACTAAGGAAGGATTTTCCATATGTTGTCGACGTTTAGCTTATCGCAGTTGTCTCATTACCTAGACTTTTCTACATCTAGAACATTATTTGTAATGTATGGTTTAATTTGTTTCTTATATCCAACTTTGAAATTAGAGATGCATTTGCAAGTCCTCAACTCTTTCTGCAGCAAGTGGTAACACTTGATGGACGGGGATGATTTTGTTGAGAGGAAAAATAGTGTCACTTTTCATTGATTTTCATTACACTATCAAAATTATTTGATTATAACTTTGGAGAAATTTCCAATCTGAATTGTATCAAACCCTCCAGTTATTTTTCTGTTATAGATCGATCCCTGCCTTTTTTTAAGCCTTCTGCACCTCCTTTAAAGATATTCATTGGTGTGCGCATGGATGGTGGGACCAACATTCGACCCAGTAAGATCTAATTATTGGTTGTGTAGAGGAGGCTCAATTTCAACTAACAAGGGGAGAAACTTCTCAATCTGTTGTATCCTGAACTGGAAACTGCAACTCCATGTAGTTTAACCTACTTTGTATCCTGCCAATTAAGCCAGGTGACAAAACATCACTCTACTGCCACCAATAAGGGGAACTTGATTCCTTTGACCCAACAAGTTGGTGAATCTGAGAGCATAACCTAGCTAGTAGGTTTGGTGTAGACCTTTTCTTTTGGCAACTGGCTTTGATTTGTTGGTGCATTGTATGTGAAGGTTTTAGATTGTTACAACTTTCCTTTCCTTGTTCATGAATTTGCAGATTGTGGCCTACCTGTTGGTATCTTCAGCTTCTTCAGCAGTTCCCTTGACAAACAGGATGAGAGAAGGAGCGGATAACATATTTACTGATTCCTCAGCAGCAGCCATTAGTATGGGGTTCTTCGCGTTCATATCATTGGCATTATCAGCTCTTATTTCAGGATATAAACTATCAACTCAATCTTACATTTAAATTTCTGTCTTTCGGTGAGTCTAAGTAGTTGCTGTCTTGTAACCAACCGGGACATTAAAATGGTTGGTTAGGACCTACACGACAATTGGGGTGACTTTGGTTCATTAACAACTGCGTGGAGCCACTCTCCTAGCGCGACGCCCTTGCTCTCGGGTTATGAGCAGCACAACAGTGACTCTACTTCTGGTGTGTGATTCTTTGTACATGTTGATTGTTTCATCTGTCATCCACTTAATATACTGTAAACAAATTTCCGTGTTGAATAGAAAGCACTGTGCACAAAAGCCCTTGCTTTGACTGTAATTTGGCATTGAATTGTATTCAAAACGAGAGAGGAATCTGTCAAATTTTCCTTTTTACGTACTATTTTCGATCAGCATTCATGGTTCTGTTTTGGCAAAGATGTATAAAGAAAAAGGCATTTCCTGTTTTCAACTCCTTCTCCCATCATTAGCAAATGACAAATTACTGATTAATTATCACAGGAACAATTCCACAATTATAGCAAGTAAGGAAAAAATTGGGCCAAAGATTTACAGGGCTTCGGAGAAGAAAAAGGGGCAGGATAATGCAGTAGCAAAGAAACTTCCAAAGTCTTATTCAGTCCATGGTCAAATATGACTGCATACAAAAAATTAACATTTACCTTTCTTCTAAGTAACCTTAAACATTGATTCATGGAGGCCTTGTCTCTTGAGTTTCAAATGGCCCCAAAAACAAATTAAAAAATTGCACCAAATGTATAACAATATACAATAACACAGACATATCTAATTGAAAATGTTTTTTCTGATCCTATCTTTTCCAAGTGTTAAGTGATTTTTAGTTAAGGAAGGGATCAAAAAATGAGTCATTCTTTGGTTCTTCCTTGGCTCTAGGGAAGACACCCTCGGAGTATTGTGTTTGATTCATGTAGGTGCCATTCTGCTTTCCAAAACTTGAGTATTCAAAACTCCCTTGACCCTGTAACATTTCGAGGGTAAATGGTGCTTGACTTCCTGATGCTGGTAATGATCTTGTGCTGTGAAGGGAGTTTGGATAACTTGTCTGGTTAGAATGATTGGCCATGACGGAAGGCCTTATAGGGATCGGTGCATTGGCAGTACTGTTAGCAATGGATGGAGCTTTGTTCATGTAGCCGCTGCCGCGGGCGGCTGGAACATCATGGTTGTGTTTTCCTTCATAAGTTGTAATCACAGCTCTCAAATCCTGTGATGCTCGCTCTACATGTTTCCTCACGGGACAACCAACAGATGTGCATTTGTAGTAGCTCCTGCAAATCACAAGATTGTGACTATTAAGAAACCAAGCGGATAACCACCTTCAATGACAAAAATGATCCTTTTAGGCCAAAATTATGATGAAGGGAAATCACTAATTACCTTGGATTCGGATTTCCCTTGACGACTTTCTGCCCATATTTTCGCCACCTATAGCCATCATCAAGTATGTCAATGTCACTTGTTGTTTGAACCACAATTCTAGGTTCTCTAACAGTCCTGCTCCCAGCACCTAAAATACTCTCGTTTTCGTTCTGTCCTTGCCTGCAAAATCACAAAAGAACATATTTAATTAAGCTCATGCAATTTCAGTACAACAACATGGGTAAGGCCATGAGAGACGATCTTGTCTTGGCTTACCATCTTTTGGCATCGGGTTCATTTGCATTGTCCTCTTCTCCTGAATTCATTGATGAACTTTGGTCAAATTCATCCTCCCCAAGCGAAATCGAAGAGTCCTCCTGCATCATGCTAGACTCTATTGGTGCGATTGATTGATCAGAGATTTCTGAGCTGGCACCTCCAGAAGGCTGAACTAATTGAGAGGATGATCTTCTGCTGGATTGAAGCTTGGGATGGTTGTGACTTCCTTTATAAACTATTTCAGTAATCTGTCCATCCAAAGATCTCTCCACCTTTTTCTTTGTTGGACAATTCGGATATGTGCACTTGTAATAACTCCTTGGATTCTCACTCCCTTTCACTTGCTTTTGTCCATATTTTCTCCAGTTGTATCCATCATCAGACCTTTTATTCTCTCTCATATAATGAGCTGATTGATTGTATTGGTTGAAACTTGGTTGAGCAGCAGTGTTAACACTTTGCATGTTAGCTTGGAGTGGCACCAACTCCGAGGAGAAACTCTGCTCCGGTGCAAATTCTGATTTTACTCCTGTTTTCTGATCTGATGAAAAGTCAGTTTGCTTTAATTGGTCAAAGTTCCATTCTTCTTGTTTCCTTTTCAGGGATTTCTCCTGTCAAGTGGAACCACAGCAGGTTATGGAAACAATTCTAGACTTGAACTAGACTACAATTTCTCAGGATCCTAACAAGTGATGGTGAATTTTACAAAAACCAGTCCAGTTTTTCCATTTATTTGTTACAAAATCAGTGTAGTTATCTTGAATTTTACAATTGCATCATAAATTATCAACGAAAATTAGAAGGGTCAAATGGTGAACAGTCTTGACTTTTCAAAAGCTCCAAACTCTTACAATATAGAACTGTAGTAAAATATGTTATGTAAAGAAAAGTACCACTGTAACACTGTTTGAAGAGGATTGAAAGAAGGATGATGAAATTGCAGGAGGCCTTGTCTGGGTTGGGAAAGAGAAATCACTGTAGTTTTTCTCTTCTCCACTAACACCTTGCTGATTGTCATTAGAATTACCCCTCCAGTTGAAGGTTTGACCAGCAAAAGCCCCAGTTGTAGGAGATGCAAGACCCTGAAAAAACATGACATAAATAAGAAACTAAAAACAAAAAAAGCAAACCCATTTATCACCATAAAAAAACATGTCCATACAAGCACAACTCAGTCCATGAACTTACATTAGAAGTAGGGAAAAGCACAGGTGAGTCCAAGAGCTCAGTTGGGCTTAAACCAGGAGGAATGGCAAAGTAAGAAGAAGGAGAAACTGGGGGAGGAGAAAAGGGTTGAAATGACTTATAGTTTGGGATTTCAATACCAATTCTATCATTTGTTCCATGGTCATAAAGTCCCCAGCTAAGGTTGTCCATGTCTTTGTTATTACTAGAAAGAAGATTAGTAAAAGAAGAAGGAGAGGAAGAAGAAGTCATAAACTGGGTCGAGAAAGAAAAGTTAGATAGAGAATTCATAGAATTTGATATGCTCGCAGAAGCTGAAGATGCCATGAAGTTTGAAAGTCTTGGAGAGGTTAATGAGTTTTGTAAGGGAATATATAAAGGGTTGGATGCTAATGTTTTTCGTGAGGTTTGATGCACGGAGGTCTCTCTCTATGCTTCTTCTGAGAAGCTAGAAGCAAAGTTTGACTGTGGAAAAATATTTTTGGTCAAAGCCACAAGCTTTGACTGGACTTGTCCCATTTTGAAAATGGCGGCTTAACAACTCAGCTTCATCAGTGATCAATCACTAGCCGGGGAGGCTGCATGGTTAGCCATCTGCCTTGCCTCTGATTTGCTCAATCTATAGCTCTATGATCCATGCTTTGGATGGTTTAAAAGGGACCATTTTGCAGGAGATTTCTTTTATTGGTGCTATTCCAATTTGGAATTAACATAAATCTCCTGAATTTTATTTTATGATATTTCAGCAAGCTACAAATCTAAGGAGGAGGGATGATTTGTCAAAAAATAAATAAATCTAGCAAGTAATTGTCTTTTTTTTTTTTTTATTCTTTACATTGAAATATTAATAACCTTAATTAAATAATATTTTTATTCGGTATCGATTTAAGTTTAAAATTTAAATAACCTCTTAATTAATTAATAATTTTTCATGATTTTAAGAGTATTAATTTATAGAGCTTTGCTGTATATGTAAATGAATAAGATGAAATGGTATTGAGTATTGATTTGGGAAAGAGATTTAAAATCTAAATATTAGGATGAGTTGTTAACTATTCTTCATAGAAAAAAATAAGGATTGGTTTTGATTTGAAGTTCCATTGATATTTTTTTTATTAAATGTATGAAAATCTTATTAATTGGAATCAATTATTAGGTTATATTTATTAGATTAATAAGTTATATTTCTAAGTTTGATATCATAACATAAAATCACAATTATAATTGTCAAATCCCATCCAAGAATTAATTTTAAAAAATAACTATGTGAAAGCAGCAAGAATCTTATACCTGTTTTTGCTACATATTTATAAAGCCTAAGAGATATACACTTTTTTTTGGACTAAACTTACGAAACAAAGTTAAATTAACATGTAAAAACTAATTCATAAAAACTGCATTTTAAACTTAATTTTTTAGTGGGTCCCACAGTATAAAACACAGTTTTAATAGTTATCAAACACTTTGCTGTGTTTTTTGCACCGCAAATATAAAAACAGGTGCAAAACAAACACAATCCGAGATTAAAATATAAAAAGCAAGAAACCAGGTTATAAGGTCAAATGCTACCATGTTTGTGAAGGATCAACAATATTAATATTTGACTGTCACAAAAAGGAACATATGGATCATGCTTCCATGTTTACTTATCCTTAGTATCATAATATATATATATATATATTGAAAAATCCACCAAGTTTATTTAGAACAAAACTAACCCTCATAAGTAAACATGAAATTACCATATTTTCTTTTTAAATTACTATAACAGACAATTAGAGAAAAACAAGTAAACTGTCATTATTCAGTATAATTTCAGTTAATAAATCACCTAAATTTCAATTATTACAAACATTAATACTTTAATTATCGTAATTGTTAGTTATAATCATATATAAAAAAAAACATAAAATCATGCTAAAATTTACTTTAAATTTGTTTAAAATTATGTTAAGACTTGGAATCACGACTTAATTTCTCATTATCTCAAAAACTAGAACTAATTTTCACTCAACATACTCAATTCTCAAGTCTAAAAACTCAATCTTGATTTAAAATTATAATATTTAATGATAGTTTTTTTAGTAATTAATAAATTGTATTGATCTAGTTATATATTGTGATTAAATTAATTTATTATATTTAATTTTTTCCCTAACAATAATAATTTATTTGAAGCTTAATTTTCTTCATGTCACGAATAAATTAATAGCATGGACTAAAGAACTTCAAAACTTTTTCCCCACGAAGAAAAGAACCTTCAAATAATAATTTACTCTCCAAAGCCAGTGAAGCTGTGAGCTAGCCGCTATTCACTGTTGAGGCATCAAGTCTGACCATTTCTCCTTTGACTCGCTGCGTGCATGAAATAGGATAATATAATATATTATAATTTAGTCCTTGTACTTAGAAACTATATATTTAATCTCCATATTTTTATATTTGTTTATAATTGAGTCCTCTATCAATTTAGTGCTCCTTTTTTCCTTTTGCATCTTGAAAAACAGAGCAAATAAAAAAGAATAAAGTAAAATGAGAAGACTTGTCCACAAAAGGAGGGATTTTTGGGAGGAAAAAAAACTAAATTAAAGACTATCAATATTAATTAGTCAAGAGACTATCTAATTATTTTAGGATTTAACAAAAGGAGGGATTTAAGGCCAATTAATTATTTTTGAGAAACTAAGCTTTAATTAACTGACTTAAAATTAGCTAATTTCTCCTATAAAATAGAAAATTTTACATATTTGTTTTTACGTTTTAAAATTATTTAAAAAAAAAAATAATTTTTTTTATTTTTTTCAAATTAATATATTTTTTTAATGTTGTCGGTTCATTTTGATATATTAATGTCAAAAATAATTTTTAAAAAATAAAAAATAATATTTTATATTTTTTAAATAAAATACACTTTAAAAAACACATCTACAAATATATTCTCAAACACCTGTAAAGACAAGCAGCACCAAGACATGGAGGTTCCATGGTGCGGTGGTGGCAAGCACCTGGGTTCGTCTCCCGGTTGACTTGATTGACATATTTGGAACCCTTTTTTCCTCCGTTCGCCAACCACCCATACACCAATTACAGCATGGAACAGGTAGCCAGCCAGGGAATGGAGAGGCGACAACAATGGCCATGCACAGTGACCTCTCATATGGGAAGGTGCAGTACTGTCTTACCATGCATGGCAGTTTTGTTGACTTTTCAAGCAGTATTGTTCCTCGGGATAAAGTTCTGACTCGTTGAGAGGGGGAGACCTGGTCATGTTTACTGTGATAACACAGTAAGATTTATCAAACAAAAAAAATATCAATCTGTGATTATACCTAAGACGCAAATTGCACGCTCAATCTTAGCTAGCACCGACCCCTTTCGTCATCATAGAAATTGACCCTTCGACGGGCATATGATATATATATTTTGTCGCAGAACAACCTTATTTCAGTGGTTCAAAACGATATAAACGAAGATTTATTTTGCAGGCATTTATGTGGTGGTGGTGGTGGTGGTGGTGGTGGTGGTGGTGGTGGTGGTGGTGGTGGTGGTGGTGGTGGTGGTGGTGGTGGTGGTGGAAATTATTAGATGTTTTTATAAATATATTATTTTTCGTAAAAATATTTTTCAACAAATAAATTAAAGTTAAAAATTAATTATAAAAAAAACATTTTTGAATAATATATTACAAAAGCACTCTTGGTTGGAAATCTTGGATGCGAGTCTCATCATCGATTTCTCAAAAAGCAACATATTTATGTTATTGAACCTACCCTATTTGTAAAAATACTTTAAACTTCACGACATAAGTGCATTGCATTTCTCCATATCTATATGAATATAAATAATATAATGTTTTACATTTTTTTTTTATCACATGAAAAAATCATGCATATAAACATTAAAAAATCGATTACTAAAAAGAATAGGCTTTCAAAATGTTTAATTTAGACCAAAAAATCCAATCCAACCAATTTTTTAAATCTTTTTAACCGCAATTATTCAATAAATTCAGAAAATCATGTAATTAATTTTAAGTAATTTTTACAATATTCCAGATAATATGAATAATTTGTTCAATTTCTATATGATTAAGATCCTTTTTGACATTGCGGTTCAATCATATTGTTGAAAACTTTTTATTTTTTTAATTTTAAATTATTTTTTGTGTTTTTTTATTATTTTGATATGTTGGTATTAAAAATAAATTTTATAAAATAAAAAATATATTATTTTAATGTATTTTTCAAGAAAAATATATTTTGAAAAACAACACACTTTCTAAATAAGTTCTAAATATGGGATCCACAAGCACACTCCTCTCTATCTATCTATCTCTCTTAGTTAAAAACAACATCCTGAGAGTGTGTTTGTCTACACGGCAGTGGCTGTGTTTTGAAGAAATCACAAATTAATTGTGTTTGGTTAAAGTTTAAACCGGTTTTTTTTAAACATGAGACTCACAAAAAAAAGAGCAATGAAACACAGTTTTAAGAGAAGTAAGATTTAGCTGCATCGCCTGTTTATTTTTGTTAAGTGAACAGTGCATAATGAATTAATTCACTCGGCCCATTTCATGTGGAAGTGAATAGTGTACAGAGTGAATTAATTCACTATGCACACAAGTGAACATGTGAACAATAAAATGAATTTTTGCAATCGTTCACGCACAAAAAGAAAGCATGTTGATATAAAACACAATTAATCTTTATTTATTTGCACTTGCTCACATGAACGATGTGTAGTGAATTTATTCATTTGCACGTTAATGTGAAGATAAAAATCTAATTTTTTTAATTGTGTTTTATTAAAAAAATTAGTGTTTAACATTATTCAATGACACTATATAAATTAGAAGGAGATTGCATGATAGTGTATCATTTGCGGAATTTGATTGCAATCCTAATTTTGTTCCCCGATGATATTTTACCCGATGTTGTTGTGCACTTAAAAAATCAAGGAAATCGTAGTTCCTGCCGGATGTATTTCATATGTGATGAAATTGTAGATAGTTTAATGGAACAATAAAAAATATTTTATATAAAATATTGTTTATTTCATGATGTAATAGCAGTAGTTATATATATATATATATATATATATATATATATATATATAACCTCAATTTGAAAAACATTCTTAACCAAACACATTAAATTATTTTTTGTTCAACCTCAATTTCAACCACAGTTTTAACCAAATATATATAAATATCAAACCAACCTCAACCAAAACTATATTTTATAAAACAACTTTTTTTAAAACATAACCATAAAACTTATCATAATACCAAACAGTTCAACATATTCTAGCTAATCGGAATAATTTGCTCAATTCCTAGGTGACAAAAATCAGGCCAATCACACATTTGAAGATTTTTGAAATTTGTTTTTTATGTTTTTAAATTATTTTACCATGATAATGTTAAAAATAAAATTTTAAAAATAAATAAAAGATAATATTTTAATGTATTTTTTAAAAAAATAATATTGAACATATATATGATATCAAGAGAAACGTCTCTCTCTCTTATGAAAAATGACAACCTAAGTCCAAGGCCCATGCATACCTATATGAGCCACGCAGAAGCCTAATTGGAGATTGCGAAGCATAGATGGGCCAAGAATCGTCACCTCTTCTGGATGTCCAAACTATGGTCTATGAACAAGTTGTCTTCATATTTTTTGACATACAAGAGGAGATCGTTCTCTTGTTGATGACGAAGATCACAAAATGAACCTGCCATGTGAGCTTCCATACAAAAATTAACTGAAGAATTGAGGAACATTGCTTTTATTTTTTTGGTTCCATGTTTACAAGCTACAAAGTCACTGCTTGCTTCCAAGCTATCCAGCTACAGACCATTAGGCCATCATGATTTTACCTTGTCTTGTATAATACAATTAAGGAAGGAAGGCTAAACATGATTACTAGCTGCATCAAAACTTGAACATGAGCCCAGAATTCCTATTTGTTATATGAAGTATGACACTTTGCCGCCTTCTCAACTTGATTCCTACTTTCTATACGAAGTATGAAGTACGCCTTCTCAGCTTAGATTCTACATTTGCTGGCAAGAGAACTTATCCTCCCCAGAGAACACAACCCTCAATCTCTATTGAGCTATATCTTCCCACTGTAACTTGTAACACTTCGGATCTAATTCAGCCTGTCAATCATAAAAACATAACAATAATCATCAAAAGTTTCAATCACTGGATATGTGTTCAGAGGAAGACACAATTATCGACACATTATTTGTGTTATTCACCAAAAAGGGAAAAATCTATATATTCATTGAACTAAATCCATCTAATTTTAAAAACTGCTATTGATGGGAAACAAATGAATATCAGAGCTTTATAGCTTTGGGAACCAAAAATCTAAAAAGTAAATTGTGGTCTGACTACTATTTCTTTTGATGCTTCAGAAGAAAGCATGGATGTGCACAAATATTGACAGAATGCACACATACTACAGAATGCACACATATGTACCAACGGTCATACTATAATAATACCATCAAGGTACATATCCTTAATTTTGTGGCCATGGCAGATAATATCTTTATATTAAGCTAATCAGATAGTTTTAGGAAATATTGCACCAGCTCATCATAAATTAAGGACGCACCTGAAACTCTTTATCTCTCCACTCAAACACACAACCACGTGCTTCCAAATGTTCAAAAAGAGGCAGTGGAAGCAATGATTTAAAAGACAAATGGAGCTTCACTTTTGTTAAGCCTCCACATGCCAACAAGGCAGCTGCCAATCCACTTGGAGTCAAGCCCTTCAAGTGCAGGACCGTCATGCTCTGCAGGCAGCTGATGCTGGCAAGGGCCAAGAGCCCCACATCAGTAACTGAGCTATATGATAAAGTAATCTGCAAAAAGACCATACCACAACCACCAATATCAGTACTGTTCTCAAGTTGTTGTTTTGCCAAACAAGGGAGATAATATAGGCCAGACTGCCAAAGGGAGAATACCTGTCTGAGGTTCTGAGAGAAGTGTGCAAGTGGAAGCATTGCAGCATCACCAATGTTGTGACACTTCTTTATGTCTAGCTTAATGAGCTGCTTGCACCCCACAGCAATGGCTGCAAGACCTAGAGATGTGATAAGAGGGCAACCTCGACTTTCGAATGTGTTTAACCTTGAGCATTTTGAAAGTGATAGTAAGGAACTATCAGTAATGTCAATACAATATGACATATTGATCATCTCAAGCCCAGGGCAACCTCGAGAAATTGCCAGAATGCCCAAATCTGTTATTCCAGCAGACCTGAATAAAGCAACTCCAATCAGTTCATCATAAATTACTGATTATTGTTATTTCAATTACCTAAATTCCATTGACTAGAACCAAATCAGAGGTTGCAACTAAATACCTGTACAAATCAAGCTCAGTAAGTTTTGAGCACTTCATGCCAACATGTGAAAGCCCCTCGTCACTTATGTTTAGGCAAATTCCTAATTTTAAGCTGGAGAGTTTTGAACATCTAGAAATGGACTTCAGACCTGCAAATAAAATGAGCATAAGTATGCTAGTCTATACAAGCATTTCTTCATTGCAAAGTGAAGGTGAAAGGAGAAACCTTCATCATCAATCTCATTATCTGTTAAATCAAGCTCTTCAAGAAACTGACATCGCTGTCCAATCAAGACAAATGCTTCACTAGGAACTAAGGTACATGACTCCATTCTCAGGGAAGTGAGATTGGTGCATGAATTTGTGATGTAGGCGATAGAAACATCAGTTATCTTCCGACAGCATGTTATATCTAGCTTCTTCAAGTCTTTGTGCTTTGTTACAAGAGAAGAGAGACCTTCATCTGTCACTCCTAAACATTTACTCAGGCTCAGCTCACTTAGTGTTATGCACCAATTGCCAATGGCTGTCAGTCCAGCAGAGGTAACCGCACAACCATCTAGCTTGACAGATTGCAACATGGAAAGCCTTTTCAAACTATTAGCCAGAGCTAGGGTGACCTGAATCAACGCCATCAAGAAATTGTAAGCACAAAGATCAGAGAAATAAAAAAAACTTCACATATTACAAAAAGAACAGAGTAAAAAAAAATTACAGGACAGCTATATGACAGGGTGAGTTGCTGTAGGCTTCCTGCGCCACTTATTAAGGAAGACAGGCCAACATGACTGATGTGCTGACAACTTGATATATCGAGTGCCTGCGAAAGGAAGAGTTAAGGTAATTTGTCAAATAGATTACTTCGGCATGCAACTGAAGTGAACTTTCATTCAGTTGAAAATAAAACTTGGTATGAGCCCTAGTGGTCAAATTCAATCGTAGTGTATATTTTACGGTTATATATATAACACATATTCTTAACTTAATTAAACAGAACATGCTTGATGACATTCCATGCCATAAAAATAGCCGCAAAAAAAATATGCAAGAAGAACTTGATTGAGTATCTTTCTCATCTGTCATAACCCAATCCTTACAAATATTTTGATTACAGAGGCTTGGCTGACATATTGTATTATATTAGGTACGATATATCAGAAGTCTGGTCATATTATAAGATTAATGCTTCGCTAATCAATATACCTTCATGGACTTGCAGCCATGTTTGAGAGCAGCAAGGCTATCATCATCTATACCAAAGCATCCTTCTAGAACTATATCTTCAAGATGTTGTAGTTTCAAAATGGACGGTAAGCATTTATTTGTAATCTGCACAGCAGGAAAACAATAACGTGAGTAGAATTTAATCGAAAACTCTCTATTAGATGAAATCGCAGACTTTGCAAACCTTCATGTCAGCTAATCTAATTCATTATAACCCACCGTTTCTTAAATGGAAACATAAACATGTAGGAATAAATTTCCAGAATTTATTCACATCATAATTATGATCAACATCTTAAAACACAACACAAAAGTGATAAAATAAATATGAAAGAAAAAGAGAAAAATCCTAACTTGAAGGGCAAACAAATTAACTTAAACTAAATTCAAGACTTGATACAGCTACAAAATAAATTCATTCCCATATAAAACAATTAGAAAAATGAAACAAAAACACAAAGAAACTTATTAACATTAAACCAAGAATAATTAACTTACTGGCAAGTAAGAAAGATCCAAACTTCTAATCTCCTTGCACTTAACAGCAATTAAACCAACACCTAAATCACCAACACCTATACACCACTTCAAGCTAATCAACCTCAACTTCTTGCAACCAACAGCAATGCATCCAATTCCCATATCAGTAATCAACTTACACCTCCCCAACCACAACCTCTCCAAATTCTTAGCTTCCGCCACCGCAGCCGCCGCAGCATCTCTCAACTCAGTGGCATTAGACAAGTCAATACTCGCCAAATTCTTACAATTCAAAGCCAAACTCATCAACCCATTATAAGAAAAGAACCTTGACCTTGAAAGATCAATAGAATTCAATGAATCTTTGCAGGTGTTTGATATTACATCCAAAGAATTGTCATTTATACGTGGACATAAAGAAAGATCAAGATGGTTTACATGCGGGTATCTGTTAAGGACTCTTGGAAGGAGTTCTTGTCTTAAAGGCTTAAGATTTTTGCGGTGTTTTGATTCTGTAATGTAAAATGACTTGCAAACTAAAGAAAAAGACTTTCTGTCTAAAGGGTTTGTGTCAATTAAGTCTAAGATTGTAAAAACTATCTCTTCAGACAAGAGATCAAACAGGTTGCTGTTGTTGGCGTTGGTTTCTAAGGTCTTTTGTCTCTTCATGGTTAGAGAGATTCAGAAGGTAAAGAAAAAAAGGGGGGGAGGGGTCTTCGGGTTTGGTTTGGTTGTGGGATTCTCAGAGGAGAGGGAGAAGAAGTAGTGGTGTTTTATACAAGTAAGGGAGGTTTTGGAGGCTGAGAAGTAACCGTTACAGAAGGATAAAAAAGAAATGGTGGTCTGCTTTAGGTAGTTGAAGAGGGAGTGTCGAATGAGGAAGATGGATATGTTCTGATTACGGTATTGCCCTTGGGGGGCTTTCTTAAAGAAGAACTTTATTCTGTTTGTTCTCATCTTAAAGGACCAATTTATCCTTATTCATTCTTTGAGCTTGATGAAGGTATTTTTTAAATATTTTAAGTTAGGGAATATATTAAAATAATTTTTTTAAATTTATTTTTAATATTAACACTTTAACACCATTAATAAAAAATAATAATAATTTTAATAAAAAAATTCAAATTTTAATAAAAAAATTTAATCACAACCTCAAACGATACCTTATAATGCTCAATCAAACTATTTTTTGCATTTTTTAACTCTCAAATTCTAAAATTTCTTTACTAAACTAATCATTATTATCTTAATTTTATTTTATTTAAAAATTGTTGGGATGGTCTTTGTTATGAAGAAAATGATAATTTTGCTTAAATTAAATTGTGAGTGTAGGGTAATTGAGATAGGAAAATACTAGATAATCACAATCAAATTCTATAATAATTACATAGATTTAAAGGAGTTAAAAAAAAAACTAAATAAACCATGTGATGTGAGCTTAATAAACTTGAACATGAAATAAAAGATGTGAGCTTAATAAACTTGAACATGAAATAAAAGATTTAAATCTTCATTTGAGAGTATTTGGTTTGTGAAAAGTTTTGAAAATCCTTAATAATTACATATTTTATATATCTTGTGTATTTTTATTTTTATTTTAAATCTCCTTAACCTGGTTTATATTTTTTTGACAAAATACTCTAGTAAAATATTTAACTTTTTAAAATTTAAAATAGTAACAAATTGATTTTTAATCAAGAACTTTTATGAGATAAATCAATATCATGTATAATGATATTAAAAAAGTCATTAAACTTGGTTTGACCTATGACTCGGTCCAAGACTAGTTCATGAATTACATATTCTAACATATTTTTTTGAATTTTAAAATAAAATTAATTTTTAATAAGGATAATCAAATTGTGGATCGACCAGGTTTGATTGAGTCAAGTTTTATTTGATTTAATTTAAAATCTAGTTTGAGTCGAGTGTTAAGTTAACAAGTTATTAAATTAACTTGTGAAACCGAATTAAGTTTAATAAAAATAAGATAATAAATTACTTAGATGCACAATCCTTCACATTTTTATAGAATTTTTTTTTCATCAAATCAATTTTTTATTTTACTTTTCATGTTTAAAACAAAGCTCAATGAGAGGAAAAAGAAAGGAGTTGGAGTATTTCTAAAGTAGGGGTATTTATGTATTTTAAAAAGAGAAAGGAAGGAACCGTACGGCGAAGGACGAGAAGGACGAGGAGTTGGAAGGGGAGAGTTGACGAGGGCATCTTTGTCAATAGAGATGTCGCTGTCTTATCGCTAAGGAAGACCATCTCATTCGGTGGAGAACTATGTGAGGAAGGACAGATTCAAGTGCAGCCTTGTACCTTCTTTATTTTTTCATCGTTTATTTATTCATACTAATATTATTTTAAGTGTTAAGTATTATTTAAGGTTGTTTAGTGGTTGTTTTAAAAGTTTTTTAAATTTAAAAATATATTAGAATAATATTTTTTATTTTTAAAAATTATTTTTAACATTAATATATTAAAATAATTTAAAATTATATAAAAAATTCAAAATTTAAAAATATTTTTTTAAAAAAATACACTATTAACTTGCAAATATCTAACTTTAAATTTTCAAATTCGAATAGTCTTATCATATATCATTTTATATTTTTTTTTCCATTTATTTGGTCTAATCTAAGGAAAAAATATTATATATATATATGTATATATATTTTCTTGGAGAGCATACTAAGTTGTAATTAATAATTTGAATTTCAGATAAGATAAAAAAAACATGAATTTAAGCTGTCTCTATTTTATTTTATTTCTTTGATGAATAAACTTTAATCCAATTTGTGGTTCGGGGCAAATATTGTTTGGTATTTAATATACTAAGCTTGGACTTGCACATCAATTTGTGGTTTATTTGAACATATTTATGGTTGTTTTATATTAACCATTTGATTTCTCAATTTTTTCAATATAAAAAAATATTTTAGCCCATTTTAATACTTTGATATGAATACGTCTTTTAAATAAAATATTTCAATTCTATAAGTTCATGGTGTCATAGAAATGCATCAATCATCCTATTTTGTTTTTATAAATTATTTATTAAAAAAAAAAAACAAAAGATACTTCTATGCAACAACAATATGAAAATAAAATCCCGTACTTATAGAATTGACTTGCATAGGACCTGCCTTAGATAAGAACGGTGTGTACCTTGAGGAAGATAGGCTCAAGAAAATGTTCAAGTATTTAGCTAGGAAGGCTATATCTCGTGGAGGGTCCTTGTGTGTATTCGCAACTTCCCAAATATATATATATATATATATATCTTTCATGCTCATATATTTCATTCCATTTGATGATTTATTCACCATGAAATTCGAAACGTTTTCTTGCTACATTAAAATCCTACCCATTTATCAAATTTTTTGTACGAATCCTTGATACATGCAAACTATGTTGTTTTAGATTAATTTTTAACTCACGCTATAATTTATATTTTCAAGAAATCACTTGTACTATAATTAATATAATTCCATACTAAAATTTATCTTCGTGTAAAAAACTCAATTATTTATTTTAATTTATCTAATTAATAAATTAATGTTTATAATTAAATAAGACTTATCATATATCATGATATAAAAAAAAGCATTAATAAAAAATCACGAGTAATGCTCTGACGTGTTATTGACACAGAATTACCGGGAATGTTTTATACTTTATATTAAAAAAAAACTAATTTAAAAAATTAAAAAGCAAAAGTAGAAGATGCTATTTTATACACTAACAAGAAGGCAAAGAGATTGCCGTACTTATAAAATGGACTTCTTCCATAGTTCCCACCTTACTCAGATACGAACTGCATGATAATAGCTAGCAAGGTAGGGTTGAGAGAAAATTCCAAATATCTCATCAGGGAGGTTTTGCCTCATGGAGGGTCCTATCTCCCATGAAATTGCCACAAATTTGTGCCATTTTTGCCTTCCAAAACTCTTGATCTTGCTATAGTGGGTCCAATTATTTTATAAAGACAAGGCATATGCCTTCACACCCTTGGACAATAAAGAAGACAAGGGTACTGAAATGTGTCCTTCAAAACGGAGTCGTGTACTAGCATGATTTGATTTCAACGCGTGATAGAGAAGAATGGTATCCAAAGACCAAAGAGAAAAGAAGACTTGAGACAGTAGCGAGGAAAGGGAAAGATTGAAACCCTAGCTTAGATCTATCATGTGCTCTTCAATCTATGAGATTTTATTCTGTTTTCTTTTTCCCTGTTTTTCTTTAGCTGGTGAAGGTGTTTTTCTTGCTCTTCATGTTATCATAATATAATAATATAAAACAATTCTTGAAAATTCATTTAATTACTTCAATTTTTAGATTTAAATTATTTTTTAACGTGATATCACAACTTTATTTACTCTAATACCGAGTATAAAATATTGTTAATTTATCTGTGCATGTGTAATATAAAATCATGTGCTTCTTTGGTCTCTCCATTAATTGTATTTGTCCTCATCCATAATTGAAAGAAGAAAAAACAAAGAAAAATTACTTTAAAAATAAAGATTTACATCTAATTAAAAGAATCGGCGAGAAATTAAAAGGTATATATATTTTTTTAACTGAAATCAAATTTTATGTTCTACTAGTATGAAATTGAACCCCCCCAAAAAAAAATCTTAAGTTTGATACAAGTTTTATTTTTTGAATTTTTAAAAAATAAAATAAAATATATGTCATTTTTTAAAGGGGCTACTTATTTGGTAATTGGGGAGTATATCGATTGTTTCTAATATATATATTATATATCTTGTTGCATACTTGTTATTAATAAAATAATTTTCTTGCCGTATACTTCACTTACAATATGATTAACCCACTTACATCAAGATTTTAGAATCAACCTCCTCAATATATTTATTTAAAATCATGTTAATCCAAATGTAAACCATAGTTTTATTATTATTAATTAACTATGTATGCTTTTATAAAAATATTTTATTGTTTATTCTAGATATTTATTTATTTTTTATATTATAATATCAAAACTATGAAAAAACATCTAAAAATATAAATTTAATATAATTTTTTTAAAATAATTTTAAAAAACAAACACATCATAGAAATTCACACAAGAAATCGATGAAATCGACAAGTGAAGTACTTTCTAGGCCCCAATTGTGTTCTAAATAAAATTATTAATTTGTGAATTAAATTCTGCAAATAGATGAAATTAGAAGAGTTGTTGAACCAAAGGTTAATTAAGGGAATGTGCTTACCAAAGGTAAAGTTGAACAGCTTTTGTACGTGGGTTCTATTCTATCTATCTATCTTAGAGCATATATTATTTTTTTTTTCTTGTAAGATTATTACATAGATTTGTACGAGGATTAAAGAATTAATGCAAGAGGGACTCTAAGTGCACGCGGTTCTTACGCGGGGAGTATTAATTATGTCATGTAGTACGTGTTTTGTACGGGAGCGGGGAGCATACCTGATGACCATTCTTTCCATTGTTTCTTCTTTCTATTACGATGCCGTTTTATACTGCATTCCAAGCAGTATTTACGTGGCATAAAAGAAATAAATATATAAAAAAAGAGAAAATTATATTCGATCCCATGAATCTCAGCTATTCAAAAAAACTTTCTTTCTTTTTTCAAGATTATCATTTTAATATATTTTTAAATAAAAAATACTTTAAAAAACAATTATTAACATATTTCTAAACCCACCACCGAATTAGATAATCGAGGCATGATGATTTCGGTGGCAAACCATGTGCCATTGGCCTTGAAAAACATTAGAACAGGAGAGTCAATGAAGGCTGCTCCAAATTCGATCTCCCATTTACATTTCTTTGTTCCTCGATGAATGATTCTTCCCTTTGACAATTATTTTACATTTGATTGCCAGAGGAATTCAACGAATTAATTCCCCCTTCCTCTTCGTCTTCTTCCTTTTTTTTTTGTTTAACAATTCTTCCACTTACAATACATGGTGCGGTATCGTTGCAAGCTATTTGCGTTGCTGCTCTCAATTCCTTCCACGACCTTGGTCTCTGTGATTTCTAGAAGTCAATAATCACGTAGCCTATGACCAATTCACTAGGAGGAAATTGTACGGATAGAAAGGGTCAATCTTTCCTGTCTTCCACCTCCAAACAATCATATTCACAGGCCTCCAAAGGTGTACGGCAATGGGAAACTACGAAGCTTTTTCTTATTAGCAACTCTCTGTGTTTCTTCAAGTTCAATTTGCATGAAGCTACCACTTATTCTTCTGTCTGTTGTTTTTTTTTAATTTAAATTAAAATGGACACATAGATTCACCCATCACACATCAATATCCAATATGAAGGCTCGTCTACTAGTTCTCGAGCCCGCGTGAATTATTGGCAAAAAAAAAAAAAAAAACATGGGAGTATTGTAAATTTTCTTCTTTTTTTCTTTTGTATGTAATGAAAAATCTAAAATGCAAATAGAAAACTTAACCGGTGTGCCAAATAAAATTAATTGATCATTATGAATGTTAGTAAATGCAAAATAAAGTTGGTGTGACTTGTTTAATCTACCAGGCCAAAAGACAAACCGATTATCTTGTTCAAATAACAATTTAGCTTTAATTTTTTATTTATTTATCATTGTTTTAACCTCTGCCTAACCCTATCAGACTTAAATGCGAGACAAAAATTATTCTGTAATTTATCTCTTTCTTTTCTCATTCCATAATTTCTTCCTGGTTGCTGTTTAACTGGGTTTTAATTAATCTCGGCTATGATGAACTTCAAAACAAAATCAAAGACCTATCAAAGAATTAGTGACCAAATAAAAAAAATTGTCTGAAGTCTAGGACTAGATTTAAATGGCACAAAAAAATGAGGGTAAAATAAACTATACGGCACATGCAACATACATACTAATAAGTTAGTGAACCACCATGTTGAGATGGTGCATGCGGTTTTATCCAAGCTTTGATGGTAGCTTTTTTTAGTGTCTTTGAAACTATCTCGTCAAGTGCACTACAATAGAGCAACGCTTGTCGACGACGAAGTTACAATGAGACTTCTTTGACAACCCATTCTTCTCTCATTTCTTTTCTTATCTCTTTCCTCTTTCACCCCCCCTAGGTTCGTGTGCATCAACTAATTAAATCAAGCTGTAAGATACGGGCCAGTAGCTGTAAGAAAACAGATGAACAAACATTTGTTTCCTAGTTAAGCATTAAGTTCAGTTAAAAACTAAATCTTAAAAAACACGACCCTTCACATAAGGCCAGTGTTGGTTTTTTCAGTGAAGGTTCAAGTTAGAACTGTTTAAGCACGGGTATGGTACAACCTGCATCCTTGGAATTTTGCATCAAGCTGAAGCAACCTTCCCTAGAATCCCTAGATGTATATTGAGGTGACAAGGAGGTTTATTGGCAGACACGCCTCTAAAACCATCCCAGGTAATTCAGTAAATGGAAAGGCCAAGCAAATGGATCTTCATTTATTTATTTCTTTATAGTTAAAAACAGGCTCAGCCCCATACAAGATAGTTTAATAAACCTGTCGGCATCATTGCCGGCTTTCCATTTGGTGCAGGTGACATTTAAGTCAGCTTGACCTAACCAGGAAGAATCAGGCTAGTGCCCCTCCACTGCGGGTCAATCACTTTTGATGCCTCTCCAATTAAAGTTGGATAAGCTTGAATCACTTATTACACAATCAAGCACTGAGGCAACGCACCAAAGTAACCATCATGGTTTCTAACTTTCTATAGCTCATGACCTAACATTCGTTTGATGTCCAGAGCAAGAAGTCAAAATGCTTTCCAGAAATCATTATCAAAGTTTAATGGAATCAAGAAAATACGTAGATATTCCCTAGGAATATCCTCTATGAAAAGAATTTGGCTGAGAGAATGATTACTTTCCGTTTTTCTAACAGGAGTACATGACAGGATATGATGTTTTCCTAAAGTTCAAGTTGAAAATTGCTTTACAAATACAAGAAAAGTGCTGATGTTCTTTTCAAAGAATAAGTTACATCATGTTGTAGTAATTCTTAAGGATTGGGATTGTACATGACCTAACTTTGGTTTACATAACACAACCAGAGGCAGACTATTAGCCAAGGTAGCTGTCTTCCTTGTTTTCTTCTCTCTGAAATTGCCTGGAAAATACGGAACCAGCAATTAAGACCGAATAGTGTTACATCTAGGATGTATCAGCTACTCTCTTATATCAGCCAATCACAGTGCCACATAGAGCTTGATTGGAATGCCTCATTTATTGATAGTCTAATAGCAGAAAGATGTTAGTAACAAAATTGCCCTGCTGTTCTCGGCAACATAAAAAGTACCCCGGTTCCCCGAGTTAAAGCATTTGAGTGGCCATAAAGTGAGAGTGAGAATTGAAATCTATGAGGCCTAATCTTCTGTTGATCTTTAGCAGCTTAGTGGCAGAGCAGCAGGCTGGTAATTGACTGGCTGTAGGTATAAATCATTAAACCATACCTAGGAAGATCTGATTACCTAGTAAAGATCTGATTACCCAATCTAGCAACACGAACGATTTCTCAAAGTGAAAGAGGTGTTTCCGAACTCGATAAAGATGTATGCTATAGAGCAATGCAGAAAATGTTACTGCCGAAAAGGACAACAGAATCAACTCCCAGAAATCCTGAATGACAATGCAAGTGGTAAACTGTGAGTAAAGCTGTAAAGCATGGAAACCTGGAAGGAAAATGTAATTCTTGTTCAAATGTCTGGTGAAACAGAAAAAGTTTGCACGAAACAGATAATTGCAAAAGGATAAGTTTATGAGAGTGTGTGACTAGTTACATGTATATTATGAGTCTGTGTTATTAATTACATGTACAAGTACCTATCCTATAGAAAGCGCCGAGTTATGTTAAAGTGTTGGCACAGAGACATGGTCCAAGGATGATTTTACCTGAGGGTTGGAGATGATCATGCCCATGATATAACCCAACATGTCCATAGTAGATTGGAGAGAGTTTTGAACACCTCCAACAACACAGCGATCAGATTCAGGAACTTGATCCTGTGCCACCAGAATAAGGTTAATAGAACGATTATTTTTCATGAAATTAGTTACTTGAGCAAGGCACAAAAAAAGAGTTGAAACAGAAAAGGTGAAAAACATTGAAACAGAACTAAGCATTATTTTAGCATGATGGTTTTTCTGACCTGCATTTGTTGAATTACAGACAAGTCAAACATCCATAAACCCAGCCGAGATGTTGCTACTCCAGCCATCAGCATGTATGCCGATAAAAGATGATTTTGGACCAATATTGAAGCAACACATACAAGAAGGCAGGTCCACTGCTTGAAATGCACATAATGGGGATATTTTTAAAGGTCGAAATCGGGATGGATTCCGCCAAGAAATGTGTTAATGGAGAAAATGACAGCAAAGTATCACCTGAGACCAGATTGCCCACAATCCTGGTCTGAGAGTTGAGACATGAGATTGTAAAATTGGGTACAAAACTGTTGCAGCCATTCCAATTATTGCGCTTATTCCACGAGCTATTCCAATCACAAATGCAGGTATACCTTTCCATTCCAAAGTAGCTGTCATCAAGGTGCCAAAGCTGGAACAGTATAACCAGTAAGAACTTTTAGCAGTTAGGAACCAAAGCCAGATCCATAATGAGATACAGTAGAAAAATAGGAAGAAAAAAAAAAATCTGGTCAGCATCTTATGCCATGCAATATACTGAGATCACCATCCTAGTCAATCCATATGCCTCGGGAAGGTCTGTAAATAAATACAAGAAAGCCAAAGAGACATGCTTTGAGCCTGTTATTCATGTTTTGAAAATTACACTTTATATTGTAAATCAGACTAAAATTTCAAACTATATAAAATGATAAGAAAAAAACCCCAAATCAAAAAGCGTTTGATGAGAAAATGTCTGGTTTCAAGTGATAAGCAAAAGATATGATACAAGATCCACTTTCGATATCCATTTTTTATTTTCTCATGACATTGTTCTTCTGTTCAAAAACCAAAATCATGACAGAACCTATTATTATGCATCCAAAACCCATTAAAAGAAATGCCTCCTTTCCCCAATTCTCATCCTCATGATGTTTTGAAACTTTAAAAACGAACCCAACGGTTTTAAATTTCTCAACCTGATCTACTATTTCAGTTTCTTTGTTCTCTCTGGAGAGTGGAATCCTCCTTCGTTTCCCTGCAAAAATTACTACAGCATCAACATTAATTAGCTCCAGATATCTTTGATTATTTCATCTCCAAACTTCTATAATCCAAAACACCACTTTTCATCCCTCAGAAATCATAACCAGTTTTGGTGCTAGAACTACTACTGCTTCCAATAGTAGCCAAAATGACATTGCAACTGCAATCCTTGCTGTTTTGTAGCCCTAAACTGCAAGCAAAACAAAGACTTGTACTTCCTTGAGTTTTGAATGGCTGGTGATGATCAGGCTGGGTTTAGGAAGGCTAATTATGAGTTCAAGACTGAAGTCTGGACACCTTTCTTGAACTGGGGTTTTCTCTTCTTTGCATATTGTTGTTGAAGCTTCTTTTGCTGGTTCATTGTTCATCAAAGTTTTCTGGGTTTTTACTATGATAACAAAGTTATAATATTCAATCTACGAGGGCTTTTTAATTATGAAATTGAAAATAATAACAAAGTCAATTTTTAAAATACAGAGACATAATTTTTTTTATCAAACTTGAGGAGACTCAATGTAATTATTATTATTATTATTTTCATCATAGAGGACTAGTGAATTGCCAAGAAATAAAGGAAAGAAGACCATCCAAACAAATTATGGAAGTAAGTTGAGATGCTGTTCAGTTATGAATCATAAACAAAACCACAAGCAGACCATCACCTGAGGACTGTGAAATATAACAAAGCCAGAGCTACTCCAGGGAGCACAACATCTTGCTGAGAATACACACTCCAAGCACCAACAAAAGGGGTTTTTGAAAACCAATCAGTTAATCTCCTTCTCCATCCAATTTCCACTGAAACTGAAATTTCATCGCTTTGAGAAATCAAGCCTACTCTTTCTGCAGAAGTAGATGCCATCTCTACCGTATCACTTGGTGAAAGTCGCGAAATCCTCCTTTGGCTGCTTTCAGCTAAAGCTGGAATGCCAGTATATACAGATGTGAAAAGCCAATATTCCAGCCACACTGCGACAGTATTCCAGATTGCTAAAGTCATAGCAGAGGCTTTAACTGATATAAAGCTCATTATGAAGCCACTGATAACAGGAGCAAGAAGCTTGCAGGTTAAATCAATTCGTCTAATAGTTGAGTTGATCTTTGTTAGTACATCAGGCGTATGGCCTTCTGATATCAACACCACCCTGCATTTTGAAAAGAAGTATCATCAAATTAGAAAATGTAAACTCACAAGACTAATTTTGATCACAACTTCAATAGACTAACGGGCAGTCCATTCGCTAATATTACTCTCTCTTCATAGTATAAATGCAATTCTCCAAATTACCATTCTCTTTCTATTAAGATGGTACCGGCAAGAGTGGAAAGCACACCAATAGCTCCAGAGATGTTGGTTAATATCACAAGCAAAATGAATACTGTGAAATTAGTCGACTTCAATGCCGGAGAGAACAGTAATGTGATTACCGTGCATCCAGCTATTATAAAGGAAAAATTCTGGGTCACCAACCAAATTCGGAGAACCTGCCAATAAATGTTCCCTGAGAGAATATACATGTATGAAAAGGCAACAACATCAGGCACTTTGTAATGTTTATTTGTTATATTTTCTTGTTTTGTCATACAGAAGAACACAGCATGAGTTGATTGAGGGCATTTCAGATGATGATTACTTGAAAGGCATCCCCGATTTTACCATTAGAGGAGACAGGAACTGATGTTGAAAGCAATTAAATTCGATAAAAAGAACATGGTTCATTCAACCTGTCCGAGGGTAGAGATGAAGCAATCATGATTCGAATCCTAGTACTATTGTATGAGGTTAAGACTACCAGAAACTTTGAGTAAATTCGCAATTTCAGAACCGGATATCTAGAAATGTGAACATTTTATAAGGCACAATTTGTCTTTTCTCCATTAGGATGGGCATTATTAACAAGGCATGACCAAACCTTAAAATATGTCGACCTCTGCACCCATTGTCCGATGATGGGACCAAACAATGCAGTAGAAGCACATTCAATGGCACCATAAATAGCGGGAAGGATTAAAGAATCCGGCCAAAGAGTGATCATGTATAAACCAACAGAGAATTCCCACATTCTGCAGATAACAAACAAGCAATTCAAATGAAAAGAAACCCTCATTCATTTCTCACAGTTATACATGCCAAGTCGCAAGTGTCAATCAATTAATTCTCTAATCATCCAGTCCATGCGAAAGGTGGCAGATCACTGAATTAGCTCACCAATTTGGTCTTCAAGGGAAAAAAACAGACAAACAAATGAAAGAATCTTAATTCTGTCATCCTTTTCCCTCATCAAGAAAATCTTAGTTGAGAAAATACAAGGGAAAAGTCACAATTTTACACACAACCACAGACCAATACACACAATAGAGAGCTATAGCGAGCAACTACAGGATAAAAGATAAATATTCCGAGGGAATTGCGATGTAACCTGGCATCCCATCTTGCTAAAAAGTGGCCAATATACAAAATTCTGATGAGGGATGTAGGCAAAGAAGCGTCTTGGGAAGAAGAAGATTCTTGTTGTTGCTGTTGATCAAGACGTGGCTCTCTCACCATCGTCTTCTTTTATTTCAGTTTCTTTATTTTTTTTCCACTAAATCCACCCGCCTTCAAACCTCCTAAGTCCTAGGGCTACCTTTGAATCTTTTAGCCCTGATTATCATGCTAACTGCTAACTAACTGTGTTAATTGCAAAGGCGTGGACAGTGCGATGCTTTGCTGGCCATGCATGAAGATGATTTTTAGATCGTTGCAAACACTGTTATTAAACATGGCCCGGCCCGATGGATCGATCCAGGACTAGATAGTTGGACCGGTCTGAGTAAGATAAAAAATCAGCCAGTATAACAAATCAGTAAAACCTAGTCAACCCATGACCCAGGCAAACCCAGACGAGACCCGATGCTTTTTTTTTTTCAAATGTAGTTTTTCTCCTGTACTCCTTTTTTTATATTTTTTTGTTTGGTTGTTAACACTTTTAACGTTCACTATATAAATACTAGAAAAATATTTTATTTTTTCAATATGAGATTTGAAACTTTCTAGTATATATACTCTATGTTCTCAAGAAAAAAATTATTTTTTTAATGTGGGATTTGAAATCCTTTCGTATATATATTCTATATTCACAAGAAAAAAATTAAGTTTTTTCAACGGGAAATAAAAAACGTTTTGGTTTAAAGATTTAACTTAAAAAGATAACATTATTTTTTTCAAAAGGAATTTAAAAGCTTTTAATATATATTTTTTCAATATGGAATATAAAACCCTTTAATATATATACTCTATGTTCACAAGAAAAAAATATGTTTTTTTTAATATAGGATAAAAAAAATTTTGATTTAAATACTTCAACTTAAAATGATAACATGGTATTTTTTCAATGTGAGATAAAAAAATTTAAAAATATTCTTTTAAACTTCATTATTTACAACATATATAACATATATTTACATGAATTGTTTCTTAATTTTTTCATATGAAATTTTAAACATTAAATATCTTTTTATTTTTTCAGGTTGAGCCATGAAACTCGGGACCCAGCCCCTTGACCGGGTCAACCCCCAAGTCGGGTTTGATAACTATGATACCATTAATTAATTAATGATGGTTACTAGACTGAAAGCGGAGACATGCCATAGAAGTATATAGAATTTGTTTTTCTTTTTTAAACCGGACTATTTTTGTAAAAAATTATTTTTTTATTTTTTTATTTTAAATTATTTTTTTGGTGTTTTTAAATCGTTTTAATGTGTTAATGTTTAAAATATTTTTTTTAAATATAATTTTGATGTATTTCTTAGCGAAAATCACTTTAAAAATTAATTACTATCACACTCCTAAACACTTCTTAAAAAAATACATGAGTTGATGGATTATTGAATTAATAGTTTTTATTTAAAAAATTAGTATTTAATTTTTTAGAGTTAATAATACTGGATTTAACCGATTAGTTTAATTAAAAATTCAATCATAGTCAGGCTTTAAATCCTGATTGTTCAGGATTAATCTATTCAACTAGCCCAAGTTTATTAACTATGTCTAAAAAATCACTTTAAAAAGAATGTTTGGTAACATGAATTTTAGATGCTCCTTGTAGATTGTTATCCTATGCTCAAGAAATAATATTAATATATTTTTAATGTCTTTGGTTTATTAATGTAATTATATAAAACTCAAATAAAATTATTTTCTTAAATTTAAAATTTAAAATATCTAAATTTGATATTTTACTTTTTTTTATATGATTAAAAGAATATAAATTAATTTTTTTCTCAAAAATAAAAAAAAAATCACAATTTTTTTTGAAAGAAAAGGATAATTACTGATAAAATTATAAGAACTCCGCATAATTGGCAATTGCTAAAATAAAAACTTAGTCTCGTTTGACATGCAAGCTATCCCGTGAATATTCTTCACAGATAAATAATAAAAAAGGATCGGTGAAGTCCTAAAATATATAGATTGAATTTTTTTTTATTTTATTAATCATTATTATAGATTTATGTTAGTAGGTCACCATGGTCGAACCACAATATTCTCTTTTGTCCTCCTATTATTTATTCATTTTCCACTGCTCAAAATTTAATAAATTGCCCTGCTGTTCCTGGCAACAAAAGGAGGATAATATCCCCACCCAGAAGACGAACGTATTTGATAAGTTATTATGGGGCCTAATCTCTGAGGAATCTCAGTAACTTGGAGTCAGAGCGGCAGGTTGTAGGGATGAATCCTACCTAGGAATATTTGGTTCCAGTAAATTTTGATGCGAAGGTGACATGATCTCCCATTTCACAAACATGAACAGCTTCTCAAAGTGAAAAAGGTGCTTTCTAACTCGATATAGATGTATGCTGTAAAGCAATGCAGCAACTGTTACTGCTGAAAAGGACAATATGATCAACTCCCAGAAATCCTGAACAACAATGCAGGTTAAGTTAATATACATCAAAGTATGAAATCAGGAAGGAAGATAAGAATTCTGATTCAAATATCCAGTGAAACAGGAAAGTTTAATGCTTGAAAGATGTATGATCCAAGGATGATTACCCGAGGGTTGGAGATGATTATGCCCATAACATAACCCAACAAGTCCATAAAAGACTGAACAGAATTCTGTACACCTCCCACAACCAGACGATCAGGCTCGGGAACTTGATCCTGTGCCGGCGAAAAAGAATAGAGTTTATTAGTATGCCTTCTTTAAGGCACGATAAACTTGATCGGCAGGCATAAAAAGAGGTGATTTAGGAAAACACTAATAGAATTCATTGTTCTTTTAGCATGATAGGTTTTCTCACCTGCATTTGTTGGATTACAGACAAGTCAAACATCCATAAGCCAAGCCTAGAGATAGCTACTCCAGCCATCAGCATGTATGCTGATAAAAGATGATTTTGGACCCATATTGAAGCAATGCACACTAGAAGGCAGGTCCACTGCTTGCAATGCACAGAATAAGGAGGAGGGACAGTGATTAGTAGACAGAATTACTTTCAGATGATCATAATTACTAAGAAATGTACCTGAGACCAGATTGACCAGAGTCCCGTTCTGAGAATTGAAATACGAGATTGCAAGAATGGGTACACAACCGTCGCGGCTATTCCAATCATAGCGCTTATTCCACGGGCTATTCCGATCACATATGCAGGTATACCTTCCCATTCCAAGGCAGCTGTCATCAAGGTGCCAAAGCTGGAAAAATGTGATCATTAGTAAGTTGTAACAGTAAGGAACTAAACCCAAATCATATGAGATGATGGAGCAAACAGAAAAAAACTGTCTCAGGTCAGTATCTCATGGCAGTAGTCGCAGTCTCTGATGCTGTTCAGTTATTAGTCATAAACACAAAATCATAAGCTGGGCATTACCTAAGCACTGTGAAATATAACAAGGCCAGAGCTACACCAGGGAGCAGAACATCTTGCTGTAAATACACAAGCCAAGCACCGACAAAAGGAACCTTTGAAAAGCTCTGAGTTAATCTCCTTCTCCATCCCAAATCCACCGAAACCGAATTTTCGCCTCCTGGAGAAATCAAGCCCTCTCTTTCTGGAGAAATAGACGTGATCTCTTCCATATCACTTCGTGAAAGTCGTGAAATCCTCCTTTGGCTACTTTCAGCTAAAGCTGGAATGCCATTATGTACAGATGTGAAAAGCCAATATTCTAGCCACACTGCTATAGTGTTCCAGATTGCTAAAGTCATAGCAGAGGCTTTAACTGATACAAAGCTCATGATGAAGCCACTAATAACAGGAGCAAGAAGCTTGCAGGTTAAATCAATTCGTCTAATAATCGAATTAATCCTCGTTAGAACACCAGGTGGATGGCCTTCTGATATCACCACCACCCTGCATTTTGAAAATAATTATCATCACATTAGAAAATGTAAAACTACTGCTCCACTGGAAATAATATTACTCTCTTCAAAGTACAAACGTGATCCTCTAATTACCATTCTCTTTCTATTAAGATGGTGCCGGCAAGAGTGGAAAGTACCCCAACAGCTCCAGAGAGGGTGGTTAATATCACAAGTAAGATGAATGCTGTGAAATTTGTCGACTTCAAGTCTGGATAGAACAGTAATGCAATTACTGTGCATCCAGCTATTATAAAGGAGAGATTCTGGGTCACCAACCAAATTCGGAGAACCTGCCAATAAATGTCCATTGAGCAAATGCACATGCTTGAAAGCCAGCCACATAAAAACATCCATCAAAGCTTATTCATCGTATTTTTGTTTCTCGAGATGAACACAACATAAATTCTTGTGGCATTTCAGAAGATGGTGAAAGGCATCTGTGATTATATTGTTTTAATTTTTTTATGTTTTTAAATTGTTTTAATATGCGGATGTTAAAAATAAATTTAAAAAAATAAAAAAAATTATTTTAATAAATTTTCAAATAAAAAAACACCACAATTTTAAATATTTTACAACTTCTCACTTCTAGTAATGTTCTGTGCATTTCTAACTGACAGTTGCAAAGCCCAACCGGAGGTCTTATTGGGCCAAAAGCTCAACTGAACAAGTGGGAAAAACAAGGAAAAGAAAGAGAAGGAGGAGGGAAAAAGTTCAGGAAGAAAGAGAAAGGGCACTGGTTGGGATCTGGTCCAACTAGCTGGGAAAAAAAAAAAAAAGCTTAATTGACCCAACAAGCCTATCTCTCTCGAGTGTAGTGTGGAAAAAAAGAGAAGAAAAACTCGTTAAAACCAAGGAGTGAAAAAAGAAAGAAAAGCAAAACACGACACAGGAGCTCCACCGAACCTTCGATAGATGCACACTCGAGACCAATAGATTCCCTTTGAGGAGATGAAGCTGAAGACACCAAGGAAAGCCATCATCAGAGATTGCACGATGCCGCCTCAAGACAACGGCTTCATCCATGCACTAACGCATGCATTACATACATTTTTCCTTTTTTTTTACAAGCTATTGATACGAATTATCAGTACATCGCCTACTTGAAAGCCTTGTCTCACAAATTAACATTATAATATCTATATGAACAAATTATTTTACAGGATATCTACGCGGTGAATGTAATTGTTCTCCATTACTCTATGTGACTCCACTTTTCACGAGGCAATTTCACATGATCTAAGATACATATACATAGATATCGAAGTTCACTAGGTGCATAACAATCCATAACCACACTAAACAATCACAACGTATATTTTCCTACTCTCTCTTTTCTATTATTATTATATGTTGTTTTTCCCTACATGTTTGCTAACTTGAGCGTTGAAGGTTCTCCATGGATCTAGAATAGTTGTTTTGTAGGAGATCGTGAGTCATTGGCCTAGCCTAACTTTATATATATATATCTTCAAAGGCTTATTGCACCAACAGTGAAAAAACCTAAATTTAATTTAAAGTTTTTACAACTGAGTCACAAATTATGATGAACTTCGAAGAAAATTTGCAGTTTTAGTACAAAATATCCAGAAACGTGATCATTTTGCAAAGGATCTTTTGAAATTTCTTCAATATGATATTGCAAACAAAAAAGAAAGGGAATTTATACGCTTTCTAAAATTTCATCTTTTCTTTTTTTCTTGTAGAATTTGACTTTTGTGATTTCAATAAAGCATAGCTTCAAAGTAGCAATTCTTGAGCAAACCTTAATGTATGTCAACTTCTCCACCCATTGTCCAATGATGGGACCCAAAAATGCAGTAGAAGCAGATTCAATTGCACCATAAATAGCAGGAAGGATTAAGGAGTCTGGCCAAAGAGTGATCATGTATAAACCCACAGAGAATTCCCACATTCTGCAGATACAAACAAACAATTCAAAAAATGAAACCCCGTTATATCCTGAAAATTGGAACGGTCCAGAGAGGCAAGATGAAGAGAAAGTTATATCTCAATCCTGCTAAAGGGACTGCAATTTCTTTTCTCACAGTTCTTTCCTAGGCACAAGTTTGACTCAGTTAATTGTCTAATCTATCATCCAGTCTATGGGCAAAATGGCCTCTAAACAAGTCACTAGAACAGATTATTGAATCTTCATGAAAAGAAAGAAGAAGGAGGAGGAGGAGGAGGAGGAGGAAATTAGATATATAATAGAAACATAATTAATTTGGTCATCTTTTGACTTCATGGACGAAATATTGCTTGAAGAAATACCACAACTTTCACTGATGAGCAACAACTCTTCAACCTCAAAACCAATCTCAGAATATATAAAAGATAAAAATAGAAAAATCTTCCAAATTTACACGCACAAAAAAAACCACCAACTAGAGAAAGAGATCTGCAATATAAACTGAGGGGGTAGAGAGAGAACCTGGCATCCCATCTTGCTAAGAAGTGGCCAATGTACAATTTTCTGATAAGAGATGTGGGCAAAGAAGAATCTTTGGAAGAAGATGGTTCTTGCTGTTGTTGATCAAGAAGTGACTCTCCCACCATCTTTTCTCTTTACGTTTACTTCAGCTTCTTCAAATCAAACCGCCTCCTAAGTTCTGAATCCCTTTAACCCTGACAGTGCTAAATAACCTAGTTGACCATCAAGGAGTGGATTAAGGTAATAAACTAATGATGGCTTGCATGATTCATGATATGATGCGACTAGTTCTAGACATTAAAAACTATTAGCCCAAATCTTACTCAATCTTAGTTGGAATTCGAAAGTATTGGTTTGGATGTCACAAATATGATAATATCAACGAGGGTGATGTGGTGAAAAATGGTTAGAGATGCAGTTCCAGGCTTCTAGACACTTGCACTAGGATATGGCTGACTTGCTGTTGAAAAATAATAAATTAGGTGACTGTCCTGTGGAGGACCATTCATTTGTAGAACCAACCAAAGGGGCCATCCTCTAAAGGATCAAATTATTATATTGACCCGTTCTACAATGAATCAATATTGTTTTTTTTATAAATATAAAAAAATATAGAAAATATTTTAAACTTTTGAGTCTGATGATCATATCAAACCGAAATCAATTGAATCTAACGATCATGTCAGACCCAACAGACCCGTGCCTGGATTTGAAAGCGTTGGCAGACCCGCATCTAGTTCTGGCAACCATATTAGACCGACGCCTTTTTTCTGGCAACCATACTAGACTCATGCGTCTTGGTCTGCCACCATACATGGCTGTCAACCCGTGCCCAGGTCTAACACCAAACATGGTTGTTATATCCAAAGATCTTAGGTCTTGCGTGGTACCTAGACTCAAGTAGCTTGGGTCTGGTACGTGCTTGCCATACCCAAGGTGCTTGGGTCTGACAGCCCTTGCCAGACCCAAACAAACAACAAATAAACAGATAATAATTATCCATTTTAGTTGTCAGAAGATAGAAAAGAAAGAAAAAAATACAAACAATCGATCACTGAAGGCAATCCAACTATGATATACCTATACACATCGCACCATGTGGAAGAGGACACGTCCGCGCATTTATCTAGATGATGAATGACCAGATTTGACCACCAAAAAAGTCTCACACGTCTTTTAATGATAAGGGTACTGCCCGCTCGCTGAGATGTATAGAATACATCTCAACAGCTTTTTAAATAAAAAATAAAAAAAAAACACAATGTGAGTGTTTATTTTTATATTTAGAGCCACAGTGAACCCCCACCCCACCCCCCCGATAATATGACAATCATAGCGTAGAAACATGCCCTTTTGAGGCAGACTTTTTTTCTTT
The DNA here is from genome assembly GCA_015852605.2 of Populus deltoides. Taxonomy (NCBI): domain Eukaryota; kingdom Viridiplantae; phylum Streptophyta; class Magnoliopsida; order Malpighiales; family Salicaceae; genus Populus; species Populus deltoides. Next base: position 1,407,248 of record CM027585.2, on the reverse strand, counting down.
TTTTATTATGATTATCAAGGTAGCTAATCTAATCTTAGATCTGAAGGGAGCTCATCGTAGATCTGATTAAAAATTGTAGTTTCGTGTAGCAGGTGCCAATACAACAAAATAAGTAGGCGGTTGATATCAGTATAAAAAAGAAAGGGTCTTTTGTCACTCTTTATTCTTGGGAAAATATAAGGGGTTGTTAGTATTTTATTATAATTTATCATATGGTGCTAGAATTAATAATAATAATAATAATAATAATAATAATAATAATAATAATAATAATAATAATAATAATAATAATAATAAAGAGTTGATTGGTCTTCGACTTTGAAAAACTAACTCTTTTAAATATTAAGCTGTGTGTCTTGCAGTTTGGTCACAACCCTACTGACAGATCCTTTTCTAAATAGTTATAAAACCAGATAGTGGGCAAGCGATTCATCGCTGTTCCGGCTAAGCTTTTCTTCAATGTAAAAACATATATTATAATTTGAGATTTTTACTTATACTATAATTTGAGATAACTTAGGTTAAATTAACTTAAATATAACTGGGGAATGAAACTAAAAGAACCTGTATGAAAAAAAAAAATGAAAAAAATTATAAAGTTCAAAGCCTAACAATCTAATATCAAAAGTGAAAGGAAAAAAAAATTCAAAAAATATAACGCTGAAGAAAAAAACTTGAGCCAACTCAGGGTAACTTGACGATCTCACAACCCGCTCTCGGAATAACAAAATAGAAAGAATAGTGAAAAAATGACAAAGCTCAAGAGAAAATAATTCAATGCAAAATGATAAAATTGAAACAAAAAAAAGTCATAAAAAATCAAGGAAAAAAAATTTGAGTTAACCCGGGTTAACTTGACTAACCCACCACCCATGATATGAGACCGGGATAAAAAAAAATATACTTTTAAAAGAAAAACCTAACAAAAAAGACCCTAGTGAAATAAAAAAACAATGCGAAAGAAAATGCAAGTTGACTCAGGTTAGTTTGACCAACCCGCTCTTGAAATAACAAAACAGAAAGAGAAGCGAAAAAATAATAAAAAAATAAAGTCATAAAAAAACTGAAGAAAAAACCAAGTCAACCCGGGTTAATTCAACTAACCCGCCACTCACGACATGAAATCGAGATAAAAAAATAGACTTCCAAAAAAAAACCTAGAAAAAAAGATTGAAGTTAAATAAGAAAAACATTGAGTTAGAAAATGTAAGTTAACTTGGGTTAACTTAACTAACTCGTACTCGAGATAACCTAACATCAAAAATAAAATAAAATAAAATAAGTGAAAAAATCACATAGCTTAAAGGCCAATAATTTAATGCCAAAGTATGAAATCGCAAAACCAATAAATTTCATAAAAAAAACTAAGAAAAACAAATATGAAGCAATCATGGTTAACTTAACTAACCTATTAACCTGGGATATGAGACTCAGATAAATCAACAAAAAAAAAGTGTAACAAACAATGAAGATAAGAACTTAATAACCAAATATCAAATAATGAATTTGAAGGGAAAAAATCAATAAAGAATTGACATGTTAAAAGGTAATCACAAAAAGATAACAAAATAATTTAAAACCCAAATAATACAGACTAAATATGATATAAAAATAAAGCACAGCAAATACTTAGCTCTTTTAGTTGTTTTGTAACTAAATTTGTACCCATGTCACGGAACATAGACCTTTTTTTCATTAAAAATAATATTTAGATAGTGAAAATACATTTAAAAAAAGAAAAAAAATTATAACTCGAGTTATAGGCCGAACTAGGTCAAATAAATTAGTTTTATTTTAATCAGATAATAAAAAAAATAGATCATGATAGCAAATGGACCAAATTAAAAAACAAAGTGATAACAATGACATGAGAAATAAATATTTTTGTAAATGAGAACAAATAATATAACTTAATTATCAACCCATTAAATACAGGAGGATGAAATAAGGTAAAAAAAAAAGAAGAACAAAAAAAATAGCTTGAGTCAATCCGAATTAGTATGACAAGCATGTAACTTGGAGAATGAGAGGCGAGTCAACCCTGGTTAACCTGGTAAAAAAAAAATCAGTAGAAAAGCTAAAAAGAAAATAAGTAAAACATAAAAAAAAAAAAAAAACAAGCATGTAACTCACGCCCCATGTCATGAGATCAAGATAAACTGGTAGAAAAGAAAACATAAAAAAAAGCTAAAAAGAATATAAGTAGAAAACAAAAAACAAAAACAATATCAACTCGTGTTAACTTTTCAAATTCATAATCTAGGATATTAGGCTGGAAGCATCCTATATTGAAAAACCACAAAACTCAATTCTCAATCAATTAAATGTTAAAGGATTAATTTGAAAAAATAATATCAACTACATAAAATAAAAAGAATGAGGATTAAAACTGAAATACAAAATAAATTTTATTTTTGAGTGAAGGGTTTGAAAAGCAAAATAAATTGAACAAAAAGACCAAAAAATAATTAAAAAAATGAAGATCAATTTTGATATATAAAAATAAAAATAGTTTTTTATTGAATGATGAAATTATAAAAAAAAATCAACAAAAAGCCTGGAAAAAAAAAGAATCAAATTAGAAAAAATAATATATAACAAATTAGAATTGAAGAATGAGATTGAAAAAACAATCTACAAAATGACCAAAAAAAAAATCAAAAATAAAAAAACTAAGAATTAAAGTTAAAAGACTAACAATAAAGATGATCAAATGTAATTTTTAGGAAATGAAAGAGAAAAAAAAAAAAAGTTCACCAACGATAATCTAGATCATCTCATCGACAATAACTCATTTCACCTGACCTGTTATCCGAGCTCTTCCAATACGTTACACAAGCTCTAATGTCAAATACTAGATTATTAGATCTTATTACTAGTGTTCTTATGTTTTCATAGGATTACTTGTATATAATAGCTTAAATTTGGATTGAATCAAAACAGGTTGATTACCATAATGTGCATGTCAAGTGGCTTTACATTGTTTTCTTATCAACTCCATATTGTGTTTTGTTTAGTAGCCAATAGCTTCCAGGTCCACGTGATGACGTGCGAAAAAAAAAATTAAAGTTAATTTTATTTAATTATATTATAATTAAAATAAATATTTATAGGAGTTTAATTGATTCAGATCTTAGAAGAGAAAATGCATTTCTTAAGTAAATTACTCATTCCTTATTTATACTTTTTTTTTTGTTTTAACAAAAAAAAACTTTTTATTAAAAACATTTTTTTAATAAAACTATAAGATAATTTAAATATAAATGCTCAAGAATCTCAATAATTTAAGTCAAGGAGTGAAAAAATTTATTTATACAAAACTCTCATTTCCTTATTAACTTGTTTTTAATTGGTAGCATATGTTTTTTAAGCAAAAACTTACCATAATGTAAAAGGAAACTATATGAAAAAAATCAAAGAATAATTAATTCATGAAAAGATATAAAAATTAACAACCAAATGACGGTTTAGCTCACATTGAATATTAATGTGAAATTTTTCAAAATTTATTACATATTAAGCTCATATATTATTTTTTAAAAGTGATTGCAAGTATAAGCATAAAATGTATAATTTTATTTAAAAAGCATGAAATAATCATATGATTTGTTGAATAGCATTGTAATTATTTTTTAAAATTTTATTTTATTTTAAATTAAAAATAAATTATGAGTTGGATCATTTGTTAAATAGCATTATAATTATTAATTTAAATAAATATTTGCTTTAAATTACAAAAATATAGGCTAAAAGGCCAGACTCATACTCTTGACTTCAAAAGAGAAAATGGCAGGCGTGAGTTGACCTAGACTGAGCATGTTTGGGCCTAGCCCAAACCCACACGTTTGCACCCTTAACATTGAGTGGGCAGTGATGTAAAAACAATTCACAATGAATGACACATCATCTAATATATATATATATATATATATATATATATATATATATATATATATATATATATATATATACGTTATCTATGAAAATGTTTTGGCAAACTTTGATTGCTAAAAAAATCTAGCCGAAGGTTTATGGCCACTAAAATTGTTTTTAGCCCATTTTGATCATAAAATACCTCCAAAACATATTAAAAACCTAAATTACTTCATTTTAAATTTCAAAACACCTTAAAATTATTTCAAAAATAAAAAATCAAATTAAATCTAAAAAATCAGTACGGCCTGATATACTTTTACTATCATGTTTGATGGGCAAAACAACCACCATTGAATTATCATCTCCAAAAACAAAAGCATTAATACCAAAATTAGCTTCTTTATGGCTGGTCAAAAAAAACTTCTCGCCTAGTTATTTTCTAGTGATTCTTTCTCTTCTCTTAAAACCCAAGAATTGACAGGTGGTGAAAATAAAATTTGAGGATCAAAATGAAAAATAAAAAATTTAAGAGACTGAGATGTTAATAAACATAAATATTAGAGATCAAAAGCAAATTTTGTCAAGTCATAGTAGCACCACAGTACACAAATAGTGAAATAGCATTTTGGTTTACTATGTTTTACTCAATCAATGTTCCGCTATGTTGTGGATCGAATCAAATGTTTTTGGATATAAAAAATTTCAAGTATTGTCAATATATTTTTTAATAGAGAAAAAAATTTAAACTATATGAAAACTGACCTGTTGTAATATGATCGACTTGATAAGTTCAAAAGCAACATGAATAATCAATAAAAATGTAGTTTTACTAAAAGAATCAAGATGATATTTTTAAAAAAAATATTAAAATAACAGCATGTTAGATTGACTCGGATAAACTGGAGCTAAAATGTTAAATCTGTTACCCAAATCATGAGACTCTGATAACCCTATAGAAAAAAATATTAAACATAATTCTTAATCAACATAATGTTGAAGAATTAAATTGAAAACAAAATTCAACTAAAAAATAAGCTGAGTTAGCCCAGGTTAACCTGTCAAACTTAGTTCTCAATCAATACAATGTTGAAGGGTGAAATTAAAAAAAAATCAATTCAAAAGGGACACAAAAAATACCCGAGTCAACCGATCAAACTCCTAACCTGGATCATAAGACTGAGATAATCTCATAAAAATTAAACCAAAATAAATTATGAAGTTTAATTCTCAATCAACTTAATATTGAAGGATTAGATTGAAAACAAATCAACTAAAAAATGACGGAAAACAAAAACTCGAGTCAACCAACTTAACCTATGACCTAGGTCATAAGACCATGATAATCTCATAGAAAACAAAAAAAAATAAAAAAATGATGTTCAATTTTCAATTAACTCAATTTTAAATAATTAAATTGAAAAAAATAAAAAATAGAAATAAAATAGCTCGAGTCAACTTGGATTAACCTGTCAAGCCTGAGTTAGGAGACCAGGATAACTCCAAAGAAATAAAATAAAATAAAATTATAAAGTATAATTCTCAATCAACCCAATGTTGAAGGATGAGATTGAAAAAAATATATGCAATTAAAAAAAGGAAAAAAAAAACTTGAGTCAACCTAGCTAACCCGCAAAACTCGTGACCCAAGTTATGAGACCATGATAACCCCGTAGAAAGCATATCAAATAATAATTATGAATTCCAATTCCCAATAAATTCAATGTTGAAGGATGAAGTTGAGAAAAAAAATTAAAAAAAAACAACAAAAATAACTTAAATCAATATAACTAACTTGCAAAACTCGCAACCCAGTCATAAGAACGAGATAACTCCATAGAAAACAAATCAAAATAAATTATAAATTCCAATATTTAATACACTCAATGTTGAAAGATGAAATAAATAAAATAAGTTTGAAATAAATAAAAAATCTTCAAAAGTTTTGAGAACTAAAATGAAAAAAATCTTGGTATTTCACTGTTCATTGCAACAATAAAATACCAAAGCTTTTTAGTATACCCTACTAATAAACTATAAAATTATAATATAATTATAATTATGATATATTTTTTCTCAAGCCTATATGGCTCATGATAATCTCACGTATCCCAATTTTCCATCATTGTGAAAATTAATCTTAGGATTATTATAATTTACCCCTTTTTTTCTTAAATCTAGTTGCAAATTAGAAAGGTTCACTTTAGATATGAATTTCATGAGTCTAACATTGACTCATGATGTTTATGTTTATGGTATTTGTTACTATTTTTATAAAACTCGGTCAAATTTATGGGCCAACTCATAGACTCAAGATTTACTAGGCCACGTTGTTTCAAGTACATGGCAAAAGCTTGAACAAAGTTGTTTTAAGGGTTTTTTAGAAAAAAATATTCAAAGCTTGGATTGATCCCCTAACTGATAAATCAACTCGGTATATCCATGACCTGGGATTTGTATCGAAATTTGAATCATGCCGATACGAGTCTAGTCTTATAACAATAGTTGTTACCTAAAAAGAAAGGAAAAAGAAAAGGAAAAAACTCAACTCAAATTGAGTTTACATTTTATTTGCATGACTAATTATGTTTTTTCTTTCGTGGTCATCAGAAGTTGTATCAAACAAATGAGAATTTGAAGTCCTGTCCTACTAAACACTATTGCTCCATCCTTGATGAGCATTTTGGAATGGTAAACCAAATACTACGTGACCGTATAGCATAAAACAACCATCTGAGGCCGATTGTCTGAAAACTGTGAATTTCTTGAATTCGGTCACTTTGCTTTGATATTGCACCCTTCTTTTCCTTCCCTTCAAAAGCGAAAGGCCTCTGAGCTTCCACCTCAAATCCCATCTACGAAAATGAAGGCACCTATTACAATGTCTTTAACCAAGATAAGTTGTGACAGTCAAAGATACCCAGCCCATTCCTGGAAGAAAGGCTATCGCTGCTGCAAAAGGAGAAGCATAGGCAAGGTTTTGAATGAAAGGATGATCATTAGAGTATCGTGCTTCTCCACATTCACAGTCCTTTTAATTCGTTCCGGGTGCCAATCAGTCTGTCTAAATTTTCTATTCTGAAAGGTTGTAGGGTTGCCAGGTGCTACAAAGTGTGGATTTTGAACTTCGGAGTGAGCAGAAAATTGGAGGCAAGAAATTCAACTCAAGAATAGAACATCACTGTTACTTTTCTGGTCCATTTAGAACTTCCAATCCAATATTATTCAGCATGAAAGTGATCATCCCATGGTAGAAGAATTACAAGTTACCAGTATCCAAAACGACTTGAGATCAAATTCAGCTGACACCTAGAATGAGACGAGAAAAAGAAAGGGTTCCCCTTGCTGAGCTGCTGCTGTCTAGTTCAAGACCCAATGAGCTTCCTAATGAATTATAAGAAAAGCAAAATCATATTTCACTGGTTTTAAGAAATTGCGAAACCAAAAGGTCAGCATTTTTGCGTTTAAATGAACTCAACTGACAAAGGCCTCTTGCCTGTGAAATAGCGAAATTACAATTACCAAGTTTTTTATGGTAACAAACAGTATAAATGCAAAAATACATCCAGGGGGGACAGAAAACCACACGAGGGGAAGGGGGTAAAAGAGGATAGAGTTGTTACAAGCACATGAAAGCTGGTGAAGATCAGGAACAACATCATCCCTACAAATACAATAAAGGAAGAGATTAAAGCCAATAAAGAAGTGCTTCCAATCATACGAGATGGTTCAGATAAATGGGCATGAAAACTGGCACAAAGGTGATACAATTATGTCAGAAGGGCTGGCTTAGCCGCACAAAAATCAGATAGATCATAATTCCAACAAAGATTGATGCTTTAAAATTGACAAAGGCAACATCCAGATATAATCATGTAATTGCTTTATTACATCAACCCATTTTCTCCCCCGAGAAAAGTTTCTACACAACAGTCCTCGCGGGGTCGGGATCTTGTGACATTACACAAACACATTCGTTCAATTTTTCTGTCTTTTTGTATTGCATTTTTTTTTTTAAAAAAAAAAGAATATTTCATTCATGAGAACAAGCATCAACATACAAAAGTTCGTCGAATTTTTGAGGATGACCTGAAAACCAAATTCATAGTGCACAAGAAAAACATTGTGTCCTTTTGCTAGCTAATCCACAATGCTATTGGAGATGTATGGATGTACAAAATCCTACAACCTATAGAGTCTGTATGACATCTAAATTCAGTCACAATGGAAGCAATTTCCCTGTGTATTTTCTGATGTAGAAGGGAAGAGGGATAGTCTTGCCAAATAGAATGCTCATGACAATGGTGTTAAGGTAAAAAAAACTTTATGAAAAACCATAGAACATGGAAATAGAAGAGCAATGATCAGGTAAAAAGACAAATGCTACGAACTTCATTTTTTAATTTTTAAACCAGGACAGTTATAAGAAACAACATCCTTACAAATCCTAATTTACTACTCTACAGCTACAGAGCTCTGAGATAAAAATACCCCATAGAGATCAGAAATATGCTAAATTATGCAGGGAAGAGGGGTTCAGTGAACAAAACAGCAGGATGAAAATAGTGGAAAATACAATACAAGAGCTCCAGAATAAAGAAAAGCGAATTTATGCAACAGAAATAACTAGCAGAAAGGGAACTGGAGATACTAATGAAATAAATTGTAAATGGAATTCACATTACCGCTATTAAAAGTATTGTATAAGAATGTGGAAAACATATAATACAAATAATACTTTTTTTTAGATGGACAAGGAAATAAATTAGTCTGGATCACACAATGTAGTATAATTGAAAATTGACCACGCAAACACTTTGAAACAAAACAGGAATCCAGAGCCAAGGAAGAAAGGGGGGAGAGCTGTTGTTTATTTCCCTGATAGGCTGGATACTCAGCCTAATATTCCATGTTCAAAGATGCTCCCCAACTCAAACGCTAAACAAGTTCTAGGGGAATATTTGTAGCGACACTCTCCTATCAGGCATCTGTCAGATTTCATACCCCATGCATTAGCATCTAAGGCTGGTTACGCTGGACATCCAGCTTGGGAATATTTGAGCACAAAAGAGAGAGATGAACTATTATATATACTTCAGCTTGTCTAGTATTCAGATGACCCAAAGAAGGAGAGGTGTATTCTTCTCAGTCCTGAGAATCTGATAAAGAAATACACCAAATTTGTCTCAAAAGTCAAAACAGTTGACAGACTTGTTATTCTGTAATCACAATCAAATTCATTATCATTAACTTATCAAGCAAATGACTTCAAAATACAGTCAGAATCCCTTGCTGCACCAAATAAAGCCACTTGCATGACTAGTGATGAATTTCCATAAAACCAGACTCAAGAAAACATGTGAAGTACTCAAGCAACTCTTGGAATCTATTTCTACACAAAATACAGCACAGAAAATATAACAAGTACAACTTAAACAGACAAAATGGTCAAGAACAAGCAGGACACAAGCTCACCTTTCAATTGTTTTGAAACCCAATTCTTGGTCTAATTAAGAATCACCCTTCAATTCATCCGAATCCGAATCCGAATCACTTGCATTATACCCTAACAAAGAACGATAAACCAAGGAAGCAATATCAGTAATGACCCTGATAGCCATACTAATACTTGATGAAAAATAAATTACAACACAGATCATAACCAAACCTGGTTGCTTATTAGAAACCTTCCAAACCCAAGACCTAGTCCTTGATGCTCTTGTCATCCAAATTCTTCCCTACAATCCCAACAAACAAACACAAAATAACCACTCAAATTCATCATCAATAACCCAACACAAAACCCCAACAACTCCAATTCATCAAATCATAAACAAAAGCAACACCAAACCATAAAAAGATTAAAAAAAAAAAAAGAGCATACCTTTTGTTCATCTTTAGGGACTCCATAACCACTATAATACATTTGACTAACCAAGACTTGCATATTGATATCCCCTGCTTTGGCTTCCTTGAGTGTGTCTTTAAACCACCTCTTAATACAATCAGACACAACATCTGACAAAGGCACACGTGTGTTGTTGCTGTTACCAGTACCGTTGTTGCTGCTGCTCTTGTCTAAACCAGAACTGTTTTCCATCTTCTCGAACTGTTTAATTATCGATGTGGTTCTTGCTTGTTTTTTTGAGTGATTATGAACCAGCTGCTTGGATATATTAGAAAGCGCTTTTCCCATAAAAGAATTGAAGAGCCCAAGATTAAATCTTTATAGATATCTACACACACACACCAAAGCAAAACATGAAAGATGGAAACTTTGTGCCTTTCTGGGCCTAAAACACTAATCTTTTCTATTTGGGTTTTGCTTTTAGGCCATTTTTGTGTGCTGTTAAAAGAGGGTTGAGAATGAAGGAGGGAGCATAAACAAAGGAGAGTGAGACAGCAAAAGCCGGCTACATACAGAGAGGAGAGGACTAAAGGAGACAAGAAAGAGAAAAACGGTGGCGTTTAGGTTCCAAAGCTTTGTGTTATTTAAAGAATTTGTGGGCTAGAAGGATGTCCTCTAGTGGTTTGTGTCTGATTTTAGTTTTGTTAAAAACTCGAGACACGTTAATTCAAGGGCCACTTGTCCTTTGTTTGTTTCCTTCTTCTTCTTCTTCTTTTTTTATTTTGATGAATTGTTGGAGCCAACGTGCCTGTATTTTAATTAATTTATATAAATAAATAAATAAAACCCTTCGGAAGACATCGCAAATTTGAACCCAAGCTCTTACACGGCATGGAGAAGGTGCTTTAACCGAGGAGAGGACAACTTTTTTTTTCTGGCACCACTTGTGGGCGTGGCTGTAAAAATTGCTGTCCAAATCAGCTGAGCTAATGGCTAAGATAAAAATTACATTAATAAAAGCAATCTTTCTGGTTGTGAGTTTGTAAGAGAACGCCAAGAAAGGAAGAGAAAATGTGTTGAATTAATTGATGTTACACTCTAGAAAAATAAATTTTAGTTTTTTTATTTTTATTTTTAAATAAAATTATAAAATATAATGTCATTATTTGAGTTACATGCTACGAATATTGATTTAGATTAATTTAAAATGATATTATTTTAAATTTTTTAAAAAAATAAAACAAATTTTAACTATATTATAAATTAATTTGTCGAATCAATCAAATTTAACTTTAATAATTATTTAATTTAATTTAAAACTCGAGTAAATAGCAAGAGTTTTTTTTTTAAGTAGCATATTAGAAAAAAAAGGGGAAAATATCAAAATTAAAAACTTATTTTTAAAAATAGCATGATTTAAAAAGTTCCGTATCTCATATGCTCTAAAATTACGTGTCACATGCAAAACAAAAATTCAACTCAACAAATCATATTCAATGAACTTAGTAAATAAGATAAGATTAACTCAACTATGTACGGATAAAAACTCAATATAATTCATAAGATAAGATAAGGATTTAACAACTTATAGATAATTAAGTTTAATAACTTTTAGATTATTAAATCAAGTTCTCAACCTATCTAACATAAATATTTTACAACAATAATCTAAAAGTTCAAAATTTAATTATAAATCAAGTGTTACCCAACAACTTCTTACCCTTTTTTTTTTTAATTCAAGACCTATGAATATTTTTATGATTATTGCTTACAATTATAGTTTTGAAACTCGGTCTAGCCCGGCGGGTCAATCCGGGATCCAGCCAACCCGAGACCTAATCGACCTAGGGCAAGAACCGGGTCGGGTTTAAAAAAATAAAGAAAGAAGAAACATGGGGGTGACTCAGCAAGAGCCGGTCAAAAACTCGGTTGCAACCCGTTGACTTTTGTTTCTTTTTACTAAAATGACGTTGTTTAAACTTTTTAAAAAAAATAACCTGGTGACCCGATCAAAACTCGAAACTCGAATTTTTAACCGGGTTAGCTACCAAACCAGGTTTAAAAACTATACTTACACGACTGTGTTGACCCACAAAACAAGACTTAGTTTAATAACAATATATTTAAGCCGATTTTTGGATTTTAATATTAGAAAAGGGGTGATTATTGCTTACAGTTGTGCAATCTCTTAAGATTTGATAATAGTATGACATAATTTGTTTATCCAGACCAGCTGGTCAGGATACGCATGCGACCCATTATCTTTTATTAATTTATTATATGAAAATCAGTTGTCTAATTATGAGAGAGTTTTTTTTCCCCCCTCGAACCCACAGCTACATGTTGATTAGTCATGGTCTAATTGACCAAGTTTTGCATATATTAAATTTGTAATAAATAATCAAATTAAAAATTTAGAATTCTTTTATGTTATACATCTTCTTCATAAATTAAATTAGATTTTTAATTTCTTTATGCCACCTAAAAACCACCCCATTTTTAACCTCTTTAAATTTATCTATTAATATTAATTTTTGGCATTTCAACAAATATCATCTTTAATAGTTTTCTCCAATATCTTATTTTAAATTTAGATTTGAATCACCATCTCTCGATCATTTATTCATTTTGTTTCATGAATAAATCATTTATTTATTCATTTTGTTCATTGAGTTTTCTTGAAAATGTGGGAGAAATTTTTGTGAGAATATATTTCTCTCTTTATAGTGTAAATTGAAATGAAAGTTTCATTTACTATGTTAATAATTCTCATGATGATTGACTGTGAGGTCAAGAGAAAAGAATTTCCATGGGAAATTAAAGTTGGTAAAGGAAAAAAAAAAAAAAAAAAAGAGGGTCGTAATCCGGCTCCGTTTTGCACCCTGTGACTTGCGAATGGTTAGCTTGCTAGATTCAACCTTTTAGAGAAGAGAGGTTTGAACTTGTAAACATAGGACTAAAATCAATTGAATTACAACTTTTCAATAATTTATATCATTATTATAATTATAAATTAAAATAAAAACACTAAATATGGAACAAGACTCTTCCTCTGCTAGTAATGTGGTGGCAGGGCGTATGTCAATGACGGACTAGTAATGGATGTTTTTCTTCTTCTCTCTTTTTTTTTCTTTTTTCTCCTTAACAAAATACACAATTTTCTTTTCATTTATTTCATGTATACAATGTGATTCATATTATTTTTATTTTTATTTTTTAATTTTTATGGGTTATTTTCCTCCTTCAATTCGATCCCTTATTATTTGCTTTCATGTAATTTTTATATTAAATTTAGTTTTTATTCTTTTAATTACTATTTTTTTATTTTTCTAATTAACTTTGGTTTTTAATTTCATCTCTCAATATTTGATTTTGATTTTTTATATGAATTTTCTTTTTATCATTTCTCTAATTCACTTTGTTATTTCTTTAAGGTTTGTCTTCTATAGAGTCAGTCCCGAGCTCATAACCAGTATTACAGGTTTCGACTTTTAACATAGGTTATTATTTTTTTTATCTTTTAAAATTATAATTGTTTTCAATTTCATCGATTGTCATTTGGTTTTATTTAATTTTTATATCAAAATTGATCCTTGTTCTTTTAATTTTTATTTATTTATCATTTTCATAATTTTTTATTTAAATTTCATTCATTAAAATTTAATCCTTGTTTTTTTTTTCTTTTTTGGTTATTCTAATCCAATGCACATAGTCGCGAGGTTAACATGCTGATTTAGATCTTTTTTTCATTGCTTTTATTTAAATTTTTTATTTTAATTTTGCCCTTTAACAATGTGTTATTTGATAATTAAGTTTTATTGGTTTATTCTATTGTTTTTTTACTATCTCGGTTTCACGACTAGATTTTAGATTTAACATATTAATCTGGTTTTAGATTTAACATATTAATCTGGATGTGTTCAAATCATTTTTTTTTATCTTTTTTTCTTTGCTAATTTTTTGTTAGTTTCTTTATTATAATTGCTTTTTTTATACTATCAAAATTGTACGAGTTACTTAAATTTCGTAAGTCATTAATCCAAATCTCAATTTTTTTTACTGATATGAAAATGTTTGCATCACTTTAATACTCTTTTTATGTGATAAAAAAAAAATTAGACCACATAATGCAGGCCACATCTATTTAGGATAATGACCATTAATCATCTCACAATTGACGCCAGAAAAAAAAAAAAAAACTTTTACACAAAGGAGTGATAAATTAACAAATCAATTGAATTCTTTAATCCTACTTGTTAGTTAACCATATGCACACCTAACTTCTCATTGAGTAGCCCTATTATTACATCTCAATTTGATTTAGGTTTATCTTGATGTCTATTTTTTTTTTTTTAAATCAAAGCCCAGAACGATAAGGTCATGAATTAACCTGGGTCATGCCCGGTTAAAAACAGTGATCTGGACAATTTAAGAGGAAAAAAATCCTGCTCCGATCAAAAATCCTCCGATATCGGTTCCAACGCCGGAGTCCACTGCCTATAATTCAGTACTAGCCGGCAACTGGTAGAGCTCGTAAGATCATTTCCTTCCAAAACGTTAACCTCGCCCTCTGATCCCTCCTCCAACTCCCTCATCTCCACAGCCATAGCAGGCAAAACCTTGGCACCATTTCTCTTCTTGCTCGACCTTTTCGCACAAGCAGCAATAGTAGATTCCATGATTGCCACCTCCGACGCAGAAATCTTACAGTTTACCTTACTTAAAGTAACTAACAAGTATACCTTTCCAGGCAAAAGCTCATCATCAGCTCGCATGGCTATTACACGACTCCTTTGCTTGAGCTCATGCAATGGACAAATTGCATGGCCAGGTTCTTCAAGCATAAGCTCTGCAGCTTTCACTGGGAGACTTACCTGCCTCAAGTTCCCCTGAGAATCCATAAGTTTTGCAGTCTTGGGTACTTTTCTTGAGCAGGTAAAAACAACACAACAAGAAGTGTAGTTCCCCATGTTTTTCTGTAGGGTACTTTCAAGTTTGAATTGAATATCAGCTTGCAGGATTGTCTTCAACACTGTTTCTTTGATCTGGTTGATGTTTTAGGACATTGGAGAACGGGGGGCGGAGGGTAATATATATAGAGAAGAAGAGTGGAGGAGGGGGTGGGAGCTAGTAAAGTAGAAGAGTGGACGGTCAAAAGAGTGTAAAAGAAGAGTCATATGGTGTTTGTGGACGGGAGTTGTGACGTGAGAGAGAGGTCGGTCAGCTGCGAGTAGGAACAAAAACACGCATTTGTTCTCTATTTTGGCCATTATCTAGAATGCTGACTTTTGTCTCTCTACTTTTGTTAGAGACTGTTAGGGATGAGTAAAAAAATCGAGAAACCGATTAAATCGAGAAAATCAAGAAAAAAATAATTAAAAAAACCAAATCGAAAAAAAAAACCTATTAAACCGATTGATTTTTTTCAAAAAAAATTCGGTTCGGTTCGGTTTCGGTTTCAGAAACCTGAAACCAAAAAAACCCCAACCGAACCGAACCGGTTCAGTTAAAGGGGTACTATAAATACAAATAAAAAGCTCTCTAATTTTCTTAACCCTAGTGCGTCCAGCCGTTCTGAGCAAACAAGCCGCTCCCTCAACCCTCGCTCCCTCAACCCTCACAATTCACACTTTCACAGATCTCATCTCATTCTCAAGTCTCTAACAAAATCAAATTAATCCGTCTTCATCTTCGTTCTCCTGACTTCAGCCACATCCCTCTCCCACACAGGCATGACAAACACCACGTCAGCACACCTAACCTCCAGAGTCCAGATCTAGCAAACCAGTCACCTCCCTCTCTCACACCCGACCTTAAATCTTGTCACAACTGACACCAGGTATGATTTCTTTTTTCTGTCAATCTCTGTTTTTTTTTTTTAATATATGCTCTGTGATCTTTTTATTTGTTGGTATATCCTTATAAAAAATCAGTGTTTGAGCTTAAAGTCGTATTTTGGTTGATTTGGGATTCTGGGAATATCTCACTATCGTTTTTGTTTTTAAATGTGAGACTAAATTATATCTATGTTTCGTATTCGATTAGGTTGTTACACAGAAAGTGAAAGAAGCTGAGATCACCCATGGCCAGCAGGACTCGCTTCTTCTGGTATACATATCTCAACGACACACAATCCAGTTTTCACTTTTTTTTTAGCTCTTAATAAGTTGTTTTTATAACTTTTTTTATTATTATTTGTAGTAGAGTGTACTTGTTTGAGGTTTTATTCCGCTAAATTTCATGTGATTTAGCCTTTTGGAAGCATATTTTGCACTAGTTTTTTCTTCCATTAAATACTGTGTTGAAGTTGCTGTTTGTATAAAATTTGAAAAATCTGTTTCTGTATGTGTATCTGTGTGCATGTGTTGTACTGTCTTTTGATTTATATTTAGTAGATTTTTCTTGTGATTTTGCAAATGGGTTTTTGAGATTTGTGGTAATTAATGATCTTTTGAGTTTTTTTGTGTATAACAAACCTTGGAAGGTTATTCCATTTCCTAGAAACCTTGTCCTTAAAAGAAGTTTTGATTTTCAGCTATATGGATAGGAGAACAGAACTTAGATTTGAGTTGTTATAGTTAACTAAAGTGAGAATTTGGATCTGGGTTTTGCTCATTTTAGTGGGAAAAATTATTGTCGGGAAACATTATTGATTAAAGGTCCTTATCAGTAAGCAATTAAGCATTAAACAGCAGCCAGCATGTATATTCCTGCTCACTGTTTTTCTTTCAGGGAAATGAACTACTGGACATAATGTGACAAATTCAAACAAATTTGCAAATGAAAAATGAAGACCAAAGAAACCTTAATTCTTACCTGGATTGTTTTTACTTTCATCGGCATGTGTATGATGACTTAGTGTGTTGTTGAACTATGTTATTAGACCAGTGCTGTTATTGGAAACATGGTGATTTTCTTGAAATCACTTGCTTGATTTTCTCCGGTGTTTAGAATGTGGTGTAAAAGTATATGCTTTCACAATTACTGCATCGATATCTAATTATCATTTAGAAACTTGATAAATGATCTTGAAACTTACAAAAACCTTAAGTGAGCCAAATTTTTTTTTTATAAACTTGCACCTTTTATTTTGTGATTTATTAATTAAAGCGTTTGCAATTATCTAACATGTTTGATTTTTTATTTTGTAGAATTCGGTGGAAAGTTACATCTAGCAACGGATGATAATTAGACAATGCTTTATATTTTTCATTTATATTTTTTGCATGAAGTGTTATTTGTTGTTTTTTTTAAGCCCTTTTGAAGGCAATGCTTTGTAATTTAGATTTTAATTTGTGTGTGCTATTTAAACTCTGATGCAGAAGTCCAAAACAAAAATATTAGAAAGA
Organism: Populus deltoides; assembly: GCA_015852605.2. Classification (NCBI taxonomy): domain Eukaryota; kingdom Viridiplantae; phylum Streptophyta; class Magnoliopsida; order Malpighiales; family Salicaceae; genus Populus; species Populus deltoides. The sequence goes on along the minus strand of CM027585.2, from coordinate 1,390,178 downwards.
CTTGCAACATATGAACACAATATTAGCATTAATAATTTAATATAAATGGATATTCAGTGACAAAAAAAGTTAAATATATTATAGAATCTTGTAAAAAAATTAGATAATATTAACATCAATTACAAGCCCATTAGAAAGCCCATCAAAAAGCCCAAATAAAAAATAAAGGTTTTTCCGGTTTTTATAGTAAAAAAACCGAACTGGACCGAACTGAAACCGGCCGGTTTGAACCGGTTCCGGTTCGGTTCCGGTTTGATTTTTTCAATTTTTTCAATTTTATTTTGGTTACTTTTTTAGATAAAAACCGAACCGAACTGAAAATGATCACCCCTAGAGACTGGTGCGGAGAAGCCACAAGCCAGAGCTAGAATTATTTGCATACGGAAGAAAGAAAAGTCCTACATGTACTTTCCTCATTATTTTTATATTTTAAAAATATTTTTAAATTATTTTAATGCATTAATATTAAAAATAACTTTTTAAAAATTAAAAAATATTATTTTAAATAAAAATATTTTAAAAAATAATCACAACTATATTTCTAAAAATAAATTATTTAGAAAATGACAGTGAGAGTTGGCCATAAACTTGATGAATGGTAGGACCTGGCGGGAGGGTTGACTGAGCCAGAGTGTTAAAGTATTTCTATTTCACCTCGTCATTGGATACGTCACAAGTGGATGTCGATGAGAGGTGAAGACAATCAGTGGGCGGAAGGGAGAGTGTCTTGTATTATTAGGCGAAGGAAGCATAGTTTTAAGATATAACTTTGAGATAGATCCCATTCCAATACGATTAAAATAATATTATTTTAATTAAAAAAAATATATTCAAAATAAAGAGATGCTGGTCAATTTTAATTGTTGACCAACCAAGATCTAAAACTATTCAAATTAAAAAAAAAAAAAAAAAAAAGAAAAACCTCCCATGAACTAATCAAAACCTGAGTTCACTCCACTCGATTGACTCAGCTTGATATAATTTTTAATTTTTTAATTTTTTTTAAATTCAAAACAATATTGTTTAATTTTTTATTTAAAAAAATTTAAATCGACCAACAAAATAACATTAAAAAAGCCATAGCTTTTAATCCTCCCTTGTTTCTTGCCCCTCTTCTTCAACTTCATGCTCAATCAAGAGAGCTTCGAATCAAACTTGAATTTTTCTAGGGGATTCATGAGACCTCCTTCTATGAAAAACATAATTGGCTATAATCAAACAAGCTCCGAACACCATCAAATTTGACCTCAAAGATATTGTTTGAGTGGCTTTTGTTATTTTTTCCTAATTTTTCTGGATTTTATATGATTCTATTTTTTTTGTGTGTGTTTTTCTTCCTTTGGACTTTAGGGTTCTAATTTTATTACCATGTAAGGTTGATTTTCTACCTTATTTAAAGTTAAATAGATTGTAAAAATCAGACTTTCTGCAACTTTGTTTTTTGTGTGATAACCTAATTCGTCGAGTTCTGTCTTTTTATGCTTGTTGCTATTCTTATTGTGCTTATGTCTGCATCATGAAGGGAAGGAACCAATGATGGGATTGTAGCAAATCAGCCACTGTGACGAAGATTGACTCAGTGAATTATAGAATCTTCGGAACATAAGTTTTGCAGAAAGCTTGAAAGAGTAGCCATCTAATAGTAGGAAGCATGGACCCTGATAAAGTAACATCAAGACTCTTCATCTCTATCCTAATTGGATGTAGCCAATGAGGTCCGTCCTATTTTTGATTAATTTATTTAACAATTTTTGCACCTATTAGAATTATGCTGGTTGTTTTTGTCAGCTGTAGCAGGTATTTTTCTTCGTTTTTTAATCAATAAAATTTCTTCACTCATCAATGACAAAACCAGAAGAAAGAGATTCAAGTCTAAACTCTGGAGAGCAAAAGAATGCCAAGATTTGTAGTTATTAAGCTGTTCAAGGGAGAACATAGCATCTTTGAAGCATTTCACTGAAATGACCACCAACTTGAACAAGTTTTCCTCAACAATCACCCCACCCTGTCATCTTTGTCACTTCCAGCCAAGGGCTATTTCAAAATTGAAAATCATACTAGTGCTTGCCCACACATAAATTGAGAGACCAGGTGAACTGCATTTGCCTTTTCCAAGATGGCAGCAATCTTCAGGTTGATTTTTGGGCCCTGAAAACTCCGAATGCTTGGCCTTGTTGCTGCTGCAGGCTTCATGTAAACGAGCTATACGGATAAATAAGAAAAAAAGTCCCCAGAACAATTGATATGTAATGCCAAAATGAGAGATGACAGAAACGAATCAAGAAATGGAGTGGTAAATAAAGCACATAGAGGAAAAGCAGGAGGAGATCCAATCTCAGTTGATATCTATTCTAGCAGTGAATTTCTTGCTGCTAAATTTGGTCCGGTCTGGGGTCGAACTCATTCAGGATTCAATTACCTTTCCTGCAAAAGGGCTAAAAATGTTGCAAAGAAAGGATTTTGCAGCCTAAGACATCGGAAAAACCAGCCGAAGAACAGGAACCTGCAAAACACCATTACCTGGCTTTCAATCATGTGTGGCATCAAACTGGGGATTTTGAAACAAAAATCCAAACCAATTGCATCTAATTGGCATGATTGCCTTGCTGCTTTGGTCCTGCTATAAAAAAATGTCAAAAACTGTTGAGCTACTCATCAAGACACAGTTTCACTATCATCACCGATTAACTGCTTATAAACCTCTAACATCGTGCAACAAATTAAGCAGCACAGAGGTAACAAACTTGATATAAGAACACATTTCCCAGATGTAAAATGACAGAAAATGCAGCAAAAATAATTCACTCAATTGGCATAATATTGCGGACATGGTTCACAACTTTTCATCTCTAGTTTATGAGGTAATGCCTGTACCAGTAAATGCTCTGGTACAGGCATTACCTCATAAAATGCAACTCGTTAGCAAGCTTCGGTGAGGTTCTCTTTCGAAGAAGAATGCCACGTACCAAGAGGATGTCCCAAAAATGAAAGTTCTTGCTTGCGTTCTTTTTTCACCATTAAAAACTATTAAAACTTCAAAAGTGCCATTATTTAATAAAAACAACCCACCCATTCACCATCTTTCTGTTATTATTATTTTTATTTCCTTGTTTTAAGGTTTTTTTCAATGACTACATTCCTTTTCACTATGAGGCATTTCTTATTTTTATTAGCAAAATCTGAGGATAGCAAAATCTGAGAATATTCCCCTGATATTTTCATATATCTATATGATTTCAAGTTTTTATTCTTAATTTTTTGAACTCAATAATTTTAAATTTAATTGTTTACTATTATAAATAAAGTTCTATGCTCTTAATTCATATGAATTTATGATATTTTTTACATTTGCATGCATGCATACAAAAAGCTTTAAAAGTGGCCTAACTTGCCACTAGGAGGATTCCTTGCAGGCCAAAGCTAAAAAATTTGAGAGATAGACAGCTGCCAGACTGGTGTTTTGCTCAAATAAAATCCTTGGATGAATCCTACATTGGTGAGATTCATAAAACTCTCTTTTTATATGATACACTCAAGAATTTTGATCCTATACATACCTTTGCTTTTCGGAAGTTTCTTCTCCCTCTGAGCTTCTACTGATTTCTATTCCAGCAGATGTTGTTTCATCTCTAAAGAATGGTGGATCAGTATAACACGTCAAACATGCCCCAGTGAAACCATTACCTCAAACAGTTTTCACCAATAATCTTTACACGAACACAAACCATCAGTAAAGCAATGGAATCGATTGTTATCTCTCACAATTATCTCTCTACCTGCAATTCTAGAAATGTGCTTTATTGCCTCATGACAATCACCACAAACACGAAGGTTTTTCACAACAAGAATTTTGTCATTTGGAGCTGTGCTTATCAAACCAAAGGCAACAGCCAGCTTCTCGCTGTGACAACCAATGAAATGCTCCTTCTCTTCTTCTTCTATGTCAAACAGCACATGATCTGTCGTGGGAACATAACCTGCTGCTTTTAAGTCCTTGGCCAATTCACCAAGTTTTGCATATATCTGCTCTGATAAAGGATGGGACGTATCCCCCACAAGGAATTGATGAACAACTCCATCCACTTCAATCCAACTATACCCTGGTATTTTCTTAACCCCCCTCTCACTCATGATTGACCTAATCTTTGCTGCTTCTTCCCATTTGTGACTTGCTGCATATATATTTGACAAAAGAACATAATTACCTGAGTGCCACGGTTCTAATGCTATGAGTTTTTTCAGCACGACTTCCACCAATTGGGTGTCTCTATGCAGCCTGCATCCACCCAGCAATGCTCCCCAAACAATAGCATTGGCTTCCATTGGCATACTTTTGATAAGCTGATGAGCTTCATCTAAGCAACCTGCACGACCAAGAAGATCCACCATGCATCCATAGTGTTCAATTTCTGGAGTCAAGGTAAAAACACACTCCATACTATTGAAATATCGACGACCCTCTTCAACTAGACCAGCATGAGTACAAGCACAAAGTAAGCCAACAAAAGTGTTCCTGTCTGGCTTGATCCCAGACTTCTCCATTTGGCCAAAAAGCCCTAATGCATCTTTCACATGTCCGCTCATGGCAAGACCTGATATAGCTGCATTCCAAACTACTCTATCTTTCTTCCTCATCCCCCTAAAAACTTCCCAGGCTCTATCCATTCTCCCACATTTTGCATACATGTCAATCAATGCCGTACCCAAGACAGAATTATCCAAGAACTCATTTCCATTGATCAAATTGCTAGCCCAGTCCCCTAATTCTAGCGCCCCTAACCTCGCACAAGAACAAAGAACTCCCACCATAGCATAACAATCAGGTTTCAAACCCTCATTCAACATTTTAAAAAAGAGGTCTAAAGCTTCTTTAGGCAACCCATTAGAAGCATAACCCTGAATCATAGAACTCCAAGAAACAATATTCTTCTCCAGCATCCCATCAAAGACGCTACGCGCTCTCTCCATGTTTCCACATTTGCCATAAAAATCCACCAAAGCAGTAGCCACAAACACATTCCTTACCATGCCATTCTCCGTTATATACTCATCAATCCACTCCCCACTTCTCAAATCCCCAGTTCGCTTGCAAGCAGACAAAACTTCAACAAGACTAAAACTATCCGGCCTCAAACCCATCTCCAACAACCTACGAAACATATCAATCGCCTCCCTACATTTCCCAACACCAACATACCCACTTATTGTCGCCGTCCACGGCGCAAAATTCTTGTCAGGAATATCATCAAACACCTTAAATGCATTATCTATAAACCCACATTTCGTATACAAATTAATCAAACTTATCTTAACGAACGCATCCGCTTCACAACCTGCTTTCACCACAAGGCTATGCATCTTGACACCCAACTCAGAATCCAAAACCCTCGCGCACGCTTTCAAGACAAAAGGGAAAGTAAAACTATCAGGAGAAAGCCCTTCTTTCCTCATAGAGTGGTAAATCTCAATGGATTCTTGAAAACAATCGTTCAAAACTAAGCCACGAATCATTGTATTGAAAAGGAAAATGTTGGGTTCTTTCGTTTGATCTAATATGCGAAAGGAATAGTTCGTGTTGCCAAAGTTGAAGCTGAAACGTAAGACCTTGTTAAGGAGGTAAGTGTCTTCATCGAGGCCGAGACGGAGAAGGGCTGCGTGGATGTGTTTTAGGTGTTTGAGACAGCTGAAGCCTTGAATGAGGCGGTTCTTGATGCCTGCTGATTTTGTGACGATTAAGGAAGACATACTTAGTTGTTATACACATGAATGAATTAGTTAACAAAACATGTGTTGGTAATCAATAAAGCAGGTGTTATTTAGTCTCCGTTGTTTGCTCGATATTATTATTTCTTTTTTTAGAATGAATTTTAAAAAAATAAATTATTTTTTGATGTTTGATAGTGTAATTAAAAATAAATTGAAAAATATTTTTCAGTATTTGGTTATGTCATGAAAATTGAGTTGAAAAATAACTTATTAATATTTTATTTTTTTAAGTTTCTTAAAATAATGAGGAACAAATCCTACAAATTAAAAAATTGAATGAGAATGAAATTGAAAAAAATATAATTTCATAAATTATCTCAAATAAAATTAATAATAATCAAAATAATAGAGATCAAATCTAAAAAATTAAAAAAATTAAAAGAAAACGAAATTAAAATAATAATAATTAACGTTTCATAAATTATTTTAAATAAAATAAGTAACAATCAAAAGAATGAAGACCAAATTTGATAGATAAAAAATTCCAATTAAAAAATTATAAGAAAAAAGCAAATAATAATTATAAAAATAAGGACCAAAATTAATATAAAAATTAAATTATAATGGATGAAATTGAAAAACAAATATTCAAAACAAAATATATATAGCAATCAAATGTTTGATGACCAAATTTGGTATAATCAACAAATAATATGACATTTCTAAATTTTCCACAACTTCCGGAAAGTGTTTTCACCCAAAATAAAAGGAAAACACTTTCCTGAAAACTAAGTCAAATTTTCTTTGTTGGAAAGTGTTTTCGTTAATCGGAAAGTGTTTTCCGTTGATCAACTTTTCTAATGATAAACAAACACAGGAAAGTTTGGAAAGTGGTTTCCCGGAAACCAGTTTCCGGGAAACAAACACAGCCTTAGTTAGACTGTATTTATTTTTCCAGTTAAACAGTGTTTTTTTTTAAAAAATTGATATTTTTAGATATAATATCAAAAATAAAATTTAAAAATAAATTAAATTAAATTATTTTAATATATTTTCAAATGAAAAATATTTCAAAAAATAATATATACCACACAATCTTAAACACTACCTTAATAAGTAAATAAAATTTTATTAAGTAGTCACACAAAAGAGAAACTTTTGTACAAAAAAAACCTTAAAAGTTAAGGAATGCATATTCTCTTCTTTCTCCATTCTTCTCTTTTTTAAAATTTATTTTAAAATAATTTTTTAGATATTTTTAGATATAATATCAAAAATAAATTTTTAAAAATAAAATAAAATAAGTTATTTTAATATATTTTTAAATAAAAAATATTTCAAAAAACAACATATACCACACAATCTTAAACATTATCTTAGCAGGTAAATAAAATTTTATTAAGTAGTTAGACAAGAGAGAAAATTTTATATAAAGGAAACTTTTAAGTTAAGGAATGCATATTCTCTTCTTTCTCCATTCTTCTCTTTTCAAGAATTTATTTTAAAATAATATTTTTAGATATTTTTAGATATATTATCAAAAATAAATTTTAAAATTAATAAATTATTTTAATATATTTTCAAATAAAAATATATCAAAAAACAACATATATCACACAATCTTAAACATTACCTTATTAGATAAATAAGATTTTATTAAGTAGTCAAACAAGAGAGAAACTCTTGTACAAAAAAAAAGCTTAAAAGTTAAGGAATGCATATTCTCTTCTTTCTCCATTCTTCTCTTTTCCTTCTAGTTCTTCTTGTTCTTGTTCTTTTTTATTTCTATTCTACTTTCTATACTTCTTAAAGTTCTTTTGTTATTAAAGAGATATCCTTAATAATTGGTATCAGAGTCGGTTTTTCAAGGGTTAAGAAAGGTAGCTTATGTTCAAGAAACAATTAATAATAGTGGAAAACAACATAGTGAAGGTTTTGGAGGAGCACAACAAGAGATTTGAAGAACAAATGTGAAATATTCACCAATAACTTCAAGAAATCAATGTTGTGATTCAGAAGAAAAAAAAAAGAAAAAGAAGAAGAAGCTCAAAAAAATCATTTTTTGTGATTCTTTCATTCATAAAAGCAACCTAAGCATAACAGAAAATGAATGAACCTTTCAAAGTTATCCATGTTTGTTACTTAGGTCATGAAGTTTCTAAAATTGACTTCATTCAATTGTTCAAGTCATTCAAGATTATAACAAAGCTTATTATGCTTCATAATGAAAAATAAGTTTTACTTCAAATACAAGATGTTATTTCAATCATCAATGCTCTCCAATATTATACAAGTATTTAGTCAATCATAAAGGAGAGGAATGTTTATGTTCAATTCTCATCACATTAAAAACTTACTACAATGGATCAAAACACTTTCAAACTGGTTAAATGTTCTTCTTTAACTAAATCCGAGATTAGTTTTTGAGAGAAACAAGAAGTAGGTTTTGAAGAAAACAAAGTAAAGTTCGATTCTTTGAATAAAAAAAAAATATTGCTTATTATGAAATGATTTTTGGATCTTCTAAAAATGGAGCGTTTGATGAAAAGATTGAGAATTATATGGATGATGGATCAAAAAAGAAAGAGGAGAGTGATGTTAAGAAAATTGATGAGGAAAAAGAAACTAAATCCAAGAAGAAGAAGCTTAAGGAGGGTTCTCATGGGTGGCAGTTCCTTAGCAAGCAAAACATATCTGGTTGTGCAAGTCTAAGAAGATCACCAAGGAAAAGTATGTTTTTTCTAGAAAAAATTGATCAATGTTTGAAAGGATTATTTAGTTGTTAAACACTTTCTCTTAAGCGTTTACTAGAGTTTAAGGTTATTCTCTTTGTGAGAAAGAAAGCTCTATTTTATTTGTTGACACTAGTAAAAAGATGAACAACATCAAGGTTATTAGGAAGAACCCAATGATTAATTTCAAAAAATTTGCACAACATCCTTAAGGACAAGAATCTTGGGAATTGACAGGAATAAGGTACACGTGAGTTAGTTAATAAAACTTGTGTTGTTAATTAATAAAGTATGTGTTGCTATTAGTTAGCTGGTTAGGAGTTAGATAGGATTTTGTTAGGTATTTAGATGTGAAGGAAACTCTTATATAAAAAAGAAAGTTGTAGAGAAGCTAAAGAAATTGGTAATAAGAATTACAATAATGCAAATTATCTTTTGTTTTTTCTTTTTCTTCTTCTTTCTATCATTTTTAAAGTGTATATGTAGTTAAGGAGAGATCCTTGACATTAGTTTAATAAAACTTAGAAGAATGTCATCCTAATTATCCATTAATTAAGTTAAAATGAGTTAAATAAGAATGCTTAAAAGAGAATTAAGTGGAAGATTTTCTAATTAAGAATGCTTATAATTTTCTTTTAAGATAAAGAAATTGCTTATTAAAGGGTTTAAGAAAGAACCGAAAGCGAATATAAAAGTCATAAAATAAAAAGATGCTCCAAAATAAGAACACATGTTGATGGATTGGTTTTATTTATGTGCTTTCTGAGTGTTAGTTTATTTACTTTATAGGCTTTTGTTTGAAATATGCTTTGATAAAAAAAAAAAATTGACCATTACATGGATTTATTCATGGGTCTAACCATAGTTATTAAATCTAACTCAGTTGATAGGTTAACAAAGAAATCCCTTACCCTAAAACTCACTCTGGTTGGTTTTCAAGTTGGAAAAAAAAAACATTGACCTTATGAAACTTGATTGACTTGAATGGGTTATAATGACTTAATTGACTTTATTTAAACATGATCAAGTCAACTCTAAAAAATAACTAAACAACATTGTTTTAACTAAAATTATTAAATCATGTTAACTTGGTAATTTGTAGGATGATCCAGTAACTCAAATATTTTTTCAAGTCAATTAGTTTAACAACTACAATTTTAACTTGAAATATTTTGGGATTGATTTTCATAAACCAATACAAATCTTGGATTTTAAATAAATCATACATATTGACATCTGTTTTTTTTTGTTTTTGGTTGTTTAAGAATTTTATTTTGAATCTAAACTAGATATATTAGCATTGATATCGAATAAAAAATGTTGTATTAAGATATGGATTTAGTGGTTATCAAGTTTAAAATATAAGGCTAAATGATGGTAATGGGTATTCACGAGTTAAATTTTTTTATATCAATACCCTACTTATTATTCATTAAATAAGAGATTTAAATATATTTACCTTGTCCATTGAGTTTTAAGTATCCATATGAATATCCATTGTATGACTATTATTTATTATTTAATAAAAAATAAAATAATATACATATATGTGTTGTGTCAATATTAAGATACACATATATTATATTGTACTAAAAAAATATTTTACATATATATTTATATAATACAAAAATATATTTCATGTTAGGTTTTGTGTCGGATTTGATAATATTTGAACTCTATTCATTAGTCATCAAGGAGAGTAATTATTCAAAAATATCCACTTATCAATTTAGATTAATATCCATCAAATTTGAATCAAATAATCATTCCTGCAATGAGAGAATGTAATTATAAAGAAGTAACATGGTATCAAGTATCAATCCATTTAATCAATTTGAAGGTCCCAAACCACCTCTACGTTCTACGGAAAAAGTGCAACTATTTTGCAACCATCTCTTTCTTTGCTGAACTAACACTGGTGTTTTCCTGTTTCTAGTAATTAATACAACATATTATTCATGCCTTCTTCTCGATAAATCAAGCTTTGTTCCATACTCCTCCTCCTCCTCCTCCTCCTCCTCCTCCTTATGATAGTTTAAGAATTGGAGATTTATCACCATATTAAAGAAGTTGTGAGAATTTTATTGCATGATATGCAACGTTGAGGTATTGCTACTAGTTAGTAGTAATAAAATTTAGCATACTTTTGTTTTGTTTAAAATATTTTGCTGTAAATATTTTTAAAAAAGTATTGTCTTGTGTTTATTTTTCATAAAATGTTTTCCAGCAAAACTGATTAATAAAAAATATTTTATAGTCAACCTTCAAACTTAATTCACTTACTAAAAAATATTTTCAACTAATAAAATTTCATAAAATATTTTACAAATAATAATCTATATATAATATCATTAAATTATTTCAATTACCACCACCGTCATGTTTTTCTCTTTCTTCTCCATCACCGCTCACTATCTTCTCCACCACCACTCACTGTTACCTTCTCTTTTATCACCAAATAAACAGACTCTTTATGGTTATGCTTTTTCAGTTTACTCATTAACATGCCAAAGTGATTTCAAGTTTGTTTTGAATCAAATATTTTATGAGGAATATATTTTTTTAAAAAAATTATTGTTAAAAAAATATATTTTTGTAAAATAAATTATTTTTTATTTATGATAATGAGATAAGAAAAGTTGTCACATTTGTGATAAAAATAATGATGATGAAGAAGAAATTACAAACTGCATTTGTTTGTGTGGTTACGGTTGCTTTTTAAAGTACTTTGCGTGCTGAAATGCATCAAAATAATTTTTTTTATTTTTTAAAAATTATTTTTGAGATTAACAAATCAAAACGATTTAAAACATAAAAAAACATATTTTTTTATAAAACAAAAAATTAAATTTTTTAGAAACACGGTTTACACCGCGTTCCCAAATGTTGATTACGATGATGAGTTGGAAGTACTAAAAACAGTACATATTCACTCCTCTGCTAGGTTAAAATATTTATGTCCAAATTTAATAAAAAAATCTCATTTTTCTATGTGAACAAATACTTAAAAATGAAACAATAAATTATAAAAAGTATTTTTCACAAAACAAAAAAAGATCTTTAATTGTATTTTAAATAGATCAAAATTATTATTATTATTATTATTATTATTATTATTATATATATATATATATATATATATATATATATATATATATATATATATATAAAGATTCATTAATCTCCCCACGAATTCAAAACGGACATGTAAGCATATGATACTGATGGGCCCTAAAAGACTTTGGGTCAGGCCGAAACAACAAGGAGACATAACAACCTCTCTATTTGTGCCTAAGCCCACCAATTTGCAATCATTCATCTCTTTCTTTGCTAAATTAACACTATTCTCTGTTACCACCACAACATATTATTCATGCATTTTTCTCTATAAATCGATCGAACTGTGTTTCATACTAGTGATTATGTAAAATGGGTCCTTTCATCTTCTCTTATCACAGTGTTTCATACTAGTTTTAAAATGGGTCCTTGCATTTGAGTTTCTTTTGGAGCCAAGATATCAGTGGCTAGGTCCCATGATGCACCCGTATTAAACTTGTTCTACACAGATGGTCAGATAATATTTGCATCATTAACCTCATCAGTTTGAACAGAGCTCAATCATCGGTTCGATGTATGACCAGGAAGCTTGTTTGATTAATAAGGAGTTTGAGCTTGTAATTAAAAGTATACATGTATCAACTCAGTCTTGTTGAGTCTATCAAAATTGGTCTAGTACGTGACCCAGTCTAATACCCGAGTCATGATTTTAGTCATGATTTTAGTGGTTTTTTAAATGAAAGTTGTTTTGAACAAAAATAAATTACTTGGAGTTGACATGATCAGGTCTTGTCTAGATTTGACTGATTTAGATGAGTCAATTAGGTCATGGGTTGACTTGCCAGGTTATCAGATTTTGATGATAGGGCAACATTCACATTAGAAAAAAAAACTTGTTTCAGACCAGAAGAGGCTTTAAATAGAGTGTGTTTGGTATTGCAGTAGCTGTTGTGGTTGTGATTTGAAAAAAATTATTTTATAAAAAGTACTTTTAGTTGAGATTGATTTAAAAAAATAGGTGTTTGGTTAAACGTGGTTGAAATGAGGAAAAATAGATGTTTGGTTAAAAATGCTTTTAAAATTGAGGTTATAAAATAATTTAAAATTATATATATATAGAATATAATAGGTTTTAAATATTGTGAATTTAACTATTGTATTACATCAGAAATAAATCATACTTTTTCAAAATTTTTTATAGTTCTATAAACCATCTACAATTCCATTACATATAAAATACATCCGGCAAGGAACTAGTTTTCATAATTTTTTTAACGTGTAATAAAATTAGATAAAATATTGATAGTTAAAATTCATTTTAAGCTGTTTTTTAAAAAAATATTAAAGATTTTTAACAAGCTCATAGTCACTAGGTTAGCCAGCCAAAGAGGTATAACCAAATTTAATAACTATGCTAAAAAACCAAGTGAGACCCATAAAAAATACTACTTTTTTGAACACATCAATGTTAGTTTTACCAAAGTTGAATAACTATGCTAAAAACTATTTGGACCTTGTTAGTTTTACCATTTGAATCATATTTTTTTGTGATCAAGTATGAAAGTATGAAAAGCTTTGCAATGCACAAAATAAACACGGTACACTAGTCAGATCTGGTTCTATCAACTAATCAAATTTTAGATGAGAACTATTAGTCTTTCTTTCATCACATATTTTGAACCTTACCATGGTGTGAATTTATCAGAAACGCATTCTGCTAAGAAGTAGAAGCTTGTTATCTTATGTTGTGAAATGCAATTGTTGAAAATGGATTGGGCAAAAAATAAATTGTCTGGCATACAAGCTTCAATTACTTTCTAGGTATGCAGTCACCAGCACGCATACAAAAATCAAGGACAGATCAAGTCTCAAGATAAATCTAAGGCGCTCATACATGCGATCAGGCATATCCAACTTTTGGCTGCAATATAATAATATATTCAATCGTGAGTAGACAAAATCATCGTGCCAATTCAGTGATAATTACAGTAAAGAATCACTCAAACCATCAAGGGATCGTTCCTAAGCCAGAAACAAACAGCAATGTATGGCAGAAACTACGTATCATGACAAAACATACAAGGTTGCAAGATTTCATGATGTTCCTTGCACATCACAAATTATGCGACTCCAACAATTTACACCTGCTAATATACGTAGAGAAAGAACAATACAATTCTTTGAGTAGAGCGCTTACACGCTGACCCACAGTCAATCTTGAACCATTTCACCTCGACACTGGAATTCTAAGGATGCAGAGAGCACCATACTGGACAAGTACATCTTTGTTGAATATATGTAGGGGTTGAAGACATGAGCGGGAGGGGGGAGGAAGAGTAAAGTATACATGATATAGTGCAGAGAGCAAAAGAATACCAAAAATTGTAGACGTTTGATATTTACTTTAAGGGAGAGGATATAACATCTCCGAAGAATCTCGAGGCAGTATATCCTGCAACCTTGACATGATGTGGACAAGAGTTTTGATTAAGAATCACTCCAGCTGTCTGAATCGTCATCTTCGTCGCTTCCAGTCAATGCCTATTTCAAAAGTAGACATCACAATTATTATATTCATGTACACAATCACACACAAGAGTGAGAGAGACAGAGACAGACAGACCTGGCGAATTGCATTTGCTTTTTCTAAGATGGCAGCAACCTTCAAGTTGGTTTTTGGACCCTGAACACCCTGCATGCTAGGCCTTGTCACGGTTGCAGGCTTCAAGTTAAAGGACTAGAGTGAAAAGGGGAGAGAAAACAAACATCAGTCCTCAACACGAAGGGGGTAATGCCACCAAGAGAGGAAAAAATAAAAAAGAAAGAAAATGCAGGATGGAACCTTGGTTCGTATCTGTTCCAGCAGTGAATCTCTTTCTTCTACCTTGGGTCCCAGCTGCGGTCGAACTCGTTCAGCCACCTTTCTCAACTGCAAAAAGGTTCAAATCATCACAAAGTAAGGACTGCACAGCATAAGACATCAGAAAAACCGATTGCAAAGAAGAAACCACAGAGAACCATTACCTTGCTTTTATCAAGTGCAGCAACAGCATCAATGAGAGGATTTCGAGGGCGAGGAATCTTCTTTCCATTTGTCTTTCCAACTTCATATGTTGGTGGTGCCATACCTAATGTAGTTGGCGGCCATATTGGCAGTCCATGTGAAGTTACAAAATCATGGTGATGCTGCTCTTCTTCTGTATTTAGTGGTACTGCAGATTTACCAGAAGAATTCCCTTGTTGTTCCCCTTCTGCATTTTGTGAACTCTGTCCGGGAAATTTCACCTCCAATCCTGTTTCGGGTGCTGATTGGTTAAACAGACAGATTGGTAGTCCCTGTGTGGGCATTGGATCATTTAAAGCAGCTGTATCGTTTATGCCCGGCTCTAGTGAGAATGGATTGGAACTAAATTGCGTGGATTCTCCTCCTAGTTGAAGGAAAGCATGCTCATGCCTCTCATCAGGCATTTCTGATAAAGCCAAAGATGAGTTCACAGATTGTGTTCTGTCTGACAGGAGGTCATCTTGTTGATATTGTGCATCATTGTCAATGGTTGGCATTTCTGACAAGACTCGAGTTGGCAGCAAGGAATTTCCCAATAACTCTGTTGTCAAGTGTTGAGACCTCTGACTGTCTTCAACAGGGAGAGACAAAAATGGGTTTGAAGGATGCACAATCTCTCTATCTAATGCTAGGAAATCAAACTGGACCTTCTGATCAACAATAAATGTTTCAATTGGTTGAGAAGTGCGTTGACTATGATCCATCATGTCTCTGTCTGCATCTAGCGGACCAGGTTGAATTTTCCCCAACCTCCACTGCATAGGAGGTAGAGGTGGCAATGGTGGCATTGCCTCTGGATTGACCTGGCTTGTCTCAGGAACAGGGAGTACACCAAAGCTAGGAAAAGCAGAATCAAATGGATTTGTTGCTTGATCAGTAACATTATGTCCCTGACAGGCTGATTGCAGTAGAAATTCTTGACTGGAGAGATCTTTCAAACTGGAAGGGTCAGGGCATCTTTCCTCGGTCATGTTATGCAGATTCTGTATCTGTTCTGACTGAACATCTGCTGATCTAGAACTTGCTTCGCCTGACTTCAAGCATCTCCTGTCTAGTTGATCAGATTGCAATTCTGATGTGTGATCCAGAGGAATTCCTGGCCCTAAAAGGTAGCCAGCAGATGAAGTTTGACTACTCAACAAAGAACTTGCATCGTCTGCATGCATGGACTCTGAACTAATTTGATTAGCTTGCACCTCAATTGACTGTTCTAAACCATTTCCTGACTCTGGTGGATAACAGACAGGCGAACAAACAGTATTGTCACCAACCTCCCCACAATGACTCTGATGGTTATCTTTAGATTCAGACTCCTGGTTGCTCACTTCCGAAGAAGGGTTATGAACTTCAATTACCTCTTGATTTTGATAGTCTTCAGAAACTGGTTTGTATGAATTAGAATCCCAATCTGTAGAAGTCACTTCCATCTTTACCTGTGATTCTGACAGACATTTGGCAGAAGTTACCTCATCAAGGTTCAAAGTAGTCTGATTTGGATCCTCGGAGATTGAAAAAGATTCTACCATCTCCGTAGAATTCCTAGGTGGTGAACAAACTAACTCTGAAGATGGACAGATCACATTGCTGACATCTTCATTGTTCACACCACTTGTAGCAGCAATTGACACAACAGCCATATCTTCTGCTTTAACAGTTTCAGTTACATCATCAGCCAAATTTACATGATCTTCAGGAGTTGGTTTTTCTGAACGTGATTCATCTTCGAAAGAAGCAGCATCTCCTCTTGTAATATCCACCTTCTTCGTGAATGCATTCTTTTCCTCAGCATCTACACCACTTGTAGCAGCAGTTGATACAGCCATGTCTTCTGCTTTAACAGTTTCAGTTACATCATCAGCCAAATTTACATGATCTTCAGGAGTTGGTTTATCTGAACATGATTCATCTTCGAAAGAAGTAGCATCTCCTCTTGTAATATCCACTTTCTTCGTGAATGCATTGTTTTCCTCGGCATCTACACCACTTGTAACAGCAGTTGATACAGCCATCTCTTCTGCTTTAACAGTTTCAGTTACATCATCAGCCAAATTTACATGATCTCCAGGAGTTGGTTTATCTGAACATGATTCATCTTCGAAAGAAGTGGCATCTCCTCTTGTAATATCCACTTTCTTCGTGAATGCATTCTTTTCCTCGACATCTACACCACTTGTAGTAGCAGTTGATACAGCCATGTCTTCTGCTTTAACAGTTTCAGTTACATAATCAGCCAAATTTACATGATCTTCAGGAGTTGGTTTATCTAAACTACATGATTCATCTTCGAAAGAAGTAGCATCTCCTCTTGTAATATCCACTTTCTTCGTGAATGCATTCTTTTCCTCGGCATCTACACCACTTGTAGCAGCAGTTGATACAGCCATCTCTTCTGCTTGAACAGTTTCAGTTACATCATCAGCCAAGTTTACATGATCTTCAGGAGTTGGTTTATCTGAACTACATGATTCATGTTCGAAATAAGAAGCATCTCCTCTTGTAATATCCACTTTCTTCATGAAAGCATTCTTTTCCTCAGCATCTGGACCCTCAGAAATTTCTTCAAGTTTCACATTCTCTTCAGAACATGGGAGTCTTAATTTTGTTGAGTCAAGTTCCTCTTGTGAAGCATCTACTGTTACATCAGAGAATTGATGCTCGTTAATGCACTCAGACTCTAAAGTATCCACCACTGGTGTTGAAATTTCTGCGCTCCCTTCCCTCGTTGAAATTTCATCATCTGCTTTAGAAACCAAACCATCAGGCTTCACAACATTTGAATTATCAGGCAGAGATGGGACACCAGCATCCAACTCCACTACAGGCAAAGCTGAGTGAGGAAATTGCTCCTCTGCTGGTGTCAAAGTTGAATGTTCAGCTGCACAATCTGTTTGAAGCACTTCATTCACAGAATCATCACTGACTCTCTTTTCAGTAGCCAGATCTGACATGTTCGACACATGCACAACAGCATCAGTTAACATGTCTGGATCTTCATGATCTAACACATCCACAGAATGACTTTTAGAAGAATCTGGAAGTGAAGCATCATGCCCCATCTGTGAAGGGATATCAGTTAAAGCAACAAAAGAATCAGTCGGGTATAGCCCATTTCTTTCACAGTGCGGTGATTTGGAGCCAAGTTCAGTACTGGCAGAGGATGCCTCGACTAATTCAGGTCCTGACAAGGGGCTTACCATGGAATGTGCAACAGGAACCGAATGCAGGAAGACAGGATTCGAATCTGTAGGACAAGAACTACAAGAAGCTTCAACAGGATCAGGGATTTTGTCTTCCCTTGTATCATTGAATGTTACAAGGTGATGAGATTCGGTTATACCAGTCTCCGCATATACAGGTGGATGATCTGATGGCAGATCAGTAACATTTGTTGCATGGTTTTCAGTAGAAGTGGCAGAAGGGAACCATTTACCTGCTCCTTCACCATCAGATACTGTATTCTCAACCAAATTGTAGAGAGTGTCGGAGTAAGAAGAGCTAGAAGTTCCTTTCTTAAACAAACTGTTCCCACCCTCAGACAGAGAAGAGTTTCCAATAGATTGAGAATCTGAAGAATTAGCTTGAAAATCCAGCTGCTCCTCATTTGCATCAGAATCTGCACCTTGTATCCTCAGATTGATGAAGTCCGGAGCATTTTTAGCTTTATACTCATTGTCTGTTTCCATTTCAGAATCCATGGTAGTAAGGGCATCCATGTAGTTGTCCACTTCACTTGCCATATCATCAGAATGATCCCCATCTACAGTGCCCTCTCTTTTTATATCTGCATCAACTAATAATTCCTCTTCAATAGCCATCTTATAGACGGTTGGAGGCAATTCATCCATCCCGCGATCAACAATTGGGTCAAGTACCTTAATAATTCCACTATCAACAGCCTCCCCATCCAACTCATCCTTAACAGGTTTAAGCATGGCCTCTTGTTCACTGGGTGATGAAGATGTGCTTTCGACTCCATTTAATGACTTTTTTGCAGGGCTTACCACACTGACCTCATGTATTTCATAGCCTGATTCACTAGAATTATCCAACGTAAATTTCAAAGGTGATCGAGTGACAGAATCTTCACAAACTTGTTTACGCTCTGGTGAAGGAGTGAGCACAAATTTCTCCATGTAACTTTTCCCAGGTTTCAGATCAAATGGAGATCCATTTATCTGCCTTCTCTTCAATTTCACTAGCCGTGCAGGGTCAGAATGACCATTCTCAAAATGTTCCTGTAACAACAACTCATGCAATCTGCATAATAGTAAAGCAGATTACTTCATTAATCATCCATGTTTGCTTGGGATTTTGCAACTAAAGCAAGGATCTAATGGGGGGGGACACAAAGGCCTCACTTGGTATGTGATGTTTGTACAACTTCAGGAGTTTCTCCATTTCTATACCGTGATCCTTTCTTCTGAAAAAAGATAACGAGGCAAATTATATCCCAAGCATTAACACATATCAAGATCATATCATGCTATGCTAAAAAGTGAGTAAATTCAAGTTACTGTGCTGATTGGAAAAAAGAAAATAGCTAGGCTAGAAAAGTAAAATAAGCTTCTAGAACATTCAGCCTTCAGGCTTGAGATATGAAGTGCTGTTTTTTAAAACTGAAACAAATTGATTAAAAAAAGTGAAGCACCTAATGCTCAACTCTACTGATAAACACATTCAAAGAACCGGGCGTTGTCCAAATCCATCCATATATTCATATTATTCACCAACTCTACTATTCATATGAATGTGGCTTCAAGAACTCATAAAGTTTTTCAAGACATGGTGCTCACACATGACCATTTTAAGATTCCCAGTTTGAGAAGAACCATTCTCTAACACTTCATGCATTCAGGGTTAATAGTAAGATTCAACGAAACCTATTCTTAATTAAACAAATGGAAAAGAAAATGAAGAATGAGAAGATTGTAAGGGTTAATCATCACACAGAAGATATATTCTATGTGCTGTATTATAATGATGACTGCTCATTATTTTATCACAGCTAAAGCTTTTCCATGACAATCAAGCTACGAGAAAACTACATGATGCGGTGAGCTAAGGTCAGCATTTAAGTTCCACTAGTCCAATTACACTGCAAACATGCCAAAATTGTGAAGGATTGCAACCACTTCTATACAACAAGGCCACCCTGCAGGCCAAAGAAAACTATTTGAAAGATAGGCAGCAGGTGGACTAGTTTGTTTAGTCAAATAAAAACTTTGGTTGAATCCTATGTTGGGGAACATTCACAAGAATATCCCTTCATTTGACACCAACATATATAGTGATGATCGTTTCACTACCTACCTTTTTTCGAATTTTCTTCTCCCTCTGAATGTCTACAGTTGCTATTCCAGAAGATGCTGTTTCAACTTTAAAGAATGATGGATCAGTATAACGCATCAAACATGCCCCAGCCCCAGCAACATCAAACCTGTCAGAATTGACACAATTATAAAATATGCCTTTTTTTCCTTGGTATTGTAATTAGAAAGTCAAAGCAAACTGATAATCATACTTGTCCAAGAGGAATAACTGTGGTGGACCACGGCATTCTTCATAAGAGTCCATTACAAAGCGAGGTAAGTCTCCACGAGCAATTAGATTCTGCTCCATTTGCAAATTAGGATGACAGTCAACACCTGCAATAAAAGTTAGCATTTAAAGAACCAAAACTCTGATGCTCTCATGTCAGAATATCATCCATACAGTACACAGATGCTTTAATGAGAAATACTAAACTTATTGGCACACTACAGTTTCCTAAAATAAATAAAAGAACCTTCTAGGGATAATTGCACCTGTATTTGATTTCTCAGAAACAACATGTTGCTGATATTAAATATTTCCTAGTTCCTACTTATTAGAATACCACACCAGGTTTCTTCAATAAATGCACTCTATCTCATTCTGCCTACTTTCTAAATCACTCTCACAAATTTCACAAGAAGACCAAGTTACCCTTTTTTTATATAAGGTAGGCTACCTAGCAAGGTTTAGAACATCGAAAATAAATGAAAGAAAAGACACAGCTGGGTTATGTCTCCATCCTACTAGTGAAAAGACCAATACCAGACAACAACAGGTCATAAAACAATTAGAAAAACATATTGTTTTCAAACCTGAGCTGGCAAAGAATGGTGAATGATTAGTTTGGGAGAGAAGTGCCTTCTCGATTGAAGGAAATTCTGCCTCGAGCTGTTGTACCCGAGCCATCAGCCCATGGCCTCTTGCTGCAGTTGTCATAACTTCTTCATGCAGTCCATGAAATATTTCGGCAGCAAACCTTTTAAAACCAGGAAAAAAAGCCATCAAAACCATTTCTCATGTTGGAATTACAATGGAGAGCGGAAACGTCGCAAAGTACTATAACAACGTGGACAAAAGTTAAGCCATAGAGACCAAATAAACAGATACTACTTTTGACACTACTGGGCATGGCATGAACTACAGCACTCCAGAAAAATCTCAAGATTGGACAGGTCAACATTGTGCCCCATTATGTGAACGATTAATTTTGTCAATTCCTTTAAGCGCTTATTCTTTTAATGGTTCCAAAATCACCACATCACAACATCTTTAATTAAACAATTACCAAACACAAACATATTACACCATGAGTAACAGAAACCGACTATCTGTCTCAAGAAACATGACGGTAACAACATAACACTATAAACTCCAATCATAAAATCGACCGAATGTGAAATTTAACACATTAAACAATTTCCAAAACTGCTATAACATGCTTTCTAGATTATGAAATGAAAAGAATGCTATTTTCCTCTAAGAATAGACTTTCATACGAACACACGATCAAAAAGAGCATTATTGATAATCAACTTACAGCCTATGCCATTGTTTCAGCTATATATACATAAATATTCCATTAGGAGAACCTGCTCTTTAGAAATGACATTGTTCTTCTCTATTTATTTCCCAGCCATTTTGAACTACAATTCATTGTTTTTATCAGTTAAAAAATCCTTTAAATTTTAACAAATAAGTCCATGAGAATGAACAGCATAATTCTTCAAATTAATTTTGCTCGAAATCTTAACTAAAATTTCCAATTCAGCACAAAACTCAATTACTAAATTTAGAAAAAGAGAGAGATTTATTCAGCATTTCCATAACTAAAGGTTAAAAAATATAAAAATAAATCCAATCTAAAAACTCAAAAATCCAAAAACACGCTTTCCAACTCAAACTCATGCCCGAGCAAACTAGCATTTCACGCAACAAACAAACACAGGTCAAGCTCAAGCCAAAAGAAAACGAGAGAAAGAGACTGACTCAGCGAGGTCACCGAGCTGGCGCAAGACGCCGACGAGGCCAGCCATGGCGACACCTTCCAAAAGCGCTTCTGGATCATCTTTATCAGCAGCCTTGTACAGCTCTGGATCGGCTAAACCATACTCGTTCCTTATCTGGTATCTCGTCAACGGCATTTTGACTATAATCTCGAGCTATCAGTTGCTCAAAATAAACCCTGATTTTGCACTCTGTATCTGCCTCTGTTGCTTGATTTTCCGCTCTCTCTCTTACATTTCTCGAGGAAGAGGACGAAGAGGACGAGTGAGAGGAGAGGGATTTTATTTTATTTTTTATTTTTTTTATTTTTTTGTTAGAGAAAATGAATGCGTCTGAACTCTGTAGAAAAAGACGTGGAGAGACTTCCAACTGAGTGTGTGAATCAACGCCTTGTAATATTTATTACTTTCTATCTTTCTCTATTTAATTTTTTTGTTTTATATTTTTTTATATTTCCATTTTAATACTGTATAACATAATATAATATAATATTTTTCAGGTTTTTCCGTGTATAAAATATAATTTCACCTCCCTTCTCATTGAAATACAAATACAGACTACGAATTAAGAAAAGGTATTCTTTTACCCTTCAATGATAAAATAAAATTGTTGCTTGTGTTGACATAAAGATTTTTCTTAAAAAATTTGTTTGCATAGTAATACTTGTTTAATACAAAGAATACGGCTAAAAATATATATATATTAGCTTAACATGCTATTTTAAAAAAAAATCATAAATAATTTTTAAAAAAATGGTGAACGTGCTTATGCTAATATAAAAATAATATAATTATCAAATATATAGTATTTTTTAGTTTAAAAATGAAATAAAAGTAAATAATACACGATGTATAAAAAAAAATGATCTATAATTTAGAAATGTTTTCACGAGATTAGTGTTTTTTTAATGGAAATGCAAATGAATATTACTATATTTTTTGGGTTTATTATGAGAAAGAATAAAGTTTTGGGGGCTAAGAATTAAGATGGTGAAAAAAAGAGGCTGAATGACGCCTCGTATGTGGTGTCGTTTAGCTAAGACAAGGCGTGCATCGTGGAGTTTAATGTGCGAGGAGGGATGTATTGGATCATGCTATGTTTTGATATTTTGAATCCGTATTTATTAATATATTATTTAATTTGTCTTTGGTCGGTTGGGATCGAGTGGTTCTCACTCCACGGATTATACATGCATGTGGTGATCTTGGCTCGTCTAATATTTTTAATCATCATCATCATGTGGTGGATAGTTATGAGTCATAAATTATCTACCTTTTTTAGTGGAATCATAAATTATCGGCTTGATTGCCTTTAAATCCAAGCAATGGATATGATTAAAAAAAAAGAAATGGAAGGACTTTTCTTTTAATTATCATAACATTTTTTGGATTAAAGTTTGGGGAGGAATTGGAAAAATAAAGAAGGAAACATGGGACATGGCAAAGGTATTAATTGCTTGTTTTTATTATTAGTTTATTTTTAATACTGTATTGTATAATTAATGTATCATATCTTGTATCCTCATGATTTATTCATCTTTATTTTTTAAAAAATATATTTTCTTGCTATAAATTTTTAGTCAAATTCATTTCTTGTTTTTTTACAGATAATTTGAGATGTTATCTTCAAGTAGTTCGAGTGGATGATTTTTTTCCTTTTGATATAAATATTTTATTTTCAAGGAGAAAAAAAAGGATGTAAATTCAATGTATGTTTTGTCTACGAATTTAATTATATTAAAAATGAAATTTGAATTTCAAACCCTGTGGTGGCTTTTAAATTAGTATTGCGTGGCTATTAAATCTTGAATATATCACAAGTGTTTGTTTATACAAATTGACAATTTTATTTTTAAAAGCCTCTCGTAAGTTTGTTGTTCATATTAAAATGCATCAATTCATATATAAATAATTTAATTTAAGATTTAAATAGAAGTGAATTTAGTATTGGTAGTCAACTGCCAACCTAGTTGATTAATAAATTACCACGGCATTGAAAAGCTTGAAAGAATAAAATTTCTCCTTTTTTTAACACATGATTTATTTTACATTTATGGTTTAAAAAAAATTTATAAACTGTAGCTTTTTTAAAATAAATTTTACTATAATTTAAGATATATGTATATATATATATATATAATACACCAAATAGAGCTTAAAATAATATTTTTTTAGTGTTTATTATTGTCGTAATTGTTGTTTTAAGTATTTTTTAAAAATATATTAAAATAATATTTTTATTTTTTAAAATTTATTTTTAATATTAAAACACTAAAATAATAATTTAAAATTAAAAAATAAATAATTGTTTTTAAAGCACAGTGGATTATATTTCTTAAAAAGTAAGTTAATCCTTGCAAGCCATACAATTAATTAATTATATCTCTCAAACAACAACCGTGGATTATATAATTTTATGTTCATCAGGACTTCTATCCTGGGCCCAGTAAAAAGTTTAAAAAATTAAAGCATTTTGATCTCATACTGTCGTGGTACCCCTGTAATTACACGCTTGTCTAGTGACAAACATTTTAATCAATAAATAAACAATTAGTTTTTAAAAAGAAAAGGAAAACGAGAGAGAGAAGGCAGTATTAAATTAAGCTTTCAAGTGGAGCCGATAAATGGCCTGAAACGGACATCACGGATGAATGTAATGCAACCGCGTCCTTATAGGCTTATAGCGTTTCATGATTAATATTTTGAAAGCTGGTGGAGGGATAATCCGCGGGGATTAATTAATGGTTATGAAAGGGCCCCACCAAAGCATCACGGGAGCCAGAAGATTTGCTGTCTGGTAATCTACTAATCGCTGTTGATGATGTTGAAACTTGATTTCGATTCTTATTACCGAGTACGAGTTTGCTTTTGCTTTGAGTTTTGTGTTTCATGGTACGACGGTAGAAATATATTTAAATTATAAGATGGGAAATGAAGATATAAAAATAATTATTTTTTAAATAATTTAAGATTAAGATTTTATGTTTTTGAAATAGAAAGGATACGGGATATGTTTTTACTTACTGCTTGGGTATAGTTTTTTTTTTTTTAGAGATAGTTTGTTTTTTAGTTTCAATTTGAATAAATTTAAAATTTTGATTTTTTTACTTTAAATTATTTTTTTATATTTTAAAATCGTTTTATTGTGTTAATGTTAAGAATAAATTTTAAAAAATATATGTATTATTTTAATGAATTTTTAAATAACAATATTTTAAAAAATAATCATTACAACAATATCAAACATACTTTTATAATGCTTGAGTACGGTTGAATTAGCTTTTATATGAGCGGAGTGAAATTATTGTTTATTTATTTTTTATATTTTTGGCAAATGAAATAGAGTCATGGAAGTGAAATACATATTAAATAGCAAGAATAGGGAGGTAAACAAAATATAAAAAGCTTTTTTGGGCTGCATTGAAATAAAAAAAGTTGTAACTGTACATGTGTTTGCAGCTACGGATAAAAGGGATAATGGAATATGGATTGTAAATAATAGAGATTTTTATAAAATTAGCTATTTTGATAAGAAATTCTATATTATTTTTTAAATAAATATCCTTGGTTATTTTATAGATTTATTTTAAAAAGAGATGCTAACACAAATATATACTCCAAAAATTATAAAAATATCTTCATTTAGATTAAAAATATATTTTTTTATACTCTCTTTTTTCTCCATGTCTTAATTTATCCTATTTTGGAGTAATTGTCATTAGTTATTCTTGGAATAACATAAATTGTTTTTATTTTGCATTCAATGCCGAACAAGAATGTTTTTTTATAAAAAAAAAATCAAAAACAAATACATAATATAGTGTATGTTTGTATTTGCCGCTGTTTTTTCTTTTAGTAGTGGGTTCACTACTAAAGGCAAAAAAACATCAATAAAAGTATGAATTTACTGTTTTTGTTCTTCCTTTTTTTTTTAATTGTGGAGAGTTGTATCCCATGCCAAACGCAAAAGCAAAAGCAACACCAAACAACAAACATATTATTTGTTTTTGTGTTTAAATATATTTTTAAAAAAAAATTTAAAATTGTTTTTTATATAATTTCGAGTTGTTTTAATATACTGATGTTAAAAATAAATTTTAAAAAATAAAAAAATATATTACTTTAATATATTTCAAAACAAATAATACTTTTAAAAAATAATTATTATTACAATCTCAAACAATATCATTATAATTTTTATAAAAACTAGCTATTGCTATTTGTCCAAGAAAAGACATTAGAAATAACAAGGAAGCTTCACGGGAATTTTGTCTTTATAGGTTTTTGTAACCTAACGCAGGAAAGAACTTGGGACGGTTTTGTCAATCGCTTTCTTCCTTTCCGGTAATGCCTTTTTTATGCTCCTTGTTCTCTTCATGGTTGATTGATTGCTAGCTAGCTTTTTCCCTTCTAAAGTTTTTTATTTTTTTTAATTTTTATTTTCATTTCAGTATCCATTCTTGTCATGGTCTCACAGGCATCACCAGATCCACAAGGCATAAGCTATTTGCCCAGTAATAACTCTCCTTATTATTGTCTTTTTTTAATGGTTAAAGTTTTTTCCTCTACTGTTTAATTTAATCCTTCTATATTTGTATTTTTTATATATAGTTTTATATATTATCATTTTTTTTTCAATATCCTTTTCAATTCTAAATTATTTTCATACTTGAACAAACCAGCTAAAGGAATTAAAAATAAATTTTACCCAATTTATCTAAATAGATTATTTTCAATTCTAGATTTGTGGTTTTACACTTTTTTACCCAATTTTTACACGTCAAAATTAAATCGATTTTTTTTTTAATTGAGTTAAAAGAAAAGGTTATCACTTAAGATATAGACACTTATCCACAGAGACAGTAATCAAAACTTTGACCTCCATTGTAATCCATCTGTGTTATTAATGTTCTAATTGCATATAGAAAATACTGGAAAGGGTTATAATTTTTTAGTTATTCACTTGAAAAAATATTAAAATAATATATTTTTTTATTTTTAAAATATTTTTCACATTAGCATATCAAAATAATAAATAAATTAAAAAAAACCCCATTTAGAACACAATTTCAAACGACTTTCCCTCCTGAGATTAAAGAAAACAAATACCTAAAAAAAAAAAAACAAAGGTGCCTGTGTCCAATTCATCAATTATTTCATCGTGGCATTGACAATACGCAATATTGACATGAAAATCAAGGCTCCATTTACCCACCGGGTTGAAAATCTTGGAGCGTTAAGTAGCATGTTTATTGAAGGGTTAGGCTAACTGAAAGGGCTGGGCCCATGGCAAACACCAACTACCTATGAAAACTAGGTACAAGATGATGATGATGCAGTGTTAGGTAATCTGTTAGGCTATCCTCCCAGATAGAGATACGTTGTCTTGGATTTAACAGAACCGTTAGTAGCATGCCAGCACACCGTCTACGTTCGTTAGCTTATTAGACTTGATTTTAGTAATCTTAAAGACTTGGCATGTGGTTGAAGATGCACTGTCTCTTTCTTAGATTTTGTAGATTTAATTTACGGGACTAACATTTAGAAAAAAAATTGATTAAATGTCCTCCAATTTTTTTTAATATATAGTAGTAGAACCAGATTATTAAATTCATATACATTTGCATAACATGCTTTGACATTTGTTGATGCTAATATTACAGCAACTCCTTTAATATTCATCCTTTTTTACTAATTTTTCGTATCAAAATTAAAGCTATATTTTTTTTTATTAAGAATCAATTACCCGTGTAAATAGGTTTGTTTATTAATGGGATAAATTTGTTTTTCAAAATGCTTTTCAAACTGTTTTTTATTTGAAAAGCATTAAACTGATATTTTTTTAGTTGTTTTTCCGATAATTTTAATGTATTAATATCGAAAATAAAAAAATAAAAAATATTATTTTAATTAAAAAAATATATTTAAAAATTATCATGCATCGCATTATCAAACACTCTAATAATTATATATATAACAGCTTCTTTCACGTAGCGTTTAGAAACGTGGTTGAAACCGTGTTTTCTGAAAATTTAAATTTTTTTACTTAAAATTAGTTTTTTATGTTTTTTGATCATTTTAATGTGCTGATATCAAAAATATTTTTTTTAAAATAAAAAACATTATTTTATATATTTTCGAGTGCAAAACACTTTAAAAGACAATCACTATCATACTCTCAAACATCCTCTTAGTAAAGCGGGTTGGAGTCCTAACATTTTTTAATTTATTTTATTATTACAATGTAATGAGAAATAATTAATTTTATTTGTTTATTCAGGGTAAGATCTAATAAACCACTAGATATACTAGAATGTCTCTTTTTTATAGTTACAATATAATGAGAATTTTTCTCACGTCCTTCTATTTATTTTTTTCTAGACCAAGATATCTCTATTTATATTTGAACTAACATAATAATAATAATAATAATATAGAATTACCAAAAAAAAACATGTTAATATAAAAAAATAAATCCATTCATCATCTCCTAAATGCTTCAAGCCATATCATGCTTATTACATAAAAGAAAAACCGAAAATAATGGGATGGAAAGCCCTACATGTACTTAGAATTGGATATAATCATGTAATCTTTGCTTTAAAGCTTTGGCTGATGCAGTGGGATGCTTTTCGAGGCAGTAGCAATCAATGCCTTTTCCATTTCCCAATGATCTCTCAGCTGCAACAACTGTACGTGAGGGCGGCAACGTGTTCATTAATGCAGGGAGGAAAAAAAAGAAGATCGTCTGCAAGCCAAGATTGTCTGCATTTCTTAGCTTCATAATTGAATGATCCATTAATGAAGTCTATCTGGGGCATGGTTGGAAATATATAGAAGTTAAAGGCTTATGAATAGTGAGCCTCGTTTTCTTATTATCTATTTCTTTTTTGATGAAGAGTAATTTTCATTATCATCAATTTTATTCATACTATCCCTGAATGTTCTTCGGTTTTTCTTAATTATAGTAAGTGTGTGGGTTAGTTTGTGCGCGTACCGTTTAATTTTACAGGCCTTGAAGTTAACAATTATGTAAGCTTTCAGTGACCATCATATTAGCAACCACAGGGCTCGAACATGAAACCACAACTTTTTAATTTCAAACTCTTATCAGTGTGCCACCTACTAGATGGTTCGGGTTTTTATTTTTAGTTCCTATAGTTTTGATCGTGCTAAATTTCAATTTGGTTAATCAAATTATGAGTTAAATTATTATATTATTTTAATTTAACTAAGTTAATGCTAAAATAATTTAAAATAAACTCCGGTTTAAACTAGATTCCAGATGAATCTACCAAGTTAATTTTGATAGCTATGATTCAAATATAAATTAAATAAATTTTAAATAGATAGGCAACGAATTCCACGATACTATGAATTAAAAAAATAATCATAACTTTTATTTTGGATCTCTTATTTTATAGTTAATAAAAAAGTAAGAAAAATTCATATCTCCAACCGATAAGTTAAATGCAATTGGGACTCCTATACTTGTCTATACATGTCTAAGCTTCTGCATCATAAATAAATTTACGCTGCCATGGTTTTAGTTCTACTAGAGTACAATTCAATCCAATCCAATCCATTTTGAACATGTAACGAACATGTAATTTTGAGATAGGCAATGTATCAAAATCAGATCTTTTTTTTTTTTTGATCTGTGGAATAATTTAATCGTACAATCCAATCGATGATTGTAACTGTTCACCCTAATTCCTACCTGACTGCACTACTAATTATGCCTTTACATTTTGTTGAAGTTAGTGAATTTCTAGTGGGAGCTTCTACTTTTAGATTACTTTTAAAAATGCATTTTTCTTCAAAATTTATTCAAGAGAGTTTTGTATAACTATATTTTTTACTTTTTAAAAATTTATTTTTAACATCAGCATATCAAAATGATCCAATAATATAAAAAAATTGATTTTAAACAAAGAAAAATTGATTTTCTTAATGCTTTTCAATAATTTCAATTTTTTTAAATTTTTATTTTAAAATTTTTAATAAAAAAAATATTTTAATATTAATTTCAATTTTTTTATAAAAAAATATATTTAAAAAGCACATGTCACTACAATACCACGCACGCTACATCAAAACTAATGTCATTAGAAAAGCTACTTCGAACCCAAATCCAAATCTCAACATTATACATTAAAGACACTAGATATGTTGCACGTGCTTTGTCGTGGGTTGAAATTTTTTTAATGTAAAAAAAGTAATAGATTAAAAAAAATCAAATCCCAAGTGATTGATTAAAGTGACAATTTAAATAATATAAAAAAATAACAACAAAAAAAACACTCTAGCCTATTTGAATTATCAAATAACCTAATGCCAACATAAGTGATGAAAAACTAAAAACAAAAGAGTTAAATTTCCAAAAAACAAAAAAACATCAGATTAAAAAAACAAAAAAAAACTAGGCGAACCTCCTAAACCTCGTCTGATCTAAAAAACTTGCAACCTGTTAAATTATGAATCAAAATTTAATCAAGAAACTTGAATATCATCCAATTTAATTTTGAAGAATAAAATATGTGAAAAAACATTTAATAAAAAAAACTTGCAAAAGAAAAGGAACAACAAAAATCAAACAAGAAAAGACCTAATGAGGGTAAAATTTGAAATAAAATATTATCCCAAACAAAAAAAAAACATTCAATTAAAAGAATCGAGACCAAAAGATTAAAAAAACCATAAGGGGTGAAATTAAAAATTATTTATAATATGATAGATTATTTATAGATTAAAAAATATCATAAGTGAAATAAAAAAATGTTGAGGTCTAACCCAATAAAATCAAATTGAAAAAAAAATCAAAATTTTAAAAAAAGAATTAACCAAAAAAATAACAAAACATCAATTAAAAAAAGAGAGAAAAATACAAAAAAATCAATTTAAAAAAAAAAAGAAAAAACGTAGGGCAAATTGACAAGCGTCTTTAACTTGATCTAATATCTAAAAGTCGCATCCCATGAAATTTCTAACTTATATTCAATCAACAAGCATATTTCTTAACTAATTTAATTTTGAAGGATAAGCTCAGTATAAAAAATATTAATAAAAAAACATACAAAAAAAATAAGAATAAAATTTGATAGAAAAAAAAAGGGATGCAAACTAATGAAAAAAATAAAAAAAATAATCCCAAATATAAAAAAATATCAATTAAAAAAATACAAAACAAATTTTAAAGATTAAAAAAATCATCGAGAGTGAAATTAAAAACATTTGTAAGAACCAAGCAACCTTGTACAAACATTCTAAATATAATCAAATCTTAAAAAGCTTGGAACATGTGAAATCATGGACCCGAGTCATGTCAAGAAGTTTATTATAATCCAGTTTCAAAATATAAATTTTAAAAACTTGTCAAAGCAAAAAAAAAAGATAGCAAAAAAAGCCTCGAGCAAACCTGACTGTCAACCCGGGTCAATAAATTAAAAACATGACATTGGACATGATATTAGGATGACCCTATAAATAGGAAAGTTAAAAAAACACCTACAAAAAATATATTAAAAAAATAGAAGTCGACTCGGGATAATCCTTTAGATTTATTACCCAAATCATGAAACCGGGGTGACACCATTAAAGGTGAACCCAAAATAAAAAAGAAGTAAGATTTTCAATCAAAAAAAAAATAAAGAATGAAAATGAGAAAAGAATCAATAAAACAAATAGCAATTAAAAAAATTAGAACTAAATTCGACATAAAAATAAAATGAAATTAAATGTTCAGTGATGAAATTGTAAAAAACAAATCCATTAATAAAATGATTAAAAAATAGTAATTAAAATAATTACGACAAAATTTGACATAACAATTATATGAAAATAAATGACTAGGGGTCGAATTGGAAAAAATCAAAACAATCAATAAAATGATTCAAAACAAAACAAATAAGAATTAAAAAAACAATGACTAAATTTAAATATAAATTAAAAAATCAAACGATCAGGTGTGATATAAAAAACAAAATCCAATAAAAAATAATTAACGTAAATAAAATAATTGTAAATAAGAAAAAATGGAAGGAATAAAAATAAATAAATTGAACGGCTGATATAATCTTTTGCATGGTTAGAATGCAATCCGAGAAAGAAGAGGAAAACACACGTTAGCAACTTTCCTATTTTTCTATTTGTACAAAACCAAGAATGCCCTTAAGACTAAATAACATTAACAAACGGACCGTGATGAAATTACAATTAAGCCCCTGAAGCCAAGAATAAAAAATTTAAATGATAAGGGTAACACAATAATTATATTGTTCTATAAAATATGAAAATACAAAAACACCCATGTGTTGAAGGCATTTGGTTATTTATTCAAGGATTACATCAGTAATTTTATTGTGCATTAAAAAATATAATTACCAAAATAACGTTACACAATCCTCAAAAGACATTTATGTCATGGTGAAAATATCATCTTACTCCTAAAGCAAAGACAAAAAATAAAATGATCAAAGAACAAAAACAATAATATATAGTAATCATACCTTTGTAATGAATAGTAATCTATATCTTGAGACACAATACCGCTGAGGGATTAGTTTTTTTGATAATAGGTTGCATTGACAAGTTGTGAGCAATGATTCAATTTGAGTTGGACATAGATAGAGAGGATGTTTAAGAGTATGGTAGTGGTTGTTTTTTAAAGTGTTTTTATTGTTTGAAAATGTATCAAAATAATATATTTTTTATTTTAAAAAAATTATTTTTGACATCAGCATATTAAAACGATATAAAAAATAAAAAAATAATTTTTTTTTAAAAAACACTCTAAAACATAATAACAAACAAATGAAAAAACAGCACACGCGGAAAAAAATAATATTATAGGACATCTTTTTGTGGCGACAAAGCATGTACACATTAATCTAAACATCTTTGGAAAAATCCAAAAGTCATGCTTTTTTCTTCTACAATGACAATAGAATTTTGGAAAAACTCAAATTTATGATATATATTTTCTAAAAAATAGTTCAATTAAATATCATAATATTTGACGGAAACGATGCAGAATTATGAATGAATTTTACAAGTAATCGATTGATTCTCATAAATATAATCGATCTAATTATATTATATAGTACTTGATTTTTGTAAGTGATAGGACATCGAGGACGCGACACTAAACCACACGACAGGTGACATGAAAGCAAAGTAAATGGTCTAAAATCTAAGAAGTTCAAGGGCATCGAGCAAGTCATGATGCATTAATAGACATTTCAAATTACGGTAAGCGACTATACGAGTTAATATTTTTTTTAATAAAAAATATAAAAAAACTAATATTTAAAAATATCAAACCTTTTAAAGCTATATTCAAAAGTCTTGACTTTGACTACAACATCTAACCCAAGAATAATATTTATAATATTAATAATAACATTAAACTTGCATAATCCAAGTTTAAGTAAATCTGGCTGCAATACCAAACCTAATAATCTTAAATGTGAGTTTGACTGCAAGGTCATGTCATAAAAAAATGATAATTAAATAAATCAATTAAAAAAAACCAATAGAAAGAAAAAAACTAATGAAGAAAAAGAAAAAAAATCTGAATTAATTGGATTAACCCTTTAAATCAGGTTAATCTGTCAAACCTTGAATTTGTGTCTTGAAAGTTTGATAACTAAATAGAAAAAAAATTAACGGGTTACCCAGAATTAACCGAGCTAACCCGTCAAACCAGGTTACCCGTCAAACCCGGGATCCGTGTCATGAAAGTTTGATAACTAAATTGAAAAAAATTGAACATTAACAAACTAAATTAAACAAAAAAAATTAATTAAAAAGAAAAAAAACAAACAAAAGGTATCAGTCTTTTACTAATGAGGAAAAAGAAAAAAAACAGAATCAACTAGGTTAACCAGTCAAATAAGGTTAACCCGTCAAATAAGGTTAACCCGTCAAACCTGGGATTCCTGTCATGAAAGTGTGATAACTAAATAGAAAAAAAGATTTAATATTAATGAACTAAATTAAAAAATAGATTAATTAAAATGGAAAAAGCAAAGAGAAAAAAAATCTACAGGAAGAAAAAAACTAACGAAGAAAAATAAATAAATCTGAATCAACAAGGTTAACCCGCCAAACCCGGGATCCGTTTCATAAAAGTCTGATAATTAAACAGAAAAAATTTAATATTAAAAAACTATAGACAAAAAAAATAAAGGCATCAGCTTTTTCACTGTGGACTGTACGATGCAGTCCACAATAAAAGGCTTAAAAAGGAAAAGAAAAAGAAAAAAAACAAAGGTATATGCAACAAGTTAATTTTTTTTTCTTGCATAAAAAATATCAAAAAAGGCTAAGATCTAATGATGTTAAGTTTTTTTTGTAAAGATTTACGCTTAAAAGATAATATTTAAAAGCCCCGGATTTAAATCTACATGACTCAAGTTTAAGTGAATCTGACTGCAACACCAGACCCAAGAGCCTTGGATGTGGGTCTGGCTACAAGATCATGTCATAAAAGTGTGATAATTAAATAGATTAATTAAAAAAACAAAGAAAAAAAAACCAATAGGAAGAAAAAACCCAAATGAAGAAAAAAAATCTAAATTAACCAGGTTAACCCTTCAAACCAGGTTAACTCGTCAAACCTGAGATTCGCGTCATAAAAGTTTGATAATTAAATAGAAAAAAAATTTGACAGGTTAACCCATAATTAACTGGATTAATGTGTCAAACCAGGTTAACCCGTCTAGCCCGGGATACGTATCATGAAAGTCTAATAATTAAATAGAAAAAAAATTAACATTAACAAACTAAACTAAACGAAAAAAATTGATTAAAAATAAAAAAAGCAAAAAAAAATAATTTCGGGTTAACTCGTCAAACCAGGTTAACCTGTCAAACCTGAGATCCTTGTCATGAAAGTTTGATAACTAAATAAAAAAAATTTCACATTAACAAACTAAATTAAACAAAAAAATTCATTAAAAGAAAAAAACACAAAGAAAAAACAAAAAAAAACCCATAAAGGCATAAAAAATAAGTAAATAAAACAGTTAAGAATTTCGTTGTGCAATGCATAGTAAAACACTAATGCATAAAAGGCGTGAGGAAAGCTACAATAACTTTCCCACGTCTTTTAGAGTATTGTTAATAATAGTAAACTATATTGCTTTATTATTTTTGTATTTTAAAAGTATTTTTTTAAAAAAATTAAATTTTATTTATTTATTTTAAATTAATATTTATTTATATTTTCAGATGATTTTAATATGCTGATATCAAAAATAATTTTTGAAAAATAAAAAAAATATTATTTTAATTTATTTTTAAATAAAAAATATTTCAAAAAAACAGCACAATTATACCCTCAAATACCCCCAGTAATCTCAGATACACAGCCAATGTAAATTAGTTTCTTTCATGCTCCAACAAATAAAGAAAGAATATTTACATGTGTAATTTAGGAAACACAAAACAACGTTGGCATTGAAGGAACAGGAACAGGAACAGATGGCGACGGTACATGATGGAAAAAAAGAAAAATAAAAAAGGAACAGTGCTAGTCTCTATCCAAATAGAACACTTGTCAATTTGTGCAGATAAAAATCTGGAGCATTGTGCAGTTGGCTTCTCGTGTACTAGTCAAGAGACTAATCTTACTTGAGTCTCCGTTCACAAGTTAAGCCGTCTGTTTTATGGTTTTTTCTTAGAAATATTCAAAGCAATTTCGCATTAGTAAAAAAGAGTATGATACAGAGTAAAACCCATGTAAGACTAGATTTGGAGTATATAATGAAGATTATTTTTTAAAGTGTATTTTTACTTAAAAATATATTAAAATAATATATTTTTTAAAAAATATATTTTAATATCAGCACATCAAATCAATTTAAAAATACTAAAAAGATATTAATTTAAAATAAAAATAAAAAAATAAATTTCTTAAAAAACAATTTTTAAATACAAAAATAAACAAGATATAAGTGTCCCTTCATGTCATCGTCAGGTGCACTAAAATTTTCAGGTTAGCTTGTACTAAAGCTCAGACCTATAGATCCAACCCAATTCAAGTTAGGTTTCATTAGTTCATGGGTTAATTGTTGATACGAGCCCAATTAGAGCCCAATTAAATTTATATGTATGGGTTTTAGATCACCCTTCCCATTTGAGCCAACCTATCCACTGCCATGTTCCATCCTCAATTTGCCGAGGTTTTTTTTTTTTTTTTTTTTTATGTTTTAAATATTTTAATTGGCATTCATCTTACAATATAATCGAATTTAGTCCTACTCGTTAATGTTTTACAGACATAGGGTAAATTTTGGCCATTGTTTTTCACCAGAGCTAATTTACCGTGTCAATAGAAATACAAGGGAGTTAGGGTTTTTTTCCTTCAATTTATGTCCTTAATTCTTATTGTAGTGAAATTAACTTCTTATATGTTTCAGAAATAAAAATGAGTTATTTAAATATAAACCAACTAACTTTATTAAATGAATTTTTTTATTTTAAAAAAACTCAAAATTATTCATTTATAAAATAAGTTAAACAATATATTAAATGATTTTCAATTTTACCCCCTATAATTTGTTTAATCTTTTAAATTTGGTCTTAATTATTTTAATTTTAATTTATTTTGTTTGAGATAAGTTTTTTTCAATATTTCATTCTTTCTGTCAGATTTTAGCTTTATTTTTTTTGCTGGTTTTTTATATATTTTTTTATGAATAGTTTTTTCAATGATTTTATTATTTAAAATTAAATTGTATAATATTTAAATTTATTGATAGAGGGTTTACAAGTTTTTAAAATTAGATTAAGTTTATGATATTTGTCTAAATTTACTTGATTTTTTTTTAGTTGATGGTTCGGAGTGCTCCGAGGGTGTGGTTTTTTTTTTTTAATTATTAACAATTTTTTATATTATCTAAATTGCCATAAATGATATAGGACTTGATTTTTTTTTATTCTATCGTTTTTTTTTACATAATAAAAAATCGCACCGACGCGCGGGCATCATATCCAAGTCCAACTTTCAAGGTGATCCCATGCTCGGATAAGGCAATCCCATTCCTGAACCCAGAAAGAGAGGCTCAACCTTCAAGGTGATCCCATACCTGAACCCAGGGAGAGAGGCTCAACTTTCAAGGTGATCTAAGAGACCCAACATGCGCAATCTCACCATCCAAACGATCTGGTAGCTTCGTAATGGACTAGGGGCTGTTTCTCCCATGAGAAGACTCGCGCCTTGGCAACCCTGACCTGATTCCGAGGCAGGCCACTTGGGTTGGATGGGTGAGTATCTTGCTATGGGTGGGGCCTGTGAATGATGATTGACATGACAAGGTATTTATCTCAAGGGGCTATTACCTCGCATGTTTATCCTTATTTACCCTTTATTACGAACGTTGCACTAGTTTGTGTTTTTTAAAAATTTAATTTTTTATTATTTTTAATATTTAATTTGTTGATATTAACAATAAATTTTAATATATTTTTAATTAAAAATATATTAAAAATAACATAATAAGAAAACCCTTTTCATATTTATCATCTTTAATTACTATTTCTATAATATATAACACAAAGCTTTTAAAGTTACATCTCTCCCATGTTTTTCCTAATTTAAACATCAACGGAATCCCCAATATTATATAAAGAAATTGTTTCGTCGAAAGTCATGGACTCCCAACTAAGCTTTCCGTCTACAGTCTTCAAATCCAAATAATCAGCTGTGAAAACATTTAAAATTTACTTGGATGAATTTTAAAAGGTTGGTGTAAGATATTTTTTAAAATAATATTTTATTTAAAAATATATTAATTTTTTTTTATATAAAAACATCAAAATCATAAAAATTATTAAAATATTTTTTAAAAGTTAAAAATACCTTTAAAAACAGAAACAAAAGCCACCATTTAGACTTTGTCAATGCCATGTGCAGTTAAAATTTATTTGAAGGAATTTTAAAAGGGTGGTGTAAGATTTTTTAAAATAATATTTTATTTAAAGATATATTAAATAATTTATTTTTATTTTTATATAAAAACATCAAAATCATAAAAATTATTAAAATATTTTTTAAAGTTAAAAATATCTTTAAAAACAGAAACAAAAGCCAACATTGCGTGTTTGGCAGGGTGGTTGTGATTGCTTTTCGTGCTGAAATACATGCCAATGATGTTTTTTTATTTTTTAAAAATCATTTTTGACATTAGTACATCAAAACGATCCAAAAAATACAAATCGTATTTAATTTTAGTAAAAATAAAAATTTAAAATTTAATAAAATACAATTATAAACACAATGCTAAACAGTCAAAATTTGTCAATGACACGGGCAGTTACTACATCTTTTGTTTTCGCCTTATCCATAATTTTTATAAAATATTATTTAATATAATTTTAAAATTCTATCTAATAATTTAAATTATTAAATATTTATTTGATAAAAATTAAACACAACTCAATATAAAATTTTACAAATTTAAATCTAAAAATTTCATTTAAAAAAAATATTAAAAAACAAATAAATTATATTTAAAATCTGTTCTAATAATTTTTTTTATTTTCACAAAATTAACAATTTAACAATGGAAGCCCGTTAGCTTAATAAACGTGTCCTGTTAAAAAAACAGGGGGAGAAAATTAGATCTAATGTCTAGCCTCGGACAAACGAGAAAAAAACCATAAACTTTCGCCATGACATTATTGTTAAGTAACTCAGTAGTCAGTAATGGAAGCTGTGATCCAAAATAACATATAACAACACAAGAATATCAAGTATTTAAAGGTTAATTAGTTGTTGCCACTAGAACAAGACAAGGGTATCTTGTTCTAATTGTTGCTCATGATCTTCCGAGTATCTTCTTCACAGCATAATCAAGCAAGGATCATCAATCCAGGAGAAGTGATTACACATTACCATTAATTATCAGCGGAAGCTCTACTCTCAAGGATTGTTTTCACACTCTGCTTAATTTGGCTTCACGTGTAGCTCTCTGTATTCTTTATAGCAACATGTAATTAGATAGAGGCGAGGCTGCTTCGTACAAGTTTCTCGATGCCATGTTTGACAGCAAGCTAGGGGGGATATATGCTGATCGAGGAGCCTGCATGTCTTGACGAGAGCCAATGATTTGCACCACAGCTGCTTGATTTTGACCCGTTGCTGCGGCACACATGGCTAGCAAATGTGAAATCTACTCTTCCCCGTTGCCAGATTGGCCTGCTCAAGATGCAATCTCCATGAGGATCTGATGTGATTCTCGTTTGAATAAACGGAGCGTACGATACTGTTAAAAATATAGAAGGTAGTAGGTATCAGAGAGCGATGGAGGAGTGTGTGTATCTCTGTTGATGAGGATTTTTCATGCTCAAGTGGACAGACTACACGGCCTTGTTTCTCTCAAGAAATCCACTTCCATGGAAAGTGGTCCTAAGCTTTCCAAATGTTTGGTCAGCTCTGACATGTGAAAAAATAAATCTTTCCCACCAAGAAAGTATTTTCCTCTTTTCAATACTTGAATGTGTTGATTTGTTTGTTTGTTGTTGTCATTGGAAGTATTTTTTTAGATTTTTTAATATTAATACATAGAGAATATTAAAAAGAAAAATAATTTTATATCAAATTATCTCAAATTAAATATGTAGAATAAAATGGTGTGCAGGCAAGTTTGTTCTCGAGACATGTTTTTATGTTTTTTTTAAATAATAATAAAATTAAAAAAATATTTGCAAATATAATAATAATTACAGTTAAAAAACACGATTTTTTCTAACACTACCCAAGTCAAAAATCAACGCAGGATCTGGACGTGGATCTAAATGTAGTTGAAAAAGGATCCACCCGGCTAGTCCATGTGGGAGGAGATTCCCAATCCACTTGAACCAAATGATAGGAAAAGGAGCAACAAATTTAAAAAACTCCAGCTCATGGAATCAAATCTATAGAACATTTATTAAATGTACAGTGTCTCTAGAAAAATAACAAAGCAAGAGATTGCGGTTCATGTGCACTTGATATCCAATCCAGGTATAAATTCACAGCTATTAAGACACCTTTTATTTTTGTTTTTCGTGTTTAAAATTGTGTTTAGTTTGAGAAAACATTACATTAATTTTTTTTGGGATGGTTTTGATATTTTAATATTAAAAATAAATAATAAAAATCATCATTTTAATATATTTTTAAATGAAAAACATTTTAAAAATACTATGCACTACAATACCAAACATATTTACATAAAAAAGGCTATTATGATGTTAAAGATTGGACTTGGAGTTTAGTTTCTAAAATTCAAATTTTAAATAAAAAATCATTATATTAACTATGTTTAGTTTGTAAAATCATTATATTAATTTTTTTTATGTTTTGATTTTTATT
This sequence comes from Populus deltoides, assembly GCA_015852605.2. Lineage (NCBI taxonomy): Eukaryota > Viridiplantae > Streptophyta > Magnoliopsida > Malpighiales > Salicaceae > Populus > Populus deltoides. The sequence goes on along the minus strand of CM027585.2, from coordinate 1,349,942 downwards.
TAAAAATAAATTTAAATAAATTATTATTTTTAAATAAAAATATTTTTAGAAAGCATTCTGTATTATAATACCAAACACATTTACATAAAAAACGCTATTATTATAATAATAAAGGATAGAATCAAGAATTTTGATCGAATAAGAAATTAAGTACCAAATCAAAGGATAAAATCAAGAATTTTGAATAATTAAAAATTATAATTGTTCGATTGTATTTTTATGTATACCTTCTAATTGGTTGATTATAATAACACCCATTATGAATGAAGTTTTTTATTTTTATCACTTTAAAATAAATAAATAAATTAATTAAATGGCATCATGTCTCTGTTTTTGATTTGAGATTTGATTCTTCATTTTTAATAAATTAAAAAAGAAAGAAAAAAGTTCTTATTTTAGATGGTAATTGAATTCCACCAAACATGGTTAAGGATTTTGTATCCAACGAAGTTTGAATTTTCTACCCTTGTTTCCATGGTAGAAAATACGGCCAACACCCACCCACGAGTGTATTTTTATTTGGTTAGGATTTCAAGATAAAATAAATAAATATAAAAGAGATAAAAAAAAATGTTTAATTAAAGAAAAAAATATAAAAAATTATATTTACAAAATAATTTTTTTATACTTTTAAAATAATGAAAACGGAAACACGTCACTATCAGATGGATGACAAAATTTAACAATCCGGTATTGACTATTTTAGCAAAATTATGGCTAGCATGAATCTTTGAGCATTTGGAAGAGTCTGGTCAATGACGTGTTTTGAAAACATTTTCCAAAGCACTTTATCCTGTGGGATCATACGGGAAAGCGAGACGATTTTTTTTTTTTTTAAGAAAATTAAATGTGCTTGATAGCATGATATATGATGTTTTTTATTTGAAAATATATTATAATAATTATTTTTATTTTTAATATTAATGTATTAAAATCATAAAAAATACTAATTTAATATTTTTTTAAATTAAATGTATTTTCAAAACCCTTCCAAACACAAAAATAAACCGTAGCTTAACTAAGGTATATTCACGGTAGAGTATATATTTTAAACTTAATTACTAAAATAGGGCACTTTATGAGAAATAGTATTGCGGAAAATGATATTTTATTTAAACAATCATTATCTCCTTTTCTCTCTCTTGGCATCTCTATTCCAAGCGATATTGTTCCCTTTTGTTCATCATAATGCTCCAATACATGGGGAATTTGGAATAAAATCAAATTTCATGTCTTTTTTTTTTTTTTTTCAGATGCTAACATAATTACGTTGCAATATTCAAATAATTATCCGGAATACAATCTTGATTTTTTTTCAACGTCTAAAATAATGGAGTGAGGTCAAAAACAGGAAGAAATTTGGTGAGTTAACTACAATATGTAGAAAATAGCTCCTTGAAAAAAATCTAAGAAAAATCAAATATTAAAATAATTGAGTCTTCCCAGAAGAAATTTCCACCCATACAGATGAAGTACAAGCATGAAAATCTAGCACCAATTCCAAGATCCATCTTAAAATGGGGAAAGCCTTAAAACCCCCAAAACCTTATATATAACCATCCGTCTGTCCTCTTACTCTCACCAACACTAGTCTATTCCCCCCTCTGCCTCTGCCTCTGCCTCTGCCTCTGCCTTTCTCCCTCTTGCATACTGTTTGTCTACCGTGATAAATCATGCCTTGTCAAGTGATGCAAGAGAAAACCCTTCAAAGCTTTTATGCCGCGGGAAGGGAAAAGTCGACGACAGAAAACAGTCCTTGCTCTCCTGGAAGGTATTTCCCCTTTTACCTTAATTTCTTAATTTGTGTCCCTGTATGTTCTGTAGGTTGAATGTTTAAAACCATTCAAGGCATTTGTTTCAGGCTAGCTTGCTAGCAAGAAGAGAATTGGGAGCAAACACAGGAAACTTACTTCAATTGTTTGGTGTTTTTATGTAGGTTGGAGGGAAGAGTAGCAGTGGTCACAGGTGGTGCTCGAGGAATTGGAGAGGCAACAGTAAGGCTTTTTGCTAGACATGGTGCCAAAGTAGTGATTGCTGATGTTGAGGATACTCTCGGAACTTTGCTAGCAAACTCACTAGCCCCTTCAGTTTCCTTTGTTCACTGTGATGTTAGCTTAGAAGAAGACATTGAGAACCTGATAAACTCCACAGTTTCTCACCATGGTAAGCTAGATGTTCTTTTCAACAATGCTGGGGTGCTTGGAAATCAATCAAAGAACAAGAGCATTGTCAATTTTGATGCTGAAGAATTTGATCGTGTCATGCATGTGAATGTTAGAGGCATGGCGCTAGGAATTAAGCACGCGGCAAGAGTGATGATTCCTAGAGGAGTTGGGTGTATTATTTCCACAGCCAGTGTAGCTGGTGTCATGGGAGGGCTTGGTCCTCATGCCTATACAGCTTCGAAGCATGCCATTGTTGGGCTCACAAAGAACACAGCATGTGAGCTTGGCAGGTATGGGATTCGAGTCAATTGCATCTCTCCATTTGGGGTGGCTACATCTATGCTTGTTAACGCGTGGAGAAGTGGCGATGAAGAGGAAGATTGCTTGAACTTTGGATTGCCTAGTGAAAAGGAAGTGGAGAAGATGGAAGACTTTGTTAGAGGCCTGGCTAACCTAAAAGGTCCAACTCTAAGGGCTAGAGATGTAGCCGAGGCTGCACTTTATCTAGCTAGCGATGAATCCAAGTATGTTAGTGGTCATAATCTTGTCGTGGATGGTGGAATTACCACTTCAAGAAATTGTGTTGGCTTGTAATATTTGGAGAATTAGTCTCCCTCCCTCTCTCTCTCTCTCTCTCTCTCTCTTGTAACTTCATCGGTTGACAAAGCCTTGTTGTATAATTTCTATCCAATCAATTAATTAGTTTTCAAAAAATTGGATACTTTAACTCAAAATGACACACGTAGTAAATAATTGCTTCGAGTTCTTCAACTTTTTAAAACCCTCTTTAACAAAATTAACTTTAAATTAATGGCATTTATATAAAAAAAAAACTCACTAAAATGAATGCTATAATTGATTATATGTTATTATATCATTTCATTGTTTTCATTATTATATATCTTTACTGATTTTTTTTTTAAATTTTGTTGTAATTTCGATAATTTTTTACCGACATTCGATAAAAAGGTATTTGTTTCATAAAATATAATCCTCTGCAAATTAAGAGGTAATCTTGCTCTCCCAAATGCTTCATCCTCGCATGGAATATACCTCTAGCATCTAACATAGCAAATGCATCTCAAGACTTCTTTCTTGGACGTCATCAACACAAAAATATGGGATTTCTACTCGAAACTACTGTGGAGATGTGATGTGATTGTGACGTGACAATGATTAATATATACTATTATTGATATCATCAAATCCCATATGATTGTTTTAAAATAAATAAATAAGGGAAGAATAAAAAATTAATTTCAGACAACTTTTGTTTTATCACTCAAAGAATTCTTGTGTTTTATAGATTTAATTCTTAGTCTATGGTAGCTAATCAATTGTTGATAATGATAAGAATTAATTTTTATTAATTTTTTAATTATTTATCTTTCAAAATTTACTATAAAAAAAAGTGAACTAAATGTTTCAAATTTGAATTTTTTAAATTTTTTTACACCTTTTCTTATCTCATTTTTAGTGTTCTCATTTCTTTTTATATTTTAGTTTTTCTCCCAAATCTAGAGTTTAGGTTCATATTGTTGAGAGATATTTGAGTTTTATATTCTCCGATTTAAAGATTTTGGTTTAAAAGTACATCTAAACTAAGGTAGTGTTGTTGGAATTTGATAAACATATTACATACATCAAAGTTGTATAAGTTAGAAGCAATAAAGTCTTAAGGATAAATGAGTCATCATTGACAACAACAAAACTAAGATTCATTATTTTAAAATGTTTCAACAAATAAGTATCATTTTTATTTTAATTTAAGCATAGTTAATTTAAACTTATTTGTCTTGAGTTTAAAGATTTAAACATGTATAATTTTAGTCTTTTCTAGAACATCTTTTGTCTAACATGCCTTTGTAATGATAAGCTACCAATCCATGCTAATTATTTTTGAACTGTAATCTTATTATGATAAACTAAACATATATATATTTATAAACTTTGGTCTTACAATCTTATATATATATATATATATATATATATATATATATATATATATTTATTAGATTTTGTTTAGTTAATCCTAGGAGAAAAAATAATAATTATGAAAATAATTTTATAGATTAATTGTGAAAGAAATTTTAGCATCTTTAAAATTTAAGTTATTATTTAACTTCCTTTTAATTTGATATATTCTCATTTTTTTTTGTTTTAAAATTATAGTTTATCTTTTAAAATTGATTTTCATGTTATTTGATCGGTTTGATGAAAGTCATATATCTTATTAATTTATATTTTTCAATAAGGCTTGTGATAATTTATGTTATCTTGCTTATATTTTATAAGATTGATATTAAAGTTATCTTGTCGGTTCACATCTATAGAGAGTTAATGCGGTGAATAGACATTGTCTAGGAAGTTAAGTCTAAGAAGATTGAGTTTTAAATAAAATCGTTTGTGACCCCTCAAATCTTTCATTGAAACTTACTTCGTGAAAATATTATTTACAAGATACTTTTTGAAGTGGGATAACTGTATATATAAACTTCATCCACATAAAATGTTTCTTAACTTTTTGATGTGAGATAATTATATATAGCCCATATATAAATGAAATATTTTTTAAATTTTCGATGTGGGATAATTATATATACAGTTCACATTCACATTTTTTCTTAACTTTTTCACGTGGGATGTCTATATATAACCTATTTTCATATGATTTTTTTTTAATTTTTTTATGTGAAATATTATAATTTCAAATATTTTTTAAAAAATTTTCTTGGAATCCTTGGCTGGATCAATTCCTAGACTGAATGAAATAATCTAATATATTTATAAACTCTGGTTTTACAAAAGAAGTTTGCTTGGTCAAAACTGCTAGCTAGCTTATTGGAGATGTGATGTGCAATATTGCACCGTTGAAAAATATCCCGTGGGATACATTTGATTTCCCACCTTCCTCGTTTTTCTAGTGCGTTTCGCCGAGGTCACCTAAAACGAGGGCTGCTCAAGCCAACGAAAAGCAACTAAAATGCTTTGCTTGACAATGAAATGTTCTTTGGGAATTAATACAGGGATAGCACTATAAGAGGCTGTTTGTCTACGCGGCTGTGGTTGTGATTGTGGCTGTGGTTGTGTTTTATTTAAAATACAGTTTGTAATTATTTGGTAATAATAAAACTTATTTTATTATGTATAGGGTCCACATGTTTTTTGCGTTTAAAACGTTGGAAAGAAAAAGCAATGAAAACCTGCAGACGGTGCAATTCACTGCTGTTCACGAGTGAATTACACTGTTCACGTAAACAGTGCAATTCACTTGCACTGTTCTCGTTTTGTTTTTTAGAATTTTTTTTTTAAAAAAACTAGTTTAGAGAATTAAATTCATTCGCGATGTGAACAATATTTTTTTCTCGAAAAACTAGTATAGATTGAATTAAATTTACGCGCACAGTAATATCAATTTTATATCTGATAATATTTTATCTAATTTTATTACACGCTCAAAAAGTTATGAAAACTGTAGTTCTTATCGAATGAATTTTGGACGTAATGGAATTATACATAGTTTAATGGAATAATAAAAAATATTTTATATAAAGTATTATTTTTTTCATGATGTAATAAGAGTAATTAATTTTACAATATTTAAATTTAAAACCATCAATATTAATATATTTTTAAAAAAATTATTTTATAACCTCAATTTCAAAAACATTCTTAACCAAACACATTAAACTACCTTTTCTTAAACCTCATTTTCAAACACAGTTTTAATCAAACATCTATTTTTTCAAACCAATTTGAACTAAAAGTACTTTTTATAAAAACAACTTTTTTAAACCACAACAGCTACCGCAATACCAAACACACTCTAAATTGCAAACACTTTTCTTTTCTTTTCTTTTTTTTGCTTGAAGATATGATGTTTTTTTGTTATAATTTTTTAATTTATTATTTTTTTTAATATTAAAATGACTGAGAATTTAATTTTGTGATTTATTTTTTATTATTTTATCTTTATAAAACGTTAGTGTGGTTTGCAAGTTTGTTAAAATAACGAGGGTTGTACTGGTTTATGGGTTTGATTGGAATTTTTTTTCTAATTTTTTTTATTGAACTTAACATTTTTATAGACAATTTTTTCTCATGTAATAAAAAAAAAGAGTTTTAGAGAAAAACCATGTTATTAAACTTTATAAAGTAAAAACAATTAAAGGGTGTAGAGAAATTATTGTTTACCCACACCTATTGGCAATGTGGATTACAATAGTAATCGACAATGCTTTTCTTTTCTTTTCTTTTTTATTATGATTTTTTTTCATTTATTTTTTATCGATTTCATCTTTTAAAATTGAGAATCTAGCTTTGTAATTTGTTTCATTTTATTTTGCCTTTATATGAGGTTATCATAGTTTGCGAGTTTACAAAGATAACCCATGTTGCCTTGGTTTATGGGTTTAATGAGTTGTCTTTTTTTTTTAAAATTAAACTTGACTTTTTTATAGTCTATTTTTTTCTTATATAGTTAAAAAATAATTTTAGAGAAAAAGTCATGTTATTAAACTTCCTCACAAAACATTATGGATTGTTACAATGTTTCTCCACATTGGTTTTTTTCATCTTTCATATTGCTTGAACACATGGTTTTTTTTCCTTTTCCTTTTGTTTTTTTTGTCATGAATTTTTCTAAAATTATTTTTATAGATTTTATTTTTTTAATATTGGGATGGCTAAACATTTAGCTTTGTAATTTGTTTTCCTTTTATTTTGTCTTTCTATGATGTTAGCGTGATTTATGGGTTTGTCAAGTTAACTCAGGTTGCCCCGGTTTATGGGTTTGGTGAGGTATGTTTTTTAATTAAACTAGACTTTTTTATAGTTTATTTTTTTATCATATCATTAAAAAAAACATTTTAGAGAAAAATCATATTATTAAATTTTATAAAGTAAAAACAATTAAATGGTGTAAGGAAACTACTATTCACTCACACACATTGCACTATGAATTATAATAGTAATCAACAATGTTTTGCTTTTTTTTGTTTTTGAATTTTTGTTATGATTTTTTTAGTTTTTTTTCGATTTTATCTTTTAATATTGAGATGGTTAACTTCATAATTTATTTCTGTTTATTTTGTCTTTCTATAAGGTTAGCATGATTTGTAGGTTTGTTAGGATAAACTCAGGTTGTCTTGATTTACAGGTTTGATGGGGTGTTTTTTTTTAATTATTTATTTCATCCTTAGATATTATATTAATTGGGAATTCAGGTTCATAACTGGTTTTGTTTTATTTTTTACGAGGTTATCGTAGTTTAAAAAAAGTCTCGATATTGGGTCGATGTTTGATTTTACAATTGTTCATTTTTGTTATCATATAGTTAAATAAATAATAGTTAAAAAAAACAAATTATAATCATAGTGGAATCCATAATCTGGTTCACAAGTTTGACTTGCTAGCTCGTGTTATCTGATTCACAGGTTTGACGAGTTTATCCATCAACCAAATATGCTCTTTTTTTTTTGTTTTTCGATTTCACTATTTAATATTGGATAGGTTGCAAATTGATTACATGATTGATTTTTGTTTGCTTTTTATAGGGATAATTGTTTTGAATAAGTGTCTATTTTTAAATTGATATTTAATTTTGTGAGTATTTAAATCTAATTAAACTATTCTTTGTTTAAGTAAAATGTTGGTATGAAATAACGAAAGAAAAAAAAAGTCAAGGGTTACTATCATATCATATCATTTATTGTTTGTTTTCTTTGATTGAATCTCAATTTAGAACATGTCTGGGAGTGGGTGTGCTAACTTTTGCTTTTGAGTGCTTTTAAAAATATAATTGTCTCCGGAAGTATTAAACTATTTATTTTTTAATTTTTTTTTGATAAATTTGATATGCTGATATCTAAAATAAAAAATAAAAAATAAATTTATTTTGATATATTTTTAAATAAAAATCACTATTAAAAATTACCTTACACTATAATATACACATGCAATTAATATAATATCAAACTATTTTACTTGATTTTTCTTGGAATACAAATTAACAAGAGAGCTTCAAGTCAATATTTTTCTGAAGAGGGGAACATGAATACTAGAGTTGTTTGGTAGATGTAGTAGCAATACTCCTGCTTTTTGTGAGGGGTACTTTGGTCATATTATCTTTTACTTATTCAATGAAAAGATACCCTGATTGGTCCTTTATCACATATAAAGAAAAAAGGTTGATTGAAAATTAATAATAAAAAAATTCCCTAATATTGGTTTAGGCTTATAAAAAAAATGATATTTTTGGTTATTGGAGAACACAATTAATATATTTTATATTTCAATTTCATACCCTCGTTATTGCTAATAATAGCAAATATAGTTCTTTACGTTAATCCAAAATCTTTATTATAATTTACAGTGAATAAGTTTTTTTAGTTGGTATTTATAATTAATATAATATCAGCTCGAGTTTGAGACTTTGAATAGGTGGTCAAAGACAGCTCAATTCCACTTTACTCCTATGTTTTTTTAATCTGTAGTGGTGACTTTTTTCAAAAAAACATTTTTTTATAAATATATTAAAATAATATTTTTTAAAAATTTATTTTTATATCTGCATATTAAAAAAATTTAAAAAAAATTTTAATAAAATAATTTTTTTAAAAAAACTCTAACACGGACATCACCTTCAACCTTTTAGACCTTATTTGTTTTTGTGTTTTTAAAAAACTGAAATTGTTTTATTTTTTCTACTTAAAATTAATATATATATTTTTATATCATTTTAATATTAAAAATAATTTTTAAAAAATAAAAAAATATTATTTTAATATATTTCAAACAAAAATTATTTGAAACTCAATCGTCGCCCCGATCCAAAATCGCTATTAGAAGGAGGCTTTTTGACTTTAAAACGTAGTTGAAGATTTCGGCTTGCTTTTTGGTAGCCTGTTCTAGCATTTTTAGTGATTTAGGTGATTAATCCACAAGTTAATTCAATGGATTATGCAAATCGCTTTTTAAGTCGGTTCCTAACATTTCTAATTTTTTTTTAAAAAGCAGTCAAAGTTAAACATTTTACCAAAGCGTATGGGTTTTAAATTGCTTGGCCACGCGCTTAGCTCTGGCCTGGAATAATTAATTTTTGAGACAGGGTCGTGGGGCCCGGAGATCTAAAAATATATTCTGAAATACTGGTCAATTATGTATGGCACCGAAGGCATTCCAGCGTACCAAACTATGCGAGCCCAACTACCTTTGAAAAATTGAAATAAATAAGCCTATTATTTATTGTCTCGTAAAATCTTAGGCATTGGTCCGTTGGATATTGCATGTTTAACCACAGGTATTGAAGTTGATTCATGACAAAGTCAATCCCTTAATTTTATTTTCTTAAAAAAAAATCAAAATATTATCATTTTATTTTTTTAAAAAAGTTGATGGTCTTTTTTAGAGATGATCATTTCCGGTTCGGTTTATATATAAAAAAATAACCAAATTAATTTTTTTAAAAAACAGAAATCAGTTCAAACCAACAGATTTTTTTAGGAAAAAAACCGGTTTAAACTGGTTTGGCTTAGTTTTTCAGGTTGACTCGGTTTTGGCTCGGATTTTTTGGTTTGGCTCGGTTTTTTTCGGTTGGGTTCAGTTCGGTTTGATTTTTTCGGTTTCAGGCTTATAAAACCGAAATCGAATTTGTTGGTTTTTTCAAAATTTTAATCGGTTTTTTTTCACAGTTCGGTTTTTTTTGTTATTTTTTTTCCGGTTTTCTCAGTTTAATCGGTTTTTCAGTTTTTTTGCTCACTCCTAATATTTTTTAACCAAATTTTACCGGGTCAATCTAGATCATAAATCAACCAGTATTTTTAATCAAATCTTTCAATTTTTTATTTTCTTTTGTTTTTTTTATGAAACCCCAATAGATTTAGACTCGAAATCAATCTTTTTAGCCTATCAATGTTTTATAACAATATTTTATACATATATTTAGGCTCCATTTATTTACTGGAAAGTAATTTTCTTTTGGAAAGTGAATTCCAGAAAGGTGAATTATTTTCTGATGTTTGGTAGTGTAATGAAACATAAGTTGGAAAACACTTTCCAGTGTTTCGTTATGTCATAAAAAATAAGCTGGAAAATAACTTATTAATGTTTTATTTTTCTCAAATTTATTAAAATAATGAGGAACAAATATTACAAATTAAAAAGTTGAATGAGAATAAAATTGAAAAAAATATATAATTTCATAAATTATCTCAAATAAAATAAATAATAATCAAAATAATATATATCAAATCTAAAAAATAAAAAATAAATAAAAGATGAAGAAATTAAAATAATGATAGTTAACATTTCATAAATTATTTCAAATAAAATAAGTAACAATCAAAAGAATAAGTATCAAATTTGATAGATAAAAAATTTCAATAAAAAAATAATAAGGAAAGAGCAAATAACAATTATAAAAATGAGGATCAAAATTAATATAAAAATTAAATTTTAAGAGATGAAATTGAAAAATAAATATTCAAAACAAAATATATATAGCAATCAAAAGTTTGATGACCAAATTTGATATAATCAGCAAATAATATGATATTTCTAAATTTTTTACAACTTCCGAAAAAGTTTTTCCACCCAAATTTTTCAAAAAAACACTTTCCTAAAAACCAAGTCAAATTTTTCTTTAACTGGAAAGTGTTTTCCGTTGACCAACTTTAATAATAACAAACAAACACATGAAAGTTTGGAAAATGATTTCCTGGAAACCATTTTTCAAGAAACAAATATCACCTTACTTGAATATTTGAATTTTGGATTACCTTGGAAACCTTTCAAGAGAATTGTTAATAGAAAGAGTAGATACAAATTTCAAAATTTCTCAATTGAATCAAATATTACCTATGAATCACACAATTCTATGCATAAAAAACATGAACATGTAATGTAGCATTGTTGTTGATGGTGCCCTTAAAACGACTCTTTTTTTTTTTTAATAGAAAAACTGATGGGCCGTGTGGCCCAGATGTCAAGATTTGTTGTTGCCGTTTGGGCTTACATGCCCAGACAGCTAGAAAGTACACAAGGAATTCTCGGTCCGGCCTAAACGCACCTTACACTTTTTTTTTTTTTTTCGTAAGCACGTTCTTGTTTGGTAAATTGTTTTGTTACCAACCTTGACAACAATAGACAAGTGCCCCTTTAAACTCAACCTAACCTTGAAATATTCTTGCCTTCACTACATTTAGTGTTGATTAAAGAATTCGACTGACAAATTAGTTTTCATATAATTTCGATAAAAGAATATATGGTAAGGAAAAAAATATTAATACTATGTATAATGGGGGATATCAAAATAAAAATAAGAAATAATAAGCGAAAAGATATATATTTTTTTGCGAATGAATTACGTATGTGATGGGATTGCTGTAAATTTAATGATGCAATTATAAAATATTATTCTAATATATTTAGGTATATTTGCAAAAATGTATTGGTTGCAATGATACTTTTATTTAATTATTAAATAATATTATAAATGAAATCCTTTTAGGTAATTATACCATAACATGAAATTGAATCATAATTTTTAACTAAACACTTTAAAATATTTTTTTGTTCAACCTCAATTTCAATCACAGTTTTAGCCAAATATATATTTTTTCAAACTAATCTCAACTACAAACACTTTTTTATAAAATTATTTTTTTCAAACCACAACCACAACAACCATCACAATACGAAACACATTAGTTTCATTTGAAAGGGTTCCAAATAATGTTTCATTAAATTAATTTTTTAATTTAAAATTATTTTTTATATTTTAAATTGTTTTGATATGTTAATATCAAAAATATTTTTTTTAAAATAAATAAAATATTATCTTAATAATTTTCAAGTAAAAAACATTTTAAAAAATATCTGGCTACCATGCATCTAGACACTAATCTTGAGGAGTTAAAATACGGTGCCGTGCAACACTTATGCATACAGTGTTTTTCATGATTAACTAACATATTTTACGAATTTCTTGGCAAGTGCAAAATTTATGCAGACATGATATTTTAGCCAATGGTTAACATTGCAAAGATAAACCATTTTTTATTCAACTTAGACGTTGCTTTCAAGACCAATAACAATTTCTCCCCAATATATCACCAACATTCATCATACTCAACAAATAATAATGTCAGACACTCCAATCAATAAGTATCAACATTTATATCAATAAAAATAATATTATTTTTTATGTCTGAAGTGAACGACGTAATTAAAATTTATAAATACTTTGGATTTCCAACTAAATTAATAAGTTCTCAACTTAATATTTTTCTTACAACTATTTACTTTATATATTTTTTCTGGCATATATTTATTGATTCAAGCATTAAAAAGTTTCCAACTTGTTTTTTTAGAGAAACTTTCATCATGGACCAAACCCAGCAACCAAGCCCACATGCGTTTCAAGTCCATACCCAGTTCCACGAACCATGAAAACCCAAATTATGTGGGAAGTTTCTCCCCCCCGGGTGTTTGGAGGAGGGTTAAAAAAGGTTTTATAGCTTTTAGGGGTGGTTAAGTGTGGTTTGTGCTTAAATATATTGTACCTTCCAGCCCCTCTTCATCACTTGTAATAACACACCTTTTGCGGCACCTATGTATATGCAATGATCAACGGTGAAGAAAGTTTCCTAAATGAAGGTGAGTTTGTTTTGTGAAAACTTTGTTTTCTCGGAAAGTGCTCGCTTGCAGGAAAAGCTAACGAATGCCAAAAACTATGATGAGAAGATAATTTTGACGAGCACAAGGATAATTATCGGATTTTTTTTTTAAAAAATTATATGTAAACTGCATATCCTCCCTGTTTCTTTTTTTTTCTTTTCTTTTATAAGGCCAGGCTGAACATTTTAGCTCTTGAATTGTTGGTTCTTGGCTTGCAGTTTTTTTTCTCCCTTGATACCATCAAAACCTCTGCTGCTGGCGCTCGAATGGACTGCACTTCAAGAGCCAGCACCGCTTCCATCTCCTTTGACGGAGCCAGTGAGGTCCCCATCTTCTTGTTCTTGGTCTCCCATTTAGAAGAATTAATCACTCCATTAAATTCTATATATATATATCCAGCCATCTACATGCATGAAGTGTATAGCTGGACAGTATGACTACATTTTTGTCATGCATGTAACAAATCATTCTATGAAAATCTTGTTGAGGAAATTGTCTAGTAACACCAATTATATATATTTGCAAGATAATATAAAATATAAACAAAAATTATTAAATAAATGATAAGTATAAATATTAAGTATTTACTTGTAGAATTGTAGAATTTCAAATCCCTGCAAATTTAAACAGCTTCTTGTTCCTTGATCACTCCCTTTATCTACAAGTTGTTTTCCATTTTTCCAAGTTCTAAACTTTCGCCTCCTACATTGCTTTCATCCTTCAAAATTCCATAGCTGCGACTGACTTCTTTCCACCCTGTCTCGTAAGAAAAGTATCCATGTCGTCCCATGTATCGTTTCAGCTCAACACTGGGGGTTTTTTATGGGCTAACAAATAAACGGTTAGAGAATAATATAAATTATATTCTGAAATCTCATCTAATGTTTAAGTTATTGGATTGAGATGGTTTTTTAATATGGTATTAGAGCCTTAATAACCAAGCAGTTATGAGTTTGAATTTTACCATTTCTATTTATTTGATAAAAATTAAGCACAAAGGTAATGTGGACCTGTACAAATTTTAATTCCAAATAACTTTCACTTGAGAAGGTATATTACAGAAAAATATAAATTATATCCTGAAATCTCACCTAATAATTTAAACTATTAAATTGAGATGGTTATTTCACATTATTCAGTTTTAGTACAATAAAATCAAGCAAGGCAGTAGAAATTAATGAATTTCGAAGAAGAAAATGATGGTGGGGAAAAAATAACTGCGAACCTCAGCATTGGAATCGAAGGCAAGACAAAAGAAAGGCAACAGAAACGAAATGTTTGCCAACTGATTCAGCCAATTTGATCTGACCAAGCCAATAAGAAGCAGTTTCAAGCTTATCAAACCTGCATTTGCTACAATACTTCGCACTATGATAAGGGGTGCCTGCTGCAACTTCGTTCTCAATCATAGAATGTGAAGCCACCGGAGTCCTAGGCTCCAAAAGACTCGGCCGAACCTTTTCTTGGGATTCAATACTTTTCTTCTTGAATCTTTCTGGTTTCTTGGCAACTTGATCGGTTGTGACATTTATGCTAGGATTTCCTCGTCGTTATAGATTTGGGTTGTTTGGTAATTGGATTTTCGGTTGCTGTTTTGACATGAATGTTTGTGCTTCGAATGGTACCAAACAGTACTCGCTTCTACCTGGAAAAAAAGAAGGAAGGAAAACGAAGAAAACTGCAATGAAACTCAAGATCTTTGAAGGTGGAGATAGAAGTAATTGGGTTCATAATAAGCATTGATTTACTTGGGAATTGGAGGCTCCTTTTTGGCCGTAGTTCTTGTCGATGCACCAGTAATTTTGCGGGTAGTCTTGGGTTTCAAAGCCAGTGTTTTCCCTGCGAGCATCCCAAAGAAGCATGCATGGGATTCAATGGAAAAAAGAAACGGAAACTGTGCATAATTGAATAATTTGAAAGGAAAACTGTGCATAATTTGATACTTAAATTACAGAAACGGGCGGCAACAGTTCAGGATCATGATCATGGCAGTTGGATTAAGGAAGTCGTTTACATGGGCTAGGGTTTTGTTTCCCAAATAAGGCCTAGCATGGTATAGTTTGGGGCCAATGAAGCTTTTAGCCATCCTATATAATAAATACTCTTGACAATTTTTATTGTTACTCGTAAGGCGTGTAAAAAAATTAAAAAACTGGTAAAACTGAGAAAATAAAAAATTAATTGAAAAAATTAAATTGTAAAAAAAAAGGATTAAAATTTTAAAAAAACCAACCGGTTTGGTTTTATAAGCTTAAAACCAAAAAAACCGAACCAAATCAAAAAAAAGAGGAAAAAAATGAGCCAAACCGGAAACAAAACGAGCCAAAACCAAAAAACCGAGCCAAACTGAAACGGAAAAACCGAGTCAAACCTGTTTGAACCGGTTTTTGTCCAAAAAATCAAACCAAAACTGGCCAGTTTGAACAGGTTTTAGTTTTTTTTAAAAATTTCAGTTTAGTTTTTTTTGATAAAAACCAAACCGAACCGAAAATAATCACCTCTAGTTAAGATATAATTAATTATAGTATATTTAGGTTACAAACTATTAAATATTATTATTTATTATAGCATAACAATTTGTTTCTATCAAAACAAAAATAAATAATATCCATTTTATAACAAGTAAATCATTATGAGTTCTTAATTAGA
Organism: Populus deltoides; assembly: GCA_015852605.2. Classification (NCBI taxonomy): domain Eukaryota; kingdom Viridiplantae; phylum Streptophyta; class Magnoliopsida; order Malpighiales; family Salicaceae; genus Populus; species Populus deltoides. The sequence goes on along the minus strand of CM027585.2, from coordinate 1,334,451 downwards.
TTAGCTCAATAAACATAAAAATTAATTTAAATTCTTAAAATTAGCGAAAATACTGTAGATGTTACTGTGGATTATATCACATTTGCTGTAGACTTCAACAGTAAATAAGATCTCTTCCTTGATTTTTCATTTATTTTCTTTTTAATCCTTTTTTACATTTTCTTTTCGTGTGGAGAAGAAAACTCAGCCATTGCCTGAAGAACCATGACCTCTTATTAATCCAGCCCTCAACATCCCCCATTCTCTTCCTTTCCCTTACCTCCCTCTCTCTCTGCACAAGGAAACAGGAGAATGAGGGGAAGGAACTTGCAAAAAAATTAGTTTCTCGAGAGAGAAGACAACACAACAACCAGCGGCAGCTATTGATGAGAAGGAATTGATGGTGAATCCGTTCTTGGTTCAGGCTCTGCAGAACAACATCACCATCGCACCAGTCAGTGCTTGCTTCCTTTTTTCCAGTTTTTTTGATGTGGTTTTTAAGCTTCTTTAGTTTGTTCAAATTTTTTGCGTTTTAGTTTATTTTCATCGAACAAAATTTTATTTTATTTTTTATTATACAATTAAATAAAAATTATTTTATAAAAATAAAATTATTAAACACAATTAATTCTGTAAACTAGATTGTGAGGTGACGGTATATTTTAAAAATAATTTTTACCTTAAAGTTTTTTTATAAGTTAATCCTTAAACCTATAAAATCAATCTATTGATATTAACATTAAATCAGCTATGATATAGTTTAATTGAAAACTTACACCAAATATAAAACAATCTAGGACACAAGAAATATAGTTTAATTGACTTTATTAGTGGCTAACAAACCTAAAAGGCCCGACTCTTAGGGCCATGGTACAGCTGAGGCTGCTCTTTGTCGTCCACGTACACATACAGGGGGCGTAATCTTAATCGTGGATGGTGGAATTACATGACACAATAAATATATTTTGTTGCTACAATACCCAGATTAGTCCGACTGATTATCCTGGTAAGTTATTATTTAATTTTAATAACTTTAATTCATATGAAAAAATTTAATATTTTATTTTATTAGAACAGCTTTAATTTAATAAAAAAGTTGGTTTTCTCCATAATCAACCAGGGAAATATTATAGCTCATAGATTACTGGATTGGCATGACTGTTTCGAAGGTTTTTTTTTTAAAAAAAATAATAATCAAAGTTTTGGTTGATTAGCTGACCTGCGTGTCAACCCAGGAAGTTAGATTTTAAATAGAGTCGAGAGTCTTATAATTATAATATTTTAGTTAGTTTTTATACTTTGAAAATAATGATTTTACTATTATTCCTCCATTAAAATTGCCACATCCCATCTCAAAAAAAAAAAAATAAATAAAAAAAAATAAAAAGAACGTCAGAATACAATTTTAATTTTCAAAGCCAATGGAATGGATCTCAGGGAAGTACTGCAGCTTCTTCCATTACGTAGCTTGCAAAATCCAACGTGCGTCTATCAATTATATGAACCAAGCACAAACGCCATGCATTTTCATCGTCTCTCGCCTGGTAGTGGCGTCCTGCTGTGATCAATTTGCCTTGGTCTTCTTCGACTTGCCTTGCTCACCTCATTAACCCTAGCTTTAAAGAATTACTGCAGTAAAGTACAAGGTTGGTAAGCACATATTTATATTGACAAGGACTTTGAAGTTAAATTCCATAAAGAGGATTTGATGTGTCCATTGATTCCACCATACGTGTCAACTCATATGCTTCTACTATCTTGCTCAGTTTTTCCCTTTTAATTTCTTTTTTTTTGGTCAACTTTTTGCCAACTCTTGCCACTTGCACATCTACTAGCTACCTGCTTTTATCTTAGTCTCCAAACATTTGTCAGTCATATCCCGGCCCATGTAGCACATTCCTCTAGGAGTAGCGAAGGGAATTTTAACTTTGTCCAAGTGCAAAGGGGAAAGAAAGACTCTATCCTGCTAACTAGAAGATAGCAATGGACAATATGGGTTCATCACTAGAGAGTGATCCTTCAAGAAGGCCCATGAGAAGGAGGTCTCATACTAGAAAGACTAACACCCAAGATCGTGCCATCAACATGGCTGAAGCAAGAAGAGAGATTGCTCATGCTTTGCACCTTCATAGATCATCATCAGCCTCATCCCCGTCCTCATCCTCATCTGGTGCTTCAAGAAGGGATCCTACCATTTTGTTAGGTAATAATTACAGTAACTATGGCATTAATAATAAGTCTTGTTTTGCTAGAAATTCTCAGTACCTTTGCTATTCATTGACGGATACTTTGCCAACCCCTGAGCCTGTCTGGTCTACTACTACTACAACAACAGTTCTGACAACACCACGCCCAATGGAAAGTACAGAATTTGAGTGGGGAGAAAATCAAGCTGCTTCGTATAGTTGGTGGCTAGGGTTCTTAAAGACCTTGGATGGTAATAGTAATACCCCATGTCTTAAAGATGAAGCAGAAATGATCAGTGATCCTAGAGTGTTTAGTCAGTGTGAGATTAATGTTTCAGGGCTTGAAGAATCAAGTCATGACCAGCTTACCTCAATATCTACAGATGAATGGTTGACGTTTCCAAACAATGAAGATCAAGATGAGAGGCAAGTCCCTTAAGTAAGTTTTTTTGGGAGATGAACTTTGGCTAGCTAGTTTAATAAGCTGATTAAATTAAACCTATATATGTTAGCATGTAAAGGCATGCTCTAATCTCCGAGTTCTGGAATAAGGATGTTCATAGCTAGAGTCGTTTCTTGGGCTGTTAAACCTTGAAAGAAGTCGTTCAGTGTAAAAATTTCTCAATCAAAGCATGCCTGGTGCTATAATCTTGATGCCTGAGTGGGTCTTTTTATGGAATTAGACACATTTGCACAATGCCATGCCCACGCGAATGCGTTGCTACACCAAAGATAGAATTATAAGTGCGTCTTTATGTGGAATATATTGACACATTTGCACTATGCATATGAATGTGTCTCCACATGAAAACAGTGGTGCGGTCAGAATGCCTGCTGTACTTCAACAATGTTTGGTATAATACCATTGATTAAAAAAACTTGTATGTTTCAAAATCCAATAGTGTAATAAGCTGCGAACAAATCATTATAGCAACTAACACAAATAGTGATTAATGACTAAATTCGTATAATGTCATGATAGTAAAAACTAAGTAGCTTTTATATATCTTTCTCCAATCCTTAACGTCTATTTTTTTATTGGTTAAGAGACGTCGTTTAATTAAAGCATGGTGTTAGGTATATGATTGGTGAATAGTGTTTTTATAAAAATATTTTGGATATTTTACTGTTATTTATATTATTTTTAAACTTATAAAAACAATCAATTTACATTGATTCATCTCTGATATTATTTAATTAAAAATTTGCACTAGTTGGATTAGAAAATTTTAAAATTTACCTGTTTATCTGAATTTAATAATGTTATCAAATAATTTTTCACATTTTTAATATTATTTTTAATGTTTTAAAAATTTTAATATAACCGCGGTGAATACAGATAATATACTAGTGGAGAACTATAATTAAGAGGTGGGTTTGTAGCAACTAAAAAAAATAGTGATTAGTGACTCAATTTGTATAATGTCGCTACAAAAATAGTAAGAAATGAGTAACTTTTAGATATCTTTCCTCAATCCTTAGTATAATAGTGATTAATGTACATTTTTTTTTATTGGTTAAGAGAATCCTTAACGTATATTTTTCTTTATTGGTTAAGAGACGTCATTTAACCAAAGCATGGTTACGTATATCTTTGGTGAATATAATTTTTATAAAAATATTTTTTAAATTGAAAATGAATTAAAATAATTTAATATATATATATATATATATTTTTAAATTTTTAATATCAATATATTAAAATTATCAAAATGACCTGGGTACTAACGGTGTCAACTGTTAGCTTGTATGAGTTGATTATTCTTCATGGGTTTAGGACAGGAATGTTGGGCCAAAGCTTGGTTTTAAGCAACATGGCTATAAGGCTAGTTGTGTTCCTGGATTCAGTATATGATTGTTGGACCAAAGCTTCGGATAACTATCACATTTACACATACTATACTAATATACTAATAGTATTTATTAAAATATCTTTTATTTAGAAATATATTGAAATAATATTTTTTATTTTTTAAAAATTATATTTAATATCAGCATATCAAAATAATATGAAAATAAAAAAATTAATTTGAAAAAAAAACAAAATAAATTTTAAATATTTTAAAAAACATTTTTACAATACAAAAACAAATAGATTGAATAACACTATGTACCTTGGCTCATGAAAAAACTAGACTTGGAAAAAGGTTTGTACTTCAAGCAATTCAAATTGGGATGCTACCTCAAAAGTAAGCTTTGTCTGAATCTAAATTTAGATGGTACCATGGTGGCTTTGAATAATACTAAGATTTCTTACAGATAAAATTATAGATGTTTTTACCCAAATAAAATTAATTCTCAAAGGATAAGTTTCGACTCACAGAGATATCATCATTGGCTGCTAGTCCCTGGTGGGCAGATCGATGTAGATTATCTACAATTTATTTATTGACGGAATGCCTCCAGCAAACCGACCTTAGCTCAGTTGGTAGAGCGGAGGACTGTAGTTGTTGCTGTGATCCTTAGGTCGCTGGTTCGAATCCGGCAGGTCGGATTTAGTTTTTTATTTTATTTTTTAAGTTCTTTTCCACCCATAAAAATTTCTTAAATTGTAGAAAACAATTATCTTTGCAGAATTGATTTCTCTTCATTTTATCTTATCATTCCCCATCAACACACACATTGTTTATTTTTTTTTTTTAAGTTCCAAACGGGTTTTGATTAAATGTGAAAAAAAGGACACAAATTTACAACCTAACATTAAGGATCCAAAATGCAGAGACCTTGCAATAAATTCTGAGTTGTAGCTTGTCATTTTCCAGCAATGGGACATTGAACTTTGAAGCCAATCAAGACGATAATAACAAGACAACACATGACATGACATGACATGAACAGCAAGGATCCTCTAAAGTCCAGCCAGATAACAATGGATTTAGCGGATGAAAAATGGAGTAGTGGAGAAGCAAAAAACGATTATCGCCATGAACGCATGCAAATCTAACATAAGGAATCTGTCATCCTGTCATGCATCTTTCAATCTGCAGCCTGTTTGGTGATATATATATATTTCAAAAACGTTCCTAAAAAAATTTGATTTTTTATTTTAAATTAATATGTATTTGATATTTTTGAATTATTTTGATGTGTTGATTTTAAAAATAATTTTTAAAAAATAAAAAAATATTATTAACATATTTTTTAAGTAAAAAATATTTTAAAAAACCAACTATAATCCTATTTCTAAACATGCATATTTTAACTATTATCGATGGGATAGAATCCATGTGGGGTTTCAATTCATTGAACACTGCATTCGGCGAATATTTTCCAAATCCCATGCACACGAGTGGATCTTGATTGGACGTGTGTGTGTGTCTATATATATATATATATATAAAATTTAGTCGATCTCTTCTTTATTTAATTTCTAAATTGAATAAAAAGAAATCGGTGTGGTTAGGCTTGAAGCACTTGGAGATTTGCATAGCTAGCAGGAGAGGGCTCCACTTTGATTGCAGTCCTTTCTTTTTTCCAAGCTCATACTATTTTATTTTCATGATCATTAATAATATATATGAGCGTGGAGTCGTGGATTGATATTGATGTTTCACCAAATTAGCTAATTTTAGATAAAGACTCCAAAAACTTTTTATATTAATGTTTTTTTTATATGGAATTTAGGAATTTTGGGCTGCTTGTAAAGTAGATAATAACAATTAATCAATATATATCATGTAAATTTTAAGTTGTAGATAAATCTTTTAAGTGAAGAAAATAGCACTAGATCGCCTTTATATACACTACCAGAAAACTGATAAATACAAACGAAAATATCGAGGGAATATTTTCATCGGTAAATTTTTGAGGGATTTTACCGACGGACATATTCCCTCGGTATATACCGAGGGAATTACGGATGGACAAAAAAATTAAAACAAAGCAAAAAAATGATGACGTGTCAGGATTTACCGACGGAATTATTCCGTCGGTAAATCTGTTGGTAAACTTGTTTACACTGTTCATCATGTCAATTACAAAGGGAATCATTGATGGACAAAATCCGTCGGTATTTTCCAGAGAGCTCCAGAACTGTTCACTTTCCAATTGCACTGTTAATTGTTGTTTTTTACGGACAAAATCACCGACGGATTGAAAAGTCGTCGGTGTTATCTGACGGTTTTCTGAAAAAATTCAATTGATTTAAAATTTTCATTTAAATATTACAGACGGAATCACCGACGGACTGAAAAATTGTCGGTAATTGTTGGCAGTTTCTGAAAACTTTTTACGAAATTGAAAATTTAAATTAAACATTACCGACGGAATTACCGATGAAAAAATTAAAAAATATTAATATTCAATTATCCGTCGGTAAATCCGTCGCTAACGCGCCCCAATAAAAAGCCCGAATCCCTTATTTCACAAGAGACAGACTTATTTCTTCTTTTTCTTCTACTTCTTCTTCTTATTCTTCTACTTCTACTTCTTCTTCTTTTTCTTCTTCTTCTTCACCACTATATGTAAAAAACATCAATATCTATTTCTTTCTTTTCTTTTCTCTCCTCATCTCCTTCTCTTTTTCTCCATGCTCGGGTATGTCTTCTTCTTCTTTCTTCTTTTATCCTCTTAGTTTTTTTTTTAATTAATATGCTTTACGAAAAATTTTTTCTCTCCTTAGCTTCACTTGCAACTACATTAAGGTAAGATTTTTCTTCTTTTTTCATGATTTTTTAACCCTTTATATTTGTTTTTTATTTTATTTTTAATTGTTTTTGTTCTTAATAATTGTATAAATGTTGTTGTCAGATTTGTTTTTTCATATGAGATTAATTTTTAGTTGATTTATTTATAGGATTTTTAAATTTTTAGCAATTGTAACTTCATTTTTTTCATATGAATTGTTTTAGTTGAATTTATTTTTTCATTTTATTTATTTGTTGCAAATTTGTTTGAGTTGATTTTCTTATTTTTTTTCCAAGCATTTTGAGTATATATTATACAGTGTTGATTTATGTTAATTTAATTATTTTATAATTTTATAAAATGATTTTTTTAAAATTTTTTTAAATAATTACCGACGGAATTACCAATGGAATTTCCATCGGTAATTCCGTCGGTAAATCCATTGGTAATAAAAAAAATTATTACCGAGGGATATACCAACGAAATGAAGCGGGTAATTTTATTTTTTTATTTCTGACGGATTTACCGACGGATAAAAAATTACCGATAAAAGATTCACTGACGGAGATTTTCCATCAGTGATGTTGTCGGTAAATTAATTATCGACGGAATATGTGTCTTACGCCGACGGAAAAATTTCATCGGTAAAACTGTTAAATCTTGTAGTGATAAAAGTCTTTAATTACTCTTTAATTAACAATTATTTGGGAATTTTATTGAATTAATTTTATATATTTTTATTAGCATTTTTAAATCATTTTGTGATTTTTAATAATAAAAAAGTAGGTACAGGCTTAGAAATTTATTTTTATTATTTATAGAGTTTCACTCAGCCTAAAAATAAGCATGTAATAGAATGAAATGTTATGAAAGGCTTCTATTAATCAATTAATAATATCTTTTCTTATAAAAAAGTCTTAGTTTTTTATTTTTTAATAAGCACGTCATGAATCCTAAAATTCATGCTTTACTTTGGTGGAATCCATGATAATTTTCAAATTTAATTATTCTTCCATTGTGGACCAACACCTCAATTAAATATTGGTGTATGCTTGGGTGATAGAGAAAAATTACAAAAATATTTATAGAATTTTATTTTATTTTATTCTTGTTTTCGATTTTTTTTCCTTCAGAAATTTCTCCTCCTCCTCCAATTGACAGTCGCATGATCGCATCGTAGTATCCGCTTTTGTCTCGAGCAATTCAGGTAGGATAATTGGGTGGCAGGAGGGCAGTTTGGGAATTTTAAATCACGCGCCCCCGGAAAGCGACTGGGAAGCTACCTTGAGCCGCTTCCACCAGAAAAGGACGGCAAGATAACAGTCAAGAAATGTGTCCAGCCTGGCATCTTTTGAGCAGCCACCGTCAACATCACTGCAATTGACAAAAATATCCCTACAAGTTATTCTCTTTAATTTCAGAGATCATAATTCAATTATTTGAAAATCTTCGACTATTTTTTTTAAGTAAAAAAATTAAAGTATATTCAAATTAATTTATACGTTAATCAAAATTATATATTTTTTTTTTGTGAGATTTTAAGGATTTACCTATCATATGCAATGATGTTTTCTCAATATTTTAACTTAAATAATGGGTAGCGAGGTTGTATAATAACAAGAGAATATAGGTTCACCAGATTTGAGTTCTTTCAACAAGAGAGACTAACTTATTAGCTCCTCAAAGATACAAGGACCAATTCATGGTTTTTTCATTAGAAGTGTTTAGAAATGTAATAACAGTTATTTTTTAAAATATTTTTTATTTGAAAATATATCAAAATAATTTTTTTATTTTTTTAAAATTATTTTTAATATCAACACATTAAAATGATCTGAAAACATAAAAAAATATTAATTTAAAATAAAGAAAAAAATATAAAAAGTAATTTTTTTATTTCAAATTAATATTTTTTTTGTGTTTTTAAATTATTATTTTTTAAATAATATTAAAACATAAAAATAAATAAACTTATTTTGATGTCTCCCGATGATAACAGAGATTTCAAGAAAGAAAATGAAGAGCTATATAAATGTTATTTGGGAATGTCAAAGAGTACATATAAATTATTTCTATTTTATTTATTATTTATCAATTAAAAAATTGATATAGTGAGTTTGGGTGGTCATCTATTACCTAATACTATTTATTATTTGATAAAAAATAAAAATAATATATATATTTATATATATTTGAGATATTAAATGATATAAATATAAATAGTATATATGTGTGCATCATGTTAATATTAATATATGTATATATTATATTGAATTTAAAAAAATATACATACCCCAACATACATACATACATACATGTATCGATTTCGAGAAAGTTTGTTAATATCCATAAGCTCAATTAAAGAATATTAAAGGAGAAAACCAAAACATAAACCTATATATATATATATATATATATATATATATATATATATATATATATATATATATATATATTAGGTTTGACCAAAACTTATATTAGTTAAAGAAATTATCAAATTGAATTTAAATTTAATATTTTAAATTGTTCAAAATATTATTTTAAATTGTACATAAATATAAGTGGGCTTATATATAAAGCGGTAAATTTGAGAACTAATAAAAGTATTAAAACTCTGAACTTGTTTGAATGGATTGCCTTGTTCTTCCCTGGCCACGATGAGAATTTAAACGGTTTAATTTTTCCAATGCGTCTAAAAGCCCAAAGCTACATTATGCTTTGTAAGGTGAGCACATTCTTGTTCCTCTGCAAAACTTAGTACTAATCCGAGGTTAATGTACAGAAGCAAGTGTCCCAGGAGCACTGTCTCATGATCAATTTAGACAACTGAAGACAAGGTTCTACAAGAGTAACTTCTAAGCCACCTTAATATGCCTTTCTCCTTGTCTTGTTAAGTAGTTTCCATCGATTAGAAAAAAGTACATTCATCAAAGTTGTCTAAGAAGTCCACTTTACATCCAGGCTAACAATGGTTGCATGGTCACCAACGTCGAACCAGTGTCACCATAGGCTGGTCCATGATTTGGGCTCTTAGAGCAGGAGGTATTTCTGGTGGTTCGAAATTCTTGATGGTTCAAAATCTAATTAAAATTCGGGCTAATGGTGCACAATTCTCTTTGTAAACATCATTTCTCGTTGATTTGTCCCATCATATCACCAATCAACATTACATATTTAATGAAGGTGGGTTCAAGATTATACACGAGTGTGGTGAGCCAAATACTTGACCAGTCACCGAAGGAAACGATAGAGGGGACCTCTACCATTCTTTCTCTGAGAAATTGCTATCAGATTAATTGGCACTCATTACCCTCTGGCCCATATCTTAATTCGCCAAGGCCATCGGTTTTTGATATAGAAGGAGACCTGTGTAACCAAAATCTAGCATCGTCCTATATAAAAAAAATCATCATAACTCAAAAATTAGCCAAGGCCATCACTTTTGGTATAAAAAGAGACCCATGCAACCAAAACTTAGCATCTTACTTTGATTAATTTGTTAAATAAAATTTTAAAATATAATTTATATAAGTTTTTAATATTTTTTTAAGTGAAAACTCATATTAATAAGGCTCTCATATTTTTTTTGTCGAAACACTAAACACTTATATATTTAACCTCTCAAACTATTATTCATATACCCAAGCCTCTTAAATTCAGCATGCAATTATCCTTATATTTATATAGAAATATATATTACAATTTCTAGCTATTATAATCTAATAAGAATTCTATACACAAATTTTTTTTTATTAAGGATTTTTACTTTCACTAGGATTTTAACTAATATCTAATTATTATTTTTATTAAATCATTTGAGGTCATGTCAAAGAGCTCTTATGCTCGTGATAAATTATTCAATGAGCATCTAAATCATATCGGGTTCCATCATTTTTATAAGTATAGAGTTATGATGAGCCGAATATATGTAATAATTTCTATAAATATTCAGAGTTATGATGACGAAGTAATTTATTATAAGGTTAAAATGGTTTTTAGTGGTATTTATGCTCAATAAATCATGCAAATTTCGCATCTATGTACCTTGTTATAGCATCAATAATGAAATAACTTAAATTTTATATGCTCTTAGAATAGATTTCGAATTAGTATGAAGCCATGCTATACGTAAAAATAATATAAAACTTGCGAATTATTATTTCCATATAGATCAGACTAGTCACATTAATTATATATAGGAATCACTCCAGCTACCTCAATAATTTTGGGATCTATTATACCAACCAATTAAAAGAGTTTGGTCCACACGAACCCATCTGATTGCTGCATGGAAACTTAAAAAGACACATGAGATATTGAACCATTAAAATGTATAGTAAATGTGTGTTTTTTAACAGATTTACAGCTTAATTAACGCCAATGATCCAAAATGTAGACAGACTTTTCATCAACTTTGAACTGTAATTTGGCATTTTCGATCAATGAGATATTGAACCATGAAACCAATCAAGAGTATACATAACAAGACATGTGATGGAGTGATATGGACCTTCCTCCAACTTATTATGTCAAGAACTTCCGATGGATTCAGTGGCTGAGAAATGGAGGGTGAAGCAAAAGGATTAGCCTCATAAATGCATGCATACGACTCGAGGGATCTGCCATGCATTGACTCAAAAACCAAACAATGATGGGAAAGAATCCACGTAGGGTTTAAGTTCATTGAACACTCGAAACAATCTTGGACGTGTCTGTGCAGTTGTAGGAGAATGTCCAAGCCCCACATGAAGGAAGGCACACGAGGTGGTCTTGGCTGGATCCAATTGGTATCCTTAAATGCCATGGTACGTAGATCATTGTCTTAATTGATTATTTAGTTTTAAATTCTTTATTTTATAAACTAAATAGGAAGAAAATTGGTGTGGTTTCTGGTTAGGTTCGAGATAGAGATTCGCATGGCTAGCTAAGGACCCTCTACGATTTTTGTCTCCAATTTCAATAAATGAGGGCTAGATTTTTCTAGTAAAAAAAATGTCGTTGTTGTCGCTGCTAATAATAATAATAATAATAGTCCCTATATAGCTAGATTTGAATTAAATACCGTGTATTCTCTCTCATTTGAGTCTCTCTTTTAAAGTTTTTGTATGGTGATATTTTTGCTATAAATTATAATAAAGTATCAATTTAGATTCTTGGTGTGATAACCCAAGAATCTTCCACGCGCTACGAGCCTGCATACATCAATTATTATTTTTAATTATTTTTTATATTTATTAAAATATCAATTTGTCCTTATCCCACTTCATTATAATAAAAAAATTAGTGTGAAAAAAATTAAAGTAACTCTAGACATCCATTTTAGATTTTTTATTTTAGAGATATTCTGATTTAAAAAAAACATTTTCACCATAAAACTATCTAATAATGATCCTGTGCAAACACCGAATTACTTTCAATTGTTAGTTTATTATTATTTTTTTTTTATGGAAAAGGCACAACGGTATGTTCCAGTGAATATTGCTTATTTTGGGTTAACAATATTTTTCCAATGGGACTTAGCTTTTGTTAATATACCAAAGCAAAAATTATGAGAAAAAAACCTATAACTTGTGCTTGCCCATTCGCTCTGGAATGGGAGTAGTGTAATTTCAACCTAGCATTCTTGTTATTTTTTTAGTTTTATTTTTAATTATTATTAATGATTTTTTTATTAACATATATATTTTTTAATTTATTTGATTGTATTTTAATTTATACTTATAAATTTTTTATATACAAAAATACATCACAAAAAGGTATATATATATATATATATATATATATATATATATATATATATATATATATATATATATATATATATATATGTTGCTAGGCGCCCGCGACGGATCAACATCTCAAACTACTCGAAGGATCACTAGCCAAGTAGCTCGTAGGAGCTAAATTGAAGGATTTTCCATGTTATAATTTAATCTCAAACTACTCACACGTGGAAAGCGACTAGCAAGCTACCTTGAGCCAGTTCCTCCAGAAAAGGATGCGAGGAGGAGTGAAACAGTCAAAGAATGCTTCCAGCCTAGCAACTTTTGAGGAGCCACCATCAACATCTCTCCAATTGACACAAATCTCCTCACATCACTTCTCTTAATCCCATTTCTAATCAATGATTAGAGATTTGTTTTTGTGATTCTTAAGGTTTTGTTGTGTGACAGAAATTAATTCTGTAATGTTTAGGTCAAAAGACTGAATGTTATTGGCTTTATGGCCTTCTTCTTGCAATAGTTTACATTCAAATATTTCTACGAACTTGTAAATCCCTTTATTTTGGAAGTTAGGATCGATGAGGCCTCCATTGCCAGATGCAAATTGAGCTATAGTAAATATCAATTATCAATTACTAGCATGGACTTTCTCTTCTTTGATCCTCGGAGAATTCCATGTATATTCATGGAACTCTACATATTGAATGGCTGCACTCTGCAGCAACAATATTGCCATTTGCTAGAGCTCCATTTCGTCACTTGATGGAATTATTTGTCTAATTTCGAAGAAAAAAAGGCATATAAAAGGGATCTTATGAGAACATGTCCAATTTATTCTCTTCGAAACTATTTTTGTTTTAGTTTTGTAAGTAATATATGATACTGGACATAAAAACAAGAAATGCTACTTGCTAAATACGATAAATTCTATGCCACCTTATTGCAAGTGGCCTCCAATCCTGTGCCCACCTTGGCACCATATGCCTTCGTATTGTAATCAGCTTTGTGCCATTTGCTTTCTTTATCAATCCTTTTCTCAGTATTAGATAGCTCCAAATTCCTGATCAAGGTTTTTCTGGGAATTATGACTAATCTAAATGGAAAAGTTTTGTCACCTCATTTGCAGTTCCATGCAGAAAATTAGGGTAGAATATTTCTTGTTTGTGCCCTTGTTTTCTTGGATTAATCTTGCCATTTGAGTTTGATATTTGGCTGTTTTTATGTGTATTTTACAAAAGAATCTATGATGTTCAAACTTTAACTATTATTGGAAATCACAACTTGAATATCAAAGAATTTTTTCGCAAAATGCATGAAAAGTAACCAAATTTCAAACTCAAAAGAGTCATTTCTTAGCTCAAGATTAATCCAAGTAAACAAGGAAACAAACAAGAAATATTCTACCCTAATTTTCTGCATGGAACTGCAAATGAGGTGACAAAACTTTGCTACGTAGATTAGTCATTCCCAGAAAAACCTTGATCAGGAATTTGGAGCCATCTAATACTGAGAAAAAGATTGATAAAGAAAGAAAATGGCACAAAGCTGATTACAACAATAAGGCATAAGGTGCCAAAGTGGCCACAAGGCCAGTAGTACTGGCAATGACTAGCAGACAACTCATCGTTTGTCCACAGAACGGCATTAAATTGTAATTATTGAAAATTAGCCATCATAAAAATTCATTGGCATTAAATACATCTAATTCTTTTGGGCAAACATTCAACAATGGATCTCTCATGTCATAAAAAGAAGCCAATGTCCACCACTAGTTCTCAGAAATCATGGTCCTTCCCACAGTGCATAACTCTCCAGAATTTTTCTATAAATAGGTTCCACTCAGCCACATACCACGCACCAAAACACTCAAGTTTAGTTCTAAGTTCATTAATTACCTGCCTTGCTTCTTAGTTTACTAAATTCAAATCCAGGATACAACACCATGTCTGCCAATGCCATTGAATCCCCTATGCCGGAATCCTTTTTGAAAGTAGAAATGCAAAACAAGGGCATTGTTGATGCACTGTATAAGGGATTATCAAATGGTCACATGGGGACAGTGGCCAAACTCATAGCAAGTGATCTAGAATGGTGGTTCCATGGACCTCCACGATGCCAACACATGATGAGAATACTCACCGGGGAGTCTAGCCACACCAAGTTCAAGTTTGAGCCAAGAAGCATTGAGGTCGTCGGTGATTGTGTGATTGCGGAGGGCTGGGAAGGTGCACAAGTTTACTGGGTGCATGTATGGACCTTGAAAGATGGTGTGATCACACAATTTAGAGAGTACTTCAATACATGGCTCACCGTGAAGGATATAAGCCCACATGGTTGGGAAATTAGGCATGAGAACCACACCTTGTGGCAGAGCCACCCAAGAGACCTTTTCAGCCGCTCATTGCCTGGCCTTATTCTCGGTATTTAGGGGCTAGTACTTCTGTAACTACTGTGACATTATTGCACGAAAGGGAAAAAGACCTACAAGTAATAATACAAGAAAACTGAAAATCATGTGTGGTGTATCTATTAGCTTAAGCTGATCAGTTTTTTCGTCTTAATTTAAATTCTCTTCTGAAAAATATCTGAACTCGTACCATATATATTATGGAATCAAGCATGGTACCTAGCTAGTTTCTTACTGGAAGAATTTTCCAGTAAACTGGGTTGTTGAGCTCTTCAAAAGTTGTCTGATCATGATGTGGAAATTAAATAAGATGACCTGGTACAGTAGTACCTGGAGCGGTCCAACACCACGCAAAGGAGTTAATTTCAGGCATTAGACCATGCAATGACTTGCGATAAATAGGCCATTCTATATTTTCTCCTCCTTTTCTGTCCAGTCATACTCCAATGACACCCTACCTAGGCACAGATTTTCAGCATTAATTAACATATTCAAGCTCAATCCTGGTCATTTCTGCTTATAAAGTGGACCCTTTGTTATCCATAATTGAATCCAATCAAGGACCCGAAGATATTAATCAAGTCAATTTACCTGCATGCATGGTAAAAATTCGTTTCTGTGTTGATGTATCAATCCCAATTCCTTACTGTAGAAGGTAACCTCTAAAAGCATGTGAATGGTAGAGAGTAGTGGCCATTTATGCTCAAGGGTATAGAAGTTTAAGCTGAGGCTAACGCAGACTGGCATGAGTTGCAGAAGGTCCTTCTTGTCATGAGGAGCACTGAATCCAGTTAATGTTATGTGCAGCTCGTAAACCGTCTTGCACGATCATATAAGAATCTAATGCCTAGTTCAAGATGGTATCAGGAACGTAAGACAAATTAAAGAAGAAGAAAAAACTACTTGAATTTTGTTGACGTTAAAAGATTTCAAGGAAAAATCATAATCTTAGGAATGCTGCCATGCCAGCTACTGGTCTGTTGTAATGTAGAATTTTAGTGATGCTACATCCGAAGAGCTCACGAAATAAACTATAAGTTAGGTGGCTTTAGCGCAAGCCATACATGAAGCAGCCTTCCAACAGAACAACACAAATCATGCCTTGAAAATAAGTTAAGCAGAAAATAACAGCTGAAGCAACTGTATATAAGCAATCCCAAGATTCATGACAGCAGGATTTATGCAGCAGATTGCGATCTTAAAATGTAAGCAGCCTTTGAGGGTCGTGATTAGTTTTTCCACCCCTGAATAGAGGATTATTCGAAAATAAATCTCTTGATCATTTAGCCAGGATATATAATTTTTTTTGCGAGAGAGAGGTCCTCAAATGGAAGCAAAAGAAATAATGACATCCTATATGTTTTGGAAACCAATGAACCAGCACAATTACTGCAGTTCATTGAGCTTTCAGCAGTAGGTTTCGTCAAGCACCTAAAGACAATGCCCAAAAGTTAGCAAAGAGAGCAATCAAACTGCATGCAAGATCTAAAACTTGAAGTGATGGATTTCGGTTGCTAGCTAAGAAAAAATACAACGGATTCATCGAGGTAGACACAATACAACATGTTAGGTAGCATCAGTATGCTTTAAAAATGAATCTTTGGAAATTAGGCACACTGTTGCGCATAAATCTCTTAATCAAAAGCGAAAGCACATGGTTGTTCTCTGCAGAAGTGCTAAAGGTGATTATTTTCCCTCAATATATTTTGAACAGTAACTTCCCTTTGTATCAAGGCCAAAGCTGGCGGGTTCATAAAATCGTCAGTATCTTTCATGGAAAAATCCTCCTCCACCTTGGATAACTGCCTGCCTGGACTATAATGATCTCTTGACAGTCTGCTTGGACTCGGAGAGCGCTTAGCCCCAAGCCCCAACAGTCTATGACTGTAATGAAATGAAGTTGGGCTAGACATGAACTGAACTACTCCATCTTCACGGGGCAAGGAGGGGAGTGTGGGGTGGTTAATCTCATTTGTTTGTTTCCTGCAAAACTTATCCTCGACAATATCATAGAAGTCAGCTGTGCGAACTTCTTGGGCAAGGGAGCACCAACAACAAAAAAGCCACTGTGCGCAGTCTGCAATGGCTGGTTTTCCAATAAATATGTTACTTTCAGGCAAATTGAATCTCTTTCTCATTTGGATCCTCCAGAAGCCACCATAGAGTAGACCAAACAAGCAGAGCGCAATACCAGTTAATCCAAGAGCCACCCTGACAGTCTCATTGTCAATGTTGATGGCAGCCAAGTTGAAAATCCAAAATGGAGCTGTGCAGAAGAGGAGAAAAGTGGCAATGTGAACATACATGTTTCCAAATCCAAGTCTTTCCATATTCCACCCAAAAACACAAAAACTGCAGAAAAGAGAAAGGTAAGCTGTACGGATGTTGTCCCGAAAGTCAAACAACCCCCCTCTCCACTCGGGTGCATACTCAAATATTCTCTGTTCATCTCTTGATACAAATGAGAATCTTTTCTCCAGTGACATGCGGTGGTTAAGATGGCTAGCACTATTTGTGAGAGTTTGATTCTGGGCTTCCTCATCAAATTCACAGTCATACTCCTTACCAAGGGGGCTGATGATGGAGTACAAACCTGCCATTGCTGGAGCAGCAATGGCAACAGAAAGGCAGATACCAACACCTATAGCAGGTCGTTCAGATCTATTATATTCCAAATTAAGACTACATAAAGCATACTGAGCAAAGCAATTCAAATGGAGTAACATAACCACTACCATCATGTGAGCCCATTCATGAGGTTTATATGTGCCATTTTTGCAGTATATTTTTCTGAGTTTGGTTATGTCCTTCGACCTCCACCTACATAGAAGTACAAGGTGGTAGAATCGCTTTGGGTGTTGGTACAAACACATAAGAGTAAACAGAGCATTGAGGATTTGATTATTGACTTCAAACCATGCATCTCTCTGTGATTTCTTTGGTAGGGCAGTGTCCAACATTCCTGTCATTACAAGAAAAAGGATCGCTCCTGAGATTGCGACACAACTTATCCAAAAAAAAAGCACCATGTTAAAGGGATTCTTGATCCAATTTCTGCAGATGCTCCATAAAGATTCCCAATCAATTTTCTGCGTTGTGAATCTGTTAAAATGTTCTCGATAACCTTGGCTAGTGGAAGAAGGTACAGAACGTGAAATTTCATCTCTTTCCTCTGTCATCTGCTTGAATTTAGTCGATGGAGAAGATAAACCACCATTGGAACTAAATTTCAGTATGTTTAACCTCCCCGGAATAGCTTTTAATGCATTCTGTTTCCCCACGCTCAGTTTGTCATCACTCAGAAGTCCCTTGCGCGAAGTTGAAACATCAAGGGCAGCATACTTATCATTACTAGCCTTAGGATCATTTTCAGTCTGATTTGCCGGCAGCTCTTCCTTAAATTCTGCCAGGCCTCCTCCACTACTATTTAAAACCATTTTACCAGAAAGCAAGACTCTTCTTGAATTTCTCAGGATCTGATATCTTTGAATCCACAAGCCTACAAATGGATGTTGTTTACACCACTATGCCAAATGCCACAGACCAGAATGCTAAACCAGGCTAAACCTCATCATCTTCACAATTTTCATCACAAAAAAAATTCAAAACCCATATCATGTTGGCGCTGCAAGAGTACCATCAAAACCTATTCAAAACTACACAATAAAGGGCCAATCAGATTCCAAACCAGGCCAATAACAATAAATATCTTGTCTAATATCACAGTAAAACTATATCACCTCTACTCAAGAAGCAGAATTATAACCTTCTAATCAAATCTAAAGAAAATGAAAGCCTTAAGAGACTATAGAAATCGAAAAGCCGAGCTTGTCCAAAAATTTCAGCTTCTAAAATCACTACAATGACACATTGAGTTGAATTGCTTACCATTAAAGAACTAACAAATAAACACAGGGAGCTTATTTTTAACATCAGTGATTACAAAACAAGACTTTTCTAATCCAATACCTGTAATCATTATCAAAACCCATGGAGAGAGAGTTAACTGATTTAGCACATCAGCAATCAGTTTCTATGTTAGTTTCAAAACACCCTAAAAGCCATAAACTTGAACAATCATCATATTATGAATTTCTTTCAAATCCCACCAAAAAGCTAGAACCCATAAGCTTTCTCATGACAACTAATAATGTGAAAGAAAACAACACACGAACACTAAAATTAGCGACTAATCATCAAACACATTAAAACAAGTCCCTGACAAACACAAAAATTGAAGTCCAAAAAACTTTAAAGACAATTCAGTGTGATAAGAAAGGTTCAAGGACAAACCCAGAAAGGAAACTAAAGAATGAAATGATTTTATAGGAAAAAAAAAAAAACATAGCAATGCTAAAGCTAAATAGTACCTGAAGGTTGCTCATGGAAGGTGATCCTCCCAAGCGTTTCCTTGCTGCCTAAACATTAACGAAAAAGAAGGGCCAAAGAAAGAAAAAAAAAAGAAAACGACCAAAGCTTTACCAAGTCTGGCCTGACAACAATCCCAAGAACACAACAGTGCAAGGGTCTAGCAGATGTCAGAATATAAGTAACATTACAATTTTGCTGTCTTTGTTCCTTTTCTTCTCTTTCAAAATTTAGGTTGTCAGCAACTCATGAAGATTCAAAAATTTACAGCCCAATTCCGTATTGCTTTTCTTTTTGAAAGTGGTCAAAAGGTTGGAGG
Source organism: Populus deltoides (assembly GCA_015852605.2). Classification (NCBI taxonomy): domain Eukaryota; kingdom Viridiplantae; phylum Streptophyta; class Magnoliopsida; order Malpighiales; family Salicaceae; genus Populus; species Populus deltoides. The sequence goes on along the minus strand of CM027585.2, from coordinate 1,314,843 downwards.
TGACATAAAGGTTGTTGCCCTCAAATGCTTTTCTGTTTTTGTATGTGTGCATTTAGGGAGAAGTAAATATTCTTTAGTCCCCAAACTATTCTGTGATTCTCAACTAGGTCATCAACAAAACAAACGTTTTGTCTCCTATCATACATTATCAATTAACCCACATTATTCAGGTATAGGATGACAAAAGTATACTTTTTAAGTTAAATAGGTCCCTCTTGTTTATGATTGTAAAGGCAATTTTTTTTTTTAAGAGAAGAGTTGAGTTAATTGGGAATAATAGTTATGAACAAAATAAATTTTCAAAAATATAATTGTGTTCAAACTGCATTATTTTTTAAATATTTTTTAACTTATGTTATTTTTCCAGAACTTTTAACAAATTATCATTTTTAAAAAGAATTTTTATTATGAAGTCTCATGGTAAAACCCAAATAAAAAATAAAAAATTGATTGGGATTTAATATTAATGAATAATAAGATATATTTAATTTTTAATTTTTAATTTTTATATTCATATTTTAAAGTTGATATTGAAAAAATTTTAAATTTCTCGAGCTTAAAAAATAAGCCTCAGGTGATGCGTCCAAGCTTTCAACTCTCTTTCCAGACTTAAATGTGTTACCCGAGCTCTTAAAAAGTATTTGGAAATGTGCTAAAATATTTTGAGCGCTCGTAACCATTATAGACTTGGTGTCAAAATAGAAGAAATCTTGATCCAGTCAAATTAAAATAAATTAAAATAAGAAAACTTATTATGTTACGTGAATCATTAGACCAAGAAAAATCTACATATTTTTTCAGCAAAAATATCGCGCTGTATTCAAAATTACATCGTTGAATTATCGTGGAGGGACTTTAGACCGATCTGATGCTGAAATTTCTTATAGGGACTTACAGACGAGGTTCCTTTTTTCGGGCTGAGAAAATTTTTCAAGTTGAACTCATGGTTGCTTATGGGCTCGTGTCTGTGGAACCCAGCTTAGGCTTAGGTTCTCAAGCCTCACTGGTTCCTGGCGCCCCCCTTGGGAAACAAAGAAGGTCGATCCATGATCCATCTGTCGTTAGAAGGCTGCTGCCATCGACAGTCGCAACTCTCCAATTTTGGTTCTGCTGGCGTTGGCTGAGTGAGGATCGTCATTCTCTACGTTAAGACAAGAGCTGTCTTTGGAGAAAGTCAAATACTTGCATTATAGTGCCTCAGGCCCCTCAAAAGAATAATTTTCCCAAACCAGCAAAAGCACAATTGCTTGAATTAACCTTTGTCTAGAGTTTAGAGGGCACCGGTCGTCATCAAATCCTGAACGTAGAGCTGCATGTAATGACATGTGAGCAGGAGCTAGGTGATCTGATCGATGATGTTGCATGTCTTTGAGAAAACAAACTGTGAGCAGCCACAAACCTAACAGCTATACTCACAAGAGGAGATTTACAGAGATGATGGGGAAAATGTCCAGAGATGTTTTTCAAGATAGAAATGCCACAGTTGTAAGCTTTATCTATCCAGTTACATGCCACAGCTTAAAGATAAAGATGCTTATCGCTACAATTCAGTAATGCGAGAGGATGAAATGCAATTGAATCTTTTCTTCTTGGATGCAGGAAATACAAGTGCCATGTTTTTTAGGCAAGAAACATGGGCGACAATTTAAAGGGAATAATGATATATGTAAGAGCCCACCTGTTTTTTCTTCTTTTCTTTTTTGTTTACGATAATATTTTGGGATGCATTTAACAAAAAGATGGTGGAAGGGAGAATAAAATTAATTTCTTAATTGTACAGTTGTAAAACACCACCACAAATTGTATATCAATATAGTTCTCAGACCAGATTTAAATTACTAGATTGAAGTGGGTGAACATGATTTATTATTTTTTATTCAAAACGTTTCAGTTTTTTTTTTTAAAAAACATTTCTTGATTTTTACCTAGCTGAGTTTGGAAAATCAACTAAGAAGCTGTTTGGACGCGTTTTTAAAAAATTTAATTTTTTTTTGTTGAAATTTAAATTTTTTGTATGTTTTGGATTGTTTTGATGTGCTGATCTTAAAAATAATTTTTAAAAAATAAAAAAAATATCATTTTGATGTATTTTGACATGAAAAACACTTTAAAAAATAACCGTAACCACACTCTCAAACAATAATAGTTATGCATAGTAATAGATATGCATACACTTCTGCCATACCTTTTGTGTAGGAAGAAGCATCTTCTCCGCTCGAAATTGAAACTCTACCTGCACCAACAATGCCTTGAAATTGAAACTCCACCTGCACCAACAATGACATATTACAAGAACACAGTCCTTCGTTAGGTTACTCTAATTTATAGCTTAGTTTTCTAAATCTTGTAAAACACTACTATACAGGAGCATTTTTGGAAGAATTTAGATGACATCAAACTATTATTTGTCGGTAAATAAAAAATCAAATGTATGCAAGTGGTTTTTGGTTTTTTCCGGAAAATATTAATAAGCTACATCCATGCTTCAAGTTATTTCATACCATAGATAAACTCGAACACTCAAAAAATCTGTTGGACAGCCGGATTCGCATCTCTTACAGCCAACAAAGTCTTGTGTTCTTGGAGCAGAAGCAATTTACTTAGCTTTACACCCGTTCCAAGGAATCATTTCTAATACATCCGTGGGGCTGGCCCGGAAGCAATCTTCAAATTTAAGCACAAACACTTAAGAGCATAGGCCATAATAAAAAAACACTCGCCACAATTCACAATAATCTCATAAAAGTGTGATGAAAGTCACAAAACCTTGAAGCAGTTTGGAATAAACCATTATTGCAAGGAAAATAGAACAAAAGAAAGAACTCACGAGATTACACTACCACGAAACATAACAAGGGTAAATAATCTAGACAATTTGCCTTTTTTACGAGAACCGTGAACATCATAAGCAACTGTAACTCCAATAATTGATCTTGCTCGAGCTGGTTTTTCATGCAAACATACGAGGACACGTTTGAGATCCCCAGGCCGGACCATATAACTATGGGTGCTTGTCATACTACTTAAACTAACACAAGGAAGAGTCTTACCACAACTTTCCCAGAGTTAGGGTTCAATTGACTGCTCGTGAACCACTTGATAATTCAGATTCTAGTCAAGATTTTAAGAGAGATTTTTAAGTAAAATTCATGAAAAATTATAGCGTGTTAATTAACCAAACCAAACATATACTCGACCTGATGCTTATGCCCTTCTACTTGATGAGGATTAAAGAATGAGGTAATTTACACATGAATTGAATAAGGTATCAAGACAAACCTTCATTAATATCTATCAATTTTTCACACAAAATGCAAGCTTATTTATTCCAGTATAAGTGCAAAGCAATGGACCTGAAAAAAAATACATATAAATATGTACGCTATAGCTAGTGCTATGCTCTTAATATATACAGCTCTGAGAGCAATATTTTGAATTATCGAAAAAGAATCACTGGAATTTTCAGGTCAAATCATCCTCTAGTTCTTTGGACTTCAGGGCATTCTTGACTTTCAACAGAAGTGTGACCTTCCAAGAATCCTACATAACATAACATTCCAGGTCAGTGCTAACTCTGTAATGTTTACAAAATGTAATGTTGAGATCAGTGCAGTCTTTGCCAAATTACGGTTGCAACTGATTCAGTAAACTTCAGATTCCAAAAGAAAGAAACTGCAAGAATTAAACTTCAATGCCAAAAAAAGATGTACCAGCTTGGAAATGCTATCAAATTCCTTGATAATGGAAGTGAGTTTCGGAACATCCTCCTCATCAATTGCAGTAGCTAAATCCTGAAAAGTTATAATAAAAACCAATGAGCATGATGAAAGCACTTGCAAAATGACACATCAAGGTCACCATTTCACCAGCAACCTATTGCCTAATCTTCATTCCATTCAATCAATTTCTTTACCATATTAGCAGTATGCTATTACGTCCATGAACTCAAAATGCTGAAAAAATAAACTTAATACCGCACAAAGTAACTCAATTACATATAATGCATGAAAAATAGCAAGCCTGATAATTGAGAAGCATCCACTTACTGATAAAAATTTGTATTCCCGAGTTCTAGAAAATGTTGGATCCAAATTCTGCACAGCCAATTGATATTTTATTTATTCAGAAAAGTAAACGACATGTTGATACAGGTACAAATGCAAAATAGATATCCATTGTCTATAGCAACTGAACCTCATATTGCTCCAGTGCATTGGTTATGGCAACAACATCTCCTCTGCAGAGTTGGCAAATCCCAGCATTGAGAAGATGTCCTCGTACTCCATATTTTAACAAGTTATTGTTGAGCGACTGTCGTGCTACATCTTCATAAATCTGAATTGCTTTCTGATATCTGAAGAACAAAGTGAAACAGAATTAATTCATCCACAAGATAGAAATCGTGCCGTCCCCACTATCCACAAGATTGTGATTAAAGAACAGAAAACAAAGTAAAACCAACTAAAGACTCCCAACTGCAGGAGTGTAATGGTTTATTATCAAGAAAATTTAATAGCTTTATTATTTAACTGAATTCACTTACTGTTCAAGTTGAGCAGAAATTTCTGCAACTTTCAGCTTGCACTTGTTAGCAAGGGAGTTTGATTCTTGAAATTCAAAATAATCCGCAGCCTTTTCAAAGTACATAATAGCCTTGTCACTGTTTTGCTCGAGCTCATACAAGTCACCAATTTCCTGAATCAGGAAAAAAAAAAGTCTAAAGATATTAGTTATCCATATCAACTGCATAACTTACACTTTAATGCTATCTAGACACTACAAATACATATGTCGGATGCATATGGGCAACAATAATTTTTTAATCATCAAGATTAATACCGAAATCCCTATATTATCAAAATAAATTAGCCCATAATCACTAAATAAACAAGGAAAATGACTCCTAAAAATTATTCATTTCTACAAATCATAGTACCTTGCAATACTTTGCAGCATTGCTATACCTTCCCATATCAACATAGATATCCACTGCTTGCAAATAGCACGAGATAGCCCCTATAAGAACAACAACAGCATAAATTATTGACTTATTAAATTACAAAATAATGGGATTTTAATGTCATAATCAATTAAAAAATCAAATCTTAACAAACACCTTTAGTTGATGTTTTCTTGTAGCAGCTTGCAGCATCTACATAAGCAGTAGCAGCTTCATGTCTGCTATCCAACTGTAAAAAAAATTACTAACCTGATTATCATCACAAACACTAATTACAATTAAGGAACAGTGATTAAATTACATCATAATCATACCTTTAAATGACAATTAGACAACTTGATGAAAACAGACCCAGCTTTATCCCCTGTAAAAAATAAAATAAAAACTATTATTATAAAATGGATTAAAAAGGAAATAAAAAGAAGAGGAAGGAAGTGGGATTTATACAAGATTTGGCGAGTTTAAATTGATTGGCGGATTGGGTAAGCAAATCAGCAGCATCTTCGTATTTAGAGCCCAGTAAACCCCAGCCGTTGATTTTCTTATCTGCTTTTTTCTCGAATTCTTCTCCTCTTCTAATGTGATCCCCCATTTCCTTGATCTTTGGTTTAGCAGTTTTCTATCTCTGCCTTTGATTTTCTCCTTTTCCCTTCTCTTTGTGTTGAGAAAGGAAAACAGCGAGAGGATGATGGATGGTTTGGTTGGTGAAATAGCGCGTGAAGGATTAGTCAATCTTGCTTCAAACTTCACAATGAAGGCGATGCCTTCTGTTTCGAGGTATGATTTACCCCTCAAGTATCGAGGTCCTGTTAAAATAAGTTCCGTAAGATCAATTTGTTGACTGTATCTTTAAGCCATAATTATTAAACCCGGACCGGTCGGGCGGGTCGAACCGTTCCTCTGGACCGGTCCGGGTTAGACGATAGACCGGAAAATTAAAAACACCGGCCATGACCCGGTAGACCCGGGCGAACCCGAGTGAGACCCGGCACATATATAAATAAACTTCGCTAACAGCAAAAGGAAAGAACAATGTATCCTGCCCTAATTTCAGTCGAGTAGAAGAGGAAAGCCAAAGCAGTTCAGTGGTGAATCGGTAGATCAGAGTTCTTCTACAAGCGGAGAATTAACGGAATTTTCAAGCCAAGGTAAGAACCATGTATTCTTTTAATTTTAAATGCTGTCTAGTTCAGGTCATTTAAATCTTTCTTGCCTTTTCTGATCGCTTTGAAGCTTTAGCTCTCGATTCGCTCGCCCTAACAAGCTGAACGTTATGGTCGAACACACACACCCTTACCTTAAGGTAAGGCACGGTTAGCCGGCCAAGAGACAAGACTTTATTAGAAAAAAGGACAGTCACAGACTCGCGTTTAAGTCAGAGTCTCAGTGAACAAACACTCACTTAATCTTAAGCTAAATAACAAACTTTGACTCTGCCCAGTAGATAGGAAAACTGTGAATTAATGGAACAACTTAGTTTGTTGTGCGTCTACTCATTCAAAGCAATATACCCTGAGAATCAATAATCAGACTGTGTAGAATCAAACTGCGTTCAAGTTCCTATACCTGTCGCTTTAGTTGATATCGAGTTACTTCTGCTGCAAAGGCATGCATTTGTCTTTTGCTGCAAAGGCATGCAAAAACATGAACTTGATCAAACTGTCCTCAATTTTCATTGCCATTTGTGAAGTCAATTTAAATTGGTCTGTTAATCTCCAAACTTAGCGTGTGAAACACTGATTTGTTGTGAGGTTTTAATGTTCTGATTGATTCTAGAAAATCACAGTAATTCAATGTTCTGGGAATAAAATGATTGATAGTGATTTGTGTTTTGGTTATGATGAAACAGCAGTACTGTGTATATATATTCAAATTTTGTTATGTCTGTTATTGCCTTAGATTATAAGAATTGATTTGTGAATTATATAGTATTAAGGACTTAAATTCTTAAATCATCAAGTTCGTAGCTGTCTTCAGAGAATACAGCCAAAGCTCCTTGAAGTACAGATGGTTTTTTAGCCGGGTTGACCCACAAGACCTGTGACCCGGTCATTTTACTGGGTCAACTACCGGGTCGGGTTTTATAACTATGCTATAATCTATTATTTTTTATAGTTTTTATATTTAATTTGAGATCAATTCGGAAAAAAATTGAATTATTGAATTATCTTATCAATGAACAAAGCAATTATTTTTATTAAAATATAATTATTTTTATTAATCTGAATAAATTTAATGAGGTTAATGATAAAACTAAATATATTAGGCTGAATTAATATTCTATCTTGATTTTAAAATTTATCGTGACAAGTTGATTCACTATACAAGTTTAAATTAAGCTGGATTTAAAAAAAATAAAGATTGAATTGACTTAGTGACACATAAAAAAACTGAGGTTAACTCATGATCCATCATCACCTAGAAAAAAACCTGGTCAAAATTAATTGATTTTTCTCAAAATAATATTTTTTTACTAGTCAAAATTAGTAAAAAGCCTCAGTTAATCCACATGACCTGTGACTAGAGACTTGTTCCCGGTCAACTTTCGAATTGGATTTAAAAACTATATCTTATTTGATTTAGTTAGAAACTCGGTTTAAGTTAAGCTTTATATCCATTTTTTTGGGTCAATTTATCAAGTTAGACTAATTAGGGTAGGTTTGTTATTTTCTAAATAAATTAAGTAACGTTGCTAGATTAATTAAATTTTCAAGACGAATTATGTCATTAATTAAAATGCTTTTTGTGATATTGTTTTGCAAAGCCTGACTATACGGCGGTAATTGGTTCAAAATTTGATCGTTAATCATGAATGTTCAACCTATATATTAATTCAAAATTTAATCATGGTCTTAACCACTAAGTTTATATAAAAAGTACTCGAATTTGACAAAAAATAATAATTTATAATATAATATATTACGGGTGATAAATGAGAAAACCAAGGAAATCAACCAAGGATAAAAAAAAAAAAAACGGATTGAAAAAATTAAAAGAATTTTGGTTGGGTTTCGGTTCTAGGGATCTGAAACCGAGTGAACCGGACTGATTGAACAAAAAAACAAACCCAGTATAAATTATAAAAGGCAAAATCTCCCGCAGCCCACCGCCCCTCTCCGTCTCTTTTCTATGTTCTCTCAGTCTCGTGTGCAGCTAGCCAGCCACCGTAAATGCAGTCCACTGAAACCCTAAACGCAGCCACCCTCCCTCCCTTAACAGACACAATAACCCTAAAACAGTGACCTCTCTTCTCTCTTCTCACTGCCCCTCTTATCCTCTCCGGTCTCCAGTACCTCCCCAATTGCAGTTGCAGGCTTGCAGCCTCTCGCTTCACTTGCGTGCAGCCACCGTCCCTAACCCTCAACAGCAGTGCAGCCTCTCTCTTATCTGTATGTTTCTTCTGTAAGGTTGGTTAGTTTCATTAACTCATGGTACATCATGCATCTATTGTTAGCTATTAATTAGCTTTATAATTCATTTAGATGACTAATCAAAACCCTTAAAAAGATATATATAATCAATTCCTAATTGCGTATACTTGCATTGTTCAAGAATCATTGAATCTGCCATGTTAAACAAAACATTTCTGCATAAGAAATTTAGCAGCTGGAGTGGGTTATTTAGCACAGCTAACTAGCTGATATATTATGATGTTGATGCTGACTTGCCCTCAAATCATTGTAATAGCTAAATTAATAGCTCATCTTGATGAATGGTTCTGGTCTTACATTGAATCTGATTTCTTTATTATGTTTTCAGTTGCCAGCAAAATGTTGTTGTTGCTGTTGTTGCTATGCAATTTTCCTATAAGATGTTTACGAAAAAGATCATTGCCTTTCAATCTTTTGTGCTGCTGAGCTTCACTGGTCTTTTGAGTATGTGAAGATCGTTGTCCTCTTGGGCATTTTTTTTTGTGTGTCGGTGTGTGTGAATTATCAATTATGGGAATTTTCACATTCTTAGGCAAGGAATTCCATCCGAGCTAGGTAGCTGATTTTTTTTTAAGAAAAAAAAAGGAAAATTTAATGGATTAATTATAGAGTTGGATGCACAAACTTGTGTGGAAAGTAATTGATGATAGCATGTAGTTCAGGGAACTGTTATACTTATATATACTTTACAAGAAAGCTTTTGAGCTAGGATATGCTGTTATGCTGTAGTTTCATAGTTTGTAAGAAAAGTCTGAAAAAAGGTAGTGAACATTTCATATGCTTCTATGCTGATTTATACAAGCAAGGTTTGATTGAATTGATCATAAATCATTGACATATTGGAATTTGAATATCTGAAATGTGCATCCTTTTTCTTTGGATAATTATATATGCAATATGACTTGATGGTGCCAGTCAGAACTCCATTCTGTTTTTTATTGTGGTAGTTGGTTCTAGATAATTCTTTCATCAAACTAGACAATAGAGTTGGATGGAAGCTTTTGTTTCCATCCTTTTAGGCAGAGGAATTTTCCAGATTTCATTTATTTTTCCTACATCCTGTTATCAATTTGGATGAATTGGATCACTTGTGTTTATCTCAGGGTTTTGCCTAAGCTACCAAGTCAGTTTTATAGTCTATTTGGGAAGCTCATAGAAAAAGGGAATGGAAGATATGCTGAAGTAAAAATCTGTAGAATTATTTATGGGCTTGAGATGCCCTTGGTAAAAACAACTCAGGGCCATTGTAAAAAAAGTCCAAAAGAAACTTTGAAAAGCCCAAAAAATTGTATAAATAACTCAAGCCCATTGTAAAAAAAGCTTAAGAGAAGCCTTGAAAAGCCAGACCCAATAAAAAGGCCCAATTCAAGTGTAATAGGTTTTACTAGATTGAAACAAAAAAATTGAACTAAATCGAAACTGGTTGGTTTGAACTGGTTTTTGGTTAGATTCCAAACCTTAAACAATTTTGGTTTGGTTGTTTTCTTAGTCCAAAACTGAATTGAAATGAAAATGATCACCCCGACAATATATCAAATTTATAGTCCAACTTTATTTTTCTATAACCCGGATAGTCTTGGATGACATATGCCATTAAACCTGATATTGGTATGTACTAACAAATATAACCCTAAACAAAGCCTATTATTACTTGCCCCCTCACTATTTCTGCAACTCTTCTCTCTTCCCTTGTAATAAAAATCCCCTCACGCTAATACCCACAAATCTCCTCTCATCAACAACCCACAAAATGGCCATAAGGACACCGATTTTTCACTTTTTTGCTTAATACCACCTCGTCCTTGTGCCATTTCTCAACCACTACTACATCTGATTGTCACCATAGCTACCTGACCACTATTCTGTCCCAATACAATACACAAGCTCATCGATCTTTCTTGATCCCACTTGAAGAACAACAACACCATCTGAGAAGCTCTCCATCCACACCCGTTCCTCCAAAGCATACTCTCTCTCTTTCTCTGTATTAGCTTGTGATGATTTTCTTTTTTGCTGTTGTTAGTTCTGAATACTTTTCTCATGAATAAATATTGTAATCTGATAAATAGAATTTGATATTTACAGCAGGTGATTGATGGCTGATCAGAAGCACAGAATCCTGATGGTTTCAGATTTTTTCTTTCCCAATTTTGGTGGTGTCGAGAGCCATATTTATTATCTATCTCAATGCCTGCTAAAGCTTGGTCACAAGGTAGGTTTACTTGTAAGCTGTTAAAATCATCATCACTTGTGTTTTTCTTGAAAATGTGGTTGCCCACTTGAGAATGTCATCTGATTGGTGGTAGATGTGGTTGATTGTGTAAGCTATTTATTTATATTACATGATTTTTCAGGTGGTTGTTATGACTCATGCGTATGGTAATCGCTCTGGGGTGAGATACATGACTGGTGGCCTTAAAGTTTACTATGTACCATGGAGACCATTTCTTATGCAGAACACCTTGCCAACTGTTTACGGGACACTTCCAATTGTAAGGACTATCCTTGTTCGAGAAAAAATATCATTGGTGCATGGACATCAAGCCTTCTCAACTCTTTGTCATGAAGCCTTGATGCATGCACGCACCATGGGTTACAAAGTTGTATTTACTGATCATTCACTCTATGGTTTTGCTGATATTGGAAGCATTCACATGAACAAGGTGTTGCAATTCACTTTAGCAGATGTGAGCCAGGCCATTTGTGTTTCTCATACAAGCAAGGAAAACACAGTGTTACGGTCAGGTCTACCACCAGAAAAGGTTTTCATGATACCAAATGCTGTGGACACTGCTATGTTCAAGCCAGCCCCAGAGCGACTTGGCAATGATGAAATTATTATTGTTGTGATAAGTAGATTGGTTTATCGAAAGGGTGCAGACTTGCTTGTTGAAGTCATTCCAGAAATTTGCCGTTTGTATCCTAATGTGAGCTTAGTCCATAATTCATGGATTTACTTGTTTTTATGCTCCTATGCATATGCAGCACTTGAATTACTTTATCAGATGGATAGTCATATACAGATGTTGCAAACCACCATAAGTAGGCATCGTTTTATGGGATTTCCTCCACTGTTTAAATTCTTTTTACAGCATCTACTCCCCCAAATGTGATTACTCTTGTGTCAGAGTGGCTTTTTATGTATGGGCCAAAGAGAAGTAAGGACATGAAAGTGATACTGGTGAATGAGTTTTCTTGATGAAATTCTTTTACCAGGTATTATACATGTGCCCTTTCATTATATTGAATTTGAAAGGTTGAGTTAACTCTTTTGCAGCCTTTTCAAGTTCCCCTTAAGTATATAGGTACATGACCTCTTGAATGAACACATTTACATGCAAATGCTCTCCTGCCATTTCTTGAAATTCCAGCATGAAGATTATGATCATGAAAGTTTTTATCTTCTTTCATGAAATTTTGAGAATGAATGTATTTACTTGAAAATGCTCTCCTGCCATTTCTTGAAATTCGAACATGAATGCTAGGATCATGAAATTTTTTATTTCCTTTCATATACTTTTGACCCTTTGTTTCAATTTGATGGAATCATCAATGAGTGCATTACCACATCCTAATTTTGGCATCTTGCTTTTCCTTTCCATTAATATGTCAAACTTGCACGTGGTATCAGGCTTCACAATACAAATTTCTATCCTATCCTTCTTTTGGCTGGTTGATATTCATTATGGGACTGCATTACTAGGATGGGGCTCTGGGAAGCTTGTATTCAACTAAATCTTGGGCCAACTTTTATTTTTTGAGAAATAATCTTGGACTCTTCATATTCACAGAGCATCAGTGGGTAATAGGATCTGTATTTAGGCAATCAGAATTTTACTTATCTCAATTGCTTCTAGTCAAGTCATTTGGAATATGCATGTATTAAGGTCAGGTTCATTGTTGGAGGAGATGGACCTAAACGGGTAAGGCTGGAAGAGATGAGGGAAAAACACTCTCTTCAAGATCGAGTTGAAATGCTGGGTTCTGTACCACATGCTCATGTACGCTCTGTCTTGATTTCTGGCCATATATTTCTAAACAGGTCAGAGGTTCTCTGGATTCTAATATTAGACCATTCTTGTCATTATTTTAATATATTAGCTGGACAATCTTCCTTTGGCATGGATGTATTAACCCTGAAGTGGAAATACAAATAGTAACAGAGCATTTGGTGGAGGTCTGCTATATATATATATATATCTGTTAGTAACATTATTGCAATTAATCAGTACAAGTAGATTTACCACTGTTTGCTTGGAAAGAGGTGAAAAACCTTCTATTTTTAGCTGTTCTAGATGGATTGTTAGAGATGTTGACTTAAGACTGATCTTCTACCTAGACAGGAGCCCTTCTTTTGCAAAATTTTTCCCTTTGCCTGTTTTACCGTTTCCTCCTGGCCTTTACATGATTTTCACCAATTAATCAAAGGCTTTCAACAAGAGTCAGAGTTACCACTTCTGTAAATTTGATGAACGGGCACATTTCAATTTGATATGGTTTATGAGCAAGAGGTGCATGCCTAGTTTTTGGAGACGATTCTTTTATATATGCTGCAAGTAGCTCCATATTTTGTCAAGAAACTTTGCTTTCACAAAAATCAATTATAAATATTGACACAAAACCTGGCAAAAGGATCTAAAAACAATCATAAAGCTTAAGAAAGACTCTGTAAAGGTTGGCAGCCAAAAAATGAGCCCCTGAACACCCAAAAAGATCAGATTGTATTTTGGACATTGCTTCAGGATAAATTTATGTTTTTGTTGGATATTGTCTCATTTTTTTTTAACTCTTTGTGCAGTTCTTTGACAGAGGCGTTCTGCATAGCCATATTAGAGGCTGCTAGTTGTGGGTTATTAACAGTCAGCACACGCGTAGGAGGTGTACCTGAGGCATGTATCATGAGAGGTTTCTTCTCTGTCTGGTTAAAATGATATCATATGCTTCTCATCTTTTGTGAACCTCGCTAGAGACGTTGCAGAATTGAAATTCTAGAAATCCCAAATCATACAGAGCTAATTTGTTACTTCTTTTGATGTTTAGGTTCTACCAGAGGACATGATTGTACTTGCAGAACCTGATCCTAGTGATATGGTAAGAGCAACCGGAAAGGCCATATCTCTACTTCCGAATATTGACCCACAACAGATGCATAATCGCGTGAGTGAGCCATTCATGATAACGTTGGTCTTCCTGAGAATTTCATAATAACTATTCACAATGGCTGAATCTTTGTGCTGCAATTGATGCTAGATGAAGAAACTCTATGATTGGCATGATGTTGCAAAACGAACAGAGATTGTTTATGACCGTGCTTTGAAATGTCCTGACCAAAATTTGTTAGAACGACTCTCACGGTATGCAACTGAGATTTTGTCTAATGAGATAAATAACTGTTTGTAAATCAATGCAATTTAATGTGAAGTTGTAGTGACTGTTAACCCGCTAAATAGAGTTGATTGGTGTTTTCTGGTCGCTGCACTACTTGTTTATTAGGTACCTCTCTTGTGGTAGTTGGGCAGGCAAGATTTTCTGCTTCGTAATGATAATTGATTCCTTGCTATGGCGTCTGCTGCAACTATGGCAGGTACTACCTGTTCCTACATATATAGAGTCATAACCTTGTAGACTAATTCAATTCTCCACATGATATTTGACCTTTTATTCTTTTCTTCACCCTTTTCTTTTCTTTTCTTTTCTTAAACTTTTTGAATTTTTCTTCAGCCAACAGAGGAGATTGAGGAGGTGCCTGAATTTACTTTACCCCGTCATCAAGATGAGGAAATAATCTCAAATTTCAACTAGGAACAAAATTTAGGAACAAAATTTGGGTTGACATTGTAGGTTTAAAGTCCTCTTGGTTCATTGAGATGGCCATTGGTTTTGGGTTCCATAGCAGCAGAGGATTCCTCTTCCTTCCATATAATTTCTTTCATCCCTGCGTGTGAGATGAATTTTGATATCAGATCACTTTGTTTCATATATTGATTTAGCTAGTTATTAATTAAATCTTATAAAATTTGTTTGCATGTATGTTGTTCTATTTCCAATTAATTGTAATGTATGCTGAAAAAAATAGAGGTAACTACTAATTTTTCTTTGAACTCGGCATCAAGAGAGCCAAAATTTGCAGGAATGATCAAATTAGAGAGAATGTAAGATTTTTATCGTCAAGTTATTTATTATTTTTTTACTTGAAAATATATTAAAATAATATATTTTTTTATTATTTTTAAAAATTTATTTTTAACATTTTCAACATGTTAAAATGATATAAGAATATAAAAAATTAATTTAAAATAAAAAATTTAAAATTTAATTTTTTTTTCTTTTGTAAGCTCCAAGGAGACTTGCAACTTCCAAGCAAGGATGCATAACTCCACTTCACTGATCCTCGGGATGCTGATGATTAAAGGGAAGAAAAGAAAATGGAAAATCAAAACAAAAAGATACATAATGAATACATTTTGGCTGCAACCACTCAACTTCGGCATCATCAACTTGCATATGATGCAAATGTAATTGTAACCTCAGCTAGCTCTCGAGACTTCTGGTCATAATGGAATGGATGCTTTGTAGACGGAGTATGAGCATGGTCATGTTGTATATTGTAGTGGTAGTGATTGTATTTTGAAATATTTTTTATTTATAAATATATTGAAATAATATATATATTTTTATTTTTTAAAATTTATTTTTAATATTAGTATATCAAAATGATCTGAAATAAAAACTTGAAATAAAAAAAATATTTTTTAAATACAAAAATAAATAGATTTTATCTAGAATAACCCTATTTCATCTTATGAAGGACTAGGCTTTCTGTCAATAACTCAAACAAAAGTGTATATCATGATTCGTGTATGAATATTCATATAACATGCTAGAAAAAGGAAATAAGCTAGTGGATTTCTCAATCCCTTTTCAAAATATTTTTTTTTGATTTTTTTTATGATTTTTATATGTTAATGTAAATTTTTTTAAAATTTTTTTAATGTATTTTTAATTAAAAAATATCTTTGTAAAATACTAATTTATCAATCGATTGGAGTAAAACAATATGAACGAGGAGGAAATCCAAACTTAAAAAGACTTGCACCTTGAATGGCTTCGAACTTAGAAATTCTTGCTTCTGTTAACACAGAAATTGATAAGATCTATAAGCAAAGCGCAGGCTGCAACTTTCCTATGGAACCACGACATTCTGTACTGTATTGCTGTAAATATGTACAAGCATGCTACATGGATTTCAACTTTTTATACAGGATATTGGATCATAATGTGAATCCTGTTTCAAGAATACAGATTTTCTAATTTTGTGAGTCCAAGTCAAACGAACTATACTAAAAGTTAGCTGAATCTTTTGTAACGATCCCGGGTCAAAATAGACTGGATGTTACAAACTTTAGTTCCAGCGTGACACAGATTATAACATCCTTCATGAAAATTTTTAATCACAGGAAAAATATTAGTCGGCAGATTTCGATGAAATTACATGAAAAAACTTTTGCCGACATGATAAGATAATTAAAAAATCAAGAAATATATGTCAGTGAGTCCATCAAGAAATTTACATGTTATTTTTTACCATGACAAAAATATTTTATCACAAGTTTCCATAAAAAATCTCATCAATCAATATAGAAATGTTATGCTACTAAGAAGGTGCGGGAGAATCATGACGCTATTAGCTAAAATTGAATTCAAAATGTTCTATTTTTTAAAAAAAAATGTTCAAATTCATGATTTGTTTCTACATATCAAGTTGCGTGATTTCTAGTTAAAAGACGTTTGAAAAGTCAAAGAAATATATAAAAGAAAAAGATCTTCCAGGCTGGAAAGACGTGGCTGTGTTGAGGGATTTCAGACCTCCACTCGTCTAAAAGGCTATATGAGAAGCTTATATCCAACATGTGATGTCTGAGCGTTTCATATGGCGGTCACAGTCAGAGAAGTATTTGTTTTATTTTTTATATGTATATTTTTTTATGATAAAATTGCAAAGATTAAAGAAGAATTTAATATTTTGATTGGATCACGACCAAGAATTATTAACTTATACGTAAGTCGTATTTCTGATACCCGATGAAAAGATAAAATTTTTAAAACTTCTTTGTGTATTTGATGTGTTTAAGTTTTTGCATTTTTGTCTTGTTTTATTTTTGTTTTATCCATGCATTTTTAGAATTGTTTCATGTATCACTTGTATTTATTTTTGGAAGCACACACAAGCTTTTAGGTTAGGTGGGGAATTAGCGATCTGCTCTATGACTATTGGCCAGGGTTTAGATGCGTGAAACACTCAACTCATATCTGAGTGTCTGCTTGGTAATGATGGGCATACGTGCCTTAACTATTCTTTGCAACGCCCCCATACTGTCTTTACGAAGAACGTTACTGGGCAGATATGAGACCCATTTGAGACCAGGTAGAAAACCTACCTATGTTCACATAATGAATAGAACATGTCCTTAGGTTGTATGTGCTATCGTTATTTGCATAAGGGCAAACCCTTCTTGAAGCATCTTGAACTCAAGACTTGTGGGTGACACAATGGCCGTCACTCAGAAAATTTTCATTGTAGAGTTTGGGCAAAAATCACGATTCTTATTCCATCATACAAGAGTTACGACCATAGTGTCATCTCTTGAAGGGCGAGTTCATCATATAGATTACATATTCATACACTTGTCATGCATGCATCGGGATGAAAAGTAGATCCCTTACAAGTCTACAACGATTTTGAATGAAAAAACACGAAAGATGAAGAGTGTGCTCACCGTAACGTCCATTTTTAAGAGTTGGAGTTTCTGAAGACAAGTGTGACTCGCCTCTAGTTTACTCGAGCAAATACTAAGAAATAACTCTGGGGAAGTTCCTTCCAACTGACCAGTCATCTTTGTTAAAAACCTAACAACGACTTAACTTGAAGAAATTAGGGGAAAACATGGTCAAGAGCTTTAACATAATCCGAAGGGGAATTGCACCACCGTTGCAGAATGGAGTCTGTTCTTGTTCTGCCAAAAAAATAACTATCTCTTTTCGATCATGCCTGCAAAACTTCTTGATTTTTTGTTTCAACCTGTTCTAGTTTTTGTTGGTAATTTGACTCAAAATTCCACAAGACTTTCCCTGTCCAATGAGCCTTTCTTATTAATAAGATCATGTGTTTTCCTGTATTCATGACATGCCTTCATTTTTGTTGTGGTTTCATGCAAATAATACATTGAGCATAACCTTTAAACATGAAACCATTGCACCGAAAATCTTTTGGTGTGTTTCCCTTTTCTTCCTAAATTATGTATGATCTCGCATATTCACAAGGATTTTTGGAAATTCAAAGTTAAGTACAAAACAGAAATCATATTGGTGTTTGTTCAAACAAACAAGTTCTGGAAATTCGGGTGATTCTTTAGAAAGGTAACCATACACATAGAAAACCCAGAAAAAAAAACACCATTAAGTGACTCCAAAGTTGAGTTTTAGTTGAATGAATAATGATAAATCACGTTGCATACCGCATGAAAGAAAGGCTTACCGATCCTAAATGCATGAGTTTGAAATGAAGAAATGCCATCTTTGATAATCTTTTAATGAGGCTAAAATATATTATTTGCAGTCCCCTTTTGAGCCGAATGCTTTTTTTGAGATAAATAACCTTGGCTAAGATCACACCCCACATTGGGGGCAAGTGCAAGAGACATAAAAAAAAACCCTCAATGATTGAAAGTGCCCAAGCAACAATGGGGGGCATAAAAGAAAATTCTCAATCATCAAAGGTGTCCAAACAAAGCTTGGGGGCATAAAGAAAAATCCCAAGGATCCAAAAATTTTGAGCAAAAAAAAGAAACCCAATACAATGATGCTCAAAATCAAATAAAGAAAACAAAAGCAAAGAGAAAGAGCCCAAGGCCAACACTAGGGGGCACGATAGACCATTTTGGAAAGACATTCCAAAAACAAAAGGTTAGGAAACAAGCACAAGTGATCCTTAGTTTTGAAATCTCTTAAACACTTTTTAAGCCTATAAATATCCTTTTCTTCATAACCAAGAGCCTAAGCTTACATTACGTGCCTAATCAAGCCCTTTCTGATCAAAGGCAAGCAATCTGGATCGATAGGCAGTGCTTTCTCATGTGAACCAAATCATTATTCATGCAAATAAAATGAATGCTTTCAAGACTGGTTCTTTGAAACTCTCACATTAAATCTTGAACCATTTCGACCAGCCAAATGTCACTTTATATTTTTCACCAAAAGCAAAACAAAAATTTTTCATCATTTCTGATAACCTCTTTATAGGAATCACTTGAATTTCTTCAGAATGAGTTTGCTTTGAATCGATGTCAAAATGATTTATGTGTCTGGAATAGTTTTGGAATTCCAAAAATTTTGCATGAAAACAACTCCTTGTCAAACCTTCCTTCACATAGCCTCATCCCCAAACCTGATTTGAATACTTGGGGGCATGATCAAGCTAAGGGGCAATAAAAAACACCTGGTAGGGCTGGCTCTATGATTCCCTTTCTAAGAAAAATTCCGGGCAAAGTTGGCTACCTTTGAGATAAAGGACGGAGGGCAAAAAAGTATGATGATATCAAGTCTTTCCTAGGGGTTAAGATCACAAGAGATGACTCAAGTAAACAAGAGCGAAAAAGCCATCGAAGTTCACTGCCAACACTCCAACTTTTGAGAAAAGAAAGGCACCATGAAGAAATGAGGACTTATATTTCTCAAGTAAGTATACATGCATATTGACCATAATGCATTGCTTTCAACATTGTCAAATCGGTGTTTCATCACCACCATTTAGGTAGTGCATTTTCTAACCCTACCTCATTTCGAGTGCGTCTTTGAGCCCTCATTTTTTTTTGAGTGCGCCTTTGAGCCTTCACATCTCAGGTAGTGTGTTTTTTGACCCTACCTCATTTCGAGTGCGCCGTTGAGCCCTCAATTCTTAGGTAGTGCGTTTTATAACCCTACCTCATTTCGAGTGCGTCGTTGAGCCCTCAATTCTCAGGTAGTGCGTTTTATAACCCTACATCCTTTTGAGTGCGTCTTTGAGCCCTTGCCAACATTTTCTGGGTAGGTCACCCATTACAACGCGACCAATTCTCCATGTTTTTTTTACTTAGGTAGGTCACCCATTACAATGAGACCATTCTTCCACTTGGGTAGGTCACCCATTACAATGAGACCACTCTTTCCTTTTTTCTTTGGGTAGGTCACCCATAACAATGAGACCGCACTTCATATTTTTTCCATCTTCCATCTGGGTAGGTCAGCCATCACAACGAGACCGCTTTTCATATTCTTTCTACCTGGGTAGGTCACCCATTACAATAGACAACTTTTTACATATTTTTTGGTTTTGGTTTAATGAGGTCGCCAAATGGGATCTCATATAGCTTTGGTTAAAGGAAATCGCCAGATGGGATTTTAGGTTGACCGAGTTACGCAACATTTTTTGGTTTTGGTTTAATGAGGTCGTCAGATGGGATCTCAGGTGGCTTTGGTTAAATGGAATCGCCAGATGGGATTTCAGGTTAACCGAGCTACACATATTTTTTAGTTCCAGTTTAATGAGGTCGCCAGATGGGATCTCAGGTAGCTTTGGTTAAAAGGAATCGCCAGATGAGATTTTAGGTTGACCGAGCTACACATATTTTTTAGTTCCAGTTTAATGAGGTCGCCAGATGGGATCTCAGGTGGCTTTGGTTAAAGGGAATCGCCAGATGGGATTTCAAGTTGACCGAGCTCCACATATTTTTTAGTTCCAGTTGAATGAGGTCGCCAGATGGGATCTCATGTGACTTTGGTTAAAGGGAATCTCCATATGGGATTTCAGATTGACCGAGCTACACACATTCTTTGATTTTGGAAAAGGAGATTGCTAGATGGGATCTTAAGTTAACAAAAAAAAAAGAGAGAGAAAGAAAGAAAGAAAGAAGAGGAAGAAAAGAGAAGGAAGAGAGAACATAAAAAAAAGAGCAAGGTCTTTAGATGAGTAGATATTGAGCAAGTTAAGCATACAGAAAGACAAGTTTTTCTTTACAAAACTCATTATGCAAAACATTGAGAAGTTTTGCTTCGTAAGCATTGTAAAGAGAGGGCATATGTTGCTACCCAATTTTTGACCCATGTTTTGATAAATTTTCAGAAAAAAATCCAAAAATAGCGAAAAGCATTGAAAATCCAAAAAATAAGTTTTTAATACATTTGCATCGTTTTTAGCATTTTCAGCGTCGTCTAAAAAGAATTGTTTTAGGGCTATTATTGTAATTTTAACGTAATTTTTGTTTAATTGTTTTGAATTTGTATTTTGTATTGTGGATGTCAAAAAAAAAAAGGGAAAAGAAAAGAAAAGAAAAGAAAAGAAACAAAAAATATAGTAAAAGTGAATGTGTGTGTTTGAATTTGTTTTATTTTTTATATGTATATTTTTTATGATAAAATTGCAAAGATTAAAGAAGAATTTAATATTTTGATTGGATCACGGTCAAGAATTATTAACTTAAACGTAAGTCGTATTTCTGATACTCGATGAAAAGATAAAATTTTTAAAACTTCTTTAACTCGTCAAAGCCACGAAGCAGCTTACCTCAGATAGAGTATGTTAGAGGTGCTAATACCTTCCCTAACCATAACCAGTCCTTACTCTCGAATCTCTGACAAGACCAGTACATCCGGTTTTCTAGTAGCCTTCAATAAATTACTAGGTGACGATTCTAAAAAATCAAATCAAAGCAAACACATAAAGAAAAATCGACAGTCAAAGCCGCGTGAGTGACGTGTGACATTTATAGCTAGTAGGACAACAATTCTGCTTGCTTGCCTAATTTGACCATCGTCACCTCACTAACGTGACCCATCAATGGGTAGATACAAGAAAATCTTGATGTGGAAAGCTGAAAATCCTTGCGGGGGGTGTTTGGTCGTTAGTTATGGAAACAATATGCATGGTTTCTTTCACCTTCTTTCAACTTTTAGTCTTGTTGATTTTAACCCTAGCTAGCTGTCTCCTATATCTATCAAAACAATGTAGCTTCTAACGACTCAATTATTTGAAGACTTGAAATAAAACGATCAGTATAAATGGTCAAGTTTTCCTCTGGGTGGGATGATCTATACTTAAGAGTTCAATCCAAGGCACATATATCTGGATAGAATTAATCTATAGAAGATAGAATTGATGTGTGTGTGTGTGTGTGAGTCTCATAGTGCATGTAATTAATTAATCCATTTTTTTATTTCCCTCTGATTGTTAAAGTTTATCCATTCTTTCAATAAGGAAAAAAAAAACTATTTTTTTGCTTTATTTATTTTTTTTTCCTCCAAAAATCCATATGAGCTGGCCACTGTCGTCGTCATTGATTTTATATATACGTTTTTCCATGTCTCTTCAATTCTTTTTTTTTTTGTAGTGATTTGCCTCTTTGCTCTATTCATTTGATTTTTTTTTCATGAATAGTTTCTTCATTGATCAAAATCAATTTAAACAAATTAATTGCTTGTAAGGTTTGTGCAATATGCAAACACTACAATACAAACAAAAGCAAGAGACAAATCACTAAAAAAAAAAAAGGAATTCTTTTCTTTTGTATAACAAATAAGACTAAATCTAATTTATAATACTATGATAGTCCTATAACTGCTCCTCGTTCTCATCTAAATCAATAATATAGCATCGTTTTTTTGGAATAAAATATTTTAATAAAATTCAAGGTTTCACATGATTATGGATATGGGGAAATAATTATAAAAAAAATGTATTATATAAACTTTCCTTTGAGCTTTTTGCGAGTCTGCAACCCTCCCTAATCCCATATAGAGTTGAAATCGCAAAGCGAAAAATATTTAACTAGGCATGTCGTCGAGGTATAATTAATTATCACAAGAGCAAATTTATTTGTTGGGTCAGCACAAAACTGTATTTAGGCATATAAAACCAAGACGGTCTTTAATCAACAAGAAAGTGCTTTCTGTTTCACTTAGTGGATCGAGCTAAGTGCAATACAACTAAGGGACTTTTCATCGAAAATCATTTACTTTCTCACAAAAGTTATGGTCATCTCAAGAGATATGATAGAAATATGAGAAAGTTTGAGCGCAATTGATAGAGTATTCAAAGGTGTTAACGTGACAAGGTGTGCTCATTATTCATGAACATCGATTACCTCCAAGACTAGATATACTTAATTATTTCTCAAGATTCGTTTCAAATTGAAATCAGTGATAGAATGGGATTTTAGAATAAAAAAAAGATTTATCCTTCGTTATGTAATTCAAATCTATTGGATCCTCCGACTAAAAAAAAAGAAAAAAGAAGAAGAAATTATGGGCAAAATGGTGAGGTCATATGATTTGAAGACCCAGAACCCACATGAGGACAGAAGACAAAACATTCAAGTCTTGTGGTCTCCGGCTTTCCTGTAGATTCAAAACATGATAAGCTGCTTGTCACTCACTTGACTGACAAGCTAATCCCAGCGCACCAAACAGCCTACTAACCTAAACACAGTGTAATAAGAGTCTTTAGATTTCATGAGACCTAGACATTGCACTAGCATGACGGTGGCGCCAATATATTTAACAAGTGTTCTCGACTTGAAAGTTGTTTGAATAAGTTAGGTGGGCGCAAATTTTAGGGCAGACAAGACGTATCGTGTCTCCATTAGCTAGAATCCCCCCATTAATTAGATTAATCTAACAATAGATTTTCATGCTTGAAAAGTGACAATTAGGTTTTGTTTTTTTTTTTTTGTTTTCTTTTATATTTTGAAGTGTTAGGGTATGTATAAGGTGTGGATTGTACGTGGTATATCACACTAATTTCTAAATCGGGGAAAAAAAAAAGAAAATACATCAAGCTCATAGAAAAATAAAAATTCACAAACTCCTATTACTCATGTGGCTTCAGGATAAATGGGAATTATCATAACATTAGAAGACAAGATCTATTAGCTGTATAACAAGGGATCAAGATCTCCAAGTGTTGATTATGGGATAAAGTGTATCATTAGCATCTTAATCATTAAAATCTGAACTACGATAGTCAACAATCAACAATGGAAGCTCTAGTTTTCAACATGTGAGACAAAAACAAATAAAAATGTGCACACCATATTTGATTATGTAGACCTCACAAGACGTTAACTAAGCTGCTACCCGTGCCCATTAATTATGCCTCCCTCCCTCCCTCCCTCCCTCCACTGCTGGTGATATTGTGCTTGTGTGTCATGTATAGGTAAATTAATTATATATAATGGAAACTTTACCTACTTCCATCCTTGTCTCCTTCTTTCCTATTAAAAACTCTTTAACTTAGGGAGAGCACCCACCACTCCGACGGCCACTAAGACTCCTTTATACTTCGTAGTTTGTAAATATATACTTCTTTTAGGGTGTGATGTCAAGTACATAGATTAGCGATTGACATCTCTAAATAAAAAACAAAACATTCATCTTGTAAATATATACTAAGACTCCTTCTTATGGCTTGACAATTTGTTACAACGAAAATATTTTTTTATGTATATTTGTGTTGGCTTTTTTAGTCATATCTCTATCAGTGTTTGAGTGGAGTGGAATGCCAGGTCAATGGGCTGCATCGCACAAAAGAACAAGGCCATCCAGCCATAAAGTAGAGAATGTGGGTGGTCCAAAATAATAATAACATCACCATAAGATGTCAATCTTCTTAGATTTGATATGACTATTTGCGAATTTTGCCGTAATATTACACTTGATAACCCTTCAGTCTCTCTGGCATTCCTTATTTGGTTCAACATTACAAACTCTATTAACTTTTTTTTTTTTTTGCAATGCCATAATTGAAGTAATTAGAATTTATAATTAATAGGAGATATTGGATATAATTCGAGTAGTAAATCCCACGTTAAAACTAGGGAACGAAAGGTGTTTATTTTAAATATATTTGTGGATTTCTGTTGGTTTGTGCACAAAGCTAATGTATAAAAAGATTTATATAAATTTTGATAGGTATAACCCAACTGGTCAGGTTCTAAGTTTGCTCCATAGAGGTTACCAGTTTAAGTCTCACAAATCTCAGGGTCATTGGAGATTTACATGGTCATTAACTTCAGGGTCCGTGGGATTAGTCAAGGTACGCGCAAGCTGACCCGAATATTCACGTTAATAATAATAATAAAAAGATCCACATACAAATTGGTGGGTCCTAATTAAATATACACACACAAATCAGTCTCAATGACAAATATTATTTCATTTGGCTCATTTCAAGCAAGTTCAAAGTAATAAATTCTTTAAGAAATACTAATAATAAAAATTAAAAAGCGATAATTCCTCAATTTTTTTCTTTTATCACCTCTCTTATGTAGACCCATCTAAAAAATCGCTTTTCACTTTGGCAATGAGAGAGTGACATCATAAATTTATTTAAATCAAAGTAGCACCGAAGAATCAGACAAATATAAATTTGGGTCCTCGTGAAAGTGAACACCAAGAAGTTATTTTCAATTTCAACATGCCTAGTATATTTAGTTACCTTTGTGCTTTATATTTTTTCAATATCTAAATTTATTAATTAATTAATTATCCTTGTTATTGATTTATAGGCTGCTGGAGATATCCACAATCCTCTTGAAGGGAGAATGGATGTCCACTCACAAAAATTAATGCTGTCCATATTTACCTCTTCTCTCTCTTTCGTAATCGCCTGCAGGTCCCAAATGCCATTTCAATTTTTTTGAGGTATTTTCAGGGGACAACAAAAAGTATTTGTTTAACATGTGACACTTTGTGTGTCTAACATGATAAATACAATTTGAATTCATGGTTAGGCTAGGAATAATGAATATTAGCATGGGTTACATGTATGAATACGATTTAGATAAGAAAAATCTTAAAGATTTAAGATATGATGTGTGGGAAATATATTCCTATAATATAAAGAAATTTTAATTTTTGTGGATGGTAGATAAAAAAAAATTAAAAATCTAAGATATAATAATATATACCCAATTAAATATAAGAATATATGAAACTGTAAAATTAAAAATAAATCATTTCAATTATTTATTATATCTGCTTTATAATTATAAATAAATTTAGATATTTGAAAAGTAAATTACGTTGATAATTAGTATGATGACTATGAAAGGATCAATATGATAATTTCCGATTTTCCTTTTAAAAGCTAATTTATCGATGCTTACCTCCCTTTTTTAATTTGATAGTTGTAACAAAAAAAAATATTGAGTTTGAAGATAACATTATCACGTCATAAAAAAATTCAGAAAAAAATAAAATTATTATATTCACATTTTTTTTTAATTATTCGAAGCACTTCTCATATAAATAAACAAAAATGTTTTCTATTTTCATCTATTTTAAAACAATATTTACAAATTTAGCCCAAAAAAATGCTAGCTGTACCCCCACATTTCTTGCTGCTTGTTTTGGTATCTAAATTTCACAAATAATTTTATGATGTTGAGAAAATAACTAGTATCATCTTATTAGATAACAAAGAATATTTTTTTCTTTACTTGAAGGGGTTGGACAAGCATAAAAAAATATATTTTTTTAAATCAACTATTAGGCCAGGCACATGGGCCAACCCATGCTCTTGGCCTGTCAAAAGAGGTCTGGCCTCATTTTTCTCAATATATCATCCACCTTCTATTTTTTTAAGGATGGGTTAGTCGATCCTAAGACGGGGGAAGCCCGTCCGACAGCGTATTCGCGCACGAGCTTCGAAAGGGAATCGGGTTAAAATTCCTGAACCGGGACGTGGCGGCTGACGGCAACGTTAGGGAGTTCGAAAACGTCGGTAAAGGCTTGTGAAGAGTAATCTTTTCTGTTTAACAGCTCGCCCACCCTGGAAACGACTTAGTCGGAGGTAGGGTCCAGCGGCTGGAAGAGCACCGCACATCGCGTGGTGTCCGGTGCGCCCCCGGCGACCCTTGAAAATCCGGAAGACCGAGTGCCTCCCACGCCCGGTCGTACTCATAACCGCATCAGGTCTCCAAGGTGAACAACCTCTGGTCGATGGAACAATGTAGGCAAGGGAAGTCGGCAAAATGGATCCGTAACCTCGGGAAAAGGATTGGCTTTGAGGGCTGGGCTCGGGGGTCCCAGTCCTGAACTCGTCGGTTGTCGGTGGACTGCTCGAGCTGCTCCCGCGGTGAGAGCGGGTCGTCGCGTGCCGGCTGGGGGACGGACTGGGAACGAAAATGATGCAGGTGACGCGCCATTTATATCTCTAGAATCCAGCGATCAAAGAGTAGTTGAAAAATCATAGCAAAGTTATTTCATGCCTTAAAATTTATTTTTCAACTCATTTTGATCCAAAACATCTAGAAAACACCTTCGAGACCTTGACAAAAACCTTTTATGGCCTTAAATCGGTCTAAAACCCAAAATCAACCTAGATTCAAAAAACTTTCAGAGCTCAGGTCTACTCTTCCAGGTGATAGGAAAGCTAAAGAACACCACAAAGAAACTCCTTCGTTAAATAGAACTTAGTGACAAATATCTACCTTTTTAATGGCTAAAATCGGTATCAACCGATATTTTCCATCTTGACCATGAGATCTGATGACTTTCTCTCTTCTCTCTAAAATCAAGAACTAAAAAATAAAAAAAATAAAGTTTTGGGTCAAAATTAATTTTTAAAAAACTAAAGGGACTGTGAAAGGATTTTTTGGAAAGGATGAGGACTAAAGTGATTTTTTTCTATTATTTTAAAACAACCATGCATAATGATTGGAGAAGTAACTAGCTATCAATTTGAGAATAAAAGAACTCAATCAAAGATAAAAAAAAAAAAAGTTTGGGGATCAAAAAAATCACTGCTTGAATCATGCATAATGATTGGAGCTACAATATTTCCCCCCTCAACTTAATTTCTTTTAATTCTATTGTCTAGCTATGATTTGTGATATAATTTTTTTTTATATAGAAACAGGAAAGAAATCTCATTTACTTGTCATGTTTTTTAGACATGAGAAGCATCTATGATTTGTGATGCAAACAGAAAAGAAGTCTCATTTACTTGTCATGTTTTTGAGACATGAGAAGCATCTATGACTTTGATGAGGGGAAGTGGACTTGGAAAGAGACTTGGGGCCATATTGGGAGAGGTGGGTGTTATAAAAAGACAATAATTACAATCATAATGTTTTTAATCAGTTTATTTGATATTGTTTGTATTTTTATGCAGAGTTGCTTTAGACTATATAAATATTGTTTGATGGAGGTATATCTTGCTTTTAGTAGAAAATGCATGAAGTGACAATAAGTACAACCATCAAGTTTAAATTTACAGCAAGACAGTTTATTACAAGATCCACTCTTTTTATTTTTTATTTTTAAATAAAAATACAATGCTCTTAAAAGTATAGTAGTTAATTACTAAACAGTAATTCTACTATTGCTCTTTTTAACTTTATAACATAACATAATAGTTGAAGTATAACACAACATACCACTTTAGAAAATTCATGTAGTTTCTTCAAACGCTAAAATAAGAATTAATTTATAAAAAAGTAAAAGAATTAATAATAAATAAAACCCATGATTCTACCTATAGCCGTCTCCTCGCTTTATAATGAATTTCCCAAATCTCTTTGAGGAGCTTTTCATATTAAAAAAAGAAGAAGCTAAAGGGTGAGGTAAAATCATTCTAGCCACCTACAAAATATTATTTATCAAAATAATATTTTTTGTGTGTGTGTGAGTTTAATTTATAGTTTTTTTTAAAAAAATTAATCACTTAATATTTGGTTGTTTTGAGAATTATGCTTTTTAATTTTGTTTTTGTTGAGTTATATACCGATTTCATGGATTTAGTTTTTTTTTTATTTCAACCTTTAACATTAGATTTATGAAAAATAGGGTTTCATTTTTATCTTATTGATTTCTATGCATTTAACTCGATCTCATGACACAAGCTGCAAACTTAATAAGTTAACCCGAGTTGCTTGAGTTATTTTTCTTCGGCCACTTTTGTAATTGATTTTCTTTTCGATTTCATCTTTCAACATTTGGTTGGTTGGAAATTGAGCTTCATGATTTTTTTTATTTCTTTCTACGGAGTTATCCTAGTATCATAACCCAAGTTGCAGGTTTGACAGGTTAACTCGGGTTGACTCTATTTATTTATTTTTTATCTTCTTAAATTGAGGTTTTTTTAATAGGGCTTCATAATGTTTTTTCGATTAACTCTCTATAGGGTTATTCTAATTTCATGACTTGAGTCGCGAGTTTGACATGTTAACCCAGGTTGATTCAGTTTATATTTTAGGGTCCTTTTTAGTTTTTTCTTTCAATCTCACCCTCCAAGAACTCAATCTTCTTATTTTTATTTTATACTTCAGTATTAGGTTGTTTAAGAATTAGATTTTTTTTTTCAATTTACTTATTGTGGAGTTATTCCGGTCTCATGAATTTAGTTTATTTTTCTCAATTTTAACCTTTAATATTGGATTTGTTGGACATAGAGCTTTGTAATTTTTATGAAGTTATCTCAGTCTCATGAATCAAGTCACGAATTTAACAAGTTAGCCTAGATTGACTTGGATTATTTTTTTTTGTCCTTTTTTTTTAATTTCACCATTAATATTGGATTGGTTGGAAATTGAGCTTCATATTTTTTATTTTTATTTTTCATGGGATTATCTCAATCTCATGACCTAAATTATTAGTTTGATAGGTTAATCTGAGTAGTTTTTTTTATCCTTTATAATTTAGTATTTTTTTGTCCTTCAACATTAGATTGATGAGGAATTGGCTTTCATAATTTATTTTGATTTGCTTTCTGTGGGGTTATCACGGTCTCACGACCAAGGTAAACATGTGGTAGGTTAACCCGAGTCGATCTAATATATCATTGTTTCAATATTCGGAAACAAATGTCATCCAATATGTCATTGCATCAATATTTTTATAAAAAATATCATCTAATATGCATCATATTTTGAGTTCATGGTTATTATTTTTAATGATAAAACATGTTAGCAACACTTAAATAATTTTTTATGTTAAAAAATAATTTGACCCACAATGTAGCGCGTGTCAATAATTGTATTCTAAAGTTTTTAAGCGTAGTAGATGATATTTTTTTAAAATAAAAGAAGATATTCATTTACTAATGTGTTGTGTTTTTTATTGTTCAATTTCTCTCTAGAGCTTACTAGTCTTGGTTCCTGCGCTTCGCTACAGGCTCAAATTATTTTTTTTATACAAAAATTGATGTTTAGGTATTGAAATAAGGTTCAAAAATGACATAAAAAACTAGTTATGAAAAATATATAACAACGCTAATTAGGGTTAAATTAACACAAGATAACAAATGTTTAATTATTATTGTTGTTGTTGTTGTCATTATCATCATTATTAACACACCATTATTACTACTACTACTACTACTACTACTACTACTACTACTACTAGTACAATTATTATTTTTGTTGGTGTTGTTGTTGTGTTGCTATCATTATTACTACTATTATCATCAATAATATTATTATTTTCATTACTATTTTTATTTTTATCACTATCACCAGTATTATCATCATCATCATTATTATTTTTATTAGTATCATTATTATTATTGAAAAAATAAAAACCATGAACTTGGTTTGAAGGACATAATTGAAAACTATAAATTTTTTTACAAAAATCCAAGAAAAACAATAAGAAATGAAAAAAGAGGGACCAAACTAAAATCACTATTATTATCATTGAAAAAATCAAAACCATAAACTTGATTTGAATGATAAAATTGAAAGCTATGAAAACTTTGTTAAAAGGGCAAAAATACAAAATTTAAAGCAGAAGAACCAAATAAAAAATAATTATATATACAAATTAAAAACAAATGGTTAAATTGAAAACACATAAAACTTTAATAAAAGAAAAAATGAAAAAAATACAAATCAAAACTAAAAGGACTGAATTTGAAATACCAATAATACTAAGAACCATAATGTATTTATCGGGGGTAGGCTAGAGAAATGAATGGAAAAAAAAAGAGAAAGGGTCATCAACGATAAACTAGGAATATTTGAACTACACATGTCACCTAGGATGAAAGAGAAGACGTCGGGGAATCAGACTATAAAGAGGAATTCCATTTTTGACCACCAGGATATACCACAAGCGCTGCCTAAAAGACACGGCGTCTCCCATTTTTTTGGCACGTGCACAACACAAACCAACAATGTTTTCTAATTAAAAATATTATTTTAATGATAAATTACAACACTATCTCATGCAAATCAACAATTAACAAAAAAAAAAGACAAAAGAGTCTAATACCCCTGCCCTCAATGCATTAAATTTCTTGGATTCAAGGGTACATTTGTAATTCAACTATATATAAAAAAACTAAAAATACTATATACCGTTACCTGAAATAATTTATTTATTTTTCTCTTGGAGGTATTTTTGTTATTTTATTATTCAAAAAAATATTGTATAGACAAAAATACTCTCACACTAACCAATAATGACGAATGACTAGTGTGAAAAATATCAAAATACCCCTTAATTAAAGGTATATAATTTCTTTTGCCAAGGCTATAGACATCACTCCACGATTATTATTATTATTATTGTGAATAATGAAGTGAGTATATGGCCATAATGATTCTTCCATGTATTTTAGTATATTTATTATATGTATATGACAAGAGTAATCAATAATTGATTTAATAATAAAGTAGCGATTCTCTAAAACCTCGTGTTATACCTAAAGTTTTTAGATTTTAGATTGAATCATTCTTTTACAATGTTTAATCACATACCCTTAAGTTTCTATGGTTGAAATTATTTTTAATAGCCATATAGTTATAATAACCTATGAGAATATGGATATTTAATATTCCTTTCAAAATAACAAGATAACTCGATATGTCTAGAGAATAACAACAAAAACATTAAAGGATAAAAAAACAGATAATTAATCAAAGGAGATGGTGTCTCATCTTATGCATCAAGTTATAACTTCATACATTCTTTTATATATATATATATATATATATATATATATATATATATATATATATATATATATATATATATTACCGACGGACTCATGAATGATAACAGTCATAAACTCTAACTTGTACAAATCATAAATTTATATAACAAATTTGTATGAGAAAAAAATTATAAAACGAGTAAACACCCAAACAAAATACGTATGCTACAAAAATATGCAAAAAAAATTAACATTTTAAAATTGAGTTAAAATAAAAAAGGGTAGATTTGTTTACCTAACATGAAGAATCATCAATAAAATTTGAATAAGAACATGAATACTGATAAACTGCGTGTTATGGTGGTCAAATTTGTTGTGAGAGGTTGAATTATATTGAGATTGGGGGCGGGTGACTGTTTGTTGCAGAAAAAAATATATAAGAAAGAAGAAAAAATAGAAAAGGTGGAGAGTAGGGTCAAACGTCAAGTCATAAATTAAATATTATTAACAGAGTTAATTACGGATAACTCTATAGGTAAAAATATCATGTCATTGTATGATTTGTCTTTTTTTAATCCCACTATAATACCCTTTGTAATTCCCTTAGTATATACCAAGAAATATTTCCATCGGTATATTTACAAAATACTTAACTGTTGTGTTAATTTCGTTAATAATATCGATTGTAAAAATTATATGTCATTATACTGGTTGGCTTTTTTTCATTCCTCATTTTTCTACTGTAATTCTCAAAAGACCAATTTTACTACTCAAAAGCCTAGGAGCTAGCCTACAAAGCTAAGCACAGATTAAATTGCTCGTTTGAATTCTATAAGTTCATCCAATACCCTACTGCATAGGATGACCTACAAAGCGTGCACATGCTATTTTGAGGTCAAAACCAACCTCTAAGATCTACTTCGAAGCCACTGTGAGGTGTTTTGCAATTTTAGTTTTTACTGGATCGTTTACATGAGACATGCCCCAAGCACGAAAAACCTAATACTCGAGTTATTAGTTTGATTGGATTGAATAACATCGATGGTTTAAGAATTTTATTTAAATTATAGGTAATAATAATAGACAAGTCATTATAAAAAAAATATCTAGAAATAATCAACCAAAAACAAAAGCCATCAATATTATATCTAGAAGAAAAGGAAAAAAAAATAGTTGAAAACTCACTGTCACTACATCATGGACATCACCCATAAAAAAAAAAAAGTTTGTTGAGATGGTTCAAGCCTGACTGCAACATTTTGGACAGTGACATCAGAAGAAGTCATTGCTAGAGCAATGTCTCAGAAAAGCAAATCGAACAAAATAAAATGAAGTGAGCATCCGCCTATATTCAATAAATCAATTCTATTTAATTAAAGAATAAAATTTATTTGAAAAAATAAATTTAACAAACAATAAAAAATAAAAGACCTAAGGTAACCTAATTAAATAAAAAAAAATGATAAAACCAAGGTCATAGAAAGCATGGAAAAAAAAAAACAGAGTTCAGTCTCTAATTAAATAAATATTGAAGGATGAAATCGAAAAAACATCAGCTTAAAAAATAATTAAAAAAACCTATGCAATCTTAGGAAAACCTCATGAAGCCGGGTTAATTTTCAAAGCTTGCAACCCATGAAGTCTTAAACACGTGCTTAACCAAAAAGCTTAAATTCAAACCAATTAAATGCTGAAATTAAATCAAGTAAAAAAGATACTAGTTTTGAAAATTTTACAAAGCAAAAAAAAAAAATCAAAATAATAAGGATGAAATATATTAGGAATAAGATTTACAGAGGGTGAAATTGCAAAAAAATACAACTCCAAAAATTATCTTAGATTGTAAAAAATAACAATTAAAAGAATGAGGACTAAATTTGACAAAGTAAAACATTGAATGAGGATGAAATCAAAACAAAAATATAATTCAATGAATTATTTAAAAAAATCATAGACAAAAGAACAGAGCTAAATAAAAAAGAAATAGAAGTTTAGGGGGTAGCTTGAAAAAACAGGTGGTAGGGCGCAAAGACCGAGGAATAGAGAGGAAAGAAAAAAACGATTATCATTGACAAACCAGAGTTCTTATTAGTGCACGCACTGCATATCCATGGAGGAGATGCTGAAATGATGCTGAAGCAACCCTTGAATGGCTTTTTTGGTCGTTGGATCGTTGGAATCAATTGCACGCGCTGTCCATAAATGGTGGAGCGACTAACACACTAACCCGTTCTTAACATGCATCAGCCTTTTTTTTTCCCTTAAAAGACCACAATGCCCCTACCTCACCTCAAAAACAACAAAAAAACTACTTTCAAAAAAAGTAAAATATTCTTTGACCGCAGGCTTTAAAAAATAAGCTCAAAGGGTAAGTTGATCTTTTAACTGTACTTATAAAAATGAAATTACAAAAGAAGCCCCCACTATTAGTTAAATTTTTTCCTTAACTCCAAGGGGCATATAATAATTTAATTGTATACAATAAAATAAAAAATTAGACAAACAAACAAATTCTCTCTTCTAAAGTCATCAAAGTAATTTATTTGTGCAAAAAACAAAGAGGAAAATTTATGTCTTATCGTGACCAATTTCAAAATTCCAAAATGCTCTCATTAAAAAGATTATTTTACCCCTAATTATTAGCTTATACTCTTTGTTTTGTAAAGGTGAGACGGTAAATTCACTCTTATCATCCATAATGAACTGTGTCTAGGTAAACAGTGAATTCACCATCCTTTTTAGTTCTTTTTTTTTTTTAATTTCATCCATAATGAACTGTCTGGCTCATTGTTGAGCAAAAATGATTTTAGAATGATTTTTTAGAGTGATAAACTTATTCTCACTAAGAGTGATATGTTTGCAGGAAATGAGTATCTCTGTGATGATCTCTTTAAAATAAATATAATGACCATTTTATCTAATAATAATAATAAGAAGAAGAAGAAGAAGAAGAAGAAAGATTGCTTATTTTTCTTATTTGCTTGAATCTTATAATGTGTTGGATAATAAGTTAGGTCATGTGAATTATAATATTAATATAAAAATTAATAAGTTATGAATTATTATCAAATACAGCTTTTGAGAAAAAACATAAATACAAGTTTGTGTAGAATTAAAATTCATATAACTTGAAAAACATCTTAATTTAGCAAGATGCATAATGTAGCTTTAATCTTATAAACATAATGGAACACATGAATAGAAAAGCGTGCTTAGTATTAAAATTCAGTTTTCCATGGAATTCCAAGCACTTCACCTTCTAGTAAATTTTTTAGAAACGAATTTGCCTCAAGATTTAAGACAAATACATCACTTTCAAGTTAATTATGACACATGAATGAATGGCATGTTCTGTGGCGAGCAGCCATGTAGGAATATGCTCACGATAGAAACAAGTCTAGATGACCTAGTGGCAAGGATAAGTCCACTCATTGCGATTTAAACGGTCCATTTCTTCTTGGTTAGGGCATTCAGTATGTTCCCTTTTTAAGGAATATTTCATTGGTCGATAAACAAACTGTAATTCATGTGATATTATTTTTTTTTTCTCATAAAAAGTTTTCGAACCTCTCAATGGAAAAAACAAAAAAAAAAAAACCTGAAGCCTTTCTGGCCAATTATCAATTATACAAAGTAGCATTAATGTCTACAGAAAATCGAATCTTGATACAACAGGCTGGAGTATTTGATTGAAATTCTCCTTTATATATGCATGTATCCAACACATTACTTCTCGTGTATCTATAAATAAAGAAAATGAAATGTTATTTGCATTGTAAACACTTCCATATTCTTCCAACGAGTCACTGTTCCAATTTAAATGGAAGATCATGGTAGGACAAACAGGATCTCCGAACTGAATGTGACTTAAGGTTTGGTTTTATGTCCACATCCAACTAAAGGGGTGGGGTCGGGGTTGAGAGACTGAAGTAGGGCATGCATTGACAATTCATTATGGAACAAGATGCCTGTGATGAGCTCAGATATCTTGCCAAGCCAGTTATGATATTCGTCGTCCCTGGACCATTGGGAGTTCAAATAATGAATATGCAGTCATTTATGGATCCATGGGAGCCATAAATTGACCATGCTACCTACTGATGCTCAATTTAAGTATAAATCTGAAGAAAACTAATCAAAAGAATAGAATTTTATCATTAATATGTTAGAATCGTAATTAATTACATGTGCAGAATACAAATTTTAAATAGAGAGAGGATACTAACAATCTTACTCCTACAATCTTGCCATGTCAATTCTTATCCTTATCATATCTACAATCATGTTATCCACAACACCTAATTTACATAACAAATAGCAATAATATCACAATAATTTAGCTTTCCTTTAGTACTGGGATTAATTGATCCAAGCTTAGACAACAAACGATGAAAGTGAGTAGAGGAAAAGTCGTTGGTGAACACATTAGCAAGCTGATCATGGTTGCAAGTGTAATGTGTTTTGATAATTTGGGGTTGAACTTGTTGATAAATAAAATAATAATCAACCTCAATATGTTTTGTTTTTTTTAATGAAAAATGAGATTAACAACAAAATGCATGGCAGCTTGGTTATCACAAAACAAAGTTGTTGTTACCCACTTTTAACCCCATAAAAAAATCAACCAAAAAAAATTCAAAATACAAGAGGATATACATGAAGAAAGCCTAGAAGATTGTCAAGTTGGTGGTGAAAGATCAAAATGACAAGTGAAAAAGTTGGATAACCAGTACGTATAAAATTAGCAAAATTGACAACCCAATTCTGAGTGACAAATGGCCTATTTAATGAAAATATTTTTAGAGAAAGTAACAAATTTGAAAAAGAAAGAACCAAAAGGCAACAACCATTGTTTGAGCTTAGAAGTTATAAAACATTCATTTATCCTGGTAGATGATGTCCATGAAGCACATCTCTAGCTTGTTCTTTCAAGTTTTATGGTGTTTTTGAACATTTGTTGTATTATATTGCTATTAGGTTTGATTTTGATAATACATAGAATGTTTTTTTTTCTATGTTTGATCTTGTTTGGAGTTGTTTGTTAGTGTTGTTAGATGTTTAGAATATGCTTGAATGTTTAGATTAAATAGAATATGGTGATTTGGAAATCTAGCAGTAGGATTATTAATTTTTTTTTGTTGGTTTGTTAGTGTGTTTTTTGTTCATAAGCATGGTTTGGGTTCCAAATATTTAAAGAATCAGTTTTCAATCGAAATTTGATGTTTTGGTTGGCTATTTTAAGTTGGTAGTTTCAAGATTTGGAACCCCTTGCATGATTTTGATATTTTAATGTTATTTGTTAGGTGTTTTTATTCAAACATGTTTGGTTATAGTTGTGTAACTTGCTAAAATGAAGAAAGCATGTTTTAAAAGTAAAAAATGATAGTTTTGGAGGCTTGATAGTGTGTTGAGTTTTTAGATTGTTGGGCAATGTTCTTCTTGTTCTTGGAAATAGCATTGTCTTAGTTCCATGATTTGGACCTGTTTTGGTCCAATTCTTTACACAGAATCCTTTAAACAACTTTAATAATCTATAATTGTTTTGCATCAATAACATGTTTTTCAGTAGGTTTTAATTCCAAGGTTTCATTTTTGAACCAAAACTTTTTATGATAAAATCACAGTTTTTTAGTGATATTTGATGTATATGAATGCTAGATTATTGATTCTTGCATGATTTCAAATATATTTGTGTCCTTAGTTTTTTCGTATGTGGTCTGATTTGATATCTACATTGCTAGGTTCATGTTGAATGTTATTTGGTGTTCTCCATGTTCTTTGTTTTTCTGGGTTAGATCCGTTTTGATAAAAAGTTCTTAAATTTTTGTGTTTTTTAGAGTTTGGTTTCGTTTTGGATTTTAGGTTAGGATTAGGTTTTTTTTTGGGTTGAACCAAAAGTTTCAAGTCAACCCGGTAGGATTAGAATTGGGCCAAAGGTTAAGACCTTGTTTAGATTGCAATATTTTTGCTAAAGGCTTTCCTTGGTTTAAGGGTGTGTTTGGAAAACACTCCCTAAGCCTATTTTAACAGTTTTGGCTTTAGGGAAAAATAGATTTTTTCCAAATATGACTTTAAAAAAAAATTATGCTTTTTGCATATGGCCTAATCCTTATAAAAAAGAGAGAGAAAAAATTTAAGCATTGTTTTAGAAATTGTTTCGTATTACTTTGCATTTTTTGTGGAATTTACAACAAAATTGTAAAATTCCTTCAGGATTTGGACATTATTTCAATAACCTCAAGTTTTTTTTTCCTTCTCTAAAAATTAATGATCAATATTCTATTATAAATTTTAGGCCTACATGTAAGCTGATATTTAAATATTAGGAGTTAACTAGGAAATTCTCAAAAAAAATTTAATATTCACAAATTTTAATTGAAAGTATTTCTCATCACAATATATAAGTTATGGAAAACACTTTCACTTTTCAAGATAAGTGAACCCTATCAGGATATCTATATGGATTCTTCTTATAAGAATTTATATGGGCATATGAGCCCATAATAAATTCGAAATGTTAGTTTTGTTCATGAGCATAAAACTTTGTTCTAAGTCATTAGCGTACCACCGACTAGGAACTCGTCAACACCTTTAAACCACATCCATACCACACAATGCATCTTACCTCATGTAAGGTGCGCTAGGGGTATTAATACATTTCCTAACCACAACCAATCCCCTACCTTGAAATTTTTTATAAGATCAATCCACTCAGGTCTCTTAGTGACCCTAAACCAAATAATTAGGTGACGATTCCTTGACCTCGATATCCCGCCACGCCGTACGCACACTTGCAACAAAAGTCATAGGAACACTACTTGAAAATCCCAGCTTAGAAAGAAGAACTTTAAGCTAAATTAATTCACAAGCAACTGATGTCATTACACGATATTCAACTTTAACACTATAACATGCAATAACATGTTTTTTTTTGCTATGTCAAGAGACAACATTACCACCAACAAACATAAAATAACTAGTGGTTGACTTGTGATCAATAGAATTTGTAACTTAATCTAAATAATTGTAACCAATTATTTCAATGTGAACATTATTAGGCATGACAATTCCATATTCAATAGAACCTTTGAGATAACATAGGATTCGCTTGACAATACTCAAATGAAAAATAATAAGTGCATACATGAATTGACTAATAAGACTAATTGCATAAGTTATGTTAAGCCATTTAATAGTAAGGTAAATAAGCTTACCCACAAAATGTTGGTAGTGATTGATAGACTGGATAGGCTCAATGATTGTTTCAAGCTTCAATTTACTATCCAATGGAGTAGGGGCAAGCTTAGCATCCATCATCTCAACATCTTTAAGTAAGTCAAAAACATACTTGTGTTGATTAAGGAATAACTCTTTATAAGAAACCATCATTTCAATTCCAAAAAAATACTTCAAGTGGTTGGGATTTTTAATAGGAAATTGGTGTTGCAAATGGACTTGAGATGAGAAATGGAATCAATATTATTTCTTGTGATAATAAGATCATCAACATAGATAAGAACCACCAATGTGTCATTGGGTCAAGATGAACAAACAAAGATGAGCCGACATTACTCCTTTTAAAATCAATTTCTTCAAAAACAACACTTAACCTATAAATTGATTTGTGAAGCTGACACACTAAGATAGGATCTAAGTTTTGAGGATGACTAGGGGGTAATTTCATGTAGATCTCTTCCTCAAGATTCTTATGCAAGAAGGCATTTTTTATATCCATTTGACATATTAACCACTCATTGTTCACAACAATTGATAATATAACACAAACAATGTTCAGTTTAGCAACAAGAGCAAAGGTTTCCTTGTAGTTTACTCAAAAAGTCTAAGTAAATCCCTAAGGCATAAGATGCAACTTGTATCTGTTAGCAGATCCATCTAAATTAAACTTTGTTTTATATACCTACTGACTACCAACAACTTGTTTTCCTTTGAGAAGTTTGCAATATTCTGGGTTTGATTCTAAGCAAGAGCTAGAAGCTCATCATTTATAACATGTTTTTGTACATCTTGAGAATTGGCTTCCTGAAAATTTCATGGCCCATAAACACTAGGAATAACATTATAAGCATATGAGAAGTGATGATATATAAAGGAAGTAGAGATAAGATGTTTGGTTGTATAAACACTAGGAATAATAGTAAGAAAAACATCTTAATTGAAGGAGCATGATTACGAACTGGATTTCTACAAGGTTGTGGTAGAGGAATAACATGAGCATCAAATTCAAAATGTCCATCACAAATATTACGCTCATAATCAGCTATAATAGGACTGACAACCCTTGAGCTAGAAAATACGTCTGTAGTAGATGTAGAAATATTGCTACTCAAAGTATTGCTGACATCAGATTTAGTATGTCCATAACTACCATCGGCAATAATAAGACAAAATGTCTCTTTGCCAATAGATATATCTGCAGTTGATGAAAGGGCATTACACTCAATAGGAGGTAAAGCTGAGGGAGAAGCTACGTCTGT
The DNA here is from genome assembly GCA_015852605.2 of Populus deltoides. NCBI lineage: Eukaryota > Viridiplantae > Streptophyta > Magnoliopsida > Malpighiales > Salicaceae > Populus > Populus deltoides. The sequence goes on along the minus strand of CM027585.2, from coordinate 1,274,991 downwards.
AAGAGCTAGACATGGTAGAGGAAAGAAAATTTTGAAGGATGCCTACTGATTTAAGTTATCATAGTATAGAGTGGCTTCTTCAAACCAAACATCTCTTGATACAAAAGATTTTCTATAATAAGGATGATATATATATATATATATATATATATATTTATATATATATATATATATATATATATATATATATCTCTTCTTGACTGATGAATATTCTAAGAAAATATACTTAACAACCTTTAGATCAAGCTTATAATAATTTAAAGTTTATACATGCACAAAATAAGTGCAACTAAATACTCTTAAATGAGATAAGTCAAGTGATTGTCTGTGTAAAACATCAATAGGGGATTTAAAAGCAACACTTGGTTTGGTAGTCGATTAATAATATATACAACAAATAACACCCCTTAAGACTAAAAGGACCTAGGAACATGCATTTGTATCATCAATGCTCGAGTTTTCTCCAATAGATCTCTATTTTTTATGTTCAGCTGCCCTATTTTGTTAAAGTGTACCAACACAAATAGACTGATGCAAGATGCCATGAGAAGTTAGATATTGTCATTTTTTTAGACATGTATTCAGTGCCATTGTTAGATCAAAGGATTTCATTTTTCATAGAAAATTGATTCATAACCAGCATATGAAAGTTTTTAAAACTTCAACAACCTCACTCTTGATTTTTAAAAGATATAGTTAAGTAACACGAGAGAAATCATCAATAAAAATAACAACATACTTAAAACCATTAAATGATTCAATTGTAGTCCTCAAACATTAGAATGTACAAGTTTAAACATCTCATTAGCTCTAGAAAAAATAGACATAAATGGTAGTCTAGTAAATTTAGATAAATGACATGAATCACAAGTAATGATTTTTGTATCCAAATTAGGCATTAATTTAGCGAGAATAATTTTAGAGGGATTTGCTAAATGTTGGTGCCATAAAACTTGATCTTGACAAAAAAAAGAAAAAAACAGAAACTTGAATAAACTTATTTCTCCGAGGATTGCTTGAAAAATAATAAAGTCATTGAAAAAAGAAACCTTCTCTAATCATCTTCTTGGTGATGAGGTCCTTAAAAATAACCCAGTGTGAATAAAATATAACTAGACAACTTAAAGTCTGAGTGAGTTTTTCAATGGAGAGCAATTGAAAAGGAAAATAAAGAACATATAGAACCTAAGATTCTACATCTTCAGAAAGCAATTTAATCTTTATTTTACTCTTAACAAAAACATGTTTTATATTTGCAATAGCTACATGAGTTGGAATAGAAATGTTTTTCAAAATTATATAAATTGGTCACTTTGTTTGTTATATGATTAGTGGCACCCAAATCACCGACCCAAAAACTATGCTCAATACTAGCAACTAAAGCAGTTTTAAATGCAGTCAAAATACCTTTTATATTTTTTTTAATGATAGATGAGTATAGTTTTTCAAGAAACAAACAATCTTACCAAAAAGAGTTGTGGAATCATAATTTCTAGAAATTGACAAAACATGATCGCCCTTCTTTTGAAGACATGTAGCAAAATCATTAAAAAAAGATAGTTAGATTGGTAGAAAAATTTATCGCATCACTAAAAGAAGAATCAGCAGAGTGAGCAGCAACATGAGCTCTATGTTCATAGCCTTTTTGAAGTCCCTTCTTTTTTTCAAACTTAGGTTTCAACTTCGGATAAAGGATCTAGCATCGCCCAATTGAATGACCAAGATTATGACAGTGCCGACACTTCAAATCTTGTCATTTTCCTCTGTAAGTCTTATCATTCCTCATTTATCTATTAACGACATAAGCATGAGTCTCTAACAGAGTGGTTTTTGCTCTAGATTCATGACTTTCTTGTGTGTTTCTTCTCTTTGAATTGTAGCACATACACTTGCAAAAGATAGAAGATCAGGATTCATAAGAAATCGACTGTGCAGATCTTTATAATCTAGATAAAGGCTAGATAAAAGCTGGAATATCTTGTCTTCCTCCTCTTATTTATTTAATACTACAACATCAACACTATGAGGGTGATATAATGGCAGTTCACTCCACATTCTTTTTAGTATTCCAAGCAATTGCACATAAGTCTTGTTATCTTGCTGAAGGTTTGTAAGATCTTTTTTATTTAAGAAACATGAGTCATATTGTTCTAATTTCCATACATTTCTTTCATAGCCTCCTAGAGATCAAAAAAAGATTCTGAATGGCTAAATATTTGCATTATCAAGCTACATAGGTTTGTGAGGAAGGATCAACAGGTTTAATATGGCCATTAACATAGCCAAGTTTGGACTTTCCACCAAGAGAATCACAAACCCCAACCAAAGAGGATGGTGAAGTTACAAAACAAAAGGGGGCCAGCCAAATAGACATTTGTTTCTCCTTCTAAAATATTAGAAGGTTTGTTTCAAAGACAACCCTTGTTTTCAAACAATGAACAAAAGAATCTAATACCATGAAGATTCTTAATCTGTTACTATCATAATTAATTACATGTACATAATACAAGTTTTAAATAGAAAGGATACTAAAAATCTTACTCCTACAGTCTTGGCATATCAATTCTTATCACATCTATAATCATGTGAATCCACAACAATTAATTTATATAACAAATAGCAATAATATCAGCAAAAATTTAGATTTCCTTTGATACAATTATTATAGTGAACTAGAATATTAATGCACATCACTAATAACATATAAGGTTTTCTTTTCTTTTTATTATAAATGGAGATTGACCTAGAAGTTCTACTTTTTTAAATCTCTCTTAAATATCATTAATTAAGTGCAGGTTTATCATGCATAAATAGTTATTGTTGCTAGAGAAATTATTACGCGTGATCTTTGATCATATCACTAGACTAGATTTAATAACTTTATTATAAAGTTTTTAAAATGACTTTTGTTTTCTTCTAAATCTCTGGTAGAAAATCCAAACTTAATTATCTAATTACAACTTCTATATGATTCAATACTTTTAAGTGGGATAAACAAGGTGAGTGAGACATAGTGTTTATTTTAACTTTTTTTTTTTTTTGTTGGTGTAGACGAGAGATGATGATACATTTATCTCTCTAAATTTATCAATACATAAAAAGTTGAATCATTTAAAATTGCTAAGCATGTGAGCACTTCACATTGGACTCCTGATTAATGAGTATGGGATCTAAAGCTAATGAATTGATAATATCTATTGATGAATTTGTTTAACTATTGTGGCTTTCTTGCCTTGGAGACCAAATAAAGTATAAACTTTAAGATTAGAACATTTGAATAAACAATAGTGACATGCCATTTTGAAATGCACTTCGAACTATTGTTCAGGTGCCACCAACAAAATAATGGGATTAATCTTTTTATAGTTGTCTTGAATTAAGAATTGCAAGCCATAGCTAGGGCATAGAAGTAAATCTATTTTGCGTTAGTGATGCTGTGGTCCAATGCTATTCATGATTGTTGTGACAAGCTGTGCTTCGAGGTAAATTGCTTTGCAAACTCACTAGGTCCCACATCCAACTAAGCCTTTTCATTTCTTGCCTCACAACCACCTTGGAACACACATTCATTTACCTCTTCTGTTATAAATTAGTGGACACCGCGTCCTGAAAATTGCAGATAGGTGTCCCAAATTCACCATTTTAAGAAAACTCCACTCCACCTCTCCCACCCCCTTTCTTTCTTACTCATTTTCTTATGTGAGAGAGGAGGTAGCTAGGCTGAGTTTCTAGCTAGAGCTATATCAGCGATATCAGGTGAAGAGAAGGTGTGTGTGAGCAAGATGGAGAAGCAGGGCACGTGCATTACTAACTCATGCACACAGAGTGAGAGAGACATTTCTTGCTGGAGTTATGACTCTTACCTACTATAGATTTTGTTGGCTTCAGCGAGTTAGTTCTTCATGTGCCTGTCTTCCCCATCATGATCACTACCACACCTATATTATTAGCTCATCTGGGCACTTCATATAGGATCGAGAATCTCCTCTTCAGGGACTGAATTCATGCATGCAGGTGAGTCATATTTAAACCCATGTTAGGTAATTAGCATAATTCTTGTTCTGTATTTTTGTGGAGAGAAGTTATGGCTCCATAGGCATTGCATACCTAACCATTTCTCCTTTTGTTCTCTTATGGTCAAAATACTATGCGTAAAAAGCACTCCTCATATCATATGTTATCGAAGATACACATACAAACAAAAAGAAATATGTGTGTGTGTAATTAAATATAATATTTGTGAAGATCAAGAAAAACAATTCTTTGAATGTGAGAATAAAGATCAAGAAAAGATCTATCCTCTACGTCTTGTTTTATTGGATATATTGTCATATTGCGAGTTCAAAGTCAGTGAGCGATATATTTCTTCAAAATCGTCATGGTGGATAAAGATAAGCTTTGACTCAATTATTAGTATCATGATCAGAGTTGATTCAAGCTTATTATGACGCCGACAGTTTGATTTCCATCTCCAGCTGTGAAGTTTGAGCTAACCATCGACAGAGGTAATTAACTCTATAATCATGATTGATGTTATTTCACAGCCAAAAAATAAAATAAAAAATAGATCACAAAAGTATCTGGCACTATCAGCAATTAAGTTAATCCCAGGTTTTAAAAGTTATAATTTGTTCCTAATCTATTCTTCTCAATTTTTTTTTCTAGCAACTTTTATTCTCTCTTATCTTCTCACTTTGCTAGCTCAGTAATCTTGATCCATGTTATTTACAAGGGGAAAAAAAAAGCAGTAGGACCAATTAATGGGCCTATATTAGTCCCATGATTGCAAGACTGTCTTTACAAGCCCTTATTGTCAAATTTTCTCCCGAATTTCATGATGATATTGGTCTTTGAATGCTCTCTAATTGTTGCGAAACCAACATTTGGGAAAAACTAAGAACGAGAAATAATAAACCCGATATTGTAGAAGCAAAAATGTCTCTATAAGCCATGCCATCCACTATTATTGCTTAATTTTGTATTGAAAATTTATTTTTTCGTATAATTATAGTGATTTAGAGCAGACAACTTTATGTCATAGACAATAGTTTTTGCTTAAGAATAAGTTAATAATATTGTTTTGATATTTTTTTAAAAAAATTATTTTTTTCCGTGTTTAGAAGAATAATTAGGGTTTTCTTAATCCATTAGTTATATGACAGAACAGCCTATCCTTGACTAACAAAACCATTGAATTTGAGGTTTTCTTTTCCAAAGGCTCCACACATTTTTCGTTCGGTCTAATCATTGAATTGACATATTTATTATCTGTTTTTGTTCTACATCACACACGTAAATGCTGATAGCGCGCTTCGTACCTCTCTTTTGTAAATTTTGGGGAAAAAAAAAAATATATAGTCAAGAAAAAAGGCTCGTTGAATTTGAGCCCAAAGTGGTGAAGGAAAGAAAAACGAGTTAATTACTAGCAAGTTCAACCTAAACTTCCAATGTATTATTGTTTACGAACAGTAGAACCAATCAATGAGCCTTCTCATCCCATAATTTGAGTGTTTATGATTATAATTATAATTTTTTGTTTCTTATGAAATAACATCTCATTTATTTCTCTCCTTCTGTCAGATTACTCCGGCAAGGAAAACATTTATAATAATTATCTTTCATTGGATTCTATAATTGAATGTAAAAATCATAAATCAATCAATTAAGTAGATTTTTTCTTCAATGCACTTATAGATGTTTCAAAATCTAATATGAAATTTTTTTTAATACTTAGATAGAGAATGATTATATGTTCATGTTAATATTTTTTTATTTAGAATTGATGAAATTGATGAAATAGAGAATGATTATATGTTCATGTTAATATTTTTTTTATTTAGAATTCATGAAATTGATGATGGGTGATAAAATACTTGACACCTGCAAAACAATTTTTTTTATGAGATTTAAGGATCCTCTAATAATAAAATCAGTAACTTTTAATAAGAATTGCAATAAATAATAGAAAGATTTTTTTAATTTCAAAAACAAAAATATTTGTTTTTAATTGTGTATAATAAATACTTTGAAAATAAGCGTATGAATATTTAGAGAATAGGAAAAATTATGAATTATTTACCTGGATGGTTCAGAATGTATATATATAGTCTCTGAACTTTGTCATGTTGCTTGAATAAAGGTATTAGAATATCATCTCCTTCTATTAGCATTAATGACATAAATATCTCTTACACAACATTAATGAGTGATATATATCTCTTACACAATATTAATATTGATGAAAATACGATAGGATATTAGAAGAATTTTATGTATCTAAAGATATAGATAGATGATTATTTTTTACTTTTAATATTTTATGTTAAAAAACAAAAAAAAAACAAATCTTCATGACCCAAGATGGGGCTTAAAAAAATTATCAATACCATATATATTTGGAGCTGGAAAAATTCCAAGCTCAATGGTGTTGAGTCTAATATTTCTCCAAACCAACATGCACCTGAGCTCAACATATAATTGAACTCAAAAATATTGGGTCTGACACCTTGTCAAACCCACATGTAATTGGGCTCGGCATATAGTTGAATTCAAATGTGTTAAGTCTGGCATTTCATCAAACCAACCGAAAGTGTTGAGTCTGGTATTTTGCCAGACCCACATGTATTTGGGGTCAACACATAGTTAAAGTCAAGGATGTTGGATTTGGCACCTCACTAGACTCACATGTAATTGGAATCAATTTGTAGTTGAACCCAAGGATATTGAGTTTGGCACCTCATTAAACTCACATGGAACTAAGCTCAGCGCATAGTTGAACCCAATAATTTTGAGTCTAATATCTCACAAGACTCGTATGAACTTAGTCTCAACACGTGGCTAAACCTGGCTAAACCTACAGATATTGAATTTGAAAGTAAGTTAAATCTATGTTATCTGAGCTTGATATTTTGCTAAGTTTAAGTATGCTGAATTAATATCCTATCTCTAACTTTTTTAATCATAGATTTTTAAACAAGTATATATAACGCGTGATACATCAACTTTATATTGATGCATGTGGAATTAGATAATAATATTGTTCTGATATTTTTTTTAAAATATTGTTTTAATGTTTGGATGGATTAGTGTTGTCTTATTCCATTATTTATATGAACACAATTGTATAACGATAAAAACAAATCATCCTTGATTAATAAAATAATTAAATTCGAGACTTTTGTTCCAAATACTTAACATATTTACCCTTCAGTCTACATGTATTATTATCTGTTTTTATTCTATATCATATATACAAAAATGGTGATAGGGTTCGTACCTCTTTTTTGGTAATCCAAAAAAAAAAAAAAGAGTCAAGAAAAAGGGCTTGTTGAATTAGAACCCAAAGTGGTGAAGGAAAAAAAAGATGTTAATTAGAAGAAAAACCAACCTCAAGTTCCAAAATATTATTATTTATCCATCTCATGAAAAATTTTCAATAATAAAAACTTGAGTTATTTATAACTTGACCTTTGTAATTTAGCAAAAAAAATTAAATTAGACTATAAGAAAAGAAAAAAAATTCATTTCGTTTAATTTTCTCCATGCATTTAATTTTTTAATTATTTTTTTTATTTTAATAAATAGAAATGGTAAAAAAAAATTAGATTGGATGGAAAGTTGATGAGAAAAGAAAGCTTTTTTCAAAAACATACATTTAAATTAAGCATGGTTAAATGATTATTTAATTATTGTTGATACTACAAGGAGTAATTATTGAAATAACCTTAAGAATATTATAACCTAAAGAAATAATTGAATTAAGATTAAAAAAATCAATAAAAAAGTTGTTTTTTCAGAAAAACAAAAATGATATCTAAAACTTGAGTTTGTTGTTTCTAAGTAATCTCCATACCCTACCAACTTGAATTTTCATTCACCAATAACAATATCATCCCTTTTTCTTAATTTGTCAATACTAAATGTTAAATGAAAATAAAGATTTAAATGAGTTTATCTCTATTTTGTTTTGTTTTATTTTATTTTCTTTCAGAATATGTTGAGTTATATCGAGATATTTCATCATAAATCCTAGGAGAAAAAAAATAAAATTTACTCTAAAATTTATTCCACGGAATTTCAATGGTATGCATGCCATGATGCTTTCTGTTGAGTTTTTCTTTTCTAGAAAATATGAAGCGGGCCGGGGTCTTGTCTTCCATGATGCTTTCTGTTGAGACTTCATATACAGAAAAGTAGAGAAACAGTACAGACACAGTATGAATAATGGGAAAAAAGGTGGTGTTTCTTCTCCACCGAGTCTTGGCGGAAATCATGTGATAGCAGATATACAAGCAAGTAGCCAGGCAACTAAAAGACGTGAGATTTCTTGCTGATCATCAGTTTTCTTCTTTATCTCTGCTCCTTCCATTAAGAGCTAGTGGGTGTCTATCAATGTTGCTCTCAGTCTTATTATCATGGATATACAGCATTTTGGTGCCACCATCCAGGGGACAGTACAAGATAGCAATGGCCACCGCAGATATTGCCTCTAATCCATCCAATTTAGCTCTTTTTTTTCCCCTCTCAACCACGTTTGAATGACAGTGAAATGCCATTCACAGCATCTTGCCTTCTTATCAAATACCTTTTGTTTACCCGAGTTTTTAGAGTGATCGAGATTGCAAGCAACCTCAGAAAATGATGGCTTTTACATGTAAATCCTTCATATTTCTTCAAGTTGCTTAAGTTATCTTTTTTCCCTCTTTGTTAATGATGGTTTTTATATCTAAAGCAACTCCTTCATTTTATTTAGAAAGAAAGCATCGCTTCCATTCATGGCAGCATTATCATGCATAAAAAAATAATTTGTTCTCTCGGATCGGATTTGAAATGGATCTAATATGAATTTACTCAGTTTTTACTCACAACGGATAGAAAATTTGTGAACCGTGTATCCGACTAATGACAGGCTTCAAGCTTTGTAGGCCTGGCTTCACCTCGGTGAAAACAGAAAAATTTGGCAATTATCTAATCATAGCAAGAACACTTGCTCAACGTGGATCAGGTTCAAGAAATCAACATAATCTTTTTAAGTATATTCTAGCATTTACATGGATAACCAGAAAAAATATATATATAGTTCAACTAAAAATATTTCAAGACAATATATTTTTTTAAAAAATATTGAGATGATAATATATTAAATTGACTCGAATCATTCAGATTAACATTTAAAATCCACAACCTAAGTTATGAAACCATAATAACCTCATAGAAAGTAAATAAAAAAAACATATTAAATGTCAATTCTCAATCAACTCAATATTCAAAATTAAAATTAAAAAAAAAACTCGAGTCAATTTAGATTAATCTGTCAAGCCTTGATCATGTGATTGAGATAAACCAATAGAAAATAAATCAAAACAAATTATGAAGTTTAGTTCTCAATCAATTCAATATTAAAAAATAAAATCGAAAAAAAATCAATTAAAAAAAATAAAAAGAAAATCCAAGTCAACATGGTGTAACCTGTCAAACTCTTAACTTGGATCATGAGATTGTAATAACAACATATAAAGCAAACTAATCATGAAACTTAGTTTTCAATCAACCTAAATTATGAAGGATGGAATTAAAAAAAATTACAAAAAAACAAAAACTAGAATCTATATAATTAACCTACAAAACTCGTGACTCAAATAATAAGATTAAAATAATCTTAAAAAAACAAACCAAAATAAATCATAAAGCTTAATATCAAAAAGAATAAAATTAAAATTAAAAACAAAAAAAATACTTATTACTCGAAAAAAATCATGTCGTTTCCAGTATTCATATTTGTAAAGTAAAATGTCGTTATAAAGCAATTATAAATATTACTTTTTATAGTGTTCGTAATAACCATATACAATTAAAAAAAATTCTAAAAAGGAAATTTATTATCTCTGATCAAACACCTACGCAACAAGAAAAGAAAAAAATCATTCTCGTTTCCAGTATTCTGTGTGTGTGTGTGTGTGTGTGTGTGTGTGTGTGTGTCAGGGTGGGAGAACCCATCATCCAATCTACTTCAAGCCCTCACAATCCCAGTCAAATCGGACATAAACTTGATCACATTTCAAAAAAAAAAAAAAAAAAAAGGAGCGATCCAGCTGTAATGCTAAACAAGAGCATTGCCCACCTTCTACTCCAAAAAAGAAAAGAAAAAAAAAAGTTTATAGAAACACCATTTGTGCTGTGATGCATCTTTCAGAAATGGACATCAAGCTTTCGCCCATTGACAGGGAAGTCTTTATAACGCCTAAAGTCCATTTCAAGAAAGGCAATCCAGAATTGACACATAACGCTCATAGGCACTCCAACGATTCCACCAAGAAAGTAGATAGTGAATCAACTATTTTTATTTTTATTTTTATTCCTTTTTAATTTATCCATGGTGGTGGCTTGCATGTACTTCTCCCACCGGAAATGAAAGCTACTGAACTGCTAAACTATTCTTTGCCAAATTCATAAATGGAGTTTTAACTTGAGACCCTCTTTCTTTGTGGATCAATGCTTCTCTACCAACTCAAGAGGGAAATCTTTCTTGCTTGAAATTTATAGTCTGCGCCACAGAAGAGTGGAAAATACAGGGGGCGATAGGGATGTCTTTCTTCTTCTTTTTTATTATTTAAAAAGTCTTAAATTGAATAAATAATTTCTAGTTTTTGTAGAGTAAATAATTTTAATAAATTTGGCTAACTATATGTAACCAAAAACATTATTGTGATTTTCTTGTGATAAAACACATTAATTTGTATGGTGATGAATGATGTATTGTGTTACTGGTAAAATCACTTAAATTAAAATTATCGTTTGAGGATATAACTTAAATTAAACAATTTATTTAATAAATTAAACATTTTATTTAAAAAATTAATGAATTACTTAAAAATATATTTTTTTTCATTGGAAAACATACAAATATCATAAAAAAAGCAGAAGCAAAAAAAAAAAAAAACAACAATCAAAATATTACTTAGTGTTTTTAGTAAATAGAACTACTAAGTAATTTAATTAAGATGAGATCAATACAAGCTAAGATCTAATATACTTAATATAAACTAATTGATATTGGTTAATTTTAAAACATTTAAGGTTATTAACTATGTAATTAAATATTAGTTAATTATCATGTATAAAACAAAAACAATTAAAGTTAGTTAATTTAAAGATATTTAAAGTTATCTTTGATTTTTAAATAAAATAAGCAGCCTTTCATCTCAAAAAACATCACTTCCCTTACTTGTTAAAATTAAAGCTATTACACCTTTAAACTATATTTATAAAAATCACATTTCACTCTCAAAAATCAATGCTCTAAAAAAAAAATTAGAGTTTCTGATATAATGGCAAAATTGTAATTATAAAGTGTCATTATATATACTGTATAGATATAACATGTATGTGTTTTCGGATTGGGTATGGTTTATAAAATATATATTTTTGGATTTTATCCAAATACTAACCAAAACCAATTTTTGCCAAAAAAAAAAAACCTACTATAATTCTCTGTAAGAAAACCTACTAAAAAAACCTACGTAGTACCATTGCCATCTCCAACTACACCACTATAATTCGAAACACAGAATAATGGCTTTCGATGAGATTGAGTGTACTGGTAAAGCTAACATGAAATATGATAATTTTGCTGTTGACAGTATTTCAGGTGCCAGATTAATAGATAGTCCTTGATCACTGTTCATATACTACAATGCAACTCTACAAGCTTGGAAAGAAATAGAGCAAATTTCGTTTCATTTAGACTCTTCCCTGCAACTATGGCAGACTTGCAAGAGATTTGTGAACAATTAACAGTTAGTAGTGAGGACAGAATCTGACCCCAGTTGCTTAATATGTTCTTCTATCTTGAGATATCCTCTAATCAAATTCTATTGCGATGACAGTTCAAGAGTTTTGGCCACTTTCAGATAAAAGGAAAAGCAGCCGTTGTAGGGTTATAGACTTGTTTAACTTTATAATATTTGATGAGTACATGAGTGGACACTTAGTGAAATAAGAAATCAACAAACCTAACCCTTCTATATAGTCTATAATCCAAATGAAAATTCAGTCAATGAAAACCAAGAGTTTATGCATTCACTATCCAGATTCAGCAAGTAAATTTAATAATAACAAATGCCTTATAAACCTAAACCATAAAAGACTTAGATTTGATCATGCAAAATACCCCAATGAAGAATATTGCAGGCACTGGGTGCTGGTTTACTAAGTACTCTAGCAAATCATTTGCTGGCCTGCCGTTGGAAACAATGACATGTAAATAAATGAGAGGACAACAAAAGCACCCATCCATAATTGTGTCATTTCACCACCATTAATCAAATCCTAGCGTTAATTCCATGGAAAAGAGGATTAGAAAGACCCATTTCAAAAGAAACATCATTTTTGGTTTCGAGGATGAACTCATACCTTGGTCTGATCAACCTTGTAGATCGGAAAAGATCCCACTTTTAAGGCTACAATTTCTGTTGTAAACAAGTGTTGATGAAGTGTGGCATTGCACGAATTCTGGAGCTAAAAAAGTTGTACATGTAAAAGAAGCTGATCCAACCAAAAACTGTTGATCCAAACCAGTTGGAACTATTCCAATTTTTAGTATCATGACATGATACAAATAACAAAAAGTCATGTACGAGTTACCACCAACAGCTCTCTGCTAAGCTTCTGAGCAACTCAACTCAAGCATTTTGTTGGAGTTAAATATTCTATCTATTAAAGTTCTTGTCTACAATAATTCACCTTAAAGACAAATGTACACGGCGGTAAATTTGAGACACTGCAAGAGATAAATCAAAAGAAATCAACGAACACATTGTAAGAACAGACCATAGGGTTGAATTTGAAAATTAATAATCAACATTAGTGAAAAAATAGAAAACAAAACACAAAGTATAGAAGCAAGTTGTTGCTTGTTTTAAAGTAGTTGGCCAATCAATGCCGGTGACTCAAGTACTTAGGTTCCATTCCGAATAGTGAAGTTATCGAGACAAAAAGGCAAAACAGACTTGGCCAGAACACACCACAATAGTATGAACATACCCATCTTATGCAATGAACACATAAATTGAGAGAATACCTGGAGTTGGATGTTGTTCCTTTAATATTTGGTGCATTTCTTGTAATTTGTAAAACCAGGTAAGGTCCAGGAAAGCATACTGGATAGACATGATTTCGTGTTCAGAACAGACTAGTTGCATGTGCCCCCACTGAAGGATACAATCAAATAATGGCCTCGTTGGTGCTCAAAATACACATGCATCCATCCACTACAGCAACTTAGCTTCTGAATAGAAACATTGAAGTTGCGACTTGATGCTTCATCCATACCATGTCATTTGTATTTTTAAATTTTTGAGAATTCATAATTAGCTAGCTAATTGAAAGTTATTAACATCACGGCACACCACTGAGGCAACATTACTGAAAATTCAACAAATACAAACTCTATTCTTGGATCCACCACCCAAGAAGATAAACTCTCCTTAGCCTCAAAATTTTATTCATGGGTTCATCACTGACTTCAACCATTTCTGGGGGAAACAATAGTAAAAGAGGGTTAATCACTCAACATTAACTGAGTTTGAATTGTGTCTACCAAACTAAACAATGTAGTCTCTATAAAACCGAGTTCGATTCCAGAGTTAAGGAGAAGCGCTTTCCAATCTCTAACACCAGGAGACATTCTTACTAACCATTTTCTCAAGTAATTCAAGTGTTTTACAACTGAGGTCTCTATGGCATAAACCACAAATTATCTCATCAAATGTGAAACTCTGAGTGCATAAACCCTTATCCAAGCTTAATTTTATCTTATTTCATCTGATTCCCAACATGCAAAGCATCCAAACCCATTTTTCCTTTCACTAAAAACCTAATAACATTACTATAATCCACCATTATAGGACAAAATCCTAACTTTCTCAATTCCTCTAAAAACCCCATAACCTCGAATTTGGTTGCTTCTTTCTGTTCACAAAGACATGACAATAACATAGAAGATATTTCTGCGTTTACAATAAACCCACCATTCACCATACAACTCAAGATCTCAATAGCAAAACCCACCTTTCTAATCCTACAGAGAGCAGCAATAAATACCTGAAAAGTCGATTCTTCCATTCGAGTATTCATAACTTGACTCTTCAACAAAATTTCAGGCACCAAGTTTAGACCTTTACTGCTTCTACAGACAACTGGCATCTAATCTTTGGAATTCTACAGAACAACTCAATTGCTTCTTGGTTTTTATCAGTAATTCCATAAAATTCTATAAGATAAGCAAAAATAGATTCAGGTGGTTCAAAATTTTCAACTTTTTCAAGATGGTCAAGAACTGAAGGAATGTGATGGAATTGAAAGGTTTAAATGAGGTTTTGAGAATAAAGTCATAGACTTTAGGGGTTGGTTCAACATTATAGATGCTAAAGAAGTAATTAAGAGAAGAAAGAAGATGGGATTTACCGGGATTTTCTAGCAGTGGTGGTTTTGTAGCTGACTGTTTAAGAGATTGCATGGCTTCTTGTTGGTTGAAAACTCTTTGCCATCTTGCCTTGTAAGGTGTGAATGGTCATTTCCAGTGTTTTCTTAGGAAGAAACCAGTACTCTTTTTAGTTTTTAAAAGTGTATCTAACCATTCTTGTTGGGATTCTGAAAGAAGATCATCAGTTTGGGAGATGTAGTTACAGATTTTCTGTTTATGGTATGGTATGGTCACTTCATCCTTGTTTTAAGTACTTCAGTTCAGTCAGATTCAAGGCTGCTTTCTCGTTGGAAAAACCATTCTACAGCCAGGTAAAAGAAGGCAATGGGCCATGACACATAGCCCTGTTCATTTCCACAAAAAGGTCTGTTGGGTGGTTAAAACTATATTTTATTTTAATTATATTTTTTAAAATTTTGATTAATTAATATATATTATAATTTTACATTAATCTCATTAAAAATATTTTCTTTAAACTTTAATTATAAAAATATATGATTAAATGACCAATTTATCTGCTGCTGTGAATTAACAGCAGACCCGATAATGGAGTTGGAATTAATGTTTAGGTAATTTTTTTTAATTATTTTTTATTTAAAAATGTATTAAAATAATATTTATTTATTTTTTAAAAATTATTTTTAATATTAATATATTAAAATAATTCAAAAATAAAAAAATAAAAATAAAAAAATTTAAAATTTAATAAAACGTTATTTAGAACGTAGTTGTTAGAATTGTATTTTAACTTTGATAGAATGACTAAAGATAATAACCGTTACGGGGTTCAAATTTCGATTTGGGCTTAGGATTTTTTTCTGTTATGATATTTTGGTATGGTTTGAAATTTAAACTTTCGTCATCTTATTCTATTTAAAATCAAACAATTCAATTTAGACCAAAAACATTTTAACCCGACCAAAAAACAAACTGAACTCATTAAACACTATTTTTTAGTTATGAGATAAGAATAATCTAATAAAAAACAAACCGAAAAAAATTATGAAACTTAATCTTCAATCAAACACAATATTAAATGATAAAGTTGAGAAAAAATATCAATTAAAAAAATTGAATCAAATAGGTTAACTCGTCAAACTCGTGAACCGGGTTATGAGATGTGGATAACCCAATAAAAAGCAAACTCAATATTGAAAGACCCGTGACTTGAGTCATAAAACTGAGATAACTTTTTACAAAAAAAATAAAAAAATAACCTGATTTAGCTAGGGTTAAAATGTCAAAACTCGCAACTCTAATCATGAGACCAAGATATTATCATGGAAAGCAAATCAAAATAGATTATGAAGTTCAATTTTCAATTGATCTAATATTTAATGATAATACTAGAAAAAAATCAATTAAAAAAAACACAAAAAACAACTCGAGTCAACTCGAGTTAACCTATTAAGTATTATTCATGGATCATGAGATTAAAATAATCTAATAGAAAAAACACAAAACAAATCATGAAATATAATTCTTAATGAACTCAACATTAAAAGATAAAATTAAAAAATAAAAAGAAAACCCGAATGAATTGAGTTAACTTATCAAACTTATAATTTGTGTCATGAAAATAAGATAATCTAATAAATTATAGATTTAATATTAAAGAATGAATTAAAAAAAAGCATTGATTGAATTAAAAAAAAACAAAGTATTATTTCAATAAAAAATGCTTTGAGTAGAGTGGAACAGTAAAATCTCTTCTCGTTTGGGTTTTTTTTATTAATATTTAAAAAATATTTAGTAACTTCTTTAAATAATAACTTATTTTTATAGAAAACACACACAATGAACCCCCAAAAATTATGTATAATTATCACCATGTTTTTCTTCACTATTTTATTCCAAGTTTGCTTCTTTTTTTCTTACATGTTGGTCCCCCATCCTAAAATTCTGGTTCCCCTCGCTACCATCCTCTCTCTTGATCAAACTCTTGGTACGCATTACCAGTTTAATTTGATTGCCACAAGCTATATTTGAAAAGTATTCAATTTTTGAAAATTAGAAACAGTCTCAATGCGTATCGCTCAAGTATGTTGTCAATTTACTATTCAAGTTTCTTGCAATTATTCTTAAAAAAAAAAAATCTATTGTAAATTTTGGGGCTGCATAATGTCTTTTATAATAAATTGGTTGATTTTTAAAGTATTTTTTTAATAAATATATTAAAATAATATTTTTATTTTTAAGAATTATTTTTAATCTAAAAATATAAAAATAAATTAATTTTAAATAAAAAAATTAAATTTTTATGAAGAAACGCATTTCCTAACTACCCAAATATCTTCGCGTGTTTTGGTTTGGGGTGCTTTTGGCGAAAGAAGATGTTTTTTTTTTTTAAAAATCATTTTACGACATCAAAACGATCCAAAGCCATTTTAGCATTTGAAGAAAGGAAAGCCAAACGTTCCCGTAGCTTTATTCTATTATGTCATTCCATCTATCTTTTAGGGTTGTAAGAGAAGAGATGGAGGACTGAGGAGAGAGGGAATTCGTTCCTCGTATTTTTGTCTTGAAAAGAACAAATTGTTTTTGTCTTCATCCATTAGTTGAATAAGTTACAAAACTAAGAGAGAAATCCTTCAAGTCATAGTTTTTGTCTCTTTCTATCGTAAGCTAAAAAAATTGCGTTTGCAAACGTGGTGTTATTTGTGTTTCCAAAAAAAATAATTTTTTTATTAAAAATTAATTATTTTAAAAATTATTTTGATATATTTTTACATGAAAAACACTTTAAAAAACAACCAAAACTACACTTCCAAACAGGATATAAACATTTATATCTATCTATTACAAAACATTAAGCAATAGCTTTGATATAGACATTTAGTCTAGTCGATTTCCTCATTTCCAATTAGAATTGTTTTCAAGATCTATCTATTGAAAAGTGAAGCTCAAAGTTTGAAGAGGAGCTTAAGAGTTACAATCATATTGTTTTGAACATGGTTATACAATTTAGCTTGGATAAGGCTAGAATTATGAGTTGGATAACTTAATTTAAAATAATATAGTTTAAAATTTATTAAAATAATATCATTTTAAAAAAAAGTCAAATAAGATGTTATGTTGATCAATTCAATTTGATTCAATCGATTTTTATTTAATTCATCATGAAATCTAAGCTCATAATAGATTCCAGATCAATGAATTAATGAGTCAACTAAGCTAGACTTATTAAAACTAATCTTAACATGCTTTGGACCCAAAATTTCCACAAAAATATCCATTAGTAATAAGAATCAAAACCATATAAAGCATTATTAAGAGTTCTATATTAAAAAAAAAAAAAAAAAAAAAAAAAAAGAGAGAACTTACTTGAAAGGCTTTGGAAAGAGAGTAATTATGGGAGGAGACATCCTTCCATCCTAATTACTACAACCTACCCATTTTAAACTTCTATATATCCTTGTGTTTTTTAGATTTAGTTAGATTAGTTAAAGCCTCGTAGTTGAACCTATCTCCTCCTTTACGACGATAGATAAGAGCTCATAATACCTCCATCAATATTTATTCGGCTGCTTTGTTAGATTACCGCATCGTTTTACCTTTTGGTATGCAACCAGATTTGTCGCCTGCGCTCCACCATGGGGCCGACCAATATAAAAAGTAATACTAAGAAATAAAAAATATAAGACTTGAGTTTTAGTTGGTAATTTAAATAATATAAAAAATATAATAACTTTAAATAAACTGAAAAAAATAACAACAAAAAAAATAATAAAAAGAACCAGACATGAACCCTTTCGAATTAATTATTAAACAATTTAATATTAAAAGGCAAAACAAAAAAAAATAATTTTAAAAAAGCAACAAAAAAAACCCCAGTTAAACTAGGTTAACTCGCAAACTCTGCGCTCATGAGCATAAAATTGAAATAATCTCATAACAAGAAAAGCGGGGAAAAAGTTTGAAGATCAATTTCTAATAAATCAAATGAGAACACGATAACTTCATAGAAGACAAAATGAAAAGAAAAGGTTGGAGCTCAATTTCTAGCAAATAAAATGTTTAAGGATTAAAATTAATAAAAAAATAATTAAAAAAAAGATAAAAAAAACTCGATACAAACTCACCTGGGTCAAGATGCAAAATCTCAGACCTAGTCGTGACATGAGGGTAATCACGTCTAAAAGCAAATTGAATAAAATCATGAAGCTCAATTATTGAACAATTCAATATTGAAGGATGAAAATAAAAAATATTTAATTAAAAAAACAATAAAAACAAATATAAGTCAACTCACGTGAACCCGCTAACCATATGATCATGGGTAAAAGATCAAGATAACCCAATAGAAAGAAAAAAAACAAGCAAACACTAGTGAATCTCCTAAACTTAATCTAATATCTAAAACTCACAACCTATGAAATCATTGACTGAGGTTCAATTAAGAAGCTTAATTCCCAACTAATTTAATTTTAAATGATGAAATCATGAAAAACAATATCAATTTAAAAAACTTGCCAAAGCAAAAAAGATAGCAATAAAAAGAATGAGGATCAAATTTGATAGGAAAAAAAACCCAACGAGGATGAAACTCTATATCAGGAGAGTGTTAGGCACACGCACCGCCTCATCACGGAGGGGTTGTTGAGACCTTTCAAACGTAACCATAACAAATGGTGTTTGGTGACCTAACAATCTCGCACACATTGTATGAATGACGCAGGGGCAGCCCACTCGATGGCACGTGCTACTCACGCGCCAACAAGTTTTTTAATAATATTTATTATATGGTAAAATACAATAATGTCCTTGAGTAACTTTCACATTAGCAATAAAATAAGTATAAAATGGAAAAAAAACCTTTGTGAAAGAGTTATATTGATTTTGTCTTTACGGACAACAAAGTAATTTTACTATTTAAAAAAAATTAAAAAGACAATAATGCCCTTAATTGAAAGACATTCTATTTTTTTTTATTCTAGGGTTAAATTAGTAATTTTTCTATACAAAGATAATATAAAATTACTAACCCAACCTTGCACAAATTGTTAAAGATAGTTATATCACGGTGAAAATATTATCTTGCCCCTAATGCCTAATTTAAAGGTTTTTTGGGCTATGGGCAATTTTATTAAATCACTATTGTAATGAATAATGATATGGGGTATAGTAAAACCTCTTTCTTTTTTAGTTTTTTTTTCAAATTAAATTTAATGAGATATTGATATGTGTATGCTTGAAACTTCTTATGAAGTGTGTTTGGTATTGTAGTGCAACATGTTTTTAAATTGAAAAATATAAAAATCATATATTTTTTAATTTTTTTTATATATTTGATATCATTACATCAAAATCATCCAAAAACACCTTAAAAACATTGATTTAATGTCTTTTCAAGCAAAAAATAATTTGTAAAGTAAGTTATATGCAATAACAAACATTTTCTTCTAACCTTTATCTTTTTTTATTTATAAAAAAAATACATAATATCAAGAAAAACCAAAAAAAAATATATAGTTGAAATCTTATACTTAGATGACCGGCATTTAGACTTAAAATAAATAACATACTAAATGAAGAAAACAAAACAAATCAATTAAAGAATCAAGTGAAAATAAAATCAATACAATAAATATAATTTAACAGACATATCTGGTTAATTATAATTTAAAAAAGAAAAATAAAAAATTGGTAGACTTCAAGGTATTCTCATGTGACCACAAAGTGCCTTGTAGAAAGAGTAGTTTGGACATTACAAAAAAAAAACCTAATTCAAGGTAAAAGCGTTTTAGTTAATTTCATAAGTATTAAACTCAATTAGCGGTTGACGTAGCAAAGAAGCCAAGTCTTAGATCATACAGGTTAATTTAAATCAATTCAAGAAAATAAAAAAAAAATACATGTAAAAGTAGGCTATAAAAAAATACAAAGCATAAAATATAGTATAATTATTTTATATTTAAAAGTTAAGAAACAATTCATATAAATATAGATTATATATAGTTATTTTATATAAAAAAATTAAGAAACAGTTAATGTATATGGATTCTACAGCTCCCCCAAAGATTCAAACATTTTTATGTTTAGCTTTGCAAAATAGATCATGTACAAGATCCTTTCTTTTTAGCCTACGATTACTTCTAGTTGATCAATCTTGTAGTCCTTTTTGTGCGGATGATTGAGACTTCGGACCATTCGTTACTTTAATGCAAGTTTGCTTGGAATTTTTGGTTAAAATTCATTTCTTGGTTGGGGTATCTCTTGGTGTGTGCCGAAGACTTTCAATGAGCTACTTTTCCAAAGACATACAATGGCTAGGTGCAAATTTAAAAGGAAAACGTGGAATCTTCTCTCTTTTGGTGTTGCTGGGAGTATTTGGCTAACTAGGAATAATTTGATTTTCAAGGTAATTCAACTAGACTGGAAAGCGTGTTTTACTTTAACATTGCATTGATTGTCGGCCTGGTTGAAAAAAATTATGACTCAAACTTTAGCTACACATGT
This sequence comes from Populus deltoides, assembly GCA_015852605.2. NCBI lineage: Eukaryota > Viridiplantae > Streptophyta > Magnoliopsida > Malpighiales > Salicaceae > Populus > Populus deltoides. The sequence goes on along the minus strand of CM027585.2, from coordinate 1,254,050 downwards.
AATGACCTTACCAGAAGTTCAGACGATATCCAGAGGTGGACGAACAACAATAGTAAGTGGACAGGAGCCATGCAGATTGATAATATTTAGATTCTTAGTGACGGACTATTTAACAATTACTTGAGTATTTTTTATGTTTTTTTTTTTCCAACTTTTACTTTGTTTTTAGCAATCTCCAGGTTCTGTAACAAATAACTTCTTGTTGTTCGTTCTACTTTGGTCATCCTCTAAATGACTATTTTAATATATTCCTTGATTATCATAAAAACAAAATTTATATGTGTGTAGACTATAAAAAAAAAATATGAGTAATGAAGATTAGGATATTCCACATTAAAAGATAAGAAATAACTCATGTAAAAGTGTAATATATAAATAGTTATCTCACATCAAAAAATTAAGAAATAATTTAGGTAAATATAAGCTATAAAAACAAATATAAAGCTAAGTATTTATAAAGTAATTTTATATTTTTTAAATTTATTAAAATATAAAAATATTAAAAAAATCACTCTCACCTGGGTTTTGGGTTGACTCGATGAGTTACCCAAGTTTGATCAGGCCAATTGTATATTTAGGTTTTTTGTGGTTTAAGACCAGATCAAGATCCTATGTCATTTAAGATCTATATTAATCTGTAGGTCAAGCCAAGATTCATAATTATATTTAATTTGATTAAAAATCTAAAAAGAAAATGTTAAAGGGATAATATTTAAAGAAGAAGTTATAAGGTTGTAAAAAGTCTTAAGAATTAAATTGTTGAAGATGTTTGGTAATAGTTAAGAAAACTACGGATTATAATGAGAACCCACTTCGTAATTTAGATTTATAAATAATACTAATTAATGAGTCTCTCACTTTAAAATGGATAAATTAAAAATTAAGAATATAATAATAAATGATGAAAGATGGGCCCATGCATAGATAAATAATAAAAAAAGTGAGATCCCTATTACATTTAATTGGAGGGTAAGTTTTACCCTACATGTGTGGAGGGTAACACTTAACCCCGCATTTGAGAGGTTAAATGTTACCCTCCTTAATTTTCTTTCTCTCTCAAACATCATGCAAGATGGAGGAAAATTGGGAAAAATTATAAGAATTCCCCCTTTCTCCTCATACCAAGCACATTCTAAAACTTTATTCAAAAATTAAATTGGTATAAGTAAAGATCTAATGACTTTTATGAGAGATTCACTCCATTATTTAATGATAGTTTAAGTCATTTATGTATTTATGCTATAATTAACCAGAATTATGGAATGAAAACATTAATTGAATGCATCAATCTCAAAATTCCATTCATAATTTAATATTTCTAATCAATTCATATATTTATCTAAACACTTAAAAAAACATCACCATATAAAATAAAAATTATTTGTTGTATTTATTTAATATTCTTTATTTTTATTTGAATATTTAACTTTTATTATTTTTTTTAACACAACTCAACAATAAATGATCAAGTCTAATAAAGGTATTAAGATTAAGCTTATCTAGCATTTTCTCGTAAACTATATTATAAAACATTTTTGTTATAGAGAAAATATATAAAACTTTTAATGCATTGTATAACCAGCAATTTCAATAAATTTACAGCATTGAAATGGTAAATTGTAACATTTATGATACACTGACTAAAACAATAAATTAAGTTAAGGAGTTTATCATTTTCTATCAAAATTAACACTAAATTAATACAAAAATCACAGCAAGACCCAATTTGGATAAGAAGAAAAAAGGGATATACTCATCAATACTTAGAAAACTTTTTTGTATATTTAGGAAGGAACAGCACCTGTTACCAGCTGTGATACAAATAGATTTTGTTGTCAATCCCTCACTATAAGACCTTGTCCACCACATTTATATATAGGCATCCATAATTATCTCCTAATTTCCACACACTATAAAAAAAAAAAAATACCACACGATTCACCATACTGCTTTTACCACCTTGTTTGAGTGCATGATCATGGCTACCGGGCAACATCCCGAGCCAGCTCCAGGGGAAATGGCAGCTAATGCGACACTTGAGAGCCCAGTGATGGTTATAGGGCAAGAGTTCGTGACACAGCACCCCGTAGACCTAGAAATGATGCAGAAAACACTTAGTCTTGGAATGAATGATTGTAAGGTTACTGATGAAGATGGAAATCTCATTTTCCAAGTCAAAAGCAAGATCGCAACAGTTCGTGATATACGATATTTGCAAGACGCATATGGTAACATTCTTGTTTCTCTTAAACATAAGGTAGGCTTGTTTGTTCTCTCGATCGGTTCTGTTATTTGATTTTTATATTGTTTGTTGTTTATGGGTGCTTTATATATATAGGATGTGGGGTTTTCTCGTTCAATATTCTTTGTTTCCATTAATGTTGTTGATAATTTCATTTACTATCCATATCAGAGGATTAATTATGCATTTCGTCTTATATTTCTAGCTAATGACTGCACATGGAAGGTGGGAGGTTTTCAGAGGAGAGAGCATAGAGCAGAAAGATTTACTTTTCTCAGTCAAGCAGTCATCACTATTCCAATTAGTCTCGAGCAAGTTACATGTATTCCTACCTTCTAACACGACAGAAAGCGTTCCTGATTTTAGGATCGAAGGAGCTTTTATCGATAGTTCATGCACTATATATCTTGGAAATTCCAACACCATTGTTGCACAAGTAAGCTCGAAACCAATTTTGATTTTGGAGCACTTAAGTGCTTTAATAATATTTCTTGAAATGCTTTGTTTTTTCTCTCTCTCTCTCTCTCTCTTGCCAGAATGAGATAGGAAGATGTATTCGAAAATAGTTCTAATGTGTTGCTTATTAAATGCAGATGCATCAGCAACACAATCTTAAATCCACGATAAGGTGGAAAGACGATTTTCAAGTAACGGTGTGCCCACATGTTGATTATGCTTTTATAATAGTTCTTGTGGTAATTCTTGATGCGACCGAGGATAATGATGACAAAATTTAAATTCAAATTTCATTTTACATCAATGTTCTTATACAGGATGATGATAAGATGTTTTAATTTGTTATTGCTCTAGAAACATTGATCTATATGATTTTTTTTTTATTATATGTTTTTTTAGACGTGTCTTTCAATATTCTCTATTTAATTGATAATTTGAAATAAAGTTTTTGATATATAGAGCTATTTCAAAAAAAAAAATCTTAATCACTATAAACCAATTTCTATATTACAAGAGAGTGGGTAAGAGAGAGAAAAGTAAAAGAAAATTTTCTTATTCCTAGATGGAAGTGATAAAATCACTTTTAATTGATTCCAAAATAAATTTCAATATATATATATATACATAAAACAGCAAAATAGTTGTTTTTAAATTCTAAACTATAAAAATTACAAGTATATATTGTTTATTTTTATTATTTTCAATTTAAGCAAGATAAGTTTTTTTTTTCTATTTCAAAAAATTATATCTAATAAATATATTTAATTAATTCTTCACTGAGAAATATATTATGAATAAATAAAAATGCTAGAGATGGAAAAGGAGTTCATACAAACTTTGAGTTCCTGTCCGTATATACTTTCAAAACACAACCAATTAAGTATTTTTGTTAATACTTGTTAGTAAAACGTTGGCATGGTTTTTTAAGTATATGTTTAGCATAAATAGATGTGGATTTTAGTCGGACACATCATTAATATTTTTTTTTAAAAAAAGTTGTTATCTATAGAATAAATTTCCAACTTGATTAGCATGTTAATTAAAGTGCTTTGAAGAAAGCTTCGTTTGCAACTTGACTAAAATTATATTTATTTCTTTCATATTTTATTAGAATTTGAACAAAGTATAAAATCTAATATTTCCAAGTTAGTAAAAAATTAATGAAAATTATATGTATTTAATATTTTTATTAAATTTAAATTGTCAAATGAACATAATTCAAAATATGTTAAAAAAGTGAAAAAAGCTTGCTATATTTTCTAACAACGTAATCCACGTCAACTTCAAATAAATATGATATTAAATAGAAATATATGTTGAGGATTTATTTTAATTAAATAAATTATAGGTGAATAAGAAATTAATCTAAAAAAATCCTTGATTTTTCTAATAAAAAAACCCTTGGTTTTTCTAGATTTAATTCTTGATTTATGATGGCTAATTAAAGATTGATAATGGTGAGAATTAATTTTTATTTAAGAGAAAAATCAAAGCATAAAAAGGAGAAGAAAAACACTAAAAATGAGGTGAGAAATAATATGTAAAATCTGAAAAATTCAAGTTAGAAACTCTTTCTTAACCTCCTTTATAGTGAATTTTAAAAGTTAAAAAGTTCAAAAAACTCATAATCGGTATTATAGGAAGCTTTAGATAAAAAATACAAAATTGAAGATGTTGATATGATGAAACTCATAGTCAGTAAATTTCTAGATTTCAAGATGGTTTATTTAAAAAACATAATAAGACACGTTCAAAAGTTTTAACTAATCTTACATGATATACATGTTGAAGGTATGTCTCTAAGTGAGTCCTTCTAAGTGGTTGCAGCCATTGAAAAATTGTAATCATCTTAGAAAGACTTCAAGAACTATCTTAAGTGTCATAACCCAATTTTTTATCCTTTTTATTTTAATTATTATTACTACTATTATTTTATTTACCAAAAAATAATAATAAAAATGAAAAATGATGATGAAAAAACAAATAAAAAATGAAATAAGTGAAGAATGAATTAAAATTTAGGTTAAGGGTAACATGTTTGGAAGTTTAGAGATTAATTAAACTCTTGACTAGTTTAATTAATTAAATCAAGAGCTTAATTGGAGAATTGATAAGTTTTAGACTTAATTGAGCTTGGAATTAATTTAATTAATGGATATAAGGACTTAATTGAAGAAATATCAAAGTTTGGGGTTTAATTGGGGTCTAAATTGCAAAAATTAAAATCCAAAGACTAGCTTGAAAAGGACGCGGAAATGTAAGGATCCAATTACATTTTAACCTGGGGCTTGATTGCAAAAGTACAAGAATTCTGAGGACCAAATTGAAAGAAGCCTTTGGAATTGGAAAACAGAGTCGTTTTGGGAGGCTACTGTTCATTCGTCTTTTTCCTTTACAACGGCTCCACCATTAAAGGCAGAAACGTTTCTCCATTGAATGGGGCGCCCCACGCCATAACTGTCGGCCGTTACAGCGCCGATTGACCTCCAGCCCTATAAAGATCCTGGTAAAGGCAACCTCGCGATGATGAAAAAAAAGGGAGGGGAACAGAAAAACAGAGAGAGAGAGCGACCGAGAACGGGGAAGAAAAACTGGGAGAAGCATACCAAAAAAAACAAACACAGAAGGGAGCAAATTTTTTGCCCTTGTTTCTTCTTAAAGAAACAGAGGTGTTCATGCCTCACAATCGTGAGGCATGAACACGTGAAAAGAGGCCATTCTCTGGCTTTATAAAAGCCTGAGAAGGCCACAGAGAAAGGGAACGGACAAAAAAACAGGGGTTAGAACACGAAAACCAAAATAGAGTAAAGAGAGTCAAGAGAACAGAGAAGATAAACAGAAAAGAAGAAGACGACAGAACAAGGAAAGCTAAAACAGAGGAGAGGAAGCAGTGTTCCATCTTCGTTTGCAAGCAGCAGATTCCAGGAACAGATGAAGAAGGAGAAGAGAGAGAGAGACCGGGAGAGAGAGAACCGACAGACAAGAAACAAGGAGGGAGAAGACATCGTCCGGCCAGAGCTAACCGGTCGTCACCTTCGTCTTCATCTTTACCCCACAGCTGCTCCAGGTAAGCTCTCGGTTTCCCTCCTCTTTTGCATTTGCATTTTAATTCACTAGCTGTGCATGCAAATACAATTCGCTTGGCACTGTACACTTGTAATTTTAATTACTCTTGTACTGTGCTGAGCGTGTGTGAGGATTTCTTGACCAGCAGGGTAACTGGCTTGGGCCAATGACCTGGCGAGGTCTGACTGGACCCAGCTTAAAAAAATAAAAAAAATAAAAATAGAAAGTGTACAAATAGAAATTTTGCATGTCTTACAAAAAATATATTTTAACAATTTATTTACTGATATCAGGATCAGGAATAAAAAAATATACTAATTTTTTTTTAGTTAGAATTTTTACCAACGTCAAAGTTGGAATTATTCGTAGTGGAATTTTTACCAATGCTAGAGTTTGAATTATTCATGGTGGAATTTTTACCAACGCCAGAGTTGGAATTATTCGTGGTGAAATATAAACCAACGCCAGAGTTGGAAGTATTTGAGATCGAATATTCACTGGCGCTAGAGTCGGGAATATTATAAACAAATCATCATAGCATAAGCTAATAAATGTTTAGCAATTTAAGACAAAACCAGCAATGCAGTCTGCCTCAGGTAGAACGTTTAAAGGGTGATAATATCTTCCCTTTTACGTAACCAGTCCCGTACCATAGAATCTTTGTTGACTAGTTAGGGTTCCTAATGACCATAATATTAGGTGACGACTCTTTAAACAAGACTTTTTTTCTAAAAGAATAAGATGTCAGATATCTGTTCTTTTTCCATAATCAAGATTATTTTTAAGGTCGCCGCGATGTCGGGTGTGGCATTAAGTATAAGCGCAATGAAATAAGAATTAAAGACTTCATTTTAAGGTTGAGGATAACAGATAGCAATAAATTATCCAAAAGGAGAACCAACTCTTTTAGTGCCCTAAAAACAAATGTTGTGAAACAATTGGTAAAATCGCACAACAAAAATCAAAAGAAGCTTCTTGTGAAAGGTAAAAGAATTGCCAAGAAGATCAATGACAAGTGCTTTATTTGCAACAACATTGGGCATGTAACCAAATATTGTATAAATAAGGGTAAACAAGGAATCCCTACAAAAAGAATTGCTCAAGCCAATATCACCGAGGTTGATCACCTCATTAATAAAGTTTCAAAAATTAACTTATCTTGTGTAGTTTCCAAAGCCAACCTCATTAACAATCTTGAGTAGTGGTGGGTTGACACTAGTTCTACAAGATATGTATGTGGTGAGAAGAGAATGTTTTCCACTTACAAAAAAAATGGACAAAGAAAACATACACATGAGAAACTCATCAACCTCTAAGGTACTGAGTGTTGGACAGGTTATACCGAAGATGATCTTTGGAAAGCTTTTCACCCTCAACAATGTATTGCATATTGCTGGTATTAGGAAGATTAATTTTAATGCATGGCTCATTGTTATGCAAAAATGATTTTAAGATGGCTTTTTAGAGTGATAAATTTATACTCTTTAAGAGTAGTATGTTTGTAGAAAAGCAGTATATATGGATCTTTAAAAGAAAGATGAAAGTTGATTGGACTATTGATAAATATAAAGTTAGACTTGTTGTTAAAGGTTTTAGAAAACAAGCAGGTATGAATTATTTCGACACATTTTCACCCGTGTAAAAAATAACTTTCATACGAATATTAATAGCCATTGCAATTATTAATAAGCTTGAAATACATCAAATGGATGTAAAAATAGCTTTTAAAAATGATGATCTGGAAGTTTTACATGGAATATAAGCCAAGAGGTTTGTCATTAATGAATAAAAAAAGAAAATCTGTAAGCTTGTTAAATTATTATATGATTTGAATTAAGCACATATACAATGTTAAGAAAAGTTTGACAATGTTATGTTGTCAAATGAATTCAAAACAATGAAGTAGATAAATGCATTTATGTGAGCAACACAAATAAAATTTATGTCATTATATGTCTATATGTAGATGATATGCTAATTATAGACAGCAATGATCACATGATTAAGTCAACTAGAAAAATGTTAAATAACAAGCTTGACATGAAAGATTTAAGTGTTGCAAATATCATATTAAGAATAAAAAATTCTAAGAAATATAATGGATTAAATTGTCTCAATTTTATTATGTTGAGAAAATTCTCAAGAAATTCTCTAAAGATAATAATAGCACTGTAAAAATACTAATTGATATAAGTATGTATTTGTCTAAAAATAGAGATAAAGGAATAAACTAATTGAAATATTCTCAAATAATTAGAAATCTAATGTATGTTATGAATTGTATAATGCTTGATATCTCTTGCTCAATTAATAAATTGAGTAGATTTAATTTTTTATCCTTATTTCTTAAGGTTTTATGTTTGGATTCAAGATTCCATTTTGTTCACATTTCAGTTTTTAAGTTTGAAAAAAGAGAGAAGATTGCTAAGAAATGAGGGATGAGAGACGAAGTGGATCAATTGCCTATAATTCCACCACCCAAATAGCTGTTACTGGTTTCTTGGTTTCCATTTACCAAGACGAGTTCCATTATAGTGTTCTTAACCCTTTATCTTGGTAGAAAAATGTTGGTCAAGCCTCTAGAATGTTTCTTGGTTTTTATTTTTTTCTTTTTAGAAGATTGAAGGCTACTTTGAAGTTATTAATGAATGGATTGAAGTTTCTAGGATGTTTTTTAGTTTTTTTTTTTGTAAGAAAATGACTGAAAATCAAGTTTTGTTTGCGTTAGATGGGTCGAAGGTTGCCACAAAGCTTCATACGATATTTGTCTTATTAAATTCAGTAGGGTCCATAACCAAGGTTGTGAATTTTTTTGTTTCTAGAAAACATATTAACAATACATAAACATTCTATTTTTTGTTAAAAAAAATTTTATATTAACCAATCGTGAACCAACTTTCTAGTTAACAAAATCCATCGTTCATCTTCTCTCAAAGCATTAAAATAGTAAAATAACGAATTCATTGTTTATTTTCAATATTAATTTTATTAAGAATTAAGTGTGTAATATTAATTTTATTAAAAATTAATTTTATAATTTATTTTAATTTATCTTCTGTATAGAATAACAACACTCCAACCAAGCAACTCCAACCGAATAATGTTTTTAGCGCCCGCCCAAGCCAATTGAACAGCTAAAAAGTGTATCATGCATGAATTTAATTAAGTGATATATCATCAATATGTCTAAATACAAATAATAAGACTCGAACTTAACAACTCTTAAAATTCGCCTTCCTATCATCAGAATTAATCCAACAACTAAATAATATATAACGTGGGAATGAATCTCTATGGAAATATTTCAAGAGTTTTGAGGTATCTTTATAAAAGTTAAGTTGAAAGCCAAAAAGAAAAGAAAAGAAATTAACACAGAATACAGCCATGCCAATATATCCTTGTGGGTCTCTATTTTTCTGCTCACAAAGTTGTCACTTCAAAAATAATAAAAATAATAATAAGAAGAAAAATATCATTAGTTTCAAAATAATATTTAAGTTATTAATTATTGGGTTTTGCATCTTGAAAATATTCCAAACAAATATTTAAGTTATTAATTGATTATAAAACTTAACAAACACAACATATTTTACACTTTATTTCATCAACAACATACATTTTACATTAGAAAAAAGCCAGAAGACATACATATATTGTATTTATTTGGACATTTCTCTCGTAATAAAATAAAAGCTGTATTTAATCTTCGCCGCTGCGATCTGCATTGATCTCATCGAGAATCACCACAAGAGCTGTTATAAAGGCATAATCAACATTAGGATACACAGTCACCCCAAAACTGTCTGTATCCAAAATAGTACTTGCGAGAGAATGTTTTCTATGCATCTGCAGTTACATGATAAAAACAATATTAGTATGAAGATAAATTTCTTGATTAAAATAGGATATATTAACCAATTAGAAGCCTTCCAATTTGCAATAAATAAAGGGTTGAGCAACAAGTTCCAAATTAACCAGAATATAAAACTCGAATATTATAAATAAAGGGCTGTTCTTATTAATCGTTTAACAATGTTATGAAAGTACGAAAAAGGTAAATTGAAAAACATATAATAGTATATCTAATATGAAAATATTTTAAAAAACTTGGATGGTGCACTATTTTAAAACTCCACTCGTTAGGTTAATTCATGGCTTGTAGCCTAGGTTTCATTAAAAATAAAGAAATAATTAATCTAATGTAATTTTTTAAAAAACCTAGTAAAAGCCGCGACTATATTCCTTCAAGTAAAACTCGGTCAAAACTTGTTAATCTTATTTTTTTTTACTTTTTTTCAAATAATATTATTTTTTTATAAAAAATAAAAGAATTTAGTTGACCTAGAGTTCTACAACTTGTCCCAAGCGAGTTTAAAAACTATAACATCATAAAATAAATAAAAGAGGAATAATTAAAATTAAAAGTCTATTACATGTTAACCACTATATTTAATGTTTCTTAGCAATGGTCTTTTGATACTATTTTAAGTTATAATTATTGAATTAAAAAAGTTACCAAATCACTTAGACTCAAAATACTATTTATTATATAGTATAAGTATAAAATTACCCTTGATAAAAAAAAAACATTGAATTAAGCATTAGGGATTATGTAGTCTTTTAACAATGACATAATTGTCTTTTATAAATTTTATAAAGTTAGACAAGTCATTTCTATTTTGTGTATATTAAAATTACTAATTTAACCCTATAATAAAAAAAAATATAATACCTATTATTAAGGGGCTTTTTATCTTTTTAATTTTTTTAAAATAGTGTAATTATTTTAATGTCCTTAATAACAAAATCAAGCATATCTCTCTTATAAGGATGTTTTTTTTTTTGTCATTTCATATTAGTTTTATTATAAATTCCAATGCTATTCAAGGGCATTATTGTCATTTACATTAATTAAATGTAATTAAAAACATTTGTTGGCACATGTGAACAACCCCGCATTGTTTGGGCAACGTGTATGGAGTCATCTGGCCACCAAACATTGTATTCTGGAGTGGCATTTAAAATGTCTTAACGTCCTTGATGCATTTTTTCTTTTTTTCTCTTCCTACTTTGAATTTCATGTCCGTGATTTATTTCCTCTTCACATTTGGTCCTTGTCTTTTTAATAACTATTTTTTTATTTTAAATAGGCCATGGAATTACAAATGTTTTTTTTTCATTTCACCCTCCTTTTATTTTTTATTTTTATCTTTCAAATTTGTTCCTCATTCTTTTATTACAATTTTTATTTTATTTTTAATAAGCTATAAAATTACAGGTTTTCCCAATTTCACCCTATTATTTTTTTTTCAAATTTGATTATTATTCTTTTGATTCCTATTTAATTTGATTAGGATCATGTTTTAGGTTTTTGTTTTTTTTACAATTTCATTCTCCATTGTTTTTTTTTCTATTAAATTTGATTCATATTATTTTTATTGCTATCTTTTTTTCTTTGTTAAGTTTTTTAAGTTGATAATTATTTCACGATTTTATCCTTCAAGATTAAATTGATTGGAGATTAAACTTCTTAATTGAACCCGAATCAAGGATTTCATAGATTGTAAGTTTTAGATATTAAACAGGGTTTAGAAGGTTTGCTCATGCTAGCTTGGTTTGTTTGTTTCTTTTTTAAAAATATAATGTTTTTTTATTTTTATTTTCAACTTTTTTTTTAATTTTACTTTATTATTTTTTATGGTATGCCTTCTATGAGATTAGTTTTAGGTTCATTACCAAAGTTACTAATTTAAAAGGTTAACGTGAGTTAATTTTTTTTTTTAGATTCTTTTTTCAAATTAATTTATTTCAATTTTATCCTTTAATATTTCATTTATTTGAAATTGACTTTCTACCCTTTTTTGTTTCCTTTACTTTCAGTGGGTTATCTTGATCCTAATCATATGATCGCAGGATTTGAGGATTAACTAGAGTTAACTTTTATATATATATATATATATATATATATTATTGCTATGAGGTTAGTCTCGAGTTCACAACTAGTCACTAGTTTCAAAGGTTAACATGAATTAATGTTTTTTTTGTCTATTTTTTAAATTGAATTATTTCAATTTTATCGTTCAACATTTGATTTATTGAAAATTATTTTTTGTAATCTTTTCCCTTTCCTTTATATTAGGTTCCTATCATTTTTTGGGTTGTTTTTTTTTTTTTTCTAAACAATTATCCTTCATGGTTTTTTTCCTATGAAATTTGATCATCATTTTTTTTTTATTGCTATGTTTTTTTTGGCAAGTTTTTAAAATTGATGTATTTTTCATAATTTCACCATTCAAAATTAAATTGGTTAGGAATTAAGCTCTTCTTGGTTGAACTCGATTAAAGGATTTCACAATTTTCATGATTGTCATTTTATGGGTTAACTTAGGTTGTCTCATATTTTGTTTTTCATTATTTTGTTAAATTACTTTATTTATTTTTTTTTCAATATCAAGTTATTTGATAATTAAGTTTCATAATTTTATTTAATCTGTTTTGAACATGGTCACCCTAATATCACCACTAGGTTAGAGATTTTGTAACTTGATTTAGATGGACTTGAATAGTATTTTTCCAACCTTTTTTAAATTTTAATTTTTTTTTTAATTTTCATCTTTTATTATTTTCTTTACTAGATATTGAACTTCATCTGTTTTTTTTTTAGAGTTATCATGTTCCCATTTAATTTATTAAAAATTGATTTTATTTATTTTTTATTTTTTTCTATAAAATTATCTCATCTCATGTGAATGTTCATAAAATTTATAAGTTATTCTAGTTTAACTAAGAAATTTTTGTTGTTTTTTAATTTTTTTTTCAATTTTACTTTTAGCATTGGAGCTTAAAACTATTTTTATTAACTTTTTTCATTATTATTTTTTTGTTTGTTTGTTTATTATTGTTATATTTTTTTAATTAAATTATTAATTTAACCAATAACTCGTATCTTGAATTTCTTTTGTCATTATATTTTTTTTTATATTGAATTTGTTTTTGTTCCACCAGCCACAAATCTAGTTAAATAATAATTACCTATTAAATAGTTGTTGACTTAGGACTCAAAACTGAATGAGAGCGTCAAACTTACTTGTGCAAGCATGGTATTGGAATCTCCAAGAAGTATAGAGCAGGAACTCTCGCTGTAGCCTCCTTTCACCTTGAAATCAGGGACCTCTCCTTTGTTATTACCCAAGAATACGTCTAACTCAGTCTTGAATTGGAACAGCTTTGATTTCTTGGCTGTGAAAAGCAAGTCTTTCTCCTCCTTGCTTTCTCCTCTAAAAGCTTCCCACCTTCGATGCATGGTCATTATCTGGAGAAAAGGATAATACGCAGCAAGCCATATCATTGAAGAAGAAGAAAACAAATGAAATGATCAATTAAGCATACCTTCTGCCTGAGATTGACAAGGATGTTACCAGCTGCATCTTTCAGAAAACGACGATCATGCAAGCTTAAGAGTTTACTCTTGACTTGGAAGATGAGGGTGCCATTAATGTCAGACACCTTAAAATCATTTTCTCCAAGACTCCATAGCTTTGTGGAGATGGCGAGTTCAACAGGGTACTGTGCCAGGTACTGTGGCCCTATTACCACCACTGGCTGCTCCACCGGCGGGTATGTTCTCATAGCAGGAACGGGGTTGCTTGGTGCTTGCCCAGTAGCCATAATCACAAAAACACAATATTACTTGAAGATTTAAACAGAGAAAAATAGCTAAGTTTCTATATTATGCAGGTCTTGCTGGTTTTAGAAGTAGTCTTTGAGGGGAACGCTGGATGTCTTTTATAGTGCCAATTAACATGTGGCATGTCGTGTCTTTAAATAAATAAAAAGGGCAGTCTTTCTTTCAAAATTACAACAGTGAGAAAGGCTTCTTTTAGCAGTGGAGCTGGCAGGGACGGTTTTTTGAGTTTTTTTTCTTTGTGAGCAAATGATGGCACCTAGGACAGTTTGTTTTTTTCATCCCTATTTTGTGGTTTCTTACAATTTCAATCCTTAAATATTTCTTCATTTCTATTTCATCCTTTAATGCTTCAAATTGTCTTTTTAAATTTATTTAATAGGGGGGTTTTTTCACTTTAAATTTATGTGCTTCACCTCTCATATCCAGTTTTCTGGGAACTACAATTACATCCCACAAAATATTAAAAAGAAAGGACCAATATAACCGTGTGAAACAATGAAATGATGAATTTAGATTTTATTTGACACGGAGATAAGGTAATCCCAAAAGCCAATGTATCGTCGCCATGTCTGCAACCTTATCTCTACAGCAGAGATGGGGACAGAAAGTGGGGAGAGAACGAGTAGAAGAATCATAGATTGAAAGGACGTGCAATAGTGAAAGGTGAGCGAATGTGGTGTGGAGTAGGCATTTCTGGGTGGAGCATTTAATGATCCTTCTCTTCTTGCTTTTCGATTTTTTCTTCTTCTTTTATTTTTTATATTGGAAAAATGAATTGTGCTTTTCAATTTAGGTGTAGGGAAATCATACCTGCTCTTGAAATTCACTGATAAAAGATTCCATCCCGTTCATGATCTCACCATCGGTGTTGAATTCGGAGCTCGCATGGTCACCATCCATGGCGTATGTACTTTCCTCTTTTTTTCTTTTTTCATTCCCATACTCTCATTTTTTTCATTCCATCAGAGGAAGCGTTAGAAGCCAAATATGGTTAAAACAGGGAGGACCCTTTTGCAAAGAAATGCCTCACGGGACTTGCAATGCAGCTGGTAGCTATCATTTCATGGTAATGTCCATGGATGCTTTTGTGCAAAACGTGGCCTTTGAAAAAACAACGGTCGTGAGGTATGCGTCAGAGGACAGTCATCGTGATTAATTAAAATTTACAATCAAGAATCAACTATGAAATTTAAAATATACCTGAAAAAAACTTAAAAAAGAAAATTTATTAAAATGATTGTATTTTTATATTTTTTAATACCAGTATTTTAAGATTATTGAAAAAATATTTTTAAAAATAAATCTAATATTTTTTTTAAATTAAATATATTTTGCTATATTACTTCCAAACGAGATTGTAGTAAAAATGTTTTGAAAAAGCATTGTAACCATATTATCAAATACACTAAGATTTCAATTAGCCAGTTCTACATTTTTTATTTTAAATTAATTAACCAAATCTAAAATGTAAAAGCTCAGCTGCCTTCTTTGAAACCTTTGATGTTGGCTTAAAAAAAAAAAAAATTCATCTCCTTCCATGATTGTGTTTATAGGTCAAAAAAGGAGAGAAAAAGGCGTGTAGAGAAATGAAAAAAAAGAAGTGATGATGTATTAAAAAAATTCTAATTTGCTCATTTAGGTAGATAAATCAGTTAATCACTTGATCTTGTCTTTGCATATAAAATCCGTGAAGACTTAATCACTTGATATCTTAGAAGAGTTGTTGATTCTTTTTCTTGTATGAGAAGAGGGGTGAAAACCCCATGATAATTTATCGGAGAACATATATTTAGTGGCGTGCACCATATTGAAAAAGATTTGTAAGTATGTAGAAGGAAATTATGAAGGAACTCATACTTAAAAAGTCTTAGGTGAGAGGAATTTATTGGAGGAACCCATGCAGAAAGAGCTTATACTTGAAAAATTTTTCTAGGAGGCTGAGGGAAGGGAACCCACGAAGTAGGAACTTATACTTATAAAACTTATATGAGGCAAAAGGGGATCATGTCAAGGAGAAGCCATATGTAGAAAAAAAAAATTTCTAAGAGGTTGAGGATTTCACATCCATGCTTAGAAAATTTCTAAAGGTTTAGGAGAACCCATAAAAGAGAAGCCATGTTTAGAAAAAAATTCTAAGAGGGTAAGAGTTCCACACCTATACTTAGAAAAAATTCTGAAAGGTTTGGGGAACACATGGAGAAGAAGCCATGCTTAAATGAAAATTCTAAAAGGCCAAGGTTCCATACACAAACTTAGAAACAATTTTAAGAGGTTAGAGAAATCTATGAAGGATGAGTCTATACTAAAAAATTAAAAGGTTGGGAATATCCCTTGAAAGTCATTTCCTATGATAGTATAAGGTCTGAAAGCCATGTACTGATTTGAGATCCTACTGGAGAAAAGGAAGCTTGTGGCCTCTTAGTTAATGGCTTGAGGCTTAGAATCCCCAACTGAAAAGAGATCACACTATAGTGGGAGGCCTATAACTTTCTTGGCAAGGGTGTGGCTTATGAGCTTACCACTTAAGAGTGGGAGGCTTGTGGCTTTTACGGCAATGACGTGGGGCTTGGAAACCTCCCACTAAAGAGTGGTTGTATTAGAGTGTTGGAGGAGGGGGGTATGTGTCATCTTTATAAATGGAATAGGGGTGTGAGAGCCCCCCACTAAAAAGTAGTCAATGGAGTGTGAAATGCTTATAACCTCACTAACATTGTAATAGCAGCTTGAGAGCTCCTTATTAGAGAATTATTATTTTTAGAGAGTGGCCTCCCTGGTGATGGTATGGGGCATGAAACCTCACCCCCCCCCCCCACTAGAGAGTGATCGTACCTGGTAGTGGGAGATCCGAGATTATCCCTGGAAATTGTATGAGGCCTGGAAGTCTCATTAAAAAGTCAAGTTAGTTTTAAGCGGACCTGGAGAGGTGGGAGGTCTGAGGTCAATCCCTAGAGATTTCATGAGGCTCAAGATCCCTACTGGAGAGTCGTACCAGTCCAAAATTACACTAGAAAGGTGGGAGATTCGAGATAAATCAAGAGTCCCACCGGAGAGTCATGTCAGTTCAAGACTTCATTGTTAGTCCAAAATACTCTTTTGAAGGTCATTTTTCCTAGACTCCTCCGAGTAATGCAATTGTCTATGGGCGTTAGGAGCGACCAATGGTGATGGTGCTGAGCTCAAGTGTGCTACTATAGGTGTCAAGGCTTTTTAAGGTGGCAATGTCTGATTTTGCTCCTGGGTTGCAAACATGACTTAAGTAAGGACTTTTACCTGGTTGATGAGTTACTGGAAGGTTCAATTGGGCAAGAGTGTCTCGCAGTGAACAAGTAGATCACGTCCCGATCCATGTGTGTCATGGTTACATGCCATATAATGACGTGGTAATGTCAAAAACAAGATTTGAAAAAAAACTCTAATAGCTTTTTGATCAGTTTTCCAAAGACATTGTCAATGATGATGTCCTAAGAAATCCCTTTTAAACTAGTTTAATAAGAATTCTAAACATAAATCCTTTTAGACTAGGAAACATTTTCCAAACTCAATTAGGAATCCTTCTTTTATCTCCACAATCTCCCTTTTAAACTCATGTTTTTAAACACTTAGCTTAAAAAATAAGGGATTCTCTTTTAAATAAGATATTCTTAAGTGCAAACATCAAGTAAATGTTTGTGCTTCACAAACAACTCTAATTTGAGAGCCTTAATGAATTTATCAATAACATGTTGTTTACTTTTGCAATGGATGATCTCAATCATTCCATTCTTGTCAAATCTCTTAAAGAAGTGAAACTTAAAAGAGAAAGAATAAGAGGCTTTGATGATTTCTTTATATTCATTATTCTTTTCTTATTTAATTTCTTGAATATTTATTCTTTATCGATTTGATTATCTATCTTCTTTTGATATCAATCTCAATGTCGTTCAAGAATAGAAAGTTAAAGAGATGGAACAACCTTCTTTTGATATCAATCTCATTGTTATTCTTGTTGGTTTCACTTTCAAAGTCTATGCCCCCTCCAAAAAAAAAAATTGAAATTCAATAAGCGTTCATTTTGCTCTCATACTTTTATGATGTTTATTTGGTGTGTTTGTTTTGTTTTAATCAGGAAAATATAGGGAAGCTCGAGGTTGATTTTTATATAGATTGTAAGAGTGTGTTTTTAGTGTTTATATTAAAAATAAAATTAAAAAAATAAAATAAATATTATTCTAAAATATTTTTAAGCGAAAAGTACTTTGAAAAACAATCTTGTCATAGTCTCAAACATTGTCTTACTTTGTTACAATCCATTTTGTCACACCTGGACATCACGGCGACCGATTAAAAATCATCTCGATTGGAAAAGGAACAGATATCTGACATCTTGTTTTTTTAAAGGAAAATGTCTTGTTCAAGGAGTCGCCACCTAGTATTATGGTCACTAAAAATCCTAACTGGTCAATAGAGATTCTATGGTACGGAACTAGTTACGCAAAAGGGAAGATGCTATCACCCCTTAAATGCCTTATCTAAGGCAGGTTGCATTGCTGGTTTTGTCTAAAATTGTTAAGAATTTGTTCTTCTTTTTTCTTTTTTTTTATTCTTCCTTTCATGTTCCTGACTCTGGTATCAATGAACAATTTCTACGAATATTTCCAACTTTGACATTGGTAAATATCACACAAATCCAAAAAATACGATACTCCTGACTCTAGCGTCAGTGAATATTTTTGCAAAAAATAAATTTAAAGAAGAAATTTTCTATGTCATTTTTTTCTTGTTTATCCTTTATTATTATTTGCCCTTTTTAGATGAAATTAAAAAAAAATATTGCACGACATATTTGCATTTAACAGTAATAGTCCACAGATTAAGCACATCTACAAAAATACAAACACAAAGAAAAAAATAAAACAAAGTGCGAGAGGCCCACAAATAAATCAACGAAGGCCCCAAATATTTTTGGATTTTTCTGTTATTGAAAAGGTGTTTGTTTGGTCAAATATCAAATTAGAATGGGCATAAAAATTATGGCCAAGGCATAAGGGTGTGTTTTGCCAAGCACACCCTTAGCAAACACAATTTGGCAGTAACCGGTTAATTATTTTAGCAAGGAAGGAAGGAAACTTACCTAAGCGTGCGGCTGCTTGAGGCGAAGTCGAGGGAGACTGGGCTAAAAAAAAAGGTTGAGGGGGGCGGCGGCTAGTATAGGGTTTGCCGCCCCCCTTTTTTTATGTTTCTCTCCTTTAGGGTTTCTAGTAATGACCTTCTCTTGAGGTCTCTTCTTTTAGGGTTTCTCTCTAATCGTCCTCCTCCTTTCTGCATACACTGAGATTAGTATTTATAGTGCAAGAATCCTATCGCTTGCGAGAAGTAAAGTCTCAATCAAACTCATTCTCCTTTTTTGAAGTTTGAATTAGAATCGAATTCCAAAGCAGATAACTATCATTATCTTGAAGATAAGGGTTATCTTGAAGATAAGGATAGAATGACAAAATCACATTGTAGTCCCTAGTTTCCATACAAGCTGACAAATCACCTTTTTTTTGAATTTTACATTTTAATCCCCGTAAAAATTAAATTAAAAACCATTGGGTCAAAATTGGGTTACAACACATTTTACCTAATTATGCTATGTTTGAACTTTTTTTTTATTAGTTATAAGGAAAGATGGATTTCATTTCCCTTGTAATTTTTTTGAAAAGTTGTGATTTGTGCTTCCTAGATGGCAGCGATAGAATATGTTGATGCCGTTTAACCTGGTTTTGTTCATGCGTCGGAGAAACCTAAGCTTTCAAATGCACTGAGTGCAAAAGGAATTGTATATCTTGCCCCCCAACTACATAAATGGTAGCGTTGTGGGATAAGATTGGCTCATCCTTGATTGCTTAAGCAGCAAATGTTCCTGCCCTATTTTGAAGTGGATCTCATTGAATTATCTTTCTTAAGGCATTCTATAATTTTTGTTTTTAACATCTTTTAACGTCTAAGATACTAAAATTTTGTCTTTCAAGTGATATATACAAGGAAGCATGTTTACATGCTGCATGTAACAGAGCAAACAATTGCTGCTAGTTGTAGCTTGTTGATTACCCTGCAATGGCAATGGTGTCTTGGTTGGTGGTGGTAAAGGCCTAAGAAAGATGTGTTTCATTCATGACTATGTTGCAATATTTGCTTTGAGATTCACTGATGGAATATCATTTGTTAAATCTCCTTGTAAATTTTTTATATGTCTGCTATTATTCAAAACCAAGTCGTATGATATTACTTGTCAATCCTCTTGAAATGGACACCCTCTTACCTTATATCACTAGTTGAACTAGTTCATCCTCTCTTGAAATTTACAGGCTCATAAATATGAAGTCCAGTTATTGATCAAAAACGTTTTATTGCCTTTCATTCGAATCAAAAGTCTTTTGGAACTATTATTAGAGGAGTATAAATCTTATTATGATCTTTTTTTTTTTAATTTATCAAAGAGTCGAGATTTAGAAGTCTAGTCATACTATGATATGGAATGTAGCTCCATAACTGTTATTATACTGGCCCTCCACAAAAAGTGAGTTCATTTCTCAGAGTTAAACTTAAATTTCTATTAGGTTTTCTTATTTTTGTCATCAATATCATAGAATTCAAGGTATTAGTGTATAATATCATCCGTGAGTATTTCCTTGTAATATTCAGTGGTCTGCATTCAGACTTCAACATTTATTACTTGTTCTCTTTGTTGTTGCAGGGAAGATGCATCTAGTAATTACGATTGAGATGGTACAACATAAAGGAATATAAGACGCCATTCGTAACTATGGAATTTCCATCAACAATTTCAGACGTGTCAAATTGCCAATGAAATTGCTGATAAAAAATGAGCGGTAAGAACTGAAATCTTTGATGAAATATTCTGCTGGCAATTCCATCGGTGATTAATAATACCGACAGAATAAAAACACTGATGAGCAACTTTTCAAAGACAGTATTCTGTCAACAATTCTTGGTGATTTATAATATCAAAGGAATTTTTTATAAATACTGATAGAATATTCTGTCAAGATTCTTTAATTTTCTGGTAATGTTTTGTTAGATTGTCTATGTATCCATCGACAAGACTTACCAAACACATTATATTTGGCCTTGTTGTCATATATATCAAACTCCCTACAATCTGTTTGTAACATTAACCTTCTTTCCTTTATTTTTTCTATTTAGTATCAAACCAAACTCAATCGATATGCTCATCAAACTGCAATTTTTTATTTGAAACTTGTATAATATTTAACATTTTTTTTATAAATAAATATTGTGATATTTGATTGAACCTTTTTAAAGTCGACTAATTAATGTAACTTTTCAAGATCAGATATTTTAAACTCAATCATTCAAATATGAACTTATCATTGCTAGTGTAAATCAAATCATCAATGCATTTTTCCTCATTCTTCTGTTTTAATAAAAAGTGTATGTTGATATAGAAAAATTTTAAAGGTACCTTAAAAAATTAAATATTTATATGATTGTACTAATCTATTGGAGCTTTCTTCAACTTATTAGAACCTTTTTCAACTTATACTCATTACCAAATTTCACATAACTAGAAGATTGATAAAAAAAAACATGTTTTTTAAAGTCTAAATTCATAAAAAAATGATGTTATATCTAACTGAAAGATATGCTTTGAGTTTTGAGTTACCAAAGTAATAATCAATCTTATTGTATCATGCCTTGTAACCATGGAAAAGTTTTTTATAATTGACACCGTATACTTGTTTATAATTTTTAGTTACCAATCGTGTTTTATATTTGTCAACATCACCATTCTCCTTCAATTTTGTTTTATACACCCACTTTACCTCCAATGATCTTTTTTGTTTTTTTGGAAGCTTCATCAACTTCAAGTGTTGTTTTTCTGAAAGGCATCAATTTTATCATTCATAGCCTTTTGTCACTTTGTATTTTTAACAACATCTTCGAAAGTCACATAATCACAATATAAGAATAGATTGAAATGAATAAGTGGGTCATTATATTGATGAATTTCAGTTACCTTATGATTACCCATCCATTTAGAATTTTTTTTCTTAACACGGTTTAATCGGTGATCATTAAGTATGCTTTGATCATTTAATAGTTGTGGTGCATCCTCCATGAACTTTTTTTTTTCTTATCATTTTCACCATCTAAATCTATTGGAATATTTTGTTTAACACCATGATTGCACCTTGTCCAGAATTTAATTTCATAAAAAATAACAATATGAATAATAATAAATTTATTGGTGTTAGGATTATATAGTTTAACAAAAAATTAATACACCATAAAATTTGATTGAAAGAGGAAATTGAAAACCAATAAAACTTTAACAAAAAGACCAAGGAAAAAATTAGAAATAAAAAAAATAAGAACTAAATTGAAAATAAAAATATGACAAATTGTAATTAAATGACTAAATTAAAAATGAACAAAACTTTTATAAAAGGATCAAGAACAAAAAATAAAAATTAAAAGAATAAGAATTGAAATTAAAATAAAAAAAACAGACCTTTACTTTTTAGTGGCAATCACCAGTTATAAATTGTTCATCCTTCGATGTCAGTTGCCATATCAATAAGAAAAATATGCAATGTCGCTTATGAAAGGGTAGGTATGTCTAGTGAAAGGCATTTCAAGCACCGCACAAAGAGCACATGCGCCTTCCACTTGTTGGCATGGGGTGAGCAAGTATTAGCATTCTTTTGAATTAAAAAATCATTAATTCAATGTTAAAAGACTAAAATATCCTTTATTAATCTGGAATAAAAAAAAACTATGCAAAAGGATGAGATTTCCCCTGCACATATGAAGGGCAAAAAACTGCCTTTTTAATGTGTTTTAATAAAAAAAATCTTACCTTTTTAATGTATTCTAAAAAAAATACACTTCGTCAACTGTTTTAATTTTTTTTATTTGAGGGTAAATTAATTATTTTAATGTTTTTAAAAAGCAAAAAGACACTTGTACCCCTGACAATTCTTTAATGACTAGTCAACCAATGAAAATGACTGTATTACCCCCCAACATCAACTCACCTCATTTTTCTTTAAAGAGCAAAATCATAATGTTACTATAGCAATGCATGGTTTTTTGTGTTTGAGGCACGTTTTTAACGTTAGTTATTTTGAAAGTAAATAGGTCAGTTGCCTTGTTTGAAACTATAGAAAAACCCATCTCCTTGGTCAGGTCAACATGGAAAAGGGATAGCTTAATAATTAATTAACACATTAATATTGCAACGGGAAGCTGCCCACTGCAACTGGAAGTGGATCAGACACGGTTTGCAATTTACTGTCATTATCCTTCTTTATCCAAGTGGTGAAACGGACAAGGGATCAGATGAGACACGGTTCACCATTTTGAAATGCAAAAGTTGCTCCAAGTTGCCTTATTTACGAAGAAAACAGTGTTGCCATTGTTGATTTGCTTCCTGAAATGATTTGCAGTTGACTGTTAGCAAAAAAGCGAAAGTAATTTAACTTATAAAAGTTGATAAAGGTAGTTAAAAGCATAAACTCGTACCAATAATTGTTGGGGGCAAAAGGTCACAAGTGGATATATATGGTTATATTTTATATTCACAGCTCACATTATGACATGCAAAAGATGCTCCAAGTTGCATTATTTAAGAATAAAATTGTGTTGCCATTGTTGACTTGTTTCTTGAAATAATGTACAGTTGACTGTATTTTTTTTATTTGAAGACACGACATGCCATATAGGCTAATGGGCACTATAAAATGCATACAGCATTCCTCTCAAAGACTACTTCTATAACCACCATCAAGACCTGCATAATATAGAAATTTAGCTATTTCTCTTTCTGTTTATTTCTTCGAGTAAGTAATATTTTGTTTCTGTGATTATGGCTACTGGGCACGCACCAGGCAACCCCATTCCAGCTGTGAGAACATACCCGCCGGTGGAGCATCCAGTGGTAGTAATAGGGCCACAGTACCTGGCACAGTACCCTGTTGAACTCGCCGTCTCTACAAAGCTATGGACTCTTGGAGAGAATGATTTTAAGGTGTCTGACATTAATGGCACCCTCATCTTCCAGGTCAAGAGTAAACTCTTAACCCTACATGATCGTCGTTTTCTGAAAG
This sequence comes from Populus deltoides, assembly GCA_015852605.2. Taxonomy (NCBI): domain Eukaryota; kingdom Viridiplantae; phylum Streptophyta; class Magnoliopsida; order Malpighiales; family Salicaceae; genus Populus; species Populus deltoides. The sequence goes on along the minus strand of CM027585.2, from coordinate 1,230,484 downwards.
ATGCAGCCGGTAACACCCTTGTCAATCTCAGGCAGAAGGTATGTTTAATTGCTCTTTTTCATTTGCTTTCTTCTTTTTCAATCTAACCATCACAACAATGATAAATTCTAAATTTGGTTGCCTTTTACACGAGACTAGATATGATTCATTTAATATAAACATCGAGGATTATTATTATTTTTTAAATGTAATTTAATTGATAAGGACCACGCATAAAATAACAATGATGAAAGTTGAAAGTTTTATATCAATGAGATGGCTTCCTGCGTGTTTACCATTTTCTCCAGATAAGGACCATGCATCGGAGGTGGGAAGCTTTTAGAGGAGAAAGCAAGGAGGAGAAAGATTTGCTTTTCACAGCCAAGAAATCAAAGCTGTTCCAATTCAAAACTGAGTTAGACATATTCTTGGCTAACAACAAAGGAGAGGTCCCTGATTTCAAGGTCAAGGGAGGGTACGGAGAGAGTTCCTGCTCTATACTTCTTGGAGATTCCAATACCATGCTTGCACAAGTAAGTTCGATGCTCTCATTCATTTTAGAGTCCTATCTTTGCAGGTGTTCATACTAATATTTTTTAATCTTGAATAAATGCAGATGCATAGATTACACTCTCTCACGACGATGATCTTGGATACAGATAGTTTTGGAGTGACTGTTTATCCTAATGTTGATTATGCCTTCATAGTAGCTCTTGTGGTGATTCTCGATGAGATCAATGCGGACCGTAGTGGCGAAGATTAAATACAGCTTTTGTTTTATTTCAAGAGAAGTTTTCAAGTTTTATTGCTTTTTTATTGTAAGAATAAATACAACGCATTCTTTATTGCTTTTTCCTAATGTAAAATGTATGCTTTGTGGATGACATAAAGCGTAAAATATAAGTTTTATAATCATTTATTTAATGTGTTTTGAATTCTGATCAAACCCAAAAACAAATAACACATAACTTGAGATAAAATTTATTTGTATAAATTTGTTTGTAGCGCTTGCAAAAGTTGGTGCTTGATTCGGTAAAAAGAATGCAATTTTGTTGTTAAAGAACTATTGAAATTAACTTCTTTATTTTTATAAAAAACAGCCTATATATAAACACATGAGGTGAAGATTTTAAAAATTTGATCCTCAAAGTTTCTTTATTTTTGTATCTTTTATCCTTTAGCTTTAGAACTTTAATTTTTTATCCAAAACTTCATTTTGTTCATCTTTTAAAATTCTATGTTTGAGAGATAAGAGAGAATATCACCAAATAAGATTATGACACTTTATTTTTATAACATTAGCACTTTTTTATAGCTCTTCACGATCTTTTTTCCTCTTAAATGTTATTTGGTGGCTTTCCGGCACAAGTCTATTTTTATTATTATATGATTAAAAAAATAGATTCTAAAAAAATAGAGTTATTAAACTCATCTAAGTTCAAAACTTTAATTATGAATTTTACTGTCTAACCCATATTGACTTAGGTCGATCCAAAACATTGTCATCCCAATATTTTTTAAAAAAATAAAATTGAACCAATGTTATCTAGAAAAAATATTTTTTCAATCAAACTAGACTTTTACCAAGTCGCATTTGGGTTCACTAGGTTAATCGGGTCACATCGAACCAACTTTCACCTGTTTTGATGTTTTACCTGGCTAGAAATCATTTATTTCTAATGAGAATGGAATGAAATTCATGAGAATTTATCACCATCGATTCCTTTAATACTTGGAACGCACCCTAACTCCATAACCCTGGATCAAACCAAAACCACATAAATTCAAAATAACCAAAATATTGTAAATTCATTTGTTCAAACGCAACGGAATCATAACGTGACAACAAGATCCATGAATCAAATAATTAAAGCAAATTCATACAGTGACAAAATATCCTCTTCCACAAACCTTTAAACCAACATGTGTACGCCAAAATATACCTCAATTTCATGGCGTAATGTTATATCAAATGAGCTCACTACCATCTTGAAGCATAGAACTTGGGACTTGGTTCCGCCACCTTCAAATTATACCCATGTAGATGGGCGATTAAAGTGAAGAGAAAATCTAATGGTTATATGGATAGATTGAAATATTGTCTTGTTGCAAAGGGGTATAATCAATGTCCCAGACTTGACGATAAAGAAACATTCAATGCAATAGTTAAACTTGCTAACATTAGATCAATTTTTAACTATTGTTGTCATGAATGGATGAGAGTTGAGGCAAATAGATGTTAACAATGCTTTTCTACATAGGAATTTAACTAAATTATTTACATGATGGATTCCATGCCCTGAGTATCATGAAATCAGTGTGAAAAATTGGCAAAAAATCATTTTTGCCCTTGTTTTTTTTCTTCTCCTTCGCCAGCCTCCCTTTGCCTCCCTTTCCACCTCTTTTTCTCCACCTCCGGCGACACCACCACCTTTGGTCACCATACACAATCTTCCATGAACCACCAGGAACCCTTCTAGCAACCCTCTGCCTCCAGCCAAACAAGGTTGCTCTGTTTTTTTTCACTTCAAAACCTCTTATTTGTGATTTCCTCACATGTTTTTTTTATCAATTTTGTAAAATATCAGGTTGTATATTTACACTATAAGATACAGATTTAATATTAAAAAACCTGGTTTTCTCCGAAATGCTTCTTAAAAAAATCTGAAGATTAAAAAAAATCTCAAGAATTTTTAAATTAATTTTCTCTTTCAAAATAATAAGAAATATTTTGTTTTTATGCATACGGTCAAATCCTAAAAGTTTTTTAAGCATACTTTAAAAAAAAAAAAACATATTTCTCATGTTTTGAAATGCAAAAATGGATACTGTAACTAGTTTATGATTATCCCTTAGAGTTTGATTAAAATATCAAAAATCTTTCATCAATCATTTTGTTCATTTTATATTTAGAGTGTTAGGGTTTAACTGTACACTTAATATTTAGGGGTGTAAAACTACACAATAGATTACACCTTTAGGTATTAAAGATACAAAGTGAAAAATAAATGCAATGCTAAAATTTAGATTTTTGAATAGAGATTTTTTCACAAAGGGAGATATGCTTTAAACCTTAAATATGACCAACAATCATAAATATAACTTAGAATAACAATCAAATAACAATGTGGGGTGATCGTGTCCTTTGGCATCGCCCCACGACACCTTACATATAACAAAGGCTACAGTTTATTTTAACAATCACAACAATATGCAAATCTCCTCAAATATTCTTAATGTGAGTGCATCCTTAGGCTTTTTATGTTAAGAGCCTAAATCACCCTTCAACGATGCATTAATAAGCAACATGTGTGGCACGAAAATTGATTACCATCAAGCATAAATTCTATAAAAGATAAATTAAGATCCACAACTTCAGTATTACTACACTAATAAAATATTGATGGTGTTCCAAAATTTGATATACTAAAAAATAAGGTTATTTATTGTTTACAAAGTGGTTAATCATATAAAGGAAATCAAGAATTTGTAACAATATAGATTTCCCCTCATCTTATCTCTTGTAAATCTTCTATCCTCATGTATTCGAATTTATAATAAACAATATCTTGTACAAACCTTATAAATAGGAGTTCTACATATAAAATAAGAAAAATAATTTAAGGAGAGCATTTTTTAGAGTTGTATATCATACCACGAGGGTGCTTGTTTAGGCTCATAGATGGCTTTTCTTAATATACGCACATTATTAGGCTTAAACATGTCTTTAGAACAAATAATAGACTACGGTTAATCTTCCTTCTATTTCTCGTTGTTTTTTTTTTTCTATTTTTCCACTTTCAGCCTTCTTCCGGTCTTCTGTTTTCTTTTGTGCTTCTGCTCTCCCTTTTCTTTTTTGTCACTCTCTATTTTCCTTTCCTCACCCTCTGTTTTCTTTCCTCCCTCTGTTTTTCTTCTTTCCCAAAAGGAGTTTACAAAAACTATAAAAGTTTTGGAACAACCCCTAAGGGCAAAAGAGGAAGCCTTTTTTCAGGTTGTTAGAGGCAAAGAACAAGGCAGAGACTACCCGTCGGTTTGTACTTCATTTTTGCAAGCAAGATCTGCAGGTATAAGCCAACTTCTTCTTCTTTGTTATATTCAAACTAGGCATCTGTTGATTGTTCTGTTCCAAACCTGTTTCTCCTTTTGCTCTGAATATTCGGTTTTTGTGTGGACAAAGGTTATATGCTCGCCCGCTAATCTTTCATGGCTTTGAGTTTAGCTTATTGTTTATGTTAAAGGCGTGTTTATTTCTTCATTCCCCTACCATGAGAAACCATGAGGTTCCTAAGACCCTCACCATTTTTTTTTTTTTTATTCAGGTACCTCCTTGGTTTTAAGATTCTGTATGGGAGGAGCTGTGCTCCTAAATGTAGTTTGTCTAGAGGAAAAAGAAAACAAAAAGAAAAAGAATTGCAGCTTGATTTTTCTACATTTAAAAACCTTTCTTAATCAATTTTTTCCATGTCGTCGATCTCCTTATTGTTATTGTTTTATTTTTATTTTGAAAAGAAAAAAATGAATTTTAAAAATAACCTAAAAATAGATTATGACATAAGATATAGTTTATTATCTTAAAACAAAAAATATGGAGACATAGAGAATGATATAGAATATAAAACATAGTCGGAGTTGTACTTGGAAATGGTATATAAGACAAGTTGAATATTTTTATATTTTATTTGGTTGATGAACGATAAAGATAAAATACGAAAAGAGCTTGTTATACTATCACTATCAAACTTATATGTTTGTAACAATAAATAAAAATCATTATTTTTACTTTAGTTTATAATAAGTATTAATATTTTTTTATCTAAGTTAAAATGGTAATATCTCCACTCATCAAAATCATGTTAATTTTTTTTTGTAATATTTGTAGAAAAGATAATCATTTCAAAAAAAATAAAAATTAGTATAGTTAAATTATGTTTTACTCAATCATTAAACAAATATTAATTGTTAAATATTTCTCAACTTTGAAGTGGTTCAATCAAATGTCAATATATTTATTTCTCAAAAAAAAAAGTTCAAGAAATATTAGACAAGTTCAAAGTGAATATGGATCATTCTACATGAAAGATAAAAGTCTGATATGATTGGTTTTACTGACAATTATTATGCTGCTTGGTTTAGTAGTATTTCATGGTCAGGTAATATGGTTGAAAAAAATAATTAAAGAACTTTAGGTGAAGAGACAAGAGCCTACAATAATTTCTTTGTGATAATTAATCAATAATTAAACTCTAAAATAAATATAGTTCTACATAGCAAAGGAGTGCATATTGATGTAAAGCTTCACTACTTAAGAGAATTGATAAAGAATGGAATGATTGCAATCATCAGAACAAGTTGCTGATATATTCATGGAGACTCTCAAATTGAAGTTGTTTGTGAAACACATATATTATTTTAATATATTAATATTAAAAATAAATTTAAAAAATAAAAAAATTGTTCTCTCATCGAACAACCAAGAAAAAGTTCTTATTAGTTGACAGAAACTATCCTCTCCCCTGCAGCTATATAAAAAGTTGTTCTTATTAGTTGACAGAAACTATCATCTCCCCTACATGACACGTAGCTAGAAACCTACCAGAGATTCCATCTCAAAATCAAAATATCTGCAGCTATATAAAAAGTTGTTCTTATTAGTTGACAGAAACTATCATCTCCCCTACATGACAGCATAGCTAGAAACCTACCAGAGATTCCATCTCAAAATCAAAATATCTGCAGCTATATATCAAGCTTTCTCCATCTCTACATCCCAAGACAGATGTTTCCCTGGGTCTACTACGAGTATTCATGCGAAGTTGTTGGAATGGCTTGGATTATGCTGAAAGTGGACTATTCAAGGCTGTTCTGGTTATTATTTGGTGTCTTTTCGTATCAGAATCTAGGAAGGCCTCGGATCATCTAGCAACTAGCTAACCTCTTGCAATCCCCACTTCGATAACCATTATATTCTGTAGTGTGTGTTTAGTAATAAGAACTATTGCGTGCTATATTTACAGCAAATAAACTACTATAACAAATCAGCTTGAAAAAGAATCAACTGGGGTCTTGTTTTTAGGGCAATTCATTGATTTCTGAACCATGTATAAGACTCGAGTTGGAGGCGGAGCATGTGTTGATGGAGCTAAGGCACAGCTTGGATATGTTGGGACCGACCCTTATGGTCGCTATGGACGTGGAAGTCAATTTCTTGCTTAATTTTCTTTCTGAGATTATTGTTTTCAGAAAAAACAATAGTGAAAATGAAATCCTCATGTGTCTCTTTTTTTAAAATGAAAAAGAAAATTGTACAAAACTATTTGAAAATAGATTTAAGACTCCGGCGCCCTATTTTTCAAATATAATTAATTCCACGAATATACGCCATAAGATTTTTCCCGGACCACCCAAAGACTCCGCCTCCCCTCTCCCTCTCTGCCAAAAAATCAAAGACGTGTTTGTTTTTGCGCTCTATTTTTCAAACATAATTAATTTACGCGCAAAAAAGAACTTTCAAAGGACAGGGCCTTTTTTTTTTTTTTTTTAATTTAAGGACATGATATAAGGCTAATTAGTTTGCATGTTTGTGCTGCTGCGGGTTTATAAAATAAATATATTTGATAGTATTATAATTTTAAATAAATATTAAAAAAATAAAATTGATAAAAATAATTTTAAAAAAAATCAAAATAAAAAAGAAAACACAAAAAAGGAAAAAAAACATGTAGGGAAACACTCTAGCAATCCACAGTGTTTTGTGGGGAAAACTATAGTGATTACCCCACATAATTTAACTTTATTTATAATTACTTGTAATTATAATTCTCAACCAGCTCAATATAAAAAAACATAAAATGGACAAAGATAATTTTAGAAAAAAAAAGAAAGAAATGAAAAAAAAATCATGTGAGGAAAATATTGTAGCAATCCACAGTAATTTATGAGGAAAGCTACAGTGCTTTCCCTATATATTGTAATTGTAATTTTCAACTAGCTTAATATTAAAAAATAAAATCGACAAAAATAATTTTGTAAAAAATCATAAAAAACAAAAAAAAATCATGTAGAGGAACACTGTAGTAATCCACAATGTTTTAAAGAAAAAAATTATAAAACTAAATTCTTAATCAACTTAATATTAACAAATAAAATTGACAAAGATAATTTTGTGAAAAAAACAGGAGGGAAAATCCAAAAAAGAAAAAAGAAAAAGAAAAAATGAAAGTACTGTAACAATGTGGGGAAAGCATGCTTTCCCTGTACGTTTTAGAGTATTACTTAATTGGCACTATAAAACACGTACATCATTCCTCCCAAAGACTACTTCTATAACCATCATCAAGACTTGCATAATATAGAAATTTAGCTATTTTTCTTTCTTTTTATTTCTTTGAGTAATATTTTGTTTCTGTGATTATGGCTACTGGGCAAGCACCATTCAACCCCGTTCCAGCTATGAGAACATACCCGCCTGTGGGGCATCCAGTGGTGGTAATAGGGCCACAGTACCTGGCACAGTACCCTGTTGAACTCGACGTCAACAGTGATTTTAAGGTGTCTGACATTAATGGCACCCTCATCTTCCAGGTCAAAAGTAAACTATTTAGCCTCCATGATCGTCGTTTTCTGAAAGATGCAGTGTCAATCTCAGGCAGAAGGTATGTTTAATTGCTCTCTGTCATTTGTTCTCTTCTTTTTCAATCTAACCATCACAACAACGATCGATAACAGTCAATCCGATATCAATTTCTTACCGCGTGTTTAATTTATCACTTTCTCCAGATAAGGACCATGCATGGGAGGTGGGAGGCTTTTAGAGGAGAAAGCAAGGAGGAGAAAGACTTGCTTTTCACAGCCAAGAAATCAAAGCTGTTCCAATCCAAGACTGAGTTAGACGTATTCTTGGGTAATAACAAAGGAGAGGTCCCTGATTTCAAGGTCAAAGAAGGCTACAGCAAGAGTTCCTGCTCTATACTTCTTGGAGATTTCAATACCATGCTTGCACAGGTAACATTAACAAAACTTATTTCTGAAATATATCAATATTGAATAAATTTAACCAACATCATCTTCTCATATAGAACTATGTCTGTGGCTGAGGCTGTCGTAGAAATACCCCACATTTCATTACATCATTTACATTAAAACCGATTATTGTTTTAATCAAGAAAGTTGTCTTCATAATTAATATCTCATGCCAGTATTTTTCTTATTATGTGAACGCAGGTGCATGGAAGACACACTCTCGCGATTATGCCTAATGTTGATTATGCCTTCATAGTGGCTCTCGTGGTGGTGATTCTCGACTACATCAATGCGTATGCGAGAGGAAAAGGTTATGGGGACGCGGTCACTACAATTTTTGGTACTTTTATCAACTGAAATGTTCCATTGGTGTAAGACGCATACTGTCGTTAAATATACTGATAGAATAATTCCATCTGTATTTCTTGTAGTAACTCATCCATAAAAAAGTTATGTCAGTGAATGTGTCATAAACAATAAATATTTTGCAACTTTCTATAAAATACCGGCAGTCTTTGATAGTGGTATATACAGTAAATATTTTTCAACTCTCTGTAAAATACCAATTATGCAAATAAAATTATATGAAAAATTAAAAATATAAAAATAAAGTTAAATAATATTCATCTAAATATTCATTACAAATTTAATGTGTTTCAAAGAAAAAAATTAAACTAGAATAATGGCGGAGCTGGAAGAAAAGGATGAGGAGGAGGAGGAGGCTGGTTGTTCCCGGGACCACACAGCCAAAAAAGGGGCACACATGTATCACCCATCTATTATCTAATGTCCATGACCATTTAGCAAAGTTGTTCATAATCCGTCAAAAGTCGCTCATATTGTTGTTTCAAGGCCATGAACTCCTCAGACTGGGTGCTTGGTACTAATTAGGAGCTCCTAACGGTTGAGACACTATGGGCTGCCTGCAAGTTCTCGACCGTAGTGGTTGAGAGCCTGTACATCTAATTTTTATCAGATCCACCAGACGATCCTACCTCCATCCACAAATCTGGATTGAAATCCAGATGAGTTGAAGGATCATCCACATATCTCTCCCTCAACCAACTATTATAGGTTTCCTGAAAATTAAAAAAGAAATCATCTTATTCAAATTTATAACCTAGCATCTATACAAATTAAAAAAAAATAAAGCAAAAAAAATAACATTTAAATTTATATATTCAACTAACATTTATAGAAATTCATCAATAATAATTAAAATTAATGGAAATAATCAAACACATATCAAGCAATAATAGAGTAAAATTGAGATAAAATAATTAAATTTAATCCTATATTTTCAATTACTATTTACAAGTAAATTCAAGAATAACAATTAAATTCAACAAGATAATCAATTATTATGGCAATAAAAACAATAAAATAGGAAAAAAATTTAAAAAAAAAACTATAGGCTTTAGGAATGAAAAATGTTTATCTTAGTAGTATATTTATTTCTAGACTTTATCTACATACAATACAAAAAAAAAAACAAAACAAAAATATATTGTTATTTTTATATCGTTTTGATGTGATGATATCAATAATAATTTTTTAAAAAAATTATTATTTTAATATATTTATAAATTAAAAATATTTAAAAACAATTATTATCTAAGACAAAATATCCCGAGCGAAAATCTAAATACAGGGGGCTATAAAGGAAGGCTAACACATCATCACTTGCTAAGTAATAAGATTAGTATATATAAATCATGGATTACAAAGTTAAATGTTTATTAGGAAATGTTTGACAATACAATTTAAAAATTCCCACTGGTTAGAGGGTCAATAATTCCATGAAGGAATACTAATAGAAAAATAAGACATGATGTTTGTTGCACATGTGCGGCGATCGTCCTTCACACTCATGTGTGGTTCTATCTGGAAAATATGGAGAGACAAGGAATTCTTATCTCTTATCAGTGAAAAAATAAAATGGGAGTCGCCATCTAGTATTTTGGTCACTAGGAACCCTAACTGGTCTTAGAAATCGGGTACGGAGACTGGTTGCATAAAGAGAAGGTATTAACACCCCAAATACGCCCTATCTAAGGTAAGCTGCATTGTTTAATTGTCTGATAAATGCTAAGGTTTCATTGTATTTCTAATTGTTGGTCTGTGTACGATTTAAGAAAAGTCATCCTCGGTAAGGAGGTCTTTATCTTATCAGGTAAAGCCTAACCGTTCTAATGTCTATAAAAGAACTATTGTTTTAATATCGGGAATACATTTTACATGTAAATTCGTAATCCCTGATATAAAAAGAAAACAAAATAATTTTTTGGATTTTTTTGAAATATTGGTCAAGTTCTCGTGACTTTAATAAACTGGTTATTAAAGCTAAAATACATGCTAAAACATTTTATTTTTTTTAAGTTTTCTTTATTGCATGACAATACAACATGATTTTTTTTAGCTTTGAAAGACTTGGTCGTATGTATGAAAATAAAAATATATTTTCTTAAAAATCGGGTATTTTAATATTGAATTTGTATGTTTACAATATAAAAATACGGACCGATATTAATCAAAATGGCATAGAAAAATACACGGGAAAATCATAAATTTTCAAAAATAATTTTTGAATATATATATTTTTTTCAATTGGGCTGACCCGGCCCAAAAGAGGCTGGGCCGGAATCAGCCCAAAAAAAGGCTAGGCCCAAAAAATGAAATCGGGCCAGGACCGGCCCAAAAGAGAACCTACTTGTGGCTGGACTCAACCCAGCTGCGTGGGCTGGGCTGATGTTTCAGCCCAAAAAAACAGCAGCTGGTTAACCCGTTATATATAATTAGCTGGTTACTGTGCACAGCACAGTAACCAGCTAATTATTTTCCATTTTGCTGCAGAATGTGAATTGCTCATGTTTTGCATGCAAATGGTGAACACAGCAGAGGAGCCAGAAAAGGGGAGGAGATTACCTAGAGTGAGGGAGCGTGGTTGCTGTCTCCAGTGGTGGTGGTGGCGGGTCACGGCTGAGGACGGTGGTTGTTCCTCTTCTTCTGCGTGCTTCCTTTTCACGCCGCTGTGTTTCCTTTCTCTTCTCCTCTTCGTCTACCTCAGCTTCCCCCTGTTTTTCTGTTCTTCTTTTATTATCTGCTGGTGGCAGTGGCAGCGACTGGGACTGCGGACGGTGGCTGGGAAACTAGGTGGCAGCTGCTGTGATGGTGGTTCTGCGGTGGTTCTTCTTCTTTATTATGTGTTCCTCCCTCTGTCTATCTCTGTTTTTTGCTTTTTCTTCCGTTTCTCACGGTGCAGGTGCTGTTATCGATGACTGGGAGGATAGTGGCAGCTGGCGGTGGCTCTGGTGGTGGCGCTGTTGTGCTGCTCCTCCTTCTATGTAAAGATATCAGCCCCTGTTTCTTCTCTTTTGTTGTTTTTTTTGTTTTCCTTCTCTGTTCGGTTCCGTTTCCTCCCTCTCTGTCACTGCTCTTCTGCTCTTTTCTTCCCCCCTTCTCTTCCTTTTTCTTCTATTTTGCCCGAGCTTCTCTCCTCTCAAAAACAAACTCTCCCCTCTGTTTTATGTTCTTCCCCTTCTGTTTTCTGTTCTTCCCTCATTCTCTAAAATTTTGCCCCCCTTTTGGTTTCCTCCCCTATGGTTTTTATAGGCAAACGGAGAGAGAGTCCCCACTTCCTTGTTTCATCATGGCGCAGGAGGGAAACAGGGTTACCTTACCTCTACAGGGTAAGGTGGTCGGCCGTTTGCAGGGCATGAAGCCCTTTTCTTGGCTGGGTATGGTTGTGTGGGTATGGGTTTTGACAGGGTTTTATGCAAGTGGGAAGGAGAGAAAGTGAGCAAGAAAAATATTTTAAAAGCCTTCTTCTCCCCAATCTCTAAACGGCACCGTGTTCCTTCTCTTCTTCTTTTTTTTTAGAAAATGGAATGTAATTAGGGAGAACCCAAAAATGAGTTATGAGAGTTGCCCTCTCTTTACAATGCTTATGGAGCAAAGACTTTGCGTAGTAAGCTTGTAAAGAAAACAAAAAGAAATGGTCTCATCATCTTGGGCGACATGCCCACACATGCTCACGATGGTCTATTTTCAGGGGCGACCAGCCCACACAATCACATTGGTCTATTTTCAAGGGCGACCAGCCCACACACGTTCACAATGGTCTATTTTCACAGGCAATCTATCTATACACGCTCACAGTGGTCTATTTTCACGGGCGACCTACCCACACACTCATACTAGTCTATTTTCATGGGCGACCTGCCCACACACACTCACACTAGTATTGGTCTATTTTCATGAGCGACCTGCCCAAACATACTCAAAGTGGTCTATTTTCAGGGGCAACCAGCCCACACACTCATACTTACCCTGGTCTATTTTCATAGGCAACCTGCCTAAGTAAAAAAAGGAAGAGTGATCTCATTGTAATGGGTGACCTACCCAGGTGAAGAAATGGTCTCATTGTAATGTGTGACCTACCCAGATAAAAAAACATGAAGAATTAGTCGAATTGTAATGGGTGACCAATCCAAGTGGAAAAAAGAAATAGTGGTCGTGTTGTAATGGGTGACCTACCCAGATGGAGGAATGGTCTTATTGTAATGGGTGTCCTACCAAGATAAAAAAAAACATGGAGAATTGGTCGCGTTGTAATGGGTGACCTACCCAAGGAAAAAGAAAAGAGTGGTCTCATTGTAATGGGTGACCTACCCAAATGGAAGAATGACCTCATTGTAATGGGTGACCTATCTAAATACAAAAAACATGAAGAATTGATCGCACTGTAATGGGTGACCTGCCCAAAATTGGGAAAAAGGAAGAGTGGTCGTGTTGTAATGGGTGACCTATCCAAGTGAAGGAATGGTTTCATTGTAATGGGTGACCTACCCAAATAAAAAACATGAAGAATTGTCAAGTTATAATGGGTGACCTACCTAGAAAAATATTGGTCTTATTGTAATGGGTGACCTAACCAAGGAAAAAGGAAAGAGTGGTCTCATTGTAATGGGTGACCTACCCAAGTGAAAGAATAGCCTCATTGTAATGAGTGACCTACCTGGAAAATGTTGGCGAAGGCTCAAAGTCGCACTCAAAAGGAGGTAGGTTTAAAAAATGCACTACCTAAGAGATGGTGGCTCAAAGGCGCACTCGGAAGGAGGTAAGGTTAGAAAACGCACTGCCTAAGAAGTGAGGGCTCAAAGGCACACTCGAAATGAGATAGGGTTAGAAAACGCAATACCTGAGAAATGGTGGCTCAAAGGCGCACACAAAAGGAAGTGAGTCCCCACTGCCTTGTTCCATCATGGCGCAGGAGGGAAACAGGGTTACCTTATCTCTGCAGGGTAAGGTGGCCGGCCGTTTGCAGGGCATGGTGCCCTTTTCTTGGCAGGGTATGGTTGTGTGGGTATGGGTTTTGGCAGGGTTTTATGCAAGTGGAAGGGAGAGAAAGTGAGCAGGAAAAATATTTTAAAAGCCTTCTTCTCCCCTATCTCTAAATGGCATCGTGTTCCTTCTCTTTTTTTTTTTGAGAAAATAGAATGTAATTAAAGAGAATCCAAAAATAGGTTATGACAATGTTCTTTCCTGCCTCCATCATTGCCATTAATTAGTAAGAGTATTATTGTCCGAAAAGAAACAAAGGTTATATAAAAACTTGGTCTACGCTTACTTTATATAATGTAAATTAATATGTTATTCTAAGATTTTCTCTCATCCACTTTAAAATGCATCAAAAAATAGAAGTTAACGCACTATTAAACAGTCTCTTAATTAGAAACCATTCTATCATGATTAGGGTCCATTTGGAAGTTTGATGTGTATTGCTTTTTAAAGTGTTTTTTATTCGAAAATATATTTAAATAATATATTTTTATTTTTTAAAATTTATTTTTAATATTGGCGCATTAAAATGATAAAAAAAACAAATTTTTTTTTTCAAAAGCACCGGTTTGAGTGCAATCTCAAACACATCGTTGGACCTTGTTTGGGAGTATGTTTGCATTAGAGTTTCAACAAAATTTAAATTTTTATTTGCTTAAAATTAATTTTATATATATATTTTTTAGTCATTTCAATGTATATAATTTTTTTTTAAATAAAAAAATATTATTTTAAAAAATAATTGTTACAACACTTAGAAACCCCCTTAAATATATATATATATATATATATATATATATATATATATATATATATATATATATATAGAAGAAAGAAAGAAAGAAAGAAAGAAAACGAAATTTCTGGGAAGAGAAGGGCTGGAAAAAAGGGGAAAGAGAAAAATCAGCGAGTCAAAATAAAACAAAATGCAAAGAAAAGTCAAGGAGAGGTGAGGTGAGAGATCCTCGAGATCAATGCGGATCGTAGTGGCGAAGATTAAATACAACTCTTGGAGTGGTTCTTGATTACATCAATTAATGCAGATCGCAGTGGCGAAGACTGTTTTATTACGAGTGAAGCTCTCAAGTTTAATTGTTCTTTCATTGTAAAATTAAATGCAATTCATGTTTTATTGCTTTAATTTTCCTTAATGTAAAAATGTTTGCCTTGTGGGTGACATAAAGAGTAAAATACATTATTTATTTTTGTTTGTTTTTATACTGTGTTTTGAATTCTGATCTAACTTTATGATTTGGAATAAATGATCATTCAATAAAACTTAATTAGTTGAATAACTTAAGTAAAATTTGTTAATTTGGAGTATTTAATTGCAAGAGGATAAATGAATTGGATCATCTGATTCTCAAGATGAAAAACTCAATATTAATAGCTTAATTATTTCAAAATGAAATCTCTATTTTTATTATTATTGACTTTAAAGTTAAGCATTGAAATTAAACATCCTTTTCATTAAAATTGTAGATATAATTTAATTTGATATCAATTTCATTATTATCGGGTGTTTAATTTATCATTTTCTTCGTACGTATAAGGACCATGCATCGAAGATGGGAGGCTTTTAGAGGAGAAAGATTTTTATTATTACCTTTTACAGAAACAACTTTGCAAATAGAAAAATAGAGACTCGTTGACCATATATTAATCACCGGCTTTAAAGAAACAACAGTCCAAAAATTGAACATGAAATTAATTAAGCTCTTAATAATATTCTTGTGTGAATGAATGACTTGTTGATTGTGTTATAAACAATAGACTTATTGTCATGAGAAGACATGACTCATTTTATCAATGATACTGTTTGGTTATGCCAACACCATTAAAATTAAAATTAAAGTGATCACCCAGTGGTAAGAGTTTAGGACCAAGAGGTTTGTTCCCTCTGTGGTCTCAAGTTCAAACCCTGTGGTTACTCATATGATGGCCACTGCAGGCTTACATGATCGTTAACTTCAGGGCTCGTGGGATTAGTCGAGATGCGCACAAGCTAGCCCAGACACCCAAGTTAAACTAAAAAAAAAATAAGTCATGGTTTTCCACACATTGTGTTATAAACAATAGACTTGAAGGAATTAATTAGTGGGTTGGAAAAACGTCTTTTGCTCTAATATTTGCTTCAAGTTGTATATAGTCTTACATTATTATTATTATCAAAAAGTGACATATACTTCTTCTGTTATCCTTAAGTTTTCGATTGAAAAGGAAGGTCGTAAAAAAATTTAATTTTTATAAATATACAATTAACTTTGGATGTGGATAATTAAAATCAAAAGAATACACTACGACATTTAACAGTTTTACCGACAGAATTTTTCCATCGGCGTAAGACACATAGTCCATCGGTAATTAATTTATTAACAAAATCACTGATGGAAATACTCCGTCGGTAAATCTTTCATCGGTAATTTTTTATCCATTGGTAATAAAAAAATATTATTACTGACGGATTTATCGTTGCGAAACAGACGCGTAAAAAAAAATTACCCGTTTCATTTCATCGATATATCCCTCGGTAATAATATTTTTTTATTACCAACGGATTTACCGAGGGTAATTCCATCAGTAATTATTTAAAAACATTTTTAAAAAAATTCATTTTATAAAATTATAAAATAATTAAATTAACATAAATCAACACTCTATAATATATACTCAAAATGCTTGGAAAAAAGAATAAGAAAATCAACTCAAACAAATTTGCAACAAATAAATAAAATGAAGAAATAAATTCAACTAAAAAAATTCATACGAAAAAAATGAAGTTGCAATTGCTAAAAATTTAAAAATCCTATAAATAAATCAACTAAAAATTGATCTCATATGAAAAAAAATCTCACAACATTTATACAATTATTAAGAACAAAAACAATTAAAAATAAAATGAAAAACAAATATAGTGAAAACAATTATAAAAAAAGAAGAAAAAAAAAAATCTTACCTTAATGTAGTTGCAAGTGAAGCTAAGGAGAGAAAACAAATTTCGTAAAGCATATTAAATATAAAAAAACTAAGAGGATAAAAGAAGAAAGAAAAAGAAGACATACCCGAGCATAGAGGAAAAGAGAAGGAAATGAGGAGAGAAAAGAAGAAAAAAAAATAGATATTGATGTTTTTTACATATAGTGAAAAAGAAGAAGAAGAAATGAGTCTGTCTCTTGTGAAATAAGGGGATTCAGGCTTTTTATTTAGGCGTGTTAGCAACAGATTTACAGACGGATAATTAAATATGAATATTTTTTAATTATTTCATCGGTAATTCCATCGGTAATATTTAATTTAAATTTTCAATTTCATAAAAACTTTTCAGAAAATGTCAACAATCACCGACGATTTTTCAATTTGTCAGTGATTCCGTCTGTAATATTTAAGTAAAAATTTTGAATTAATTGAATTTTTTCAGAAAACTACCAAATAACACCGATGACTTTTCAATCGGTCAGTATTTTTATCCGTAAAGAACAACAATTAACAATGCAATTGGAAAGTGAACAGTTCTGGAGCTCTCTGGAAAATACCGGCGGAAAATTTCGTTGGTGATTCCCTTTGTAATTGACATAATGAATAGTGTTCACAGTTTACCAATGAATTTACCGACAGAATTTATTCCGTCGGTAATTCCTTTGGTAAAAATGACACTTCATTATTTTTTTTTGCTTTGTTTTATTTTTTTTACCACTGTAATTCCCTCGGTATACCGAGGGAATATTTCCGTCGGTAAAATCCCTCGAAAATTTATCGACGAAAATATTCTCTCGGTGTTTCCGTTTGTATTTATCAATTTTTTGGTAGTGATATGAACTAAAATTGAAATACAAAAAACAAACTGATCTTTACTTTTTAGTGACGTCCATGAGTGAAAAATTGTTCGTCTTTGTTGTTAGGTGCCACATCGAGAGGAAAAATATGTGGCTTTGTTTATGAAAGGGCAGGTATGTCTAGTGAGAGGCGTTGCATGCACCGCACAAAAAATGCGGACGCCTCTCATGTATTGGCACGGTGTGAGCATGTGATAGCATCTTTTTTAATTAAAAAACTATTAATTCAACATTAAAAAACTAAAATGCCCTCTAATAATCTGGAATAAAAAAAAACTATGTAAAATGATGAAATTGTATCTGCACACATGCCTTAATTGTTTATGATTTAAAGGGCAAAACTATCTTTTTAATATGTTCTAAAAAAACAAATAAAAATACTTTTGGTCAACGATTCTAATTTTTTTTTACTTGGAGGGTAAATTAGTTATTTTATTGTTTTTAAAAAGCACAAAGACACTTGTACCCCTGACAATTCTTTAATAACTTGACAACCTATGGAAATGAGTGTATTATCCTCCAACATCAACTCACCTCATTTTTCTTTAAAGAGCAAAATCATAATGTTACTATAGCAATGAATAGTTTTTTTGTGTTTGAGGCACGTCTTTAATGTTAATTATTTTGAAAGTAAATAGGTCGGTTGCCTTGTTTGAAACTATAGAGACATTGGCTGCTAAATAGAAAAACCATGTCCTTGGTCAGGTCAACATGGAAAAGGGATAGCTTAATAATTAATTAACACATTAATATTGAAAGGGGAAGCTGTCCACTGCAACTGGAAATTGTGTTGCCTTGTTTAGCAAATCCAGCGAAAGTAATCTTGTGACTCTCCCAGTGCATTTAACTTATAAAAGTTGATAAAGGTAGTTATATAAAAGCATAAATTAACTCGTACCAATAATTGAAGGTGACAAGTGGATATATATGGTTTTATTTTATATTCATAGCTCACATTATGAAATGCAGAAGATGCTCCAAGTTGCATTATTGAAGAATAAAATTGTGTTGCCATTGTGGACTTGTTTCTTGAAATGATGTCCAGTTGACTGTTTTTTTTATTTAAAGACACGACATGCCATCATGACCTGCATAATATAGAAATTTAGCAATTTTTCTTTCGGTTTATTTCTTCGAGTAATATTTTGTTTCTGTGATTATGGCTACTGGGCAAGCACCACGCAACCCCATTCCAGCTATGAGAACATACCCGCCGGTGGAGCATCCAGTGGTCGTAATAGGGCCACGGTACCTGGCACAGTACCCTGTTGAGCTCGCCGTCAACAGTGATTTTAAGGTGTCTGACATTAATGGCACCCTCATCTTGGAGGTCAAGAGTAAACTATTAAGCCTACGTCGTCGTTTTCTGAAAGATGCAGCCGGAAACACCCTTGTCAATCTCAGGCATAAGGTATGTTTAATTGCTCTCTGTCTTTTGTTCTCTTCTTTTTCAATCTAACCATCACAACAACGAGAAAAGTCAATCCGATATCAATTTCTTACCGCGTGTTTAATTTATCATTTTCTCCAGATAAGGACCATGCATGGGAGGTGGGAGGCTTTTAGAGGAGAAAGCGAGGAGCAGAGTGATTTGATTTTCACAGCCAAGAAATCAAAGCTGTTCCAATTCAAGACTGAGTTAGACGTATTCTTGGGTAATAACAAAGGAGAGGTCCCTGATTTCAAGGTCAAAGAAGGCAACAGCGAGAGTTCCTGCTGTATACTTCTTGGAGATTCCAATACCATGCTTGCACAGGTAACATTAACAAAACTTATTTCTGAAATATATCAATATTGAATAAATTTAACCAACATCATCTTCTCATATAGAACTATATGTCTGTGGCTGAGGCTGTCGTAGAAATACCCCTGATTTCATTACATCATTTACATTAAAACAAATTATTGTTTTAATCAAGAAAGTTGTCTTCATAATATCTCATGCCAGTATTTTTCTTATTATGTGAACGCAGGTGCATGGAAGACACACTCTCGCGATTATGCCTAATGTTGATTATGCCTTCATAGTGGCTCTCGTGGTGGTGATTCTCAACGGGGACAATGCGGATGATCATGGGGAAGCGGCCGCTACTAGCCTTAAGGTTCTTAACGGTGTTGTCGAAGGACTTGGTTCGGCGGCGTAAAAAACACACTCCATAGGTAAAAGTCACCAACAGAAACTGTTTGTCGGCATTTAGATAGTTGGTAATTTTTCTTTTGATAGCTAATTCTGTCTGTAAAAAAAAATAAACACTGACAGTCATATATAGACAGAAAAAGTGTGTAAAAAAAATTTTTCCACTAGAAATTTACAGACGGAATAATCTAGTCTGTATTTCCAATGGTAACTCACAAACAGAAAAGTTTGGTCAGTGAATATAATATAGACAATAAATATTTTGCAACTCTATAAAATACCGATAGTCTTTGGTCGTTGGTGTAGATGTCGATGATTATTGCATATGCAGTAAATAGTTTTCAACTCTATGTAAAATACCAATTATGCAAATAAAATTATATAAATTATATAGCAATTAATTTTCTGTAAAATACCATTTATGCAAATAAAATTGTATGAAACATTAAAAATATAAAAATAAAGTTAAATAATATTAATTCAAATATTCATTACAAATTTAAAGTGTTTCCAAAAAAAAATAAACTAGAACAATGGCGTAGTTGGAGGAGGAGGAGGAGGAGGAGGAGGCTGGTTATTTCCAGGATCAAATAGCCAAAAAAAGAGGCGCGCATGTATCATTGATACCCATCTGTGATCTAATGTCCATGATTATTTGGCGAAGTTGTTCATAATCTGTCTAGAGTCGCTCGTATTGTTGTTTCAAGGCCATGAACTCCTTAGACTAGGTGTTTGATACTAATTGGGAACTCCCAACAGTTGAGACAATATAGGCGCCCAAAAGTTCTCGGCCGTAGTGTTGGAGAGCTCGTACACCTGATTTTTATTGGGTCCACCAGACGATCCTACCTCCATCCACAAATCTGGATTAAAATTCGGATGGGTCGTAGGATCATCCCTGTATCTCTCCCTCAACCGGCTATTATAAGTCTTCTAAAAATTAAAAAAGAAATCATCTTATTCAATTCAAGAAAATAATAACTTACAAAATAAAATGGTTGAACAAACATACCATGAAGTATTAAGCGCAATTATCCTCAAACTGTTGCACCCCCTTTTAACGATCTTCCTTTCACACGTGTGTCTCTACAAACAGCTCCATTGGACTTGACTCACGTCCAAGAGAGACATAGCTTGTAAGAAAAAAAAATGTTGCAAGTTAAATATATTTATAAGTAACAATAAATTAATTAACGATATATTTCATTTAAATTAATTTTACCATTCGCTTCGTATAGGCACTATACGAAACGGAGCTGTCGGTGTGCGTGGTCACCAAACCATAAATTTGCCGGTTCTGGTTGTCAGCACCAGACTATAAGCGTCGTGTAAACCACTCAGACGTCACGTGCTTAATATATTGTGGCCATATATCCCTCAGGATGTATGGTGGTTTAAAATCCCTCCAAACCATCATGTCATTTTAGCCCTGTAGACCGTTATCTCTCGCATATTTATTGGCTTTTTTTGTGTGTCATACCAAAAATCATGCAACCTACTTCCATAATGACAAATTAAATTTTAAAACAAAAAATTATATTATTTTCGATGTTACCTATATGCCGCGTGATTCTCCCACACCTTCTTCGCAACATTGTCATGCGTACTATCCCACTCGAACTTGTGTTGTGTATAAGTAATTTATTTAAAATAAAAGTAGTACGAGATATAAAATTATAAAAATAATTTACTAAAGATAAGTTGGAAATTAGAAGTTGACACCTACCTGCAATCTTCAAAACCATGCATCGATATGAGGTCTCCAATCAGGATGTTTGGAAAGCTGACTCCATTGAAATAATATAATCTCCATCAATGATTTAAACACCAATGTTATTACTCAGGCGGTCTCAATGTTTGTGAACCTAAAAATAAATAAAAATAATAAAATATTAATTACTTGTTCATAAATTATGTTATAAGTATAAACAAAACTAAAACCAAAACAAACTTACATTGAAAGATTGTCCTTCCCATGTGCCTGGTACTTGTGGGTGAATTGACCCCGCTGTGAAGGCACACCGCCTCACTGCGGAAACGCTAGGAAGAGGTAGCATCGCGAGTGGGCACAGGTGCCTTTTCTTGATCGCCACCTAATGATAAATCATCATCACTGCTAAAAGAACTAGTTGCAACCATATACTGACGATGTATTGTTGATTTCATTCTATGTATTTACACAAATTTATACGAATAATTACGTAATTAAATTTGATTATTTAAAAAAATCAGCAACACCTCCCTATCCGAGACTACCCAAAGTTTTCAAACCTGCAAATATTGACAATAGCCACAAACCAATTGACTCCATTGAAAAATCTTATATATAACCTAGGATCTATACAAATTTAACAATAAAATAAAGCAAAAAAATAACATTTAATTTTATACATTCAACTAACATCCATAGAAATTCATAAATAATAATTAAAATTAATGGAAATAATCAAACACATATCAAGCAATAATAGAGTAAAATTGAGATAAATTAATTAAATTTAATCCTATTTTCAATTACTATTTACAAGTAAATTCAAGAATAACAATTAAAATTCAACAAGATAATCAATTATTATAGCAATAAGAACAATAAAATAGGCAAAAAATTAAAAAAAAAAACTATAGGATTTGGGAATGAAAAATGCTTATCTTAATAGTGTATTTATTTCTAGACTTCATGTACATACAATAAAAAAAACAAAACAAAAATATATTGTTATTTTTATATTTTTTTTATCATTTTGATGTGGTGATATCAAAAATATTTTTTTAAAAAAATATTATTTTAATATATTTAAAAAACAATTATTATCTCAGATAAAATATTCCGAGCGACAATCTCAGTACAGAGGCTACAAAGGAAGCCTAACACATCATCACTTGCTAATTAATGAGATTAATATATATAAATCATGGATTACAAAATCAAATGTTTATTAGGAAATGAGATTATTTTTTTTGTATTTTTATATCATTCTATTTTAATGTATTAATAATAAAAATAATTATTTTAAAAAATTATTATTATAGACAAAACATCCGAGTGACAAAAGAACAAAGTTTATATAAGAACTTGGGTTTAGGTAAAATTATAATGTAAATTAAAAAATTGTTCTAAATTGCGTCTTAGATTTCCTCTCATCCACTAAAAAAACACAAGGAAATCAGCGCCTATGCGAAGGCTTAAGGTGAACATGGGTTAAGGTAAAATTATAAATGGAGTTTTTAAAAAATACTTTCTTATTTTTATCTATATCTAATAAGTGAAGTCTTGAGCAATTTTTATTTTATTCTAAATTAAACAAGAGAAATCTTTATTTTATAAAATATAATTAATAAATCTATTTTATTTATTTTAAAAAAAATTATTAAATAAAAGCCTTAAATCATTGTCCGTGATATTCATATGCATTGGCTAGCTCTGCAACTGTGTCATGTTAAAAAAAAAAAAAAAAACTTATAAATTTAGGGCTATTTTCAATGATGCATAATATCAGCTTTTTTTTAACCAGCTAAAGAATTGAAGGTTTTTTATATATATTATGATTTTCAAAGTTATTAAACCTATTCTAGGACATAACTTTGGTTATAAATAGTATAAATTAAACTGAAGTAATTAAAATAATATAATTTTAAAAAATAAAAATAAAGTTTTAATCAAGACAATAAAATTTTTAAATATGACTTAATCACTTTCCAATTTATTTTTAAAGTCCAAAAGTTTTAATTATAAATGCACCCACAATTATTATGCTGAAAATCAAGATGATACATAATATTTTCTCAATCATGTATAATCTTTTTTTAATTTATTATTTTTATTTTTAATATTATCATATCAAAATAACTTTAAAAGTATACTGAGGATATATCAAAATAATTTTTTTATTTTTAATATCAACACATTAAAATAATTGAAAAACACTAAAAAAATAAAAATTTTATATTTTTTCAAGTAAAAAATACTTTTAAAATACATCAAAAAAATAGAAGTGAACTCACTATTAAACCATCACTTAATTAGAAACCATTCTATCATCATTAGGTCTATTTGAAAGTTTGATGAATATTGCTTTTCAAAGTATTCTTTATTAAAAAATATATTAAAATAATATATATTTATTTTTTAAAATTTATTTTTGATATTAATGCATTAAAATAATAATAAAAACAAAAAAATCAAAATTTTTCAAAAACACAGTTTGAGCGCACTCTCAAACACCTTCTTGGACCTCGTTTGGGACTGCGTTTGCATTAGAGTTCCAACAAAATTTAAATTTTTTTGTTTCAAATTAATATTTTTATATTTTTTAATCATTTTGATATATTGATATTCATAATTTTTTTAAATAAAAAATTATTTTAAT
Organism: Populus deltoides; assembly: GCA_015852605.2. Taxonomy (NCBI): domain Eukaryota; kingdom Viridiplantae; phylum Streptophyta; class Magnoliopsida; order Malpighiales; family Salicaceae; genus Populus; species Populus deltoides. The sequence goes on along the minus strand of CM027585.2, from coordinate 1,206,806 downwards.
TAATTTTTAAGCAAAAATATATTTTAAAAAATAATAGTTACAATACTTAGAAACACCCTTTAACCATATATATATATAAGAAAGAAAGAAACAAAGAAAGAAAACGAAATTTCTGGGAAGAGAAGGGCTGGAAAAAAGGGGAAAGAGAAAAATCAGCGAGTCAAAATAAAACAAAATGCAAAGAAAAGTCAAGGAGAGGTGAGGTGAGAGATCCTCGAGATCAATGCGGATCGTAGTGGCGAAGATTAAATACAACTCTTGGAGTGGTTCTTGATTACATCAATTAACAGTCCCTCAGCTTGTAAGTGTTTTTCACTTTAACCTTTAACTTTTTTAATTAGCATTATAATCTCACTAATAAATTTAGTTTTAAACCCTTGAATCCAACGGATCTTCTTGAAGTATTACATGCTAATAGATAACAGAATTATAATTAAAGGACTAAATTAAAAATAAATAATTTTTTTATTAAAAGTTTAAGAACAATAATTAAAAATCAAAAAAATATGGATTAAAATTGAAACACAAAAAAAAACTAACATTTACTTTTTAGTGACGTCCATGAGTGAAAAATTGTTCGTCTTCGTTGTCAGGTGCCACATCGAGAGGAAAAATATGTGGCATCGCTTATAAAAGGGTAGGTATGTCTAGTGAGGCGTCGTATGCATCGCATAAAGAGCGTAGGCGCTTCTCATGTATTGGCACGGTGTGAGCATGTGATAGCATTTTTTTAATTAAAAAATTATTAATTCAACATTAAAAAGACTAAAATGCCCTCTAATAATATGGAATTAAAAAAAAAAAAAAACTATGTAAAAGGATAAAATTACCTTTGCACACATACCTTATTTGTTTATGATTTAAAGGGCAAAACTATCTTTTTAATGTATTCTAAAGCAATGAATAGTTTTTTGTGTTTGAGGCACGTCTTTAATGTTAATTATTTTGAAAGTAAAAAGGGCGGTTGCCTTGTTTGAAACTAGAGACATTGGCTGCTATATAGAAAAACCATGTCCTTGGTCAGGTCAACATGGAAAGGGATAGCTTAATAATTAATTAACACATTAATATTGCAACGGGAAGCTGTCCACTGCAACTGGAAGTGGATCAGACACGGTTTGCAATTTACTGTCATTATCCTTCTTTATCCAAGTGGTGAAACGGACAAGGGATCAGATGAGACACGGTTCACCGTTTTGAAATGCAAAAGTTGCTCCAAGTTGCCTTATTTACGAATGAAACAGTGTTGCCATTGTTGATTTGCTTCCTGAAATGATTTACAGATGAGACACGGTTCACCATTTCTTTTAGCAAAAAAGCAAGTGGGTTTTAAAGAAATGTGCAAACGCCAACAAAGGAAGTAATCAAACCCAAATATAGATGGGAGCACTGTCATTCTTTAGCAAATCCAGCGAAAGTAATCTTGTGACTCTCCCAGTGACAAGTTAAAAGCATAAACTCGTACCAATAATTGTTTTGGGTGTGGTGGTGGCAAGTGATATATATGGTTATATTTTATATTCATAGCTCACATTATGAAATGCAAAAGATGCTCCAAGTTGCATTATTTACGAATAAAATTGTGTTGCCATTGTTGACTTGTTTCTTGAAATGATGTCCAGTTGACTGTTTTTTTTTTTTATTTAAAGACACGACATGCCATCAAGACCTGCATAATATAGAAATTTAGCTATTTTTCTTTCGGTTTATTTCTCCGAGTAATATTTTGTTTCTGTGATTATGGCTCCTGGGCAAGCACCAGGCAACCCCATTCCAGCTATGAGAACATACCCGCCGGTTGAGCATCCAGTGGTGGTACTAGGGCCACAGTACCTGGCACAGTACCCTGTTGAGCTCGCCGTCAACGATTTTAAGGTGTCTGACATTAATGGCACCCTCGTCTTCCGGGTCCAGTTTAAACTATCAAGCATTAATCGTCTTTTTCTGAAAGATGCAGCCGGAAACACCCTTGTCAATCTCAGGAAGAAGGTATGATTAATTGCTCTGTCATTTGTTCTCTTCTTTTTCAATCTAACCATCACAACAACGATAAGAGTCAATCCGATATCAATTTCTTACCGCGTGTTTAATTTATCATTTTCTCCAGATAATGACCATGCATCCGAGGTGGGAGGCTTTTAGAGGAGAAAGCAAGGAGGAGAATGATTTGCTTTTCACATCCAAGAAATCAAAGCTGTCCCAATCCAAGACTGAGGTAGACGTATTCTTGGGTAATAACAAAGGAGAGGTCCCTGATTTCAAGGTCAAAGAAGGCTACAGCAAGAGTTCCCGCTGTATACTTCTTCGAGATTCCAATACCATGATTGCACAGGTAACATTAACAAAACTTATTTCTGAAATTTGTCAATATTGAATAAATTTAACCAACATCATCTTCTCATGTAGAACTACATGTCTGTGGCTGAGGCTGTCGTAGAAATACCCCAGATTTCATTACACCATTTACATTAAAACCGATTATTGTTTTACTCAAGAAAGTTGTCTTCATAATTAATATCTCATGCCAGTATTTTTCTTATTATGTGAACACAGGTGCATGGAGGACACACTCTCGCGATTATGCCTAATGTTGATTATGCCTTCATAGTGGCTCTTTTGGTGGTGATTCTGGACGGGATCAAAGCGAATGATCATAGGGAAGGCGCGGCCCTTAAAGGCATTAACGGTGTTATCGATGGATTTGCTTCGTCGGCATAAAAAACAAACTCCATCGGTAAAAGCCACCGACAAAAACTATTTGTCAGCATTTAGATCGTCGGTAATTTCTTTTTCTTTTTTTTTTTCACTAATTCTGTATGTAAAAAAATAATAAACGCCGACAGTCGTGTATAAACCGTAAAAGCGTGCCAAAAAAATTTTCCGTTGGAAATATACAAACGGAATAATTGAGTCTGTATTTTCAACAGTAACTCATAAATGAAAAAATTTTGTTGGTGAACGTAACATAAACAATAAATATTTTGTAATTCTTTGAAAAATATCGATGGTCTTTGATCATTGGTGTAGATATCGTTGATAATGGTATATGCAGTAAATATTTTTTAATTTTATGTAAAATATTAATTATACAAATAAAATTGTATAAATTATATAGCAATTAACTCTCTGTAAAATACCATAAATTATATAGCAAAGAAAAATAGAGACTCGTTGATATATATTAATCACCGGCTTTAAAGTTAAATAGAATGAAACAACAGTCCCTCAGCTTGTAAGTGTTTTTCACTTTAATCTTTAACTTTTTTAATTAGCATTATAATCTAACTAATAAATTTAGTTTTTAACCCTTGAATCCAACGGATCTTCCTGAAGTATTACATGCTAATATATAGATAAGAGAATTGTAATTAAACAACTAAATTAAAAACAAATAAATTTTTTATAAAAAAATCAAAAATAAAAATTAAAAATTTAAAGAATATGAACTAAAATTAAAATATAAAAAAATAACTAACCTTTGCTTTTTAGTGACCACCATGAGTGACAAATTATTCGTCTTGCTTGTCACATGCCACATCGAAGTTATGGAGTTAAGGTGCATTCCAAGTATTAAAGGAATCGATGATGATAAATTCTCATGAATTGTATTCCATTATCATTAGAAATACATGATGCCTAGAGCTATGTATAACATCAAAACAAGTGAAAGTTGGTTTAATGTGACTCAATCAACCCTGATTAACCTAAATACAATCTCATAAAAATCTAGTTTGACTGAAAAAATATTTTTCCAAAACAACATTGTATCAACTTTATTTTTAGAAAAATATTGAGATGACAATGTTTTGGATCGACTCGAGTTACTTGGGTTAAACAGTAAAATTCATAATCAGGGTTTTGAACTCAAATAAGTTTAATAACTATACTTTTTAAAATCTTATTTTTTTAATCTTACAATAATAATAATAATAATAACAATAATAATAATAGACATGTGTTGGAAAGCCACCAAATATAATTTAAGGAGAAAAAAATCATGAAGATACTTCGTAGAAAGGAGATTAGAATAAATCAAGAAGTCTAATTTTATATTTACCTAATATTGATTAATAAAAAAAAAAAAAAAACAAGACAGCCTAGTTGCCCAGTTAAATAAACCTTAAGGGATGGATGCGTGCCCAGTTGACTATACGCCGAAGCTTTTTTTTTCAATGAAAGGAGCGTTCATAGATTGATTGTTGTTCAACAATTCAATTTTGAGCAAATTTGACTGCTGTGTAATATTTTATGCAGTTCAGAATCGGATTTTCCAGAGCTGATATCTTAGCACAATTACTGATTATGAAGATAAATATAATGGATTCAAATGCAATATGATTGCAAACAGCTCGAAATTCGTCAAAATAATTGAATTTGAAACTTGAAGATATCTCTCTGACAAATTCCATGAAGAAATTTTATGCTCTGACGAACCTCAAAAACTTGAAGATATTGGAGGTCAAGCAATAAGCATAAATATGCATTATCAACTCAAATGCAATTATATGCTTACACCGGATGGATAGTCTGTTATTAGTTGGATAATTAATAGTTAATTAATAGTTTTATGCTCGCGCTACGGTATAAACATGTTTTAAACACAAGAATTTCAAGTTAGTTTTAAACACAAGAAATTAAAAGGAAACAATTATGTACGTAATGGAAACATTGTGGGACACAATATGAGTATTTAGCAAACTGGAATGTTGAAGATACTTATGTTGCAAAATAGAAATTACGATTTACGAAGAAGGACAGAGCCTTTTTTTATTTATTTAAAGACACGACATGCCATATGTTAATTGGCACTATAAAATACGTACACCATTCCTCTAAAAGACTACTTCTATAACCACCATCAAGACCTGCATCATATAGAAATTTAGCTATTTTTCTTTCTGTTTATTTCTTCGAGTAATATTTTGTTTCTGTGATTATGGCTACTGGGCAAGCACCCGGCAACCCCGTTCCAGCTATAAGAACATACCCGCCGGTGGAGCATCCAGTGGTGGTAATAGGGCCACAGTACCTGGCACAGTACCCTGTTGAACTCGCCATCTCTACAAAGCTATGGACTCTTGGAGAGAATAATTTTAAGGTGTCTGACATTAATGTGTTAATTAATTATTAAGCTATCCCTTTCCATGTTGACCTGACCAAGGAGATGGGTTTTTCTATATAGCAGCCAATCTCTATAGTTTCAAACAAGGCAACCGCCCTATTTACTTTCAAAATAATTAACATTAAAGACGTGCCTCAAACACAAAAAACTATTCATTGCTATAGTAACATTATGATTTTGCTCTTTAAAGAAAAATGAAATGAGTTGATGTTGGGGGTAATACAGTTCTTTTCATCGGTTCACTAGCTATTAAAGAATTGTCAGGGGTACAAGTGCCTTTTTGCTTTTTAAGAACAATAAAATAATTAATTTACCTTCCAAGTAAAAAAAAACATTATAACTGTTGATCAAAATATTTTTATTTGTTTTTTTTAGAACATATTAAAAAGATAGTTTTGCCCTTTAAATCATAAACAAATAAGGTTGGTGTGCAGACACAATTTCATCATTTTACATAGTTTTTTTTTAATTCTAGATTAATAGAGGGCATTTTAGTCTTTTAATATTGAATTAATGATTTTTTTAATTTAAAAAATGCTAGCACATGCTCACACCATGCCAATACATGAGAGCGACTGCGCTCTTTGTGTGGTGTATGCGATGTCTTTTATTGGCTATACTTACCTTTTCATAAGCGATGCCACCAAAACCACACAAATTCAAAATAACAAAAGTTTTGTAAATTCATTTGTTCAAACTCAACAGAATCATAACATAACAACAAGATCCATGAACCAAATAACTAAACCCAAGCAACTTCATATAGTTACAAAATATCCTCTTCCACAAACCTTTGAACCAACATGCATGCGCCAAGCTATATCTCAATCTCAGCAGCGTAATGCTATGTCAAATGAGCTCACTACCATCTTGAAGCATAGAACTTGGGACGTGCTTCCACGACCTTCAAATTGTACCCATGTAGGTTGTAGATGGGTGTTTAAAGTCTAATGGTTATACGGATTGATTGAAATATTTTCTTGTTGCAAAGGGGTATAATCAACGCCCATTTGGCCAAAAAGAAACATTCAATCCAATAGTTAAACATGCCACCATTACATCAGTTTTAATTGTTGTTGTCATGAATGGGTAAGAGTTGAGGCAAATAAATGTTAACAATGCTTTTCTACATAGGAATTTAACTAAACTATTTATATGATGTAACATCTTTGTTTTAAAGACATGTTTAAGCCTAATAATATATGTATATTAAAAAAAGTCATTTATGGGCTTAAACAAGCACCCCCGCGCTATGACATACAACTCTAAAAAATGCTCTGCTTAAATTGTTATTCTTATTTGATAAGTAGAACTCCTCTTTATAAGGTTTGTACAATATGTTGTTTACTATAAATTCAAATACACGAGGATAGAAGATTTACAAAAGATAAGATGAGGGGAAATCTATATTGTTACAAATTCTTGATTTTTTTTTATGATTAATCACTGTCTAAACACCAAATAACCTTATTTTTTTTAGTATATTAGATTTTAAAACACCATCAATATTTATTATTGTAGCAATACTGAAGTTGTTCATCTTAATTTGTCTTTTATAGAATTTATGCTTGATGGTAATCAATTTTCATGCCACACATGCTAGTTATTAATATATCATTTAAAGGTGATTTGGGCTTCTTTGCAGAAAAATCCTAAGAATGCACTCACATTAAGAATATTTGAGGAGATTTGTATATTGTTGTGATTGTTGAAATAAATTGAAGCCGTTGTTATATGTAAGGTGTCTCGGGGCGACATCGAATTGCACACCTTTTTGCCTCCTGAGAGGTGTTAGGAAAAGAAAGGGTTCTAGGTTTAATCATAAAATTATGATTGAGGTTCAGGACTCGCCATCTACTATTATAGTTACTAGAAAACCTATGATCTGCAAGAGTTCGGGTAATTGATTGCTTGTGCAAGGAAAAGATGCATCATTCTCACTGCATCTTACTTAAGGTAAGATGCATTATTATTTTATTGTTATTCTAAGTCATGTTTATGTTCATTGGTCTTATCTAAGATTCAAGACAAATATTTATTCATGAGGAGATTTCTACCTTATTATGTTAAATCCTAATCATTCTAAAGTCTAGATTTTAGCATTGCATTTATTTTGCACTTTATATCTTTAATACCTGAGAGTGTACTCTATTGTGTAGTTTTACACCCATGAATGTTAAAATCTATAGCTAAACTTTTTTTTTTTGGATTCGAGGAAACCCCACTCCCCGGAAAGCGCACTTTGTGGACCCAAGTGAGTGATTAAAACATTGGCTGTCTCAAGCTCTTACAAGAGGTGCACGCCCTGACTCGAACTCGAGACTTACTATACACTCTAAATGTAAAATGAACAAAATGATTGGTGAAAGATTTTTTATATTTTAGTTAAATCCTAAAAGATAATCATAAACTAGTTACGATATCCATTTTTGCATTTCAAAACATGAGAAAGATGTTTTTTTGTTTTTTTTTTTTGTAAAAAGAATGTTTAGAAAACAAGTTACGATAATCATAAACTATATTTTATTTTCTACCTTATCATGGTGAATTTTTTTGCATTTATATTTTAATATTATCTATTATTATATTATTATTATTATTTTGTGATGGGCTCGACCGGATTCAACCCAAGCCCATTAAAATGGCTATCAATGGGGGGTTTTGAAGTGAAAAAGAAAGAACAACTTTGATTGGTATGAGGGAGAAAGTTTGTCGTAATCCAATTTTTGACCCTTTTATTTTAATTATTATTAATATTTTATTTCCTGAAAAATGATAATAAAAAAAAATGATGATGAAAAAATAAAAATAAATAAAAAAATAAATGAAGAATGAATTAAAATTTGGGTTAAGGGCAACATTATTAAATGTTTTAGGATTTAATTAAACTTTGAATTAAGTTTTATTAACCAAATTAAAAGCTTAATTAAAAAATTGATAAGTTTTGGACTTAAATGAACTTGGAATTAGTTTAATTTATGAAATCAGGGGCTTAAATGAAAAAATACTAAAGTTTGGGGCTGATTCGGGTTAAAACTGCAAGAAATTGAAGTATATGGACCATTCTGTAAATGGTGCTAAACTTCAGGGGTCCAATTACAGTTTATCCAGGGAACTTGATTACAAAACTTTCAGAACGTTAAGGACCAAGACGCAAATGGCCATCAACACTGTTCATCTTCTTCACCCGACCGGAAAAAAAAAAAAACGGATGCCCAACGATGCATCGCCATTAATCCTGCAATAACAGTCACTTTATTACCGGGGTAACGGTGGCATTCTCTGGATATAAATCCAGAGAAAAAGAAGCAGAACCGAGGGAAGGAGAAAACAGAGAGGCAGAGCGAGCAGTACAAGAAAGCTTAAACAGGGGGGAAAACTGGGGGAAGGAGAAACGTAAAGAAAAACAGAAACACCAAGAACGAGAGACAAGAACGAACAGAAAAACCCAGGAAAAACAGAGACGAGCAAACAGAGAAAAACCAGGGAGGAACGAACCGAGAAAAACACAGGGAGACAGAGGAAGAAAATAAAGAAGAGAGGGAAAGACAGACATTACAGAGAGGGAGAGACAGACCCAGAGACGAAAAAAAAGACAGAAATAAAGACAAGAGAGGACGAAGAAGAAAAACAAGACGAAGCAGAGGAGAGCGTCCGATTCGACCAGCAACCTCACGTCTTCATCCTCTTCGTCTCAGAACCAGAGCTTATCAGGAAGACGCCACAGAAAAAGAGACGAAGAAGGAATCCAGAAAGCAAGAAAAAAGAAACCAAGCAGAGAAAACCAAAAACGGAGATGAAGCGAAAGAAAAACAAAAGCAGAGGAAGAAAGCAACTAGCCGACCAGTCTTCTATCACGTCTCCGTCTCCCCGCTTCCAGGTAAGTTTCTCCAGCTTTGCAAGATAATTCACCCACACTGTACACTTGCAAATTTAATTACATTGTGGCTGTGGCAGGCGTGCGTGAACAATTCACGCACGCTTGCGGGTACAAGCCAGCCAGATCGCTGGTTTAGACGAGTGATTGGGCTGGATTTATGGACTAAGCTAGATCAAGTCTCAAAAAAATAAAAAATAAAAACAAGTAAAATAAAATAAATGCATGCATTAAAAATAAATTTGTTTTATTGATTTATTTAGGCACCCTAGAATCTGGAATAAAAATACTAATTCAAATTTATTTTATTGTTTTCTAACTATATAATATTTACCAACACTAGATTTGGAAATATTCGTAGTTGAATATTCGCTGATATCAAAGTCAGGAATATTACAAGCAAACTATCATAGCATACACCAACAAACTTTTAGAAATTTAAAACAAAACCAGCAATGCAGCTTGCCAAAGGCAAAATGTTTAAGGTGTGATAATATCTTCCATTTTACATAATCAGTCTCGTACCATGGAATCTCTGTTGACCAGTTAGGGTTCCTAGTGACCATAATACTAGGTGGCGACTCCATAAACAAGACATTTCCCTATCAAAGAATAAGATACCCCATTGAATATTTTTAAGGTCACCGCGACGTCGGGTACGAGAGGGTTAATAGGGGTTCCTAGTGTTGGTGTTGTTGAAGGTGGAGAAAGAAAGGGGAAAGGGAGGCTAACGGAAGAGAAGAAGAAAAAACTAGGGTAGAAATGATTTTTTACCAACTTTTCACACTAATTTCTTGATGCTTAAGGCTTGAAATCTATCTTTATTTATAGACAGTGGAATAGGAATATTTTTTCTTTACTTGTGCCAAATCTTAGCCCTTGATTTAAACTAGAAGGATCCTAACCGTTGGTTCAAAGTTGTTATTATGGCCTGAAAAGTTTGATGTTAAAGGCTGGTTGAGTTGACCATTTTAAGGTGACGTCATGACAGCTATAAGGAAAATTTGCGAAAGACACCTACTATAGGATGTAGTATAATGTCGGACCATCATGGTGATGTATATTTTGTCTAGTTTAGTTAAGATATGAAGCATTAGATGACCTTAAAAAGAAGCCACCCGAACAGCTTTTTTCGGATGAAAGGTTAGGGATGATAAACAGTACCACACAACGCTTCCTTTGGTTCTCTTTTTTTCTACTATTCAAAAACAACGTTGTTTTGGACCTTAAATTAGGTATTTTGTCTAAAGTTTAATTTGGTCCTCTAACATTTAATATCTTTCAATTTCACCTCTAATTGACCTTAAAATTTTGATTTAGTGCAATTTTGCCCCTGCTAAATTACAATATTAGCCCCGACTTTCAACACCTTTTTCATATTAGTCATTGGTTTTGGATTTATGCAATTTGACTCTCAATTGACTATTAAATTTTTATTTTTCTTTAATTGCACCTCTTATTTCAATCAATTAAGTTCCTATAGTTCAACGTCTTTTTTAAAATGATCATTAGCTATGAATTTCTTCGATTTAACCCCTAATTGACTCCAAAACTTTGATTTTCTTGTGATTTTATCCTTAATTTAAGCCAATTGACTTTGTAAAAATTAACTTTGGTCTTCTAAAATTCCAATATTCTTAATTAAGCTCAAATTGGGCTCTCAAACTTAATTTCTCACCAATTAAGCTTCTAATAAAATTAATTTAATCTATTTAAAATATAATTAAGTCTCTGCACCTAATTAAATCCTTCAATTGGACCCAAATTAATTCTTAAATATAATTAAACTTTAATTTGGTCTATGATTAAATCAAATTAGCCTATTAAAAATCTAATTATGTCCTTAGGCTTAAGTTTTATGTAGATTCATCCACTAATGATTTAATTTGACCTTAAATTTGCATTGTATCTTAAGTTGTGGGTAAAATAAGATACAATTAAACTCCCGATTCCATCCAAAATTACAGACTTGATTTTTTTATATTTAAAATCCTTCCTCATCTACTTTTTTCCACGTCGTCAGTCTCCTTACTATTATTATTTTATTTTTTATTTTTATTTTAAAAAAATAAAAATGAATTCAAAGAATAATCCAAAAATAAATTATGACATAAGGTAGCATTTATTATCTTAAAACAAAAGATATGGAGACATAGAGAATGATATAGAATATGAAACTTAGTTGGAGTTGTACTTGGCAGTGGTATCTAAGAAAAATTGAATATTTTTTTATATATTATTTTGTTGATGAAATACAAGGTAAGATAAAATATGAAAAGAGCTTGTTTTACTATCATTGTCAGCCGGGTTCTGAGTTAAGCTGCCGGGCCGGACCAAATTTCAAAACCACGAGAGATAATAGGACACGTGGAGACATGGAGGAGGGATAGCTTAATAATTAATTAACGCCCCTTTGCATCTGGACGTGGAGTCCTGGGAAACGGATAGGATCGGACACGGTTTGCAATATATTGTCATTATCTTTCTCCACGTGGAGCCAGACACAGCTCACCGTTCTGAAATGCAAACGATGCTCCAAGTTGCTGTATTTACGAATAAAAATAAAACCGTGTTGCCATTGTTTATCTGTTTCTTGAAACTATTTAATTATTGTTTTCAGAAAAGAAAAAATAGTAAAGATAAAATCCCCATGTATCTCTTATTTTAAAATGAAAAAAAAAATCAATTAAGAATATTTTAGAAATAGATTTATTTTATATTTATATTTGTATTCATTCAACGAAATATATTTATATTATTTCTATGTTTATCCCATTGAGATACTAACCAAGACGGTAATTAAAAAAAAAAATCGTGTCCTTAACACATATTTACTCATTGAGAAATTTTATATTGTTCACAAATTAGCCAATGATTTTTTATTAGTTAATTTTTAGATTTATTTTTTAAAAAATAGATATAATTAAGAAAAAAAACTCTAATAAAAAAATTCTTATCACTTTTAATAAATTATTAATTTTATATTTTTTATATATATCTATATCCATTTCTTTCTTTATAATAAATATCTAATAAAATATCTTTAATTTTCACCCTAAGATATTTCCCGATCCACCCGAACACTCCACCTGCCCGCCTCCCTCGCTTCCTTTTGTTATGGTTGTACCGTACGCGCAGAAGTGAACTTACGAAGAAAGAAAGAGCCCTTTTTTTATTTATTTAAAGACACGACATGCCATATGTTAATTGGCACTATAAAATACGTACACCATTCCTCTAAAAGACTAGTTCTATAACCACCATCAAGACCTGCATAATATAGAAATTTAGCAATTTTTCTGTCTGTTTATTTCTTCGAGTAATATTTTGTTTCTGTGATTATGGCTACTGGGCACGCACCAGGCAACCCCGTTCCAGCTGTGAGAACATACCCGCCGGTGGAGCATCCAGTGGTGGTAGTAGGGCCACAGTACCTGGCACAGTACCCTGTTGAACTCACCGTCTCTACAAAGCTATGGACTCTTGGAGAGAATGATTTTAAGGTGTCTGACATTAATGGCACCCTCATCTTCCAGGTCAAGAGTAAAGTATTAACCCTGCATGATCGTCGTTTTCTGAAAGATGCAGCTGGTAACACCCTTGTCAATCTCAGGCAGAAGGTATGTTTAATTGCTCTCTCTCATTTGTTCTCTTCTTTTTCAATCTAACCATCACAACAATGATATGATTCAATCTGATATCAATTTCTTACCGCGTGTTTAATTTATCGTTTTCTCCAGATAATGACCATGCATCGGAGGTGGGAGGCTTTTAGAGGAGAAAGCAAGGACGAGAAAGATTTGCTTTTCACAGCCAAGAAATCAAAGCTGTACCAATTCAAGACTGAGTTAGACATATTCTTGGGTAAGAACAAAGGAAAGGTCCCTGATTTCAAGGTCAAAGGAGGCTACAGAGAGAGTTCCTGCTCTGTACTTCTTGGAGATTCCAATACCATGCTTGCACAGGTAACATTAACAAAACTTATTTCTGAAATATGACAATATTGAATAAATTTAACCAGCATCATCTTCTTATATAGAACTATATGTACTCTGTGGCTGAGGCTGTCCTGGAAACACCCCAGATTTCATTATATCATTTACAGTAAAACCTATTATTGTTTTAATCAAGAAAGTTGTCTTCATAATTAATGGCTCACGCCAGTATTTTCTTGTTATGTGAACGCAGATGCATAGAAAACACACTCTCGCGAGTACTATTTTGGCTACAGATAGTTTTGGAGTGACTGTGTATCCTAATGTTGATTATGCCTTCATAGCGGCTCTTGTGGTGATTCTCGACGAGATCAATGCGGATCGCAGTGGCGAAGATTAAATATAACTCTTGGAGTGGTTCTTGATGACATCAATTAATGCAGATCGCAGTGGCGAAGACTGAATATAATATAATTTTTTGTTTTATTACGTGTGAAGCTCTCAAGTTTAATTGTTCTTTCATTGTAAAAATTAAATGCAATTCATGTTTTATTGCTTTAATTTTCCTTAATGTAAAAATGTTTGCCTTGTGGGTGAAATAAAGAGTAAAATACATTCAGTAATATCCCAGTTATTATGTCCATCTACAATTAATTTTTATTTAATAATAACTCTCTATAAGTTAAGAATTAAGAATTGATCAACAAAATTGCGATACATGGACTAGATATTTTTTTTATCCCATAATCTTTCAGTGTCGAGATTTTATTGGTCAATCCATAATATCTAACAGATGGATGAAGTATATGTATATCGAAATTCCTTTTTATTTGAGGACAAGGATACCGTCCCAATTAGATTATGCATCCAAGTTAAACTTAAACCTTACTTAATTTCGACTATTTAAATCTTATTTATCACAGAAATAATAATAATTAATAGACTTCAAACCATTCTCAAATAATTAAAACTCATCAAAACAAATGATGAAATCCTTGAAAAATATTAAGCATAAAACTGTGTCATTTCTTCTAAATCTAAATTATTTTTAAACAAACTTCAAGTTCATAATTTTAAGTGGATCTTCCACCACCAGCTAATCACGTTGTTAGATTTCCAGTATCCACTAATTATTTATGAACTAAGAGGTCCCCTTAAAGCTGGTGGTGGATGCAACGGTCAATAACTTTAGCCAGATGCCATCATCACCACCGACGGTACGTAGATGTGTTAATTTGGGAAAGAAAGCTGCAAAGGTCAAATTCCGAAAGGAAATGGCCTTCACGATTTGCAGGATGGAGAATGGTTGTATTTCCATGACACACCTGCGATGACATCCGCCGTCGGGGCGCTGGTCCTATAACAAACGATGGAGATGAGTGTCGACTAGATTTTGCTTTATCATTTATTTAAATAAAAGTAAACTAGATTTTGCTTTAATACAACGACCGGAATGAATTTTTTTATTTACAAGTCATGGAGTCAACTAGTAACAGTACCAATAAGTTATCTTTATTTAATTATATAATTAAAAAAATGACAACAAATTAATTGAATTTTATATATATATATAAAGTGATTATAACAATTTGCACAAAATAAATGCTTGTAAAAAAAAAATTATAGAACTCAATTCTTAAATAATTCAATGTTGAAAAATAAAGTTTTAAAAAAATAATAACAAAAAACAACTCGAGTTATGAGGTTAGAATTACTCTATAAAAAATAAATTAAGAAAAATAACAATGTCTAATTCCTATTTAAGAAATATTTTTATTATTATTATTTTGGTAAGGTGAACATGGGTTTAGGTAAAATTACAAACGGAGTTTTTTTAAAAAATATTTAAGAAATATTTTTATTATTATTATTTTGGTATATTTGAGAAGCAGAGTTTTAATTAATTTTTATTTTGTATTTGGAGCGTTTTATTAAATGAGGAAAATCTTCATTTTATAAAATATAAAGATTTTCTCTCATCCACTTTAAAAACTTGGTCCACGCTTACTTTATATCATTAATTTTTTTAATGTTTTTTAGTTATTTTTATAAGTTGATGTCTATAATATTTTTAAATAAAACAAAATTATTTTAATTTCTTTTCGTGTAAAACATATTTTTAAAAACAATTATTATAACACTTAGAAACACCCTTTAACTATATATGAAAGAAAGCAAAAAACTAAAAATCCAAGAAAATTACAGTAAACTCTTTCTTTTTAGTCTTTTCTGCTAAACAAAATATATAATAATATTATTAAAAGAGAGAGAGATATATATATACTTATAAGACTCTTTCTTTTCTTTCTTTCTTGCTTTTTATTATTTATCTTCATCATCATATCATAATCAGAGTCACCTTCAATTTTCTTGTCAAACAAACACCACCCAGAAAACACGAGAAAAGGAAGCGAGAAAGAGAAAAGGAGAGAGATCGATGGCTCGTTCCATGGGGATGGGTTTGGGCTCATCTTCTTCGGCAACTGTAGCGGTTGATAAAGCAACAAGCGATCTTTTAATCGGTCCTGATTGGACTATGAATATTGATATTTGTGATTCTGTTAATTCTAATTACTGGTAATTTCTTTTCTTTTTTTCTTTATTTGTGTCAAGATATTTATTTTAAAAAAAATGTTCAAGAAATATTAGATAAGTTCCAAATGAATAATCACAATTCAATGAGTGCACTAATTGAGTTTGGTTTAAAACAAAAAAGAAATCATGAAGAAAAGAAGGTTAAAAACACCTTTTTACAGAAAATTATAAGGAGTTAATTGATGTTTCAAAAAATAAAAAGACTAGATATAATATATACAATAAGTCTTGGTGGATAATCCAACAGGAATTCATCTTTTAATGGCTAAAAGGATAGTGCAGATGAGTGCATATTGATGTAATGGAATGATTACCTGGTATCTGAACTCAAGAACTCGAGTGAATTGTTGAAAAAAAAACAAACCATGGTTGTTCTTACGGCTGGGCTGCGCTTTTCAAAAAACTAGAATTTGTTTTTCTTTAAATTATATTTTTTATATTTTTGTATTATTTTAATGTATTAATATTAAAAATAAGTTTAAAAAATAAAAAAATTATTATTTTAATATATTTCTATAACCACCATAATATCAAACATTATATATATATATATATATATATATATATATATATATATATATAAAGTCACTGTAACGTTTTGATGTGTTCCAAGTTGAAAAATAATAACCAGCACAATGCTCTAAGTTGCAGTATTTACGACTAAAAATCAAGCTGTGTTGCCATTGTTTATTTGTTTCTTGAAATTATTTTGCAGTTGACTTTTTTTTGTTTGGTCTATTTAAAAAAAAAAACAAATGGATTTGTCACTTTTGATTATTGTTTTCAGAAAAAAAACAATAGTGAAAATGAAATCCTCATGTGTCTCTTATTTTAAAATGAAAAAGGAAATTGCCCTAAAAATATAATTAATTCCTTGAATACACATCACAAGATTTTTAAAATATAGTGCCTTTTTTTTGTTTTATTTAAGGACAGGATATAGGGCTAATTGGCACTATAAAATACGTACATCAAGACCTGCATAATATAGAAATTTAGCTATTTTTCTTTCTGTTTTTTTCTTCGAGTAATATTTTGTTTCTGTGATTATGGCTACTGGGCAAGCACCATTCAACCCCGTTCCAGCTATGAGAACATACCCGCCAGCGGAGCATCCAGTGGTGGTAATAGGGCCACAGTACCTGGCACAGTACCCTGTTGACCTAGCCGTCAACAGTGATTTTAAGGTGTCTGACATTAATGGCACCCTCATCTTCCAGGTCAAAAGTAAACTATTAAGCCTCCATGATCGTCGTTTTCTGAAAGATGCAGCCGGTAACACCCTTGTCCATCTCAGGCAGAAGGTATGTTTAATTGCTCTCTGTCATTTGTTCTCTTCTTTTTCAATCTAACCATCACAACAACGATAAGAGTCAATCCGATATCAATTTCTTACCGCGTGTTTAATTTATCATTTTCTCCAGATAAGGACCATGCATGGGAGGTGGGAGGCTTTTAGAGGAGAAAGCAAGGAGAAGAATGATATGCTTTTCACAGCCAAGAAATCAAAGCTGTTCCAATCCAAGACTGAGTTAGACGTATTCTTGGGTAATAACAAAGGAGAGGTCCCTGATTTCAAGGTCAAAGAAGGCTACAGCAAGAGTTCCTGCTCTATACTTCTTGGAGATTCCAATACCATGCTCGCACAAGTAACATTAACAAAACTTATTTATGAAATATGATAATATTGAATAAATTTAACCAACATCATCTTCTCATACAGAACTATATGGGCTAGGACTATATGGGGTAGGATTATTTGTTGCGGGGCAGAATTAA
Organism: Populus deltoides; assembly: GCA_015852605.2. Classification (NCBI taxonomy): domain Eukaryota; kingdom Viridiplantae; phylum Streptophyta; class Magnoliopsida; order Malpighiales; family Salicaceae; genus Populus; species Populus deltoides. The sequence goes on along the minus strand of CM027585.2, from coordinate 1,189,498 downwards.
TATAATATTTTTTAAATTTATTATATATGAGTTATAAAAAAATTATAAATATAATGACATTTGTATAAGGTAAAAGGTTTTTTATAATATTAAATTGAATCAAAGTGATTAAGTTAATTTTATTTTAATAATGAATTTATTATTTTAATATAGTTTATATATTGGTTGCTAAGGCTGTCGCAAAAATACCCAGATTTCATTACATCATTTACATTAAAACCGATTATTGTTTTAATTCATGCCAGTATTTCTCTTATTATGTGAACGCAGGTGCATGGAGGACACTCTCTCGCGATTATGCCTAATGTTGATTATGCCTTCATAGTGGCTCTTGTGGTTGTGATTCTCGACATGATCGATGCGGATCCGAGCGGAAAAGATTATGGGGACGCGGTCACTACAATATTTGATACTTTTATCAACTGAAATGTTCCGTTGGTGTAAGATACACACTCCATCATTAAATATATTGATAGAATAATTCCATTTGTATTTCCTGCAGTAACTCACCGATAAAAAAGTTATGTCGGTGAATATGGTATAAACAATAAATATTTTACAACTCTTTATGAAATATTGATGGTTTTTAGCTATCGGTGTAAACGTCGGTGATATTAACATATACAGTAAATATTTTTAAATTCTCTGTAAAATACCGACGAACTACGTACGTCTGGAAATTCATCGGTTGTGATTTTTAAAAAAATTTAAAAAATATTTAGAATAAATAATATAAAATTATATAAATTAATAGTAAAAGAAACCAAATTTGCAAATAAAATTGTATGAAACATTAAAAATATAAAAATAAAGTTAAATAATATTCATCCAAATATTCATTACAAATTTAATGTGTTTCCAAAAAACACATTAAACTAAAACAATGGCGGAGTTGGAGGGGGAGGAAGTTGGTTGTTCTCGGGACCAAATGGCTAAAAAAGAGGCGCATATGTATCACTCATCTGTGATCTAATGTCCATGACCATTTGGTGAAGTTGTTCATAATCCATCGAGAGTCGCTCGTATTGTTGTTTCAAGATCATGAACTCCTCAGACTGGGTGCTTGATACTAAGTGGGAGCTCCTAACGTTTGAGACACTACGGGCCGCCTGCAAGTTCGACCGTAGTGTTGGAGAGCCCATACACCCGATTTTTATCGGGTCCACCAGACGATCCTACCTCCATCCACAAATCTAGATTGAAATCCGGATGGGTCGAAGGATTATCCTCATATCTCTCTCTCAATCGGCTATTATAGGTCTCCTGAAAATTAAAAAAGAAATCATCATATTCAATTCAAGAAAATAATAACTTACGAAATAAAATAGTTGAACGAACATACCACAAAGTGTTGAGCACGATTGTCCACGAACTGTTGCACCTCTTTTGGCGGTCTTCACTTCGCACGTGCGTCTCTACAAACAGCTCCATTGGGCTCGGCTCATGTCCAAGAGACATAGCTTATAAGAAAAAAAAATGTTGCAAGTTAAATATATTTATAATAACAAAAAATTAATTAACGATATATTTTATTTAAATTAATCTTACCACTCGCTTCGCATGTGCACTGAACGAAACGGAGTCGCTAGTGTGTGTGGTCACCGAACCATGAATTTATCGGTTCCGGTTGTCGAAACTAGACTATGAGCGTTGTGTGAACCGCTCAGATGTCACATACTCAATATATTACGGCCATATATCCCCCAGGATGTATGGTGATTTGAAATCCCTCCAAACCACCACGTCATTTCAGCCTTGTAGACCGTTATCTCTCGCATATTTTTTTGCTTTTCTGTGTGTCATACCAAAAATCACGCAACCTACTTCCATTGTGACAAATTAAATTTTAAAACAAAAAATTGTATTGTTTTTTACGTTACCTATATGCCATGTGATTCTCTCACATCTTCTTCGCAACATTGTCATGTGCGCTATCCCACTCGAACTTGTGTTGTGTATAAATAATTTATTTAAAATAAAAATAGTACGAGATATAAAATTATATTAAAGATAAGCTAGAAATTAGAAGTTAACACCTACCTGTAATCTTCGAAACCATGCATCGATATAAGGTCTCCAATCAGGATGTTTGGAAAGCTGACTCCATTGAAATAATAGAATCTCCATCAACGATTTAAATGCCGATGTTATTACTCGGGCGGTCTCAATGTTTGTGAACCTAAAAATAAATAAAAAATAAAATATTAATTAGTTGTTCAAAAATTATGTTATAAGTATATTAAAAAAAAAACTAAAACAGAAACAAACATAAATTGAAAGGTTGTCCTTCCCATGTGTCTGGTACTCGTGGGTGAATTGACCCCGCTGTGAAGGCACACCGCCTCTGTGCTATGAAACCGCATTGGAAGAGGTAGCATCGCGAGTGGGCACAGGTGCCTTTTCTTAGTCACCACCTAAGGATAAGTCATCATCGCTACTAGGAGAACTAGCTGCAACTATTTGCTGATGATGTGTTTTTTTATTTCATTTTATGCATTTACACAAATTTATACGAATAATTACAGAATATATCAGTCAATGATTGTGGCATGGGTGGTAATTTTTTTGCAACTCTCGGTAAAATACCGAAGGCTTGGTTCCGTTTGTAAGGCCGTCAGTATTGATTTAAAATATTTAAAAAATATATTTATTAATAGTAAAAAAAGCTAATTAACCAAATAAAATTGTATTAAACATTAAAAATATAAAAATAATGTTAAATAATATACATCCAAATATTCATTACAAATTTAATGTGATTTAAAAAAAATAAACTAGAATAACGACGGAGCTGCTGGAAGAGGAGGAGGCTGATTGTTCCCGGGACCATACGGTCAGAAACGGGCTGCACATGTATCATCACCCATCCTTGATCTAATCTCTATGACCATTTGACGGAGCTGATGATAATCCATCGAGAGTCGTTCATATTGTTGTTTCAAGGCCATGAACTCCTCAGACTAGGTGCTCGATATTGATGAAGAGCTCCCAACGGTTGAGACACTACAGGTAGTCCGCAAGTTTTCGGCCGTAGTGTTGGAGAGCTCGTAACCCGATAAAAATCAGGTCCACCAGACAATTCTACCTCCATTCCTAAATCCGGATCGAAATCCGGATGGGTCGAAGGATTGTCCCCATATCTCTCTCTCAACCGGCTATTATAGGTCTCCTGAAATTTTTTTAAAAAAATCATCATATTCAATTCAAGAAAATAATAACTTACAAAATAAAATAATTGAACGAACATACCACGAAGTGTTGAGTACGGTTGTCCACGAACTGTTGCACCCCCTTTTAGCGATCTTGACTCCGCACGTGCGTCTCTACAAATAACTCCATTGGGCTCGGCTCATGTCCAAGAGATGTAGTCTGTAAGGAAAAAAAAGGTTGCAAGTTAAATATATTTATAAGCAACAACAAATTAATTAATGATATATTTCATTTAAATTAATCTTACCATCCGCTTCGCATGTGCACTGAACGGGACGGAGCCGCCGGTGTGCGTGGTCACCGAACCATGAATTTGCCAGTTCCAATTGTCGGCACCGGACTGTGAACGTCGTGCGAACCGCTCAGACATCACGTGCTCAATATGTTGCGTCCATATATCTCCCGAGATGAATGGCAGTTTGAATTCCCACCAAACCGCCACCTCATTCCATCCTTCAAGACCATTATCTCTTGCATATCTTTTTGTTTTTTTTTTTTTTTACGTCATACAAAAAATCACGCAACCTACTTCCATAGTAACAAATTAGAATTTAGAACATAAAATTATAAAACAAAAAATTATATTATTTTCGATGTTGCCTAGTTGTCGCATGACTCACTCATACCCTCCTCACAACATTGTTGTTCACGCTATCCCACTCAAACTTATGTTGTGTATAAATAATTCATTTAAAATAAAAAATAGTACAAGATATAAAATTATAAAAATGATTTATTAAAAATAAGTTGGAAATTAAAAGTTAACACCTACCTGAAATCATCGAAACCATGCATCGATATTAGGTCTCCACTCAGGATGTCTGGAAACCTGACTCCATTGAAACAATGGAATCTCCATCGATGATTTAAACGTTGATGTTATTGTTCGGGCAGTCTCAATGTTTGTGAACCTGAAATTAAATAAAATTAATAAAATATTAATTAGTTGTTCATAAATTATGTTATAAGTATAAAAAAAAAACCAAAACCTAAACAAACTGACATTGAAAGGTCATCCTTCCATTATGCTTGGTACTTGTGAGTGAATTGACCCCGCTGTGAAGGCACACCACCTCGGCGCTGTGAAACCGTGTTAGAAGAAACAACATCACAAGTTGGCGCAAATGCCTCTCCGTGATCAGCACCTAAGGATAAGTCATCCTCGCTGCTAGAAGAACTAGCTGCAACCGTCTGCTGATGACGTGTTGTTGATTTCATTTTACACATCTACACAGATTTATATGAATAATTACATAATTAACTTCGATTATTTGAAAAAGAATCGACAACACCTACCTTATACTGTAGATTACCCATAGATTTCAAGCCTGCAAATCTTTACAATAACCACAAACCAATTGACTCAATTGGAAAATCTTATATATAACCTAACATTTATATAAATTTAACATCTATATATTTTCAACAAACATCTATAGAAATACATAAATGACAATTAAAATTAATGAAAATAATAAAAAAAAAAAAACATAACAATCAATAATAGAATAAAATTGAGATAAAACAATGAAATTTAATTCTTCATTTTCAATTACCATTTTCATGAAAAAATCAACAATAACAATTAAAAGAGACTAAATTTTCAAATAATTATTACAATACAAACAATAAAATAAATAAATTTTCATTTAACACATCTACACAAATTTATACGAATAATTAAATAATTAAATTCAATTATTTAAAAAAATTCATTAGCACCTCCCCTATATTAGAGACTACCCACAGTTTTCATACCTACAAATATTGATAATTACACAAATATTGCAATATCAACTCTATACAACCTAACATCTATAGAAATTCATAAAAAACAATTAAAATTAATCGAGATAATAAAAAACATAACAAGCAATAATATAATAAAATTAAGATAAACTAATTAAATTTAATTCTATATTTCAATTAACATTTTAAAAGTAAATTCAACAACAACAATTCAAATTTAACAAAATTTTCAATTTTTATGGCAATACAAACAATAAAATAAATTGAACAAATAAAAAGAAAAAACTACAGACTTTAGGAATGAAAAATATTTACCTTAATAGTTTGTTAATTTCAAGATTTTATCTATAAACAATACACAGACCAAAGAATACCACAAAAATAATCATAATTAAAATAAAAAAGAGTAAAAAATTACAAAGATAAAGAAAGGAGAATCATACCTTTTAATATGTTGAAAACTACAATCAAAACAATAAAAATACAATGAGAAACACAAAGGATTTGCAGGAGCAGAAGAGAAGAAATGAGAGGAGCGGAGAAAAAATAAACCGTGGAGGGGGGTCGATTTTATACTGTAATTTTACCGACGGAATTCCCGACGGATCATAGAATAATATTTTTTTGGGTGGTGGCATTAAATTCCGTCGGTATTGTTTTGAATTTCGCACTAAAATTTTGAAAATCCATTAGTAAAAAGGTGTCAGAGCATGGACGCATTGGATTTGCCGCATCCTTCGGTGATTCCATTGGTAAGTGTGCTGACCGACCAGGCAGTCTGACAGTCGCATGCATTGGAATGTGCACCATCCATTAGACATTTCATCGGGAAACGTGTCGATGAGTATGGTAAGGGCTGTAATTTTTTTGCAACTCTCGGAAAATAACGACAGGACAGATGTCGTCGGTATAGCCGTCGGTGATTGTGGCACAATGCTGTAACTTTTTTTCAACTCTCGGTAAAATATCGACGGGACAAATTCCATCGATATAGCCGTCGGTGATTGTGGCACAATGCTGTAATTTTTTTGCAACTCTTGGTAAAATATCGACGGGACAAATTCCATCGATATAGCCGTCGGTGATTGTGGTACAATGCTGTAATTTTTTTGCAACTCTCGGTAAAATACCGATGGGACTTATTCCGTTGGTATAGCTGTCGGTGATTGTGGAAAAATGTTGTAATGTTTTTGCAACTCTCGGTAAAATATCGACGGGACACAATCCGTTAGTGTTTGTGTCAAGCTTTTGCATGTTTTGTTTGTATTGTTTGTCTATCCTCTACGCAAACGCTTAAATTGCAAACTTACAACACGCATAGCACAATAACAAGATCTAATAATTATAAAATAAATATTTCATGTTCCAAAATATCATCCATAATATTACTTTATAAGAAAAAAGGTTTTACAGCATATTTTATTCAGAATTTTTGTCTTCATCCTCAATTGAATTGTTATCAGCTTCATCGCACTCTTCAATGTGGTTATCATCTTCTTCATCAACATTCTTTAGTCCACTAGAGCTCAAAACATCATTCAACTCCTCTACATCAACATCAACAAGACTATTATCGAAAACACAAAAATTCAAATTTTCTTCTAAGTCAATCGAAGGAGCAACTCGGTATGGTTCAATCAACTCACTAGCTTAAAAGACTTCATTTATCATACTTGTGTCTTTGTTCTAATCCTGAACAACCTCGGCACAACCCCTGGTTTGGTTTTTAAAACGGATAACCAATCAACTCTTGATCGGTCATTTCTAAAAGAAGGGGTGTATGTGTAATAAACTTGTTGGCATTGCTTTGCGAAAACAAAGACATCGTTTACGTTGCGAAGTCTAGCTTTTGAGTTGATTTCAACAAGACCATAGTGAGGATCTACTCTGATTCCTCTGTCAGTTGTGTAATACCAATAGCATTTGAACAAAAATACTCTATTCTGCTCGTTATGATATTGCAGTTCGATGACATCTTCTAATCTACAATAGTAGTTAACTTCAAACTCACTAGAAGTCAATCCCTTAATACAAACACCGATGTTATATGTCTTTCTTCCATGCCCGTATTCTTCAGTATGAAAGACATATCCATTGACAAAATACCCGTTATATCACTTGACTTTTCTTTCAGGGCCCAAGCTTAGTAAAGACGGTGAAATAGCAACACTACCTCTCATTTGATAAACCTTGTATATCAAATACAACAATAATCAATAAATGGATATTCTGTAATATTGACGTACAGTTACCTTGCAAAAGATAATGAGTTTGTGATAGGACTTACATGTGTTCTAAACCACGTGGCAAATTGTTCATCTTGTAATTGAAAGATTTGGGATTCAGTTAGTTGTGAGTTATTGGACAGTAAATATCGTTGATATTACCTGTAAGGTTGTTCCAAATTATATGACTTTATGATATCATAATATATAAATAGTACACTCTTGACAAAGTTTAAATAGAACATCTACTTACTTCTTAAAAGTTCTCAGCTCATCACAGTTAAATATGACATAATTGTGTGCCTGTCTGAACTCCATTTTAGACAAATATCTTCCCCTTACGGCATTTTTAGGTGTGGGTCATCTAGGATTGGAGAATATTGACAAGTTCTTACTTGAAGGCACTTCACCACCATCATCATGTCATGGAACACGGTTGATCCTCATTCTCAAATGAGGTTTGAAATAGTATGAGATAAATGTTGAGATCTCCTCAATAATGTATGCCTCACATATTGACGCCTCAACATGCATCTTGTTCTTAACCTTTTTTTAAAGATTGAACAAGTACCTGCATATTTTGAATTAAACAAAAATTATCAATTAAAAAATGAAAAAACGTTTAATTATGAATTACATAACAACTGTAATATCTAACCTCTTGAATGGATACATCCGTCTATACTGGACCGATCCTCTAACTTTTACCTCAAATGGTAAATGTACGAGTAGATGCTTCATTGAGTCAAAAAATGATGGAGAAAATATCATCTCAAGTTTGCATATTGTCTCGACGATATTCATTTCAAGCCTTTTAATGGATCAATATTCAACTTGCTAGAACATATATCTCTGAAGAAATAATTGATCTCCGTGAGTGCATCCCATATCCCCTTTGGCAATAAATCACAAAAAGCTAATGGATGAGTGTTTGCATAAACATGTGGCAGTCATGACTCTTCATTCCATATAATCTGCATTCCTTCATATTAACCAGTATTGATATGTTCGAGGCATGTCTATTGGGAAAACGCAGACTCTTAAGCCATTTGTAAACTAATAATTGTGTGTTTTTCTCTAACACGAAGCTTGCTCTTGGTTTTGCGACCCATGACCCATCACAAACCAACTCCATATTTTTACGGTTATAGAACAATTCTAAATCCAATCTAGCCTTGATGTTGTCCTTTGCCTTCCCCTTCACATCCATGACGGTGTTGAAAATGTTCTCAAACACGTTCTTTTCAATGTATATGACGTCAAGGTTATGGCAGAGAAGATTGGTCTTCCAATAAGAAAGCTCCCAAAAGATACTTTGTTTTACCCAATTATGGGTCAAACCAAAACAAGGAAACTTCTGCTTACCTGATTGGAGACCAAACACAATGTCACCGTACTCTGATACAACATCATGCAATTCTTCACCAAAAAGAATTGGGGGTACAACATCCTTTTCAACTATACCAATAAAGAAATCCTTTCTATTTTTTCTGTACCTGTGATTCGGTGAAAAGAAACGACGGTGATAGTAAAAAAAAAAAGTTTTACCCTCGTTTGTTAGCATGAATGTCTTGTTGTTTTCCATACAGTATGGACATGCTAGTTTTCCATGCGTGCTCCAACCAGAAATCATTCCATAAGCTGGGAAATCATTGATAGTCCACATCAAAGCCGCTTTCATAACAAAATTTTATTTTTTCGAGATATCATAAGTCAAAGCTCCAGAGGACCACAACTACGTCAATTCATCAATCAACGGTCGAAGATAAACATCTATAATTTGACCCGAACTGCTCGAACCTGGTATGACCATAGATAAAAACATGAACTCCGGCCTCATACACATCCCTGGTGGCAAGTTATAAACCGTGAGTATAACCGACCAACAAGAATAAGGAGCAGTAAATGACCCGAATGGGTTGAATTCGTCTGTACACAACCCAAGATGCACGTTTCTTGATTCAGCTGAAAATTAAGGATGCACACTGTTAAAGTGTTTCCATACTTCACCATCAGAAGGATACACCATCACTCCATCAACCGCATGATGTGATTGGTGTCATGTCATGTGCTCAGTAGTCCTTGGTGACATGAATAACCTTTGCAGTCTAGGTGTGATTGGAAAGTACCTTAGTTTTTTATATGCCAAAAGAGTCTTTCCCCTACCAGTTCTGGGTTTGTAACGGGAATGCCCACATGTCATGCACTCGGTCAGCTCAGCATTTTCAAGGTAGTATAACATGCAGAAGTTAGGGAACATGTCAATTTCTGGTATCCTAAACTGAGGGGTTTCATCATAGACTTTACAGCATAGAAGTTCTCTTTCAGCCTGTTCCCTTCAAGTAAAATGCTTCTCGTCCATTCGATAATCTTGTCATAACCGGCATCACTTAACCCGTGATCTGACTTGATGGTGAACACCTGTGCTACGGCCGATAATTTATTATAGTTCGTGCAGCCATCCCATAATGGTTCATCAGAATCTTTCAACAGATCAAAAAACCTTACTGCATCTGTATTAGGTTCTTCTTCTATGATTGGACATTCACTGACATTACCTTCATTCATTCTCATTGCATCCATAACCATATTCCTATAAGGATTACTATTGTCATTTACAACTTCATGCACATTGCTAGTACTAGAAGTTGACCCAACCACCCTTTCTACTATGCTCTCATTAGGAACAAATAGTTCTCCATATACATACCAACACAGGTAATCCTCGATGAACCTATTGGTTAGTAGACGCATCGTTGCAACATCTTGACGCAGAAACTTTTTATTTTTACACTTCCTGCATGGACACCTAATACCGCCATCAGTAAAATTCCTCGTAATAAATATTGCAAAATTAATAAAACCCTGAACCCTGTTACAATAATCCATCCTCCGCAATCCTTGGGGCGAGTCTCGATACATCCATGAACGATCATCAATGACTTTTATCGAACCTCTATAAAATTATGACGACAACATGTATTAATTAACTATGTTACGTAAATAAATTTGCAAAAATATTGGTTTGCCCCGACATTATCCAACAAACTAAAAAAACACTTATGTTAAATATTCATTATCAATTATCAATGTCCATAAAAATTTATACATATATAAATTTACGGAAATCACAACTCCGCAATAGAATTGATAAAAATTAAAACGGACCCGTTAAACAAGCAATTATTTATTTCATTACAACACATTTAATTCTGTGTAATTCAAATAAAGTTTCAACAATTTACAAATAAATACAATTTGATAAAATCTAAAACAAACTATAACAACTACAAAATTATACATTCATACTACAAGTTTCTTTGATAAATAACAATCAAACAAGTACATACGTAAACAAATTACATATACTAAAAAAATAATAAAAAATAATAAAATTGACATTTAAATATTAAAACTAAAAAGGATAGGTTTACTTACAAAAAATAATAAAATCACAATAAATTGCTCGGAGAATGGATGTTGTGACCACGTACAAAAGTATAAGAAAGTTGAGTGTTTATGTTGAGAAAAGGGGGACAGTTGGGATGGGTGGTTGGCTGCAGTTTGAGATGGGAAAGTTAGGATGGGAAAGAAGAAGGATAAATAGAGGAAGAGAGAGTCTACAGAGGGGGTATATATTGGTTTTTACTGATGGAATCACCAACAAAAACTTTTCATCGGTGATTCCATCGGTAAGTCCGCCGGTAACTGTGTCACGTCACTATACGGAGATACCGGTTTGAATCCCTCGGTTATTCCGTCGGTAAAAAATCTTCTGAAAAAAATCTACGTCATCACACTGTTGCAACTTTTCAAAAATCTATATAATCCGTCGGCAATAAGGTCGGTATATACCGACATAATATGTCTGTCGGTATATACCGACAAAATAATGATTTGCTTTTCACAGCCAAGAAATCAAACCTGTTCCAATTCAAGACTGAGTTAGACGTATTCTTGGTTAATAACTAGGAGAGGTCCCTGATTTCAAGGTCAAAGAAGGCTACAGCGAGAGTTCCTGCTCTGTATTTCTTGGAGATTCCAATACCATGCTTGCACAGGTAACATTAACAAAAATTATTTCTGAAATATGACAATATTGAATAAATTTAACCATCATCATCTTCTCACCTAGAACTATATGTCTGTGGCTGAGGCTGTCGTAGAAACACCCCAGATTTCATTATATCATTTACACTAAAACCTATTATTGTTTTAATCAAGAAAGTTGTCTTCATAATTAATAGCTCATCGATCCCAGTATATATTTTCTTGTTATGTGAACGCAGATGCATAGAAGACACACTCTCGCGAGTACTATTTTGGAGACAGATCGTTTTGGAGTGACTGTGTATCCTAATGTTGATTATGCCTTCATAGTAGCTCTCGTGGTGATTCTCAACGAGATCAATGCGGATCGTAGCGGCGAAGATTAAATACAACTCCTGTGGTGGTTCTTGATCGACATCAATTAATGCAGATCGCAGTGGCGAAGACTGAATATAATATAATTTTTTGTTTTATTACGAGTGAAGTTGTCAAGTTTAATTGTTCTTTCATTGTAAAATTAAATGCAATTCATGTTTTATTGCTTTTCCTTAATGTAAAAATGTTTGCCTTGTGGGTGACATAAAGAGTAAAATACATTATTATTATTTTTAATTTTTATACTGTGTTTTGAATTCTGATCAAACTTGGTGATTTGGAATAAAACTTAATTAGTTGAATAACTTAAGTAAAATTTGTTTCGAGTGTTTAATTAATTGCAAGAGGATAAATGATCATCTAATTCTCTATTTTTAATTGCAAGAGGATAGATGAAAAACTCAATAATAACTTAATTATTTCAAAATACATTATTATGAGCAAGTGCTAGCAAAAAAATGCTTGTATCCCTTACAATTCTTTAATGACTAGTCAACTGATGGAAATGACTGTATTATCCCCCAATATCAACTCACCTAATTTTTCTTTAAAGAGCAAAATCATACTGTTACTATAGCAATGAATAGTTTTTTTTTGTGTTTGAGGCACGTTTTTAATGTTAATTATTTTGAAAATAAATAGGTCGGTTGCCTTGTTTGAAACTTTAGACATTGGCTGCTAAATAGAAAAGGCCATCTCCTTGGTCAGGTCAACATGGGAGAGAAAAGGGCATGTAGAGACATGGAAAAGGGAAGGGATAGCTTAATAATTAATTAACACCATATTGCAACGGGAAGCTGTCCACTGCAACTGGAAGTGGATCAGACACGGTTTGCAATTTACTGTCATTATCCTTCTTTATCCAAGTGGTGAAACGGACAAGGGATCAGATGAGAAACGGTTCACCATTTTGAAATGCAAAAGTTGCTCCAAGTTGCCTTATTTACGAATAAACAGTATTGCCATTGTTGATTTGCTTCTTGAAATGATTTACAGATGAGACACGGTTCACCATTTTTTTTAGCAAAAAAGCAAGTGGGTTTTAAAGAAATGTGCAAACGCCAACAAAGGAAGTAATCAAACCCAAATATAGATGGGAGCACTGTCATTATTTAGCAAATCCTGCGAAAGTAATCTTGTGACTCTCCCAGTGGCAAGTGAATTTAACTTATAAAAGTTGATAAAGGTAGTTAAAAGCATAAACTCGTACCAATAATTGTTGGGGGGGGTGAAGGTGACAAGTGGTTATATTTTATATTCATTGCTCACAATATGAAATGCAAAAGATGCTCCAAGTTGCATTATTTACGAATAAAACAGCGTTGCCATTGTTGATTTGTTTCTTGAAATGATCAATGATGTACAGTTGACTTATTTTTTTTATTTGAAGACACGACATGCCATATAGGCTAATTGGCACTATAAAATACGTACACCATTCCTCTCAAAGACTACTTCTATAACCACCATCAAGACCTGCATAATATAGAAATTTAGCCATTTTTCTTTCTGTTTATTTCTTCGAGTAATATTTTGTTTCTGTGATTATGGCTACTGGGCAAGCACCAGGCAACCCCATTCCAGCTGTGAGAACATACCCGCCGGTGGAGCATCCAGTGGTGGTAATAGGACCACAGTACCTGGCACAGTACCCTGTTGAACTCGCCGTCTCTACAAAGCTATGGACTCTTGGAGAGAATGATTTTAAGGTGTCTGACATTAATGGCACCCTCATCTTCCAGGTCAAGAGTAAACTCTTAACCCTACATGATCGTCGTTTTCTGAAAGATGCAGCCGGTAACACCCTTGTCAATCTCAGGCAGAAGGTATGTTTAATTGCTCTTTTTCATTTGCTTTCTTCTTTTTCAATCTAACCATCACAACAATGATAAATTCTAAATTTGGTTGCCTTTTACACGAGACTAGATATGATTCATTTAATATAAACATCGAGGATTATTATTATTTTTTAAATGTAATTTAATTGATAAGGACCACGCATAAAATAACAATGATGAAAGTTGAAAGTTTTATATCAATGAGATGGCTTACTGCGTGTTTACCATTTTCTCCAGATAAGGACCATGCATCGGAGGTGGGAAGCTTTTAGAGGAGAAAGCAAGGAGGAGAAAGATTTGCTTTTCACAGCCAAGAAATCAAAGCTATTCCAATTCAAAACTGAGTTAGACGTATTCTTGGCTAACAACAAAGGAGAGGTCCCCGATTTCAAGGTCAAAGGAGGGTACGGCGAGAGTTCCTGCTCTATACTTCTTGGAGATTCCAATGCCATGCTTGCACAAGTAAGTTCGATGCTCTCATTCATTTTAGAGTCCTATTTTTGCAGGTGTTCATACTAATATTTTTTAATCTTGAATAAATGCAGATGCATAGATTACACTCTCTCACGACAATGATCTTGGATACAGATAGTTTTGGAGTGACTGTTTATCCTAATGTTGATTATGCCTTCATAGTAGCTCTTGTGGTGATTCTCGATGAGATCAATGCGGACCGTAGTGGCGAAGATTAAATACAGCTTTTGTTTTATTTCAAGAGAAGTTTTCAAGTTTTATTGCTTTTATATTATAAGAATAAATACAATGCATTCTTTATTGCTTTGTGGATGACATAAAGCGTAAAATATATAATGTTTGTTAAGTTTTATTTAATGTGTTTTGAATTCTGATCAAACCCAAAAACAAATAACACATAACTTGAGATAAATGATCATTATATAAACTTAGCTTTGTAACTTTAGTAAAATTTATTTGTTTGGATCGCTTTCAAAAGTTGGTGCTTGATTCAGTAAAAAGAATTCAATTTAATTTGTTGTGAGGGAAATATTGAAACTTTAAGGATCAAATTAAACACTACAATAAAAAAAACAGCCTATATATAAACACATGATTATGAACCTCAAAGTTTCTTTATTTTTTTATCTTTTGTCCCTTTAGCTTTAAAACTTCAGTTTTTTTTATCCAAAACTTCATTTTATTCATCCTTTAAAATTCTATGTTTAAGAGATAAAAGAGAATATCACCAAAAAAGATTATGAAACCCTTTTTATAACATTAGCACTTTTTTTATAGCCCTTCATGATTTTTTTCCCCTTAAATTATATTTGGTGGCTTTCTGACACATATCTATTTTTATTATTATTATTGTATGATTAAAAAAATAAGATTCTAAAAAGTATAGTTATTAAACTCATTTGATTTCAAAACCCTGATTTTGAATTTTACTGTTTAACCCAAGTAACTCGGGTTGATCCAAAACATTGTCATCTTAATTTTTTTAAAAAAAATAAAGTTGAACCAATGTTGTCTTGAAAAAATATTTTTTCAGTCAAATTAGATTTTTACCAGGTTGTATTTAGGTTCATCAGGTTGATCGAGTCACATCGAACCAACTTTCACTTGTTTTGATGTTATACATGGCTCTAGGCATCATGTATTTCTAATGATAATGGAATACAATTCACGAGAATTTATCACCGTCGATTCCTTTAATACTTTGAATGCACCTTAACTCCATAATCTCTGGATCAAACCAAAACCACACAAATTCAAAATAACAAAAATATTATAAATTCATTTGTTCAAACTCAACAGAACCATAACATGACAACAAGATCCATGAATCAAATAATTAAACCTAAGCAACTTAATTCAGTGACAAAATATCCTCTTCCACAAACCTTTGAATCAACATGTGTGCTCCAAGCTATATCTCAATCTCAGCAGCGTAATGCTATGTCAAATGAGCTCACTATCATCTTGAAGCATAGAACTTGGGACTTGCTTCCACCACCTTCAAATTGTACCCATGTAGGTTGTAGATGGGTGTTTAAAGTCTAATGATTATATGGATTGATTGAAATATTTTCTTATTGCAAAGGGGTATAATCAACGCCCCGGACTTGACGACAAAGAAACATTCAATCTAATAGTTAAACTTGCCACCATTAGATCAGTTTTAATTGTTATTGTCATGAATGGGTAAGAGTTGAAAAAAATAGATGTTAACAATGCTTTTCTACATAGGAATTTAACTAAACTATTTATATGATGTAACATCTTTGTTTTAAAGACATGTTTAAGCCTAATAATATATGTATATTAAGAAAAGCCATCTATGGGCTTAAACAAGCACCCCCGAGGTATGACATACAACTCTAAAAAATGCTCTCCTTAAATTGTTGTTCTTATTTGATAAGTAAAACTCCTATTTATAAGGTTTGTACAATATGTTGTTTATTATAAATTCAAATACATGAGGATAGAAGATTTACAAAAGATAAGATAGGGGGAAATCTATATTGTTACAAATTCTTGATTTTCTTTTTATGATTAATCATTATCTAAACACCAAATAACCTTATTTTTTAGTATATTAGATATTGAAACACCATCAATATTTTATTATTGTAGCAATACTGAAGTTGTGCATCTTAATTTGTCTTTTATAGAATTTATGCTTGATGGTAATCAATTTTCATGCCACACATGCCGGTTATTAATATATCGTTGAAAGGTAATTTGAGCTTCTTCGTAGAAAAATCCTAAGAATGCACTCACATTAAGAATATTTGAGGAGATTTGTATATTGTTATGATTATTGAAATAAATTGGAGCCATTGTTATATGTAAGGTGTCGCGGGGCGACGTCGAATTGCACACCTTTTTGCCTCCTACTATTATAGTTACTAGGAAACCTATGCTCTGCAAGAGTTCGGGTAACGGACTGCTTGTGCAAGGAAAAGATGCATCATCCTCAATGCACCCTACTTAAGGTAAGATACATTGTTATTTTATTGTTATTCTAAGTCATGTTTATGTCCATTGCTCTTATCTAA
This sequence comes from Populus deltoides, assembly GCA_015852605.2. Classification (NCBI taxonomy): domain Eukaryota; kingdom Viridiplantae; phylum Streptophyta; class Magnoliopsida; order Malpighiales; family Salicaceae; genus Populus; species Populus deltoides. The sequence continues at coordinate 1,173,034 of CM027585.2, read as the reverse complement.
GATTTAAGACAGATATCTAATGATGAGGAGGTTTCTACCTTATCATGTTAAATCCTAATCATTCTAAAGTCTAGATTTTAGCATTGCATTTATTTTACACTTTGTATCTTTAATACCTGAGGGTGTACTATACTGTGTACTTTTACACCCCTGAATGTTAAAATTTACAGCTAAACCCTAACACTCTAAATGTAAAATGAACAAAATAATTGGTGAAAGATTTTTTATATTTTGATCAAACCCTAAGGAATAATCATAAACTAGTTATGATATCCATTTTTGCATTTCAAAACATTAGAAAGATGTTTTTTTTTTGTAAAAAACAATGTTTAGAAAACTAGTTACCATTTTTGTTTTCTACCTTATCATGGTGAATGTTTTTTGGCATTTATATTTTAATATTATTTATTATTATATTATTATTATTATTTTGGGATGGGCTAGACTGGCTCCAACCCAAGCCTATTAAAATGGCTATCAAGGGGGGGTTTTGAAGTGAAAAAGAAAGAACAACTTTGATTGGTATGAGGGAGAGGGTTTGTCATAACCCAATTTTTTACCCTTTTATTTTAATTATTATTAATATTTTTTTCCTGAAAAATGATAATAAAAAATAAAAAAAAATGATGATGAAAAAATAAAAATAAAAACAAATAAAAAAATAAATGAAGAATGAATTAAAATTTGGGTTAAGGGCAACATTATTGCAAGTTTTGGGATTTAATTAAACTTTGAATTAAGTTTTATTAACCAAATTAAAAGCTTAATTAAAAAATTGATAAGTTTTGGACTTAAATGAACTTGGAATTAGTTTAATTTATGAAATCAAGGGCTTAATTGAAAAAATATTAAAGTTTGGGGCTGATTCGGGTTAAAATTGCAAGAAATTGAAGTATATGGACCATTCTGTAAATGGTGCTAAACTTCAGGGGTTCAATTACAGTTTATCCAGGGAACTTGATTACAAAACTTTCAGAACGTTAAGGACCAAGACGCAAATGGCCATCAACACTGTTCATCTTCTTCGCCCGACCGAAAAAAAAACGGATGCCCAACGATGCATCGCCATTAATCCTGCAATAACAGTCACTTTATTACCGGGGTAACGGTGGCATTCTCTGGATATAAATCCAGAGAAAAAAAAGCAGAACCGTGGGAAGGAGAAAACAGAGAGGCAGAGCGAGCAGTACAAGAAAGCTTAAACAGGGGGGAAAACTGGGGGAAGGAGAAACGTAAAGAAAAACAGAAACACCAAGAAAGAGAGACAAGAACGAACAGAAAAACCCAGGAAAAACAGAGACGAGCAAACAGAGAAAAAACCAGGGAGGAACGAACCGAGAAAAACACAGGGAGACAGGAAGAAAATAAAGAAGAGAGGGAAAGACAGACATTACAGAGAGGGAGAGACAGACACAGAGATGGAAAAAAAGACAGAATTAAAGACAAGAGAGGACGAAGAAGAAAAACAAGACGAAGCAGAGGAGAGCGTCCGATTCGACCAGCAACCTCACGTCTTCATCCTCTTCGTCTCAGAACCAGAGCTTGTCAGGAAGACGCCACAGAAAAAGAGACGAAGAAGGAATCCAGAAAGCAAGAAAAAAAGAAACCAAGCAGAGAAAACCAAAAACGGAGATGAAGCGAAAGAAAAACAAAAGCAGAGGAAGAAAGCAACTAGCCGACCAGTCCTCCATCACGTCTCCGTCTCCCTGCTTCCAGGTAAGTTTCTCCAGCTTTGCAAGATAATTCACCCACACTGTACACTTGCAAATTTAATTACATTGTGGCTGTGGCAGGCGTGCGTGAACAATTCACGCACGCTTGCGGGTAGAAGCCAGTCGGACCTCCGGTTTGGACCAGTAATTGGGCTGGGTTTATGGACTAAGCTAGATCAAGTCTCAAAAAAATAAAAAATAAAAACAAGTAAAATAAAATAAAAAAATGCATGCATTAAAAATAAATTTTTTTTATTGATTTATTTACTACCGCCAGAGTCAGGAATAAAAATACTAATTCAAATTTATTTTATTGTTTTCTAGCTACATAATATTTACTAACACCGGAGTTGGAAATATTCGTAGTTGAAAATTCAAATTTAATTACATTGTGGCTAGCAAAGGGTAGAAGCCAGCCGCGTCTCTAGTTTGGATCGGTGCCTAGGTTGGGCCTATGGGTCTTCACCTCATATGGGTATGGGCTAGACCAAGCCTCAAAAAAATAAAATAAAAAACAAGTAAAATAAAATAAAATAATGCATTAAAAATAAATTTGTTTTATTGATTTATTTACTGATGCCACAGTCAGAAATAGAAATACTAATTTAAATTTATTTTATTGTTTTCTAGCTACATAATATTTACTAACGCTAGAGTTGGAAATATTCGTAGTTGAATATTCACTGACGCTAGGGTCAGGAATATTACAAGCAAACTATCATAGTATACACCAACAAACTTTTAGCAATTTAGGACAAAACTAGCAATGCAGCTTGTCAAAGGCAGGACGTTTAATAGGTGATAATATCTTCTATTTTACATAATCAGTCTCGTACCATGGAATCTCTATTGACCAGTTAGGGTTCCTAGTGACCATAATACTAGATAGCGACTCCTTAAACAAGATATTTTCCTATCAAAGAATAAGATATCCGAAATCTGTTCTTTTCATTGAATATTTTTAAGGTCGTCGCGATGTCGTGTGCGAGAGGGTTAATGGAGGGGTTCCTAGTGGTGGTGTTGTCGAAGGTGGAGAAAAAAAAAGGGAAAGGAAGGCTAGCGGAGGAGAAGAAAAAAAACTAGGGCAGAAATGATTTTTTACCAACTTTTCACACTAATTTCTTGATACTTAAGGCATGAAATCTATCTTTATTTGCAGACTGTGGAATATGAACATTTTTTCTTTCCTTGTGCCAAATCTTGGCCCTTGATTTAACCTAGAAAGGTCCTAACCATTGGTTCAAAGTTGTTATTATGGCCTGAAAAGTTTGTTGTTAAAGGTTGGTCGAGTTGGCTATTTTGAGGCGACGTCACGACATCTATAAGGAAAATTTGCAAAAGAGACCTACTATAAGATACAGTATAATGTCGGACCATCATGGTGATGTATATTTTGTCCAGTTTAGTTAAGATATGAAGCATTAGATTACCTTAAAAAGAAGCCACCCAAACAGCTTTTTTCGGATTAAAGGTTGGGGATGATAAACAGTACCACACAATACATCCTTTGGTTCCTTTTTTTTTATTGTTCAAAAAAAGCGTTGTTTTGGACCTTAAATTAGGTATTTTTTCTAAAGTTCAATTTGGTCCTCTAACATTTAATTTCTTTCAATTTCACCTCTAATTGACCCTAAAATTTTGATTTAATGCAATTTTGCCCCTGCTGAATTACAATATTAGCCCCGACTTTCAACACCTTTTTCATATTAGTCCTTGGTTTTGGATTTATGCAATTTGACCCTCAATTGACAATTAAACTTTCATTTTTTTTCAATTGCACCCCTGATTTCAATCAATTAAGTCCTTATAGTCAGTGCCTTTTTTAAAATGATCATCGGCAATGAATTTCTTCGATTTAACCCCTAATTGACTCTAAAACTTTGATTTTCTTGTGATTTTATCCTTAATTTAAGCCAATTGACTTTGTAAAAATTAACTTTGGTCTTCTAAAATTCTAATATTCTTAATTAAGCTCAAATTGGGCTCTCAAACTTAATTTCTCACCAATTAAACTTCTAATAAAATTAATTTAATTCATTTAAAATATAATTAAGTCCTTGCACCTAATTAAATCCTTCAATTGGACCCAAATTAATTCTTAAATATAATTAAACTTTAATTTGGTCTATGATTAAATCAAATTAGCCTATTAAAATTTTACTTATATCCTTAGGCGTAAGTTTCATGTAGATTCATCCACTAATGATTTAATTTGACCTTGAATATGCATTGTATCTTGAGTTGTGGGTAAAATATGATACAATTAGACTCCTGATTCCATCCAAAATTACAGCTTGATTTTTCTATATTTAAAATCCTTCCTCATCTACTTTTTTCCACGTCGTCAGTCTCCTTACTATTATTATTTTATTTTTTATTTTTATTTTACAAAAAAAAAATGAATTTAAAGAATAATCCAAAAATAAATTATAACACAAGGTAGCATTTATTATCTTAAAACAAAAGATACGGAGACATAGAGAATGATATAGAATATGAAACTTAGTTGGAGTTGTACTTGGCAGTGGTATCTAAGAAAAATTGAATATTTTTTTATATATTATTTTGTTGATGAAATACAAGGTAAGATAAAATATGAAAAGAGCTTGTTTTACTATCATTGTCAGCCGGGTTCTGAGTTAAGCTGCCGGGCCGGACTCAATTTCAAAACTACGAGAGATAATAGGACACGTGGAGACATGGAGGAGGGATAGCTTAATAATTAATTACGCCCCTTTGCATCTGGACGTGGAGCCCTGGGAAACGGATAGGATCGGACACGGTTTGCAATATATTGTCATTATCTTTCTCCACGTGGAGCCAGACACAGCTCACCGTTCTGAAATGCAAATGAGGCTCCAAGTTGCAGTATTATTGTTTTCAGAAAAAAAAAATAGTAGAGATAAAATCCCCATGTATCTCTTATTTTAAAATGAAAAAATTAATTAAAAATATTTTAGAAATAGATTTATTTTATATTTATATTCTTATTCATTCAACGAAATATATTTATATTATTTCTATGTTTATCCCCTTGAGATACTAACCAAGACGGTAATTAAAAAAACAAATTGTGTCTTTAATACATATTTACTCATTGAGAAATTTTATATTGTTCACAGATTAGCCAATGATTTTTTATTAGTTAATTTTTAGATAATAGACACAAATTTTGTCTTTAATTTTTTATTAGCTAATGATTTTTTATTAGTTAATTTTTAAAGAATTCTTTATTTAGATAATAGAGTAAATCAGGCTTTTAGAGGAGAAAGCAAAGAGGGGAAAGATTTGCTTTTCACAGCCAAGAAATCAAAGCTGTACCAATTCAAGACTGAGTTAGACATATTCTTGGGTAAGAACAAAGGAAAGGTCCCTGATTTCAAGGTCAAAGGAGGCTACAGAGAGAGTTCCTGCTCTGTACTTCTTGGAGATTCCAATACCATGCTTGTACAGGTAACATTAACAAAACTTATTTCTGAAATATGACAATATTGAATAAATTTAACCAGCATCATCTTCTCATATAGAACTATATGTACTCTGTGGCTGAGGCTGTCATGGAAACACCCCAGATTTCATTATATCATTTACAGTAAAACCTATTATTGTTTTAATCAAGAAAGTTGTCTTCATAATTAATAGCTCATCACATCTAAATACATTTCAAAATAAAAAAGATGATATCCTATTATATCTTTCCCGTTTATCTTTGATCCAGCGAAAGGTAATTCATAAGCAGCAGGTAAACATTTCATAATTAAGTAATTAATTAATCACACCTTGTGAAATTACAGGAATAAATTAATTTTGTGTTTTTTACGTGACATATGGCTAAAAGTCATGGATTGTGAGTTCAGATTAAATTAAAAAATATATATAAAATCATGAGCATGAGACGTGTATTAGGTGAGGAGTTAGCTAGAAAGTGATTCAAGATATATGGTGCTTGTCCAACGTTTATATAGTGATCAAAGCATAGTAATTATGCCTAATTGATATACAATGCTGGATCTCTTGATTTTGTCCTAACCTCTCTGGGTGCTTTTCGGGGGCATGCATGCATACAAGCCATTGCAATGGATATATCTACACATATATCATGCTTGGGAGCAATGACGACGAGGGAGGTGATTAAATATGCATGGGGCCGGGTACGTAGTCAGCTAATTGGATAACAGCTTGTGCTCCCTTCACACCTGCTTAAAATTTTCTCACTTAATTTTTTTTTTCCAGAATAAGATTACTAGATTAATTACCTAGCAATCGAGATGAAAGACTTGGATTTTAATGTGCAGGGACAAATATACCTAGCAATCGAGACGAAATTACCTAGCAATCGAGATTAATTACCTAGCAATCGAGACGAAATTAGCAGCTTAATTAGTTGACATAGTAAATTAAATTACTGGTTTATTACTACCATAGTAAAATATACCTTATTCATTTTATAAAGTATAATTGACAAATATACGTTATTCATCCTTGAGATTTTTTTGTTAAGTAAGGACCTTGAATCATTGTCCACGTTATTCATATGCTCTGGCCAACTCTGCAACAGTGTCATGTTTGAAATAACAAAATTAAGGATTTTGAGGTTATTTTAGTGATGCATAATATCAGATTTCTTTAACCAGCTATCTACCATATAAAGCTGCCTAGCTACTTCCAAAAAATTGAAGTTTTTTTTATATATCATCATTTTCAAAGTTATTAAACCTAATCTAAGCCATAACTTGGGTTATAGACAGGATAAGTTGACATTTTTTTTGTACAGTGAGAAGAAAAAAATATGAACCAGGATCATCTAAAAGTAAACAGAACCTAGAGAGTCAGTTAACAACAAAGGACAAACTCCTGGAGGAGGGTTCTTCCAAATACATAAATCAAAGTTATTTTTAGTTGCAAGCTTAGCCATGTAGTCAGCGTATAAATTAACTTTTTTCAAAGTATGAATTTCCTAATTTCATGTCAAGAGTTCTTTAATATAAAAAATAACAGATCCGAATAAATAATACTTGTTAAAATCATCATCAGTCAATTGAATAGCATCTATAGAATTAGAGTTGCATATAATCTTTTTGAAACCTCCATCTCACACCACCAATAAACCATATTTAATTACTAGCAGTTTTGGAAGAACCAAAACCTCCATAACATGTAAAACCCATCAACTATCTCCTTTCAAAAAAATTTAAGAAACCTCCAAATCCAATCCTCCTTAGGTTCTAATAAATTCTTCTTCAGATCTAAGCCATAAGGTATGAGACTGTAGTAGGGTGTCTATGCATGGATTATTCCAAGCACCACAACACATATCTTTTAGAAAAAAAATTTGATGTAATAACTGTTAAATAATATTTATGTAGTCTTATTTATTAAGGGTAGAATAGTACTTTCAGTTTGACCTATATATACTTTATTTGTATTTAGGTTAACACAATGCATTCATAATAAACAGATTATTCAGAATTATAGCCTCCTTTTTGTATTTGATCTCAATTACTTTAACATGGTATCAGAGCTGGTTTTATGGAATGAGGCTTAATCCCGAACACAGCTTTGCGGATCCAACTCTGCGGTGAGTTGGCTGGGGGTTTGCAGGGGGCAGCGCGCCCCTGCCGGGGTTCGGGGCAGAGCCCCGAAAATTTTTTGGAGTGAGATTTTGTCTTCCGCTTCTGCAAAATTTGGTATTTCGTCAGTTTCTGCAATTATTTTGGTATTTCGTCTTCCCTTCAGCTTTTGCAATTTGGTAATTCCATTCAGTTTCTGCAAATTTGTTTTGTGTTTTGGAGTAATCGTATAAGTTTGAGAAGATATTTGTTTAGTTTCTGCAATCTCTGTTCAGTTTCTGCAATTTGGTATTTTGTTTTCCGCTGCTTTTGCATTCTGGTTCTTTGTGATTGTTGATTATGGCTACTGAAAGAGATGATTCGCTTCAGTCTATGAGTGTGAGGTTGGATGGGAAGAACTATTCGTATTGGAGCTATGTAATGAGAAATTTTCTTAAGGGTAAGAAGATGTGGGGATATGTTAGTGGAACATATGTGGTACCTAAGAATACTGAAGAATGAGATACTGTCTCGATAGATACATGGGAAGCAAACAATGCGAAGATCATTACTTGGATCAACAATTCTGTTGAGCATTCTATAGGTACACAGTTGGCAAAGTATGAGACAGCAAAGGAGGTTTGGGATCATCTGCAACGGTTATTCACGCAATTAAATTTTGCAAAACAGTATCAGTTAGAGAATGACATACGAGCTCTTCACCAGAAGAATATGAGTATTCAGGAGTTCTATTCTGCCATGACAGATCTTTGGGATCAATTGGCTCTTACAGAATCGGCAGAATTAAAAGCATGTGGTGCTTATATTGAACGTAGAGAGCAGCAACGATTGGTACAATTTTTAACAGCACTTCGCAATGATTTCGAAGGACTTAGAGGTTCAATTCTGCATCGTTCTCCACTGCCCTCTGTTGACTCTGTTGTCAGTGAGTTATTGGCCGAAGAAATACGTCTTCAGTCTTATTCTGAGAAGGGAATTCTTTCTGCTTCGAATCCTTCTGTACTAGCAGTACCTTCTAAGCCATTCTCTAATCATCAGAACAAGCCTTACACAAGGGTTGGCTTTGATGAGTGCGATTCGGAAGCGTAAAGGTCATTGGAAGGCTCGGTGTCCTAAGTTGAGACAGCGAGAATCAAGCTTGGAAGTCCGGGGTCAATACACAATCTAATGCTCATCGATCACCTCAGGGTTATAAACCACCACACCACAATACTGCAGCAGTAGCTTCCCCAGGCTCTATTACCTATCCTAATACTTTAGCTGAGCAATTTCAGAAGTTTCTCTCCTTGCAGCCACAAGCAATGTCCGCTTCTTCCATAGGTCAGTTGCCTCATAGTTCCTCAGGTATGTCACACTCTGAATGGGTCTTGGATTCTGGTGCTTCACATCATATGTCTCCAGATTCCTCATCTTTTACCTCAGTGTCCCCTTTGTCCTCCATTCCTTTTATGACTACTGATGGCACTCCTATGCCCTTAACAGGTGTTGGTTCTGTTGTCACACCTCACTTGTCTCTCCCTAATGTTTATCTTATTCCAAAACTCAAATTGAATCTTGCGTCTGTTGGTCAAATATGTGATTCTGGTGATTATTTAGTCATGTTTTCTGGTTCTTTTTGTTGTGTACAGGATCTGCAGTCTCAGAAGCTGATTGGGACAGGCCGTAGGGAGAATGGGCTATATATTTTGGATGAGTTAAAAGTGCGATTCTTCTTCTGCGCATTCTTGCTCCTACTGCTGATTTGTCTTCCTTTCGTTTGAGTCTTTCATCTTCTAGTTTTTATTTATGGCATTCTCGTCTAGGTCATGTTTCGTCTTCTCGTTTGAGATTTTTGGCATCCACAGGAGCTTTAGGAAATTTGAAAACTTGTGACAACCAGAGCTCTATTCAGATTGCTCATAACTCGGTTTTTCATGAGCGCACTAAGCACATTGAGATCGATTGTCATCTTACTCGTCATCATCTCAAACATGGCACCATTGCTTTGCCTTTTGTTCCTTCTTCCTTGCAAATTGCAGATTTCTTTACCAAGGCGCATTCCATCTCTCATTTTCGTTTTCTGGTTGGCAAACTCTCGATGCTTATAGCTGCCGCATCGTGAGTTTGAGGGGAGATGTTAAATAATATTTATGTAGTCTTATTTATTAAGGGTAGAATAGTACTTTCAGTTTGACCTATATATACATTATTTGTATTTAGGTTAACACAATGCATTCATAATAAATAGATTATTCAGAATTATAGTCTCCTTTTTGTATTTGATCTCAATTACTTTAACAATAACCAGTTATCCCCTAAATATTCATCCCCAAAAACTAAAATGTTTCTTTTCCTCCAAATCCACTGGAGATCAGACAAGAATAACAAGGAAATGTTCGACAAGATAAATCTTTGAACCCACTCCACCATATTAGAACACTAGAACCGTTGCTGGTTTGTGAGACCTAGTCGAAGCCAAATACTCTTACCAAACACACAATCTTTAATGCAATGTAAAATGTCCTCGTCCTCCTGGTTATAGCCACCACATATTGGAGATGAGAAAATATGGTGTTTAAACCGCAATAAATTAGCGGGAAGACTATTATAAAATAATTGCAAATAAACATCTTGATTTTTTTCTGGAGCCTTTAATTTCCAAATCCAAGTCCACCTCACATCTAGAAGAAGATTTCTAGCTTCGAACAAAAGCCAAGAATAAATTGAATTATTTCCAAATGGTGTACGTATACATACCATTTATGAGTATTTCCCACCATACCATAAATCTGAAACTTTAAAATCTGAATCAATAATATGTATCACATCCATTTTTTATTCTAATATATCATCATGTAGCTAAGAGTCAAACCATAAAGATAAATCTTCATTGTCTACTCTGTAGATGGACCCTCCACTACGAAAATTAAATACCATGTACGAAAACCACTATGTAATGGAAACATTGTGGGACACAATATGAGTATTTAGCAAACTGGAATGTTGAAGATACTTATGTTGCAAAATAGAACTTACGATTTACGAAGAAGGACAGAGCCTTTTTTTATTTATTTAAAGACCGACACGCCATATGTTAATTGGCACTATAAAATACGCACACCATTCCTCTAAAAGACTACTTCTATAACCACCATCAAGACCTGCATCATATAGAAATTTAGCAATTTTTCTTTCTGTTTATTTCTTCAAGTAATATTTTGTTTCTGTGATTATGGCTACTGGGCAAGCACCAGGCAACCCCGTTCCAGCTATAAGAACATACCCGCCGGTGGAGCATCCAGTGGTGGTAATAGGGCCACAGTACCTGGCACAGTACCCTGTTGAACTCGCCATCTCTACAAAGCTATGGACTCTTGGAGAGAATAATTTTAAGGTGTCTGACATTAATGGCACCCTCATCTTCGAGGTCATGAGTAAATTATTAAGCCTACATGATCGTCGTTTTCTGAAAGATGCAGCTGGTAACACCCTTGTCAACCTCAGTCAGAAGGTATGTTTAATTGCTCTATGTCATTTGTTCTCTTCTTTTTCAATCTAACCATCACACAGCAATGATATGATTCAATCTGATATCAATTTCTTACCGCGTGTTTAATTTATCGTTTTCTCCAGATAATGACCATGCATCGGAGGTGGGACGCTTTTAGAGGAGAAAGCAAGGAGGAGAAAGATTTGCTTTTCACAACCAAGAAATCAAAGCTGTTCCAATTCAAGACTGAGTTAGACGTATTCTTGGGTAATAACAAAGGAAAGGTCCCTGATTTCAAGGTCAAAGGAGGCTACAGAGAGAGTTCCTGCTCCGTACTTCTTGGAGATTCCAATACCATGCTTGCACAGGTAACATTAACAAAACTTATTTCTGAAATATGACAATATTGAATAAATTTAACCAGCATCATCTTCTCATATAGAACTATATGTACTCTGTGGCTGAGGCTGTCATAGAAACACCCCAGATTTCATTATATCATTTACAGTAAAACCTATTATTGTTTTAATCAAGAAAGTTGTCTTCATAATTAATAGCTCATCGATCCCAGTATATATTTTCTTGTTATGTGAACGCAGATGCATAGAAGACACACTCTCGCGAGTACTATTTTGGAGACAGATCGTTTTGGAGTGACTGTGTATCCTAATGTTGATTATGCCTTCATAGTAGCTCTTGTGGTGATTCTCGACGAGATCAATGCGGATCGTAGCGGCGAAGATTAAATACAACTCCTGTGGTGGTTCTTGATCGACATCAATTAATGCAGATCGCAGTGGCGAAGACTGAATATAATATAATTTTTTGTTTTATTACGAGTGAAGTTGTCAAGTTTAATTGTTCTTTCATTGTAAAATTAAATGCAATTCATGTTTTATTGCTTTTCCTTAATGTAAAAATGTTTGCCTTGTGGGTGACATAAAGAGTAAATAGAATGAAACAACTTGCAAGTTTTATTCACTTTAATCCTTTAACTTTTTTAATTAGCATTATAGTCTAACTAATAAATTTAGTTTTTAACCCTTGAATCCAACGGATCTTCCTGAAGTATTAAATGCTAATAGATAAGAGAATTGTGTTGTGAAATTGAAGTCCTTCAAGTTTAGAATTAGTTCAGTGTGATTTTTAAATTCCAAAGCCTTTGTTTGAAGCTCTTCTCACGTCCAAATCTGACCATCATATGAAAACAAAGTGAACAATTAATTAATTCAATAAAATATTTCTTCATTTATTTTTTGCAATTGGTACTTGATAATATTATTTAGGCCTTGGAGTGTTTGGGATAAAGATGTGATGAGGTGTGATTGATTTTTTTTAAGTATAACTTTTTAAAAACATAAATCATACATCACTGAAAGCAAAAATATATATGTTTTTTATTATTTTTTCTGTGATTTTCATTAAAAAAAAAAAAAACCCAACCACATTATCACACCTTTATTCCAAACATACCCTAATAATATCCACCCGTTATTATGTCTGTATACAATTAATTTTTATTTAATAATAACTCTCCTTAAGTTAAGAATTAAGAATTGATGAACAAAATTGTGATACATGGACTAGATATATTTTTATCCCACAATCTTTCAGTGTCGAGATGTTATTGGTCAATCCATAATATCTAACAGATGGATGAAGTATATGCATATCGAAAATCCTTTTTATTTGAGGACCCAATAAAACATTTTGTAATTAGCAGAGAGATGAAGTATATCGAAATTCCTTTTTATTTGAGGACAAGGATACCCTCCAATTAGATTATTAGATTATGCATCAAATTAAACTTAAACCTTACTTAATTTAGACTATTTAAATCTTATTTATCACTGATTTAATGATAATATAGACGGCATGATAAGTTTAACACATTGATTTTTAGGGTTTTGACTGGTAATAAATTCTTTTATCATTCATTCATTCACGTAGCCTTCAAAAAAGAACATTTGCTTCAAATAATTAACCTAGAATCCAAAAAATAACATTGTGAAAAAAAACCTAGTTAACTTTTTAAACCCTTGATTCAAATCATGAGGTCTGGATCACTGCACTGAAAAAAATCATAAAGCTAAATTTCAAACCAACTCAATATTAAAGGATAAAATTGAAAAAAAAATTATTTTTTAATAAGAATCCAAGAAAAAAATAACAATCAAAATAATGATTAAAATTAATATAAGAACAAAATAAAATGACGTCTTTTAATTTTGGTTGGGATAGCGCGAATCCCAAATAAAGAAAAGATCAAAGAGGGGGAGAAGGAAAAAATATCAATGTTGTCTACCCGATGGATAGAACATGATGTGCCACTTCAGATAACACAATGGATGAGCATTTTTTGTCATTAAAGGAGGGTGCACGTGCTGCTTGAACGCGGCAAGTCTCCTCCACGTGCTGGCACATACGGTGCACATGCCAGCCTAGTTAGTCTGCCCATCCACCCTAATCCAATATCATTTTTTAGTTTTGATTTTGGTTGCTTAAAATTTAATTATTTTACATCAATGGAATTTTATTTTTCTTGTCAAAGCAAGCATTAAACGAGTATCAAAACCCCATGTATAGGCAAAAGCAACAAACTATAAAGTCAAGTTCCAAATAGAATGAATGTAAATGGATCAAATTTTAAATAAAAAAATGATAGTCCAATAAAAAAACATAAACTCTTCCCCTTACCATACAAATTAATCTCTGATATTAACAAAAAAAAAAGACTAAATACTTGTCTCAGTCTCAAATTCAATCCCCAAAACTCTAATTCTTATAAATAAATTAAATTAAATTGTATCTTGCAAAACAAAGCGTTAACCGAGTGACAAAACATTTCTCTAATACCTCAAGATCTTTATACATATGCATGAAAAATAAATTATTAAAACCAATCGTAAATCAAAGAAATATCAAAGGACCAAATAAAAAATAATTATGGGATCAAAATGTAAAAAATCTTATAGAACAAAAAACAGAGAGAAGAATCACAGATACAGTGAAACAATGTTTCACTTTTAAATTTTTGTTAATTTAAAGAATTGTTACTATTACAATTAAGCTGCAGCTTTTCAAAAACACGAAGAAAAAAAAACAACAGAAAAAAATATACTGTTAAAGAATAATATAAATTATATCTTCGGATCTCATCTCACAGTTTAAGCTATTGGTCATCAAGGCTTTGACATGGTGTCAGAACTTTGATGACCAAGTGGTCTCAAGTTCGAATCTCATCATCCTTATTTATTTGATAAAAATTAAGTACATGGTAATATCGGCATGTATAAGTTTCAAACCCAAAGAACTTTCACTTGAAGGGGTGTGTTAAATAATAATATAAATCATATATTGGGACCTCACATAATAGTTTAAGATATTAAGTTGAAATGATTCTTTAACACATAGTAAGAAAAAGTTTCAATGGCTAAATCTATTTTTATATAATGTGGTATTTTTAAAATTTATTATTATATTCCAAGCCAATTTTAAATTTGAATATATATTAAGTTTTTAAGTTGATCGGATTTCAAACATTTTAAGCAAACTGATTTATGTTTAGTTTTGAATAATATTAAATGATAATGGGGAGAATAAACCATTTGAGATTCGAACTAATTTTAAAAATATCCTAGCTTATATCAAGTTAAGAAAAAATGTTAAATATTAAAAATAAATCCCAGAAAATCATATGCTATTATATGATACAATGATGGAGAAAGTCACATATTTTATATTTAACATTATTCTAGTGTAATATTAACAATCATAAGTCCTTTTCTTTTCAGATAGTAAATCGGTTCTTTATTTGTTGTTTAATATCTTAGTAACACAAGAGGTTACAATGAATTGAATAAAAAATAATTTTATCTTTTTTATTCTTAACATTTCAGAGTTGCTGGTATTGTTTAGCTAAATCAGTGATTAAATTACCACTTAAAAGATGAGGGATTAAGTTTTGTTTGAAATTACGATATATTGGTTAAAATTTAAAAAAATATATATTTAAGATTATTTTTATGTATTTTTGTGTTTTTTTTTATATAATGATGTTAAAAATAAATTTTTAAAAAATATTATTTTAATATATTTATAAATTAAAAATATTTTTAAAAATAACCATAAACATACTCTTGAATATCTCGAGCTTCAATCTCAATAAAGGGGCTATAAAGGAAGGCTAACACTTCATCACTTGCTATGCTAAGTAAAGAGATTAGTATATATAAATCATAGATGACAAAATCAAATTTTTATTAGGAAATGTTTGGCAATACAATTTAAAATTTCCCACTGGTCAATAATTCCATGAAGGAATACTAATAGAAAAATAAGCCATGATGTTCTTTCATTGCCATTAACTAGTAAGAGTATTATTGTCTGAAAAGGAACAAAGGTTATATAAAAACTTGGTCCACGCTTACTTTATATCATGGCCTTAATCTGTCATTTGATCCTGGTCTGATGGTAAATTAAAAAATTAGTCTAAGATTTTCTCTCATCCACTTTAAAAACACCAAGGAAATCAGCGCTCATGGGCAGGCGTAAGGTGAACATGGGTTTAGGTAAAATTACAAATGGAGTTTTTTTAAAATATTTAAGAAATATATATATTGACAAATATATATATTTTATTAAGTGAGGGAAATCTTCATTTTATAAAGTATAATTGACAAATATACGTTATTCATCCTTGAGATTTTTTTGTTAAGTAAGGACCTTGAATCATTGTCCACGTTATTCATATGCTCTGGCCAACTCTGCAACAGTGTCATGTTTGAAATAACAAAATTAAGGATTTTGAGGTTATTTTAGTGATGCATAATATCAGATTTCTTTAACCAGCTATCTACCATATAAAGCTGCCTAGCTACTTCCAAAAAATTGAAGTTTTTTTTTATATATCATCATTTTCAAAGTTATTAAACCTAATCTAAGCTATAACTTTGGTTATAGATAGGATAAGTTGACATTTTTTTTGTACAGTGAGAAGAAAAAAATATGAACCAGGATCATCTAAAGTAAACAGAACCTAGAGAGTCAGTTAACAACAAAGGACAAACTCCTGGAGGAGGGTTCTTCCAAATACATAAATCAAAGTTATTTTTAGTTACAAGCTTAGCCATGTAGTCAG
This sequence comes from Populus deltoides, assembly GCA_015852605.2. NCBI lineage: Eukaryota > Viridiplantae > Streptophyta > Magnoliopsida > Malpighiales > Salicaceae > Populus > Populus deltoides. Next base: position 1,157,143 of record CM027585.2, on the reverse strand, counting down.
CGTATAAATTAACTTTTTTCAAAGTATGAAGCAGATGAATTTCCTAATTTCATGTCAAGACTTCTTTGATGTCAAAAATAACATATCCGAATAAGTAATACTTGTTAAAATCATCATTAATCAATCGAATAGCATCTGTAGAATCAGAGTTGCATATGACCTTTCTGAAACCTCCGAGGGCAAGCAAAAAAACTGAAAAACTGATTAAACCGAGAAAACCAGAAAAAAATAACTGAAAAAACCGAACCGTGAAAAACAATCGATTAAAATTTTTAAAAAACCAACCGGTTCGGTTCGGTTCGGTTCAGTTTTGGCTTTATAAGCCAAAAACCGAACCGAACCCAAACCGGAAAAAACGGACAAAAAAACCAAGCTAAACCGGAAAAATACCGAGCCAAACTGCAAAAACAGAGTCAACCCAAAAAAAACCATTTTTTATCTAAAATAACCTAACCGAAAGCGGTCGGTTTAAATTGGTTTTGTTACTTTTTTTTATAAAAACCGAACAAAAAATATCACCCCTAGAAACTTTTATCTCATACAACCAATAAACCATATTTAATTGCTAGTAGTTCTGGAAGTAGATTAGAACCAAAACCTCCATAACCCATAAAACTCATCAACCATCTCCTTTCAAAATTTCTTAAGAAACCTCCAAATCCAATCCTCTCCAGATTTCTAAGAGAGTTGTCATCCGCATCCCAGTTTAATAAATCCTTCTTCAAGCCTAAGCTATGAGACAGTAGTGGGGTGGCTATGCACCACCTTTAGATTATTCCAAGCATCATAGCATACATTTTTTAGAAAGTGAATTTGACGTGATAACCAGTTATACCTGAAATACTCATCCTAAAAAACTAAAATATTCCTCCTCCTCCAAATCTACCAGATACCAGACAAGAATAACAAGAAAATGTTCTATGAGGCAAATTTTTTAATCCACTCTACCGCATCAAAACACCAGAACCCTTGCTGGTTTGTGAGACCTATTCCAAGCCAAATACACCTAGCAAAAACACAATCTCTAATACAATGTAAAATGACCTTGTGTTCCTGGTCATAGCCGCCATAAATTGGAGATGAGGAAATATTACGTTTAAACCGCAATAAATTAGTAGGAGGGCTATTATGAAATAATTGCCAAATAAACATCTTGATTTTTGCTGAACCTTCAATTTCCAAATCCAAGTCCACCTTACATCTGGAACAAGATTTCTAGCTTCGGACAAAAGCCAAGAATAAGCTGAATTAGGAGTATTCATACCATTCATGTTAGCATACCACAAAATACAATCCGCTGGCCTTGGACAAGATAGAATTGGTATCGACCTAATTTTCTATTTTACTAAATCTAGAATCTGTGTAGCTAGTACACAGAAGTTCCATTTCCCACCACACCATAAATCTGAAACTTTGAAATCTGAATAAATAATGTGTATCACGTCCATTTCTAACCCTAATATGTCGTCCTGCAGCCAAGGGTCAAACCATTAAGATAGATCCCCATTGCCTACTCTGTAGATGAACCCACCACGAAGAAAATTAAATGCCTTGAATAAAAACCGCTATGTAATTGAAACATTATGGGACACAGTGTGAGTATTTAGCAAACTGGTATGTTGAAGATACTTACGCTGCAGTATTGATATCCACGGTTTCCTTCCTTCATTTATGATCTGCTAAGCTAACTTACCTAAAAGAGCCACGTTACCCAATCTTGTCCCCCTAATACCCAATCCGCCATAATTTCTTGGTAAGGACACAATATTCCAATTCACCAAATGAATTCCCCGAAATGAAGTATGCCCCCTATATGAAATTTCGCACCATTTTATCAATTCCCAGCAAACTGATTGTGGAAGCCAAATCTGCTGCTTAAAGTAAGTAGGGATTGCTGCTAAAACCGATTTTGCTAGTGTAGCCCTTCTAGCCTTATTCAGCAACCGACCTTTTCAAGCTGCAAGTTTAGATTGAATACTCTCCATAATGAAATTTAGATCTAACTTCTTAACTCTACCCTGAATTAAAGGGAAGCCAGGGTACTTACCAAGATTGCTAGCAAACTTAATATTAGAGATTTATGAGAGGCCATGCTTCACCCATCTGCTAACATTGTTGGAGCACATTACTCTTGATTTATTAAAGTTCACCATTAGAGACACTAACAAGGATACGCATTTGCGCCTTGGTAGCTTTGGTAAACAAAAGGACATCATCCGCAAAAAGCAGATGAGAGATACTTGGCCGCCCTTGGAGACAAATTGGCAACCAAGTTTTATCATATACTTTCTTATTAATAAGACAAGCAAGCTTCTCCATACACAGCACGAATAAGTAAGGCGAAAGTGGGTCTCCTTGACGCAATTCCCTTGTTGGGGAAAACACTGGCAATTTCAAACCATTCCAAAGGAGAGAAACTGAAAAAAACTGAACACAAAACATTATCAACTTAATAGTCCCTGTCGGGAGTCCAAAGTCTTCTAGGGCGGAACTGCTTATAAATAACATTACATAAGCTTATAGGGCGGAACTGCTTGAAGTTGGAATGATTCTCCTGTTTCGGAATCAGAACCATAAACGTTTCTAAAATCTTTCTGCTGGAATTGCCTTGCTCAAAAGCGGTTTGGATTAACCTTCATATGTCTTCTCCCACTACATCCCAATAAGTTTTGAAGAAGAAAGGCTGGAAACCATCCATACTCGAAGCCTTAAAAGGCTTCATACTCGAGAGAGCTGCAAACACTTCATCTTTAGCAACCGCTTTCATCAATCCGGCCACTCTAGAATTACAAAGCTTAGAAAGTTCAATCCCATCCAAAGCTGAAATATCCACTACATCATCAGAACACTAAGAACCATCAGGGAGAAAAAGGCCATATGTCATGTTCCTTCGCCTTCCAATATGAGTGAGCGTATTAAAATAATATTATTTTAAAAAAATAAAAAATAAAAAGTTCATAATAGAGTTTTGATTGGGACAATCAGATCCTTCAAGTTTAATTGAGTCACCTTCCACTTTTTTCTTTTTTTTTTAATTCAGCTCGAACCAGATTTGGAATCCACCTAGCTCCCAAACTGGTTAGGTTCAATAAAACTAATTACTATTGAATTTAAGTCCAAAAGTCTTAATTATAAATGCACTAACTTAATTTATATAGATAACATATATAGAAATTGGATTTAAACTTAGCACCCAAATTATGACAAGAGAAGAAGATTAAATTATAATAACCCCATGAGATATGTGAAAGGATAAAAACTATTCAAAACTATTTGATAGAATTTCCTTCATAATTGAGAAAATATTTAGAAAAACCTTATTCCCCAAACTTTCCTCAAATATTTTTATTTCAAGAAAAAATAAAAAATAGAAAAATAATATCAACAAAAACTCAAATCAAAATTGGTCCAAACAGTGAAGTTAATATTTTTTTAATTAAGAAGATTTTCTTTTTTAAAGGTCTTTAATTTAACTATCTTTTACTTAAAAGTAATTAAAGATATTTTAAGCACAAAAAGAATTCGTATAGTATTTTTTAAAACGTAAAAGTGGTTTTTGACTGATTTTCAAATTTGAATAAAATTTATAATTTCAGGATATCTTCGGAAATTATTATGTTCACTCCAAAACGAATTTGCTAAAGCTTGGAGAAGGAGGGGCCATTACTAATAATTCAATCCACAACCATATATTTTATTAGTGTTAAGCAAATATAAGTTGTGTATAAAAATGAATTAACTATTCTAAATTGCGTCCCAAATTTTTATAATTAGAGTGTATTTTTTTGTAGTCAAAAAATACTACTGTAAAATTTTTAATTTTGATTTTATTTTTAATTATTTATTTATATTTTTAAATCGTTTTAATGTGTTGATGTTAAAAATAATTTTTTAAAAATATATATTATTTTAATGTTTTTTCAAGAAAAAACACTTTAAAAAATAATCACTACCACAATCTCAAACTCTACCTCTATATATATATATATATATATATATATTAGTTAATTCATTTCAATATTGTTTTTTTTTATTTTGATTTTTTTATTCAGCACTTAAAGAATTGAACTTTATAATTAATTTTAATTTATTTTTTATAAAATTATTTTAATTATATAATCTGAATAACAAGTTATTTTAATGCAAATCATCGGGTAACATGTAAAATAATAATCTAATTAAGATGATTACTTACATCTATATGTTATTTTTTCTCGTGATCTCATGGTTAATCTTGATGGGATTGCTCATGGATTTCAGGGCTACACTCTAGCTATCGTATAATATGAAGGCAGGAGATGAAAATGGTGGACGTCAACTTCTTCTGTCACTTTTCAGTAGCCTGGGATGTCGATATGATTATAAAATAAAAATAAAATTATGGTCGTTTTTAGGAATTATCCTCACAAAGAACCCGCGAACTTCAGCAAGCTTATCAGCTACAAAAAGAGTAATCAAAACCTTGCATAAGATATCCCATTTAGGCAATCACTATTTCACGAAAATATAAAATAAAATTATTGTATCTTTAAGGGTAGCTCAATTGATTAGGTTTTGGGTTTGCTCTTTAATGGTCACAAGTTCGAGTCCTGTCAAGACCACTAGAGTTTTATATGATCGTTAATTTCAGGACCCGTGAAATTAATTGAGATACGCATAAACTAACTTGGATATTATGTTCATAAAAAAAAAATTATGGTAAGCAAGAGGCAGCATTCAGCCTTTTCAAATGAATGATGAAGGGTGTCGATGAAGAGAGACAAAATTTAGAATTTGGCATTGATAGACATAAACAGTCATAAATGAACAAGTAAAATTCAACAACTTGGAAACAGCCAAGATGATGAATCCTATGTTTATCGCTTGAATGAACAGAAGAAATTGGCAATATATCCCTCTAATTTTAAGAAAGTTTTGGGCCATCCAATTTCCTAACATATTCGCAGAGCCGACCCTGATTGTGACCTTTAATACTCTTTTTTGTCCAATCTACCATGACTTTTTTATTTATTTATTTCATGGCTCGTCACAGCCACCCTTTATCTCTCTCTAGCCTGCAGCCTGCAGCCTCTACCCCTGCCTTCAAATTATCCGAATAAAATTATAAAAAGAAGTCAAAAAATAAGTAGCAAAAGCCTGGACCAGATTCTCACTCTTCTATTCTTATTCGCTGTGTATTTGTTAGTAAAGTTGAAAATACTTATTTAAAATTATTTTTATCTGAATTAATGTAGTTTTTATGATTCTTTTTATGATTTTAACATTTTTTATATTTTAAGAATAAGTCTTTCGCTTTCGCCTTTTAGGTACACTATTCCCATAACCAAACTAAGGGGAAAGAGAGAAAAACGAAATTTCCGGGCAGAGAATGGCTGGAAAAAAGGGGAAAGAGAAAAAAAACAGCGAGTCAAAATAAAACAAAATGCAAAGAAAAATCAAGGAGAGGTGAGGTGACCCCAAGATAAGCAAGAAACTAAAAATCCAAGAAAATTACAGGAAACTCACCTCCTTAATTTTCTTTTCTTTTTATTCTTTTCTGCCAAACAAAATATATAATAATATTATTGAGAGAGAGAGAGAGAGAGAGAGAGAGAGAGATATACTTATAAGACCCTTTTTCTTTCTTTCTTGCTTTTTATTATTTATCTTCATCATCATATCATAATCACAGTCGCCTTCAATTTTCTTGTCAAACGAACACCACCCAGAAAACACGAGAAAAGGAAGCGAGAAAGAGAAAAGGAGAGAGATTGATGGCTCGTGCTATGGGGATGGGTTTGGGTTCATCTTCTTCGGCAACTGTAGCGGTTGATAAAGCAACAAGCGATCTTTTAATCGGTCCTGATTGGACTATGAATATTGATATTTGTGATTCTGTTAATTCTAATTACTGGTAATTTATTTTCTTTTTTTCTTTATAGCCCATCTTTTCTTTTTTTAGTTTTGGTGTTGACTTTGATGTTCTTTCTGAGAATTTTACGTTTTCTTTTTCAAATTTTGTTAACAGCTAGGTTTTATGTATTCTTTGTACTTGTATACGTATGTATGTACGTATGTATGTGTTGCAGATTCTGTTTCTGTAATTCTTTTCGGTGTTGTAGCTGAAATTGAAAGCTTAATTCTTTGTTATTTGTCAGTTACGATCAAAGTAATTTTTTTGTTTTTTTTCTTTGAAAAAACTTTGAATTTTATGTGAAATAAAGATTAGCTTTTACAGGGAGTTGTTCTTTTTTTTTAAGTGGGTTTTGTGATATTAGGATGTAGTGTTGGTTGATGATTTTATTTTTTTTTTATCAGGCAACCCAAGGATGTAGTGAAAGCTTTGAAAAAAAGGTTGCAGCACAAGAGCCCTAGAGTCCAACTACTTGCTTTGACGGTACTTTTTTTTTCTTCAATTTAGTTTTTTCTATTTTTTTCTTAATTTTTCATTTCCATTACAGTTTTTTGAATTTGAACACTTAGAGCTTGTGTGTGAGAATTTTTATTATTATTATTTTTGCACCACTACATGCATTTGAATTATGTATTTGGAATTCGTGGAAGCTGTTGTTTATAAAGTTCTTTTTCTTTTTTGGTGTTTTTGGAGTTGATTAATTGAGTGCAAAATTTACTTTGTAGCTTTTGGAGACAATGGTGAAGAACTGTGGTGATTATGTCCATTTTCAAATTGCTGAAAGGAATATATTGGGGGAAATGGTGAAAATCGTAAAGAAGAAGGTAACTCCTTGATTTTCTTGCTATAATTATTTCTCCATGACTTGCAAGTTTTCTATTCTAATATGTATTCATTTTAAGATCTCTGTAGAATTCTTTTGTTGGCTTTTTAACCATCAGAGACCAGTTCAAGTGTTAGATATCACACTATAGATGGTTGCCATTCAGAGTCCTCCTGTAGTTGTACTCTTGCAGCCATTCTGTTCGAGAAGATGTTAATATTGAGCTCCAGCAATGGAAAATATAAAATGTTAGCAGAATTATCTAGTAGTGAAATAGAGTTTTGGATATACAGTAAAGAGATGGAACTGTTTGTGTTGCAGTTGATACATTGTTATGCTGTGTGATCTATGGAGATTCCAATAAGGGTCGTTCTCCTCAAAACTTGTAACTAGGCCAGCAAAAATGGTTCAGGAGGAGTGGCAATCTGATTTATGTAAGAGTAGGATAGTAAGCAGTAGTTTTGGCCCATCTTAACTAGGATAACAGATAAAATATAATATGATTGCACTTCTTGGTGCCTTTTCCATAAGAAATCATAGTGGTTTTGATGTTAAATTTCCCAATTACTTTGCCCTAGGCCTCCATTGGTATCAAATAAGATGAACATAGTTGATTTTATGAGAAAGTTGAAACCTTGATTTTTGTATTTTTTTCTCATCTAATCACCCTCTTACATTTTCTTCAAAAAATTAAAAAGGGGCTAGGATGGGGAAGCTTTGATCTTAATTTAACACATATTTTAATGGGTTGTGCAGACAGATATGCATGTGAGAGATAAGATTCTGGCTTTGATTGATTCTTGGCAAGAGGCATTTGGCGGGCCTGGAGGAAAACACTCTCAATATTATTGGGCATACGAGGAATTAAGGGTCAGTATTTATTTGATCTACTCTTGCTGGGTTCAGTATGTGTACATGAATTTATTTATTTTTTTATTTAGTTGACTTCGGAAGTGGGACTATAATCATTGAATGTTAGGCATCTGAACATAATTCCTAGGTTTTGGATCCAACCAAATATTGCAGTGAACTGTCAATTTTTGAATGGTAGAAAGATGTGCTCTTGATTTGATCAATGTTAAAACTAATGCATGATTCATAATAAGAGTGCAATCAAATGATGCTATGGAAGAGTATAAGCAAACAAGATACAAGCCAAATCCTATGGAGGAAATATTGTCCATATGCTCTTACAGCCAGATCATAAGTTTTTTCTTTCGTAGTAGTTAAATAACAAATTATGCCAATATTACATGGAATATATACAGAAGAATTAATTTTTAGTTATGGGGTGTGTGAATGGCAGCGTGCGGGAGTTCAATTTCCCCAGCGTTCATCAAATGCAGCTCCAATATTTACACCACCTGCGACCAATCCAACATTGAGGCATGCCCAACCTGGTTATGGAATGCCTAGCAATTCTTCTAGTAGACTCGATGAAACAATGGCTGCGGAGATTGAAGGCTTAAGGTAAGGATCGATGGCTGGTTTGCACTTTGTATATGTCTATGGTGTATTCTCAAAATTCCCAAATCTCATATTTTGTATTTACTTATATTTTTCTTAATTATCATAGTCTGTCAAGTTTGGATTCAATGCGAGATGTTATGGAGCTCTTGAGTGATATGCTTCAAGCTGTTAACCCTAGAGACCGTGAGGTATGTGCAGTGAGCTTTTTACCTTAGGGAAACGAGGGAGTACAATATTTGAGATGTGGTCCTGCTTGTTTTTCAGGCTGTAAAAGATGAAGTTATAGTGGATCTTGTCAACCAGTGTCGATCCAACCAGAAAAAGTTGATGCAGATGCTAACTACAACTGGGTCAGTCACTGTTTAAATTTCAATTTTGCTGAAAGCATGTTCTTGATATAAGATAGTTAGCTATATGCTTGTCTTATTTTCTCCATGCACATGCTTGTTGATCCCATGCAAGTCTGTCGCATGAATATCTGAAAAGTGTCTTGGTTGTGATACAGGGACGAGGAACTTCTTGGTAAGGGTCTTGAACTAAATGACAGTATGCAAATCTTGCTTGCAAAACATGATGCTATTTCTTCTGGCTCTCCTATGCCAACTCAAGTTATAAGTTTAAGCCCCAAATCAAGTGAAGGATGTTCCTCTGACATCAAGCCAACTGAAGCAAGAGATGCCAGCCCAAGATCTACGACTAATTCTGCCATGCCAGTTGCTAACGTGACAAGGAGTGCAGTAGATGAAGAGGATGAAGAGGACGACTTTGCACAGCTTGCACGCAGGTACTCATGCTTATGAAAATAATCTTATATAATTTCTTAATGGGTGATGTGAACTATTATTAGCACATTACATGTATGTGGGGGTATTGCAGTTCCATCACTATGGAACCCATCATAAGGCAATCACTAGGTGGGAAATAAAACATTTACCATTACTGGCGGCCAGCATGATGAGGCACTAGAGCACTGATTGCTGGATGAAAGACCGCTCAGTTTATTTTAAATTGGTAGCTGGCCAACCTTTATGGAGATCTTACAAATTACTGACCCATTTCCTTTGTTCATGTTCTGCATCATGGCTTTTACCGATGGTTTGATTTATATTTGCTCTTGTTTTGTACCGTGAACTCAGGCATTCCAAAACACAGTCCGGTTCATCTCAAAGCTCAGGTGGAACAAATGGAGCTCTTGTGCCATTGGATGTCGGCATGCCCACTGCATCAACCTCTTCCCCAAGCAATTCTCTGGCACTTGCTGATCCATCTCTACCAGTTAAAACCATGAAAGATCAGGATATGATTGACTTTTTGAGCCTTGCCTTGTCAACAACATCAACCTCTCCTCCCACCCCTCCCACCCCACCAGTCTCCAACCAAGCCATGCCTCAGATACCTCCTTCCTCCAGCACGCAAGGTTATCCCTATGTTTCTCAAACTTATCCTGTAAACCAAGGGCCTGTTCCATACAGCAGCTATGTCGTTCCATGGGCCCAGCCTCAAACTCAGCAGCACCAATTACAATCTCCATCTCAAACCCAGTTACAGCCTCACTCTTACCAACATTTACGTCCTCCATCACAACCGCAGCAACAGTTGCAACCTGAACCCGAACAGCAATCAACGCCTCAGCCTCAGCAGCATTTGCAGCATCAATCTAAACCGCAATTGCAACCTCAGTTCCAGCCACAGTTGCGACCTGAACCCCAGCAGCAATCAGTGCCTCAGCCTCAGCAGCATTTGCAGCATCAGTCCCAACCGCAATTACAACCTCAGTTCCAGCCACAGTTGCAGTCACAACATCCTCAATACTCATCTGTCTACCCACCTCCACCCTGGGCAGCTACACCTGGATATCTCAACAACCAAATTCACACATCTACTACAAATAACATGTTTTCATCCCCCCGATCCAACTCAACTGCATCTTATACTCCCATGCAAGCAGCTAGACCTATGCAGCAATTTAATTCCCTTCCCACAAGAGTAGGCAATGGATCAATTATTAATGGTGATTCAAGTTCTGCTTCTAGGGTACCTGCACCTCCAGGACAAAAGCAGTCCTTTGTTCCCTCGTACAGGTTGTTTGATGATCTGAATGTTCTGGGAAATGCTGATGGAAGGTTTAAAATGAATGGTAGCACACCGCCAAGCTTATCAGGATCTTCTGGCCAAAGTATGGTGGGTGGAAGGAAGTGAAAAGCTAGTGGTTTAGGATTACTGAAACTGAATTTATATCTTTTGTGAATATGTCTAACGCTGGTGAATCTCTCAGTTTGGAGTGTCTAAGAAGGTTCTTTAGATGTATCTAAGAAGGTTCTTTAGATAGAAGCAATTATAGATTTGCGCTCCCATTGATTGGTTGTAAATCCAACTCTTGTGTAGCTTTGTTTGCTTGTCTCAATACTTCTCTATGATTTTTCTCGATATATGAAATTGATGTGAGTTTTAGTGGTTTGAGCTCCTATAACATGAATTCTGGAAAGTGAGTCGGCGGAGGAGGTGTGGTTTAATCGTGTTTTTTAAAGATTTTAAATTATTATTTTTATTTCAAATTAATATTTATTGTGTTTTGGATATTTTAATATATTTTTAAACAAAAAAATATTTTAAAAGATAATTTCTACCATTATTCCTGAAGCCGGCTTCATCACTTTAGCCTGTCTTCCCAATTTATTTGTTGAAATCTCCTCCGTTGTACTAAAAGGACGTTGAAAAGTCATGATGTGTTGAAAAATCGAAGCTCTAATAATCTCTTTACAATTTATCATCATTTCCCCAATTTACCACCCTCTGCTTATTTCAAGGTCAAGTTGCAAGGAAAGATTTAAATCCCGTGTGTAACATGTCAATAAGATTATTTGTCTGGCAAATGGCTGGATGCTTCAATGTCATGATAGTGTAATTAAAACAACTGAGAACTTTGAAAGGGGAGGAGGAAAGCGGCGAAGGCGAGGGATTACAAGGGGCAAGCTCGATAAATTAATTACAGGTTATACAATGGTTAACACAAGACTATCGAAACATAAACCTGATAAAATACAAAGACACGTGAACAAGTTGAACCCCTGCGTTTCAGGGGATGATAACCAGATTAGCAACCTCTGTTTGCAACGCTCTGAATTATGTAAAGACAAGGAGTGCTGCTTTTACAAATGAACAAAGGGATGGAAGGATCAATGAGCACACCGAAAGGAAAGGAAGATGAGCCGAGGAAAGAAGCTATTTACACACATTTTGCCCATATGGCCATATACCCCATACCCATAGAAAAATTATTAGCCAAAGCCCCCTCCTGCAATATGCAGGACTTCTCACCATCTGACCGTCGGCACAGGAGGCTAATGAAATATGTAGCACAAGATTCAGGATGCCAAATCAATGTTTCAGCATGGAGGTGTTGGCATGGTAGATCATCACATCAGAAGACAAACTGAAGCCATGTACTAGCATCAGTAACATTAACGGATCATTCGTGTGCTTCTGCTGCTGCTGCTGCCGCCGCTGCCAAAATGACAACTTGGTCGACTAGTAAAAAAAAATATGCTTTCATCTTGCTTGAGTGTTGTCATCGGCATAGATTGAGAATGTAGCATCAGTAGCACCAGCAGCAAGGAGAACTTGGTAAGGATGGAAGGTGAGGCAGCTTACAGGACTGATCTTCTGGCCCATGATGGTTAGGTGGTATGTAATGGAGTCTAATTGCTCACCATTTAGACTGAATAATTTAATAATTTGTTTTGCTGACCCGCTGGCAATAATAGGGGCATGCCTATGAACAGATAAAGCTGTGAGTGAGCCCCTGTGGGCCTTGATCGTGAGATAGGGATTCATAAGATTTCTCATATCCAGGAACTGCATGTCACCAGCCTGAGATGCACTGACAATCTGAAAGAAAACAAGAGAGAAGAAGTTCATGCATGGTGAGATGCAAATCCACCACCAGTATCGAAAAGTGCACTAGTTACCTTTCCAGGATCAAGCCCAGGTTGAAAGCCAATCCCCACAACTCTTACTACATTCTCAGTGTGTGGCCGACTAGCACAAACAAGCCTAGCATTAAGAGAGCACAACAGTTCAGCAGAAAGGAACGCAAAGCGCAACATCTTTTGAGTCTCTAATAAAGGTTACTGAATATTCTGATCTAAAATAAGATACATATTTCATCATAACCAACTATGCTAAAGATATTTAAACTTTAATTAAATGGTGTGGCAGCTTGTGACTAGGTTTTTATTTGTAATTTCATCAAGTGATCATGTCATTAAATGTACATTCCATTATTTGAAACGACTTTCCCTATCACAAATGCCACATTATTTAGTAATTAAAATTTTGTAAGAAGTTTTAGTACCCCTAGCATTAGGTTATAACAAAATCCCAAACAAGTTTCATCCATGTACAACCCCAAAACATTAGAAACCAGCATATATGTATTTAGAATCAGTATCATGTAAAAGGTTACAAGCATATCAATATTGTCAAAAACCTGTAAACATTAACACCATACCACAGCTAGAGGGACAATTTACAAGCAGAGCTTACATTTCACGTATCCGGACATCATAGAGTTTGACAGATCCATCCACAAAACCGGCAGCAAATTGACCTCCATGAACTTCAGAAGCAGACTACACAGATAAACATAAGAGATCTTTCAACATGATAGACAAGTTACCAATAATAACAGCAGATATTATACAAATTACCAAGTAGAAATGAAATAAAAGATTATTACAGACAGAGCTCTAAACAATAGTACACAAAATTATGAGCATTCTTAAATTGAGACAAGATTGTTCTAATACAAACATAATCTTTGCCCATCACAAATTTTGGTATCCATAGGAATTCAATTTGAAGGTGCTATTGAAAGATGTAGTAGTCCCAAGAGAACCAATTCACTTTTATGCCAGGCAACTATAAAGGCTACCCTAATCCCAATGAGATTGATACAAATACAAAGAGAAGAAATGAAACCTCCACCAAGCTTCAATCACTCTAGATAAAGGACAACAGTCCTATTGTCGAGCTGGAAAACAAGAGTGGAAGTATGAAGGACAACTACAGCGATGAAAACTACTGGGAGGGAGGTGAACTGTTTCTCCAGTATGGTTGGCTTACACCAAGAGTATAACACCTGGCCTGTCATTTTTCTTTCACCATGAAGGAATTGATCGTCCATATTCAAGATGGCATACCATATATTCTATTATTACAAATTATAATTATAATGGATGAAAGCAGAGGCGGGGTTAGATAGAAATTTATGTGGCATTCTAACAACAATGCTTTTTGGTAAAACTTAAGCAATATACTCTCACAACCTCAGCAATTCCAGAAATAGAGGAAAGTTCGATCAGATGGAGTATAGGCATTGCGCATTTCTAATGCCCAAGTAAATGGGAGGAAAGTTGACAAGAAATATTCTAGGAAACAAGATCCATGGAGCCAACTGCAGTTAGTTAGGATCAAAGGCTGGGTTTCATCCGGTCAGAAACAGTTTTCTACAAACCTTGGCAAGATTTCTTTATATTCTACAGTTTATGATGTCAGGGAAAAATCTCAGGCATGAATAGTTAATAGTTGAAAATCAACAATGGATGATAGTAAGTGATTGTTTTTTCCAACCTGCTTTTCAAATTACTTTTCATCTTAAAAGGCATCAAATTGATGATTTTTTAGGTGTTTTTAGATGGTTTTGATGTGCAATGTCAAAAATAAAAAAACAATCTTAAAAAAACATAACTTTGATGCATTTTTTAATTAGAAAACACCCTGAACCACAAAACCAAACACACTGCAAGACACCATTTACTGTCTCCAGCAACCATCATTGTCAGAAATGACACAAAAGGCATTTGTTAAAGCCCCATGATACAATTACATATCAGCATAATAGGAACATGCATGATAACTTTTTTTTTAGTGTTATTAGACTGCAATGCCAGCTGTAGTGTTATGTGAGTGCCTACCCAAATAAACAACTAAACAGTTAGTGTTATGTGAGTGCCTACCCAAACAAACAACTAAACAGTAAATAATCAGAAAGTGAGGGAAATGAGGAAGTACAAAACGCCATGACAATAACAAAAACTAAGTGACCCTTTTTCCATTTGTGAATGAAATATATTCATGCTGTCAGAAGCTCTGTCATTCTCCTTTCACATGCACCTAAATCATTCCCGCATCCACAGGCACAACATAAACAAAAGAACAAAAGGATCTCTTTCAAAACCACACAACATTTTAAATTTGCAATTCTCACTAATAACTTTGGTCTGCTATTATTACAGTAGCAAAAAGAATGATACTACTTTTCAAAACCCCAGGAAACAGAACTCACCATTGCTGAGACACTGCAATCTGAAGATGAAGGAATGGAATGAATAAGCTGCTCTTTATCCAGGTCCCACAGCATGATGGATGATATCTCACCAGAAGCATACTAGTGATGCAACATTAAAATTGATGAAACTATTATGAACATCAAGTTATGAGTGTGAAAACATTACCTAAAGATAATCTTAAGAGTGAGTATATACCAGATATCCTGATTGTTGTTGCCAGTCCACAACAGCATTCAAACTCCGCACACCGGGTTTATGACCTTGGATTGAAGAAAATGCAGTGACAAGCTTTTGCTTACCATACACAGTGTAGTCTTTCCAAATTCGTATATTTCCATCACCTACAGCAAAAACAAGCACAGCAAAATGATTCCAGGCACTCGAATATCAGACCATTGTAGCCACCATGAAATGAATTTCTGATCGTAAAAATCATTACATGAAGCAACAAGAAGTAAACTGTCATCAAGCTCGTTTACAAGACACAGCTTAGAAATTCCCTTGTCTGGAAAATCATGATTATCAAACCCATTGAGAAGGTTAGCTTCCTCATAATTCCATACCCTACAAAGAAACAAGCATCACACATCTCATAGACCAAAACCAGAGATAAGATGAAAAACACCTGCCTATCACAATTCACCAAGGAAAAACAAAAAAAAAAAACCATACTCCACCTTTTAGTGATTACCCAAAGTCTTCCTGTTGTACCCCAACAGAATTTAGGTAGAACACATGCTGAATTTTTCTTACTAGATGGAAAAGATAACGGAGTAAACAGGACTAAAGATGAATCTGAGTAATGCATGCAAGTTTTCCAACTATTTAAATCATGGCATCAAACTATGCGGTAAATATATGTGACCAAACTTGGCATGTCATACTGATATACCCATGTTAAAATAACATTATATAAAAGAATTATTGACTAGAGACTGGCTTGCCTAATCCGTTCATTCTCATCAGCAGCAACCACAATTGGAGAGAAAGGCTGCAGCAAGGCTGTCTTTGTACCAGTTTCAAACTTCGTATCCAAATAAGCAGTTCTCTTTTTAAGGTTGCTACCAGCTGACCAGGAAAATGAAAATTTCATCAGCTCAAGCAAGAATTAAAACAAAAATAAATAAATAATAGATGAGAAAACAAAAGGCCCACAGGAGCGCTGGCACGTTGCAATGTGCTCCAGTGCATATTTTTCCCTCTCTTCTCTTCTAACTAATATTTCTTCAGTATCATCTGGCACGGTGAGAAGTGGCTTTGAGAAGTGACCACAACTCCATTTGTAGATGGTTGACTGAGGAAGTAAACTGCGTTCTGTGCTTCCAGAAGATGAAACAGAACCCAAAAGAGGATCTGCTAATCCTGAATCTGGAAAATTCATAAGGTGTGGCCTGAAATCCAAAGAACACACTCTACGCATTCCTGTTAAGTAACTTGGTCGAGGAGGGCTGACAGGAGGAGGGCTGACAGGAGGAGTTCTGAATGGTAGATGACCTGTTGAAAAATTCCAAAAGTAAAGATTATAGAAGATCAAAAGTTGAAGGTGCAAATGAATAAGATGACAAAATCAATTGCTTCTAGTGATACAGCACAGTAACAGTAAAAAGATTTAAAGAAAAGAGTTACCTGCATTCATGTCAAACCAAGATGATGAACGAGTCATCCCAGCAACACTTGGATATGGAGATGAAGTTTTTGGATCACCAGGGCGTGGGCGCCCACTACTACCAGCAGAATTTACAGATTTTGTCACCACTTGCTCAATCCCAATAATAGACAGTACACTTCGACCAAGGCTTGCAATGCGTGGAGAAGGATCCTTGGCCAAAGTGCACATAGCTAGTACACACTGGGAATATAATGCATTATCTAGTGGCTTTGGCCTTGAATGGTTTACTGCCCCATTGCTGACAATGTCATTCAATATACCAGAATTGGAATGCTGAGATGAATCATCAGATAAAGGTGATCCATGCATGATTCCAGCTGTAGTAAGAGGACTACTAGTGGATACCCTTCCATCTCGAACCACAGATGGGTTGTCACTACCAACTCTTGTCAAAGGGCCAATTTGAGATGAAACAATACTTGCATGTGGCACATAATGATTTGGGTTGATGTATCCGCTACCTGGAGATTTTATATGGACCAAAGAAGGTAATGAATTGAGCAGAGAATTAGACTGAGGTTTCCAATATGAGGCAGCAATTGACTTGAGGTGCTGTTTGTGGCCAAATGCAAAGCGTGCCAGAGCTGAACAAAGACAACTGAATTCACTCAAGATTCAATATTGTAATCCCAATAAGTCACTAAACAAACATGAAACAGAACAAAAAAAAAAAAGAAACTGAATTCACTCAAGATTCACTATTGTAATCCCAAGAAGTCACTAAACAAACATGAAACAGAACACAAAAAAGAATTGACTGCCCCATACATCGATACCCCTACACATGCCCTAGTGTAGGTAAAGAGATAAAGTGGACATTACAAGGCAAAAAGGTGCCACTCAACATTGCTTTTCGAGAGAGAAAAGTCATGATAGGTGTTACTGTAAAGTAGCAAGTGCAAAAATATCACTGTGTTTTCAAGTACAGAAACATACAACATTGACATGACAAAGATTGCTTTCAACTTGATTAATTTTTTCATATGAACTTGGCTACATCATAGATTGAAATAATACAGGAGGCACTGAAACGTTAACAGTTCATGAATATATAAGCATTAAGTAGATCTGTGAGCAAAGCAAGAGGATGCAAGCCCAGGATCGTCCAGGCTTGTAAGTACACTCGCTGGCTTTGGATAATGTAATATATATATATATATAAGCCCTCAAGATTTTACTTCTGCCGCCAAGAGAAAAACATTTTCCCATGAAACAGATTAAAACCTAGATTAGGAGGCAGAAAAATGAGAAGAGTAGGTCGCCTTTTCAGGTATTCATTTGGCAACTGAAACGTTAACCATGTCACCAGCAATAGTTCATATTGTTAACCAGCTCCCTACTGAGTCATGCATGATAATTGTAATTGAAAGCATATTCATAAAAATAAAGAAAAATGATCCATCAAGTATAGAAATACGAATTGATAGTTATCACATACCTACAGCAACCTCTGCCCTAACCAGTGGACTTCCATCTGACACAACGCTTAATAGACTTCTAATAATACTAACTTCAGCTCTTACTTTTTCATCATCATCACACTCATCATCTCCATGAACACCATCTCTGCAGACATCACCGCCAACATCAAGCAAGGTGGCCAGTGCAAATGCAGCAGAAGCCCTAACCTGAAATGAATGGCTTCTGTATTAAGAGGCTTAATAAATAAGCAAACTCAATAAGAACGGCGAAGGAAAACAAACTAATTAAGAGGTAAACCTCTGGTTGGGGCACCAACAGTAGAGGAGCATATATGGCTGGGGCATCAGCCTGCAAACCTAGCATCTGAGCCTCTGGGAAATCTTCCCACAGCTTTCCCAGGCAGAGGCAAAGCCACTGAAGAAACAAAGGTTCAGTTTGCGCATCAATTGGCACTGATCCTCGTAAGTGCGTCAAGCACACATGAATTAAACCAGCTTCAATACAGGCTTCCTGGCCCCGTCTGTGCCCATCAACAATAACAGCCAAAACAAATGCAGCCATTGCCCGCTGTTCTGGATATGCTTCCAAGCTATCGAGAAACCTAATAAAATATGTATGTCCCCCATCCTTAACAAGGTCAACCTGGCATGACTGAGAACCACAAAATGGAACTTCATAAGTACTTTTGTAGAAATGATTAGAGTAGAAGGTAAGTAATTCTGACGGGTAAAATTTACAAGGTAAAGTTTTTGAAAAAAGAATAATAGCCACAAGAAGATTTCAAGACAGGCTCATGAAATATAATTTCTTATAGTGGTAAAATTGCCAGCCTAAGCAATTCTTTGAGCAATAATATCACTTTTGTACTCTTTATGGGTTGGGAAAACATCATTTTAGCAATGCAAGATGTATTTTAGGGACATCAATATTATTACATCTTGTATCAATTGACAATATCGATTTAGCAATAATGCCCCAAAGGCAAAAACTCTCTATGTATTTTAAAGTTTCTTGGTAGCTAGTATACCTTTTGATAATTATGTGCATCACTAGAAATGATCATTTGCCGCCTTTCAACTTATGCTAACCAGTTTTACAATATATATAATGCAAGTAAAGAATATTATACTCCAATAACTCCACAAGAGACCAAGAACATTCAAAATGTTGTCTCATATGCCACCATACATGCAATGAATTTGTCAAAAAGCTGAAGTTAAAAATTTACCTTATCAAGTGCTAGAATTTTTGTCCATATGAATACAAGAATTTGCCTTAGTTCTGGTGTTGTTGTTTGCAACAGCTTCAAAACATATGGAAATATTCCAACAGATAAAGCCTAGAAAAACCAAACCCGTTCAATAACTTGGTAATAATAAAATTCCAACCAATGCGCCCTTGTTCAAAAAAGAAAAGTCACTAGCACCAAAGAATTCAACAGCAAGTACCAGATCTACTGCCCAAAGTCCCATATCAAGGAATCTCCCCAGAAGGACCAGTGCCCGGAACCGATGGCTTTGACTAAGCAGAACCTGTAGATAAATAAGAGATGTCATCATATAAAATGCTAATGACTAAAAAACAGAAAAAAAGAAATAGACTTTAGCTAAGACAGGCACAAATATGGATAAAATAAAACCTAATATAAAAGCATTTTACAAGTTTATTTTTCATAATTACAAACTTATAGGAAAGCTACTTGTGATTTTCTTGAAACTAACATGGGCTAAGTGTCACACACCTGAAGAACAATAGGTAACTGCTCAGGTGGCTTCTTATGTTCAGAGCCATGGTCCAACCACACCTCAAAAGCTGTCAGTTGTTCAGTAAAAAAAGGACTCGGCTGAAAAAAGGAGCATGTTGCTTAGACATGATAAATCTTTATGCCTTGTATGGACAACAGGTAATAACATTAACAAGTAAAATAAAAAAGATAGTAGTCTTCCAAAAGCATATGATAATTATGCCGAAAGCAATTTCATTACATTTCAGTGTAACATAGTACCAAGGAAACCAATGAAACACACCTGGAATTCTGAATTAGGGTCCTCGACCATAGATGGAAGCTGCGAGAGGCAAATTTCAGCAGCCATATCCCATGCATCCCTGCATTGAACCTTAGTGAAATAGTGATAAATGGATAAACAAACACACCGCAGAATTAACAAAATGAGCATCTCCTCCAGTACCACATATGATGCTGATGGGTTGGTGGCAACATTGGGTGAGAAATCGGAGAACAATTTGCCGAACGCATAATTCTTTCAGCAAGTAAGAAATTTCTGAACAGACTGGCAACTAACAAATCTTGTCTGAACAACTTCTGAAAAAGATCTGCAGGGTAAATTTAAGCGTCAGCTATGTGTACCAAAGTGCACAGATGACAAATCAAAAGGGCATTATTTACTAAGAAGCAGCTACCACGGGGAAGAACATTCCAAGCAATCGTGTCTGTCACTGCAGTAAAGATCCAGTTCAATTCTCCCAGAAGTGTTTTACGATCATTTTGCCGGCCAGGAATTTTATCAATTAATGAGTAGTCAAGAGAGTCACAAAGAAGTGAACGTCTGTAAAACCTGCGGTGCAGGGATCAAAATAACCAAATGATTAACAAGTACATAAAACAAAAATCATCAATGACCACAAATTCAGGTATGAACCACATGAAAACTGCAAATATCAAGACAACTTGATATAGTGCACTTAGATATTCCTTACAAAGCCAACAAACAACAAAATAATACAGGGCAATCACAGGCAATAACAAAATGTAATTATGCACAGAGCAACATGGAAATCCTTTTCCAAAAGCCAGGAAGCTGCTCTATGAAAGGAAAAGAAATGATGAATTATAACAATCAAAACTAAACCAAACAAAGGCACCAGCCTGACCATTTCAATGCCATCTTGATAGGAGTGGTGAGGCATGAAGTGAACACATCAGCTGGAAATTCATCACTTTGTGGCAAAGTCTCATGTGCTTCACAGGCTGCGAGCAGAATGCAATTGCTCACAGACCCAGCAGGGCCAGAAGCACTCCAGTCAGGAAGCTATTTAAAGAAAAGAAACAGCAATAATGTAATCAGACCACTAAAATTGTGGAATCAATTTTTTTGAACAGCAGTGAATGGATACACAGCAAGAAATTTTATAGGAGCACAATTGCCGAATACCTCTAGAAATGCATTGACTATCATCCCAGCAGCAGAGCAGTCAAAAACATAGATTGATGGTGTTCTTAGCCAGGAATCAAGATCACTGATTGGCAAGGGAATATATTGTGTATAGCTCTGAACCAGTCCAAAGGCGAAAGAGTTTTAGCATGTTACATATAAAACTGTTTAGAAAGAGGATTGAAGCGGTGAAATGCAGAAACTCGTCAGCTAAAGGAGTAAAAAGAAATACCTTATTGAAAAGCCAGATTTCACCATTAGCAGTTGGCTTTGGAACACCGTGCCCATTGTAATGAAACAGAACTCTCTCGGACTTGGCATGTTTTCGGCATGTATTACAAAGTTTCTTCACTTCATCAACTGTGGGATCAAGTTGAACCTTGTAGCGAGCCTGGTCATTGAGAAACAGTGTAAATACAAATGAAACTATAGAGATAATTCAAAGTAAAAGGTACTTGTCAAGAATTTCCTCACCTTAGGTTGCCACCTTTCATACTGAATGCTCAAGCTTTTTCCAATTGTTTCAAGAGCTTTTTGAGGTGCCATTGAAAATGGATCTGTCAAAAAAGAAGGAGATTGTAAACTAAAAAAGGAGGATTTAAATTCATATATAAAAAAAAATTGTTCTTAGCACTCTTAATAATGCTTCACTTGATTGCCAAAATGATAAGATGATAGGTAAGTAAATTGGATTTAAAGTATGTGTTGCAAAATTCAGAAAGCTCCCAGATTCTAGAACTTTGCTTCCTTTCATACAATCAAAACATTACAATCATATGAGTAATGAGTCCAATGGTAACATAAATAATCAAGCAATTGTAACAGAGTTGAGCACCGCACAGCAGTTTCCTAAAACAAGTTTAAAAACCGCATGATTCAAACATCAAAACAAAAGCTAAAGTGAAAGCAGCACAGAATATGGGTAGAGAGAAGGCAAAATTTTAAAACTAATAAGAGAGAATCAGCAGCTAAAACTGCACCTATCCAGCATTCCATTCTGGCACAAGGGGATATCTTTATTACATCCGGAGGATCAACACTGATGTTTAAACATAAAACTAGAGCTACATAACCAGTCTTCATCTGCACAAAAAGTTGAGAGCTAAATCAAAAGACAAACACAAGTAAGCATATAACTCCTAAGCATATAGAACAAAAATTTATCACAGTAGCACAACATGGAGATGATAAAAAAAAATGACTAAGTAGAAAAGATGTGATTAATTATATATTACCATCAAAGCCCTTCTCAATAAAAGAAAAATATTCAATACAAAGAACAGAACTTTTGTGAACAGCATAATCTGAGGCAACAACATCCCCAATGTGTAACAACTAAATGCATAAAAAAAATTCCCTACTTACTAACCCATTCAATATTTTCTTACAAGAACCTATTTTCAGAGGACATGATTTATTGTTTTTGCAAAATCATTTTCTTCTAATCCTTCCAAGCGATAGAAACAGTACCCTATTCTTAATAAGCACACATGTGTCATTCACAAGATTTCATGGCATTTGCCAAAATTTATGGCAATCCCAAAGAAAAAAGGTGGCCAGCCCTGTGAAAATCTTAAAGCATTTGCCAAAATTAGGACAATCATTGTACCCTATCATCCAATCTTAGCACAATGTTACGCTTGGACTGTTGCCTTCTAGAAAATTTTCATTTGTTTTCCCAAGACAATAAACAGTGCCACAAAAGAAATCAATTAGTACTTTTTTAGCTCAAAAGCACCAATGCCAAGCATGTTAATTTACCAGCAGACATTCAGTTATGCATGGCATGCACAACAGATGGTTGCATGGGCAATATGACAAACCTCATTGCAGTATTGAAATCTCATTAGCCATTTGAAAGTTAAATGAAGACTTTTTCATCCAAAGTAAAATGTAATGGAGAGCTAAATCATGAAGACAGCGACCCTTAAATTTCCTCAGCTGACTTTGTTTCAAAATCTCACAAAGCTCCATACTCGTCAGAGGTCGCATGATCTTTATTTCCGCTACTTTCGTCCACTTCAACATTTCTACACCCAAATTCCCCTTACTTGATTGTTAAGCTAATACAAAGTCACGCATTTGATGGCATAAACTTTTTACCAATACAGCAAAATCCTAATCAGTACTTCTCTATAAACTACACTTCATTTCTAGGGATGCCATGTTAAAATTCCCAGGTCCTGAAGACAATCCTCTATGAAACAAGAACCAAAATCATCAAGTGCCACAATTTATATTTACATTGAATCAAAATCCCTTCAAAACCCCAAAAGGAACACATTTTCCGGTGATCACACAACAATCATTTACAGGTCTGCACAACCCAGACAAAAATCTCATCTCCCCTCAACAGTTCCATTCTGTATTCACACAACTATTTTCTCAAAAAGGCCTTTTCAATTAATAACTACACAAACAAACCTAAACGACCAATTCGCTTCAAAATCATAAATCCACCCAAAAAACGACCTAACCAAAAAAACCCTAAAAAACCAACAACTCATCCACATTCAATCAAACACTAAATTTCAACAACACGGCATCTTACTCTGTCCTTTGGCCGCCATTTTGAAACAGGCCCACTATCAGACGGACCAGTAGGCACTGAAGCTTCAAATGCCTCGTGTCTAAGCTCACTCAAAACAGCACTCTGAGGCAAATACGCCATACTAGTCGTCGTCGCGGCTGTACTTCCTGTCGTCGCATTGCCCCCGCCGTAATTACTAGTGCTAGCAATATCAGAATCTCTATCTCTATTATTATTGCTGCTGCTGCTGCTGCTATTATGATTAGTATCACTGTTATTATCTCTCCTTGCTGAATCAAGAGCGTCGTCTCCGTGACTTGACGGAAAATCATCGTAATGGTTGGAAACCAAAGCAACTGATGATTGTGAGGAGAGTCTTGACGCCGTTAAATCTCCCAATGCCATCCAAATCCCTAAAAAACAAGAATAGCATGTACAGATTTTTTTAGGAAATGGAGATTTGTTTCGAAACCCTAGCTTTCGGAAGTGATGAAACGATATCGTTTTTGGAATCAGAAGAGAAAGTGGGAGTTTTTGAGGCGGTGGTGTGTATTTACAGAGGGACGGGAGGGGGTTAATCAACGAAACCGCTGAACCAGCGGCGCATGGAGATGCGTAGGAGAGAAGAGAGAGAATCCAGCTCGGTGGTGTGGTGGTGGAGGATGGTCGTGGTTGTCACTGCGGTGGTTGCGGTGGTGGAGGAGGAGGGGGGCGCGCATAGAGCAGTGTGGAGGCGCAACGAGAGAGGAGAGGGGGGCGGAAATGAAGTGAAAAACGGAGAAAAGAGGATGTAGAGAGAAATAGGATTTTTGTTTGGCAAGTGAGGGTGTGTATTGGTGTATTTTAAATTGTTAATTTTATTTTAATTATTTATGCTTTTTAATATAAGGTAACTAATTTAGTTATTTTGTTTGAATTATGACTGATATAAAATAAGTATGGATTTTAAAATTGTTTTATAGCTCTATTGCTGATGTGGTTTTTTATTTTCAGTTTGTGGATGAATTTTACCTTCTTTTTTTCATGTTTGTTTTATATATATATATAAAAGACACATGGATTTTTTTATTGAAAATATAAAAATAAAAATATGGATATAAAATAATTTTATCTCCGAAATTTTTTATGTATATTTTTAGAGCCCGTTTGGAAACATGCGTCAACCCGTATTTAAAAAAAAAGGCTAAAAATTAAATTTTTTTTATATATTTTAATGTGTTGATCTCAAAAATTATTTTTAAAAAATAAAAAAAATATCATTTTGATACATTTCAGCACAAAAAAATATTTTAAAAAACAATCACAATTACATTCTTAAATATGCTCTTAAAATAGAAGCGCGAGATAGTGCTTCTCGTCCTATTATTTTTGTTGTTCTTGTTTTTTATACTAAAATAGAATAAAAAAGATTGATTTTCTATGTTTTTTTTTTTAGAATTTTAGAATCAATTATGCCGAGATATTTCTTATTAAATTCAAGTTAAATGCTAGAGAGATCTATGATGTATGAGATAGTGGGTTTGGTGAAGGTATATTTGGCCTCATTCGAATTGCAAGCACGAGTTGCTAATTGAAGAACATTATTGCAAGTGGTTTGAGATTAATTTTAGGAAGAGAATTTAATCTCCACACGTGAAAATATTGAATGGTGTCTTGAGAGTGAGAGAGGAATTAGGAGGGAAATTAGGTTAAGGGATTAGGCAACTAGCAAATCAAAATGGAAAGCATTAATTCCGAATTCATTTTTGCCAATATTCTATTAATTTGGGGTAAAGATTAATATTAAAGTTTATTTGGTAATTGAAAAGGAAATAGTACCACGAAAGAGAAGCCAATGACCAATCAGTGCTGCCATGGCAATAGCCAGCCAGCTAAGCTAATTGTACATGCGTGTACATTAAGGTGTCCTTGAAGGTATGAAATGATGTCCCCAGTGGGGCATTTGTTTCACCGTTGCTAGAATCAATGCTGTCAAACAATATTGAATATTGAATATGGTTGGAGTTATTTTTGAAAATATTTTTTTATTAAAATAATATATTTTTAAAATTAGTATATTAAAATAATTAAAAAAATTCAAATTTTAACCAAAAAAAAATTATGCTTAACCTTAATTCAAAAACGAGCATCCAGAGGTAAAAGACTTAAGTTATGTGTTATAAAAATTGATTTGGATTGATTGAATTAATTTAAAATAATATTATTTTATTTTTTTAAATAAAATGATCTCATTTTTGTATTTATAAATAAAAAATTATTATTTTAATATTTTTTTTAAAAATTATTTTAAAAAATAATTTATATCACAATTCCAACCATATTCTTTACATGTTATAAAATCATTATCAAAATCTCTACGATGTCGTTGTTCTTCCTGATTGATGTGATTCGTGATGAGTACAAGAGCTAATCCCATTTCTGCATGTGGTGCTATTTTAGATGCTGAAACTGAAAACACAGAAAAAGGGAGAGGCGGCCATGGAAAGGAGAAGCATGTGCAAAACTAGGTTCTACATTTGCCAAAATACCAATAAATTCTAGTAAATTTTCCGAATCTACTTCCTTAAAAACCTCATGCGTTTGAATGAGATTTTCATGGTTCATGCATCGAATAAAAACAGATCTCGTTAGCCAATTTTATAAATTTAACGATTGAGATTATTTAGAAAATGAATTTGAGAAAAATAAATTCGTAGTTCATCTGTTTTTTAGGAGAAAAAACAAACACGAAACCAAACGATTTTTTCTAAAAGTATCTTGACTGAAACTACAAATATGATAGGAAACACGCTCAACAACATTTAATTATAGTTATTAAATGTATATGTCCTAGTAGGTTGATGTAATAACTCGAAATTTAGATCGAGTCAAGTTTTTTTCTAAAACCAAGATGAATTTTGATCTTGTTAAATTGAAGTGACCTAAAGGTCAATTTATAACTTAATCGACTCAGCTCTAAAGTTTTTTTTTTAATTTTTATCTAAATTTTGTTTTTTTAAAATATAAATAGATGTTGTTTTGGGTCGACTTGATAAACTTATAACCCGAGTGTTAGATTGGTTGAAACCCCGTATTAGATTTGATAACTATGTATTTAATTAGTATATTACATGTTTGATAATGTAATACATGATACTTTTATAAAAGTATTTCTCAAACGAAAAGGCATTAAAAAATATATTTTTTATATATTTTTTTATTTATTCTATAGATCAGTACATTAAAAATCATCTAAAAAATATTAATGTGTTATTTTTTTATATAGAAAAACACTTTAAAAACATGTAAAATCAAAAAAAAAAAAAAACACCTTAAAATCTCAAGATAGAGTGAAGTTTTCCTACTCCGATGTGTTTTCAAACAAAGACATGATGCCTCGTCCGACCAAAATAGACACGCTCGCATCTTCGTCTCCGATGTCAACCTTTTGTTTACTCAAGCAACGTCCTCAATCATTTTTGGTAAACGTTAAGCGCCTTCCTTGCCATATTACGAATCCTATGACCATTACATTAAAGAAGCAGATTTTCTATGTTACAATGGATATAAGGCGTTGAAAAGTGTTGAAATTAACCTTAAATATCATGGATGTGAGAGTATAATTTTGCTGCTGAACCACCTCTCCTGGCTTCTGATGTCATCCTCCACCGTCATCTCCGCAATTGAAAATCTTTTTCCATCTCCCCCGTCTAATTTATTTTTCTTGAAATTAAACCTTGGTGTTAGAATTCTTTTATAATAAATGACAAGGTTCAAAAATTTTATTTGTTTTTATTTTATATATTATCATCGTATACTAGCTGTTTTTATTTGAAAGGTGTGAGAGGTTATGAAGCAGTGAGATAATATTATAAATGCATTTAGTACAAAACGTTTTTAGCTATCAATCACTTAATTATTTATTTTTATATTTTAAATAAATATTTTTTATCTGAACAATTATATTTTTACTAAAAGTAAGAGCAAAACCTATATTTCATGTGGTAAAAGCATTGGATTATACTAGTTAAATTATCATTTTGTCATTCATAAAAAAAAAAACAACTAGTCTTGGAGGGTAAATAAGTATTTTCACGAGATTCATTTGTTGTTCTAAGATTGTTTTGGGTATTTAGTTCTTTTTATAATTTTTTAATTAGTAAAATTGCATCGTTACCCTTAAAAGCCGAGAAAAGTAACTTTGGGCGAGGGGTTTTTTCGACAATTCCTTTTGCTATGTATAGTGTGATTACTCTATTACTTTTGAAGCACAAAAATTATTAGGCTTGACTTCAGGGGTATATTAGTTATTTTATGTTGGTTTTTCAGCAATACTTATGTGATCCCAGGTCATTTGATAATTTAGTTAATACAAAAATAATAAATAAAAGGAAGAGTTTGAATGCGCTAACGAGCAAGTCACCCCGTCATCTTCAGGTGGCGCGTGTGGTAGGTCACAAAGGTGAAAAACAGGCTTTTTTGGTTTTTTTATTCACAATGGCGAGGTAAACCTTTCAAGGCAGAGCGGTTTGGCAGCGGCAAGCTTTTTTTTCTTTTCTTTTCTCTTTCTTTCTTGGTTTTCATACCTGCCCTTGCAACATTTCACAACAACCATTCAATTTTGTTTTTCTTAGGATTTGGACTTGTTCTTTCAATTGATTTTTTTAAAAAATAATTATTTTATAGAATTGATTTAAAAAAAATAATTGATTTATAGAATTGATTTTTTTTATTTCATCCCCTGTCAATTTTTTTCATTTTAGATTCATTCCTTATTCTTTTTTATTTCTATTTATTTTATTATTGATAGTTTTTAGAATTATTTTTTTATATAATTTCATCCTCCTTCATTATATTTACATATCAGATTTTATCCTCATTATTTTTATTATTGCTTTTTATTTTAGCATTCAAAAGTTTTTAAAATTGATTTTTTTTTAATTTCAACATTAAATTGAGCTTTTTGATTGACGTCTAGGATTTAACGGTTTGTGAATTTAAGAGATTAATTTAGGTTTAAGAGATCTATCTTTTGTTCATTTGTTTGTTTTTTTTCTTTTTTTAAAACTAATATTTTTTAATTTCATCTATTGACATTTGATTTAATTGGATATTGGACACCGTAATTTGTTTTCTTTGTGTAGGATTTTTCACTGCTCTTGGAAACAAGTTGGGTTGTCTAGAGTGTTTTTTCTTTTATTTTCTTTTATTGGATTTAGTTTTTTATAATTAAATTATATTAATTTCTCAATATTTATTTTTAAAGATATATTGTTCAATATATCATAATCTTCATCTATTTAAACATTTTTTTAAGGCATGGAAAAAATATTTAGCCCGTAAGATAGCATGAGGTAAAGGATTATTTTTTTCTTTTTTTTTAAGATCATGTTTTTTTTATTTCATCCTTTAGCATTTTAATTTATTTGGATATTGGGCTTCTTTTTCTTGTTTTTAATATGATTCTTCACTAATTTTGAAAATAACATGGGTTATTTCAAATCTTTTTATTTATCATTAATTATTATTTTTTAAATTATATTATTAAATTAACTCGCCTTAATGAATCCAGTCATATCAATTACCTGAGTCTTGATTTTTCTTTTTTTCTTTAAAAACAATGGTCCGAGCTAAGTCATTGCATGGGCTATCATTCTAGTTTAACTCGAGCCATTTTTTAGGATTTGTTCTTTTAATTGATTTTTTTTCAAGTCTCCAATATTTAATTAATTTGAATCGGAGCTTCTAATTTGTCTTGATTTTGATTCCATGATGTTGCACGAGCTGAAGCCTTATATTGAGAGTTTTAAAGGTTAAATATGGTAGATCCTGGTCAATTTAATATATTAACATTTCAATAATTTTTTTAAAAATATCATCTAGTGTATTGTGATCTTATTATATTAAAAATTATTTTTTCATTATATATTGAACTTTTTGATATTTTTATATTTTTTATAAGGTTATGAAAAAAATCTGACTTGCAATGCTGAATCTGAAAACTAATAATTGCTAGTTCGCAACTATCATAATTAGAGAGAAACTAGCAAAATAATAAATAAATCAACTTAACAATTTGTGGTTGTTTAATTATCAGAAGTAGATAACATTTATTTCTTTTTTAATATAACAACGTATCTTTAGTAATTTTATAGTAATATTAGCAACTAGTTGCTCATAATTGATCAAGTTATTGAATGATAAGATTAACTACTAAGATTAAACAAATAAAATCAGGGAAAAGCTAAGGATGTCGACTTTTAAGCATTATGTGAAAGCATTTATTAGACTTCATTTATTGTTGAATTGTGCTAAAAATAAGAAATAAAAACCAAATATCCAAATAAAAACCAATGCTATTAATTAAATACATTAAATAATTGTTATTTAACGGGTTTTTTTCCACAATAAATTCTAAACACAGGATGAAACACGAGAATCGATTAAAAATATTAAACGAATCTTAATAAGTGTTCTAAAAACATCAAAATTCTTCAGGTTCGAGTTATATGATTGTTAATATAATGGTCACTGAAAGTTTACATGATCATTAATTTCAGAATTCATAAGATTAGTCAAGATACGCAAAAACTAACCCAGACATATATTAATAAATAAATAAAAAACCCCAGGATCCATGTATTATTTATAGTCCATAACGCTAAAGCATAATAAATATAATGACTTCAAATAACCATGGGAATTATCATTTCAGTTATAATATTTTTTTTGTTCGTTGGAATTTATTACCTTAGTCCTTAAGCTACATAAAAAAAAAATAACCATGATGTACACTTCAATTTATTATTATTATTTTTTTGTCATTAAAATATACACCATATATTACAGCCACGCAATAACGAGCAGTCTGTCCATTTCCTAAATTCCCTCCCTCTTGCGTGTAAGTGGGATCTGATTAAAATAATCCTACATTATTATCATAGCTAAGTTCATCAATTAGTTTGTATTTGTCATGATAATAACTTTTCCATACAAGCTTATATTATGAATTAATTAATTAAATATTTTTAAAATATAAAACACAGTTTTAACCATACACCATGACTCCACGCTCTCGAGCTGGCTTTGTTTACTACTCGAGGCCATGATGATGAGTTTTTCTAACCACAGCAGTTTAACTGTGGTAACCATTCTTAATAGGATAAATATGGCTTCAATTTCTTTGATGGATGTGTTCAATGTTTTGTCTAAAAATATTCAATAGGAGTTTTAAAGGCGTAGAACACCTCCATTCCGATGTCCAAAGCAAAGCACAAATGAAAGCATGATCAAAGATTCATGATTTTAACCCACAAATGGATATGCCCAAATGAACCAACAAAAAAAGCGTATGCCATGACATGTTGGCTGTGACATCATAAGGGTCTTAATCAAACAGTGCATGCAAAGTTAAAAATCAATGATTAAGCACTTGATTTCAATGCTAATCTCTAATTAACCAAACCCTAATCCCACAGCACTTAGCTTGTACAGACCGTCCACGTGTCTCATCTCATGCCCATGGCTTGTGTTGGGCAGTCACATTTCAGGTAGCTTACGGAGAAATCTCAAGTTGTGCTTAATTTATCACAGGTGATGGAGAGCATGACAATAACATGTAATAAACTTGTAATTTTCTTGATTAGGACAAGTGAATCAAAGGGGAGATTTGGAAATATCAAGTGGGGGGGAGAGTAAATCATGTCGTGCAAAAAACATATGCATCGAAAGGACAAATTTATTTGGGAAAAAATAAAAAAATTAAAGGCACCTCTCAGCTTCATGGGTCAGATCATTTGTAGTCTCTCAAGTTTTGGTGTTTTGTCAAATCAGTCCTTGTGCTTTACTTTTAGTCATACGGATGCGCATATATAACAAGTGGGTGGAGTGACTAGATCTAAAGTGGAGGGTCTTATTTGGTAAAAATTCTTTGAAAGGGACGAGCTTGACCAAATAGTGATTTGTGAAGGAGCCATACATGATTTTTACGCCTCAACTTATATGTGACGTGAGACTTTATTTGACTTGATGAAAAACATGAAGATTTTCTCGGATTATAAAAACAAGGTTGTGGATCCATAATTATCAACTTTGAAGCTCGAAATATAAAAATCCATGGCGAGTCTATCCGATTGGTGGCTCAACTACTATATTAAAAGTATTAAATTTACAAAACCTAAGTCTATTAATATCTTCTTCTCTTCCCAACCGTTAGTGGTAAGATAGAAAAACATAACAGATAAATTTTCTTTTTTCTACCCTTAACTAAAAGAAAGCAAAAATCATGCTCAAACTAACTATCTAGTTGGTGGTAGCCTAATGATAAGAGTTTGGGACCAAAAAATTTGCTCTCCATGTAGTCTCAAATTCGAGCTATGTGGTTGCTAATATAATGACCACTAGAGACTTATATGGTCGTTAACTTCAGGGCTTATGAGATCAGTCGAGGTGCGCGCAAGTTGGCCCAGACACCTATATTAATCCAAAAAAAAAAAATCATGCTCAAACTATGTCCACTTAGGCTCATTTTCTCTTGTGTTACTTTGTAAATCTATGTATAAGAAAAAACTCATTGAAACCGACTCGATATCATACCTATATATGTATTTGATATTGCAGTAATTTTTATAGTTATGGTTTGAAAAAAATAAATTTAACAAAAGTTATAAATTATATTTTTTTTAAATAAGATTTCAAGAGATAATTTTAAAAAGAATCCATGCAAATCGAATAGGACGAATTTAACAAAACATTTTTAAACTTTGGGTTGCAACAAAATGCATGGTAGACTACAATTTTTATTGGGTTTGTTTGTTTTTGTATTTTAAAAGTGTTTTTGAAAAAAATTGAAAATTTTTGAATTTTTTTCTTTACTTTAAATTAATATTTTTTGGTGTTTTTAAATCATTTTCATATATTAATATCAACAATAATTAAAAAAAATATTCCAAAGCATTTCTAAAAAAAAAATATTTTAACAAATAACCATTATCATATTCTCAA
This sequence comes from Populus deltoides, assembly GCA_015852605.2. Taxonomy (NCBI): domain Eukaryota; kingdom Viridiplantae; phylum Streptophyta; class Magnoliopsida; order Malpighiales; family Salicaceae; genus Populus; species Populus deltoides. The sequence continues at coordinate 1,124,831 of CM027585.2, read as the reverse complement.
ACAGCCTCGTATCGTCAAACCAACTCTACACGTAACTCTCTCTCCCCGAGTCCAGGAGACGGAAGAATAGGCTCGTTGTGCAATTGGTAGTCGTAGGGTCAACATGTGCACTACTGAATTAGTTTCATTACTCTTGATATTGTTAAAAAAAAGTCATGATCTATTGATATTTTGATAATATCTTATTTAAACGCCTCATAATCCACGCTGATACTGGATAGGAGGCATCTTCTTAATTAAATATACACACACACACACACCCACTATCTTTCCTCTTGGATAAGATCGTGAAGAGGGCCACTAGAATGCTTGAAGGTGAAAAAAAGTGTACAAAATTAGCAAGGGAAGGATAGCAACATCTTGAGGACTAAAGTTGGTCAACATTTTAAAAGCACGAGGTGGTGCGTTTTTAAATTTTAAGCTACGGATCATTAATTCTCGTAGATTTGAGAAAATCTTACATGAATTATCCATCATTGTTTTGATTTATTACACCAAGCATAGAATCCGATCTTATCAAACAACCAAGTAAGTACTCCTTTGAAAACTAGGTTGTAATGTAATTTACTTTCTAAAATGAAAAACATCAAACTTAACTGAGAGTTTGTTTGCTTTCTGGTAGCTTTCAAGTTGAGAGTTTGTTTGCTTTCTGATAGTTTTCATGTTAGTGGTGGAATAAACACACCAATATATTTGGTAACAAAAAAAACTGTATTTTATATTGCGGGACTTACTAAAAAGTTAAGTTTGAAATACAAGTTTTATACAACAATTTTTACATGCCTTTTTAATTGAGTTGTGGGTGTTTAGGAATGTAGTTGCGGTTGCTTTACTTTTCACTCAGAAATGCATTAAAATAACTTTTTTTTAATTTTTTAAAAATTATTTTTAATATCAGCGTATCAAAATAATTTAAAAATATCAAAATAATAATAATTTAAAGTAAGGAAAAAAATAAAAAAATTTTAAATTTTTTCAAAAGCGCTTATTTATACATATAAACTTCAACTACAATTTAATACACATAAATTTTAACTACAGTTTTTATCAAATATGTAACTATCTATAACTAAAAATATTTATTTAAAACTTATTTTTTCAAATTACAAGTATACTACTTTGAAAATGAAGTTGCGGTGCAACTTGCGTTTCTATGAAAAGTATCGAGTCGCATTTTGATGCTTTTTATTTGGGAATTTCAAAACTTTGTAAAATGACTTTTTATTTTTTAAAATTTAAAAAAAAATTTTTTGTTAAAATGATTTTTAAAAATAAAAAAATAATAAAAGAGAAATTTGGAAAAAAAAAAAAAAAAAAAAAATCTTGTAAAAAAGATATTGGTGCTGAAGATTTTGGTCATGATTTGCCACAATAATTAAATCCGATTGCTTTCTTCCACCTTTATGGAAAGCATGAAAGTTCCTGTGAAGTTTCGTCTCCTTTTGGAGCTCCTTGTGTCTTACCTTTCTCGTACATGTTATTTCAAACAAATTAGTGTTGAACATGCCAATATTTTCCAGAAGTCATAACTAATCCATTTGAAATCAATAATTATTTTTTGTCCATTGAAGTTTAAATTTATTTTCAACGTTAATAAGAGGTAAAACTCTCTACCGTTCTTATATTATTAATGATTAAATATAATTATTTCGATTTTATTCCCACAACCATCAATCATTTAACCATTAATAAGAACAATTCCAAATACTTGGGGACTCAACTCGTTAAATATGTGATTTCTCTCTTAGTTCTTCTTCTTCTTCTTGGGTCAAGTAAGGTTTTGTACAAGATGCAGGTTTGAGCATGCATTCATTAGGAAAACCGTTAACCTATTATATGAAGAAATAATCCTCAAAATTTTAATAATATTATAGTTACATATTATGCCGCAGAAAATCGAGAATTTTTCTATAGATGTATAAGGAAAATCATCTCCGCCGGGGGCTTATTTAGAATTTTATTAAGAAAAATGGAATTTGATTTCAAAATAATTTGTGAAAAATATTTATGGGATTTTTTTATATTTGAAATATGTTGGTGAGGAAATCTTCATGTAAGGCTTCGTACATAGAGTGATTAAGCACTTTCCAATCAATTTCAAGAAGAAATATTTTTTTATAATATGTTTTCTAATTTGAAATTTCAATAATAACATTCAAAATAAGGATCACAATGCATAAAATCAAAATAAGTCTTTTATACCTTACTAGATTAGTTAAAGTATAGTGAACTTCGAAGTATCAGGGTTTAGATAAAAAACAATATCCAATATAAATATCTAAAACCACTTCTTTGATTGATGTATTTTTTATTATTAGAAAAAATATTATTTTAAATTATATAAAAAAATACCCTAAAAAAAATTAAATATGAATACTAACAAATCTAGCAACAAAACATTAATTGTAAGCATAACGTAATCTCCAAATAAAATAATAATAAAAAATCCTAAAATGCAAATTCATATATCCAAGTTTTTATGTGTGTCAAAAATTATATAGATAAAAAATTCATAGTTCAAAATGTAAAAAAACTATATCAAACTAAATTAAATTTCAGATCGAATTTTATACATTTAATCAAACTAGACAAAAACCTAGTTTTATCTGATCATAACAATAAGTATAAAGTAAGTATCCAGATTCATTTAACTGCAAAGCAGATTTTTGATTCCGATCATGACCGGAACTAATCATGGTATAAAAATCACAATAAAAGGTTGAAAGAGCAGATGGAAGGGTGGTGGTGTGAACCCTTTTTGTAATCAATGTGGAAGAGCATGTCACTTTCTCTCGAGTAACATCGACGGATTATTTTGAAGAAGATGAAAGCAAAGCAGGAATTTAAAATATCTGGCGTAAATCAAAACTACAAGATACATCCGCACTTGAATGAAAAGTTTATAATTAAGAACAGCAACTTTTACTCGTGAAGATGATAAATCGATGGGGAAAAGTGTCAAATATTCAATGCACTAACTTATTAATTTCAAATCTAATGTTTTCATGGTGTTTTTCACTTGGCAGTGCCTAGTGGGTCATGCTTCACTTTGCATTTTCGTTTGCTGCATCAGCCAGCTAGCCACGATCAGATTCAATTAGCCAAGCATAGCATTAGAATCCGAGGGATGTCGACAATTTCGAAATCATGCAAGTAGTGTCAGCCTCACTTTACTTTCATTCTATATAACTCCCAAGCAATGCGTTTAACTTTTGTTACTGGAGTATAAAAGAAATAATATACATCAGATGTAGCCGCTTAGATTATTAGGTTGGATTAGTTTTTTTAATATATTATTAAAGTTATTAAGTTAAATTGATTTTTTAGCATGATTTTTAATTGATCAAGTAATCACGGGTTTAAATTTCATCATTTTCTTTTTATTTAATAAAAAATAAGCATAAGATAGCGTGAGTCCGTACAAGTTTCAGGCTCATATATCTTTTACTTGAGAGGATATGTTAGAAAATAATATAAATTATATCTCGAAACCTTACCTAATAACTCCAGCTATTATATTGAATTGGTTTTTTTAACTTTTTATAAATTAAAATTTTAACTGTAATTTAAAATAAAAAGACAGATTTAAACAATGAAAATTTCCTCATTTTCATTTTCATTTGTTTTTAAATGATTAACATACGGAGAATGGTTGACCTTGAAGTCTCAAATTCTACTATAAAGAATCCATAACTTTTATCGTCTTTGGTCCTTTCCTATGCCCCAGCTGGCTTTTCTCCCCATTGCTTTTTGTGCACTATACACTAATAAGAAAAAGAAAACAAGGCTCGCCGAGAACCAAGCCTCTCTTCAGCTCGTGAGAGAACACATTCCCAACCTGAGGACCCTATGCGTCCCTACAAGGTTGGCTTCAAGCCTGCAAGCCATTAATGGCGAGTTTGAGTGGCAGCAATGGCAAGGAGACAACATCAAAAGAGTGGAGGAATTCTAGTTGTCTTTAATTGATCACATGCTTGATAACATTTTTTTCCCAGAAGATGCCTGCTCATGTGGCGTATACTATAGCTAACCTCAATAGCCAGGCCTGGTGTTGAAATAAGCTTGCTAGCTTATTTAATTTCGAATCTTGATGCCACAGAAGATTATCATTTTGATGAAACATGCTGATGTGATGGATGAATTTTCAAAGTTATCCTAAAAATAAAATCTTGTTCTGATTGATGTATAAGCTGTCCGAAAATAATCAAATGTACCTCGAAGGTTGGAGAAAAAAAAAGAGGAGTCCTCCAAGTTTTTGATCTAGGTCATCTTAATTCATCTACCAAGATCTTAAACATGTCTGCATGTTTTTCCCATCCTTCAAACTCGTCCTCTGTAAATGGCTGCCGAAAAGGACCCAAACAACCTCAAATTGAAAGCGTAAGGTCGTTGTGTTCGAAATTCTCATGGACTGGTTAATATTTGTTTCGTTTGCACAGCGAACTGCGCAGTAGACCGCACAAACAAACAAACACTTAAGCATGCCTAAAATCATGAAAGGATCAAAGGATGCAATCTTGTAAGTACGAGAGTTTTCAATCTTTATATGATTTATACGTATGATTCAGTTTCCAAATCACCTAGACATCCCCAAGCATACATCAGTCGAGCCCTACATAGCACCAGTCAATTCCCAGGATAGTGGGTTTGACTAGGAAGGGAAGTAAAGAAACGATACTAAAACAAAGACATCCACTAGGCCACACTATAGCTGGTGATGATATAATTTTCTATTCCATGTTGTTTGAACATTCTAAAGCTCAAACCTGTCACAAACAGTGCACCCTGTCGCTTTGATCTGTGGAAATTTGACAGGGGGGATGGATGTGGAAGATGTCTAGATTTCAAGGTCTAGCGAAAGAAGAAAGGGTCTTAATTGGTGTGTGATGAAACCTCAGAGGTCATCCATGACGTGCATATTCCCATGAAATTAAATCCTTCTGACATGGGATTATGTAGCCGTTTGAGCCCAATGACTGCCGTGATTGCTGCTGTTATCCCATTTATCAACAGTAATAATATGCTAGCATCTCTATGTTCTTGTCTCGGGCATATAAAATTGCCTTCCAATCACTTTGGACTTCATGCAATTATTTATCTACTTACTCACCTTTTTCGTTGTATCACCGATTTTACCTCTTCAACTTCTTTTATTTTCAAAATACAAACTTTTTTCTTAAATTAAACCATAAAAAATTAATTTGATACTGAATGAATTTTTAATGATCCAGTAAACCTGATTAAACCCAATCAAGTCAACTCTAATAATAAAATACGATTATTTTAATAAAATAATTAATTTAGGTTGATGTGGTTATCCAAAACCTAAATTCTTTTTTAAATCAGTCCATAAATCAAGTCCGATGACTATAATTCATACACGCGTGACTGTTGCTAATGATTTTCATTTTTTTTTGCTTTAAATACAGCATAGGCCAATTGTGCTGGTGGAACAGGGGTAATGGGTTAAAACTTAAAACTAGCTTTGATTATGGGTAGAATTTGCACTTGAACATTCTAATCTTAAGAGCTATTAACTATGAAATTCTTTATAATTGGATCATTGGCTTGTTTGGGGGTAGCTAAACTAGAACCACAAGCTCGAGAAATGAGCTTTGATTGACAGTTTAAAGGCAAATTTGCTAAAAAAGATCGATACATTCATAGAATTGGTATCTTAAATTGGTTTTTAGAATCCTTTCTGTCATTTTATTGGTGGATCCTACTGATTAGTCTCATTAAAGATCCTAATACCAATGAATTTAGTGTGATCCTTTGAGGAAAAGAGCAGTGGGGATGGAGCCATGCTTGGTGCACTTTTATGAAGGAATTATACGTTCATGACTACGAGATTTATAATTTCACAAAACGCAAAGCCCACCGACAGTTAAAATCAGGTCACCTGGGTCATGTCACCTGGGTCATGACTACGGCAAGGTCCTTTCTAACAACAACAACAACAACAACATCTGGACGATGGCACCATGTATCCTTCTGTCAGGGGCCTGAACGAAGTGATGAATTAATGGAGGACCCATGTAAAGTTGTACGAATGCCGGCTCTCAGCCAGGCTGGTTCCTGCAAATGCCACAACTAAAAACACCTTTCTCAAGGCCCATTCTACAGGATTGCACTCATGCTCTACAACCGTTAATGGGGGCTCTCCTCCTCTCTCATCTGCTTAACAACAACGATGATCATCTACTCCCAAGCCTTGCTAGCTGTTCTTTCATAATTACAGCTCCTAAGGTTGTCGTGGGAAGTTGCTGTCTTGTGCTGTTTCTGTGGTATCCAACCAATAATGAGGCTGGAAGTCTTCAGGGATTACACATGTTCATATCGCATGACAGCAATGTGGTCAACCTGTGGACATATAAAGGTTTTCTTGGACCATCCGAATCTAAAAATAGCTGGTTCTATCCTAGCATACGGGAAAGAGGTATACGCCGATAGCCTTCTTACCTTGGTATAGATTTCTTACTTGTATAATTGTCCCGGTTACATTGGGAGTTGAATAATTTTTTTTAAATATAGAAAAAATATTATAATGCTGCTAACATGTATTTCAGTAAAGAAAAATATATTTTAATATATTCTGAAATAAAATATATTTTAAAAAATAATCATTACATCACTTTATTTTTTCCCGAGCACCCTTTTCTTAAGGCGAATCCTTTTCAATTGTGGCTTGTTTGCAAAAATTGGAACATGAATTACATGTTTAATAATGGTTTTTCTCAAGAGAAAATCCTTGTTGCTTAGAACACGACGTTGCAGGCTCTTTAAGCTCTTGAATTTACAAGAGAATATTATAAAAACCCATAAAAAGAAAATATGAGAAAACGATCATTGAAGTAATGGAGGAATAGAAAGAAAAACTCTGAGAACAATTCTAGTTTAACTTTTATCTATATACCACATAGAGATTAAGGATTAGTAGTACTAAAAATTTATTTAGATTGCATTAAATTAATGCTAAAAATATAGAAGTAATAAAAACATGTTTTTGTTTTTTTGATTTTTACCCGGATATCCTCACACCCTTTTAAAGGGTGAGACTAATCCCGTTTAGAGTTTGTGGTTGCACTTCCCAATAAATACGTTTTTTGGGGATCAAACTTGTGTTCTCACCCTTGCAGGTATATAACAGTGCCTTAATCGCTAGACTAACATTTCATTGGTATAAAAAAAAAACATGTTTATGACAAGTTAAGACTGAGATAAAAAAAATAAATAAAAATATATATATTTTTAAAAAATTTTAAATAAATTTTTACCATTTCATAACAGAAAAATAAAAAAAATACATTCCTTTCATCTCAGCCATCTTTATTATTTCATCTCGTGATAATAACTACTATCTTGTGAATACCTTGGGACAAAGTTAAAAAAAAAAGAAAAGAAATATGTACTTGAAAATGGGTTCTAATAATCTCTCTCTTAAACTACATGGCATAAGGTGGTAGATGTCGGTCCATTTAGATGTGATGGACATGCGAAGCATTACACCTGGACTCGCTTAATCCACCAATTCAGCTTGTTGTTGGTAGGGCCCATGTAGAGGTTCCAAAGGCCCAGCCATCCTCCTCCTCTTTAGATCCTTTTTATCACCTAAAATATTTTATCTCGATTTTTATGTATTTGTTTTTTTAAAAAAATACATTTTTTAAAATGGATTAATATAAAATATTTTACAGTCAACGTTTAAAAACTAGTTTACTTTCTATAAAATATTGTCAACTTATAAAATTTTATAAAATATTATATAAATAATAATTTACTTATAATATTATTTAATTATTTTAACTATTATCTTAATCGCACCACCATCATTTTCTCTTTTATTATTATCATCATGATCACTTTACTGCTATTTTTTTTTACATCATCATTATGTAATTATTTTTTTTTTATTATAACCTCGATCATTTCTTTTAACTTCATTATTATAATATCATTATCACTATTTTATTATTATAATATGTTTTATTATTGTTATCATTACTATTATTATTATTATCATCGTATCGCAATTACCGCATTGTGACCACTATCAACACCATGTTTACTTACAGTTAATAATTTGTTACTTTTCCGATTAAGAACCTCTCGTGGGTGGTAGACTTGGTTGAAAACATGATTGAGAAATTGAACTAAAAACCCGTGGTGATTTTATACGGGGAAGATCAAATTGAGGAATTCTAATTAATAGGCAGGAAACATAAATGAGGAAATTGTTCTTGGGAATCAAGAGGTAGTTGAAGGTTGATGTTTTCCATTGTTAATTAATTATTCAGTGATAAATGTCGACATTTTCAGCAAAAAGTCCCGGAATCTTGATGTGCGGGAGAAACTATGCTGCTCGCTTTGTCCATGGAATGAGCACATAATGTTCTCATTTTTACAATGATTGACCTTGCCCTAGTTTCTCATAAAACCCATCCACTACCCTTTGTTTCTTCGCACACACCATCTCTTCTTGTTGGTTCATGCTAGCTATCTGCATCATCTCACAGTCAACGATCAAGTCCATAAATGGTGTGCCCAGCTCGACACTTATCAATGTGCACATTGATGAGTGTAATGCTAAGGAAAAACATTAGCTTTTTTCAAGATCTTGCGCTCCTCTTGCTGGATGCCATCTTGCTTTCTGTGTCAGCTATCCGACACAACTCTGCCTTGCACTCTAGGCGTTCTAACACTGCAGTTTTCCGCAGGTACTCCCTTACGCCATCAATGGCTGCTCGACATGATCGTTGGTTCCTTCTCTAGCTACCCTTTCCTTTTTCTGAATCGTTGTTCATTAATTTTACGTTGGTTACTTCTCTAGCTACCCTTTCCTTTTTCTGTATCGATGTTAATTAATTTTATTTGATGTGAGTTCGTGATTAAATATATTTTCACTTATGTGTAAGAACATATATTAAATTTGGGCCGTCCGACCTGCCCCCAGCACAAGCTAGGTGTTAAAAAAAAAATAAACCTTGAGTTAAACTGGTTTATTCAGTTGATCAGGTCAAATTTTATTCAATAGATTCAGTCAAAATCTCTTAAAAAATTGGCTATTAATAAGGATAAATCCATACAAATTTTATTGCTTATCTCTCAGTGCAATTAAAATATTATCAATAAATCTCTACAATTTCAATAACACTATCTTGTTTAATTACTTTTGTTTACTAACTTAAAAAAAATATTACTTCAATATTCATTTACATAGACAAAACTTAAAGCTCTAGAGTTGTGAAAAAACTAAGAGGAAAAATAGAGCTTAAAATTAAGAAATTAAGGAAACTAGGGTGAAAATTGAGATGAAGAAGAGTAATTTATTTTCTTGTAAAATTGCTTGGAAAAAAAAAATTTCTTTCAAACTGATTTTATATTGGATTTTGAAACCAAAACTAATATAAAATTAATTCTGAAAATGAATAGAATTAATTCTTACTATTATTAACCTTAATTACCCTCCATAAAACATAATTATACCTAATAATTTTAGCTTTAAACCAAATGTTTTTTTGTTTCGAATAAAACTAATTAGGTTGAAGAAGAAGATAGAAACCCTAACCTAAGCTCAAAATAAATTGACAATTTTTTTTTTATTAAGGTTTATTTAAAAAAAATATTTTACAATAAACCTAAACTTAGGACCTGAGGTCCGAGCGAACATGTGCAGTTTAAGCCTAAAATCTACTTTGTTTAGGTCATATTCCTCTAAAAGTTTTTGTGCCTTTTGGGCTCAATTTCAACCCTTCAACTTCTAATTATATAAATTACAAAAAAAACTTATATCTTTTATATATATGATAGATGGTTTTGAATTTCACAAAAACATGTCATTCAAATATTCTCCAAGTTTAATTTTTTATTCATTCTTAATTTATTTTAATAAGTGTTATTTGAAGAAAATTTGTACTTGCAATTAATAATTGGAGACACTTTTCTAATTCAGAAATTCTCTTGGTTGGATAAATTAATTGAAAATTTGAATTAAATATTCATGATGATTCACTTCCAGAATTTGGATGCTACCCATTATTTCATTAGTATTTAGACACAAATTTTATCAAAAAATAAAATTATTGATGGAATTACAAACTATACATGGTTGCCGAAAAATCTATTGTTGGTGATTTTTATTCTGTTTGATCATTTTATCAGTAATATAAACACCAATGAATTTACAGATAAAAAAATAGCCAAACAAAAAGAATTTACCAGTATTATTTAGTCCGTAATTTCATTGATGAGTAAGGCATATCGCCAATAGAAAAGATAATTTGTAATTTCATCGTTGATTGATTTCGAATTACCAATGAAATTAATCACTAGGTGATTTACAAATTGTGAGTGATAAAGTCATATAATTTTTTTTTCAACTCTTTATCACACTCTCTAATGAGCTAAGTCTGTCGGTAAATCTATCTGTAGTTACAAAGTCTTGTAATTGTTTTTCAACTCTTTAACAGACTTAATTAATTCCATTAGTATTCTATTTAATATTTTTAAAAATAAAAAATAAAACAAACAAAATAGAAAAATTTAAAGAAATAAAAAACTAAATATTTATTACTAATTTAAAAATTATAAATTTAAATATAGTTTTTTTTTATAGAGGATAAAGATATTTAAAGATTTATTTGATTTTGAAGAATAATTCAATGTTTCCGGCTCCTCTCATGTTAGAGGGAAAAGGATAAATTATGTTGGTCTAACATGGACCTTTCACATTAAGCCCCCGTTTGGGTTACATCCAAATGAAGATTTATCAAAATTTAATTTTTTTATTTAAAATTATTTTTAATACATTAATGTTAAAAATAAATTTTGAAAAATGAAAAAATATTATTTTAATTTATTAAAAATAAAGCACTTGAAAAAACAACTTTTATTTAAGAAACATTTAACCTTACGTGGTTTTAACCTGCTTTGTTTTGTTTTTTTATTTTTTGTCTAATAAATTTTAGACCGAATTGAATATATGATTGGATCATCTAGACTGTTAGCAATCAAATGTTACAAGAAATCTATTCATTGTGTCGTCTAAAAAACACCACAAGCTCCTCGATGAACAACAAAAAAACAAATCGAAGATATAGATGAATTTTAATGATTTGTAAGAGTATTATTGTGTGATTCATGGTTTTAGATGGTGAAATAAGTCATAGAAAATGCATTCTGCTCTTCGAAATGAATTCAAGTGGAGTGCAATTGGGGTTTGTTAAGAAGATTACCAGGGATTTTCCAACCAAAGAAAGAAACACTCATGCAAATTATTGATAAGTCAGAACCCAAAGAGAGGTTCCCAAGAGACAACGAGCGGTTGACTCATCGTTAACTAAGTCCTAGCAAATTATTCAAGGTAGAAACCTATTTATGCATTCATAGTTTTTCACTCACGATGTAAAGCATATGATCAACCAGTAGAGACCAGCTTGTGAATGACCCAATAGACATCTATATCTACATTATAGCTGCAGACTTCACATCTTTGACATTGTGTAATCCATCGCATCCACAAGGAAATCTGCAACCAAAAGGGTACACAAGATGATAAGAATGGCAGCCAAGCTGGTAATATATAGTAGATAATGGTCGTCTCCGAGAGAAACGAAAAAGCTGTACCTGCATCTTCTTTAGTAAAGCATAGCGGAGGTGTAATTCTAAAAACGTTGCCATAGAATCCGCCTTTCCCAATCAAGACCCCCAGTTCTGTGATGACAAAAAAGGCCTGTTAGTGACTAGAAGTTGGCTCAAGAGGTTAGCAGGACGATGGGATGAGGGGAATATCTACCTTTCATCTGCTCCATTACATGCAGAGTTTCAACCTTTGCTGGAGTTTTCTGTTGGCGGTCAGTTACAAGTTCAACACCGAGCATCAATCCTTTTCCCCTCACATCTCCAATGACTGCAGACAATTATGGAAAAAGCAACCATTGATAACAATAGAAAGAGCAAATGCCACCAGAAGAGATTCTTAAAAACCATATTGCTTAACCGCTGACGTCGAAATAAAACGTTAAAAAGACTTAAATATAGTTAAAAATTAAGGTATTTAATCATACGAGGATGTGTTATCTCAAAACTGCACATTAGACATATCAGAAAATGCAAGGTGTTTTTCAAAAGTGAATAATTGTTTTTAGATATTTTTTTTTATTTTTAACATTAATACATCAAAACTACCAGAAAACACTAAAAAATACATCAATTTAATGTCGTTTCATGCAAAACACACTTTTAAAACGTTCCCAAACACGGTAGAAACACAACGTCAAACAACATAGAGAGAGATGTTTTTTTTACTTAATTCAGGTTGAGGTTTAATGATCATTATGTTTGATAGCAGCACAGAATAACATGTGAGGCAACTTACTTTCATATTTATCCTTGAGTTCAGTCAGTCTCTTTTTCAGATGGGACCCCACAACTAGTGCATTTTCCTGAAGATTTTCTTTCTCGATCACTTTCAAAACTGCCAGACCCGCAGCGGTAGATAAAGGATTTCCTCCAAATGTGTTGAAGTAACAACGACGAGTCAAGACTTCTGCAATTTCAGGGGTGGTCACCACAGCACCAAGAGGAATGCCATTCCCAATCCCCTGCGTGTGTCAATGAGGAAAAATAAATTGACACGTAAACCCAGCTTCTTATGCGAGGACAGGTAGGCATACTGAGAAATCTACGAGGCAAATCTGTATGTATCCAATGGGACTTGTCTAAAGATGTGCCTAAAGAATTGTAATGATCTAAAGATGTGCCTAAGGAATTGTAATGACAAGTAACAAGAAAACCTGGCATGAAAGACGAACATCTAATACCAGGAATTGAAGATATGATCATCCAAATACAATTGCCAATGTAGGAAGCAGCTGTTTTTGTATTTTCCAGCCAAAGACAGAAAGGCAATGCCTGAACCAAACAGGGGAGGACTAACCTTTGCCATTGTCACAATGTCAGGAACAACACCCTGGGCCTCAAATCCCCAGAAATGACTCCCCGTGCGTCCAAACCCAGCCTGAACCTCGTCAGCAATACAAAGGCCTCCTGCTTTCTTGATACTTTTATAAGCCGCAGGCAAGTAATCTGGGGCCAATTCTATAATTCCTCCCACTCCCTACCACAGAAAATATTTCTGATAAGCATACTCAATGGTGTCTCACCAAGGATAATAAGATGTTAATCAATAAAAATCAGAGTAGATGATGATCACCTGGATAGCTTCAGATATAAATCCAGCAACATGACCAGAAGTCCCAAAGTCAATAATATCTTGGACATCTTTTGCATACATCTCTCCATCTGAACCGAATACTCCTCTGTATGGATCTGGGTTCAATGCATGATGGACTCCACTCTGTTCACAAAATGGAATTTGCAATTACAATTTATGATGAATACTGACATGCAAATGGTTAAGCATGACAATCATTGATTTGAACAGCACATTATTTGTGGTTAAGTTCTTCCCAGAAACCACAAAGTGACAGAGAACATTACAATAAAACCAGCACTTTCACAATACTCCCTTCAACAAGGCTGTATTGATAACTTCAGAACTTGAAAGAACAATCTCCACAAAAAAATCTACTCTTTCTCCACATTATCAGAAGTTATGAAGTAACAAATTATACATCCCAAGACCATTGATAAGTTACCCACAAACAGGAACATTGAAAGTGAAGGACAAATTTAATACAGTTAATTATATTAAAGACCTCCAATAATTCAAGCTTGTGGACCCTCCATTTCCATTTATCAATATTTCCTTTCATCTCTCCTAAACATAACCCCTTTTGTTTCTCCTTTCCACTAACCTTTATTTCCTTATTCTTAAAAAAAAAATACAAAATCCTTTATTTTTCTTAACCAAAAATTGCCAGACACACACCCCCTTGACAGCTTCCTAAGATTACCACTAGTCCACAGTCACAGCCTAACTTCACATTGAATTGACTCCATAAAGCTTGGCGTCATCATTTTGGATTTTTCAAAGAATCAAACAACATTCAACCATAAAAAAGCCCATAATTTTTCAAGAAGATTTACCTGAATAACATTAAATTTCCAAAGAGACTGTGCTGTAGCCCCCATAGTCCCAGCTGCATTCCCATGATAAGCATTCCTCAACGATATTATATCTTGACAACCTGTATACAATCTTGCTATCATCAACGCCAGTTCATTCGCCTCCGTCCCGGAATTCGTAAAAAACACCACCTATACATCAAAACCATGCGCCAATGCGGGCGCTAAATAGTTCAGCTGGAAAATCTATTAAAAAAAACCAAAATTCCCGTTAAAAGAAAAACAAAATGAACCCATGAGTTTTTTTTTAATTTACTTTAAGGTTTCCAGGCATTTTGGAGGCCAAGGCCTCGGCGAAATCAGCTATGGCATGATTGAGGTAAAGAACAGTAGAGTGCTGTATACGGTTGACTTGTTTGACAATTGCATCAACCACGTCAGGATGACAATGACCGCAACACACCGTAGCAATACCTCCAAAACCATCAAGGTATCTTCGGCCGTTCTCATCGAATAGATACTGCATCTTTCCATCAACCACGTTTAACTGCAAGGAATTCAACAGTATATTCCATCAAAATCAATCTTGAATATTCTTAGATTAAAAAAAAAAAACATAGAAAAAAACAAGAATCCCATGTGCGACATCAGCCGAGACCACGATTTCTGCTTCAACTAGCAGTTCTGTCCGAGATTTATCACGAGAAAACAAAAAAGAAGAGAAATGATAGGGTGTGGTGCAGACTCACGGGTTTACTGAAGAAGTGAAACAAAGAAGGGCTGAGATATTGTTTGCGTTTAGCCAAGATTTGGTCGGAGGAAGCACCAGTGTAAGGAGGAGGGGAATAATCGAATGGGGGTAGTTTGGGAACAGGGATATCATTATCATGAACGGAGAAGGAGGTTTGTTTTTGGGCAAGTTGAGAGAAGCAGCGATGAGAACGCAGAGAATTTGTTGACGATAATACCCTTTTGGTTATAAATCTCTGCATCTTGCTTAGCTGCTGCTTCTAATTGTAAATCCCCTCTCCGTCTCTCTGTCTGGTTTCTTGATAGAATACTTCGATGCGTGAGAGATGGAGGTTGGTAAGGTGGAGGGGGCAGAGCGGAGCTTTATATAGGAGGGAGGGAGGGACGGAGGGAGGAATTATGTGCATGTGTAGTGGTTTTTTTGTCATACTGAGGAAAATGGAAATATCAAAGGTTAATGGAAATATCAAAGGTTAATGGAAATATTTTTTTATGAAATTCATTACAAGGATAGCCAATGGCAAGTATATTGTAGGGTTGTGTTAGATATTATTATAGTTTTTAAATTATAAAATATTTTTAATTATAGTCTTAATAAAATAAATGCTTAAAAAAATTATATTAAAAGATTTTTTTATCGGTAATACAATACCAAACAATCATGTATCCATACAAAGAAATATTATTTGAATATATCTATAAATAGAATTTAGCTCTTACTTACTATGAAATTCCGGTGAAAAATATTATGATATTTATATTCACATCAAAAGATATTATCAGCATGTGTAGAAATCAAACCTTTTTTTGTTTGTTTGTTAATGGAGCTCATTTAATGTAATAATATCACCTTACATAAGTTACTGACTTTGATTCATTATTGGGATTTCCAATCATACGAGGTTTTTTTTTTTTCATTGATTTTTATGGGTCAGAAACATTCTCCGGCAACTTGGCATAGCCAAGGAACATAGTTATTAAATCTGGATTGGCCTGACTGGTTGACTGGGACCCGGCTGACCCGGGGCTAGACCGCGACCCGGCCGACCCAGGTGCTGGACTGGTCCGGGTTTGTCAAAAGATCAGTCAGTGCAACTACTCGGTCAAACTGGTCGATCCGGCAGGTCAACCTATGACTCGAGCGAGACCCAGTTTTTTTTCCTCAAATATGGGATTTAAAATCCATTGGTATATATACTCTATGTTTCCAGGAAAAAAATTATGTTTTTTTTAATATAGGATAAAAAAATTTTTGATTTAAATACTTCAACTTAAAAGGATAACATTAGTATATATACTCTATGTTCACAATAAAAAAAGTTACAATGTTTTTTTAATGTGGGATTTGAAACTCATTAGTTTTATCTATGTTCCGAAAACTAAGTTTTTTTAACGTGGAATTTGAAATTCATTAGTATATATACTCTATGTTCACAAGAAAAAAACTATGTTTTTTCAATGTAGGATAAAAAACTTTTTTAGTTTAAATACTTTAATTTAAAAGCTTAACATAACATCTTTTTAATGTGGGATAAAAAGCTTTTTAAAATATTTTTTTAAACTTTAATATTTACAATATGTATAGTCTATTTTTACATGGATTTTCTTAATTTTTTCATATAAAATATTAAACTTTAATTTTTTCGGGTTGATCCGAAGTTGACCCATGAAACCCGAGACCCAACCCCTTGACTAGGTCAACCCCGAGCCGGGTTTAATAACTATGCCCGGAAAGGGGAGAATTGTTTAATAATGTTATAGTAGTTATTTTCTAAAGTGTTTTTTATTTAAAAATATATTTAAATAATATATATTTTTTATTTTTAAAAATTTATTTTTAACTTCAGCACATAAAAAAAATTTTAAAAAAAAATTAAAGCAATAAAAAAAAACTTTCAAAGTTTTTCAAAAACATTTCTAAACATAGAAGTTTTTATTTTAACATATCCATGAATGGAATTAATAGCTAGTCATTACTGGAAAAAAATGTAGGTAAAAATATTATGCTTTTAATATTCATATTAAAAAGATATTATAGTATTTATACTGAAATTAAAGCTTAAAATATATTCGTTAATTGAGCTAATTCAATGTAAATATATCACTTCATTTGAAAGTAATTGACTCGGAGTTATTAATTATTGAAATCTCAAATTAAATGAGTTTTTATTCTTTATCATTTCAAGCAACTCATTGGAACCCACAACGCATGAAACTGAAAATCTAAATGATATTCCGTGATGTAATTTATTTTGAAGGAAAAATAGATAAAACAATGTGAGTGAAAAACGAGAGAGAGTGGGAAATTATTATAAGGTGTGAGTGGGAATAATTAAATTATTCTTTTTATAAGTGTTATTAATTTTCCTTCTTTTTAATTCCTTGTATTTATTTCTTTTTCCAAAATGGACCGTGTAACTACAATTTATTTAATTATTCTTCAACTACCATAACATATTTACACGAGATATTTGTGTGTCACATGGTCGAATAATAAATATAAATATTCTTTTAATTTTTTTTTTGGAAGATCTTCATCTATTATTTGTATTTATTTATTTTCTCAAAATGGACTATGACAATTGTGATATTTTGCTAAAGTGATTTAGGAAAATTAATTTTCATAAAATTAACAATATTATTCTTTCATATTTAGTTAGCTCTGTCTATTAATGGTGATGTTATCATATTAATTTTGAAGTATAATTCATTTATAAATCTTATTAATCCAACGATCATATATATATATATATAAATAGATACATTAAATTAAATTAAATTAAATGCTAAGATATCCAAGTAATTTAATTGATTGAGAAATGTTGATAATCTGTTCATATATCCCGTGCCATTAGTAAAATATAAACACAGTTGAAGTGAAGAAATAATTAATAATTAATAAAATGAACTAAAAATAAGTAAACATGGAAGTCCACATTGGTGCCATGCACAATGCAACACTGATGGGGACGTGGAGTAGAGTGCGCAGTGCGCACCTAACACAAGTTTCACGTGCAAGCCGTTCCGCAAAAAAAATTAGGAGCATGCCCAGAAGATTGAGCGGAGAAACCCACTTTGGGACTCACAGCCAGAAAGTATTCTGACCGTCCACTTTTTATAGAGAAAATCATAAACCGTCCAAGTTTTAGCTTTTTAATTTTTTTTAAAATAATATAATTTTAAATTAACCTACGTAGTCTATGATCCAAGTTTTTTTTTTTAAAAAAAATAAAATAAAATGAAAAGAGTGCAAGGAGGTGCAAAACATAAGCAATAGTCATTGATTTTTAATGAGGTGATGTTTTGGTTAGGTTTCTTTCACCTTTCAGAGTCATTTTTTCGTGGTGGGCTTTTCTTAGCAATAAAGTCTGTTTCTCTCCCAATGAAAAATCCATATAAATTCGGACCATTAATTCTAGCAAACCTGGCCAATACAATGTTCATGTGCCCTGAAAGTGGTGGCACCGCCATCAAGCATCACAGTCATTTTGGTGTCCATTCACCCCACATAACACCTCTTGATGTGTAAAGATGGCATGAGAGTCTCATCATCGACTAATTCCCATTTTCAATCCATGACAATTTTATTCAATACATAGATCTGCCAAGTGAAGAAAGTCTTTCACTATCTCAATTACCTGAAGTTGAAAACAAAATCCCTCATGAATAACTACCAAGTCAAATGATGGTAAAATTTGACAAATTAAGGTGTTTCCATCGAAAAATAATGATCTACATAGATTAAGAACACAATCCCATGTATCTAACAAGATAAATAGAGGGTTTAATGCATTTAACCTTGTTTGGGATCAATTACTTCTAGTGATTATGCATGCCGGGGGTATGATCAAGGACAAACTCATAGATAAATATAGGGTTTAAATATGTATCCAACCTTGTTTTGTGACCAATTACTTGTAGTGATCATACACGGTGGGGATATAATTATAGGACCTTAATTGCAAGAAATCAGGGACAAATCACTCATAGATCAATGCAGGGTTTAATGTATCTATCCTTGATTTAGGACTAATTACTTATAATGATCATGCATGCTAGGGGGTATGATAGGACTTTTATGCTAGGGTTTAATGTATCTATCCTTGATTTTTTTAGAAAGTGAATTCTGGAAAAATAAATTCCGGAAAAGTGAATTATTTTTAGATGTTTGTCAGTGTAATGGAAAATAAGTTGGAAAATACTTTCCAGTGTTTAGTTATGTCATATAAAATGAGTTGGAAAATAACTTATTAATGTTTTTTTTTCAAGTTTATTAAAATAATAAGAAACAAATCTTACAAATTAAAAAGTTGAATGAGAATGAAATTGAAAAAAATATAATTTCATAAATTATCTCAAATAAAATAAATAATAATCAAAATAATAGAGATCAAATCTAAAAAATAAAAAAATTGAAAGATAAAGAAATAAAAATAATAATAATTAACATTCCATAAATTATTTCAAATAAAATAAGTAACAATCAAAAGAATGAGGACTAAATTTGATAGATAAAAAATTTAAATTAAAAAATGATAAGGAAAAAGCAAGAAACAATTATAAAAATGAGAACCAAAATTAATATTAAAATTAAATTCTAAGGGATGAAATTGAAAAACAAATATTCAAAACAAAATATATATAGCAATCAAAAGTTTGAGGACCAAATTTGATATAATCAGCAAATAATATGATATTTCTAATTTTTTCATAACTTCCGGAAAGAGTTTTCCATCTAAAATAAAAGAAAAACATTTTCCTGGAAACCAAACCAAATTTTTCTTTAATCGGAAAGTGTTTTTCGTTGACCAACTTTTCCAATGACAAACAAATACAGGAAAGTTTAGAAATTGATTTCTCAAAAATCACTTTTCGAGAAACAAACACAGTTTTAATTAAACTTTATGAATGAATGCCGATTAAATACCAGCCATATGGTGCTCAAGAGCTATAAACAATGTAAGTTTGTGGTTTTATTGCTTGGAGTCACAAAGGGAATGCTACGTAATAAAAATTACAACAATGTATATTTCTTACAAGACAATGATGAAGTATATGATCCAAGAACTATAGAACAAAATGGCTTTCAACATCGGATGATGGCATCTTGTATGTTTTGCCTGGTAGGATTTCCACATCCCTCTTGTTAATGTCATCACATTAATTAAAAGCCGAAAAGAAATCAAAGCTTTATGTTGATGTAACAAGCTCGTTTGCTATTGTGTTTCCATAACAATAGTTTGCATTTAAAATCATGTTCTTAAAAAAAAAAAACATTAAATTTTAATGTTTTTCAAATCAAAATTAAATATGTGTTTTATACTGTGATTTTATAATTATTATTTAAAAAAATTATAAATTACAATTTTTTTAATTAATTTTTTTTAAAATCCAATATTAATTAATTAAATATTTTCAAACACACAGTCATAATAACATGTACAACACAACACTATAAAAATAAACAAGCTTAAAAATATATTTTTTATAAGATGCACCGCGTTATATATGTTATTAACAAACATAATAATATAAATATATTAAGGTTTCAAAATCATAATTTTAAAAGGAGATGATATTAAACATCTACTTTTGAATTAACCTATGTTTTTTTTTTTTTTTTTTTTTTGTAAATTTAACAATGGTACCAAACCAAAATGGTAGTTAGAGTAGACTCTTTCCATCAGAAGGGCAATAATTGAACGAGAAGAGCCTCTTCTCGAAAGATGCCTGCATGCATAGAGACACACGAGTTGATGTGAAAGGTTAGCAATACATCCACCATGGACGATATAATAGAGGCCACCTATGCCAAGTAAATGATGTAAAGAGATAGTCCAATGAGGGCTCTCTCGTTGTAAGATAGCCAAATTAGATAGTAGTTTTGAGTTGTGCAAAAAATTACTTTTGATTGAATTATTGTCCTTGTGATAATTATAATAGTAATTCTTAAGGATGTAAAAGCTCCCGCATTTGACCATTTTTAATTTTTTTAAAAAATTTTTAGATTGTTTTAATATGTGGATGTTAAAAATAACTTTTAAAAAATAAAATAAAAATATTATTTTAATAGATTTTCAAGAAGAAAATATTTTAAAAAATAACTATTATTATATTCATCAATAACCCTTGGCGTGACAATATATTAAAAGGTAATTTTTTTTTCTTAAAAGTAGGATACATTATAAGTATAAAAAAAAGAGAAAAAATAAAAAAATTAAATTATTAATAATGATTCATGAGATTGGGGAGACAAACTAAGAATTAATATAGCTATACAAGTCGGCATGACTTAGAGGTTACGTATCCGACTTCTTTTACTAAAATAGATTTAATTACTTCAATTTATTAAGTTATTATGTAATAAAGGGGCACTATCCTTATTATATAGTTTAAGATTCAACAATGAATAACTATGTATGAGGTGTAATTTAATTAATTAAATTTTAAATTTATTTTTATAGTCAATAATGAGTTTGAGTATTTCAGGACTATTAAAAACTTATATAATTATTAATTTTAGAACTCGTGGGATTAATTAAAATATACCCAAGTTAACACAAACTTTCATGTTAATAATAAAAGAAAACAACAACAAGTTTTTTCATGAAAAAAAACTTATATTTTAAAATGAGGGTAAACTTTATTATTAAAAAAAATCAATCTTAGAAGCAATAATAATTCCTCTTTCCCGAAAAATGAAGAAAAAATCAACATAAATTTTATAAAGATAAATTCCAACCCTCATTGATCGGCACAAGACCAAAACGGAGGTGGTCGAAGCCTATCTACCATGCAAAATCCAACCTCACCACCTTATCTTGCTAACCCAATAATGCCTTGCAGACGTGGCTTCACTAATATTTTATATTTTCCAGCTCATCTTGATTTGACTTCTGACATGTTAACATTATCAATGTGATGGGATGGCCTTGGATCCATGAGTGGTTTGGAAACGCATTTGAAATTTTGTTTTTATTTTAATTAATTAATTTTTTAAGGATTATTTTAATATATAAAACAATTTTTTTTAAATATATTTATATATAAAAAATATTTTTAAAAATAATCACTCCCCTGTTTTCAAACACCTTCCAAAACCATGTTCGATCTTCTTGGATTTATTGTTGGAAATGAACTTGAACACACTTAAAAAAAAATAAAAACCCTATGAAGTGATTAGTTATGTCTGCTGAAACGTGAAACAAAAGGCATAGACGACACGTAATAACAAGTAAGATGTGCGAAACTATTTGGAACACAGTACAAATTATATTTTTAAAAATTTTTTATTTCTTTTTATTTTTATTAAAATTTAATATATTTTATATATTTTCAATCGTTTTAATGTTAAAAATAATTTTTTAAAAATTAAAAAAATTATTAACTTACATTTTGATACAAAAGAATATTTAAAAAACAACCATGTAAAATAAATTCATAATAAATTCATGTTCAAGAATGTGTTGACTAATATAATGCGGCTTAACCTGTGACAAATATTCTTGATTATTGAAGCCTAGATTGATTCATCACCATAGCAGATAGGTCCAAAGATTCTTGGCAGAAGTAACTAATTATTTAAGAGATTATATATAGCTTAACGATGACCATCCAACTTAATACAAACAGAAATCGTAGTTCATGACTTGGAAGTTTTAGACTCCTCACATGCCTTGCTCCTGATCCAGTGTCTGAATTTCAGGTCCATATCTCGTAGTCAAATTGCAAACAAACTCTGTCCTTTATATATATATATATATATATATATATATATATATATATAAGATTCTTGGTGAGACAACTAGGCATGGCTATCCATGACTTGTTCATTCATATCTGCTATTTTGCTTGCTAAATTTGACAGGAGTCAACAATCTCAGGTGCAAAACTGTGTAGAATATGAATTTATACAATCTATACCGGTAAAACAAGAACTAAAATTTGTTACAGATGAAAAGGTAAGACTTGCAGTCCGCTAAGGGTAGATGAGAGGGGAAACATGTCCAGAATGTGAAGCACAGGTTAAGGTTGAAGGTTTCTAGTACTGTCTGAAAGTTAGATTGAGACGGCCAGGACGAAGCCTGGTTTCTTCAATTAAAGCCTTGGGAGCAGAATTTGGGATTACAGATGTTACGCCATGAAATAAATGTCTAGACTTGCCACCAAATATCAACACATCTCCTGATTCCAATACAACTTTATCTGCCTTGTTCACATCCCTCTGATCCCCATAGAGAAATTCTGCAGAATCGCCTACAGAGAAGGAGACAACAGGCAATCCTTTGTCAAGACTCTCTGAGCTTTCATCACGATCCTACAAATGTAAAAGCCAAGATGAGTGTAAATATTGTCTTAATGCCCCTTTTGATGTTCATATATACAATAAAAAAGAGTATCTGAAAAGGTTTTGACAACGCTCATGCAATTGCCAGTAACGAAATTGCAAAATTGGCAATTCTTTTTCCGAGCAGAGCCTTCTATAGTTCTCTTCTTACTTAAAAACTGAGCCCTCAATATTTCTCCTCTTACTTAAAACTGACTAACCAAATTGACATAACCAGGGTGCTGGACACATGAACAAACTGATGCAGAAAGAAATTCAAGACCTTGTGTTTCAACCAGAGCTTTTTTAAGTACTTAGCATTACCACCAAATGAGCCTCTCATGGCTTGAGATGTGTGAAAGAAAAAGGGTGATACAACCTTTTTTGAATATTATACCTCAAGTAACAAATCATCGTAAATTCTCTCTCTAAAAATTAAGTCCAGAAAATTTAAAGAAAAAAATTCACCAAAAAATTCACCAAATTCACCAAAAAATCATGGAATCTTTTACAATCTCAAACAATCCTAGGACTTTCACTAACTTTTTCATGTCAATGAAGAACGATGTATACTCAAAGCCTGGAAATTTGAGAATATAAACTTATCACTGAAAAATAATTATAATAAAAAAAACCTCAATGTCTGTGCTCAAAGTTTATGTAAGAGGATAAAGTAACATATAACAGTTAACTACATACCTGATGGAGCCCAAGCCGCCCGGTGGTTGTGTAGAAGTTCACAATGCATATGTCTGGAGACATCGCGGGAAGCATGTCTTCCACATTGCTTAATGTACAGTCCTTAAGCACGTCTTCCACATTGCTTAATGTACAGTCCTTTCCTAGAAGACCATGCGCATCTTGAATTGCTGTTTCAACCAGCTGATTAAATTCACGAGGAATACAAGGAGGCCTACAACCATCAGCTGGGCTTCGACCTTCATATTTTCTTGTCTCAGGATCCCAGTTCAAACCAAGACACATCATCTGCAGACGAAGCTTTGCTCCATTTTTGTAACCAGGCCTATAAAATCCCCCAGGGCCCAGACCAATTTCTCGGCAAGTCTTCACCATTTCAATCTGAAAAATAATAATAGCTTCAAACTTGAGTAATATGCAATTACAAAAAAATGGTTATTAATAATGTGTGAAAAATAGAAAAAAAAAAACGTGTAAAAGATCTATTACTCTTAATGAATGAATATTAAATGTGAATCAATTTTACATTTTCTTCTTGTCATCCACCAATTGATGTTCACGGTCAGACAATTGCATTTTCATCAGAGTCAGTTGATCAATATTGAGAACGCCCTAATGCAGATAAATGCTGATCAAGTCCAATTTATTGTCAAACAATACAGGCGGCTAGAACATGCTTCTCATCATGGTTGCAATCAAAATCCAAAAGCACTTATTAGACAAGTACATCATAGTTTTCAACTGCCAATTCTAAACTGCAAAAGTAAAAGCTAGCTATAAATTAAGGAGTGCATGAACACTAAGAAGAAGCACCTGATCACCGAGGGAAATATAACGTTTTAGAAGAACCATCCCAGGCCGCAACACTCCTTGTCCACCACTCTCTTCAATGGGATGTTCAACATTTTCCTGATTTTCCTCCATTTCCTGCAAGGACTTCAAAACAGCAGAATCTCTACTCCCAGAAAGGCAGATATCAAATGGTGCAACATGATTGGCACCTTCATCAGGCTTGCGATAACTCTGGCCAGATTTAGATCTTTTAACATGAGCAGGAATGTTCTTGTTCCCGAATTTCGATGAGTTACCATCCCCACTCCTCTGCTCTGATCGAAGATCAATTCTACTTCTCCTTTTACCGAAACTTCCATGCCTAACACCTAAACTATCGCTACTAGTTTCCACGGCACCCCTACATTCTCTCCGATCAATACAATCAGGCGAAGGCCTCAACTTGATGCCAGCTCCCCCTGCAAAGTCTCTACCCTTTTAATTTCTAATTACCCAAAACAATAATCAAATTTTTTCTCTGCACGACATTTCTCCTTCTTTTACATATCAAGAATCGATACATAATCCATTCAATCCAATTTTTGGGTTGTTATCCACATTTTTATAGCTTCCTAAGAAAAAATCAACCTTCCTCAATTCTTAAACCATAATCACGAAAACCCATGTGCTAATTACAGAACAAAGGCAATATTATCTATATAAAGACAAGCTTTACAGAACATCATCAGAAAAACATCAATGTTCAGTTTAGAATTTAAGAAAATAGATACAAAGACTTGTAGAATTACCTCTACCGGGGATTGAATCTTCACTTACGCTGTCTTTTCCACTATTCATCTTTCTGATTGAGAGAAGCCCAGAACAAATTTGGCGGGAAATGTAGGGCACAGGCAATGGTGATGTCAATAGTCGGAAAGTTTTTGCTCTAATTAGACGGTACATAAAGACCATGAGTGCTGGTTTGGCTCAGCAAGTAGCCACCAGCAGCCAGACAGGAACCTGGGAAAGAGGAAGAGGAAGCGGACCATACCCAAACAGCTATTTTTTATTTTTATTTTTATAATCGGGCAGTTTATACACACTACAACTAATTTTTAAAGCTCATTGAATATTTTGCAAGACCAGTAAATACGTGGGGCACCGCAAAATAACAAACATGTAAAGAAAAAACCAAACCCAAGTGCAGAAAAAAAAAAACAAAATCCCTTTTCCCACTAAACCACAACATGCTGTATCCAAATAACTATTCCAACTACTGTGTTCGGAACACGTGTAATTCAAGTTATTTTAAATTTTAAATTATTTTTTAAAAATATTTTTTTTATATTTTAAAATTATTTTAATATATTAATATTAAAAATAATTTTTTAAAAATAAAAAAATATTTTAAATCATTACTTACTACTTACAATTTCAAACACACTAAAATGCCCCCTTGCCTCTTCAATCTTCAGTTTTACTACTAATATGTATTTTAATAGCGTTAATTGTTAATTTTTAGTTGTTTGTAAATATATTAAATTATTATATATATATATTTTTATTTTTTAAATAATATAAAAATATAAAAAATTTAATTTAAAGTAAAAAAAATTATCTTTTAACTTTTTTAAAAATATTTTTAGAACATAAAAATAAAAACTCTGTAAAAATGATATTTGAGATTCTTGAAATAATCGCTTTTTAAAATATTTTTTATTTTGAAATATATCAAAATAATATTTTTTTATTTTAAAAAATTTATTTTAATATTAATATATCAAAATAATATAAAAACATAAAACATTTAATTTAAAATAAAAATATTTTTTATCCACAAAAATAAACAAACTCAAGAAAACTACGTGTTGTTTTAAGGATATCGTTTTTGGCTACAGTATCAGCTTCTATTTTTTTCCTCCTCATCCGAAAATTGATATGATAATTTATGTACATCAAATTTATGTATATCTCTGCCTGGTAAGATGTATTTGGAGACTAATTTATATGTTAATTGAGGCTTAAAGAATTTTTTAAAAGAAATTTAGAGAAAATCAATTAATTTTTCTAAGGATGAACGCTAAGATTTAAATAAAAAACAATAAACAAAAAACAGATCAACACCTTAAAAGCATGTTTTGTAATTATGGGGTACATTACTTTATGGGATGCATAAAGTTAAATCATGTGGAAAAAATCCTATTTATCAAGATTCATTATATTGTGAATTAAAATAGTACTAAAAACATACACTGTTCAACAAGACTCATTACATTGTGAATTGCATATTTGGTAAGGGTATGGTGTACTGTAGCCTTAGGCACAAACACCTGGCGCAAGGGTAGTAACGCCTACCCATAAAGAATTCCAAGGTTACAGGGGGGAGAGGTTGCGCCTTAGGCTGCAGACACCTAGCGCTTGGGCCTTCATGCCCTGGCGCTAGGGCCAGACCCGGGAGCTTGGCTGGTCACCCAGGCCAGCGGGTTTGCTGACCTGCGCGCTGGGTCTAGACATGGACCCCCTTCTGTTGGGTCAGACGTCCTAGCCCAAATCGCTTGGGTCTGGCCACCAAAGGACCTAAACACTAACCCCTTTGGGTTCGAACATAGAAGGATTCAAACCCCTTGGGTTCGGACACAAAAGGACCCAAACCCCAAACCCATTTGGGTCCCGACACCGAAGGACCCAAAGCCTAACCCCTTTGGGTTCGAACACGACCCCATCCCCAACCCCCTTGGGTCCAGGCACAGACCTAATCACCTTGGGTCAGGGCACGAGCACAAACCCCCAACCCCTCTTGGGTCTGGACACGGATGGACCCAACCCCCAACCCCCAACCCCCAACCCCCAACCCCTTTGGGTCCGACCATGGATCCAAACCCCCGACCCTTTTTGGGTCCGGACACGGACACAAACCCATCCCCCCCTCAACTCCTTTAGGTCCAGACATGGCTCCACTCCCAATTCCTTTAGGTCTTGCCACATACCCAAACTCCAAGCTGCTTGGGTTATGCCAAGGACCCCACCCCTTGGGTCCGAACACAAACCCAACTTTCTTAGATCCGGAGACGAACCCATCCCCCGACCCTTTTGGGTTTGAACTCGGACCCTACCCCCAACCCCCTTGGGTCCGGATGCGGACCCAACCCCTAACCCCCTTGGGTTCTGCCACACACCCAACCCCTAACCCCCTTGGTCGGAACCCGATTCTGTTGGTCAAGCGTCTAGACCCACGGTAATGGGTCCTGATGAAGGATTCAAGAGCACTGGGTTTAGAGGCAGGACCCAATTTTCTTAGATCTTGAGCTTCTAAATATTATCGTTTGTCTTATAAATATTATTATTTTTATTATAATTAATAATATTATAATTAAAAATATTCTTGTTTTTATTATACATATTATTATTTTTATTATAATTAATATTATTAATAAAATAATTAACAATTTTGGAAAAAATTATTATTATTATTATTATCATTAATAAATTTAAAAAATACTATTATTACTATCGAAATAAAACCGTTATTTTTTTAAAAGATTAAAAAATATAATTCAAAGTATTCATATAAAACATATAATTATTTGTGTTATAAATATAATTATTTTTCTTATAATTCAAAGTATTCATATAAAAAATATAATTATTTGTGTTATAAATATAATTATTTTTCTTATAATTCAAACTATTCATATAAAAAATATTATTATTTTTATTATAATTCTAAGTATTAATATAAAAAATATTATAATTTATGTTATAAATATTCTCCAATCACGTAAGTCTTTGCTCTTCCAATGTCTCTACGATATCAATATTTTTCACACAACTCATTCTATTTTGTGTCTAAATTTTTGATTATCAACACAATTTTTTTTCCTCATGGAATATTAGCTTCATTACACCTCTAGTTTCTATTACTTATCTAACACCGATTAGTAATTATAACACTATTTTTTATATATATATATATATATATATATATATATATATATATTTTATAAGCCCATGACAGTGCGCGGACATGCCATCTAGAATTTAATAAAACAATTAAAGTTTCTATTTTTTTTAATTTTTTCAATTATTGATGTCTTATGGCAGCATGATGCATCAATAAGTCTATATTTTCGTTGAATTAAAAGTAAAACATTCGCATCATAATTAATGACCCTTGTGAGAATTCATATTTCTTGGTTTGAATTAAACTATAAAACAGAGAATACATTTTATTAATCATTACAGTTTTTCAAATTAATAAAGATTTTTTATAATAAAAAAATATTTTTAAAAAACAAGACTATTCGTATGGAAATAATCTTAAGAACATATTTTCACCCACATTACCAAATATATACCTCCTGTTTTGTGAAAAAAACATAAATTCACTCTAAATTATCTATTTATTTTTTATTTCTATATTCATTCCTGCCCCTTTAATTAAATATATTTATATTATTTTTATTCTTAAACACGAACAAAACAGATTTCCAGGACTGTTAGATCAGACAATCAAATCGCGCATAAAAATAATGATTATGTGGTTCCTTTTTAAGGTTTTTACTATTTAAACAA
Source organism: Populus deltoides (assembly GCA_015852605.2). NCBI lineage: Eukaryota > Viridiplantae > Streptophyta > Magnoliopsida > Malpighiales > Salicaceae > Populus > Populus deltoides. Next base: position 1,095,685 of record CM027585.2, on the reverse strand, counting down.
AATCTTGGTGCTACGCAGAATTCAGTGTAAGCAACATCATAAAACCGGGCCTTCATGTACAGAGCCTCCGGCATACTCTCACTCCACTAAAACCCCAAAATGATATCTCCAAGAACACACCATCATGGAAACCTGCAACTTTTCCTCCGATTGCTGGACATGGCAGCAGCAGCACTTGTGAAATGCTGATACGGATTAGGGCATGGCATCATTCAAACGTGAGAGCACTGTCAGCACACAAACCACTTTACAAATGGCTCGTCTTTCATTATTACAAGTTGCAAGCACCTTTCACCACTCTTTCCAGAACCCACTCAAAAAGGCTTGTTGAGTCCCCCTGCGCACTCAGAGCAGATTGCAAGAAGCAATCGATTTACCAACAAAATTGGATAAGTCCGTGTCCCACCTTAGAATCCGTTTTCCTTTTATAAAATGAAATTGACGTATACATAAACTAATCACAAGAAGATATTACAAAAATAGTATGAATTTCATACCCATGTTTTAGATCCTGTTTGGATTCTTTACTTAAAAAAATCAGAATAAATTTGTTTTTTTTTTTAAATTAATTATAATTTGATCACCAGACCAAGTAGATTAAATTAAATTTTTAAACTCCTCGGCGACTGGTGTGGCTAGTGAGGTTTTATGAATATTATATTAAGGTAGTGTTTAGAATTGATATAGTGGTTAGTTTTCGCTTGAAAAGATATTAAAATAATTTTTTTTATTTTTTAAAAATTTATTTTAATATTAATATATCAAAATAATATAAAATTATAAAAAAGTATTAATTTAAAAAAAAATCAAAAAAACTTTTAAAAGTACTTCTTAAACATATAAACAAAATGGAGTCCAGGTCGGTAAAAGTGCTAATGCTAGGATGAAATATCATCACAATAAGACACTCCTAAAACCCTCTCACATGGGACAGCCTGTGCCTCATCAACCTTTCAGTGGGCTGCTTTTTAGTATAAGTAACCAAAATTAACAAGCTATCCAGCATAATGCCATCAGTAACCCCACTACACTTATAGTGCATAATGGGCAAAATGAAGGCACATATCCTTTTTGGTAGTGGGCTGGAACTTGGAAAGTTCCACACTCATGCCCAGCTTTTTTCTTTTTCCTTCTTTTCATCACTTCTTCCTGGTAAAATAATACCCTTTTGCCAGGGAAAAACAAAGGTTAGCACCAAAAGTGAAAATTCAGATTTTGCAATTTTCCTGCCATGAAGCTCCATCAGCTCGTTTTTCTTGTTCTTTTGTTGGCTTATCAGGTCTATTGCAAAACATACATTCACATTGACTATAGCCTCACAGTAGAAGTACCTAGTGAGTACAGTGTGGAATTACTTGGAAGAGCATTTCTGATGGAGACTGACCAAATGGAGCCCGATTTTAGAGTAGCATTGAGTGTTGAGCCAATTAGAGGAAAATATTCATGTTCCTTGGAAGTCTTTCTTGGAGATGTTAAGGTGTGGAATTCTGGCCATTATTCTCATTTTTACACTTCTGATACATGTGTGCTTGCGCTGACAAAGGATGGAGATTTACACTTGAAAGGTTCGAATGATCGAATCGGATGGCGAACCGGGACTTCAGGACAAGGTGTGGAGGTAACATTAATAGTAAAAGAATCATCAGCAAAACCTTAAAAAATACAAATCACCGCACATGTTTTCTAGCAACTAATCTTTCTGTTCTCTCCCCTTCATTGCAGAGACTACAGATTCTGAAGACGGGCAATTTAGTCCTTGTTGATGCCTTGAACCGGATAAAGTGGCAGAGTTTCAACTTTCCCACTGATGTAATGCTATGGGGACAGAGACTAAATGTGGCCACTCGCTTGACATCTTTTCCTACCAATTCAACAGCATTCTATTCTTTCGAGATTCAGCACAACAAGATTGCTCTCTACCTGAGTTCTGGTAAGTGGAACTATTCTTACTGGGAATTTCAGCCTACCAAGAACAGAAACATCACATTTATTGAATTAGGTTCAAAAGGGTTAGAAATATTCAATGATAAATACAAGAAAATTGCGCAGATTTTATCATTCGGGATGCAATTTCAACCCCTAAGATTCTTAGCACTGGGGAATAAAACAGGAAACATGGGGCTGTATTTTTACTCCCCGGAGAAACGAAGTTTTGAGGCTGCTTTTCAAGCACTCAATACTACATGTGATCTTCCTCTAGCTTGTAGACCTTATGGTATCTGTACCTTGTCCAATGCTTGCTCATGTATCCGACTGTTGACGGCGAAAAAAGGGGTTGGTTCTGATTGCAATGGGGGGTTTTCTGAAGGGTTTTGTGACAGAGAACAGCAGGAAATGCTTGAACTAAGTGGTGTAAGTAGTGTTCTAAGGACTGCTCCTAAGAGGGTCAATGTTAGCAAAGAAGTATGTGAAGACTTATGCCTACAAGATTGTAAATGTGCTGCTGCATTATATTCTACTGGCAAGGATGGCACAAGCTTCAGAGAATGCTTTACTTATGGACTGGTCTCAGGTGTTAAGCAGGTTGAAAGGGGAACAGGATTGACTTACATGGTTAAGGTTCCAAAAGGAACCCAGATTTCCCATGGGAAATCAAATGTGAAGAAATGGGTGTTGGTCATGGTAGGAGTGATTGATGGCTTCATCATCCTGCTTGTTTTTGGAGGGCTTGGGTATTATTTGGTTCAGAGAAGAAGAAGAAGAAACATGCTTGCCTCTGACAACAATACTTAGGACTGGTTATTCTGCCCGTGATTCTTTTCTCATGAGAATTCTTGACCGTATTTGCAATTCTTTCTGCTTATAGAGAGAGGGGAAGAAAAAGAAACAATTTTGGTTCATTTCTACAAGCTGATATGTTCATAGGACAAGTATTCATCTCTTTTTAACACCATTGGTATGGTTGAATTCAAATTTTCGTTTATGCAAGGGAAAAAAAATTTGTTGTGCTTGCTTGCTAATTCAAGCAAAATTCTTTTATCAACAAGCTTATGGAAAAGGTCTCATAATTAATCGGGTGACCATGAACATCTTATAGAGCCAAATCCAAATTCTTCTGATTGATAGGTTACTTGAATAAAATATTATTTTAAAACCCGGATCAACCTGAAAAGTTGACCCAAGACTTTATTAATTAGAACCTAGAACAATTCGAGTTAAAAATAAACAGTAAAAAAACTATACTAACCTGATTAAAAACACAGTTTGCCCGATTGCCCATGACCTAGTCATCAACCCATTAATCCTCTTTTTTGTTAAATCTTTTTTTAAATTTTTGTTTATGATTCTTAACACGCACATAAAGACCAGCCCAAAACCATTGCCTTTTGTTTCGAGCCTGGTTCTTAACTAGATTATATTTCAAGGATCCCAATGTGAGCTACGAAAGGCCGAAGCCACTCAACAATGCCTTCAATCTTGGGCTTCAAGATGCTCTTCAATTATCCAATTTTTAAGCTGCTAATGGTGAAATATTAGGGCTTCGAGATTCTGAAATCCAGTAATTTAATAATTTTGGGCAGGATATTATCTAAGTGTTAAGGTTAGGGTTTGCAAATAATATCCACCATTCACCAACTCAGTGGTTAGAAGCCCTACAGAACACTAGCCTAATTCTATATATACTAAATTAAGGGCCTGTGTAATATAGATTTATATACTCTTAAGTCTCCCTCACACACAACAGGGGACAAAATTTACGTTTGTTGTTGTTCATACACGAGAACTTTGGCTTGGATATTTCTTAGGAAAGCTAGCAAGTTGCATTTAGTTGCACAGTTCATCAGTTGTTTTAAGCTAATCAGCTTGATGTGTGTGTGTGTGTATGAACAATAAACTATTGATACAAGCAGAATGATCTTGCCAAAGAGCTCCTTAATTAGCTGAAACCAATCATACGGATTTTAATTAAGCATTTTATGCTCAAATATATGTATAGATCATCGAAGGTAAAAGTTGCTTAATTAAAAACTGAAAATTAATTACCAGAATCCCATTGCTGCACATTTTGACTGACTACTAACTTGGAATTAGGACTGCCTAGTGTGCTTGAAATTCAATATACAAATTCCCAATTTCTCAGTAGCGTACAGGAAGATAGGGGAAGAAAATATTTGGGTCATTCTTGCTCACTAGCTAGCTACCTTCATTCCAGTTATGGATAGCTTGCAGCACTGCTTGTTTCACTACTTGAGCATCATGGCCTTGGTTCTGCAAAATCATGAAGTATATTTTATTGAAGAATTAATTAAACAATTTCCTATCAAATATAGCTAGATGCATGGATTGCTTATATATATAAGCTGAAATTCATAAATAGAACTCCAGAAATTAAAGGAGGAAAATGAGCGTTGCCTATCCCTTTCTTAAGATTAGCTTGGAATGGACTGTGGATAGACACTCACACCCATGAAAATTATACCCCCTAAGAGTTCTCTACTCTAGCTAAAAGAGAATGGACCGAAACTATTAACTCGAAGCCACTGCTATAAGCCAACAAACCCAAAATAGACATAGATGCATGGATTAATCCTAATTAATGACCTTAATTTGTCCCATGAACTTGCTCAATGGATAGCTATATATTGTGTTCCAATGCTGTCCACCCATTCTGGTGTACTGTGGAAAGTCCAAAATATGTGGTTCAAGCCAGCTTGTTTCTAAGTTGCACACGTGAGATCAGTCTTGTTTGTCTAGACTGCTATTTATTAATTTTGAGAATGATGCTTGAGACATTTATAGCCTATATATAACATCAGCAACATTTAATATACTTGCAAAAAAAGATATGCTCCCTTAATTTAAGTGGTGTGCTAAGAGGAAGAATGTCGATCCAAGAAAGGAAAGACAGTAATTTAATTCTTACTTGGTCTCCACCAATCGCTTCAAGTTGGAAATTGTCTTCACAAGAAACCCTAGCATCAAGCACATCAAGGCCTAGTTCCTCGAAGGCTTCAAGTATGGAGACAAGTAATCCAGGGCAATTCTTTCCTGAAAATACATTAATAAGGAATCCCTTTTCTAGGTTTTCCACTGTTACCTGCTGAAGTATGAAAAATAATGAAGTATTATTACATGGGCTAGTAATGGAAGCTTTTCAGAAATTAATAAGAACTGAAAATATAATAAATGAACAGATAAAGGGAATTGTAGTTTATATTCGCACCGCAGGTAATGAATTTTGGGGGGTTGAAGATGTTCCGATTTCTTTTTTTAGCCTATCCACCTTGTTCTTCAACTCTCCAATATATTTTGACGCGTCTACTATGATTGAGGTTTTGTTCATCTGCCAAAATCACCAATTGCAGAAGAGAAAATATCAAAATAAGTAACCAAAGATTGGAAAAGAAAGAAGAAGAAAAAAAAAGTAGAAGAAGAAGAACGAAGAAGGGAGAGGGAGGAAAGAAAAGAAAAACTGAAACTAAAGCTTGAAGAGGCCGGGTTCAGGCATTTACAGCATTAGAATTGGTTGCAGCACGTAACTTCTCATAAAGAGCTGCCTTCTTTTTCTTCCTGGAAGACATTCTTGTTTTCTGCCTTTTAACTTGGCTAGGTAGCTAGCTCTCTCCTCTCCCTTGCTTATTTTTTCACCTCGAGCTTTTGAGGATTTTATAACAAGAAGATGACCTCTCGAACTCTATCATTGCTTGTTCGTTTCCTGCATGGATGCTCCCGTTTCCCCAAATAAAATCATAATTCATTTTGAAATTTACATTATTAACCATTTTGTTTTCCTGACATTTTGTCTTTTAAAAGTAATTTCAAAATCTGTCTTTTTTTTTCTCCTTTATTTCGGTTGAAAGAAAAAGAGCTCAATGCCATTGAACCGTAGGGCCCATTGGCCGAGCGCGCATATATATATATATATATATATATATATATATATATATATATATATAGTCTCTGATTAGTCTTCTTTCAACCACCAAAGAGAAAGAGTAGTGACGGAACGTTGATTAATATAATTTCACTTTCAATAAAATACGTACATTAATTCGTCATCAATCATAAAATATATATATACTGCTGGAAGTTTTTATCTTCTCTTTTTACTCATTTGAAGTTCCATCGAGCTAAGGATAATTCAATGGATCAGAAAAAACCCCTCCTTGGTTTTTGATAATTCATTCCATTCCTGTTCGAGTTAAGTTCATTCTCATGCTAGTTTCGAATATAAATATTAAGCTCAGCACCACTCATAAGATAATTTAATAATTTGAACTCAACAAATTAACTTTGAATACGTAGTTTAGACCCAAACTATGGTCATGGCTCGCATTTAGCGTCTCATGGGCTCGGGCAACACCCTTGAGCCAATGTACTGGACCCACGCCCAACGCCTTTTAATCAGGCATAGAGCTTGAGCCTAAGAGGCCATGCATGACCATCGTCCCCTTAGGCTCAGACACTAGCCTCATGTTTGAGCCTAAGTACATTTCCAAACGTTATTGGACTTGACACATGTCTTGGCTCCTTATAAGCTTGACTTTGTGGTTTGAATCTAACACTTTTTTCATTGAAAAGTTTTTTTAATCAAATCTTAATCCTTTTTGCTGGGTCATACTCAATGCGCACCCTAAATTACTAGAAAATTGATAAATATAAACGGAAATACTGAGAGAATATTTCCGTCGGTAAATTTTCGAGGGATTTTACCGACAGAAATATTCCCTCGGTATATATCGAGGGAATTACCATGGGAAAAAAATTAAAACAAAGCAAAAAAAATAATGACGTGTCATTTTTACCAACGGGATTACCGACAGAATTTATTCCGTCGGTAAATTTGTTGGTAAAAATATGAACACTGTTCATCATGTCAATTACAAAGGGAATCACCGACGGAATTGTCCGTCGGTATTTTCCAGAGAGCTCCGAATCGTTCACTTTCCAATTGCACTGTTAATTGTTGTTCTTTACGGACAAAATCACCGACGGATTGAAAAGTTGTCGGTGTTATTTGGCGGTTTTCTGAAAAAATTCAATTAATTTAAAATTTTTATTTAAATATTATAGACGGAATCACCGACGGATTGAAAAATTATCGGTAATTTTTTGGCGGTTTCGTAAACTTTTCTGAAATTAAAAATGTAAATTAAATATTAACGATGGAATTACCGACGGAATAATTAAAAAATATTAATATTCAATTATCCGTCGGTAAATCCGTCGGTAACGCGCCCCAATAAAAAGCCTGAATCCCCTTATTTCACAAGAGACATACCCATTTCTTATTCTTCTTCTTCTTCTTCTTCTTCTTCTTCTTCTTCACTATATGTAAAAAACATCATTAAGGTATGTCTTCTTCTTCTCCTTCTTCTTCACTATATGTAAAAAACATCATTTCTTATCTATTTCTTTCTCTTTTTTTCTATCCTCATCTCCTTCTCTTTTCCTCCATGCTTGAGTATGTCTTCTTATTCTTTCTTCTTTTATCCTCTTAGTTTTGTTTTTTAATTAATATGCTTAACGAAATTTTTTCTCTCTCCTTAGCTTCACTTGCAACTACATTAAGGTAAGATTTTTCTTTTTTCTTCTTTTTTCATGATTTTTTCACTATATTTGTTTTTTATTTTATTTTTAATTGTTTTTGTTCTTAATAATTGTATAAATTTTGTTGTGAGATTTGTTTTTCATATGAGATCAATTTTTAGTAGATTTATTTATAGGATTTTTAAATTTCTAGCAATTGCAACTTCATTTTTTTCATATGAATTTTTTTAGTTGAATTAATTTTTTTGTTGCAAATTTGTTTGAGTTGATTTTCTTATTCTTTTTTCCAAGCATTTTGAGTATATATTATACAGTGTTAATTTATGTTAATTTAATTATTTTATAATTTTATAAAATGATTTTTTTAAATTTTTTTAAATAATTACCGACGGAAATTCCATTGGTAATTCTGTCGGTAAATCTGTTGGTAATAAAAAATATTATTACCGAGAGATATACCGACGAAATGAAGCGGATAAATTTATTTTTTTATTACCAACGGATTTACCGACGGACAAAAAATTAAAGACCAAAGATTCACCAACGAAGAATTTCCATTGGTGATTCCGGTCGGTAAATTAATTACCGACGGAATATGTGTCTTACGTCGATAGAAAAATTCCGTTGGTAAAACTATTAAATCTTGTAGTGCTAAGCGCACAAGAGTCTTCCATGGCCTACCATTTTATCCGTAATTAATACATTGTAAGGAATATTTGCTCCTTATTAATGTTTATATAAGAGATATTTATCTCCAATCCATATATATATATATATATATATATATATATATATATATAAGGAGTATTTATCCCTCATTAATATTTATGTCAAAAATATTTATCCCTTATTAATACACGTGTAAGTGATATTTATCTCTTATCAATACCACAAGGGTAGAATGACTTTCTAACGCTTTCCGTCAAGCATAAAGACAAGGTATATGAGGTATAAATTGTTCGGTTTCTCGAATATGATACATGAAGCGAAAACAACAAAGCATAATTATTCGGGATCCCTATGATCCTGTTAGATAGATTTAGAGTTATTTATGGATTTATTACATGAAGATCCAATCTTTTCAGCTTTAAATAATTCTTTAAACTGTAAGTTGTCGCAAACCACAAGCTATCTAATTTTTGATCTTCAACGGTAATACACGCGAACCACCAATGAGAAATTTACTAAATTTCTATTTAGGAGAGAGGAATTGCCATGCCTAGAGTGCTAGCCCTCTATTATATGATTTACGTAGTTTTTCTATCTAACAAACAACTATAAAAATATAAGAGGCATAACTTACTATTTATAGAGAAATATGAAAAACCTTACAAATTGGAAAAATATTAATTTTCCCCTTGAATAATATCCATATATTAATTTATAATAATTTTATAAATTAACTGAATCAAATCCTTACTTGATTTTCCAGGTCTAGAAATATAATCCATGTATTAATTATATTCTAGTCCTTAATTTCTACAATATATTTTAATCAAGTTATAATTAATTAAATCATCCTAGTTTAATTTCTAACTAATGGTTCTTAATGTGTGTGACCCATTAGGTTCCTAATATGTTAACCCAAATATGAATTATAATTCTAATTAAATATAATAAAATAAATTAAACAATTTAATTTATTATCAATTGATTAATTTATATTTGAAGATCAGGTGCATTGTCTACCAACATATCATTAGTGGTTTGACTCAACATTTCAATGATCGGTTTCTCAGTGTAATTAATATCATTTCATAAATAATATTCCGGTTTAATATTAAAGTATGAAGTACGTCTGGCATATTAAATCATGTTTGCTCTCTACATAATAGTCATTGATTATTTGAATATGATTTAAAACTCTTTTCCAATTTCATTCCACATTGGCCAAGGATTTCTCAGTTAATACTATTTGAGAATAAATGAAACATTTTCTCTAATTCACATAGGGTGATAAATCCTCTCTTGTAGGGGTGAGAAAAAAAACCAAAAAATCAATTAAACCGAGAAAACCATAAAAAAATAACCAAAAAAAACCGAGGCCAAAAAAAAACCCGATTAAATTGATTAAAATTTTAAAAAAACCAGCCGGTTCGGTTTTATAAGCAAAAAACTGAAAAAACCAAACCGAACCCAAACAAAAAAACCCGGAAAAAACCGAGCCAAACCGGAAAAAACCGAGCCAAACCGAGCCAAACTGGAAAAACCGAGCCAAACCGGAAAAACCGAGCCAAACCAGAAAAACAGAGCCAAAACCGAGCCAAACCGGTTTGAATCGGTTTTTTCCCTAAAAAACCAAACCGAAACGAAATCGGTCGGTTTGACCTGGTTTCGGTTTGGTTTTTTTTTTAAATTTTAGTTTGGTTACTTTTTTTGATAAAAACCGAATCGAACCGAAAATGATCACCCCTACTCTCTTGATCACTCAAGTACCTTTATATAATTCATGCTATACTTAATGTCTGTCATTTACCTCTATTAAGATAATATGTAAAATGATCAAAGTATAACATTCTCTATATAAGATAACTCAGTGATCTCAAGTCTAAGGATCACCTACACAACCATCACTTGAACCTTTCTATAGACACAAGTGATCTCTACATATAAAATTCTCATGCGAGTTAGTTCAATGTACATGTCTTATGACAAGTGCTTATAGATTAGTTTTAGGTATTTCTTATACCTCAACTTATGAGAATAACTACTTGCTTTCATAAAGAAAAAAATATAATATCTACAAGTCTCTACGACTCTAATAAATTTCCAATATTTAAAAGGGTATCAACCAATAATATTTTAGGAACGATGCTTTGATGCAATAGAAATCCCATAATTATAAAAACTTTATAATTTTCTCTGCCAAGCATTTTTGTCTCATAGAGTTTATCTTTACTCTTGATTGATAAATAAAATATTAGATTCATTAATCTAATATTAAAGATAAATTAAGATTTTATTAATAATAAATATGTATTTATATGAATATAATAATACCACATGTAACCAACCGATTGGTTATAGGACATATTAAGCTAATATAAATACCCCTTAAAAAACCTATGTAAAAGGTTTACAATTTCCATTTTGAATATAGACATACCATTTTCTTTTAGAGCATTCATTTTATATTAAAATAAGAACAAACAATCTTATTCTTAGATTTAATGCTCTTTAGCGCATTTATTATTCTCTTTCTATAAAGTAACTAACTTAAATATCTGATAGTTTCCAAATTCATCTAAATGAGACTTTTATAGGTATCAAGATTCTTTCATCAAGAGATTATCTTCATTTACGAGAGTGGATTTAATTGAATGAACAATTGATTAATCCATAATCTAACCACCAAAAAACCTTGTTACTAAGCCTCCGGATTTTGAAACATCATCTGAAAATAATAGCACTCCAACTCTTGGACACTTAATCACTGAGATCTGCATATCATCTAAAAAAATCCAAAGCCTAAAAAGCCAACAAGACTTCAAAAATAGTTTAACATTACTCTTTTACACACACTAGAAAGAATAATTTAAAAGTAAAATTGTTTGTAGTTTTGCTAATACTTGAAAGGATATATGAATTAATATACACGCGCACTAGATCTTGTGATAGTATATATATATAGCTAAGGATTAATCACTGCTTATTAATAATGTGATAATTTACCATTATTATTATTATTAGCTTACCAGATTGACAGTCCAAAAATAAGCTACTGTACATATCAAATTAATTAGAATGAGAAATGACGAATAATGAAAGAACAAGGAACAGGTATCCAGGGGTGTGTATGGGAGGATTTTGGAATTACATGGGAGAGGGACAAATGGATGACTGCGAGAGGAAGAGAGAGGGTGTAAGATATAATAAAACTTCCCCCGTGAGAAGGGTTTGGAGGGATTGACAGCTAAACATCCTTTGACGCTTCCTTCACTGCTTTCAATGTCTCTCTCCCCTCTTAATCCATGTCTCCGATCACGAGCAGATTCCTTTCCAGCTCTCTACGCGTAAAATGATCTTTTCTTTCCCTGGCAAATGCTCCCTTCCCTTCTGATCCACGTGCCATGCCTAGCTGCTTGTACTCTTCTTCCAAAAAAATGGGTGCCTTAGTGTGTCTGCATGGCTGCATCACTATCAGGGGATCGAGGGGAGGATTTATTAATTAGCTGTAGATATTAACAAATGATCAAATGCTTCTTTCTTAGAAACAGAAAAAACACTAGTGATAGTGGCAGCTTTTGAAAGTTGTCACCAATACAGCCACGCATCTTTTACTTAAGTCTAGTTTTATCTTTTTTTGAATTTTTTCTTTTAAAAATCAAATGCAGATAAGATAAAAATGGCAACATTTTCAAGAATATTATTCATATACTCGTGAGTCTATGTACGGAAGATACAGTTAATTATGTTTGCAGATCTTAGGTACTAAATTTTCTTGGCAGGAATCCAAACATGACATCATATTGTTTTATTAATTATTACCAGGAATTTAAGAAATTAAAGAAGGGAGGGCCAAGGATAAATTGATGAACCTCTTAATGAATATATAGTTAATATCTTTTTTTTTTAAGAAAAACAAAACTACTATATGTGTAAATGTAAATCAGTTACATCCAACTTTGCTAGGGCTAGACCCACATTTTGTCAATCCATTAATGTGCTAGGTACGATTTGTACACTAAGGTAGATTGGAAGAACGACTCAGTCATTTGGATAGATTTTGGTTTTGTGCTAATATATCTCTTGTATGTTATTTGGAGATTTTTTTTTTCCTCTCAAAAAAATCCTTTTGATTTGTTCGAGGCGATTGAATCTAATATATTTGATATATTTTATTATCCTTACTTACACCATTTATTATGTAATGTAAGTATCAAGTATATTTCAAATTAGAGCTGAGTTTGTATTGTTTTAATATAATAAAAATCTTGAATTTAGACATAGCTGAATCACTTGTGACATTGTAAGCACATATAATTATTGTTTTTGTAATAGATTGTCATAATTTTTCTTTATCAGGTTGTATGATTTTAATACATTGCTAATCTCAAAATATTGTTAAGGGTAAAAATAAAATAAATCACTAACCTTGAGCAACGACTACTATTTGGACATATCTCAAGTTGTTGATGATAGGAGTCTCTCTTATTAACAAAAATATTAAAAGATTTTTAGGCGGAAAAATTGTTTATATAAACAGTGAACCACCTTAATTTGTGTTTTTTCCATCTGCATCATTTTTTATTAAGTCATTTTATATTTAATTTAACAATTATAGTTCGGTTTCATAAAATTAACACTCTGTAAACCATGAAATGATATTTGGATTATGAACGGTGAACTATCTTAAACCTGTTTTCATTCACATTCTTTTTTTATTAGGTCATTTTTTTCACTGACATCCTTGTTTTTTTTTTTTGATTGAGTCCTTTTTTTTTCACTCTTATATATTTTTTTTAGATTGAGTCCTTTTTATTCTCATTTAATAATTGTAGTTTGGTTTTTCAAAATTGATGCTTAATGAACCATGAAATGGTATTTGAAATCATAAACACATGATGCTATACGAGATGGAAGAAATATTAAAAACAAATAATGGAAATGCAACATAAAAGAGAGACACAATCCACTATGGGTTGAAATATTACCATATTTTTCTTTATAAGAAATAGAGTTTATGCCAAGAAATGGAAAAGAACCCTAGGGGGTAGACAAATACAAATACAATAAAAATACTTAAATAACCTAGTAAGACAATATAAAGCTTTAGAGATCACCCTCTTATAAGTTAATGCACCCACTACCAGAAAACCGGAGAAAAGCAACGGAATTACCGACGGAATATTTCCATCGGTAATGTATACCGACGGAAATAATTCCGTCTCAAAAACCGTCGGTATATACCGACGGCCATACTCCGTCGGTATATACCGACGGACTAGTCCGTCGGTATATACCGACGGTGTTACCGACGGAGTATGCAGTTCGTCTGGAAATACGCAATGGCATGGTGACGTCAGGTGATTTTACCGACGGGAATTACCGAGGGATTCAAACTGAGATGACGTGGCTCTTTCACCGACGGCATCACCGACGGAATCACCGACGAAATACGTCCGTCGGTGATTCCGTCGGAAAAAACCATTATATACCCCCATCCGCCGACACTCTCTTCCTTTGTTTCTCCTTCTTCTTCTTTCTCATCCCACCTCTCCCCTCCCAAACTGCAGCCAAACACCCATCCCAAACTCTCCACTATTCTCAACACGAGCACTCAAGTTTCTTATATCTTGTACGTGGTCATAATATCCGTTTCTTGTAGATTTTATCATTTTTTTTGTAAGTAAATCTATCCTTTTTAGTTTTAATATTTAATTGTGAATTTTATTGTTTTAGTATATGTATTTTGTTAACGTTTGTACTTGTTTAATTGTTATTTGTCAAAGAAACTTGTAGTATGAATGTATAATTTTGTAGTTGTTATAGTTTGTTTTAGATTTTGTCAAATTATATTTGTTTGTAAATTGTTGAAATTTTGTTTGAATTACAACCGAATTAAATGTGTCGTTGTGATGAAATAAATAATTAATAGCTTGTTTAAGTGTCTTGTTTAATTGTTATCAATTATATTTCGAAGTTGTGATTAATTCTGTAAATTTATATATGTATAAATTTGTATGTATGAACGTTGATAGTTGATAGTTGATAATTGATAATTGATAATGAATATTTAACATAAGTGTTGTTTTAGTTTGTTGGATAATTAATGCCGGGAAAACCAATATTTTTGTTATGTTTTATAGAGGTTCAATAGAAGTGATGGATGATCGTTCATGGATGTATCGGGACTCACCCCAAGGATTGCGGAGGATGGATTATTGTAACGGTGTCCAGGGTTTTATTAATTTCGCAACATCTATTCCGAGGAATTTTTACCGATGGCGGTATTAGGTGTCCGTGCAGGAAGTGTAAAAATTTAAAGTTTCTGCATCAAGATGTTGTAACGATGCATCTTCTAACCAAAGGGTTCATGGAAGATTACATGTGTTGGTATGCTCACGGAGAACTATTTGTTCCTGATGAGAGCATGGAAGAACAGGTGGTTGGGTCAACTTCTAGTGCTAGTAACATACATGAAGTTGAAAATGAGAACAGTAATCCTTACAGGAATATGGTTATGGATGCAATGAGAATGAGTGAAGCTAATGTCAGGGAATGTCCAATCGTAGAAGAAGAACCTAATGCAGATGCAGCAAGGTTTTTTGATCTGTTGAGAGATTCTGACGAACCATTATGGGATGGTTGCACGAACCACAGTAAATTATCAGCCGTAGCACAGGTGTTCACCATCAAGTCAGATCACGGGTTGAGTGAGGCCGGTTATGACAAGATTATTGAATGGGCGATAAGCATTTTACCTGAAGGGAACAGGCTGAAAGAGAACTTCTATGCTGCCAAGTCCATGATGAAACCCCTCGGTTTAGGATACCAGAAAATTGATATATGCCCTAACTCGCATGTTATACTACCTTGAAAATGCTGAGATGACCGAGTGCATGACATGCGGGCATTCCGTTACAAACCCGTAACGGTAGAGGGAAGACTCTCGTGGCATATAAAAAACTTAGATACTTTCCAATCACACCTAGACTGCAGAGGTTATTCATGTCACCAAGGACTGCTGAGCACATGACATGGCACCAATCACACCATGCGGTTGATGGAGTGATGGTTCATCCTTCCGACGGTGAAGCTCGGAAACACTTTAACAAAGATGCATCCTCCCTTTTCAGTTGAATCAAGGAACGTGCATCTTGGGTTATGTACTGACGGATTCAACCCATTCGGTCATTTACGCTTCCTTATTCTTGTTGGCCGGTCATACTGACGGTTTATAACTTGCCACCGGGGATGTGTATGAGGTTGGAGTTCATGTTTTTATCTATGGTCATACCAGGTCCAGAAGCGTTCGGGCGGAATATAGATGTTTGTCTTCGTCCCGTTGATTGATGAGTTGACGTGATTGTGGTCCTCTGGAGCTTTGACTTATGACATCTCGATGAAACAAAATTTTGTTATGAGAGCGGCTTTGATGTGGACTATCAATGATTTCCCAGCTTATGGAATGGTTTCTGGTTGGAGCACGCATGGAAAGCTAGCATGTCCATATTGTATGGAGAACAACAAGGCATTCACACTAACAAACGGGGTAAAGCTTCTTTTTTTTGATCCACCGTCGTTTCTTGCCACATAACCACAGTACGAAAGGAAGCAGAAAGGATTTCTTTGTTGGCAGAGTTGAAAATGATGTTGCACCCCCGCATCTTTCTGGTGAAGAATTGTTTGATGTTGTGTCAGAGTACGGTGAAATAGTGTTTGGTCTCCAATCAAAGCGAAGTTTCCTGGTTTTGGTTTGACCCATAATTGGGTGAAGCGAAGTATATTTTGGGAGCTTCCTTATTGGAAGACCAATCTTCTCCGCCATAACCTTGACGTCATGCATATTGAAAAGAACGTGTTTGAGAACATTTTCAACACCGTCATGGATGTGAAGGGGAAGACAAAGGACAACATCAAGGCTAGATTGGATGTAGCGCGTTTCAGAATCGTAGAAAAAACATGGAGTTGGTTTGTGATGGGTCACGGGTCGCGAAAACCAAGAGCAAGCTTCGTGCTAGACAAAAACGCACAACTACTAGTCTATAAATGGCTTAAGAGTCTGCGTTTCCCGATGGACATGCCTCGAACATATCAAGGCTGGTTAATACGGAGGAATGCAGATTATATGGAATGAAGAGTCATGACTGCCATGTGTTCATGCAAACACTCATCCCATTGGCTTTTTGTGATTTGTTGCCAAAGGGGATATGGGATGCACTAACGGAGATTAGTCATTTCTTCAGAGACATATGCTCCAGCAAGTTGTATGTTGATCACATTGAAAGGCTTGAAAAGAATATCGTCGAGACAATATGCAAACTTGAGATGATATTCCCTCCATCATTTTTTGACTCAATGGAGCATCTACCCGTGCATTTACCGTTTGAGGTAAAAGTTGGAGGACCGGTCCAGTACAGATGGATGTATCCATTCGAGAGGTTAGATATTACAGTTGCTATGACATTTATAATTAAATGTTTTTATTTTTATTTTAATGTTTTTAATTGATAATTTTTTTATTAATATATATATGCAGGTACTTGTTCAATCTTAAAAAAAAGGTTAAGAACAAGGCGCATGTTGAGGCGTCAATATGTGAGGGCGTATATTGTTGAGGAGATCTCAACATTTATCTCATACTATTTCGAACCTCATTTGAGAACGAGGATAAACCGTGTTCCACGGCATGATGATGGTGGTGAAGTGCATTCAAGTGGGAACTTGTCAATATTCTCCAATCCTGGACGACCCACACCTAAAAATGCCGTGAGGGGAAGATATTTGTCTGAAATAGAGTTCAGACAAGCACACAATTATGTCCTATTTAACTGTGATGAGCTGAGACCTTTTATTAAGTAAGTAGATGTTCGACTTAAACTTTGTCAAGAGTGTACTATTTATGTTTTGTGATACCATACACTCATGTACTTTGGAACAACCTTGCAGGAAACATCGACGATACTTACTGTCCAATAACTCACAGCTGACCGAATCCCAGATTTTTTAATTACAAGATGAACAATTTGCCACATGGTTTAGAACACATGTAAGTCCTAGCACAAACTCATTATCTCTTGCAAAGTAATTAATTGTAGTCAATGTTACATAATATCCGTTTATTGATTATTGTTGTATTTAATTTACATGCTAGGTTTATCAAATGGGAGGTAGTGCTACTAATTCATTGTCTTTACTATGTCTGGGCCTTGAAAGAAAAGTCAAGTGCTATAATGGATATTTTGTCAATGGATATGTCTTTCATACTGAAGAATACGGGCATGGAAGAAAGACATACAATAGCGGTGTTTGTATTAAGGGATCGACTTCTAGTGAGTTTGAAGTTGACTACTACGGTAGATTGGAAGAGGTCATCGAACTGCAATATCATAGCGAGCAAAATAGAGTGTTTTTATTCAAATGCTATTGGTATGACACAACTGATAGAGGAATCAGAGTAGATCCTCACTATGGTCTCGTTGAAATCAATTCAAAAGCTAGACACCGCAACGTAAACGACGTCTTTGTTTTCGCAAAGCAATGCCAACAAGTTTATTACACATACACCCCTTCCTTTAGAAAGGACCGATCAAGAGTTGATTGGTTATCCGTTTTAAAAACAAAACCCAATGGTCGTGTCGAGGTTGTTCAGGATGAGAACGAAGACACAAGTGTGACAGATGCAGTCTTTCAAGCTAGTGAGTTGGTTGAACCATACCGAGTTGCTTCGTCGATTGACTTAGAAGAAAATTTGAATTTTCGTGTTTTCAACAATAGTCTTGTTGATGTTGATGCAGAGGAATTGAATGTTGTTCTGAGCTCTACTAGTGGAAAAAAGAATGTTGTTGAAGAAGATGATAACGAAATTGAAGAGTGCGATTAAGCTGATGATAACAATTCAATAGAGGACGAAGATGAAAATTCCGACTAACTAAACATGTTATAAAACCTTATTTTTATAATGTAATAATTTGAAACATGAAATATTTATTCTTTTTTAAGGGTCAGCCTTTGTTATTGTGTTGTGTGTCTTTGTAAGATTGCAATATAAAACCTTAATTCAGGATTTTTTGAGAGGGTTACATAAAAAAATAAGAAAAATTTACCTTTTCACCGACGGATATAACGACGGAATATAACCCGTTGGTATTTCACAGAGAGTTGCAAAAAAATTACGGATTTTGCCACATTCACCGACGGATTACCGATGGCTTTTCCGACTCTAATACCGACGGCATATAACCCGTCGGTATTTCACAGAGAGTTGCAAAAAAATTACGGGATTTTGCCACACTCACCGACGAATTACCGACGGATTTTCCGACACGACTCCCGACGGAATTACCGACGGCCTGTCGAACGCATGCCTGACACGTGTCCGTCTGCACGTATACCGATGGAATTACCGACGGACAACGCATGCCTGACACGTGTCCGTCTGTACGAATACCGACGGCACTTACCGACGGAATTGCCGACGGAACGAAAAAGTTTGGCGGGATTTTCGATTTTTTTGGTGCGCATTTCAATTAATTTCCGTCGGTAATTCCGACGGAAATTAAGCTATATATACGCCCCCCCTCCCCGGGCACCTCACTTTCTCCTCTCCTCTCCTCCCTTTCTCTTCTCCTCCCTTTCTCTTCTCCTCTTCTCCCTTGCTCTTCTCCTCTTCTCCCTTTCTCTTCTCATTTATATTAAGCTTTTAGAAGGATTTTATTGTTTTGGTGGTAGTTTTAAAAGGTATGTATTTATTTTTTCTTTATCTTTTTATTTTTTTTATTTTAATTATGATTATTTTTTTTGGTGTTCTTTGTTTTGTATATTGTTTGTAGATAAAATCTTAAATTCAACACATTATTAAGGTAAGCAGTTTTTATTCCCAAATTTATTTTGAATTGATATAATGTTTTTTAGTTTTGTGTTTATGTTGTGTGTTGTGTAGTGTTTTTTAGTTTTTTAATTTTATTTATTAATTTTAGTTTTTTAGTTTTGATATTATTGTTTGTATTGCTATAATTGTTATTGTTGAATTTATGTTAAAATGTTAGTTTATAAATATAATTGTTATTGTTGGTTTATTTTAAAAATGTTAATTTATATATATAGAATTGCATTTAATTAGTTTATCTTAATTTAGGATATTATTGTTTGTATTGCTATAATTGTTATTGTTGAATTTATGTTAAAAATGTTAGTTTATAAATATAATTGTTATTGTTGGTTTATTTTAAAAATGTTAATTTATATATATAGAATTGCATTTAATTAGTTTATCTTAATTTAGGATATTATTGTTTGTATTGCTATAATTGTTATTGTTGAATTTATGTTAAAAATGTTAGTTTATAAATATAATTGTTATTGTTGGTTTATTTTAAAAATGTTAATTTATATATATAGAATTGCATTTAATTAGTTTATCTTAATTTAGGATATTATTGTTTGTATTGCTATAATTGTTATTGTTGAATTTATGTTAAAAATGTTAGTTTATAAATATAATTGTTATTGTTGGTTTATTTTAAAAATGTTAATTTATATATATAGAATTGCATTTAATTAGTTTATCTTAATTTAGGATATTATTGTTTGTATTGCTATAATTGTTATTGTTGAATTTATGTTAAAAATGTTAGTTTATAAATATAATTGTTATTGTTGGTTTATTTTAAAAATGTTAATTTATATATATATATATATAATTGCATTTAATTAGTTTATCTTAATTTAGGATATTATTGTTTGTATTGCTATAATTGTTATTGTTGAATTTATGTTAAAAATGTTAGTTTATAAATATAATTGTTATTGTTGGTTTATTTTAAAAATGTTAATTTATATATATATATATAATTGCATTTAATTAGTTTATCTTAATTTAGGATATTATTGTTTGTATTGCTATAATTGTTATTGTTGAATTTATGTTAAAAATGTTAGTTTATATCCGTAAATTTGAATGGAAGACTTTAATCTAATGTTTGTCACTCTAAGTATCAATTTAACAATGAATGTTCATAGTTGTAATTATATATGATGTTATTGAATAAAATGTTGTGTTGATGATGATGAGTTGGGTTGAGATCCAGGATGATTGGATCGGGATGTGAAATAAAATTAGAAGTGTAATATGATTTTGTCGACAACTTGGGACCCCCCAGTACAGGGGAGACTCTGTCGAATTTTTTTTTAAATAATCAAAGTTAATTATGTAATTATTCGTATACATTTGTGTAGATGCGTAGAATGAAATCGACAAAGACGTCGTCGAAGACGGTTGCGCCTAGTTCTTCTGCGGCGAGGAGGGCGTATCCTTAGGTGCTGATCACGGCGAGGAATCTATGCCAACTTGTGATCTTGCCTCTTCTAGCGGTTTCACGGTGAGCGGTGTGCCTTCACAGCGGGGTCAATTCACCCGCAAGTACCAAGCACAATGGAAGGATGACCTCTCAATGTAAGTTTGTTTAGGTTTTGGTTTTTTTTTATATACTTATAACATAATTTATGAACAACTAATTAATATTAATTACTACTTTTATTTAATTTCGGGTTCACAAACATTGAGGCGCAAGGACTATAACATTGGCGTTTAAATCGTCGATGGAGATTCCATTGTTTCAATGGAGCCAGGTTTCCAAACATCCTGAGTGGAAACCTAATATCGATGCATGGTTTAAGCGATTTCAGGTCGGTGTTAATTTTTAATTTACAGCTTATTTTTAATAAATGATTTTTATAATTTTATATCTTGTACTATTTTTTATTTTATATGAATTATTTATATACACGTAACAAATTTGAGTGGGATAGGGCGGACAACAATGTTGTGAGGAGGGTATGGGAGAATCACGCAGCAACTAAGTAACGTCGAAAATAATATTTATTTTTGTTTTATAATTTTATGTTTTAAATTCTAATTTGTTACTATGGAAGTAGGTTGCGTGATTTTTGGTATGACACCCAAAAAAAATCAAAAAGACATGCGAGGGATAACGGTCTTGAAGGATGGAATGAGGTGGCGGTTTGGCAGGAATTCAAACCGCCATTCATCTCGGGGGAAATATGGACGGCATATATTGAGCACGTGACCTCAGAGCGGTTCTCACGGCGCTCACATTCTGGCGCCGACAACCGGAACCGGCAAATTCATGGTTCGGTGACGACGCACACTGGCGGATCCGTCCCATTTAGCGCACATGCAAAGCGGATGGTAAGAGTAATTTTATTGAAATATATCGTTAATTAATTTGTCGTTCCTTATAATATATTTAACTTTCAACCTATTTTTTATATTACAGGCTGTCTCTTGGACGTGAACCGAGTCCAATGGAGCTGTTTCTAAAGACGCGCATGCGGAGTCAAGACCGCCAAAAGGGGGTGCAGCGAGTTCGTGGACAACCGTGCTTTCGAGACTTCGTGGTATGTTTGTTCATTCATTTTATTTTGTAAGTTATTATTTTCTTGAATTGCATCTTGAATGAATTGCATTTGATGATTTTTTTACCGATGAAATTTTCAGGAGACCTATAATAGCCGGTTGAGGGAGAGATTGGGGACAATCAGCCGACCCATCCGATTTCGATCCAGATTTGTGGATGGAGGCGGGATCGTCCCGGTAGACCCGGATAAAAACAGGGTCTACGGGCTCTCCAACACTACGGCTGACAACTTGCGTTCGACTCGTAGTGTCTCAACTGTTGGAAGCTCTCCATCAGTATCGAACACCCAGTCTGAGGAGTTCATTGCGTTGAAACAACAATATCAACAACTCTCGGACGAATTATGATGAGCTCCGGTCAAATAGTCATGGAGATGAGATCAAAGATGGGTGACGATACTTGTGCAAAGCATCTTTTTTGGCCGTATGGTCCCGGGAACAACCAGCCTCCTCCTCCTCCCTCGCCTCCTCCTCCCACTCGCCGCTATTCTAGTTTAATTTTGTTTTTTAAACACATTAAATTTGTAATGAATATTATTACTTTTACATTTTTAATGTTTAATGCATTTTTATTTGTTTATCAAGGTTTTTTTACAATTAATCAATTATTTTTTTTAATATTTTAAATAAGTACCGACGGATAGTATCCGTCGGCATTTAACAGAGAGTTGCAAAAAAATTACGTGATTTTGCCACATTCACCGACGGATTGCCGACGGATACTAACCGTCGGTGATTTACTACCGACGGATAGTATCCGTCGGTAATTCACAGAGAGTTGTAACAAAAATTACAAGCCATGCCATCATTACCGACGGGTTTTCCGTCGGTAATGCCGTCGATAATTACCCTTGACATTACCGATGGCTATAGTCCGTCGGTAATGTTCCCGCGGGAAACTTTTTTTTGGCGGACGTGTATCCGTCGGTGTTTCCGTCGGTGGATGTTTTTTTTATTTGCGACAGAATTAGCGACGGAAATGAGATTTACCGACGACTGTTATACCGACGGACGTGATCCGTCGGTGACTCCGTCGGTGACTCCGTCGGTGACTCCGTCGGTATTATTGTTACCGACGGAGTGCATTGATGTCACCGACGGAATTAGTCCGTCGGCAAAACTGTATAATGTTGTAGTGACTAAAGCTACAATTCCCTGTTCAATCTTCATATATTCTCTTAATATTATAGTAACCAAAATTATATATTTGGAAGGAGTAGAGTAAAAGAAGCATAACATTAGATCCAAGTAAAAAACTCACTCACTTTATTAACCCTTTGTTTGGCTAGATTGTCAACCGTATGACTTGCTTCCTTTAAAACATGACAATAAGATATAGAACCTAAAGATCAACATGACAAAAGGCCTAAATGAATAAGTCATGATATTTCCAAGGCCTAATAGGATGCTTGTTCATCCAGTTAACAACAGGGGCAGAATCAGACTCAATAATGAAATTCCTTTCAAAAAATTCATTCTTTGAAGAGGATAATTTCAGGGCTTTGATTATAGTGAGCAATTCAACCTCATTTGACTCCTTAATTCCTACAGAGACTGAAAAAAAATCTCATCACTATGCCATTATGATCATGTAGTGCACCTCTGATTCCAGCGGGTCCAGGTTTACCCTTAGAAGATCCATCTGTTAGTTTAATATGCCCTGTAGCTAATCAGTTGGTTATACGTGGTATTATTATATTCATATAAATACATATTTATAATTAATAGAGGCTTAATTTATCTTTAATATTCATATAATTTAGATTAATGAATTTATAGGAAAGGTAAAATCCATGAGACAAAAATGCTTTGCAAAGAAAATTATAAACTTGTTATAATTATGAGATTCCTATTGCATCAAAGCATTGTTCCTAAAATGTTCCTGGTCGATGCTCTCTTAAGTACTGGATATTCATTAGAGTTGTAGATATTGATACATATTATGTTCTTTCTTTTATAAAAGAAAGTAGTTGTTCTCATAAGCTGAGGTATAAAGGATACCTAGAACTAATATGTGGGTACTTGTCATAAGATATGTACATTGAATTGACCCGTATGAGAATTTCATATGGAGAGATCACTTATGTCTATGGAAAGGCTTACGTGACGGTTGTGTAGGTGATTCTTGGACTTGAGATCACTAAATTATCTTATAAAGAGAATGTTATGCTTTGATCCAGTTATATGTTATCTTGATCGAGGTAATGAAGGAGTAGACATTGAGTATAGTATGAACTATATGAAGGTACTTGAGTGATCAAGAGAGGGTTTCATCACCTTAGATAAATTAGAAAAAATGTTTCATTTGTTCTCAAATTGTATTGACTGAGAAATCTTTGGCTAAGGTAGAATGAGATTTGAAACTCTTTTCGTCATTTGCGTCATTTGCGTCATTTTCAACGTCTTTTCCAAAGAATTTCAAATACAAAAAAAAGTAAAAATAAAATGAAAAAATACATTTAATTTTTAGTGATCTAATTATAATTGTGGAAGGGAGATGACAAATTTAAAAATTAAAAACCCTTTCACCAAGCAACCTATTTTTTAAAATCAAATGGTCTATAATCATTCTCTTAATCCAAGGATCCATTTTTCTTTGTTTTGTCTCCAAGTTATCAAATGAATGGTTGAGATTTATTCTTGAAATCTAATGGTTGATTTTGGATCGTTTTGCCTTCAAGACAAAGAGAATTTTCACCTATAAATAGGTGGTCACACATACATAAAGAGGGGGGAGAATTGGTTAAAAAAAGCACAAAGAATAGAGAAAAAAATAATTCACTCTTCTCTCCCAAACACTCTCCTTTATTGAAACTGAGATTCTCTTCAAGTTTCAGCTAGGCACTAGTTACATCAGCCTAACCACTCACCACAAGCATAACCATCACTCAATTGAGACCAGTCAACTCTTTAACATCCAGCCCTGAATCATCCACCATTGTTAATATCCTAGCAAATTATTCAACCCATACTAACTTAGAAATCCACCACTGGAATTGTCATTCCACCCCCTTTTCAGTCTCATAAAACACCTATATCAAATCAACACCTTCATACACCTACACAATTTTCCATCTACTAAGCTAAATCACATCTCTTCAAAACCAATCACAATAGCCATAGAACCTCCAGCAACCTTCCTAAACCAATTCCCTTCTTCATCACTATAAACTTGTGAATCTAACAATCCCCATTTGCAAACCATTACCAACCTTTTCCATAAAATTTTCTTATCACAAGCTTCCCATTCAAAGAACCAAGACATAGCCCTTCAATAACCACAACTTCCATTTGTAAACCAACTACAATCTTAAACTTCCAGCCAAAACCACTCCAAATCAGACCATAAACTGACTAAAAAACACTCCTAAATTAACCTATTACCCATGGCTTCCAACCTTTCATCAACCGTAAATCACCTTTCATAACCTGGCCACTACATAAACCATCTCTAGCCAAAACAACACCTTTTTTTTAAATCCGATGGTGAGCTCCCCCCAACAAAGCCAACACAAGACAACCCCCTTCACCTTAGACTCCTTTACACTATTGTAAGCACCCAAAACCTATAAACCAGCAATGCCTTAACCGTCGGTTAGTCACCATCAACAGTGGTTCCACCATGTGATCTAGTCATTTCTTCCTCCTTGAGCCATCAAAAACAACCACTTGAATCTTTGGAAACAAACCAAGAGGAAGAAAATGCAATAGAAAGAGAGGGAGATAAAACTGACAAAATTGTTTATGTGATTGTTTTGGGTTTTACAGGTAGCAGTATCCCTCATCGCTAATACAAGAAGAAAAAGAAGAAAGAGATGTTACCGATCTCTTATTTTTTTGTTTTCATTGTAGGTGGCACTTGGCTCCATGCGCCACCAGTGGCAATGGGGCGTGGAGACCACTCGCCGTCACTGTTTCTGCACGTTCAGAATTTTTCAGCAATTTCTACATATTAATTTATGAATTTTGGTAGGCCTATTTTGTAAATTATAAATGTTTAATGTGTGTGTTTGAATTATTTTGAATTTCGATGATTTGTATAAATGCAATTGTAGGGTGTGTGAGTAAAATATAGTAAAAAAGAATGGGTGTGTGTGTTTGTATTTTCTTACATGTTTTTTGAATGCTTAAAACCATGTTTTTAAATGATTAAAAATAAAAAGACAAAAAATAAAATAAAATAAAATGTCTTAATTGCATACGACCAAGTTTCTCAAAAAAAAAAAATCATATCTTATTTTAAAAAATAAAATACATGGAATTTTTTTTAGCATGTATTTTGAATTTAATAATCAATTTATTCAGGGGCAGAGCCAAAAAATAAAATTAAGGGGGGCCAAGATTTCAATTCTTTTATTATTTTAGCTAAAACCATATAGATTATTAAGGGAGGGGCTAGAAAAAAAATTTCCTTGTAGGGGCCGGGGCCCCTGCTAGCCCCCCTGTCTCTGCCCTTGAGTTTATTGAATCCATGAGAGTTTGGTCAATATTTCAATAACCGATAATTTTTTAATTTATGAGAATTAATGGTCAATATTCTGGTATAAATATTGGACCTGTAACTATACTAATATCTAAATATCAGGAGTTGACTAGGAAATTCTCATAATTATTCTGAATCTTTACCAATTTTAATTGTGAGTATTTTTTTATCATAACACACGAGTTGTGAAAAGCCCTTCCACATTCTACGATAGGTGAACCCTGTCCGGGCACATAGATAAATCCTTTCCATAAGAATTCATTTGGGTACACGAGCCCATAATAAATTCAAAATGCCATATTTATTCACATGAGTAAATCTTCACCCCAAGCCATAGATAGACCACTAGTTAGGAACCCATTAAAAACCTTTAAAGCATATTCAGAGCATATATATATATATATATATATATATATATATATATATATATATATATATATATATATATAATGCAGCTGAACTCAAGTAGAGTGCACTAGGAGTACTAATACCTTTTCTAGCCACAACCAGTCCCTTACCCTTATAATCTCTGATAAAACTAATATACTCGGGTTTCCTAGCAACCCTAAACTAAACAACTAGGTGGTGACTCCCACGATCCCCCAACACCGCGTGCCCGCGTGCGACAATATAGAGAATAAACATGATTTAACATGACATATATACTCTATGCTTTAATGTTAAATCGGAACATTATTGATGATAAAAAATTAATTACACTGAGAAATCAGTCACTGAAAAGGTTACGTCAAACCACTAATGACTTTTCTAATATTTGGAGGATCGTGACACGTTGCTAGACGATGCACTTGATCTTCAAATATAAATTAATCAATTGTTTAATTGATAATAAATTAAATTGTTTAATTTATTTAATTCTATTTAATTATAATTATAATTATAATTTATATAGAGGCCAATATATTAGGAACCTAATTGGTCACACACATTAAAAACTATGAGTTAGAAATTAAATTAGGATGATTTAATTAAGTATGACTTGATTAAAATATATTTTAGAAATTAAGAACTAGAATATAATTAATATAATGATTATATTTCTAGACCTAGAAAAATCAAGTAAGGGCTTGATTTAATTAATTTCTAAAATTATCCTGAATTAATAAATGGTTATTATTAAAGGGGAAAATAATTATTCAAAGCAAAAAAGATCAGACATTTAGGTAATAAATCTTTAAACAACTCTAGATCTGTCTAACGGGATTCTATGAACTCTCGAGTAATTTTGTTTCATAGTTTCTACCGCGTGTAAGATATTCGAGAACCCAAGAGCATTAACATGCCATTTTAGAGTATACAAATCAGGAGGATTCCATGAGGTGAGAACCCTTAAACATTTGATATTAGTCCAACAAACTAAACCTTTAGTGAAGATTAATAGATCAATTGTACAATAAGAAAAACCCTAAAAAAATAGCTTTGATTCATACATATGGTCTAGTCAAATATTAAGAGAAAAGAAGTATCCTAATCAGACAACACTTTATTGAAGATTAATTCATTACACATCAGCTAAATAGACCATGAAGTTGCAAAAAAATAAAAAAAAAGCATGAACCATACCTATTTGTGAAATCTCCCATGAACAAGATATTTCTATTGTTGAAACATATTAGACAAATTCCCTGAAAAGCACCAAGATATACCTTACCAATTAATAAACCTAGCCCAAATATGCCAAATAGTAAGACAAGGAATGAGAACATGATCCACAAATTCTTCTAAAACCAAGCAAAAAACACAGCTAGCATCCCTAGCATTAAGAACTCCCCTTCAAACCATAACTCTTCTAGTATTGATCTTACCAAGAATTGTCATCCAACAAAAAATCTCTATCTTAGAAGTAACCAATCCTTTCTATTTCCCGCTAAAGAAATTACATACATTAGACTGGGTTGAAGTAGATAACATATCACACATAGATTTAACAAAATACTCATCATTAGAGTTAGGTTTCCAAATTAGCTTTTCAAAAACTTCACAATGTAGAACCAGATAGGACAACTTATTAGTAATACTTACCATA
The DNA here is from genome assembly GCA_015852605.2 of Populus deltoides. Classification (NCBI taxonomy): domain Eukaryota; kingdom Viridiplantae; phylum Streptophyta; class Magnoliopsida; order Malpighiales; family Salicaceae; genus Populus; species Populus deltoides. The sequence continues at coordinate 1,067,563 of CM027585.2, read as the reverse complement.
GTGTTTTCTTTTTCTTATTCTCTTTTTCTTTAATTTTTATTTGTCACTTGGTTTTTTTATTTTCAATTTAATCCATTCATATTAACTTGATTTGGGATTAAGTTTGATGTTTTGTTTCGGTTGGCTTTATATGAGGCTCTTTGATGTTAAAAATATGTTTTGATGTTGGGTTAACACTCGATTTGATAAAATAAAATTTAATTATATTGATTTAAATCAATTAAAATTTTAGAGACTCAATTTCAAATTGAAACAGATATTCAATCTTTTTTTTTTTCTAAAAAATAATATCTTTATCTTATATTACCAACTCTATCTTTAGTTGTGATGAATAGATTTATTATCATTTATATATATATATAATTTTTGTTTATTTTATTGAAGGAACATATAATTTTTTCAATTTATAATTAATTTTTTTAATAGTAAAAAACCGTTAATAATATTATGTTGAAAAAAAAAACCCACCGCACAACACAGAACGGGGAATCAAACTAGTACATACATGATTTTACGTACGTTCGTGTACATATCCTCACAAACAATGAACTCGCATTGAAAGATTTATATGTCAATCCCAAAGCGCCAATGTTGTCCCTATTAAATAGATACAAACCACCATGTACCCACCGATTCACATGAGTGGAAATTAATCATCACAACAAAACAATGAACCAAATACATGCACAACCTGCTCCACCCTTGTCTCTTGCCCTAGTTCCAATTTTGCACTTCATAGCCTTTTAGGTCTCTAGCTAGGAGCCCTGAGTCTTCTAAACTATATTTTGCTTCATTTCCATTAGTTTTGAATCAATATATAATCTTATTATCTTGCTGTTTTTGATCTTCAATCTCCACTTGTTTTCCTTTCCACTCTCCCTCATGTTTTGTTAGTCTAGCAAGTGGGTGGATTGATGGAGATATGGTTTTCCATATTCTTGTTGGCCATGTTTGCAAATCTCAAGATTTTTCTTCATATGAATATGATCGCATTCACCAATATATACATGCTAATCTTATAATCTACGTTCGATATAAAGTCTTCTTCATTATAATTTGCTTATTTTTCCGGCAATAAAAATTAGAAATTAAGGTGTGCATAGTTTCATTTCAATGAATGATTAGGGCCTCGGAGGGATTATCTTCTTATCGTTTTGTCAAATTGATTTCATCAACATAGTGGAATTCCACAGCAAAGACTTCCTGAGCAAGAAATTGGGTTCCTTCCAGTTCTTGCAAACAAGCAAGATGGTCCAGTTTTTAGATAAGTATGTGACATCTTGTCAAATTAAGAGCTGTTGGGTTCAAGAATAATCAGCGATACTTGCTCTTCTCCCTTGACCAAATATGTAATGATGGAATCAAGTACTAACAAGATTGTTGTTGTAAACTTTGATTAGACCCTCAGTAATTCGTCCTTTTCCTCCGAAATTTCAACAAATACCTCCATTAGCTTGGTCGGGGCAACAGGTTTTTCAATAATTTGACATTTGGACAGCACCGGTAGTGGATTTCTAAAGTGATGAATCTGATCACTCATTTAAGGGTGACTCGGGTCTTCTCGATCTGATCTCATAAGCAAATTATTGTGTTAGAAAATTATACTGCATGACAAAATCAACACAACCTGTGGAATAAACTAATATCCATGCACTGCACATTCTGATCATTATTAAGTTTAATTAGAATTAGCTACTAATCAATTAACTCTTTCTATATATATATATATATATATATATATATATATATATATATATATATATATTAATCCCTTCATGCTAACAAATCAACAATCTATCGGGCACCAAATGAAAATCCATGTGAAAAAGCTTCAAATCCTGAATGAATTAATCTTAGTCCATGATCACCAAAAAACGAAGCAAATAGCAAGAACACCACTATTTTGAGCGGGGATTTAATTCTAAATAAAATTTATATAATTTGAGGATCAAACCTAGTTCACTAAAATATTTACAAAAGAAAAAAACATTTATTATATAATATGAGATGAAAATAGAAAAATAGACTGCCATACCTTTAACAACAACACTTTCATCTTTATTCCAACATTGTGGAACTTGTCAGCCACCAACAACATAATTAAAGTAATCGAACATATGACTGCTACATATTGTTACTGGTTAATTTGCTAAATGCCAGCTTGCGATGCAATGATTAGAAAGTAATTAAATTAATGTGTTTTTAATAAAAGAATTAGTTAATCTCTTAATTTGATTTAAAAATACTACTAATTAATATTCCTTTGTGATCGTTTTTATATTTATAAATTAATTTTTTTATTAAGTGTCCGTTAATAAAATATTGAAATTTCATCAATTTAGTTATTTTTCTTCCCTAAACACCTGTTAATTTCACCTTATGTTAATCGGAAGAAATCTAAGAAGCTAAAGGGGTTTTAGAGGGAAAAAAAAAACACAATCATAGATGATTAAGGGACTAATTAAGTTACGGTTTAGAGGGAAAACCAGAGCGACTACTTAATAATTAATGAAGTTGAAGTGCGCAAGAGACGATTCCTTTTGCGATATTGTGATTGTTCTCTTTCACATGCTTATAGAATATAATATTTGTTTTTAATTTGAAGTTGACTATATGTTCCAGAGAATTCATGCATTTTGCATCCTTTTGCTATAATTACATGCTAAAGACCTTGATTTGACTGACTTCCCTTGTTGTGTTACATGCAGTATAGCAATTGCCCTTCTTTTTTTTTTTTCTCCCTTTTTTCTTTTTGAATAATTGCAGCGTGTTTGGACATCAAGAACAAGAATCATTGCCTGTTTTGTCGAGGGGAGGGTGGGAAGTCAAGAGTGTTTTTTTTTTAAATAAAAAAATAAAACAATCAAAAAAATATTTAAAGAATAATAAAGTTGACGTAGTCACATGTGACATCAAAAAAATATTTATTTTTTTAAAATATTTTATGAATAGTGTTATTTGTCCATTTTTTTTAATAACTGTGCTAATTCTTTTTTTTTTTAAAAAAAAAACCTCGGAAATCAACCTTATGATGCCGGCTATGATTTTATGTGGTGCAGCTTTGTTTGGTGCAACATTTCCCTTCTGATTTTTTAATCGAATTACTGTGAAATAGGAGTATTAAAAGAATTTATAAGAGGGTATGATTAAAGTGTCCAATCACACAATACCTATGTTGATTCAAACAGAGTTAATTTTGGAAAAGTGTCTCGTGACAAAACCTATTATTTTCTTGACAAATTAACTTTTCCTGCAAATCCATTAATTGGTAGCTAGCTAGGCAAATCATATCCAAGCCTTGAGAAGATAAGTCTGCAGTCTAACTCAAACAGGAACTTCATCGAATTGTCAGAAAGTTTTTGCCTATGATGACGCCTATATCCATATCCACCATGCGTGTGCATGTTTATGTACATGTTTTTATATATATATATATATATATATATATATATATATATATATATATATATATATATGATCACAAATTGAAAATTGTTAAAGAGTTAATAAAAAAACAAAATTTCATAATTCCTCCACTATTGAATGAAACTTTAGATTATGGTGATTATTTGATAGACTATTACGTTTTTATTGATTAAATAGTTAGGAAATTGAATCTTATCATTTTTATTTTTTTAATTCAACTAATAAAATTAAATACATGATATTGAGCTTGTACAATTTTTAAAATTAAAAGCTTTCATTTGAATAGAGTTGTTTTAAAAATAATATAAAACCATTTCTAATATATTTTTTATGAAATACGACAAATTCATTAAACAACTATTGTAGCTATTAAAAATATGATTTAAAAAAAAAGAAATACAAAAAAAAAAAACAAATGAGTCAGAAACTATAAATTTGCAATGATGTCATCTTCTCCAATAGCTCCTTGCTTAACCAAGTAATCCACCATATGATTCTTTTTATGAATATGTTCAAAACACATAAAAACATATTGTAATTATTGAAAATATTAGTGAATTCAGCTTGTAAATACCAAGGCCACATAATATTTTTTTCCTTTAATCCAAGTAATAACATTTTAATAATTTAACTTCATAACCCATTGATTTGTAGAAGCATAACACCAATCAACATTTAAATGCATAGCTTTTCGATTTTACTAGACCTCGGCTTCATTACATTCCATATTACATATGGAATAGAAAAAAATACAAAGAAATTTCCTTTCATGATGTCTAAGAACACCACCAATTCTTAAAGGCTCTGGTTTGTCATTTGAAAACGCGTCAACTTCAGGATACCTATAGGAGGAGGTAGCCAAGAAGAATCGTTTCTCATATTTGTCTTGTTAATCCACATAAGAAGACCATCTAATGAACAAAGTAAATCTAACATAGTATAACAGAAACTCTCATTATTATATTTTACCAAAATAACAACTTGATAATAAAAAAGGAATACCACACGCCATCCCAATCAATTTTTTTCTCTTTAAAAAACAAATAATACGAGCATTCTAAAAGGACCAAATTATATAAAAAAGAACAAACACTATATTCTATTTCATAGATCCCCGTACCATTCCATTCCATAATAAGAAGAATTCATTTAGAGATTGAGGCAAGATCAACTGTTGTTCTAAACAATCTACCACCCGAGACAACAACTTTCAAACCATATTATAATAAAGTAAAATTTGAGTCACAATTTCAATCTCGCTTTAAATAAAATGAACAATTTAAATCATTACTTAGTAAGATACCTCTTCGATACAAAGTCTTTTGTAGGCAATTTATTCAAGATAAAAAGCCATAGATGAAACTCTATCTTTAGGGGAACAAAAAAGTACCATATATTTTATAAAAAAAGTTTTCTCATGTCAAAAAATTGACTCAAGAAAAAATGTGAAACTCTTAACTGATAAAAAAACCCTTCGAGTTTGGTCTCCAAACTCTTTTATTAACAACATTTTGGCATAAAAAATTTATGATAACAATTGCAATAATTCCTTTTCCTTTACCTCTTCTTAGTCCCAAAGTCTTCTCTTTCAAGATAAGGACCATTTCCAACCGAAGCTATTCTAGGATCCCCGTCTTTGGAATCTTAGTATTTAGATTTCCACAAACTACATAAAAAGTAAGAAATCTAAGCATGAAGGTAGAATCTTTTAATCATTTTGAAATCTAGAATAAAGTGTCATTCTTATTTCTCATAACCACTAAAATTGAATTTTTCAAACCAAAGGAACACTCGTCTATATAATTGATAGTTGCATAAACACCACTCCAAATAGCTGAAAGAATTTCTGAAAACTTTGGCACCACTCTATTATTACCAAGCTAATATTTCTAATATTTTATTTACCCATTTAAATTTTTGACAATTATATTATGAGGGTCTAATTCCATGAAATACATTTGGATATTTAAGTAATTGATTTTTTCTTTGAAAAAAAATGCATTTTTTCTTCAGAAAATATATGCATCATTCATATAGACTTACCTCTCTGACTTTTGAATGGTAACAATTTGGTCCAATAATAGAAAATAATTGCCATCATTTTGACCTTATGTGATCATAATATATACATGGAAATTATTAATAAAAAAACTAAAAGAATAGGGGATTTTTATGGTGCTTCACTATTAATATGAACAATGATGCGCCTTCCCAATAATTTTAATGTCTTTACTAACCTTCTCTCTAGCTTCATATTTTTCTTTTTGTTACATCTTCTTCTCAAGTCTTTGCATTTTCATCCTTATTAAAACATGTCATCCCAAACTTATAACATAAAGAGAGAGAGAGAGAACAGACCAGAGTCTATTTATCTCCTATTTGTCTGTTGTCCCTCTTTTATTTTCTTTTCATATGCCAAATCTCCTTCTTTTCCTCCTTGTTTCTTTGCTAGCTCTCATTCCCAAACCCAACAAAACCAATTCAAGTCTCCTTCTTTTCCTCCTTTTTTTTTTTTTGCTAATTCTCATTCCCAAACCCAACAAAACCGATTCAATCAACCATCACCATTGCATAATTCATCTCTATTTACCCTAATCCCATCCTACATGAGGAGAAGAAAACCCTAATTTCTCAATTCTCAAAACCTAGGCAAAACCTTAATTCAACTTAAGTGGTAAAGGAAGCTAGAGAGATCGGGCTGAAGAATAAATAAAAAAAAAGAGAGGCTTTCTCTCTCATAATAGTGATGATGAAGATGGTGGTGTTGTTGTTGATACTTCTAGAAAAGATACAAGAACATAAAAAAAACTCAGACAAAAGTCTCAACCTTATAGGTAATTTTTTTATTAATGACTTTTGATTACTTGGATTTATCTGCAATTTTTAATTCTTTGGATGCTTTAAATTCCTTTTATTTTTTTAGATTTGACTTTATTTTTTTACCAAAATAAAGATGCTTTATTTGCTATAATTCTATATTGTTATCTAGAACATATGTATAGAAGACTAGATTTGATTAAGGTTATAAGCCAATTTACTAAGTGGTGAATTGTTAGGATCCATGAATTTTCTTTATTTCTTACTATTTCAAGATTTTTGGAACACTTTTTTCTTCTTTTCTTGGATTTCTGCCATACATGGTGTTGTAATCAAATTTTGACCCCATTTTTGTACATGTTTCAAAAATTAAGAAAATCCAAAAAACATATCTTTTAGTAATTTTAGTTCATTTTAATCATTTTATTATTCACTTCATTTATATTTAATTTTTTCGTGTACAAACAAATCTTGAAAATCATAAAAAAACACAAAAAACGCATAAAATACAAAAAATTATAAATAAAAAAATAAAATAAAAGATAAAAAGACTTATCACCGGTGACTAGAAGAGATAGAGAAGCATTAATTCCCTATCACCAGTCACCGACCCATTATCCCTTTCTCTTTTCAACCCGATTGAATAGAGAGGTAGACTCGTGATAAAAAAGAAAGAAATAAACCGATTGTGTGTCTTTGAGATTTTTTTGTTTACAGGTAATAGCGAACAACACCGCCCGCCAAACAAGAAATATGAGGTAATGACATTTCAGATCCACTAGGCATCAATTTTCAATGAATGGCGGCGGCTTGTGGAACCTGCGCGCCACCACTTTCCCAATAATTTTGGCAGCTTCGTTGTTTGGGCTTCACCAGTTTCAATCAATTCCAACATTCAAGATGGTCCATTTTGGATTTTGGGTGATTTAATATATTGTTTGTGATTGTTATTAGATTGTGATCGTATAAATACAAGTAATTTTCAGGTGTGTGTGTGTGTGTGTTAATTAGTGAAAGAAAATGTATGTGTGTTATGTATGGTTTTATTTTCTTTTTATGTGTTAGAACAAATAAAAAACAGAACATTAGGAAAAATAAATATTGTTTTAATCTGCATCATGGCAAGCTTTTAAAAATAGGTAGCATAAAAAAATTTCTTTCTTGTGCATAATTTGGCATTTTTTAATACCATGTTTAACATAAAAACAAAACAAAAAAATCATTTTGCATGATTTAACATTATAAAAAAATGTGCTATTTTTGCATGTATTTTTAGCTTGATAACAGGTTTATCTAGCCCACTAAAAGCTTGGCCAAAATAAATTGGCCCATTGGGTCTACATTCTAATAAAAATAAAAAATTCTGGATTTACATGTTTTTTGAATAAAAGGGACAAAGCCCATTTTTGCTACTCTTATGGGTTCAAAGTCATTCTTATCATCAATAGGGGTCAAAAACCCATTCTTATAACACTCAATGAAATCTCATTTTTAGAAATAAATGTTATATTTTTATACTTCTCTTTTTTAAAAGGATCGATATCCATATTTTAAAATCAAAAACAAGTTATGCTTTATTTTTAGCGATTTCAATGAAAATTCTTTTTTAAGACTTAACATCAAGAATTTTTTATTTTTAGAGACTAATGTCATTTTCTAAAGTGTCTAAAGACTAACGTTATTTTTCACAAAATAATAAAAATGAAAGGCTAAAAAAAATTAGAATAATCAAGGACAATCAAAAAGATAATTTTGAGGAAAAAAAACACATAGTAAAGATAATCTTTTGTAAGAAAGGATGCTGAAAGGGTGACATCATTCTTCTCTTAAGCACAATTAATCCCTTACCTGAATCTCTAGAACCAATGCAATTTTAGGATCCCTAGTTTCCTTTAATTAGTGGGTGACGACTCTTATTTTTTCTTGATATATATATATGTAGTCGCCCGTGACATCCACCGAGGAGTGACAAAATGACGACTCCGCTGGAGATTTTGGGTTGAGCCTATTATTTATGTATTCTTCAATAATTTGTTCTTTTATTTTGCCTATGAATTTTGTTTTTATGTACATTTTTAATTTATTTGTTCTTACGATATTCGTTGTTATTCATGTCATTTAATAATTGCATACACATGCATATTTATTATGAATGTTCACACATCACGAAAAGCCAATGAAAGATCCGGACCCTAGCTCGACCTATTTAAGATTAAATATGGAGATTTGATGACGAGTGTGACTTATGTCCACTGATACTCATTTAGACTGCCACTCAGATTGGAACTTACCCCATATACCAAGTATCATGGAATTTTTCCCATGCTCATAGTGTATAAGGTTAAAAGGCCGGATTACCCCTTTAGTAACTTGGACAATCTAAAAGCATGAAAAATCTTTAGGTTTAGACAAGTTGAGTCTAAAACATTTATGATCTAGATCATATCTTTTAAGATGGACCCTTTATAGGACACTGACAACATGTCATACATTTTCACCTTATACTATGGTTTTGTTAGATCTCCATCGATCCTTATAGGAAGTGTGAAATGGTTGGATACATTACTATTGAGGATACAAGGACTAGTTTGAAAAAAAGCCAATATGACGAGGCAATAAATTTTCTCAAATCGGCTAAAGTTCTTGTGGGTTTGAGCCCTTAGTGAGAACTTTCCAAGAAAAAGTCAATCTAGTCACTTATCACTTTTTTTTTATAGATTACATACACAATCAATTATGTATTCCCATCAATTTGCACACTTTATTAACTTGAAGGAGAAATATAGGTCCCCCACATCTAATTTCCCTTTGAAGTTCAAGAATTAGAAGAAAGAGAAAGAGTGCAAAGAGTTGGTGAAAAGTCTGACAAGTTTATTCAAGGGTGTGAACTTTCAATCTAGAAGCATTGTTGTGGTGTTCTTTAAACCGATAAAACCTTTGTTTTATTATAGACTTGGCTCGTGATCTATACCTAGATATCATTTATGAGGTTTTAACACGTTGCTCAATAGAGACTATAAAAAGGTGTCGTTTTGTTTCCAAGAAATGCAACAAGCTCATCTATAAGTCCACTTTCACAAAGCTACACAACCAAAGAGCTAACATTATCTCTGACTTTTTTTAATAAAAAAACCATGATAATGAATGAATATCATGCTTCCTTTGTATCAATTGATACCTCGATGCGCCATCCTGAAATGTCCTTTGATCTCCTACTTGACCGTGTGAAGACTGTGACGTCGATAAATAAAAGTGTTTTACTCTGTCACACATACAATGGACCAAAATATTACGTATACAACCTTACTACTAGACAATCGCAAAGGATCTTGAATCTAAAGATATGATACAATACCATAAAAATTGGTATGATAATAAAAAGATCAAAGCCTTTGCACTATAAGATTGTGAGATTCTCGAAGCCTAAATTTCGCTGGTATGATAAAAAATTCTACTTCTACCACTGCATTAGATGTGAGTTGTTTGACTCCAACACTTGGAGATGAAAGGAGTTGGAGGAAGTAAAGTTATCACAAAAGAGTCACTTCATCATACAACAAAGGTATTTGTGTAGTTCACTTCATTGGCTTATATGAAAAAGAAACATATTTGTATTTGATGTCAAGATGAAAAGCTATAGCTTGTTACAAATGCCTCCATCAGTTTCTAAGGACAATGATAAGAAAGATATTGAGCTTGTCGAATATGAAAAAAAATTTGTCATAACCTGCATGGATGAGATAAATGATTTCATGGAAGTATGGGTCCTAGAGGATTATAACAGAAATAAATAGAATAAAAGACATTCAATAAACATAGGGGTTTTAAAAAGAAAAGAACCTCATATATGTCCTTTAGCCTTTTACAATGCTGGCATTATGCTGATACGAGAATATTTTTCAAACGTGATATTTTTTTACTTCAAGACAAAAAACATTAATGTGTTGTGATTAGTGAAGGGCTTACTCCATTTATGTTTTCCATTTCAATTCACCTTTATTGCTAAGGAAGAAGCATAGTTAGACACAACATTGAAATTGTCATGCCTTCAAGTACATGCTCCTTCATTGGATTACATTAGGTCCAATACCAATCCTAAAGTGTAAATGAGTTGACTTTGAAAGCCTCAAATGTTTGGGTTAAGATACCTTATGTGAAGATGAGGCAGATGCTGTAACATTGCTTTGTCATTTTAATTTTATAAATAAGATCTTTAAGACCATATTTTCTGCACTTTGTTTTTCTTATTTTGAGAACTTCATCGCACCTTCAATAAAATATCTTTTTATATATCTTATTATTGCTTTGAAATTCTAAAATGTTTTTATAAAGTATTTTGATATCTTCTTTACATCTATGATCAAATAAGTAAAATGATAAAAGTACTATAATTTAGCCAGACTCTGAAATGAATCATGCAAATTCTAAGGAGCAATCCTTCATTTGAAAACTAAAACACAAATCCTTATCCACTATTGATAGAAATAAAAAGATCAAGTTCATTCAATCTCCATATGAATCTCATGAAGAGAAAATCTTGCTAAATGCATTTAGGTTATGGAATCACTTGTCCCACCTCATCTTTTCCAATGTTAGCCAATATGTTTTCCTTAAATAAGGCTAACATTTATCATCGTAAGAAAGTTTGAGTTCAAAATGAAGAAAAACATTTTATTTTTTTTTCAATTCCTCACAATTCTAATTATTATCCTTGTTATCCTCATTTAAGAAATATATATATATATATATATATATATATATATATATATATATGGATAACTTTTGGCTAGGATCATCCCCATACCGAGGACAATTTTGGGAATTCTCCAAGAGGGACAAAACAAAAATTCCTAAATGAAAGATTGAAGTCCAAAACATGCCTCCTAACTTCTTTTACAATTCCATATATGATGATCATTGTGAATATTGATGCATAAAAAGTTCATAAGTCATAGATTCACCTAAAAACAATTCTTTATTAAGTCCAAACAAATCACATTTGATGAGATCAATGCTTATGAATCTAAATAGTCTGCATTTGAAATAAAGAAAGGCATTCTTTTCTTTCCCAATCATAAACAAAATATATCCTTTGCTAGTCCCATTTGAGCCTGGAAATTTTGATCTTAAAAAACCCTAACCACGATCACCCCTCACACTAAGAGCAAAAAGAAATAATAAAACAAAAACTCTAAAATTCTCCAAGACAACCATACTTCAGAAGACCACGTGAAGCAAAATGCTAAAAAGACATGCCAAAAACAAAAGTTAAGGTAAAGTTAAAGCCAAAAGGATGCCTTGTCAAGACAAATTCTCATAGAAGAACAACCATACGGCAAGATTGATCCTTAAGTGACCATAGGTCATCTAAATCATTTAAACACCTTTTGAGCTTAATACATCCTTTCTTTTTCATAGCCCAGAACCATAATCGATGATATATGCTTGTAAAAGTCATTTCTAATAATAATAAAAAAGCAGATTGTGAAGAAGGATAAATAATGATCTCAAAAGATCAAGAAAAGTTTCTGAAAGTGAATCATGATTTTTTCGAATTATATTCATTATTATTATAATGGGTGGCATTCTCTCAAATGCATTTTTTTTCAAAAACAATATGCATTCATCAAAACATGCTATTGTCTTTTTTAGAAGGACCACTCTTTGCTTCACAAGGCATATCTTGGTTGTCAACCTCATTAAAAAAAACAAGTGTCAAAGAGAAAACTAGGAGAATCAAGATCATGCTAACATTAAAATCCAGACGGCAAGCCCAAAAGACCTCTACAAGCAATCATGATAATCTTTTTTTTTTTTATATAGCTGTGAGTCATAGTTTACGTTACATATCTTTAAAAGTCTTTTCTAATAAAAAAAAATAAATTGTTTATTTTGAAAGTTGTCAGCCTTTATGAATGCACATCACATGTCATTGAATCATCAAATCCTTACCAATAAATGAAAAAGCTTAACGCAATATGAGCAAGGAGTTTTCACTTTTTAAATTTAAAAAAATTACTTTTAAAACCTTTTCTTTCTCAAACCCAATTAACATTCAACCCATATACCAAAGTGCAACCTATCATTTAATGATGAATTTTGGATTCTCAACCAAATAAGTTTAATTTTTAGAAAAAATGCTTTTAACTTTAAATCTCAATAATTTCTTTTCAACAATTAGATTTGAAAAAAAAAATACCATTTTTAAATTATATGGTTTGTTCCTAGGACAAGAAAAATGATTTATAAAAATGGTCATTGACCAAGTTTGCAAAATTCTTAGCAAAGATGATATTAATGTATGAGAACCTCATGTGGCCCATCAAGAAGACTAGTGGTCAAATTTAGCTTGAGTGCGTATCTTAGATAATGACAGCGACATAATTATCTAAAAGGTTAAACGATGATGATGATGGATAAGAGCTACCCTAGTTAGGTGGTAATGTTGTCGAAGGCGATATCAACCCAATGGAAAATTATATGAGAAGAATATGCATAAACAATTAAGTGGTAACATTATATCCTGAAATAGTTCATGACAGTGGATGACTTAGTGAAACCCCTTACTAGTTGAGAGTAACACCACACTTGAGGAACATGATCCAACTAAAGAGCATCTTCATAGATGGAAGGCAGTTTCCTTTTTTGAAAGATGATTATGATACTTGATGAAGATGATGCTATGTAAGTGCTTTTTTTATGATCATTGAAAGGGTTTTCACTACCAAATCAGCTAGGGGCAATTCAAAATGATCTTTGGTAGTAGAGAACTTCATAAAATCCTTCAAAAAGTGAGAAAAAATAGCATTGATTTTCCATTAAGGCAAATTACGAGCATGCCATGACACATAAATACCACACTTAAAGGACATTGTTTGATAAGAGAGAAATATTTGTGGCACAAGGTCCAGACTATATGACAAAGTGGAAGTCAAACACATTAATCATACAAACAAAAATTCAAGTGGGGTGAAGAGTTAAGTGACCAAGAAAACTAATTTTAGAAATTACAAACCTTATTTATCAAGCAAGAGATAATTTGTAAAGAAAAAGAAGGACCTATATTTTAAACCAAATAAGAATTTATGGATATCATCTAACCTCAAAACATTGCATAATGTTTGTGCAGAAAATTTATAGGAAAAATCCTCGATGAAGTCTAAGAAGGCTCTGATAAATCCAAGTCAATGAAAAAGTTATTCTTGAGCCATGATACCAAGAATGATTTTGACCCTGCAATCAAGAAATTCAACCCTACCATTAGGAAATGAAAATTTAACCTTATCATAAGGAATTTTTATTTAACCATGTAATCAGGAAATTTTAACCCTACCATTAAAAAAAAAATTCACCCTATCATCAGGAATTCCAAGTTTTAACCTTGCAATCAGAAAATATAACCCTACAACTAGGAAAGGAAAATTTAACACTACCATTAGGAAAGAAAAATTCAACCATGTTATCATACATTTTCATTCAACCCTACAATAAAGAAATCCAACCCAAACCATTAGGAAATGAAAATTCAACCTTGTCATCATGAATTTTCATTGAATCTTAAAATTAGGAAAATCCAACCCTACCATTAGAAAGGAAAATCCAACCCTGCCATTAAGAAGTTAGGACTCGGCCATGCAATAAGGACATCTTAGGCCATATCCTACAACCAAGTAAGTCATTCGTAAGCCATTAGGCAGGTCACCTCTCTAAACTACCAAATTTCCAAAACATTTTACATCATTAGTAGGTCACTCATAAGAATGAGATCATCTTAAGTAGATCACCTATGAAAGTGGTACCACTTGGTTATGTCACCCATTATAATGAGACTATCTTTTGGAATTTAAGGGTTTTAGATCATTTTCTTCCAACTATATGTTTTTTAAGGGGGCTGGATCCCTTTATTAAACTTAAGGGTGTCAGAATCATTTAAATTCAAACATCGTATTTGATTTCAAATATCATGTTTCTTTCCAAAACTTACTATACATAGCCTTCTAAAAGACTTTATATTATAAGCATTGTAAACAGAGAGCAATTGTTGTAACTCAATTTTTTATCTTTATTTTTCTACATGTTTCAAAAATTAAGAAAATGCAAAAATATATCTTTTTAGTGATTTTAGTTAATTTTGATCATTTCGTTATTTTCTTTATTTTTATTTTTTTGTGTGTAAAACAAATCATAAAAATCATAAAAAATAATAAAAAATGCAAAAATAATAAAAATACAACATACAAAAAAATAAAATAAAAATATAGTTGCGATTGAAATTGGATTGATAATTGAGTATCACAAGCAAAAAAAGAAGTTTTGAAATATTTAGGCCACAATTGAGGATTTGATTGAAGAGAAATTAAAGAGACAAAACTTAATTTGTCTTTAATTTGGCTAAGAATAGAAAAATTGAAGAGCCAAGGATGAATCTAAAACTTTTGACTAAATTAAAAAGTCAATTATGGGCCTATTTAAATGGAAAAATTAAAATTATAAGTTAAATTGATTAAAATTGCATAATTTTAGAAACCAATGATGAATTTGCAACATGTTAAATCTAAAGGTCTAAATTGATTCAATTAGGGATATAAATGAAAATAAAAAGGTGATTTAGGGCATACTGAATAATATTGGAAAAATTCAAAATCTTAGGAGTGTAATAAGAATGAGCAAATGTTTGTCGTATTGTTTCCACTTTAATGCAATCCATTTAATTCAATTTAGTCCATTTAATTCACTGCCTTCAATCCCATTAAGTCCAATTGAATTGATTTAATTCAATTTAGTCCCAAATTAATTTTAGTTATTTAAACCAGAGATTGCAATCTCTCATTTATAGCCAAATTCTTAAACAATTAAACCAAAGATCCAATATTTAAGTCTAGATTCCAATCTTTTAATTTCAAATCCTCAATCCTAGAGTTGCGGTTCAAATCTTCAATCAAATGCTTAAGAAATCAAGTCTCAAAACCATTCAAAAACTAAAACTCCCTCACCATTTTAAAATGGAGAACCAAGAATAGAAAAGGAATAAAACAACACAAAAAGAAAAAACTCTCAAGTACTCAACAACCAATTGGTACCGAAAGAGCCTCTCAAAACATATTCACCATCACAAAACCCTTCGCTCTCCCATGGACCAACCTAAGAGCCCCCACACAATCCCTTCACTTTCTCATTCCAAAAATCTACATAATATACGTGAAAAATAGACAACTAAGACTACCACCATCTCAGATCCCATCCGTGACAGCCCTACACCATCCATTAACAAAGGCTGAATCAACACAACCCTTCTTCCTCTCGGCCAGCAGTTGCGGCACCTCCTCCACAACACTAATAGTGGTAGCCCCTAGCTAAATACAGCTCAACTACCACCATCATTCAGCCCCTCGTCATCACCAACAACCCTTTATTTTCTATATAACTCAATTGTTAACCCTCTTTCATGGTGAAAAACACCAAAACAAAACCCATTAAAACACACCCACAAATGTTTCTTCCTCAACCAGCCTTTCAAAAACTTGTAACATTGAAAAAAAAACCATAAAACCAACACAAGGATCAAAAAAAGAAACCAAACCTTTCCACAAAGCCCCATTGTACTAACATACTATCTTTCATCTTTCAATTCACTAACACCCACTACTACTCACTCTAATTATCAAAACCTCTCTTTGCGGTGAGCCACCCTTTATAGCCTATCTCCACCATTTCTTCCAGCCAATAACCACACATAACCACCATATTCTCTAACCTAAATCTCAACCATTATCTCACCTAACACCAGTCCAGAATGCCAATGACTAGAAGGATAGAGAAGTATTGGTGCCTCACTACCAACCACCGACTGATCGTCTCTCTCGCCTTTCAACCTAATTGAACATAAAAGTAGATCTTTGAAAAAAATAAGGAAATAAACTGATTATATGTGTTTTGAATTTTCTTTTGTTTACAAGTAATAGGAAACAACACCACCAACCAAATAAGAAATAAAAGGTAATGGCATTTCAAATCCATTAGGCGTCGGTCTTCCATGAACAATGGTGTGTGATTCCATGCACCACTTGTGGCGATGGCACGTGGAACTTACGCACTACCACTATTTTAGCAATTACAATGACTTCTTTGTTTGGATTTCAACAGTTTCAATCAATTCCAACATTCTAGAAGATTCATTTTGGATTTTGTGTGATTTAATGTACTATTTGTGATTGTTATTGGATAGTGATTGTATAACTGCAGGTAATTGTAAGGTGTGTATGTTAATTAGTAAAAGAAAATATATGTGTGTGACGTATGATTTTATTTTATTTGCATGTGTTAGGACAAATAAAAAACAGAACACTAGAAAGAATAATTTTTTTTTTAATTTACATCATGGACAAGCTTTTAAAAAAAAGCATAAAAAATGTCTCTCTTTTGCATAATTTAGCCTTTTTTTTAATACCATGTTTAGCATAAAAAAATCATTTTGAATGATTTAGCATTATTTAAAAAAAATATTGTTTTTTCATGTATTTTTGGACTTGATAACAAGTTCATCAAGCCCATTGAAAGCTTGGCCAAAATAAACTAGGCCATTGGGCCCACATACTAAAAAAATAAAAATAAAAAACCAATGTTTTCTTTTTAAAAATAAAATAAACAATGATAAAATTTCTCAATTTACATGATTTTTTGAACAAAAAGGCCAAAGCCCATTTTCACTACTCTTATGGGTTCAAAACTCAATTCTATGATCTATAGGGATTAAACACCCCCTTTTATAAAATCTCAATGGAATCTTTCTTTTTATGGATAAATGTCATATTTTTTATAAGTCTCATTTTTAAATGTACCAATGTCCAATTTTAAAATTAAATACGAGTTATATTTCATTTTTAGCAATTTTGATGAAAATTCTTTTTTAAGACTTAACATCAACATCTTAGACGAGTCTTTTATTTTGAGAAACTGATGTCATTTTTCGAGCGTGTCTAAAGACCAACACCAAGTTTTTCTCAAAATAATAAAAGTATAATGCTAAAAACAAGTTGAATAATTAAGGTCAATAAAAAAGATAAATTTGAGAAAATAAACACATAGTAAAGGTGGTCTTTTGTAACAAAGGATGCTATAAGGGTGATGTTATTTTTTTCTTAAACATAATTAACCCTTTATCTGAGTCTCTAGAACCAATGTATATTTTAAAATCTCTAGTTTCTTAAATTAATTGGGTGGCGACTCCTAATTTTCCTTGATATGTTGAGCACATTTAGTTGTTCATGATATACACCAAGGTGCGACACATGGAATGTTTGCTACGTTATGTTCTTTTTTTTAATTATGTTTTTCTCTCGGGTTTGAATTTAATGTTGTTCTTTATTAAAAGTAAGCAAAACTATAGATGAAGTGGATATTGATATGACCTTTTTTATTTTATAGAATTGTTGAAACTTGAGATTCACAAAAGTGACTCAATATTGTGAGAAGTTGAAAACTAGAAATTCATGATGAATTGCGAGGAAACAATAGGTAATTTATTTTTTTTCCCTCATGATGAATCGATGCTTGTCGTAAGTCTTTTATTTTTCCATTGTGTTGTTAGGTTTCTACATCTTTTCTACTTTAATTATATTATTAGCCTATGTTTTATTCTAAAAGATTTATTTTAAAGAATAGATGTTTTTAAAAGAGATTATTGGTTGAATCTTCCACGAATGAATAAAGGCCAAGCAACTGTTGATGATCAAGCTCGTGCTCCTTTGCTCATGCCTAGCCTCCTATCAGCAGTAGCAGCATCCCTTTATCACGGCTAGAAATGCCAACAATCAAGAAATGAGTTGTAATTATCAAAACCCATATGGCTAAATGTGACTTTCAAAAGATTTACGAATTTTGGTTAATTTTTTTATGCTTTAGCAGTTTTTAATTATGGTAGATTTCTAATTTTATATATGACATTTGTCCAAGACTTGTATTCCAGTACTTACGAATATTATGTAGGATCACATGAATGTATACATGTAATGATAATTAATTTAAAATGTAAAAAAACAAAGAAGAAATATTGGTCACTTGACGAGACGGGTCGGTTTCAGATTTTCCATGGGCACAGACAAAACTCTGATCAGGGTAAACAAAAACGGTGATTTTCCATGTTCTTAAAGTGATTAGGGTTTCCATAAACAGTCTCTTAATTTTATTGATTGATGGCACTTGTTATATTCAATATACATATATATCCAAGACACCCCACAGAGACAAGTCTCACAATCTCTTGACAGCTATGTATATTTGTCTGCATTGAAGTTTACAAACTATAATGAACACTCGAGCAAACCCTATAAAGCAAAAACGTTTCTAGGAATAGTAATCATTACAGAGAAGAAATAAACAACCTTAAATCTCTTGTTTTCATATTGGTGTTTAGAAACACAATGATGAAGTTTAATCAGTAAAATAAGATGATAGAGAAGAATCAATCAAACGTCAAAATCAGCAGAATAAATGCTGAACAGAAGAGAAAGAAATAATTACAAGTGATTGAAACTTGCTGAGCTAATATTACCTCTTGCATGCATCTCACGTATCTTGAGCTGGCT
Organism: Populus deltoides; assembly: GCA_015852605.2. Taxonomy (NCBI): domain Eukaryota; kingdom Viridiplantae; phylum Streptophyta; class Magnoliopsida; order Malpighiales; family Salicaceae; genus Populus; species Populus deltoides. The sequence continues at coordinate 1,048,736 of CM027585.2, read as the reverse complement.
TGCAAGCAGGTTTTGCCTAGTCGATTTGGAAGGCTCTTGGCATTTTCTTTTCCTTTTGAACAACCAGAGATAGCTAGCATGGAGGTTTTGCCTGGTCGATTTTGGATGATGCCCATGTTTTGTAAAGATTTCGGATTCCAACCTCTCATTTCATAAGGAAAAAAAAAAAACCATGGTAATTTTCACTTACAACAAACAATTTTTTTCTATGAACTGTCAAGGCTTGCTGGTGTCGTGGGGTATCTTTTAAGGGTATGACAAATTGACAAATGATAGTTCAAGTGATACATCTAGGGGCCAGGTCCAGGCAAACAAACATGCCTCCTCTCTGTTGTGACATGGGATTTGTGACATCATGGTTCACGGGCCAAAATATAGATGGTAGTCCTTAAAATGTGGTCAGGTGTTTAAAAATCATTTTAATTTGGAGGGTATAAGTGTTTTTCAACATCCAGTGAGAACGGATATAAATAAAGTTGAGAATAAATCATTTGTCATAAGTTATTTTTCTATCCAATTCAAATTCAATAAAGCAAGGTGACAAAATTTCAGAAAGTAATATAAATTCATTAAACTTCATCTAAAAACTTCAAATTTTGTGTTAAAATGTTCTTTTTTTTAACATAAATAAACCAATTTAATAAAAGTTTTATAGTTCAAATTATAATTTTTAAATCTGATTGAGTGATCATCCTAATATAATTGTCGAGTTACATGTCGGGAGGGTAGGCCTGTCAACTCTTAAAATAATAATAAAAAAAACATTATAAATTATAAAGAAACATCATATCTAAAAGTAGATTTAGCATCGCATAGTAAAATGTGACATGTATATAATTAGATGTGCAATTCAGATTTGAAATTAAAAGCCGTACTGAATGCAATATTATACAAATTAAGAAGTTTTGAAGAGGAAACAATCTCTTTCAAGTATAAGGCATGCTTCAAAAGAAAGAGGCATTGTATGATGATGGCGGCTTTGGAAAGTCCCATCTCAGGTCATCTTTAGATCCAAGAAATTAAATGATTCTCAGTGGTGGGAGGAGTAGAACATGAATCTGCTATTTTAAAATAGTTGTTGGTCATTATACCTTGGAAAGAATGATGAGCCAATCTAATTGAAAGTAGGCACCATGCACTTTCACGAATTTCAGCAACTTTTTGATCTGCTGGACATTGAAATTGAAAGAAGAAGCCGGTTGGGTGCAGAAGACGAGCACAAGGGAATGTTTATTCTCTTCTGCTTGTGGGAAATTAGAGATTTTTATCTCTTATTCATATCCAAAATTAACAGTGTTGAATTGAATTTCACTCGGGTATTCACTAGCGAAGTACAACTCTAGTTTTTAGTTTGTAATAATTATTAATAAGATTGTTATACTCTTAACAAAATATTAAGATTATAATTTTCCTCAAAATTAATATGTAATCTTACCCACCATTTAAATAATATGGCCAAATAGTCTAATCTAGATTTTTTAAATCCCTGCATATTACATCAATTTATATTCAACTTCATTATGGCATAAATAAAATTTGAAAAGAACAAATTCTAATCAAGAACTTAAACTGAGATATTATTAGTAATTTTATATTAATTCTGGAACACATCTAAAACTTATAATCATTTAGTTATGAAAACTGCAATATTAAGCACACAAATCATATTAATTAAAAATTTTAAAAAGTAAAACAAAAACCTTGAAAATAGTTCTATATTAACTATTTTAAAATCATAGTTTAGAATTAATACACTAGCTACTAGAAAGCTTAAGTTTTGAGCTGCAAACCGAACTATCAATTATTGAATTGAACAAGTCTCTGTCCAATTTCCTCACATGTAGATGTAGCCCATCAAACTCCCTAGCATCCAAAATGCATGCTAGCTGCAAATCGTAAAATCCCTACATTATCGAGTATCAGGTGTAGGTTCTTCAGCTAGCCACTAGACAGCTAAGCTGATTAATTAGTACTACTTTGAACAAAATGCTTAATCCCCCACACATTAGGAGATCAGAGAGGAAGGGAAAGACTTTTTTTTCTTTCTCTCTGTGACATGTACAAGGAAAGAAGGGGACACGCACCTCGTCAAGACATGATGCCACATCGCAAGACTATGAATTTGAAGCTAGTACATAATTACATCAAACTGTAGGTGAAACGATGTGGTACCTACTTTGTGATTAATTTTATGACAAAAAAAATAAAATAAAAAAAGAGAGGGTGACTTTTGGAGGTTTTTGCCATTTCCATCGAAACACGTTGAGAAGTCGGCAGAGTTACATGTGGTTTTTCAATATTCCAATGATCAGATAAACTAAACTAATTTAGCTGCAATTCCCATGAAAATTGGATGAAGATCCCTTGACAATGCTTGCATGCCTAAGTCAAATTGAATAATGATAGTATGGATATGTGTTTTCTTTTCATCTTTCGACATAAAAAGGAAATATTTTCGCGAGAAACATTGAGAAAACGATAATGTTTCTTAAGTATTATTTATTTATTTCTGTTTTTTTTTTTTTGAGAGGTTCTAAGGTTACCCTTTACCCTAAATCTCATTTATGAATCATAAAGTTTACCTGAGACTTTGAATTTAGAAATCCTATAAAACCCATCAACTAAGAATCATCTCCTTGATATGCTTTATTCAGTAAATTCACTCGAAGGCAACCATATAAAACTACCTCTTGGTTAAATATTTTTCCCGGATAGAGGAAGATGAACCAAATTAATGTTCTTATTTGATAATATTTTAAAAATATTTTGTTTATTGTTTTGCGAAGATGAATAATATATTTTGCTTAACATGGGACGACAACTTGAATACTCGATCTTTGACAGTATTGGAGAACTACATATATGTAAATACGTTGGAATAATTATTTTTATATAGTAAATTGGAATGATTGTTGGAGACTGAATGGGTGGTTTTTTTTATACGACATTGCCTTTTTTTTTTTCCTTTTAGTTTCCCAACATTTACTGTATCTGATGAGATGTCAGAAAGGACTTATCATTGCGTAAAACTCTAGATTGGAGATGCTCCATTCACGCCTTGCATCACTCATTTCTTTGTTGAAAAATGCCACAAGGACTTGCGAACAACTCCCTTTCCACCTTTTTGGGAGAGTTTTTGAGCTTCAAAATCTGAAAGAAGTCGGATTTTTTTTAAAAAAAAAAAAAAAGTAGAACCGGGAAAATTTCACACAATAATATAGTTTCAATTTTTTTTTAAATATCACAATTTAACCATGTCGAACTTTTAAAATTCCACGTTAATTCATCAATTATTTCATATAAAAACTATAATTTTATAAAATTTTTCTTTCAAATATATTTTACGAGTCAAAATTATCTTTATCCAACTTATAAACTCAAAATTAGACATCATTTTTATGAATTTTTTCTTCCAAATATGTTATTGTGTCATGTAATAATGAGTGATTTTAAGCAATTAGATATAAGTCTGAGAAACTATCTAAAATAGATTACGTGAATTGCCTAACAGATATATTTATAGACCGATGGGACAAGTCTAAGTCTAAAAGGAGATTTGGTTGCACTAAACCATAACAACAGCTCAAAAGAGCAGTAACTTTTTATCTGACCGTTAGATCGCGCTCAAATATTTATAGTAGTTTTCAGAGGTTATTTTACGTGTAGTAACTACTGTGTCACTACACGAATCATCAGATCTTTAGATATAAAAAATATCTCTGAGTCTCCCTAGTTTTGACAATTTTAAGATTTGTCTTGTTATTTTCAAAACTGGTTTCCCTAATCATTACGAACTACTTAACTAATTGAGTCACAAATAACATATTTTGACAACATCGTACTTTAAAAACACAATGTTAAATGTTATTATTTTAAAGCATGACAAATATCTTGTTGTGTTTAGGAATGACGAGACTTAATAAAAATCATGTTTATAAAATATAATATGATGAAATTATGTTATTTCATCAAAAAAAAAAATTCCTGTATCAGTTCACGAACTTTTAAATTTTGAGTGTTAATTGCCCAGTTTATACTAAGAATTCTCATTGTCCATTTGCGGAGGACGGTATCGTGTCCATCCATTGAGTCCATTTTGAGGGCATCAGTGTGTGGTGATGGAGTCCATTGCTTTTATAAAAATATATTTAGTCCGACGTCAATCTAATTCTTTCAAGGTTTTTGATATTTATTATTTTAAAAAATCAATATTTTAGGGTTTCTCGAAGCCCTTTAGTTAAGAAAGGAAGAAAGAAGATAATGGGCTAAAAGACCCAATGAGTACTAAGAATCTGTATGAAACGAAATTGAGAAATAAGAACAAAGAGGCCCATTCTACGTCAAGCATTGATATCCATTATAAAAAAGGCCTTGAAAAGCCCAACAAGAAATAGACCCTCAAAAAAGGACCTGCCCTGATACCTCAAAAAGAACATGTCCAAACATGCCTCATCAAAAACACGAGTCTCTTTTTTAACGAGGATACGAGTAGCCATTCACTTAACCTTTTAGCACTTAACTGGATACTTAATTTTTATTTTTATTTTATATGATCTTATTTATCTGGTGAGGTTAAAGATAATTTAGATGACTGATTAAAATATAGTTGGAATATAAAAAAATAAAATTAAAGATGATATCCTTATTATAATATTAAGACTATAATATATTGGATTGATTTAGCTCAACCCGTGTTAATTTTTCAAATCCGTAACTTGAGCCATGAGACCATGATAATTCCAATAGAAGCAAATAAAAAAATCATGAATTACAAATCCCAATCAAACCAATATTGAATGATAAAATTAAAAAATAATAGTTAAAAAAAATGAATCCCATCAATTCAAATTAACTTACCAAACCAATGACTCTAGTCATAAGACTTGGATACCCATCATGAACCCCAATTCCTAATCAATCCAATATTAAAGGATGAAGTTGAAAAATAATAATTAAAAAAATACCTTAGTTAACAAGTCAAATCCGTGACATGAATCATGATACTTGGATAACCTCATAAAAAATAAATCAATAAAAATTATAAAGTTCTCCAATAAATTTAATATTAAAAAATAAAATTAAAAAAATTAAAAACTATTAATGTCTCAATTAACATTGACATGTAAGGAGAGGAATATTGAATTTCCCTTCATAGTTACTTTATGTTACTATATTGGTGGCTCGCGTTATGTTGCAGATTGGACTAAACTTTTTCCAATACAAAAAAAGATGCTCAAGTGATGTTAGTGTTTTTAAAAAAAAATAAGAGAAATTTGAGAGTCGGATCATTGACTTGACTAGATTAATAAGATCGGTTAATTTAATATTATGATAAAAAAAAATAGACAATAAAAAAAGATAGATAAAAAATTTGGCCTGAATCAACGTAAGTTAACCTATCAAACTCGTGACCTAGCATACAAGATCAAGATAACTTTTTTGAAAAGAAAATTAACGAATCTTTATCCTCAACAAACCCAATATTGAAAGTTATAGTTAAAAAAAAATCAATTATGAGAAAAAGATATAAAAAAAGATCTAAGTCAACCTGAGCTAACATTTCAAACCTGTAACTTGAGTCCTGATGTTGAAATTAAACTATAAAAGGCAAACAAAAAAAATTACAAAGCTAGTTTTTCAATCAACAAAATGTTGAGGGACAAAATTGAAAAAGAAAGTTTCAATAAAAAATAATCTAAAACAAAAAAAATAGCGATTAAAAGAATACTAGAGCAAATTTGACATAACAAAAGAAAACAAAAAAAATAATAGCAGTAAGAAGAGGATACCAAAACGCTTAGAAAATGACTAAAAATTCGTTGAAGAGGTTAAAAATAAAAAGATTAAAATTTGATAGTATATTTTCTTATTGATGAAAGCCCTATTGACAAAGAAAAATCAATTTGAGGAATAAAATTTCAAAAATAAAAATATGCATGCATTGATTTTACAATCATTTTACTAGTTTATTCATTGATGCTAGAGTCAGGAATACTATATATTTTTTACTACGTAATAGTTACTAACGTTAAAGTTAGAAATATCCGTAGTGAATATTCATTGACGTCATAATCAGGAATATTATAAGTAAATTATTATAACATAAACCAATAAAATTTTAGCAATTTAAGATGAAGCCAACAATACAACTTACTTCATACAAGACGTTTAAAGAGTGATAAAAAAAACACTATAGAAGAAGCTCAAGCTATTTTAATTTATTACTTAATTAATCCCTTACAATAAAAGAGCTATAACAAAACCTCCAGCTATTTTAGTTTATTACTTAATAATTAATTCCTTTACATTTGATCGTTAATTTTAGCTCTCGGCTCTACACTGCCTATTTCCTTCCTACTTTTAGGAACATTAGACAATCTTTTCCACTTCCTGTGTTACGTCTCCTCAAAAGTTCTAATTTTTCTTAGAATTTAGTGTTGAATCCGGTATCAATAAATTCAACCCGACTTGACAAATAAATTTAAAATATTTGTGATTTAGAGTCTATCAAGTTAGGTTTCAAGATAAACTAGAAAAAGATAAACTAGAAAAGATACTGGGGTAAAATTTAATTGGTTGTTGATTTATAACTTAGTTGACTTGGTCAAACTTAATTTTAATTTTTTTAAATAAAAAACAAAACAGCGTTGTTTTAATAAAATAATTAACCCGAATTAATCTAGTAACTTCGTGGTTAACACAATAATCTAGTAATTCACACTCTTTTTCATATCAATTCTTGAGCCAAATCTGATAATTATGGTTAAATCTTTCAAGAATTTTTTATTTAACTCAAACCTGCTCATTTTTATTCAATTTTCACTAGCATTGATATTTTTTAAACTATGCCGCTTTTTTTTTTTTTTTAATGATAATTAAGAATATGGATTCATGCTCTTTAAAAGTAGGCTAGATAAACTTTGGACAGACGCAAGTATCTCGGCTAGGCATGCAATTAATAAGGAACTCATGAACCCGATTGGTGGTTCATAAGGATAGGAGATGTGATTTTTACATGTTTTTATAACTTCTTAACCAATGCATCGTCCTCTTGGACTATATATCCATATATGCCACACCTTTTCGCCTAGAGATTTAGCCCTCTACCCAAAGATGGCGATCACACAGAGCCATGTATCCTTAATCTAAACTTCGCTAGAAGCTCGAGTCAATCGAAGGCGACGCTGGGGCTCTAATTTACACCATGATCAAGCACTCTTCAAACTGGTCCCATCAGATGTATATAGCCACTGAGTGGTGTACCTAATCCGTGTTGAATGAAACACAAAAGAGAGAAAACATCCAGCACGCAAGCAAGGACACAAAAGAGAGAAAACATTCAGCACGCAAGCAAGGAATAACCAAATTTCTTAGTGCATCTTCATGGTATCAAATTTATTCACACGTCTGTAGTCAAAAAGATGGAAAAAGGTGCAATTTCACTAAAAACAAAAGGATGTTTCTAAAGCTCTTAGAATTTTGTATGTGCTGCCAAATAATTATAAGCTGGCATGCTTACTTCTTTTTAGCCGAGTCTTTCTAGAATTGGATAATCATGTAATAAGAGTATATTCATTTTTTTTCTTTCTTGGAAGAGTATATTCAAAACTTTGAATTAATTAAGGAAAAAAAGGATACACAAATGTATCAAACTTATATGAAGTAGCTTGTTCTAATTTTAGTTCTATATATTATTCAGTTGACTATTTTTTGCTGCCCATTGATTTAAAAATAGTAAAGATAACGTGGAACCCTAGCTACTTACTCTATTGTATTGTTTTGATGTATATGTTTTGAATAGGACAATTTGAATTGAATGATCTAACTTCTAGACTAAGTTTTATTTATTTATTATTATTAACGTTGGTATCCAGGTCAGTTAATTTGCACGCACCTCGACTAATCCTATAGATTCTAAAGTTAATGACCATGTAAGCCTTGGTCTTAGGATTTGTAAGACTTGAATTAGTAATCTTTAGAAAGCAAATTTAGAACTTGATTAATTAAACCACATCTCGATATACCTCTAAGTTCTTGTATACTAAGTTCTTAATCATTAAACAGATGCTTCATTGACATATCCTTTAAAACTAAATTAATACTAGCAACTTTTAGATATAACTATCACCTTAGGCTGCTTCCTAACGTGAAGTAAAAGTATGATACACCGTCTACATTAATTAATTAACAGAGTACGGGGAAGCAAATCTTCCAAGAAATTAATTAGATTATAAAGCGTTTGGATAACCATTAACCATTTCATGAAAAAAAAAGAAAAAAGAAAAAGAAAAGGAGTGCATAAAATGTATTAATTATTCTAAAATTGGAAACAAGATTTTGATTGTGCGTAAAATGCACTAAATCTTACCAATACATTTCATGAACCTTAATTAGTCGCCCAATCCTGTTATGAAAAAGCAGCTATTGCCATGAAGACTTCTGTTTTCACCTTATATTCTATCAATTGGTCTATAAACTAAATTTTCTCTCTATGAGTCCCAAAAATATCGTATATTCCACATTAATTGAGTCTCTCCATCCATATGCCTCTTGATACCTTTCATTTTTTTATGGAATATATAAAACGATGCTGACATTTTAAAATCTCAAGATATCAATGATTTAAAAAAAAAAAAAAAAAGAGAATCTAAGAAGACTTAATTTGGCATGAAATATGTTAATGTTGGGAATGAAATGGATAAAACTAATTGATCTGGGCTGAAATCGGGAATAAAGTAATACGTCAGGTGTGAAAAAGGAAAGTTTTTCTTCAAGAAAAATAAGACGTCCATTAATTTGAATAATTAGATATCACATCGCAACTTAATTAATTATCTATAAAGTTCTCTTTTCCCACATTTGATTCCTTTCCCATCCATGCATGAAAGTTGTATCCCTCCAGCAAAGAAAATCTTTGATTGACAAAAAAGCACAATTTTGAATGAATAGAGAAGATATTGGGTCCAGCCAGCCACTGAACTTTAGGAGAGGTTAATTTTAAGCAAAGCGTGTGGGGGTAGGAATCCAATTGATTTGTTGTCTTGGAAATCTTTCCCCATCGCAAGTCGCCATTCGTGGCCATGTTCATCATCTTTACAGCTTATAATTGTAGTTAATATATATTTTTACATAGAAATGTCAAATAAACACGCTGAAATTCAAACAGATTTACAAGTAAGAAACCGGCCGGACATAAACAAACCTGGAGAAAGTAAACAACTCTTGGCATTCTCTGATCTCGATATCATGGATGCATTCTTTTTTTCTTTTTTTTAATAAAATAATAACTTTATATCATTCATATATTCTTGGATGAGATACATGGATGAGTGACCACTTCCAACAGCACAACTACAAGAAAGAATTCGTCAATCCAAGATGATCCCTAGTGATTATACACTTACATATAAATTATAAAATTTGAACTAGAAATATCATCTCTTTCTAGTTTGATATTATGATTCATGTTGCTTGAAGAACATGCTAATAGAGTATAGCAAATCCATTAAACCACACAAAGGTCTTGGTTTTAAATTCTATGGGCTATCTTCTTATGCCTAATTTTATTAATCATTGGCGTCGGGGTCTCTTCTTAAGAAACACGTTGGATTTTAATCAACCTCATGATGGTGCAGGAATTTAAAAAAAAAAAAAGTGTCTAAGCATGCTTGCCTTTTTTTCTCTTCTCCAGCTATGCATCTCATGCAAAATAATTCACCTCCTATGCATGCATCTTGAATGTACAAAGTCAATCTAACCCAAGTTAAATATAGATCCAACGTTGAGAAATAAAAGGCCAAGCAATTCAATAGAATGAGTCGGCAAAAAAAACCAAAGTAGGAAAGGGAGAAAAAGAAAGATGTCAGGGAATTTCTGATTACGATACCCTCAATGTTATAAAAAAAAATCTTGAAAAAGTAAATGCAATTATATCTTGAAAAACCACCACCATGGCCAGCATAGGCCGTATAAATCTCCCGGCAGTGTGACCCCCTTGCTTGCCACTTGTATTAAATGATATTGATAAAATTTTGTTATGTTCTCACCCTCTTTCTTCTTTCTCTCCCTTTCTTTTTGTGCTAGCACACATGCTTTTCTAGTTTTTGATATTGATAAATTTTATGCAAGTACATGTTTTTATCCAAGGCTAGCACCATTCTTATAAAGAATGGTCACAGTGCCAGCACCATATTTTTCTAGCTAATGGTTATTCTAACACCAACTTTTCTAACAATGGTATTATAAGCACCATCTCTTATGACCAAAGATCATGGCACTATAATTAATAGTATGTGCCAACTTCTCCATCAATTGCACAACATATTTACGACAAGGTATACCGATATATCAAATTTATTAATACCTTAGGAAAAAAAAAGACCAAGATGGATCCAAACAAAGATAAAATTTAAATAGATAGTTTAACACAAGAAGTTTTCCACACACCCTATAACCTCATTTTGTTTTATGTTTTCAATGCTATTTTATTCTCCTACATTTATTAACTTAAGTATCAGATTGTCTCTTGTACCTATAAGGGATTTGTTTTTCAAGAACATCCTTACCAAGAGATAAAAACCTACAAACCAATCATAACCCAACCAAAAGATGCAACCATGGAAAATCTAATTTCAATATGAGACTTTTACACGACCTCATCAATAGCGTCGTCTATGGAAATCTAAAAAAAGCTAGTTCATTCCATTTCACTCTTCACCAAAACTTTTTTCATGATTGATGAAACTCTAGATATAGAAGAATAACTTATCTCCACATAATAGGTACACCAACTCTCTCAAGTCTCCAATAACTTTCCCATTAGGTGCAATTGCTCAATAATCGATGTTGTTACAACTATGCAACTACATCTTCATACTTCTTTCTACTCTACAACAAGCTATCATGCATGCACCACTAAGTATAAAGAGACAACTTTAATTCCCTAAATATATAAGGTATAATGACATAGATACAAGTAAGCGTGAAGACACTCACATTCTTACACTAAAAATGAGTTATACTCGATGTTTTAAACGAGGATCTAGCTATCTTTAAGATATTTATCTGAATCTAACTCACACACTTCTCTTAATAAAAGACCTAGCATGAGACTAGATCAACAACTCCATGAGTTCTTGAGAACAAACATAGTCCCTATCAAGTAGGAGAATCTTCGCTTTGTCATTAAATATTGCACACTCGTCTCTCTAAACATTAAGTCTATGTAAAGGCTAGCTTAGATAATTATGATAGACTTATAAACCCTAGAACGCACATATAAAATGTGAGAAACTTCCTAGAGCTTGTCACATAAGACATCAATGATATGTGAAAAGTTCTTCCGACAACGTTTTGTGGATTTGCTCGTTTATGGTAACATAGTCTAAAGCTTAGTTTCATCATCAACTTTCATTAATTAAATGCCAAACTTATTTTGCACTTCATTACAAGTATCCTTTTCCATAAAAACCCTAATTAATGAAATCTATAACTATTTTTCATGGGAAAAGGTTGTATACTCTCCCTGATATAACTCTTCTTAATATTAAACAAGTAATGAAAAATTATATTAAAGAAGAACCAAACCTAACTAGCCATAAAAGCCCTAATTAATGAAATCTATAACTATTTTTTATGAGAAAATGTTATATACTCTCCCTGATATAATTAAACATGTAATGAAAAAAATATATTAGATAATAAGAACCAAGCCTAACTAGACAATGGCATCTTTATTTTTAGACATAGAGAGTAGAACCTTCCCAACACCATCATTCTTATACTAGGACATCTAAGAAAAGCATTAAGACACATATTCGTGATGGCTTGAAATTCCTTAAGCTTCTGACCACCACTACACTGAGGAGTTAGCTATTATTAAATGAGAAGAATTTGTGCAATATACTCCTCCTATAATTAAAACGCAATATGAATATGAGAAACCCTAATAATTTTTGTCTTTTTTTTCTATAACTATGAGTATGACATTGAGAAATTAATGACACACCTTAAAAAAGGACAGATTGATTGTTAGAGACTACCTCCTGTAGTTTGTGAGAAGAGAAACAAAACCAGAGCAAAAAAGGAAGGAAATCTAGATATTTGATGAGTTATTTAAAACAAGATGATCTTTAGAAATTGTATCTCCATTTGCATGGAAAAATCTCAATGATTCTAATTAAAGTCTTCATGAAAATCTCCATATTTGTAATGAAAATCTCTATCACTCTAACAAAAGTCTCCAGAAAATCTCCACATCTCTAAAAACAAATCTTCATTTCTCTATAATGATGGTGCATGAAAGTTTTCAAAAACATTCTAGCTATTTGGGCCAGGCCTAAATGACAAGGCCTTGCATTTCTAGCATGCATGCCTTTTTTCTCTTCTGCGGCCATGCATCCTATACAAAATAATTCATCTCTCATACATGTATTTTATGTTTATGTATACCAAGTCAAACTAACTCAAATTTTGTATAGATCCAAAAGTGAGAAACAAAAGACCAAGTAATCCAATCGATGAAAAAAGAATGATTTAGCAAAAAACCAAAGCTAAAGAGAAAAAAGGAAAGGAAATGAAAGAAAAAAAGGGATGTTGGACTCATACTAAAGCTTTAATGATGAAACCATTAGTACTATAAAAAAGATATTGATAAAATGAATCCAACTACACCTTGAAAGACCATCAGATATGACCGGCAAAGGTCGTATACACTGCTAAAAAATAATGGTGTGGCCCACTCGCTTGTCTCGTGCATTGAAAGTGTTAGGAGTCTAGCCGTGTAGGCTGGTCTAAATAGCAAACTATCTCTCTCTCTCTCTCTCTCTTTGCATTGGCACACACCTCAATGCTTTTTTTCAATACTGATAAATTCTCTACATGCATATATTTTTATGTAGGGACACTTCTAATAAATGGTCACAATGTTAACACCACCATATTTTCCTATACATTTTGCACCGCATTTTTCTATTCATAAAAGGCACTACTATTCTAGGCTAATGGTTGTTGCCAACACCAACTTTTCTAACAATGACATTGCAAGCATCACCCTTAATGACCAATAATTATGACATCATAACGAATTGTGTATGCCAACTTTTTCACCAATGATGTGCCATATTTACTCCACCTTTCACGAGGTATGCCAATGTACAAGATATATAAATATCAGGAAAACAAGAGACCAAGATAGGTGTTGAAAGTCATAGACTCGAAATAGATATTCTTGCACAAGAAGTTTTCCACACTCCATAGAAACTCATTCTGTTTTCTCTTCACTACAATATATTTTCCTCCTATATTTAATGACTTAAGCACCAGAGTGTTCCCTGGTCCATAAGGGACTTGTTGTTCAAGATTATCCTTAGCCAGTGATAAAAACCTACAAACCAATTATAGCCCAAAACAAGATCATAATCATGAAAAGTCTAATTTTTATTGAAGTTTTTTCATGATATCATCATCTAAGAGCAATTGTGACATGATATAGAAAATAACAAACCATCAAATTACTCTATCTCTCTCTCTCTCTCTCTCTCTCTCTCTCTCTCTCTATATATATATATATATATATATATATATATATATATAACTCATTAACAAAAACTCTAAACCGTTCTCTGTAGCAGTAGACACGGTTTATTGTGGATTGCTACAGTAAAATTATCATTTTGCCCTTAAGTTGAGAAAAAAAAAAGTGTAATGGTATTGAGGGGGTTTTGGTCTTTATAATTGGTTCATTAGTCATTTAAAGGTTTTTTAGGGGTATGTTAGTATTTTCCATTTTTTTATCCAGTAAAAATACAATTTTGTCCCTAGATTTAACAATTTCTTGAGTTGTTGTCTAAGAATGTTTTAGTTTTTTTTCAAAAACATTGAAATAGTTCAAATACTTATTTATACCTAAAGTTAAAAAAAAAATTGAGATGTTGACCAGGCGTTTTTTTGGTTTTTTGCACTTTGAAATACAGTAGAAATACTATTATACCTTTAGAAAAGACAAAAATCAAGGCATGCATCTAGTGGAATTTATGTACTTTCATTATGGTTTTTTTTGTGATTCTCAGGTTCATGAAGGGCATTATGGTATTTCTATGTTGGGATGCAATTATTTTGTTCAAAAAAGGTGCTGGTGCATCACGTTCACATGTCAACAAGTAAGTGTCATCTATGGTATTTGGGTGGTGCGTGCAGGGCCCATCCAGTGGCCAAACCTAGCATTTTATCGTGTCATTGGATGCACCATTGTGTCGACTTTCTTATAAGGTGGCGCATGTCAGTGTATTATAGTTTATTTCTTGCTAGCATTCGTTTCTTTTTTTTTTCTTTTCTTTTCTTCCTTCTTTTTTCTCTCTTTAAGAGAAAATGCTCCTTTGTCCTTTTATTTTGTATTGTTTATTGTCATCCTTGGTCCTATTATAAAAGTTTTAGTTGTTTTTAATTTAGTCATTGAATTATAATTTTTCATATATTTTTTGCAATTCAGTCCTTATTCTTTTTATTTTAGATTTTTTTCCCTTGACCTTTTTGTTAAAGTTTTGTTGGTTTTTAATTTAGCCCACGATCTTTTGATTTATTTTCCCTTTTGTGAAATTTTAATTGTTTTTAAATTAACCCTCCAATTTAAAATTTTTTGATGCCCTCTTATTTATTTTTTATTTCAATTTTCTCTCTCATTCTTTTAATCATAATTTTTGTGTGGCTTTTTTTCTCCTATTTCATCTTCCAGCTTTTGATTTGATGGAGAATAGTTTTTTCATTTGTGATGCTTCCATTCTATTGACATGGGTAACAAGTTTAACAAGTTCATGCGGTTAGTGATCCTTTTTTCTCAATTTATTTTATGATTTTAACATTCAATATTATTTAAAAAAAAAAACATTGGTTTTGTTGTTATTTTAAATTTCTTCTTTATCGGTTTATCCTGGTCTTATGGTCTAGGTCATAGGTTTTATAGATATTTTTTGAATAAAATTTTTTTAAAAAATAATTTTTTTGCATTTAATTTTTGAATAATTCATTTTATTTTATACATGTGAGCTTTATTTTATACAAAAAAATATTTATTCTTAAATAATATTTCTTATATGTTTGGCCTTGCATAATGTTTTCAGTTCCGTATTTATTTATTTATTTATTGATTTTAATAAGCAGATTCAGTAGATACAAACGGGTAAATATCTCATTTTACAGGATCAAATATCTTGATTTATATTCATCCCTTAATTTTTTTTATTTTTCTTTTAGTTATTGTTAATACCTTTTTAGTTTATTTATATAAATAATTATCAATTTATTTAATTATTTTATTTCATAAAAAATTTTATTTATACTTTGAATTTAAAAAAAATAGCCTACATAGATACCTAAAGTTATTTTTTAAAAAAAATTTACAGCGAGCGGCAGCACACAGGTAAAATTGCTAGTAAAACTTGTAATCCTTGAGACATCTTGTTATCCAAAAATGACTTTTGGAACGATCTTCAGACCTTTTCCTTCTCCGAAATGATAGCCATGAATAAAACATTAAATCATGCTAACTAGTATATATATTTCTTAAATGATGTCTGTACTTGGTTCGCTTAGTCATATACACTAGATAATGCGTTTCGTTAGAAATGTTGGAGCATCAAAATGACCTAACCTTGCTTAACTTTCAATCAAATATTTTTTTAATGGAAGTGCTTTTGGAAATTATATGCATGGCGATGGTGACTGACACCTCCAGGTCGCCGTATAGCAGCCACCCCCAACAAATTAATATATAAAAACATTTCATCTAACAAACAATTGTTGATTTTTTCGTTATTGTCCTCTACCCCCAGTTAAATAAACCTACCTTGAGGGATGGATGCGTCCCCAGTTGACTATACGCCGAAGCTTGTTTTTTCAATGAAAGGAGCGTTCATAGATTGATTGTTGTTCAACAATTCAATTTTGAGCAAGTTTGACTGCTGTTGTATTATTTTATGCAGTTCAGAATCCGATTTTCCAGAGCTGATATCTTATCACTATATATTGTTGATTATGAAGATAAATATAATGGATTCAAATGCAATATTAAGTTCAATTGCAATATGATTGAAAACAGCTCGAAATTCGTCAAAATAATGGAATTTGAAACTTGAAGATATCTCTCTGACAAATTCCATGAAGAAATTTTAAATAAGCTTTTCATTAATATCTTATGGATCCATAACACAAAAATTAATGAATTATCGAACAAAAATATCCCAATGCTGATTTAAGAAAGAAAACGCATTCATTTGTAATATAAAATTAATAACGCATCATTCATGGTAATTGATTATAAAAAAAACAATTACCAACAAAATCTTGATAATAATTTTTATTATAGATCTTTTTATTAATTTTTATTTAATAACTTATATTTTTAAATTCAGATGATTTTTTTATAGTTATCAATGTAAATTTAATTCCTTAATGAGAATTAATCGAATATTTTCATTGTTATGTGTAGAGATTTGATGAGATTTTTGTTGAAAATTAAAATATGGATCTAACCAAAATTTAAATTAAAAATTTTAGAACAAAAATTGAAATAAATTTTGTAAATATATTAAAGGATAAAAATCATGATTTAGTTCATGAAACCGATATAACCTAATAGAAAGCAAATAAAAAAGAATAATGAAATTCAATTCTCAATTAACTTAATATTGAAAGATGAAATTGAAAAAAAAAACCAATTAAAAAAAGCATAAAAAACAAGTCGGGTCAACTAGAATTAATTTGTCAAACTCGTGAGTCGAGTCATGAGATTATGATAACCTCGTAAAAAGAAAATTAGAATAAATTAAGAAGTCTAATTTTATATTTATTTAATATTAAATAATAAAATTAAAAAAAAAAAAAAAAAAAACAAGAAGGAATAGTTACCCTGTTAAATAAACTTAAGGGATGGATGCGTACCCAGTTGACTATACGCCGAAGCTTTTTTTTTCAATGAAAGTAGCGTTCATAGATTGATTGTTACTTCAACAATTCAATTTTGAGCAAGTTTGACTGCTGTGTAATATTTTATGCAGTTCAGAATCGGATTTTCCAGAGCTGATATCTTAGCACTATTACTGATTATGAAGATAAATATAATGGATTCAAATGCAATATGATTGCAAACAGCTCGAAATTCGTCAAAATAATGGAATTTGAAACTTGAAGATCTCTCTCTGACAAATTCCATGAAGAAATTTTATGCTCTGACGAACCTCAAAACTTGAAGATATTGGAGGTCAAGCAATAAGCATAAATATGCATTATCAACTCAAATGCAATATGCTTACACCGGATGGATAGTCTGTTATTAGTTGGATAATTAATAGTTAATTAATAGTTTTATGCTCGCGCTACGGTATAAACATGTTTTAAACACAAGAAATTAAAAGGAACAATTATGTTATAAACATGTTTTCATATATTATATCTTTTTGATTGAGAAACAAAAAGATGTTTCATATGCTTCATAAAATAAATTAATAATAATATAAAATAAAATAACTGATAAACCAAAAAGAAGTTGTTATCTCTAATTATAAATTAAAGCATGAAAAGTTATTTTTCTAAATAAAAGCAAAAGATAAAAACACATGCAAACTTTTATAAATCAATTGTTGTTTTTATTTTATATGTTTTTATTTATTTTATTATAGAGACTAATTGTCACCGCTAACAATAAATGACTTGTATTTTTATAAATACATCATACAAATAAAACTAATTTATATAAAATATAAGAGAAAATATTTTAAGCGAACATTGAAACCCAATTTTGTAAAATTCTGATTTGTATATGATATTTCACAAAACTCAACACATACGAGGTCATGCAAATAAAAAAACCGTAATAATTTAACTTTAAAGAATAAAATTAAAAAAAATAATAGTTTAATAATAAAAAAATACGATTAAAAATGAGCAGTGTAATTCACAATAACATGAGTCCAATGCTACAATATTTTAAGAACAGTGAAATCCAATTTTGTTTTAGTTTTTGTTATATTAAATGATGAATTACAATAAGGTTCAATCAATGATATTATATTATCCTCAATTAATCTCTCTAATAAAATATTTTCTCAATCGGGACCCTCATAAAAATAGGCTTTACCCAAACCATCCAATTAATTATAACGGTAAATTTGTTTGGAATTTAAAAAACTCATAAATGTCTAATTATTTGAAGGGCCTAATTGAAAAATTCATTTATTGTGGGAATTAATTGGGAGTGGGATAATATTTCGTTGCATATTTCATCTTTTCCTGAAAATTAATAAATAGAGCAAAACTACGAGAAATATATATTTATAATTTTATGAAGCCAATATTTTTGAATAATCTCTCACCAGTATTTAAGTATCAAAGAAGCTTTAGTTTGAAATCAAAACAAATTATTAGGACAACAGAAATTTCAAAATATTCAAAAATCAACCCCATGCGAAATATTAAATATACAAGACAAGCATCAATGCACTAGAATAGTTTCCTTTGATTGAAAATAGCTCGGAATATCTCAAAATAATGGAATTTGACATTTGAAGATATCTCTGACAAATTCCAAGAAGAAGCATATTATAAAACTTTAAATAAGCTTTTCATTAATATCTTATGAACCCCATAACACAAAAAAATCATGAATAATCGAAAAAAAACTCCATTGCTGATTTAAGAAAGAAAACACATTCTTTTAAGAGTAAAACAAATTTCCAAAAAATTTCAATAATTTTTTTTATTATAGAATCGTTTTTAAGTGAGATAATTCTTTGAAAATTACCAATGAAAATCCAATTCTTTGGTGGGAATAAATGGAATTTTTTCATTATTATTGTTAGAATATTATTGTGTGTGTATATTATATAATAGATGAAATTCAATTTATATGTAGAATGGAATTATTATTTTTTATCATGAAATTAGAATTAAAAAAAAATTAACTTTTAGTTGTTCAAGTCTGCGGTCTTCGCCCCATACGCGTTTTGCTAGAAAGATAGAAGTGCAGGGAGACGATGCTAGACGAATGTGACAGAATAACAGTGGCTTATAATGCATTGAAAATGACCAGCACCAAGTCACCAACCTCAGCCTAAAAGGAGAAGGAAAATCTACAGAGATCAGCACCCTATGCATATATATATATGGCGTCAATGCTCCTTCCTCGTGTGACAATAAGGCTTTACAAATTAATAATCTGTTAATGGGAAATCGAACGTCCCTCTTGAAGCTACTATATTACTATTTGGTTATTAATTAAAACTCTAATACTATATTAATTCAAGAATTTAAATTTTTGGATGAAATCCTGAGATGTTACGGAGAATGCTTGTTTAATAATATTGTTTACTTTTCCATATAACTATGTAATATAATTATATAAAACCAAAGGCCTTCCTTAGATAATATTTTTACTATATATTTTATATCCTTTCTTTTTCAACATTGACTCAAATTATTTGTACCCAATGCAAAATATAATTAAAGCAAGGTTGACTCGTGCACTGCAATTTACTATATATACATCCTTCAGACGCTTAACACAGCACCGAGCACAAGCCTCAACCTTATTTGAATTTCTTGTTTCTCTAGTAAAGATGGCTTCTTTTAACTCTTCCTCATCAACCATCACTACCTTCAAATTCCATTTTGGGGCATTTCTGCTTCTTGTTGGTGTTGCTTCTGCTCAATTGTCTTCAAACTTCTATGGAACATCATGCCCCAGTGTCCTTTCTGTCATTAAATCAGCTGTTACCTCAGCAGTGTCAAATGAGGCTCGCATGGGGGCATCCTTGCTCCGTCTTCATTTCCATGATTGCTTTGTTAATGCAAGTTGTCTGCCTTTTTCTTCTTTTTTTTTTTATCATCACTTCCCTATTAATCTTATTTTTCTATACTTTATTAATCTTTTTTTAAGAAATCTTTCACTTGCTATTTTGCATATTCATGTATGGCACATAACACAACTACATGCTAGCCAGTTAGCTGCTAGAAATTAATCTTCTTCTTTTTTTACGAACTTAATCCAAGATCAATTATAACAAAAAAAAAATCTCGTGATTTTTATGTGGTGCACATAATTAGCTAGTAAGATTAAAAATAAAAAATAAAAGCACCTTCACTTTTATTTCCAATTCCTCCCTTCAAAAGTAAAAGAAATAATTCAGCCCGTATTGTTGACCTTCCAGCTAAAGCTAGCTGGTCTTGTCTTGTGCCTTTGTATTTTTGCATGGATTCATCATGTCATGTTTACTTGGCATGCAGAGTTTTTTCCTGACTATGTCATACTGTTGAATTTGTTTTTAATTGGTGGAACAATATTGTGAAGCAGGGGTGTGATGCATCAGTGCTTTTGGACGGTGGAGAAAAGACAGCACCAGCAAATAGTAATTCTCTGAGAGGTTTCGAAGTTATTGACAATATTAAAACTCAATTAGAGAGTTCCTGCCCTGGTGTTGTGTCCTGTGCTGACATCTTATCTGTTGCTGCTCGCGACTCTGTTGTTGCTGTAAGAAAAATACCATTTTTCATGGCTTCCTGTGTCTATATATATATATGTATATATATATATATAATTTCATTTTCTAAAATATTTTGGATCGTTTTGTTTCAGTTGGGTGGTCCTAGTTGGCAAGTTCAATTGGGCAGGAGAGATTCAGCCACAGCAGGAAGTGTTAGCGATGTTAATAACAACGTCCCTTCCCCAGGCTTGAGCGTCAGTGGCCTCATCTCTGCCTTCTCTAACAAAGGTTTCACAGCTAAAGAAATGGTGGCTCTTTCTGGTATGCTTAACTTTTTGTCTTTTTTTAACTCCATGGCAGTTAAAGCCAATAATTAGCTAGGCATAGAAAAGCAATTGACCATTGTTTTGTTTTCTTGATTTCTTGTGTTACAGGATCTCACACAATAGGGCAAGCAAGATGTACCACATTCCTAACCAGAATCAACAATGAAACCAACATAGATTCCTCGTTCAAAACATCAACACAAGCTCAATGTCAGAATACTAACAATTTTGTTCCTTTGGATGTCACGAGCCCAACATCTTTCGACAGTGCTTACTACAGGAACTTACTGAACCAAAAGGGTCTTTTACACTCTGACCAGCAACTCTTTAGTGGGGGCTCTACAGATGCTCAAGTTAGGGCTTATAGCTCTAATCAGGCTGCTTTCAGGACAGACTTTGCAAATGCAATGATAAAGATGGGAAACCTTAGCCCACTTACTGGCACAAATGGCCAGATCAGGACCAATTGCAGGAAGGCCAATTGAATACTCTGCCCAATGGTCCAAATGGCTTGCAGCTCATGTTTATGTGTGTGAGTAGATCCTAAAAATAAAGGAGGGCATATATATATACATGTCAACATGTTATTTTGCTCTCTTGTAAGGTCGTGGAAAAAGTTTGTGCGATCTTATTTGCATCTTCTAGCGTACAAGACTTGGGAAAAAGTTTCCAAGTAGTCTGTATTTGTAAAGCGATGTGAGATGTGACTTATGAAATCTATGCAATTGGAGTTTTGTTTTTCAAAGGCACACAGCTATTGGAATGATTATAGAAACCCAAGGGCTTCGAATTCGATGGGGCTTTTTATCGGTACAGGCTAGTTATGAGCCAGCCCATAAAGGATATATAATTAATTATATACATAGTTATTAATTATGACTCAGGATCTTTACTCTAATAAGTTTAAAAAAATTTAAAAAATTAAAATAATATTATTTTTTAAAAAATAATTTAAATATTAACATGTTTTTTCTAAGTTTTTACAAAGTTACGAGTTGATTCACTAGATCAATTAGCTCAATCTGTTTTAACTTTTAATTTAGTTTTTTTTTTTTTATACCTGACCAATTCAAGGGGTGAGTTGACTAGGTCTTGGATTGACCAACCATATTGAGTCTGGTTTAATAAAAATAATTATATAGTTAAACCTTTGTAAATTAATAATAAAAATCGCAATTGAATAAAAAACATTATTTAATCAAGTTATTAATCTACTGAGGTTATATTGTATAGTTTTTTGAAACTTCGAGATTGGATAATTAGTTTTATTAAAGTATGAGGACTGTAGTTGACAGCTCAATCATTTGACAGGACATGCAAGCCTGGAATTTGATTGTAAACTCCATTCGTAAGCATCCTAGCAAGTTAAAATTACTTGATGCAATCACAAAGAAGAACCAATCAAAAGCTGTAAAACAGGTAAGTTAAACAAGATTAGTATATCCTCGTGCCACACTGCGGGTGGCATCAAAGCTGTAAAACATATATTTTTTTTTTTTAACTTGATAGAAAATTTTTAGTGAATTGAAAAGTTTATATATGTATTTAATTAAATAATTTAAAAATTGTATATAAAAATAAATATTAAAAAATATTGTTAATGTTAACTAAAGACTAAATTTAAAAGCTAGGGGATGAATATAGATTAATATATCAAATCTTGTACTGAGAGAAGCTATTCAAATTTTTTTTTATTTTATTACATGTCAAAATGGTTTTTTTTTTAAGAAAGTAATAAATTAGATTTGATTGAATTAAAATAATTTACTGGTATAATTTTTCCTTTACTAATTAATTTATTTTTCTCAACAATTGTTTTTTCTATACGCTTTATTTGATAGAAACCAAAAGTAGCTACAATAAATATTAAAAACATTTGGATGATTTGAAATAAGAATAAAAAAATTATTTTTTAATTAAAACCCCTTTATATTTTTAATTCACTTTATTTTTTTGGTTTTTTTTGTACCGAAATTGTTTGTAAACAAAAGCTCATTATAATCACAAAAGCAAGTTTTAATAATAAAAAAAATAATAATGATTTTGATGCAAATATATTAAATTAAGAATAATAAATTATTTATGTGTTTGCACGAGGAGCTTCTTGGAGTCAATTTACTTTTATCTAATTATATTATCATAAAAATAGACATGTGCAAGTGCAAGAAAATCAATAAAAAAATATTAAAAAAAACCATGGAAGATTGTATAAAAACACTCGGGAACACTATAAAAAAATATTGTAATCTTATTTAAAAACCAAGTAAAGATTGTATGACAATATTTAATAAAATAATATCCTTAATGTATTTTTAATTAATTAATTTTGATGAAATTTAATTAAAATAGAAGGGAAAAAAGACTTAAAACTCCCAGCAAACAAAAAACATTGTCGTCACAATCCACAATGTTACAAGTGTGGATGAGTAATGGATTTTATAGTGTTTTTAGCACACTAATTAGGATTTTTCTTAATTTTAATCATGATCATTAGCTGGCCCAAAATCTCATGGATACAACAGAGAACCTAACTGATACACACCCAACGTCATTATGAAATGTAGAGTTTCAATTTAAAAAATCAAATCAAATCTATAATCCAGTAATGGAACCGAAATACCCCCGTTAAATGTAGATTTAAAAAAATTAAGAAGAATTATCAAACCAATTTAATATTAAAAGGTAAAATAAAAAAAATAAATAAAAAGATGTGAGTCAAATTTAGTGAACTTGTTGAATCCATGACTGAAAACGTAATATCGAGATAACTCCATAGAAAAAAAAAGTTAAAAAATAGTGAATATCAATTTCAAACAAATACAATGATTAGTGATGAAATTTAAAAACATTATTTAAAAAAATTCAAAAAACAACTAAAGTCAACTCTTTATAATCTTCAAAACTTGTAACACAAATCACAAGACTGGATTACAATATAAAAGGTAAACCCAAAAAAATAATAATGTAAAATTCCTAACCAACCAAAATAAATAAGGATAAAATTAAGGAAATAAATTCAACAAAAAATGATAAAAAGGAAAAAAAAACTAGATTTAAAAGGAATGAAGACCAAATTTGACATAAAAAAATCAAATCAAATCACGAGGGATGAAATTGAAAAACAATCTCAATTAAGAAAAGGATAAAAAAAATAACAATCAAAATAATAAGGACCAAACTGTAAAAATTAAATATCAATTGATGAAATTAAAAAAAAAATTCAATAAAAAATTTAAAACTAAATACATCGATATAAAAAAAATAAAAATACAATTTGATTCAATAAACAAATAACATTTCTTTGTTTTTTTTTTTTTTGCAATGCCCATCATATTTGTTTCTGGAGGGGGGGGGGTGAGGAAAGAAAAAATGTATTGTTGAAGATCAGTTGTCAATCAACCAATTTTTTATTTAAATGAATTTTATATATACTGAAAAACAACAATAATTACCCCTGATCTCATATAAGAAATTCAAATACAAAATGCCCTACACAAAATGACAAAAAATGTAAAATGTCCTTATACCCAAAGCCAAGAAATTTTAATTTTAAAAGGCATTTAAATCATTGTATTGTGAAGAAAAAAAAAGTGAAAAGTGATAAAGTCATTTGACCTCAATTTAGTGTCTTTTACTACTTTTAAGAGTAATTTAATAATTATACCATGTAATAAAAATATAAAAAATTAATTGACCTCGTTCATTCTTATAATTACTAATGAATTACATGGAAAAGGCCTTTCTATCTCTAAGACGAAGTTATATATATATATATATATATATATATAGTGATATATTGAGCCCTCTTGGATTTTTTTTGTAATTGAAAAATGTAATATAGACATAATCAAAGATTATTGGCTGTACATGGTTTGCTTTCCCAGATTAGTCCACGTTATAAATGTTGTTACAATATCAAGGTTACCTAACCTTGCTTAACTTTCAATCAAATATTTTTCTCATGGAAGTGCTTTTGGAAATTATATGCATGGGGATCGTGACTGACACCTCCAGGTCGCCGTATAGCAGCCACCCCCCAACAAATTAATATATAAAAATATTACATCTACGACAAACAATTGTTGATTTTTTCGTTTTTCTCCTCTACCCCCAGTTAAATAAACCTACCTTGAGGGATGGATGCGTTCCCAGTTGACTATACGCCTAAGCTTTTGTTTCAATGAAAGTAGCGTGCGTTCATAGATTTATTGTTGTTTAAAATATGCTTTCAACAATTCAATTTTGAGTAAGTTTGACTGCTGTATATTATTTTATGCAGTTCAGAATCCGATTTTCCAGAGCTGATATCTTATCACTATATATTGTTGATTATGAAGATAAATATAATGGATTCAAATGCAATATGGTTTAAAGTTCAATTGCAATATGATTGAAAACAGCTCGAAATTCGTCAAAATAATGGAATTTGAAACTTGAAGATATCTCTCTGACAAATTCCACGAAGAAATTTTAAATAAGCTTTTCATTAATATCTTATGGATCCATGACACAAAAATTCATGAATTATCGAGAAAAAAAATTAAATTTTATAAATATATTGAAAGATAAAAACCATGATTTAAGTCCTGAGACTGATATTATAACCTAATAAAAAACAAATAAAAAAAATTATGAAACTCAATTTCCAATTAACACGGTGTTGAAAAATAATCGGTTAAAAAAAGACATAAAAAACAAATCGGGTCAATCAGGATTAATCTGTCAAACCCGTGACTCGAGTCATGAGATAACGATAGCCTCATAGAAAAAAGACTATAATAAATCATAAAGTTTAATTTTTTATTTACTTAATGTTGAATAATGAAATTAAAAAGAAAAAAATCATTTAGAAAAAAAAGAAAAATCAAGGCAACCGAGTTAATATGTAGTTCAGGTCATAAATTTAGGATAACATTATAAAAATTAAATTAAAAAATTATATAACTCAATTTTTAATAAATCTAATATTAAAAGATTAAATTAAAATAAAAAAATCAAAAAATATTTAAAAAAAAATAAATTGAAAGGTACACAAAAAATCCTTTAGTTTTTTTTTTTTATAATATAGACCTAATCAAATAGTATATATGAGAAGATGCACCCTAAAAATCTCTTCTCCTTTAGTTTTTTTTTTTTTTAATAATATAGACCTAATCAAATATTCTTGTAATTATTAAGAGCTAAAGAAAGCCCTTTGAGACAGTTATTCAAAGGGGCCTTAGTGTTGTGTTAATTTACGATGAATGAAAGGGTTTGTTTACTGATTAGTGATTTGTTTCTGGGTTGATTACAGCTATAATTAATTAATTGACGTCGGCTTCTTCAAACCCATCATCGCTGGCTTAAGAAATTTGATTACTTAGGTCCTTTACTTCTAATTTGATGAATTAGATCCTTTCTATTATACATCTAATTTTTCTTACTAACTTAAACCATCCATGCATCCAACCCATCTTTAGCATTCATATGGTTAGCACACATTTTCTTTTAATTTGCAACTTAAATGACTTTAGAACCAATTATAATAAATGGGAAATTTATTTTTAATTAATTTAGTATTTTCATCATTTTTTTTCATGCATTTTCTTCAATTTCTAGACTGAATATTGAGCCAAACATGGTGAAAGGATCTATGTGGTCTACCCAGTGTAATTCTATTGAAGAAGGCTCCATTAAGCACGGGACTACCCTTGTAATTAACCCATTAATAGAAATATAAAGGCTTGAAATAACTAATTTTTATAGTGTTTTCAAATTATTTTGTGTGTTGATATCAAAAATAATTTTTAAAATATAAAATATATTATTTTAATATATTTTTAAATAAAAAAATACTTTAAAAAATAACTATAAATACTGAAAAATTATCGACAACATGATAATATTTTTAAGCTCGGAACTGATTATAAAATGATTCAAGAAAGATGAACAATTACATGCCACGTGGCAAACCACAGTGCAAGAGAGCTTAGAAACTTCGTTCGGTGAATCGTCCTTTTCTTGATCTCGACAAGGATCTAGCTAGCTTTTTCATAATTAATTATAGTGATTAGGTGAATCGTTGATAAAATCAACACGTACGGGATTCATTTGACCAAGTCTACATGTCGAAAAAGAAATTGCTTCGGAGGTATTTTAATTAATTAGTAGCTAGCATGCTTGAGCACCCTAGCTTTTGGAATAAGTAAACCGTGGGGATTTTGTATCATATTACATGTGTTTTTTTCTATTTGTTGCTTTATATATAATATGGTTGACACCTGACATTATTATTATTATTTTATGTGAACCATGCAGTCGCATATATAATCCAAAGACAATAGTCTAAAGGTTAGCATGCCTAATGCTAAGTTTTTTTTCATGTTAACGCGGGAGCTATGATCTTGTCAATTAGCATTTGCAAATAAAAAAATTAAAAATAAAAGTTATTAATTCATTGAAATCTCCAATTGTTTTTAAGAAATATAGTTAGACTTTCTCCTAGATTCCTTATCCTTAATTATATATTATGTAGTTTGATTCTGGCTTCAAGTACATGGAAATATGTGAGAGTGTGATATTTATTGTTTTTAAAATGTTTTTTAATTGAAAATATATTAAAATAATATTATTTATTTATTTAAAAAAAATTAATATCAATACATGAAAATGATCTGAAAATACCAAAAAAATATTAATTTGAAATAAAAAAAATAAAAAAATTAAATATTTTTAAAATACAAAATCAAACATATAAAACAATACTCTAGCTCTGATTAATGGCCCATGGATGCACAAATTAAGAGATTTGGTTGTTCACCTCCCCGACTCAGTCTCGAAATAGCTAGATATTTTATTTTCGGAGATAAGCTAGAAAAATAAGTTACTTGAGAAAGAGACAGTGTGTGTATAATAGAAAATAAAAAATTCCCACGACATGGTCTAAATGCATATATAAACATGAATTAGATATAGCTAGCTAGCTTGTGATATGACTAAATCAAACAGATTTTGTAGAGCACATTAATGAACTTTTCTCCCTAATCATGGCCTTGACATTTGTGTGACACTTGTAAATTTCTCAAAAGTCTTAGGTTTGGCCAAGTCCTGCAACGTCGAAGAGCTTCAACTCTAGCTCCCCCATGCCCTATAAATATAAGCCGAGGCAAGGAAAACACAGTAAATCATCAAAGCAAAACAAGAGCTTTAACCAGAGTGATCACTACAGATCTAGTACTAACTAAACATGGTTTCTCGTACCATCTTCTGTCTTTCTGCCTTCCTTGTGCTTTTGGTTCTTGCTACTTCTGCTTCCTCTTCAAAAGTACTATCTCCATATTACTATAACCACGTGTGTCCCAAAGCTTTACCAACTATCAAACGAGTTGTGGAGGCTGCAGTTTACAAAGAAAGACGCATGGGTGCTTCTTTGTTGCGTCTACACTTCCATGATTGTTTTGTCAATGTATTACACAAATCACATTCTAATTTCTCCTAATTATTTAATAGTATCACATAATTAAGGTTTACATGCATATTGTTCTTATACTAATGGTCTTGGTTGTATATATGTGATATAGGGTTGTGATGCATCAGTTCTTTTGGATTCAACATCCACCATTGACAGTGAAAAGAATGCGTTTCCTAATATCAATTCTCTTAAAGGATTTGAAGTTATTGACCAAGTTAAGTCGGAGGTGGACAAAATCTGTGGACGTCCAGTGGTCTCATGTGCAGATATCGTAGCTGTTGCAGCCCGGGACTCCGTCGTTGCGGTATGTGATCGATTAAAGAGTTGTTTTGTATATATATATATAGTTGGTTTCAGTATTTTTTTTTCAAATATTTGAAAATAAGAACGAAAATATTTGAATTTAGAATTTATAAATAAATTATCATGCATGCAAGCCGGCTATAAAATTTAATTAACATTGCAATCTACATATTTGCTCATATTAAAATATGTGCAGCTAGGAGGGCCAACATGGGCCGTCCAACTAGGAAGGAAGGACTCAACCACAGCTAGCAGAGACAAAGCCAACAATGACCTCCCATCACCATTCATGGATCTTCCTGCCCTAATCGACAACTTCAAAAGGCAGGGTTTAAATGAGAGAGACCTTGTAGCTCTCTCCGGAGGCCACACTTTAGGGTCAGCACAGTGTTTCACGTTCAGAAACAGAATCCACAATGAAACAAATATCGACCCTAAATTTGTTAAACAGCGCAAATCAACATGTCCACTCGTTGGAGGTGACTCGAACCTTGCTCCTCTAGACCCAACACCTGCACACTTTGATGTTGCATACTTCAACAGTTTGGTGAAGAAAAGAGGGTTGCTTCGCTCTGATCAAGCCCTCTTCAACGGTGGCTCCACAGATGGATTGGTGAAGGCTTATAGTTCAAATGCTAAGGCTTTTTGGGCTGATTTTGCTAAGTCTATGGTTAAGATGGGGAATATAAACATTTTGACTGGAAAGCAAGGCCAAGTTCGTTTGAATTGTAGGAAGGTGAACTAAATTGTTGTTTGGACTGCAAAAATAATTTTTTTTTTATTTTATCTTTTGATCAATATGCAGGGAATCGTCTTCTTTAATTATAATGCTACAGTAAATTGTGTGTTTTAATTTATTCATTGTAATTGTGTCATCTCTCTTCTTTGTGAGTGAATTTAGACTTGCAAGGAAGATTGAATTGTTTGCGTAGTACATTGATTTCAATTGTATTAAAATGTAAGGTTATTTTGTTGAATTAATTTCCAATGAAATTATTTTTTTTTAGTGGAACCCGAATTTCAATTTTCATTTTCCGTTATATGTTGTTTTTTATTTTATTTTATTTTGTTGAATTAAAATAAAACAAGTTCGGCTCATTTGTTTGTATCTTAAATAGGTTGTGTTAAGCCTGCATTCACAGGCTGGCTATTTCTACCCATTCTAGTAATTAATTAAATCTGTTTTGTAACTTCTTAATTATCTTAAATAATATATTTATTGAACTATTCATAAGAGGGAGAAAGAAAAAAAAATTGAGTTCAATTCTATTATACTAGTATATTGGCTCGTGCTCTGCCGCGACTCAATATCAATGTTTTAAAAAAAAATTAAAAGCACAGAGAATTTTTTTAATAGTATTATTAAATCTAACAAAGTAGTTTAATTTTGGAACTCAACTCTTTGTCTAACTTAAATTTTTAACTAAATCATGTGAGAGTTAACTTAATTTAAATCGATCGATTTCATAGGTTCAAATATAACATTAATGATCAATAAAAATATAATTTAACTTTTAAAAAAATTTTAAGATGATAATTTTTTAAAAAAATATTAAGATAATAACAGATTAGACCTCCCTCAGCCATGGACTTTATTAGGTTTAATAATTTTTTTATATTTTTTATTTAATTATATGATAAAAATATATACTCACAAAATTAAGCACCAACCTAAAAATAGTCACTTATTTGAGACAATTATCCCTAAAAAGCAAACAAAAATCAATAATGCAGTCTATTTCCCAACTAATGCGATATTAAATGATGAAATCAAAAAAAATAAATTAAAAACAATTAAAAGATCAAAAACAAAAAAAAAAACATATCATATTAGTAGATAAATTTGTCAAACTTGTGAATCGGGTAAGTCAGGTAGTACGTCAAATTTATGAATTGGGTAAGCCAAGTGGTACATCAAACTTGTGAATTAAGTTATAGACTCCACTGGAATTATAATTTTTTTAATCTATTTTTTATTTAACTACATAATAACAAAGATAGATGATTGCAAAATCAAACACCAAGATTTTTTTAGATTACGAACAAAACCAATTATGAACTGAATTCTCAATTAATCTAGTATCTATGAGAAAAAAAACTAATAAAAATAGTTAAACTTGTCACACTCTGAACCAAGTCAACTAGTCAAACTTGTGAATAGGTTCATGGAATTTATAAAATTTAATAACATACTTTTTTTCTGAAACTTTTTTTAACTATATAAGAAAATTAAAAAATAGATGATAAAAGGCAAGGGCAAAAAAAAAAAGAAAACCAAAAAAAAAAGAAGAGGGGGGGGGGGGGGAAAAAATAAAGAGGGGGGAACCTTATAAAAGGTAAATAAAAAGAAAAACAAATATATAAAGTTTATTAAACTTTATAAAGTTTATTTAACTACATAATAACAAAGATAACAAAGATAACAAATATATTTTTTATTTAACTACATAATAACAAAGATAGATGATTGCAAAATCAAACACCAACCCAATACCGAGATTTTTTTTAGATTACGATAACCTCATAAAAGGCAAAACGAAACCAATTATGAAACTGAATTCTCAATTAATCTAGTATCTACGAATGAGAAAAAAAACTAATTGAAAATAGTTAAACTTGTCACACTCGTGAACCAAGTCAACTAGTCAAACTTGTGAATAGGTTCATGGAATTTATAAAATTTAATAACATAACTTTTTTTCTGAAACTTTTTTTTAACTATATAAGAAAATTAAAAAATAGATGATAAAAAAGTCAAGTTCAATTAAAAAAAAGACACCCCACCAAATTCGTAAACCAGGGCATCCCGGGTTATTCTGATAAACGCGCAAACCATCTTAACCTTATAAAAAGGTTAAATAAACAGAAAAACAAATATATAAAGTTTATTAAACTTTATAAAGTTTAATTACATAAATTTTTTTTAAAACTATTTTTTTAACTATATGAGAAGAAAAAATTCGATAAAAAGGTTATGTTCAATTAAAACAAAAGAAACCCCAGAAAACTCATAAATCAGGGCAACTCAAGTTATCCTATCAAACCCGTAAACCATACTAACCTTTAAAAAGGTAAAATAAATTATGAAGCTAAATTCTCAATCATCCCAATATTAAAAGATGAAATTAACAAAAACAAATTTGAAAAAAAAAATCATGACATAAATTCAAAAACATAAAGAAAAAATAAAAAAAAAAGTAAAACATTATAGGTTAGTATTGTCATTCACAGTGCAATGTGTGTGGGTGAACCAATGGTTTCCTCACACCCTTTAATTTTTGTTACTTTATAAAGTTTAATAACATGATTTTTCTCTAAAACTATTTTTTTAACTATATGAGAAAAAATTAGAGTATAATAAAAGTTAAGTTTAATTAAAAAATAAAATAAAAAAAGACAACCCACCAAACTCGTAAATCAGGGCAACCTAGGTTACATTGGGAAACCCATAAATCATGCTAACCTTATATAAAGGAAAAATAAAAGGAAGCAAATTACAAAGCTAAATTCTTAACAATCTCAATTTTAAAAGATGAAATCAACAAAAATAAATTTGAAAAAAAATCATAATAGAAATTCAAAAACAAAAGAAAGAAAAAAAAAGCAAAACATTGTGGATTACTATTGTAATTTACAGTGCAATGGGTGTTGGTGAACAATGATTTCCCATACATCCTTTAATTTTTGTTATTTTATAAAGTTTAATAACATGGTTTTTCTCTCAAACTATTTTTTTTAACAATATGAGAAAAAAAACATACTATAAAAAAATCAAGTTCAATTTAAAAAAACCTACCAAATCCATAAACTGAAGCAACCTGGGTTACTTCGAAAAACTCGCAAACCACACTAAAGATAAATTATCAACCATTTCAATATTAACATATGAAATCGACAAAAACAATTTTGAAAAAAATCATAACAAAAAAAACAAAACAAAATGGAAAAAAAAAAAAGCATGTGTAAAAAAACTAATGTGGAAAAACACTGTAACAATCCATAATGTTTTTTAAGGAAAGTTACAGTGCTTTCCCCACATCATTTAGCTTTTTTTATATAATTCTTTCGCACAGAGTGAAGAAAGAAAGGACTTGAATCCATTATTCTTGTATTTAATCTTAATTTAAGAAGGTGGATGTTGACTTATTTGACAGGCTAGATCACTACTAGAAAATTGGCGAAGATAATTGGAAATACCGATGGAATATATCTATTTATAGATTGCAATGAATTTTACCAACAGATTATGTCTTCACTATATCCATCGATAAATATCGACAAAAATATTATGTTGGTATATATTAAGGGGATTAGAATGGGAAAGAAAGGAATTAAATAAAACCAAAAAGTACGATAATGTGTCATTTATACAAACGACATCACCGACGGTATTAATCCATAGGTATATTACAGATAGCTTTAAGATTTTTCACTTCTCAATTGCACTATTCATCTTGCCAATTACATACAGGATCATCGATGGATTAAGTCCATCAGTATTTTCTAGAGAGCTTAAGAACCATTCACTTCTCAATTGCATTATTAAGTATTGTTCTTTACAGATAGAATCATTAACGGATTGAAAAGTCACCAATGATATTTTTGGGGGTTTTAAAAAAAATTATTAAATTAAATATTATAAGTGGAATCAGCAACGGACTGAAAAGTTGTCAGTGATATTTGAGGGTTTTTGAAAAAAATATTAAATTAAATATTACAATCGGAATCATCGACTGAATGTTTAAAAATATTAATATTTAATTATCCGCCAATAAAATCATCGATAAAAATGCTCAATTAAAAGACTAGAATCACTAATTTCATAACAAATGCACCTCTTCTTTTTCTTCTTTTCCTTCTTTTCTCTTCCTTTTTTGTAAAAAACATCATTGTCCCTCTCTTTCTTTCTCTTCTCTCCTTAACTCCTTCTCTTCTCTTCTCCTTCACGTGCAGATATGTCTTCTCCTCTCTTCACTTAATTAATATACTTTACGAATTTTTTTTCTCTTCTCAGCTTCATTCGCAATGAAATTAAGGTAAGATTTTTTTTCTTCTTTTTTTTTTGTATTTTTTTCATTATATTTGTTTTCTTAAATTTTTTTAATTTTTCTGTTCTTAATAATTGTATGAATGTTATTGTAGAAATTTTTTTCATATTAGAACAATTTTGTTGAATTTTAGTTCAATTTGTTTTTTCAATTTTGTTGTTCAATTTCAATTAAATATATAAGATTGATTTTAATTATTATTATTTAATTTTGTTATGCAATTTCAATTAAATGAATTTATGTGTCGCTGGAATATGGGTTCTTGAATAGGTTTTTTAGGTTAGGTGGAAATTTGTTTTAGTTAATTTATTTATTTGTTGTTGTTGTTTATATTTTTGTGTTATTTTTTTGTTGCAATTTTGTTTGAGTTGATTTTCTTCTTCTTCTTTCAAGCAACTCAGTTCCTGAGCATTATCATTGAGTGTTGATTTATATTAATTTAATTTATTTTAATTATTTTCTATTTTTAATAGATGTTTTAATATATATATATATAATTATTGATGGTCTTATAGACAGATTAAGTCCATCGGTATATTTTAGAGAGTTAAAAAAATCACTACAAATGTCACTATCACTGTTTAATCACGGACAGAATTGCATGTGGTCTTTATACTAGTTATATGTCAAGTTCCCCGAGGAAAATATCAACAAAATGAAGCAGGTAAAAAAATTTTGGCACACTTTTGTCGTTAAAAAATCCTTTGGTAATCACCGACGAGAGTTTTATTAACAGAGTATTTCCTTCTATGAGCTCGTAAGTACAAATAGTGCTAACGGATTGAGAGTATAAATATCGACAAAAAATTCTATTAATAAATCTAAAAATTCTAGTAATGGATTAATTCATGTTTAAAAAATAAATTACACAATTTACTTATTTATTATCATGATATCTAAAACAATATTCTCTTGATATGTGTCAAAGCTACTCATTACATCACAATTCACAAGGTTTTGAAACTACAGTATCTTTGAATCACTTTCATATATTTAACATTAATTATTTTAGTTTAATTTTAAAAAAATAATCTATATCTATATCTAAATTAGTATATGTTTTTTTTCAAAGATTTTCTATTTTATAAAGCTTGAATGATAACGTAAAAGGCAATTTCACTGTCAAAATTTAAAAAGTTGTTCGTTTTGGTAATATATATATATATATATATATATATATATATATATATATATATATATAAACATGATAATATATTATGATTATGATAATATAGTGACACGGTTTGTAATAGTAGTGGTGATAAAAATGAGGGTTATAATTAGATAAAAATAATAATAGTGATAATAATAATAGTAATAATAAAAGAATGATGTATAAGGCATCAACGGTGATAATTGACATAAAATATATTATAAATATTTTTATAGATAAAATAAAGCCCATAAAAAAGTCAGATACATCATAAGTTTAGATTTTATTGTTAATTGAACTCAAATTTTATCTAATAATTTTATTTCTATAGCCTGGCCACAACTAGTTTATGTTTTTATTTTCGGATTGGATCTAGTCTAAATAAACAGGTTGGATTAGACCCATCCAGTCTAACCTAGTCACTGACCCAATTCAGTTATCCGGCTGGGCAGCAGGCACATTCAAGCATGCTCTGCACATTATCAAATGAATCGAAGATGCAAAGCAGGAAAATGAAGAACTTACCTGGTCTGGAGACGAAGGGATGAAGATGATGGCAACGGTGCGATGACTGTCCAATGTCCCCTGCTTCTGTTTTTCGTTCACTTCTCCTTTGTTCGCTCTTTTGGTATCCTTTCCTCTTCTGGTTTTTTTTTTTTTTTTGACTTTATCTTATTCTCTATCTTCTTTCTTGTTTGTGTTTTTTTTATAGTGATTATTTTTAGTTCGGTTCAATTTTAATTAAAAAAAATAATTAAACTGAAATTGATTTAAACTGATCGGTTTTGGTTTGTTTTTTAAGAAAAAACCGGTTTCAAACCGTTTTGTCTCTGTTTTGACTCGGTTTTTTCTGGTTTTTTTGTTTGGGTTCGGTTTGGTTTTTTTAGTTTCAGATTTATAAAACCAAAATCAAACCATTAGTTTTTTCAAAATTTTAATCGGTTTAATCAGTTTTTTTCACGGTTTAATTTTTTTAACTATTTTTTTTATTTTCTTAATTTAATCAATATTTCAGTTTTTTTTCTCACCCCTTATTTCTCTATCTGTTAGTTTTTCGTTTTTACGTTCTCAGTTTTTTTTTTTTTTTTGGTGTCCCTCACCCTGTGTTTTCTCTGTTAGTTCCCATGTGTTCTCCCTTTTTTTTTCGTGGCCTTGCTCTGTCAGTTCGTCCCGGTTCCTCCTTCCTGTGTTTGCTCGTTCTGTTCTCCCCCTTGATTCTTTCTTTTCTTTTGATTTTCTCTGTCAGCTCGTCCTGGTCCCTCTGTGTTGTTAGTCCTTCTCCTCTGGTTTTCTCCCCTGTGTTTGTTCCTTCCCCTCCTTCGCGTCTGTGTTCCTTTCGCTCTCCCCCCGTTCGTGGCCTTTCTCTGGCTTTTATAAAGCCAGAGAATGCCATGCGGCACCTCCAGATAATGAAGCGACCTTGCAGGACTTTTATTGCAGGAGTAATGGTAACGGTCGGCTAGTAGGGGCGTCTTTTTTTTCCTTCCTGGTCAGGTGAGACGAGGAAGATGAATAGTTTTCTTTGAAACGGCGCCATTTGTCAACTGAAATGGCTATTTTCAATTGGCCCCCTGAAGTTCTGACATTTAGCAATTGGGCCCTTATTCATGGAAAACCTCTTTTTTTTTTAATTTTACCCCTGGATCAATTACAATCGAACCCCTATAATTCGGCGCCATTAACAACACAGTCCTTGATTTCCAATTTAATCAATTCAGTCTTTAATTGACTCTTTAAGACTTTCACTTTTAATTCTTTCAAATTACCCCTGAAAAAACCAATTAACCCCCTATGGTATCACCTTTTATTCATTGTGGTCCATGGACGTTAATTTCTTACCATTGCAACCCAAATCAGCCCCAAACTTTGATATTTTTTTAATTAAGCTCTTGATTGCATTAATTATAAATTAAAGTTTAATTAAGTTCATAAGCTTATCAATTCTTTCAATTTTTGACCAAATTAACTCCTAAATTTAGAATTTCATCCTTATTGGTTCTTAAACTTTTAATTTGTGCTGTCTTCATCCAATTCTCAAATTATTTTTCATTCATTTATTTTTATTTATTCATTTATTATTTTTTTAAAATTCAAAAACTAGGTTATAATAAAGAGTACATGTGTAACTTTATTGTAAATAAAAAATAAAAATACCTAAATAACCCTAGCTAAAACTTTTTATTTCATTTTTTTATTCTCTTAGAGGTATTTTGATTATTTTATTGTTTATTAAAATAGTGAGTAGGTAAAAATTTACCCTAAACAAATCAATAATAAGTAATGTGCAATTTTGTTGGGAACGATAAAATGATAAAATATGAGGGGCTACTTTAGTTTTAATGTATTTTAGTATTATTAATTACTAGTTACATGTCCCGTGCGATACTGCGGGTCAATTATTTTTTACATTTCAAAAAAAGCCAAAATCTAAAAGTGTTAGGTTTTTTTACAAAGTTATACCCAAGAGTCTTAGGTTTGGTTGCAACGCCTGACCCTAGAGTAATATTATAATATTAATAATAACATTAAACTTAAGTTAACCCTAAGCATAAAAGTGTCTGGACTACAATACTAGACCCAATAGCATTGGACGTAGGTCTGGCTGCAAGGTCGTGTCATAAAAGTGTGATAATTAAATAGATTAGTTAAAAAGAAAAAAACAAAGAAAAAAACCAACAGGAAGAAAAAAACCTAATTAAAAAAAGAAAAAAAATATGAAATGAGTGGGTTAATCCTTCAAACCAGTTTAACCCGTCATACCTTGAATTCGTATCGTGAAAGTTTGATAATTAAAAAGGAAAAAACAAATTAATGGGTTAACCCAGAATTAACTGAGCTAACTCGTCAAATCAGGTTAGCCTTTCAAATCCAGAATCCGTGTCATGAAAGTTTGATAACTAAATAGAAAAAAATTAACATTAACAATTTAAATTAAACAAAAAAATTAATTAAAAAAAAAACAAAAAGGCATCAGCCTTTTCACTATGGACTGCACTGTGCAGTCCACAATCAAAAGCATAAAAAAAAAACTAAAGGCATCAGCCGAGAACTACTTAGAAAAAATTTTAATATTAATAAACTAAATTAATTAAATAAAATTAATTAAAAAGAAAAAATAAAAGAAAAAAAAACCTCTAAGAAGAAGAAAAACCTCTAAGAAGGTCAGGTGATTTAGATTAGAAGTCTTTATTGGAGAAAGAAGAAGAAGAAGAAGAAGAACTGGAATGTTATGTTATGGAAAAGTCTGATATTGTGAGGGGGAAGAGAGGGCAGAGGTCGGGGCAGGGACAGTTCTCACAGTTATATTATCAAACAGGTGGAGTGCAAAGAAATGTTAGTTTGTAAATTATGTCTCAAGGATGTGATTTTCTGTCACCACTCGAAGAAAAGCAGAGGCAGAGAAGAATTCATTACATATCATTCTATTCAACTCCACGTCATCGTTCATGTTCTTTTTTGTTGAAAACGTGTTGGGAATGGTTAGAAAAAGTTAACGTTGTTAACACAAACAAATTATTATTTAGGTAATTTTCGCTTCAGTTAAATTAATTAAGATATTATTTAATTGATATATTATTTAAATTTGAAATTTGAAATTGAATAAATATATTATTTAATTAATGTTATTAGTTTATTAAGTTTTAATTTATTGAGATTATATGGAGAGATATACCGAGTACTGAGAAGATAGAAATAGCCTGTTTAAAAATATAATAAATATTATTTTTTAAAATATTTTTAATTTAAAATTTCATGAAGATAATATTTTTTAAAAAATTATTTTTAATATTATAATTTTAAAACATTAAAATAATTTAATTTAAAAAAATAAAACAATCAGTTCAACCTCAAAGTGTTTATCAAGTGGATGCAGGTACGACATGGGTAGCCCAATGTTTCCATAATTGGGCCGCCTTCTGAATTGCAATATCTTTATTGTATGATAAGGTCCAAGCCCATTGAGCAATCAAGCATTAAAAGCCTTTTTAGAATTTAGTATTATGATAAAGGGTTACAACTTTTTAATATCTTTTTTTATTTATATTTGTTGTTTAATATAATTTTAGGAGAATGAAAAAGTTTCAAGAAAGTGTAAAACGTTAGCTTCTTGGAAGGGAGGAAGTATACAAAAAATGAGATGGGAAAGTTTTTGGGTTTTATGTATTTCCTTTTCTTATAATTTAAACCAACTTTTTTTTTTTCACTTTATAGACCACAAAGATATATTTAATGTTTTTATAATTATATTTTTAAATATCATTTTGATTTATATTATAAGTTATAATTCATTATTATTCATAACATTTTAAATCATTATAATACTATTTTGGTTTATATTATAAGTTATAATTCATTATATGTTATGATGGAATTTAGGATGTTTTAACATAGATCAATCAAATTGAATTAAAAATTCAATTGTATGAGACTCAAACTTATTTATTTTCTTTACCATTTATATTAAGAACTTCCACTTTATAAATACATAAAAAAATATATATAACATAAAATATGTCAATGAATCTTCTTATTCAAAAGTTTAAGTTTATTAGATTGAGATGATTTTTTGATATGGTATTTAAATCTTATTAATCAAACGGTCACGAGTTTGAATTTTACCATTCTTATTTTATTTGATAAAAAATAAGTATAAAGTAGTATGAACATATACAAGTTTTAAACTGAAAAAATTTTCACTAAAAATAACGTGTTAAATAATAACATAAATATATCTAAAAATTTTATCTAAAAATTTAAATTATAGGTACGGTAAAGGTTTTTTTTTTTTGGTTGCGACAAAATAACTGTAAATTGACACTTGAAAAACACTCCCCCTAACGGAAATATGGATTATGCAATATTTCACTTTGTTGGTCTCGTATTTTCACACAATCAACACAGTATGATGATTTACGAACATGATTCATTTGCCAAGAGAAAGCTCGGAAAATCAAACCAGTTAGAGCATAGATTAGGTGAGTCGTATGGGTAAAATCAACAGAATCCTTTTCAAGAAAGCAACTTTCAAAAAGGAAATTTCCCTTAGGGGTAGCAAAATATATATATATATATATATATATATATATATATATATATATATATATATATAAACCTTACCTCCCAAAAGCGTAGCTTGATGGCAAAAAGTTTAGGAGTAAAACCCCAGGTGTCCGAGCTTTGAGTCAAGAGGTGCACGTGTACCTCGACTAAACTCGAGACCAGGGGTTTTTACCCTCACTGGCAAATCCTTAAATTTTTTGCCATTCAGGGTACGGTCTTTTAGATCCATATATATATATATATATATATATATATATATATATATATATATATATATATATATATATATATATATATCATGAACTATTATTACTAGCAGATAGCTTGGCAACCTTCGTTAGTCAAGCATACAGGTTTAAGCATTTCAATCTCTTTAATTAATCATCTAAAAAAATATCGATAAATGATTAATGATTTTTTGCCTCGCCCGCCGGTCAAACCTTGCATATACCAGTCAATAATTGCAAGAGTTTCTTACCTAATGCTATCCTTTTTATTGAATAATGATACATTATCTTGGACCTAATTGGCCTTCCCATCCACGAGACTTGTAAACTGAATAGCACACTTTAATTTTCGTTATGATAAATCCTCACACCATACATTTCTAAAGAGACTTGCTAACAACGCCACCATTTTTTTCCATGGAAAGTTCGGTTGCTTTTGGGTTACATAAAGGTGATATCACTTTCTTATTATATACTAATCTAACAGAATGTAGTCGTTGGAATCTATTTTATTAAAAGAAATTACTAAATACACAATCGTTAAATTATCTTTATTTATAAATATAATATCTCGTATTAAAAAATAATATAAATCATATCTCATGATTTTATGTAATAAATTTAAGTTTTTTTTATTGGGATTATCATTTGGTATGGTAAGAGAGCCTTAATAGTTTAAATATTTAGGTTGAGATGATTCTTTGATAAGGTATTAGAGTTTTAATTACTAAATAATTATGAACTCAAATTCTATTATTTTTATTTTAATTAATAAAATTAAGTATAATGGAGTGTAAGTTAAAAGAATTTTTACTTGAAAAGATATATTAAAATAATATAAATTTTATATTAAATATAACGGGTTGGCTTTTAATTTGATTAATAAGTTTTTGTATATATTAAAGTCCAGCAAAAAATAAGGTGTGAGAAAATATGCATTGAAAATTTCATCACAATCGAAATAATTACGTCAAGAAATAAATAGGGGGAGTAGGTTTTTTTTTTGTTGTTGAAAAAATAGTGGTTAGTTAACACTTAAACAATGACTAAATCAAACAATTTTTTTAGCACAGCATTTATCACTTGTATAGTCATGGCCATGACATTTGCAGTTTTGACAATTCTAAGCTTCTCGGAAGTCTCAAACTTGGCCGCCATGCATGACCTGAACAATAAACAACATGGCAGTACCATTTCCCTCCTCCTGTCTATAAATATCCATTTCAAATCAATCAATGGGCATAGAAAACACTTGTTACTAAAGATTTCACCGCAGGATTGGAGAAAAAACATGGTTTCATTAGGCATCTTCACTCTAATTTCTACCTTGTTCCTTGTGTTGGCTGCAGTTCCTCCTACAGCTTCTTCTTCAAAACTGTCTCCAAATTATTACGACCATGCGTGTCCCAAAGCCTTACCAGCTATCAAACGAGTTGTGGAGGCGGCAGTTAACAAAGAAAGACGCATGGGTGCTTCTTTGTTACGTCTCCACTTCCATGATTGTTTTGTCCATGTATTGCACTAACCGGTGTTCTAATTTATTCTTAATTATCACATAATTATTAGGTCTTAATTACAAGTTTTATATATAGTAATGGGTTTGGCTTTTGCTGTATATGATATAGGGTTGTGATGCGTCAATTCTTTTGGACTCAACATCCGCTTTTGATAGTGAAAAGAAAGCGGGTCCTAACAAAAACTCAACTAGAGGATTTGAAGTTATTGACCAAATCAAGTTGGAGGTGGACAAAGTCTGTGGACGTCCAGTGGTCTCTTGTGCAGACATTTTAGCTGTTGCAGCTCGTGATTCCGTGGTTCTAGTGTGTAGTTTATTTATCATTTCTACTCTTCCATGTTCAATGTAGATAAATTGCATGTGTATTTTTTATGTAGAAGTAATCCTATAGCAACGTGCGTGCGTGTGTGAAAATATGTGCAGCTAGGAGGGCCGACATGGGCAGTGCAGCTAGGGAGGAGAGACTCGACCACAGCTCGCAAAACCACGGCGAACAAAGACATCCCAACACCGTTTATGAACCTTACTGACCTAATCAACAACTTCAAAAAGCATGGTTTAGATGAGAGAGATCTTGTAGCTCTCTCTGGTGCCCACACTATAGGGTCTGCACAGTGTTTTACCTTCAGAGACAGAATCTACAGTGAAACTAACATTGACCCTAAATTTGCTGGAGAACGCAGATTAACCTGTCCACGCACTGGAGGTAACTCAAACCTTGCCGCTCTAGACCCAACACATGCAAACTTTGATGTTAAATACTTCAACAAATTGTT
The DNA here is from genome assembly GCA_015852605.2 of Populus deltoides. Classification (NCBI taxonomy): domain Eukaryota; kingdom Viridiplantae; phylum Streptophyta; class Magnoliopsida; order Malpighiales; family Salicaceae; genus Populus; species Populus deltoides. The sequence continues at coordinate 1,006,405 of CM027585.2, read as the reverse complement.
GAAGAAAAGAGGGTTACTTCACTCTGATCAAGAACTCTTCAATGGAGGCTCCACTGATAGCTTGGTAGAGGCTTATAGCTCAGACGCCAAGGCTTTTTGGGCTGACTTCGCTAAGTCTATGGTGAAGATGGGGAATATAAACCCACTGACTGGAAAGAAAGGACAAGTTCGTTTGAATTGTAGGAAGGTGAACTAAAATGTTCCTACTTTGGATTTCAAAATAGAAAAATATTATTCGTGGTCTCGTGCTACACAGCGAGTTTGTATTTTTTTTTTTGAAAAAGAAATGTTTAAATATACCATATGCGTTTTAAATAAAAAAAAATTATCAACGTGGGTTATAGTCTTTTTTTAATTTTAATATCAAATGATAAAAATAAATTATCAATGTGGGTTATAGTCTTTTTTTATTTTAATATCAAATGATGAAAATAAATAAAAAATAATAATAATTAATTTTTAGTCAATTAAATATGAAATGATGAAATTAGATAAAAAAAAAAAACCAAGTACAAGTCAACACAAGTTAGCGTAATAGATATGTAACCTAGCTAATGAATAAAAAAAAACCACAAAATTATTTTTTCTAAAAAAACAAATGTCGAACAATGAAATCAAAAAAGAAAAAAAAGAATGCATCCGTTAACTTTTCAAACTAGTGACCAAGGTCCTTAAATGAGAAGCATCATATATAAAAAAAAATCATGGAAGCCCAATCCTCAACAAATCAAACGTTAAAGGATGAAATCAGAAAAAAAAAAATATAACCACACAAAAGTATCCAAAATAAAAAAAGATCAAAAATTTAAAAAAAAATAGTAATTAAAAGAATTAGGATAAAAATCAAAATAAAAAATAAATTAGATGAAAACTATAATTTTTTTAACCGATGTTGAAATTGAAAAGAGAAATAACTTTAATAAAAAGATAAAAAATCAAAAGAAAAATGATCAAATTAAAAATAAATAATATACCATAAATTTAGATTAAATGATAAAATTGAAAGCCAATAAAACTTTTACAAAAGGACTAAGAAAAAAAATAAAAATTAAAAGAATAAGGACCAAATTAGAAAAAATAGCATATGAAAAATTAGGATTGAAGGATGAAATTGAAAACAAATAAAAATTTTACAAAAAAATCAAGAACAAAAAAAAATAAAGATTGAAATTCAAATATCAACAACAAATCAAATGACCAATCTATAATTTTCGACGGATAAGAAAGAGAGAAAAAAAAACTCACTAACGATAAATTATCTCGTTACCACCGACACATATCATACCAACAAGAAGAGGACACATCGACACATCCAACGACACAACAAAAAAATATTTTTTCCACTAAGAGGCACCACTTAAGCCACCTGAAATATGTGAACACCTCCTACACGAACTTGGTCTCGGTGAACTTGGTAATAATAGAAAAACTAGAGTGAAAAGACCAAAAGACTCCTAAATGCACAATTTAATTTTTTTTATTTAAAGGGTAAACTTGTTATTTTACTATATTTAAGAAAATAAAAGGGTATAAAAACCTATGTGTCCTATTTTTTAAAAAAAAAAATTTTGAAGAGTGATTATGCCATTTTATTATGCTTAAAAAAATTAGAAAATATATATACTTCCATTTTATTTGAAGAGTGATTATGCCATTTTATTTGAAGAGTGTCCACCTGAAATACTCTCAAAACTAAAGCATTGAATTTTTTGAGTATAGTAAAAAATTCAGTATAGCGTTGAATAGACAAATATATTTATAGCCATAGTGAATTTTTCTTCCATATTAGTTTAGTTGTTTTGTTATTTTTGTTTGATTATTTTTTGAGCAATGTGTGCTGTTATTTAATTAAACAAGGCATGGTTTTACCTCTTCTTTAAGAGAAATTAAACGTCTGTAATAGTGAATAATATGATTAATACATTCATTTCAATTTTGTACTTTAATTAACTCTTTTTATCTACCAAAATACTTGGGAACTGTGTGCTTTTTTTTATAATATCCAATTGACTTTTTTCATGTAGACTTTTCTTTGTGAAGAAGCAGGTGAAAGTGTGTGAATCATAATGGATTTGATTTAAATTCACTGCACAAGTTTTTTTCCTTCCTAAATCAATATACATAGAGACCATCCAAGAAAAAATGGAGGGGTTAGAGAGAAGCTGGCCATAGACTAATCCCATGGTTGTCAGTGGAGGGGGGAAACACTAATCCGATTAATTAGTAATTAAAGGTTATGGGACTTCAAAAGGTCCAAGAGAAAGCTTTAAAAGCCTTTCAGCTTCTCTGTGCACCACTGTGGCACTCTCTCTTGGAAGAAGCAGAAGGAAAAGGGCTGAAAAGAAATTGTGAAGACAGAGTTGGAGCTTGGAATGCTGATTTGTGATTTAACAAAAAAATATATAAAGACAGGCATCGAAGTCAAGCACCTTCTGTTTGCCCTGTGGGAAATATTAGGAGCAAACTAGTAAAAAGCCTTGGTGCTAGCTTTAGAACCAACTAGCATCAGCCCACAGGAAAACAGTGGCTAGATAACTGAGAGACGAACGAAGGGAGAGGAATATGAAAGCCCACTTAAGCTCCACTCCATCTCCATGCATGGTGAATACAAGGACATTTTGAGTTTCTTGGGTTAGCTGAGATTGAAGATCATTTTTATCATCTTGTGGAGGTTTTTCTTGACAATATTTATCATCATGTGGAGGTTTTTCTTGACAATAACATCAAGATGCTTCTCAACATCAACAAGCAACAGAGCACTTAAATGGTGGGATCATGTAGCCCCTGCTCCAAAGATCCCATTACTAGTGTCACTGAGGCTTTTATTGCTGACACTAGTCCCACAAAGATCAATCTTGGAGTGGTATATCTTTCTATTTCCAATACTTATTGATGGTGTTTTCTATAGTCTTAATTTGGTGGATTGTGAATAGTATCTTCTTGTTCCAATTTTTAGGGAGCTTGTAGGGATGATGAAGGGAAACCTGTTATCCTTCAATGTGTTAGAGAGGCTGGGGCCAAGATTACTGGTTGTGACTTCTTGTGAGTTTCATTTGCTTAATTTACTTAGTGTAATTTCTTGGTATTCATCAGAATACTACCTATATGTTTGATGTGTTTGCTTACAATGATATCTTTTAGAAACCCCAGCTCTAATTAGCAAGAAGAGAGCTTGGCTTTTAACTTACATTTTCTTTTTGTCCAGAGCTTCTCTGTAATTTTAGAAGTTCATAATTTGCTGTTTCTTTGTAATGTTGCTCTTGTTTCTAGCATGAACAGTTCATTTTAAGGTTACTACATATCTAACTTCAAAATGACAATTTCAACATTTTAATGCCCTTGATCATGGCTGTTCTGAAATGGGAATTATCTATAGTAATTATGGTGAATTGATCTAATTTTGTATTTCAATCTGTTTGTATAAGTAACCTTTTAATTGTAAAAAGAAGAGACAAAATGTGGATTTGAATTATTCTTACTGCTCAAATATATTAGACAAAGTTTACAGAGAAATGGTTAGTCATGCTTCCCGTATATTACAAATAAATTCATTCAATTGCCAAAACCATTTGTTGAAAGCAAATTTTATCCTTCTTTGCAAAACTCCTCTCTGCTACCGAATCTTTTATGGTCTCAACTTTTTAGAGGTACTGGCAGGGAGTCGGTATCTTCTGCAGTGAGTTCAAAACTAGTTGCGGGGAGTGTCAAATCGGTTAATGGAAAGAATTCGGATGTTATAAAAGAAGGGAGATTTGCTGGAGTTCAAGCTCTGTCAGGAACCGGTTATTGTAGTTTCTTTGCTGAGTTCCAGAAGCATTGCTGTCCTGAATCTCCAATGTACTTGCCTGATCCCACTTGGTCCAAGCAAGTTTGTTTGGTATCTTCAGTAATTTCTCAGGTTTTGTCCCTTAAAAGGCAACTCGCAATAAGAGAGGTGTTTTTAGTGCGATATAAGTAACCAAGATCCTCGTCTCCTAACTGATGTGGAATAATGGCATCATCACATAGCTACCATAAAATATGGAGAGATGCCTTAGTTCCAGAGAGAACTTGTCACTACTACTATCCCGATTCAAAGGGTTTAAACTTTGCCGCTCTTTTGGATGATGTCAGGGTATAGCAGTCTCCTAGAATTTGTGTCGCTAGAATAATTCTGTTTTTGGTAATTCAAAAGATGTGTCATGATTCTGAAACACTCTGTATCATTCAGTGACAAGGAGGCACATGAAACAATGAACAATAAGCAGGCTATCTCTGCGTGACTTCTTGTTTAATCATCAATTTACCTCTGACATTTGCCATTCCTAACAACTCTTTCCTTTCTGAATATGTATACTTGCTGGGAAGAATACTAAATATGCTGCATATTAATCTTTGCAAAATGTGGAGAGAGGAAAAGTATCAAATGTCATTAGTTTTTTCCGTTTATTGTGTCTTTAGAATGCCCCAGATTGTTCATTTTTCATACTCCGCTCTTGCGCTCACAACCCAACTGGGGTTCTCTACTGAGGAACAGTGGAGAGGAATTTCATATCACTTTAAGCTAATTATGCCAGAGCTGTGAGTCTCCGACATTTCTGCATATCCTGATTGTCAACTTGAGTCTCTCTTGCTTATTTTTTAGGTAAAAAAATCATTCCCCCTTCTTTGACATGGCTTATCAAGGTTTTGCAAGTGGGGATCTTGGCAGGGATGCCCAATCAATCCGGATTTTTGTTGAAGATGGGCACCTGGTAGGTTGTGTTCAATCCTTTGTGAAGAACATGGGATTATATGGACACCGAGTTGGTTGTCTCAAGCATGTACATGTTCTGGATTATATTTCGTAGTTGTGTGCATATTTTTCATTTTGAAGGGTTGGAATAGTTGGTTTTATTCATGATTTATTAGAGCAGGTAGCTAATTGAGACGTTAGCTTGTGCACCTAGTTGAGATAATTATAGATTATGAATAGTGAGAAGCCTATAATAGCAAACAAAACCAGAGAATGTAATTGACAAAGTCCTAAGCCATCCCCGAGTTATCTTCACTGCCTTGAATGATAGTCTGATAGTTCAATCTGGTTGATGTTCAGATAACCTTACAGTCCTTGCCTCTAACCATCCTTGCTTCTCTTCAGGTTTGAGTTACGATATAGGCTACTTTTGCTTCTTTCAGCGTCCTCTGCAAAGATGCAAAGCAAGCAGTTGCAATTGAAAGTCAACTGCAGCAGATTGGCAGGGCAATGTAAATATTTCTTCTGATCTTACCTGAAGAATAAGATCATGGCAAATCGCATTCAAAGTCTGCGGACTACTTTGCGGGAAAGCCTTGAGCAATTGGGTTCTTCACTCAAATGGGAACAAGTAACTAACCAGGTTGGTTGCTTTTCATTGTAGCTCCATTCATATTGCTTCAAGTGGAGAGTACTTGAAATAAAGAAAAAGAAAACCTAAACTTGAGCATTTAACTTGAAACATTCAGCTCACAAGTTACCAATTGCAGGTTGGGATGTTTTGCTTCTCTTGCTTAACCACTGAACAGCTTGATCGGCTGGTAAGGGAATTTCACATATACATGACTTGAAATGGACGTATGAGGTAAATTTTTCTTTGAAAAATACATAAATCAAATTAATTGAATGAGTGTGAGCTGCTTTTTCATTTTCTTTATATCAATTGCAGGAGGTATAGAAATAACATGAGCTGTCTGATATGACTGTCCTTGTACTGTGCAGCATGGCTGGCGTTACCACTGGTCATGCGAATTATTTAGCAAATGCAATTCATGAAGTAACCAAATTTGGTTAGGAAGCATTGATTCTCTTTGCTTACGCCCTGATTGATGCTCAATTTTTGTGTTATTAAAGACTAGTTAAGTGATGACAACCATGAAAGAGTAAAAATTTCAGTCTTTGAATCTGTCTTCTAATTGTTCTAATGACCTTGTGAATATCAGTCTACATTTTTTACACAGTATCTATCTATGTAATTGTTCAGGTCTCTCCCCGATATAAGCTTCTGAGTTCTAACAGAACTACTTTATTAGAACTTGTGATGATTTCTTGCTAGTTTTTCATCAATGAATTATCATATAAAGACTCTGAAAGTTGCTTTTAATTTATTAGAATCTCGCTTCTTGTCGATATTGCCGACATTCATTGAGAAACAACAGAAAAGGAATAATGGTTTGCTTCTGAAGCAACTAAAAGAGCCTAGCTACTGTAATTGGGTAAAGCATCAGAAAGTTTGAAGCATGGAAAATCTAGACCAAATGCCATAGAAAATATGGACCTGTGAAACACGCTCAAGATGCTAGCATGCTGAACTGCCGACAGGTTGTAAACAAGCAAAGCTTGAGCAATAAGTATTTGTTAGTTGTTGGATTTCCTTTTCGGAATCTTCTTTATGTGAGGTTCTTCAGGCTCACGTGGTCATCTTTGCTGGTCACGAGAAAGAACAAAAGGAGAACCTTCAGTACATCTTTCTTTGTTCATTTTGGTCTCCAGGTTCTTAATAGCACATATGCTTTGGACCCGTAATATTGGCTAATTGAACTTTTCTAGGAAAGAACTGTTCATGAGTCAAGGTTATGAAAGAAATTTCCCTGAACTTTGTATTCCATCTGATTTTGCTTTGTTTACGCTTATCTTTTTGGATTACATGAGCAAGATCTGATCATGTCTGAAGCAGTTGATCAATAATTCATAAACTAGACAAGATGAACAAGGATTACGCTTACATGCAACGATATTTGATTGAATAATTGCGTGGTAGGTGAAGCAACTCATTTATTGATCTTATTTAGAGACAGGCAGGAGCTCAATTTCATCATCTTACAAAACAAGACAAGATTTCTATACGAGACAGAGAGACAACTCAGAGCCAAGAGATGCTCTGGTGAAATTAAATATCTTGGTAGGAAACTGCACCAATCTTTCCTCCTTGCATTAAATAATCACACATGCAGAGAAAGGGACAGACAGAAACCTCTAACAAAAATGTTTTTCAGCAATCAATTACGAATTGCACCCCGCCTTACTATGTGAGAAGTATCTTCCAAAAAAATGCTAGTGTCCAACCAATTCTGTTCTTGTGGGGTAGAGATCCATGCTCACTAAGGCAATGCTTTGTCATAGAAATTAATAAGCAATTAGAGATGCTAGATGACTAAGTAAGGCAGCTAATCATTTCATGCACAACATGTAAGTGTATTTTGGTTACTTGATAGAACTACAAGACAATGATAAAAGAATGACTCCGGTAATTCTTGCCCCTCAAAATGGAAATTAGATCAACAACAGTGCAGACAAGAGCATCGCATCTTCTTTTTTTCTCAAAACAGCCAGACTTTCAAGAACTTCATTTTCTTGAAGTTTCACTAAATTTAGAAGAAGAAGATGATTAAAGTTCTAATAACTGAGATGCTGAATTAAGTAGATACATCACAATAGCAAAATAAACTAGCTATGTTTTTGACAACATTCAAGATACATCTCATTGGTTTTGGTTGTTCATGCCACACAACCATAGAAAAATTAAGACCAACAAAGAATAAAAACATATAGCATAAACATGTTGAGAATTTCTGGGCAGTACCTAGCTGGGCCAGATCAAACACTGTTGACTAACCATTGATTACCACACACCATAGCATCCTCGAAGCCCACCAGTACTAGTACTTCTCCCACTGATGCCAAAGCACAATTTTGAAGAAGGTGATGATCCCATATTGTGTGATTCTTCAAAATCATCAAAAACCCTTGAATCAAATGATGATCCACGGCTAGAAAACCCGCTCCTCTCATGGTACTTTCTTGGAGTGCTCAAAGAACGAAGATTACTCGATGAAGTCAATGATGACCATGATGCAGAAGATGGGGACAGATTTGTTGCTGAAGAGGACACATTGGTTTTCCTGAGATTGTTCCTTGGGAACAGGAAGCGTAAAAGATTGGATCTTGAGTGATTCTTGGTGGGTTTTTTATTAGAATTTGTATAGTAAGAGGGAGGTGGAGTTAGAGGAGGGAGTGTTTTTTCACAAAATGTGTACTTGGGGGTACCAGGCTGAGACTCCCACACAAACGGGACAGCAACAGATACTCCACCATAGTACACTCTAAAAGAAGGATTAGCCATGGAGTTCTCTTTGGACATAAGCCTGGAGAAAAACTTGTCATCTTGCTTCATTTCGAGGGCTTTTTGTGGATAGTCCACGTCTGGAGTAGCACTCCTAAGCATCTTGGATTGATGGGAATACTGTTGGTTTTCAGAGACTAGACAAGATAGAAGGGTACAGAAATGAAAGAGAGGGAGGGAGCACCTAAGAATTTACAAGTACCTATGCACTCCATATATAGCATGCATGTTGGTTATTTTGACTTAAAATATTTTAGTGAAGGTGCATGGTGTCCCACACCAGAGCTTTAATGGCATAACAAAGCCCCCCTGGATATCATAGCTACCCATTTTTTTACCATAATTCCCGGTGCTTGTTTTAACAGTGGCAGATTTGAAGGTCAGTATGCTCATGCACTTCTCAGCATAGAAATTCTCCCGACCACGCAAGGCCTGAAGGTTATTTTATCTACGTGGTAATGTCGTGGTTGGTTAAAAATGTGATGTTTTTTTCCATTTTAACCATAGTTTAAACACATAGCTTTTTTACCATAAAGATTAATTTCTCGTATTAATTTTCATACATCAAAATCAAGTTTCATCTATCCCATATGTTAACTAATAAAATATTTATGAAAAAAATGTTTTAAATGATGGGTTCAAACTCAAAATAACTACTAAAGTAAATTTACTTATAATTTAGATCAATGTCTCAAAAATACATCTAAATGCTCTCTTTTTTTATTTCATTATAAAAATATTTTCGAACAAGTTTTTTTATATATACTAAAACTAAGTCTCTTTTATTCAAATTTTAAGCAGCCCGTCAATATCCAATTTACAATTATTATTTTTACCATCTTTATATAATATAAACCCTAGATGATACATTCATTTAAAAACTATAGGTTAGTATATGCCCTACTTGTGGAGGAAGTGGTAGGAACACAAATTAGACGTTAATTTGAGTGCCGTTTGGCCATGTTGAATCTAAAAAGCTATGGCTTCGAGGAGCAAGTCATGTGATCCAATGGCACTATAATATGATGGTCAAACTACTACTTGAAATGCTCCATAGGGTTCAGATACAATCCAGTAGCGTGGACTGTAAATACTTTCACAATAAAAATAATATTTGCTTTCACGTACGGTACATAAATTAAAATATGCGTTCTGGCCTGCCCCCTGCGCGCTCCCTTGAAGGGACATCTTTCATGAATGTGAGCCATAACCATTCATGGAGAGCTGCCATGGACTCGGCACGCCGGCCGTGGGATGATTTTTTTCTTTTTTTATTAAGAGTTTTTTAACGTTTAGTTTATATGTTAATGGAAATTATGTTTTTTTTTTCCCCAAAGAGGCATTCTTCTTCAAGTTATTGTAAAGATTCATTCTTTCACGGTAGAAAATTGAAAGTTATTGATAGAATATTTTGTTGATGACATGCATAAATTCCATCGAATGTGATGTCATCGATAGAGCTTGTGATGAAAGTTTGTCGCAAAAATTCATGTAAATGATCTCTCATTTATAGTGAAGATTCCATAATTAAAAAAAAAATTGAAAGAATTTTCTTCTCTTTATAAAAAAAATATATTCATATTCTGTCGAAAGATTCTATCAAAAATACTTTTTCTTCGATGTAATGTTTTAGTTCCTTAATTAAGATATTCTATCAAAGAAAAAATATTTTTGACAAAATGTGAATAAAAAAAGAACATATTTTTTGTTGAAGATATTAATTTCCGTAAAAAATATATCTCAAAATTTTGTTTTATTACTAATTTTTATCGCATTGAATTAATTAGAATAATATAAAACACACTTCTAAGACTCTATTTGTTTGCTGGAAAGTAGTTTTCTTTTGAAAAGTGAATTATTTTCTGATGTTTGGTAGTGTAATGGAAGATAAATTATAAAATATTTTCCAGTGTTTGGTTATGTCATGAAAAATGAGCTGGAAAATAACTTATTAATATTTTATTTTTTTCAAGTTTATTAAAATAATGAGGAACAAATCTTATAAATTAAAAAGTTGAATGAGAATGAAATTGAAAAAAAATATATAATTTCATAAATTATCTCAAATAAAATAAATAATAATCAAAATAATAGAGATCAAATCTAAAAATTAAAAAAATTAAAAGATGAAGAAATTAAAATAATAATAATTAACATTTCATAAATTATTTCAAATAAAATAAGTAACAATCAAAAAAATGAGGACCAAATTTGATAGATAAAAAATTTCAATTAAAAAATAATAAGGGAAAAGCAAATAACAATTATAAAAATAAGGACCAAAATTAATATAAAATTTAAATTCTAATGGATGAAATTGAAAAACAAATATTCAAAACAAAATATATATAGCAATCAAAAGTTTGAGGATCAAATTTGATATAATCAGCAAATAATATGACATTTCTAAATTTTTTACAACTTTCAAAAAGTATTTTCCGCCCAAAATTAAAGGAAAATACTTTTCTGAAAACTAAGCCAAATTTTTATTTGACTGTAAAGTGTTTTCCATTGACCGAAAAGTGTTTTATGTTGACCAACTTTTCTAATAACAAACAAACACATGAAAGTTTGGAAAATAATTTTCCAAAAACTACTTTTCCAAAAACAAACACAACCTTAATTATTTATTTTCACAATCACTTTTAGATTTTGTGGTTCGGGTGAGGTTCTACACTGATGTTTGGTAAATGAAGCAAGCTTGATTATACCGGGGAGGGGTCCGCTTGAGAATGGAGAAGCAGCAAAATGCTACTTCTCATGGTAATTATTTGGAAACAGTGGAGCCATGCTCCACTTTTGCAATGTTTATTTATTTATTTTTTATTTTTTTGAAAAATCAATGAAAAAAGTTTAGTTTTTTTCCCCCGGGCAAATTTTTTATTTTTTAAAAAAATTAGTTTAAGGTAAATTAAATTTATTCGTACTATAATGAAATTGTAAATTTTTTTAAAACAATTGTATTGTGCTCAAAAAATTAGTATTTAATATTATTTAATAACACTACATAAATTAGAAAGATATCGCATGATGGCGTATTTTTTGGGGGGGTTGGTGGGTCAAAAAAAGATCTCACAATCTTTATTATTTAATAACACTACATAAATTAAAAAATTCAGTTTTTGTTGTTGCGCGCTTAAGAAACCATGAAAAATATAGTCTTTGTTTGATAGATTTCGTATGTAATGACATTGCATATAGTTTAATGGAATAATAAAAAAATATTTGATATCAATATCATTTATTTCATGATGTAATAAAGAGTTAAATCACAATATTAAGTTAAAAATCATTAATATATATATATATAACCTCAATTTTAAAAGCATTTTTTTAACCAAACATGTTAAAACTATTTTTTCTTCAACCTCAATTTCAACCACAGTTTTAACCAAACACCTATTTTTTCAAACCAACCTCAACTAAAAGTACTTTTTATAAAATAATTTTTTTCAAACCACAACCACAACAGTTACCGCAATACCAAACACACTTTTAATGTGTAAAATAATCCACTAATACTATATTACTTCTTTCAATTTACTGTAATAGTAAGCCATATATACTCATTAATTATAAGCTGATCCCATTATACAAAATCTAGTATTATATTTCTTTCTATAATTATTCTTCCATATAAACGTTTAGACTTGTTTGTTTTCCGGAAAGTGGTTTCTGGAAAATCATTTTCCAAACTTTCCTGTGTTTGTTTGCCATTAGAAAAGTTGATCAGCGGAAAACACTTTCCAGATAAAGAAAAATTTGACTTGATTTTCAGGAAAGTATTTTCCTGGAATATTTGGGTGGAAAACACTTTCCGGAAGTTGTTAAAAATTTAAAAATGTCATTATTTGTTGATTATATCAAATTTGATCCTCAAACTTTTGATTGCTATATATAATTTGTTTTGAATATTTATTTTTCAAATTCATCTCTTAAAATTTAATTTTTATATTAATTTTGGTCCTTATTTTTATAATTGTTATTTTCTCTTTTCTTATCATTTTTTTATTGAATTTTTTTATCTATCAAATTTGGTCCACATTCTTTTGATTGTTACTTATTTTATTTGAAATAATTTATGAAATGTTAATTATTATTATTTTAATTTCTTCATCTTTCATTTTTTTAATTTTTTATATTTGATCTTTATTATTTTGATTATTATTTATTTTATTTGAGATAATTTATGAAATTATATTTTTTTTCAATTTCATTCTCATTCAACTTTTTAATTTGTAAGATTTGTTCCTCATTATTTTAATAAACTTGAGAAAAATAAAACATTAATAAGTTATTTTTCAGCTCATTTTCCATGACATAACCAAACACTGGAAAGTGTTTTCCAACTTATTTTCCATTATACTACCAAACATCAGAAAATACTTTCCCGGAATTCACTTTCCCCGGAATTCAATTTTCAAAAAAACTACTTTCTAGCAAATAAACGGGGCTAAAATACTCGTTGCAGTAGTTAATTTGTATTCTAGGTACTAACAGTAGTGCTGAATCAAGTTTTTGTGGAAAAGGCTCAAACTTTATCTAAAAAGGTTTATTATATAGGATAGTAATTAATTATAAATGGTATAGTAAATTATTAAACTCAATATACTTGAATTCAATTTAAATAAATATAGGTCTAATGAGCTATCAGATCTAATATGATTAAATTCAGCTACATGTTAAGCTCAAGTAAGCGCGGATCTAACAAGTTGCTAAATCAACCTCCCTTGGCCTTGGATACACTCCAAGTCCAATTGGTCTAAGGGTCGTTATAAACTCATGTTAAGATTATAAGGCTTTGTTTATTCATTCTTAAAAAATTTAACATGAATTATTCATGTCAAGAATAATCATTTTTATATCTATAGGTATATAAAAGGTCTTTCGATGGCCTATCACTTTTTCATTTCATTAATGATGTGTAATTGATATTTTTCTGTATTAATGATGTGTAAGAAATTTTTATTCCTCAATAAAGTCATCAAGAGAAAATAACTTTTTAGCCCCTTCATTTCATCAAAACAAAAGGTTCAAGGATTATAAATACTCAATGAACTATCTAGATAAAATATTTATATTTTTTACTCTCCAAGCATTAACACCTTAATTTTTAGAGCATTTATTATACCAAAATAAAAACAAACACCTTTATTATTGGAATTTAAAGATTTTTCTTTCATTTATTACAACCTCCTATTTAAAAGTCATTAATTTCATTATTTGATTGTCTTTAAAACCTATCAAAAAAAAAATTTTATAGGTGTTAGAATTTCTACCAATCATTTATTTTTTGGGCTATAAAAAAAGAAATATTTATATAACCATGTGATTAGTCATTATTCAAACACCAAATAACTTCATTCATATGCATATCAAATTTTGAGAATTCATCATATAGTAATTCACTTGCAACCTATACACTTTATCAAATAAAATAAAAACATGAAAATATTTGATATGAACATATAATTAATTTTAATAGAGTTAGTTGTGATATCAAATGCTTTTATCCAAAATTTATATTCAAACCAAATAATTAAATTACAATATCACTTTTATCTTCAATATTATCGATAATTCGCATTCAAAATTCATACTTTTCTAAGAATAAGTTTTAAACCTATTTACCCCTAAATCCAACAAGCTTTATATTCATAACAAATTCAGTCGTAAACCTAAGATTATTCATTTATCAGTTAATTCAAACACAATTAGGCTTAGAACTTCAAGTTATTATTGGAAAAAAAAATACTAAACACATTTCTTCTAAAATCCCAACTAAACCAAAATTCATAAGTTAATTCCTAACCCTAAAATTACTCATTCATCTTTCAATTTAAACACAATTAAACTTATAAATTCAAGTTATTATTGAAAACACATATTAAATATAATTCTTCCAAAATTCCAATTGAACCTAAATTCATAACAAAAAAAAAATTATAAACTTAAAATTACTCATTTCAGATATAATTAAGCTTATAACTTCAAGTTATTATTAAAAAAAAAACATACTAAACACAATTCCTTCAAATTCCCAAAAAGATCCAAACGTTATAATTAAGCTTATAACTTTAAGTTATAATTGAAAAAATATTCATCAATAATTTTGTTGTCAATGAACAGTTTTTTGACAATAAACAACTATACTGACTTAAGAAAACATATAAACTATGCTTGATTAGTATCTCAACAAAAAATAATATATAGTAGAGACATGAGCATGTGTTTGATTGAAGAGAAAAAGATAAACATAAATTTTTTTGTATATACAACAATAAATTGTAGTGAATTTTTATCATAAAATACATAAAAATATGTGGTATTTATATCTTCATCTTTTATGTTCAACCAAAGACTGTCATTCAATTAATTAATGTGGGAATTGAAAGTGGTCCTTCAAAACTCCTTGAAGATTGAATGCTGTTTTTGCAGCGGGCCTTGCAAGGGTGACCCTTCGATAAAGTGCGTGCTAGATTTGGAAGCTTGATTGAGCTAGATCATGACGTTAGGCCAATCCTGGCAGCCATGATCATCTCTTGACCTCACTAGCAACTTAAAATTGATACTGCTTTCCTCTTCTTTGTTCTTCTCTTTTTTCTATGGGAAGTTTTCTTGGATTTTGAGCTATATAACATCCATACATAGTCTTCTCCGACTTATAAATACTAACAGAATAAATTAGAGTGACTAAAACTTGAACCTACTTCGCTTTAAAAAAAAATTGCAGGAAACACAACCACTGTTTTGCGCTTATTGTATATTGCTTTTACATCATCAAACCAGGAACAGCAGTTGGCCAAAGCTTAATCCGTTTAGCCACAGACGCTTGTAACCCAAGTCAATAGAGGAACTGAGACGTTGTGCTTCACATATCATGAAGTCTATGACAAGGACATTAGGTTTTCTCTGCTTGGAGACAAGCAGCCAGAAAGCATGGAAAGTGGCTTTTTGTTAGGGTTGAGTAATTAGCAGGATGTCATGCATGATGCCACATTTTAGCAGCCCATTTTCAGGCCTTAATTAACATCATTCAACAAGCATAATACCACGATTAATTGTTTACGTATGTTGATAGGATTGTCAAAGCCTTTCAATCCCACAGTCCTTATCGTATTAAGACTTTAATTTACATCTTCGAAATCTTCAAATCGATCTTAATTTGAATTTAATATATTGCTGGTGCTAGATTATAAGTCGTGGGACATGCATGCATATACTTGATGTACGAATCAGTATATCTATATATATTCCTCCCTCGGTTGCAGAAGATAAAAAAAACTAAAATTTATTTTTATAATTAGCAAAGAGATACTCTTCCATCACACAGATCATAAGATTTCTAATTTTATATGAGTTGAACAAGGATTTTAATTATTTTATTACTTAAAAAATAGATTATGATTTTCTTAGGTGAAGAATACTTGTATGGGACTAGGAGAGTAATTTTCTATTCTCTCTACTTGTTCTAATTAAGATCTCTGTTATCAAATTAATAATTTAATAAAATGTCTTTTGAAATGACCTCTTCAACAGCCATTAATGGTGGCATTTTCAATCCAACAGCATTCTGTGGACGTCAATTGTGACACTTGTTAGGTTTCATGCCTGAGGACTTGGTGAAGATGATGTCGTTATTGCCCATTTGCCGTACATGCTGTTCTCATTGTTTTTCAAGGGAAAAAAAATCGAAACCCTAAGTTCTTGTGATTTTTGGGCCGGAGAGAGAAGAATAATATGGGTGGGCTTGGAGAATACTGTTCTAAACCTACATATTCTATTTGGGCTCCATACGCAATGGGTTCGCTAGGGCTTTCATGCCTGCATCGTCGTCATGTTTTTTTCATCTATCAATCAAATTATTGTTCTTCCATGAAGGGAAAAAAAACACCTCTCAAACGGTACGCTTGGAGGTTGCTTGCTTTTGCAAGAAAGCCACCTCGCGTTTGATTCAATCAGCATTATCCCACTCGGGTGTACTTTTCTAGTTCTATCAACATTGTGATGTTCTTAGAAACAAAATTGGTAATTCTATTAAGTGAGTATAAAATATTATATCGAATCAAATCACAATTGTCATACTTAGTTTGAAATATAAATTAAAAAAAAAAAAACTCAAATAATTAGATAGTTAATCAACCCATAATTTATTAAGTTATTTTTTTTATCAAAATAATATTATTTTATTTTATTAATTCTTCCATTTTAACCCGATCAATTTTGAATTAAATTTTATTAAACCAGCTAAATTAATATAGCCATTTTAATATTAAAATTCATTCAAATTAAAATTCAACTTAATTAAGACTTGAGTAATGAGATTAACAAATATATTTAATAACAATGAGGTGATATTAGATCAATATTGAATTTGAATGAAAAAGGAATTTTATTAAATATAAATGATATAACCAACCACCAATGCCATCATTATGGTGACCCTCAATTCCTTAAAATGTTCATTAGGCTAATAAAGTGAATAACTTTACGTTACTAAGATGAGCCTTCTTTTACTTTTCTAAGTTTCAACGGTCACCTCATAGTGTTTTGCTGGTGAAACGGAAAGCAAAGCTGAGCTTTATTATTAATAGATGTCATCATATACGTTGCCGCGTTTCCACGGCCTAAATTGTTTTTTTTAGGTTAAAATATCTTGCAACTTGTTAAATTATAGATTTAAATTTAATAAAAAAACTTAAATATTATTTAAATCACATTTAAATTGAAGAGCTGATACGATTTTTTGCATGACCAGCACACGATATGAGAAAAAAAGAGAAGAAAAAAAAACAATTCCGAGTCAAAACCATGCCGAATCACCATACACACGTCACCAAAAAAGAAAAAGAATGTTGAAACGAATCAAATAATACGGCATAACCATGGTTATAACCATCGGAACCAATCACACACGCCATCATAATACAGCTGAGTGGCTAACGCTTGCGAGACACACATCAACAATTTTTTTTATTTTTTAATATAAAACCAAAAATTTTCTTAAGATTAAATAATAATAACAAACAAATTATGATGAAATTACAATTAAACCCCTTAAATTAAGGTTAAAAAACTCGAATAGTAAGGATAATATAATAATTATATTATTCTATCAAACCATATCGCATTTTAAAACAACAACATTTAATAAATGTTATTATTATAAAATGTGGCAATTAACTTATTATGTTTAAAAATAATAATATTCAGTAAAGATCATATTGTAAATCCTGACATCACATTATTTACATATCTTTTTAAAACTATGTAAATTCATCAGTTTTTTTTTTTTATTTACAGTGATAATTTTACAAAAAAGAAAATCTGAAAAAGAAAGGGAAGGGACCCCGCACGACATTCAAGAAAACCAGGTTCTTAGCTGCAATTATGTACTGCTTGAGTTGATTAAGGACATGTCTGGATTAAGTGATTATTTAATACTGTAATAATAATTATTTTTAAAATATTTTTAGTATAAAAATTAATTTAAATAAAAAAATTAATTTTTTTCAAAAACTCTTTTAATATACAAAACACATATTATATTTGCATGTGAATGTGGTTTTATAATTAATGATGTTATGGAGAAAAGAAATCACACAAAATTCTTACGTGGTGGTTGCTTGAAGACAAATGAATTGTTGTTTTTACTTTTTAGGACTTGTCTTTTATTGCTTCCCAATTTACATATCAAATTTATATAAAAACTTTAATACATGTATTTATTTATGTTTTCAAAGGGTTACTTTGAGTGTCAACAAGATATCTCGTTCAAGCTCATGGTGAACTTTTGTGGCATGCTTAATACTAGGAGTGAGCAAAAAAAATTAAAAAATTAATTAAATCAAGAAAATTTTTAAAAAATAATTAAAAAAATTGAACCGTAAAAAAAATCGATCGGTTAGGTTTGGTTTTTGTTTTATAAGCCTGAAACTGAAAAAACCAAACCGAACTCAAACCAAAAAAACTGGAAAAAAACCGAGTTAAACCAGAAAAAAACGAAAAAACCAAGTCATACCAAGCAAAACCAGTTTGAATTGGTTTTTATTCTAAAAAACCGAACCGGATCAAAACCAATCGGTTTCAATTAATTTTTTTTAAATTCAGTTTGGTTATTTTTTTAATAAAAATCAAATTAAATAAAAAATAATTACCCTACTTAATATGTACAAGTCAAATGAAAAGTGATAGACGGATGAGTAGTGCCTAAGAACATGCTCTCGAGAAGAGAAAACGACAGCACAATTATAATAAAAATTATAAATCATTAAATTTGTCCAAATCGTCAATTTGATAAAATATATTTAGAATACCAATCTTTTCAAGCACAATTATAATTACGAAATAAATTAATCATAAAAATGACATGGATAATTTTAATAATGTGTACATTTTTTAGTGATTTAGCTTATGATGAACTAAATTCTTACCAGAATCAAATCTTATTTATTAATTTTTGAAATAGATGATACATGTGTGTCCAATTGATCTAGTGGTCGGAAATATTAATTTTTGAATCCCGTGTAAAAATCATAGGGTATATATATATATATATATATATATATATATATATATATATTCTAGGCATGATATTCAATCAATAAGATAAATTGGCTCTAGCCCCGGGGGAGCTTAGCTTAGTGAAATGAATAACGATGCTAAACTTAAATGTGCTATGGTGGGACGAGCCATTCATTAATTTAAATAATAAGGTAGGTCAAAATTTGAATTCTACCAATACATGGGGAAGAAATTTGGGCAACTACAAACACCTAGAATTAACCGCAAGGGTTCTTCTTCGATTTAAAAATTCTTTAGTACCATTCTATAGCATTATTCTATATAGCGGGTCAAATAAAAAATAATAATTCAAATAACAAAAAATATTCAAGTTTTAAAAAATTATTTGGTGTTTTTATTAAATTTAAATTAGTATATTAATCTTGAAATTTCATTTTCTGACTCCTTAAATAGTCTAACATTGGAGTTGTTTTTATATGATTTAGTTTACTTAACTAGTCTGAAAATAACTTGGATGACAAGTAAAAACATCTAGAATTGAAATTAAAAAAATAAAAAAAAAATGAAACTTTCTTAATTATTTACATAAACAACGATTTTTTTAGGATAAGAAATATTAGCTAATAATCGTTTTATTATCTTTTGTTGGATTAATAACATAAGAGTAATTAGATAAAAATAATAATATAATGCAAAGTGATTTGTTAGACATTTAAAAAGTTATGTTTCCTTCGTTAATTTTTTAGATTTAAAGCATTAATATCGACACTTAAAAAATTATTAAGTTATGATTAATATTTAAAACCTTTTAGAAAAAAATTAGTCTCGACATACATCATTTTTTTTTTTTGAAATAGCCTTTATCGTGATAAATAAAAATATTTTTTAAAACCAAAATTTTAGCAGCTTTTTACTTGATGTAGAGCTAAATGAATATAATGCTAATTCATGGGATTTGGTGCTAATTAATCATACCACTTGATTAATTTTATAATCAACGTACACGAGTGTCTCCAGATTCTAAAGCCATTGATTATGATGATAGTTCAAGTTTCAAAGCCACAGATATCCGTTGATATTGTAATGGGCCCACTATTTTCAAAATCAAGAACCGCCGCATCATAAAATTAAAACAAAACCAATAGCAGAAGAATATCCCTCCTCCCTTTCCCTGCACAACGAGGTAAAATACAGAAAAACCCCTTAGGCCTTTGTATTTTACAACATTTATGAGATGGTACGTTCGAAACATTTGAAAAACATAAAATAATAATATATTTAATAACTTTTTATTTAAAAATATTTTGGAAAAACACTTTCAATCACATTGTATTTTATAAAAAAATATTTCATTTCTCAACTTTTAAATTTATTCAAAGTTCACATATTTTTGAAAATATCAAACCATCCCCATTTGAAAAACATATACAATGTTTTTGAATAAGAGACTTGCTTTTTCGTTTTTAAATAATAAAAACATTTTTATCTATTTTTACTAACTTAAATGAACTTTCATCTTCATATATAATTATTAAGTAAATCGAACATATTTAGATTATTATATTATAAAAAAAATTCTAACAATTTCTCTTCTTTGCATTAAAGTTTTTTATAATAATATCAAAGATAAATTCATTCGCCAATCAGTCTAAATTTTTAAAAATCAAGAAAAATATTTTTAAAGCAACTGTATTTGATGGATTGCTTCAAAAAATTTGTAGGAATTCTAACAAAGAATCAACATAAAAAAATTAAATAGAAGCTTTTAGTACCACGAAAATTTCTAAAAAGGAAGGAACTCAAATAACAAAAAATTAAAATAGAAAATTTTCAGGACCATGAAAATAAAAAAGGAAAGCTTGTTTTTAAAGTATTTTTTATTTGAAAATTTATCAAAATAATATATATATATATATATTTAAAAAAATAATTATTTTTGACATCAAAATATCAAATATAATAAAAAATATAAAAAAAATTTCAAATAAAAAAATTTAAATTATTAAAAAACATGATTTTAACTGCATTGTCAATTAATTATTAAAAAAATATTTGATATTATAATTGAATTTTTTTTTGTTAAAATTTAATTTTTTAAAATTATTTTGATATTCTAATATTCAAAAAAATAAAAAATATTATTTTAATCCGTCTTAAAAAATAAATATTTTAAAAAATAAACTTTATTATAATGACGATCACCCTATAAATAAACATGCTAAAACTGTTACTATTCTCAAGGGCTTTTTAAGTAAATTCAACACCAAAGAAACTCTAACGTATACCTTACCTATCTTTTTAGTTCCTTTCCCTCTCTCTGTGTCTCTCCCTCTCACTCTACTGTCTTAAAACTCTGTACATTTACTGTCCCTTTACAAACACCATCATTTTCTCCTAAGCTTCTGCCTGAATTTCAGAACTGAAAAACAAACAGTGAGCGATTTTTTGTGGGTTTTCGAAATTGAAGTAATGGAGACCGAAATGAGCGAATCGGGTTCGGGCTCGAGAATTCTGGGCCAAGAAAAATGGTCGGGTTCTGGGAGTATGAAGGCGGAGATTGATACATCAGCTCCGTTTGAGTCAGTTAAAGAAGCAGTGAGTCGATTTGGTGGAATCGGGTACTGGAAACCCTCTCAACAAAAACCAGAGGTTCCCTCTCTCTCTCTCTCTATGAAATTGGGGTTTTGTTTTTCTTGCTAAATTTGTGCGTCATTTCTTTTAAAAGTCTTCTTTTTTATGACTTTTTTTTTAAATGAAATGTGTTTTGGATGTTAAAAGTTTCAATTTTGATAATTTAGGCATTTATTTGTGTCATAGTTGTTAGGAAATCATGAGGTTATTTGAAAAATGTGGATGACTATGTTGGAGTTGCAAAATTTGTGGGACAAATTTAAATGTTGCTATTATGTTTTGTGTTGTTTAGAAGACTGTGAACTGGCAATTTTAGCTACAAAAGATGATCTGCTGGATTCTGAATTTTCGTCCGAAGGCTGTACATTTTTATATTTTAGTTTTATTAGAGACACTTTGTTGTTACAGTTACCATGAAATCTGCCAGGTCATGGATCAACTCATACTTAAGGGAGGTAGTTAGTAGTTGCGGGTGAGAAAATCTGAGGAGTGTTCATGTTCTGTAGCTTGTTATTGAGAAGTTCAGTAAAGGGGATTAAGTTCAGCATTGATGCATGATGGGGGATCTATCAATGGAGAAATGCATTCACGCATTTAGATTTTGTATATCTATGATACATTATTCAGCCTGGAACTGCTAGTTGTGTATGCGTGCACTAACACCGAACAAGAGACATTAGGTGTGCGTACTTTGTGTTTGGATGCTCTTCTTCTTCTTCTTTTTTTCTGTGGTGCTTGATTTCCTTCTAAGGAGATTCACGCTTCTTGTTTTTTTCCTGTTCAATATTGGCAGGACATGGAAAATATTGACATTGCAAAGGTGGAAGAACAAGCGGTGCTGCTGGAGAAAGACCTGTTTGTGAAAGAAAGGGAAACACTGGATATTTTAAAAGAACTAGAAACTACAAAAGGGATTGTCGAAGAGCTTAAGTTAAAGCTACAGAAACAAGCAGCTGAAGTTAATGCAACCCTGGAGTCAAGTGCAGATGCTAGAAATGAGACTTCTAATTTTGATGAAGAAGAGAAGGATAACCTTGAAAATCCCAAGGGGGAAGAGCTTCAGTTAAAGCTACAGCAACAAGCAGCTGAAGTTAAGGCGGCCCTGGAGTTAAGCGCAGATGCTAGAAATGAGACTTTTAATTTTGATGAAGAAAAGAAGGATAACCGTGAGGATCCCAATCATCCGAATTTGATGGGAGGTTTGAGCCCATTGCCCTCTTCAGCCCCTGGCTTAATTTTATTGGAACTCAAACAGGCCAAGTTGAACCTTTCTAGGACTACTAATGATCTTGCAGACACTCGAACTTCTGTTGAGTTACTTAACAAGAAATTAGAGAAGGAAAGAATTTCACTTGAAAAGACTCGTGAGAGGTTGACCACGAATTCCTCTAAGATATCATCTCTCGAGGAAGAGCTGAACCAGACAAAAGAAAAGCTTCAACGGGCAAAAGATGCTGACATGAATGGTGGTTCTGATAATCCTGTGGATATTTCAAGGGAGCTCCAGCGACTGAGTTCTGAAGCAGAGCAGTTCAAGAAAATGGGCGATGCAGCGAAATCTGAAGTTTTGAGAACATTATCTGAGATTGAACAAACAAAAAGTAGGATACAAACAGCAGAGATCAGGTTGATTGCTGCAAGAAAAATGAAGGAAGCAGCTAGAGCAGTGGAAGCTGTTGCTCTTGCAGAGATCAAGGCTTTGTCAAGCCATGAGAATTCATCTGCGAAGTCCACACAAAAACCTGAAGGAGTAACTCTTACATTTGAAGAGTACTCGTCTCTAACCTGCAAAGCGAGAGAAGCTGAGGATCTTTCCAAGACTAAGGTAGTAGATGCCATGCTTCAAGTTGATGAAGCAAATGTTTCAAAGATGGAAGTCTTGAAGAAAGTGGAGGAAGCTACAGAAGAAATCAAAACCAGCAAAAAGGCCTTGGAAGAAGCGCTAAACAGAGTTGAAGCTGCAAATAAGGGAAAGCTGGCGGTTGAAGAGGCTCTGCGCAGGTGGAGATCTGAGCATGGGCAGAAAAGGCGTTCCATTCACAACTCTGCTAAGTTTAAAAACCCCCACCCATCTCACCATAGGAGGGACTCTCGCTTGCTTGATGTGAATGGGCTGAACCTAGTAAGCGATGGCTCGACACCTGTTTTGAAGCCAACCCTATCAATAGGGCAAATACTTAGCAGGAAACTACTTCTGCCTGAAGAGTTTGAGACAGGGACAATGGCAGAAAAGGGTACTGTGAAGCGAAAGGTGTCGTTGGGTCAAATGCTTGGTAAACAAAATGTTGATGTACTCCCAAGCTGGAAGGTTGATAAGGAGAACTGTCAGAAGCAGTTTTCTGGAAAGAGGAAGAAGTTTGGATTTGCTCGGTTCTCGCTTCTATTGACAAAGCAGAGTAAGAAAAAGAAGAAGCCAACTCCAAACTTGAGGTGATCCAGTGGCCAGTTTCTTTGGTTTGCATCGGCACTAACTTCTAATTTCTTCGTTCTTATTGCTTTTACTCCCTCTTCCACTCTCCTGTTTCTTAGTGTTCCTGGTGTTCTCATGCAGTTGTTTATGTTAGGTATTTGTCCTTAATATGTTTGCTGTAAGATGTTATGATATGCATCTTTTCTTTAAAGCAGCCAGCCGGTTGCAATGCTTTAATGTTTCTGCCTGCTATTTGATGTCATCCCCTTAAAATGGCTATGTCTGGTGATTAAAATCCTCTCATATTATCTTCATACTCCAATCTGATGTTCTTGATCAAGGAATGCTGTCTGATTTCTGAGCAATGACTTCTCTGTTTCGAGATTAAAATGGAGCACCTAAGGCTAAGAGAGTTTATGCTGGAAAACAAATGGATTGGGACGAAAGGCACGTCATTTTTTAGACCTGCAATCACTATGGAACTACTTGCTACACATTGAACAGTTCTCCATCATGTTTAATTAGCAGCAAAGCAAAGCCTAGATGCTGCCAAGACTTTGTCGGTGCAAAAGTAAAACAAATGCACATGAAATTGACCTATAAATCACTAACCATTCCATGTGCTCCAACGTGTCTCGGATTTTACTATCCGCCATGATTGCCAAAATTTTTATTGCTGTTGTTGATGTTGGGATTAGAGTATGGTTGTTTTCGTGGTTGTTACTGTATTTGAAGCAAACAATGAAAAATACATATTTGACAACATATAAATAATTGTTTATTATTTGTGAATCTTAGTTAATTTTACATTAAAAATATAGGTGAAGTAAAAGCAACTCCAAGCTAATTTTCAACTACCATGCTACAATAAAAGACCAGGAAATACAGAGTGAATAACTAAATTATAATTCACTCTGCAATTATTATGAATAGTCTTTATTGTTTATGATCGGACCGGATTTGACCAGATCCGATCTAGAAAAAATAAATTTATTTTTTTGTATTTTTAATTATGTTTTATTTAAAAAATTAATGTTTAATATTATTTAATGATACTATATAAATTAAAAAAAGATTACATGATGACGTAGTATTTGCAGAATTTGATCGTAATTCCAATTTTGTTCCTGATGATATTTTATATAATTTTGTTGCACGCTTAAAAAATCAAGAAAACGTAGTACTTGTCGGATGAATTTTGTACGTAATAAAATTGTAGATAGTTTAATGAAACAATAAAAAATATTTTATATAAAGTATTATTTATTTCAAGATGTAATAACAGTAGTTAAATTTACAATATTTAAATTAAAAATCATCAATATTAATATATATCTTTTTTAGTTATTTTATAACCTTAATTTGAAAATATTTTTAACCAAGCACATTAAATTATTTTTTGTTTAATTTCAATTTCAATCACAGTTTTAATCAAACATATATAAATATCAAATCAAACACAACTAAAAATATTTTTATAAAATATTTTTTTCAAACAACACAATAATAATTAAAGAAACACATTCTTACAAAAGAATTGAACCCTGGTTTACTGTAGGATGAGGTAAATTGCATGAGGATTCAACACGTCATATTGGCATCAGTACGAGGACTTGAATGTGTTTGGTTTTTAATGATAAAGAGTATCCTCACAACTACTTTTACATTAAAACTATGTTCTTATAGATTAACTCGTCGTCTTAAATGAACTCTTGAGATTCAGAACGTTACTGACAATTTAATTTTGAAGACTAACATTCAATAACAACCTAGGCTAAGAATTCGCTAAGTCGGTAATCTATAATTATAAAACTCAACTCGGATAATGTTTCATTTTAAACTAAATTTATTTTTAATTAAAATATTTTTTTATTTCTTTTCAAAACTTAAAATGAATTAGATTATGCCGATTAAAAGCTTGTATTGTGGTCGAGGTTATGTTTTTTCCTACCACAACTTGGTTGGTTAATTTTTAATATATTATCTGGTTTGTTTTTGCGGTTGAAAAATATTTTTGTAAAAGGTTAATATTTTTTGTATTTAAAATTATTTTTTTATATTTTTTTTATTGTTTTGATGTGCCGATATCAAAAATAAATTTTAAAAAATAAAAAAAATATTATTTTAATAAATTTTCAAGCAAAAAACACTTTAAAAAATAATTATTATCACAATACCAAATGAGATAAAAATTATGTTTTACATCGTGTTCCTGTTATACCAAATGAGATAAAAATTAAGTTTTACATCGTATTTCTTGTATTTTGAAAAGTAACAAATTGTAGTTAACTCACAACCAGATTTTTAGACCAGATTAAGGAGGTGTTTAGCCCCATGTTTCAACCAGAGTTCTAAAATAATTTGATTTTTTCTTCAAATTAATGTTTTTGTGTGTTTTTTGATGTTTTGATGTGCTAATATAAAAAATAAAATTTAAAAAATAAAAAAGTTATTATTTTAATATATTTTTAAATAAAAATTATTAAAAAAAATCGTTATCACCATCATGAATACCCTGGACCCCAAATCACTATTATATTCATGCCTTAAATACTAAGTGTGCACACATTGCAAATAAACTAGTATTTATACACAATTATTTCCTTGACAAAGAAATGGATTGAAAATTTATTTATCCCGTTTTGTTTGCTAGTCAAGCTTATCTGAAAAAAAATAAAGAAGTAATAAAAATATCTTCCTCCTCCCCATTAGCACTAGCAATCCATCAGGTTGGAATATCCTTCCACGTTGCTTCCTTGCATCAACTACCCTTCCCAACCGTAGACCAAAAGTCAAAACTTCACCATCCACTCACATTTCGCCACGTCATCTTCATTAACATTTAACCCTCCATTCCCATAGCAACACGTTTCCTGGTGAACATTGAATTTAAATAACCGTGCGGGCGGCTTGAGAAACCCAACAACAATTCTCCTCCTCCTCCTCTTTGGCTTACCTGACACACTCAAATCAAATCCCAAGAGGAGGAATCAGTTTCCTCTCTGCTTGTTAAGGTAAATAAACTCTCTCGATTTCTATTATATATCTTGTTTGGTTCCTGGTAGTCCGTATTTCTGTTTGCAAACAATCTTTTTGCGTTTAATTTTCGTCTATTTCTTTAATTTTTATTAGATATTTCTCGATTTCTTTTTCTTCAATTAATATTTATTTATTTATTTGATGAAAAATCGGAATGAATCCATTTTTGACTTAATTATGCTTATTTTTAGTTTTAATTTTCTTGTTTGAGTTCTGATTATCGGTTATTGTCAGGTTAAAACAAGCCAATTATTATTAAATTTCCAACCTAACCCTAGCTTTGAAGCATCTAATCTACAGTTTATTAGCCAGCAAAAGATGCAAATTAATTAATTGTATTAATGAAGAAACAGATTTTTAGCTAATTGTTAATCGCATCAATGTGAGGGGCAAATGACTTTATTGATTAGGGCATTGCTATGTCGTGTTGTTGTTTACTCTGTCAAAGTGTTGTGTTTAGATGTCTGATGGTGACTTTAAATGCTCGAAGTTGTTGCGAAGGAGAATGCTTGGGGTTGTGAGGATTTTCGATAAGTTAATAGATTATGTGGAGCTGTGTTCATGTAATGCTTGATGTTGGGCTATGATAATAGAGATAGTTATGAGTTTTAATTGGATGGTTAGATTGTGGAAGAAGGAATGTCATTTTCCTGGGGAACTTGTAACTGCGAAAGCAACCGGATATTGTAAGACAGATGTAGTTCGGAATAGTAAATGTATATGGATAGGATGTATTTACTTGCCATGTAAAACTCACTTCTCAGCAATTGTCATGAATCCAGATTTTAAGTAATTGTGTTCTTCTGTTTTGTTGTCATCGATTTTGTTTGCATATTTGTTTGTAAATGGCTGGGAAGAATTTGTTTGGTTTTAACTTGATGTAAGTTCAGGGTATTATGGACTTGAGGATCGGGTTGTTGTTTCTTCTTGCTCTGGGTGCTGCTGGCTCCATTGCGGCTAGACAAATGGCAGCCACTGAGATTTTTAGTACAACCGCAGAAACCTATGAAATATCAGGTTATCTATTAACCCTTTTCGTATACTAATTATCAGTCTCTGCAATTTCAGGCCTATAGAGCCGTTGCAATTGCATGTTTTAAATTTATGCTGGTGCACGCGGCTTCTTGTATTGCTTGCCCAGGAAAATTGATTATAGTTATGTTTTGTTTAATCAGATGTTATATTATAGCCCAGTGATATCTGAACTTATTATGTAACAGTTTTATTGGTTAAGCCCTTTAGCAGCTTCATGTTAACACTCTGCAGAGCACGCCAATGGAACATATTTAATTTGGTGATGTCCTGTCACCGATCCTCTTGCATTTTCACTGCTTATGTTGTGTTTTTCTTCATCTTTTTTTTTTTCCTTTTTTTTTGTCCATGTTTGGGTTAGTGGGGTGGGGTTTAGATTGTATATTGCGAGTTTTAGATTGTATATTGCACTGCCTCAGAAAGACATGATCAATGTTACTGTCTCACTGTCTCCAAAGTGGGGGAAAAACACTTTGGGTGATGGGTGCTGGCAGTAATTATAGCCATTTTTTGGCTGGAGGCTGACAGGTCCCTCGTGAAACATAAGCACAAAATCATCTGTTACTTTATCTAAATGTGATCACTTTTTGGGACCTTATTCTCAATCATATCTAGAGACAATCTTTGAAATCTGATATTTTCCAAAGCAGATCCTTGTATGATCTCTCCCATTTAAACATGCTTCAAATATGTGGCTTCCAATCAGCTGTCCTTTCTGAATGGAAAGGAAATTTGCTTTTTCTAGGATTGTTGATATGAAGTTTAATTCTGAAAAATGTTCGAAATAATGATGCTTTGCTTCTTTGTTCAGTTGAAATAATGGAAAACCAGGAGCAAGAAAAGGAAATTCAAACAACAAACAATGTTACCAGGAAAGATGAGGTGTGCACATTGTGTGAGGAGTTTGCTTCGCAGGCACTTCATTACCTGGCTGAAAACAAAACACAGACTGAAATTCTTGAAAAGCTTCACAGAAGCTGTTCACGGTTGACTACTTTCGAGCAAGAGGTAACCTTTAGTTTTTTGGCTGGTGATTATTGGTTGTTGAATTGGAAGAAAATTTCTTGGCCCTTCACCTCTTTCCAGCACAGCAATATTTTTTTTCTGGTCTGCCAATTGAATAATTCTTCCATGTTGATCTATATTATGCATCTGATAATATATAATTCTGAGCATCCACTTTGGTGGAATTGGTTGGCAGCGAGGAGCTGCATTCATTAACATCTGTTGCAAAATTTGTCAGGGAGATTTTTTGTTTGAAAAGTAGGCAGACCTGAGTGGATAGGTTGAGTGCTATTGTTATTCCCATTTGCTATAAATACAAATGAGCATGTTATCTCAGTCCATGGTAGTCAATTTCCAATTGTAGTTACATGAAGTGGATTCCTAAAATGGAAAACGTTATTGTCGACATAAGTTCAGAAAGTGTTATTGTACTACTGGATAGTTTGTTTAAATGGTCAATGAACTGCCACAAATGCTAATTGAATAGTTAATGATTGCAGGGAGTGTTTGTGTTAAGCAATGTGAATAATTATAGTGTAAATGCATGCACTGCAAATTTCTATTTCTAGGTGTGTATGCATGATAGTGTCTAAATTGACCAAATCCACCCAATATGGTTGATTAGTGGTGGAACTCTGGCCTTGGAGAAGCTTGTTAACATTCCATGTATCTGAAAATTGTTCAATACTTAATCATGATACTTAACCAATTCTAATGCTTTATATTTTGTTTACACAGTGCATCACTTTGGTGGACTACTATTCTTCTATTTTCTTCTCGTACGTTTCCTCAGTTCAATCTGAAGATTTCTGTCGCAAATTCAATCTCTGTCAAGAAATGAAAATTTTCTCTGCAAAACGCAATGATGATAGCTGTAGCATTTGCCAACGTGCTGTTTCAGAAGTATTGGTCAAGTTGAAAGATCCTGACACACAGGTTTGCATTTGACTGTTGGCTAATCATAAGGAATGATGATTATAAAGGATGTTTTGTCATTTCTGCTGCATTATGTGGATGCAGTTATTGATCCATCACTTGTGTTAGATTTGTTTTCTGGATCAGTGACCTACCATAGACCAGAAGGCACCCTTCTGGCAATCCATTTGTCTGACCGACTAGCAATAAATACCTGATTAGTTGTTAATATCATACCCTATGAAACACCTGTCCAGTCCAGCAGAAAAATAGAAACTGGAAATGGAACTTTCTTCCTCATCCTCTTTATATTTTCTGGAAACTGTTTTGTGAGATTATTAAATTGTCACCTCATTGCAATATAGAGGTGTGATTAATTTATACAATGACAGATCGATGTTACGCCAGTCTTAGCCATAGATATAGCAAATCATGTCTAAATCAGTATTTTGAAATTCTCAAGAGTTATATGAGGATGGCTGTGATGCCATTAGGCATTATGGACTCAAAGACATCCATATACTGTTGTTGAACAGCATAAATTTAAAACTAGTTTATATCTTTATTGATTTAATATTTATCATGTACGATGCATGTTATTCCGCTCTTTACCGATTAGTCAACCTATTGCTTATTCTTGCTTTTTTTTCTTTCAGCTGGAAATAATTGAATTGCTTTTGAAGGCATGTAACTCCATGGAGAAATATGCTCATAAGGTGAGAAAAATTTTGGAATTTTTGCGCGTGTTTAGCATTATGGTATTAAAATCATAAAAAAGCACTAAAATAAAGCATCAATTTGATGCTTTTTGAAGGGAAATGCACTTTTGAAAGGCATCTAAAATTGGAAGCTACTGCACTTCCAAGCGGTTCGTACATTAAAGTATTACACTTTAGTTAAATTATATATTTCAGAAGATCACTCCACCTGCACCGCAATTTAATTAAGCTTTTCTGTCTTGTTAACATGACTATTAACAGGTGGCCACCTATTTGATTTGTCACCGCTCTTAAGTACATGATTGTGGCAATCTTGGTTGATTGATCAAATTTCATTCTATACTCATGCTCAATTTTTTGCATTCTAGAATCACCATGTATAAGAAAACTACACAGTGAACTCTTTTAGGCAAATTAATGAAACACTAAATTGAGATTTTAGTGGCATTTTGCCTGGCTGTTAAAATTCTCGGTTAAGTTACATGAAAATTCAACATTCCATTTAATTTATTTCTCTAACATCTTGTTTGAAATATTGGCAGTGCAAAAGGATGGTTTTTGAGTATGGTCCCGTGATCCTTGCCAATGCAGAGCAATTCCTTGAAACAACAGATCTATGCACAGTGTTACATGCCTGCAAAGAGCCTGAAGACAGCATGGAGCAGGCTTCGGCGGTGCTAAAGGCTGATTCATAATCACGGCGCAAAAGATAAACTAGAAACAAAATGCTCATGTTCCAGGTGTGTGTGTGTATGATTATTATGCTTCTGTTGTAATTATAATGCACTGTAATTTCAATTTATGATTGAAATCATTTCATCCTGTAATATAAAAATCATAGATATGGAAACTCATTTATTTACTCAGCACTACTTCTGGATAATCGAATTGGTTTGGTTTGGGAACTTCGGACCTTTGCAATTTTAAAGTTCAGGTTGCTGATAGACGAAAAAGAAAACCCACAGTAGCTTTATCGTTGACATTGTGCTTCCTCCATTTAGTAATTTTATTTTTTTTCGTTGTCCTGTACTCACAATTTAGTTTTTGGTAACGCTTCTCCACCTCCGGTTAAATTTGTTGATTCCAATTCTGGAGATTTTCGTTCCCCAGTCTGGAATAAGAAGTGTAATCATAATTTAACTCTAACCATGGCAGCATAGACAGCAAGCATGGCTTAGGTATTGTTTGAGGTTATGGTACTGGTTATATTTTAAAATGTTTTTTATTTAGAAATGTATTAAAATAATGTTTTTAATTTTTTTTTAATTTATTCTTATATCAATATGATCTAATTATATATATATATAAACTAATTTGAAGTATAAAAATAGTAATTTCAAAAGCGTTTTTTGACTGTAAAAATAAACAGTATTTTTTATAGTTGAAATTTTAAAAAAATAGGTTTAAGAAAAATATTTTTAGTTGGTATTTTAAAAGGTAGGTTTACAGTTAATAAATTTGATATGAGATAAATTTTTGCATGTAAAATAAAAAATAAATTATTTTAGCTTTTATAAAATCAAGATTTGAAAGGTTACAGTATAAAAGGTAAAGTAATTTAACTAAGAAAACAGTTTTTTTCCATGATCAGACAGGATAGAAATAATCACCGTACTAAACGGTTTCTAATATGGTCATTGATCTTAGCCATGTGTGCAGCTACATGCAACGGCGTGTCTTTAGTATAGCCTACACCTTCCTGGAATTTTCCAACGAGCGAGAACTACTAACAGCACGTTTAACCCGTGCGGCATGTTTTGCGTTAATAAAGATACGAATTTGGACTAAGGTGGTGGAATTGACTCGTTCTCCTTGGAGTTTTGCTGCCTCTTTGTGCAAGCTGCTGCTTTTCTCTTGGGCACGTTATGGCCATACGAGATTTGATCAAATTTCTCTAGCGGAAGCAGTCATTTAGAGTGAAGGGGATTCGCCACATGCATCCCAAGATTATAAAAAAAAAACACATAAAATCCATCCCATGATATTCACGATTTTATTCTCTTGTTGAATTCTGTCATTGCTCAAGCCCATAACGTACTATAAATGCAAAACTGCCTACATTGTCAGGCCCGAAAGGTCATTCGGCTAGTGACAAAAAAGTTCACGATTGTTAAGAAGGTCATGATGTAGAATTGTAGATTATCATCATCATCATCATCACAAAGAATTGAAGTTGTGGTCAAGAAATTCCCAGTTGTGGTCAAGAAATTCTCTCCCCCCCTCCCCCCTTTAGAGTTTAAAGTTAGAACTTTGGGATTATCATTTAAAGAAACTTATTTATATAGATACGTCAACTTAGTATGAAGGATGTCTTCTAAGATCATTCCAATTGAAGCTTGATCTTTGATGCACAATTTAATCTAAATATATCTTTTACTATTAAATCAAAATGATTCACGTTTATGCTACTTGTGCACAAAACAATCTAAAAAGGTAGCTTTAAAGCCCAACTATGTGTTGTTTTGAATTGAACTAGTTCAATCAATCCAAACCATGACGTGGACTTTAGGTTGGATAATGTGCTAAAAGTCAGGTTCCATATCTATACAAGGATGTTTTGAATTCATGATTTGTGTCCAAGTTCTTGCTCATTGCGCATATCAGTCATCATGCATGTGATTGATGGATGCACTAATGGCTTGAGCTGGGGTCTTACAGAAAATGCTAACCCAAGTCTTTGCTTTGCACGTTTCGGCCTTGCGAGGAAAGCTCCTCAGAGAAGAAGAAGCGTGCGCGTCATCTCGTGGGGAATAGGCTTTCTTGACTCCAAGTCCTCTGTCTTTTGCCGCCATGCGAAAAAAAACCGTCTACTTTTCTTAATTTGAGAGAGAGTGGAGAAAAAAATTGAAAAAAGATTTTATTCTTGCACTTGTCTCCATTAAAGCCTGTGCGTATGAGAGATTAATGATCCAATTTACTAGTAATTTTTGTATCCTAATAATTAGCCATTAATATATATTCTTCTTTTAAAAAAAGATGCTCTCAAACTATGGATAAGATTTGGTGAAATGGAAATCATTAATCTTGAAATAAAGCTTTGGATTTCTTCATATACCCACCAAATTGTGGGAAAGAAATACCAATCGTTGAAACAATGAAATTGTCATGCCTGTGCTGCTGCGTTGTTGCATGCCGTTTGGGGTTTTTGGGTTGTTTATTTTTTAAATTTTTTTTATTTAAAAATTATTTTTAAAATCAATATTTTAAATAATTTTAAAAATATTAAAAATATTATTTTTTAAAAAAATCAAAATTTATCCAACTTCTATTTAAAAGGATGTTTAAGAATGTGGTAATAGTTGTTTTTAAAAGTTTTTTTAAAAATACTTAAAAAGAATGTTTTTATTTTTAAATAATATTTTGTATGCCGTTTAAAATTTTGCGAGCTAAATAATAATAATAATTGTTTTTAAAAAAAATAAATTTTTTTAATAAAAAAAAGTATTAAACATAATATTTTTAATTTTAAAAAATCCTAAATTTCTAATAACGCAACAACAAAATTATTTAAAAATATAAAAAATTATTTTTGGAAAAAAAAATCAGGCGAAACTTATCGTAACTCTCTCCTCTATTTAAATTCATTTGTTTAATAAAACTGCGAGCGTAAGAGAAGTTGTTCCCCCTCGTTAAAGTGCATGATTTTTTCTGGTCAAAATACAAAAAATTAATAATTAAGCTCTTTATTTTTTAAAAAGTTAATATTATGTTAGTGGCTATAGTAAATAAACATTAAAATTATTATTTTTAAATTATTAATTATTATTATTATTATTATATTTATTACAAGGTTAAATAATCAATAAAAAAAGAAAAGATTTAAGTTTATAAGCAATAACTTCTACAAGTTTTTTTAAAAATTCTTGTTTTGTTTTTAATAAACAGAAACAGATAATTTGTAGAAAAAGAACATGAAAAAAATTTTCCCAATTGATTTTTGCCGAGTATCCGGTTGATTTATAAAAAAACAAATATTTTT
The DNA here is from genome assembly GCA_015852605.2 of Populus deltoides. Lineage (NCBI taxonomy): Eukaryota > Viridiplantae > Streptophyta > Magnoliopsida > Malpighiales > Salicaceae > Populus > Populus deltoides. Next base: position 972,034 of record CM027585.2, on the reverse strand, counting down.
TCAGAACTATAAAATGTAAAGGCTCTCTCTTCTTCTTTCTTTATTTCCAGTCTAATAAAACTGCGACGCTTTTAAGACAAAGTTAGCTAAGTCCCCACTTGGTAAAAGATGCATGTATAATTAATTAATTTTAAAAATAAAAAATATTTATTTTAATTAAGCCATACTCGCCCTTGTCTCAAGGTAAATGTGCAAAGAAAAGTTAAAATATATAGTTAGGTGGTTATAGGTAATATAAACGTTAAAATTACTACTTCAAAATTATTGTTAATTATTATTATTATTATTATATTTATTACAAAAGCTCAACTAGGGAACGAGACAAACCCTAATTTATAATTTAGTTGATGAGCTTTGGCATGATCTTAGCTAGGCAACCCTTCACTTGTTGGACCGGATTATAAAATATCCGAGTTTAATAACCTTGCAAGAAAGTGAGAAAATAAATTGTATTAGGTAGAATGAGTGCTCCATAGACTAATCTAAAACAATTGTGCTAATCATATTAATTACTCTCAAAAAACTATTCCAAAAGCTCAACTAGGGAAGGAGACAAACCCTAATTTATAATTTAGTTGATGAGCTTTGGCATGATCTTAGCTAGGCAACCCTTCACTTGTTGGGACCTCCATGGATAGATCTTCAGAAATTGTTTTCTTTTCCTATATTCTCAATTATTATTATTATTATTATTGAGCAATAAAATAGAGAATGCCGCGTGACAATTAATGTGTAAACAAGGAGAATTATATATCTCGAGCAACTTGGGGCACACATCTGAGTTGTCTCTGAGCAATTACTTGAGCCTAAAATACTTTAAAATGTACAAGAAAACATTATATAATTTGATTTCTCAACTAAAAGATGCTTTGCCATCAAACACATACTAAAATACGTACCAAGTAGTGTATTTATGTTCAATGAATTTAGATATTAAGCATCCACTTCTTATACTAATATTATCAATTTATTCTAGAATCCAAATGAAAACTTGCGATATTAAAAAAATTATTTTCTATTTTCTTTATTTTTTTCTACTTTCTTCTTTTTTATAGAGTATTTGTTTTGCGTAAAATATTTTATAAAAAGATTTCAATTTTTTTTATTTACTTTTCATAAAATATTTTTAAAAAAATTGATCAACATAAATATTTTATAATCCACCTTTATACCTAGTTTATTTATGTAAAAATATTTTCATATCAATTTCTTAAAATATTTAATGAACAATAATTCATTTAATTATAATATTAACTTCAATCATTTTCTTTACTATCATTATTATATATTATTACCACCATCATTGTCTCTATCAAGAGAATTTTCTAGTATATTTAATTCAATTGTAAGAAGAGTTTAATTTATCTACAACATGAATTTGAGAGTGATGGCAGTTTCTCCTTCCATTGTAAAAAAATATTTGGCTGCAAAATAAAGTAGTTTCCTTGGCTACTAATTAAAGACATTTAATATTAGCATCAATAGAAAATAAATGGACAACAACTTTTCCTTTTAACAAAGGTATTAATTAAAGTCCACAATAAATTCTCCTAGATTAAAAGGGAAATACAAGTGGCAGCAATTTTTTCTTTTTTTTTCTAGGATATGTGTGGTAGCCAGGGGTTTTATAAATACTTTAATTTTAATTTTTTTTTAAGTTCTGAAAACTTAGTTTTTTATTCTTAATTATTTATGCTTTTGAGATTAATTAGTTAGTTAAAATCCAAGGCTTATTAAAATTTAATAAATTAATTATTTTTAGCTATAGCTAAAACTTATTTGGGTTTAATTGTTAATTGGTTTTTAGTTATGACCCAAAACTTTTTTGGGTCTTAAGGTTTATTAGAATAGATTTTGGACTATTTTTGTAAGTATGATAATTTAACTCATAAAGATAGATTCATTAAGGTTTTTATTTTTAAGAGTATAAATACTCTTTGTAAGGATAAAATTTTCAAACTTAATTATATTATTATAGTCAAATTTATTCAGCTTGTTTAAGAGAGATTGTTGTTTTTTTATTATCTAATGAACTAAATTAATTTATAGAAGATTATTTGGCTTTATGATGTTTTTTTTATACTTCTCGTTTGTGAATTGATATTCATATAATTAAGGTTTTTATTCTACTAATAATGGTTTTTATTCTCATGTATTATGATATGTTTTTATTACATTACACTCTTATAAAATATATTTTAACTTTTCAGGATTTGTTATCAATCGTCTTATACATCGTAACAACTATCACCACTACTATTTTATCTTCATGTTATAATCATTCACCGATCACTATTTTCTACATATTATTATTTATTGAACATTATAAAAAAAAAATTACAAATCGAACTCGTCGGAATATTTTGATGATAGAAAGTGCATGAATTTTTATTTTCTCTTTTTATTGAACTTAAAACAATCCTCAGCAACAATAACCTTATACGTTATCAATCTGTAATCTAGTGATGGCGCAATGGTCCCTCCCCAAAAATTCCCCATTTATGAAAAGAAGCAATTGCCTGGCAAGCCATCATGGAAAATGATGGGGGCACGTGTATGGTTGATGAAAGCAGTTGACGCCTGCCACACGTTGACTGTCGTCACGACGTCCCTGAGGAAGGTCACACCTGCGTGCATTATTTCCATCTTCAAAACGTGGCACTTTCCAATTGGCTTGAAATGATGACCAGGTAAGAAGTAAGAAGCTTCGGGTTGCTCAAAGCAATCAGCAATGTGATGCCAAAATAAGAAACTCGTGGCTAAAAATGGCTGACTAATTCTTCTAGCCCCCAAAAATTAAATTAAATAAAGTTAGAAAGTGACATTAATAGGGTTTTGCTAACATATTTCTCATTGGTAAGCCCTTCAATTCTAGAATTTCAAATACCTAGTAAATAATAATGTAAAAATATATGTAAATTAAGGTATTAGTAAGTGTTAATCTTCTAAGAGCAATTATTAATTATAATCCTATTTATAAAATCTGAATTAGAGGAAAATAGACATAATATGATCTAAGTCAATCTATAATTTAGAAATTAAAATAATATCATTTTGATTTTTTAAAAATACAAAATTAAATCAAATTAATCCGTTCAATTTTTAACTCAAGCTTTGCTAGAAGAAAAATCGAGTTTTCTAGCCATAGTTATAGGTAAGAATAAAAGCTAAATTTTAATTCTTTAATTGTCTCTTAGAACCACACTTACCAACGGTAGAAAGAATATATATATATATCCTTTTATTTTAATGCATGTAATTGGATAAGGCAAAATCCACAATAGTTCTGCCTTTTATTTTAATATAAATGCAGTGGCAAAATCCATAGTTCTCTTGTGTATCTTTAAATTGATGGATATATTATATTATATAATTATTATAAAGTAGGATTGAATGGGCCAATTAACAAGACCTTGAATGTTCAGGGTTGATTTGTTAATGACCATATAGATTGTAATTATCTACTTGATATTTATATTTTTTAATTAAATATATTTTTTATATTATATATGATATTGACTAAATACATATGCATGTAAATACATATAAATTTATCTTTAAATAAAATAAAATAATTAAAAAAATATTAGTTGATAGTTTCGAAAATATGATTTTATTTTATTCGTATATAAACTCATCAAAAATAATCAAATTTATCTTTCAATTAGAATTATTTTTTATATGATTCCTATCAATTGTCAAGTCCGAAAATAATAAAATTTATTAATTATTTTATCTTATTCCTATATAAATTCATACATTCATATACATTTTTATATAATCATCATATTTTATAATTACATAATGCAATTAACGTATTAAATATAAGAAAGCAGATTTGAGTATCTATGATTCTAATTTATTTAGTTATTACTACGTAATAAAAGAGAGGGCTACTTTCATTATGTAACCTAAAATTCAAAAGCTAAATCAAAGATGCTTACGTGTCAATTAATAAAATTAAATTTTCCTATTAAATTTTTCTTTCCATGTCAAATATCAAGTAGATGATCCCTAACCCATATGTTCCTCATCAAATACAGGATCAATCATTCTTAATTATGTGACCATAATAGAATCACATGATTTAATCAACTCAATTAATAACACATCAAGGACAACATAACGGAGAAACTACAAATATAGTCTCAATGTAATCCTTTCTAGTTTTCAGTTTTCACTATTTTAAAAACCAATCGACCTACTATGTTAATAGATAATTAGATGACCTAAGTTAAAAATGAGGTTGACTCATGAACTAGATGACCTGATCTGACATGACAAGTCGACCTATAACTAGGTGATTTGAGTTGTAGATTGGGCTAGATTTCAATAATAATAGGAGGAATTAGTTCAATATGACCTGGATTAACCTGTAATCCTGTCAGCTAAGAAAAACTCGGTCAAAACTCAATGACAACACATTGATTATTTTTTTCAAGATGCTTTATAGGTAGGAACCATTAAACTTCCCAATTCATATTTAACTTAAAAAAAATACATTGTTGGAATTGAATTCTCTATTGAGCTTTGGCTTCATTTCAACTCTAAGAAATCAAAAATCAAAGCCAACTTGTTTATTCTTTGTTTTCCATGTGACCAAAGTTTAATTGACCAGTCTTAATTAGGAGTTATAAGATAAGATCAATACTTTAGGTTAACACTTTTTAATGACAATTACGTCAAGCAATTGTTGAAGATTAGGCCAAAATCAACTCATCGATATCCTTAAAGTTCGTCAAAGGAATTTTTAATTTTGATTTTATCAAACACTAACCTGTCAAATTTCCAAATTTAAAAAAGTGGGTAAAAATAACGGCTACATATGGTAACACAAACACATGCTTCTGTCTGTCAATTTTCAAAGTTATACGCTAAGAAACAAAAAGGAGAGGAGAGGGATGAATTTTATGTTCTTCATGCCATACCAACTTATATTTCACGGCGTAGGAGAGAGAAGTTAAAATATTATTTCAATTTAAATAAATTTTTTTTTTTTGAGTCTTGAATTTATTTATTTTTCACTATATATTCATTTATCTATCTATCTCTTCAAAGTAGTTTCTGGAAGCAACTACTTATTCTTGCTCCTAGATAATGCTTTTTATATTTGATTTCTTGACATTACTTTTTTAGATAATGCTTTAATTAATTTGTCACTATACTCTTCTTCTCTCTCTTTTTTTTTCTGAAATTATTTTGTTAAATGCTATTTTTATGAGTATAATTTTAACTTTTTTTTTAATAGGCTTCTTTCATTGTTGTTTGGAAGTGTTGTTACAGTTACTTTTTAAAATGCTTTTCATTTAAAAATATATCAAAATAATATTTTTTTTTATTTTTAAAAAAATTATTTTTGAAATGAGCGAATCAAAAATATCTAAAAACACTAAAAAAATATTAATTTGAAGTAAAGAAAAAAATTAAAAAATTTTAAATTTTTTCAAAGATGTTTTTAAAATGCAAAAATAAACTGGACCGGATAAAACTTCTCTTCTTCTTTTTTATGAAACTATTTTATTTTATTTTTATCGGAATCTTGTACTATTTAAATTGTGTTCTTTTTTGAAAAATAAATGTATAATATTTTCATTAAAAAAAAAGAATAGGTATAAAATTCTCTAAACAAGTGGGCTTTTTTAATAAAAAAAATATATATAAAAATTATTTTTTTTATTCAAAAGAAGGTTTGATGCGATGTATTTAAATTCAGATTGGCTCGATGAGTCAATTCAATAATTTATCTATTTAAATTCAGAGGACATCGAATGTTGAAATGACATTTAAAGAATTGAATTAAATCATCAAGATTAATTATTATTTGTTTTAAAAGAAAACTATTCAAATTGAAGGCCAAGTGGCCTTCAGGATTTATAAAAGGAAAGCAAAACGCAAGGCCTCAGTGTTTTCAGCCTTTTTCTTACCAAAATATCCTCATCTTCATTTCCTTTCCTTAACCTCTCTCTCTCTCTCTCTGAGCAAAGACACAACTGCCTGAAACTGCTTCCTCTGTTCTAGTCTGTGAAGATTTCTTCTTCTAGTCTTGTGTTTTACAAGGTAGCTTCTCTTTTCTTCTTTCTTTCTCTTCATATCTTTATTGGGTTTGCATTGTCTTCGTTTTTCCCTTCAGTTTCTTAGTTGCCTGGGTTTTGTTTTCCCGTTAATATCAAAGTTACATAATTTTTTTTTTCAATTTTTTACAATCCCTTGTTTATAAATTTTTATGGATTGGTCTTTTCTTCTTGTGATGTTGATTGTTCTTTCTTTCCTGACCCTGAAGTTGAAGATGGAAGATTTGAGGCTGCTTAGCGCTTCAGCTTATTGGGGGGAAAACATAAAACATAAAAAATGAAAAATTCTTGAAGATTTACATCTTCATTTCTTTATGTACAGATGTGAAAGTTGCTTGGAAAATGTTTTATGCTTATATTATTTCTCAAGTTTATGTTTTTTTCTTCTTGTGCAGAATTGGAGTATTAATATAATTTTTCTTTCTAGTCCCATTTAATTCTTGCTTGCTAAGTTGCGTAAGAATTGTTAAATCATTTGATTTATTAGGTTCTTTAATTTTCTTCTCTCTCTCTCTCTCTCTCTCTCTATCTTTTGTAATGGTAAAACTAGCTATAATTATTCAAGAGTTCTGTTCCTGTCTTTGTTTAATGCTAGATTTTTCATGAGATAAATGGCTTGTTACCGATTTTTTCTTGTTTTTAGTTCTACTGGTTGATGGGATAGTTTTGCATGATTGATGTCAATTTTTATTGATTATAATTAACATTTGTTTCTCCTCTTCATTTCAGGTGAATCACCCATACATTTGGTGGTGGATTGAGGACTTCAACTGAATTTCTGCTTTGCTTGTAGTTCACCTGCGAAAGGGTTCACTTCCGAAGTCTTCTTGACCTGTATCCCCTTGTGTATCACAATAAATCAGGGAATGCAGAAAGATGTGCTTGAAACTCGAAAGCTCTTTCGCTGAGGTTGGCATGGTTGTAGCTTCATTTGGGCTACCCTCGGATATCCTTGATGAGAATGAACATTTAACTCAAGGAACATCTCAATTCTGTGCTCAAATGCACAGAGTGTGTAGAAATACCAGAGAGCATATCATGTCAAAGCATGACGTCTGTGAAGATGGTTGAGCTATTCCAGTTTGTGAAAGCTCCTGTCTCATAATTACCATATAGCATCCATTGCCGTAGAAGGTGTATTTTTGTTTATTTTGTTTGAAGCTTGCAGCTTGAAATGGAGAACAAAGGGAATGTGTTGATGCAAAAATATGAGATAGGGAGATTGTTGGGGCAAGGAACTTTTGCCAAGGTCCACCATGCAAGGGATCTCAAAACTGGCATGAGTGTGGCAATCAAGATGATCGACAAGGAGAAGGTATTCAAGGTTGGAATGATGGACCAGATTAAGCGAGAAATTTCTGTCATGAGACTGATTAGGCATCCCAATGTGGTGGAACTTTATGAGGTCATGGCCACCAAAACTAAGATTTACTTTGTTATGGAATACGTTAAAGGTGGTGAGTTGTTCAACAAGGTTGCCAAGGGAAAGCTCAAAGAGGATGTTGCCAGGAAATATTTTCAACAGCTGATCAGTGCAGTTGATTACTGTCACAGTAGAGGAGTCTCTCATCGTGATCTGAAACCAGAAAACCTGCTGTTGGATGAGAATGAGAATCTAAAGGTTTCTGATTTTGGATTAAGTGCACTTGCTGAATCGAAGCGGCAAGATGGTTTACTACATACAACCTGTGGAACCCCTGCATATGTTGCTCCAGAAGTGATTAACAGAAAAGGCTACGATGGAGCTAAAGCTGATATTTGGTCGTGTGGAGTAATCTTATATGTTCTACTGGCCGGCTATCTCCCATTCCGTGATCCAAATCTGATGGAGATGTATAGGAAGATTGCGAAGGGAGAATTTAAATGCCCCAATTGGTTTGCACCCGAAGTTCGCAAGCTTCTGTCAAAGATACTGGATCCGAACCCAAACACAAGGATATCAATGGCCAAAATAATGGAAAATTCTTGGGTTCGGAAGGATTTGCAATCCAGACCCTGTGTTCTTGAAGCCGAAGTGAAAGAACCAGCTCCTTTGGACTCTGAAGTGAAAGAACCAGCTCCTTTGGACTCTGAGGCTGTATTTGGCATAAATGAGATTAGCTGCGCTGCTGTGGAACCAAAGCAAGAAGAGGCGAAGCCTTGCAACTTAAATGCTTTCGATATTATCTCCTTTTCTGCGGGGTTTGACCTGTCTGGCTTATTTGAGGAGAAAGAGCAGAAGAAAGAAGTGAGGTTTACATCAAACAAGCCTGCCTCCACCATCATCTCTAAGCTCGAAGACATCGCCAAGCGTTTGAGGCTGAAAATAAAGAAAAACGATGGAGGTTTACTGAAAATAGAAGGTTCAAAGGAAGGCCGGAAAGGAGTCATGGGCATCGATGCAGAAATTTTTGAGATCACTCCTTTTTTCCATTTGGTGGAGATGAAAAAGTCCAGTGGAGATACCGTGGAGTATCAGAAGGCAGTGAAACAAGACATTCGACCTGCACTCAAGGACATTGTTTGGAGCTGGCAAGGAGAACAGCAAAGGGAACAACTACAACTACAAGAACAGCAGGAGCTACAGCCTTCTCATGCATCCACAACGCAGGTTGTCTCAACTCAGAATTCATCATGACTATAATGATCTTGCTGTTGAATATAGTTTCTACCGGGTCTCTTTGCTGAGGATGATCATCTTTGTGGGTTAGCACTATGTTCTAATTTTCTATTTTTCAATGTTTCGTGGAATTGTACGCATTGACAATCTGTTAAGGTACTGTTTCAGGTTCTCATCATGTAATTAGAATCAGAGCCAACAAATGAGCTCTAATGCATATTTTTCTGCCTGTTTATCATGCCTTTTACTCTTCTTGGGTGCTTATTTCCTCAGTTCTGTTTGTTTTTGCATCATCAAAACTCAAGAGAACTTCATTTTGGCCAAGTTTATTTTAAAACTAGAGAAGTACTAGTATTTGCAGATGAGTATATCCATAAGATAGCTCAAGATATAAAGATGATTTGCCCACCCAGCAACTCCACCCACCAGCGTCTCCCACCTCCAACAGGGCCACCACCACTAACAGTACCTGCTCCCATTAGAGTTATTGTCATACAATAGAGGACACTGCCTTTTGCATCCTCTTGACGCGTAATCAATATAGTTGTTGCATAAAAAATGAAAATGACTGCCAACTAACAGGGAAAATACAAGGGACATTGGCTACCATTCCAAAAGGCAAATCAAAGGAGAATTTAATGAATAAAAAAACCAATGCAGCTGTCCTCCAGCATACTAGCTGATGCACGATTGCAAAAGAATCAGTTCAAATTTGTGAAAATAACAAGTCAACATCAGAAGCAGTCAAATTCCACATGTAGAGGACCATCTGCCAGGTCTAATACTGCCAAATCTCCTGTTTTTTGGTGGTGTGGTGTGGATCATGCAAATGAGGGGCACTGGGGTTTAAATTCACCACCACGAAAAGCTGGCAAGCATGGCCACTAGTGGGAAATGGGAATATTTGTTTCGATCTGGATGGGTATATCTATCAAAAGTGAGGAGTAACTTGATCCATTAAACCAAGCCATGACCATTCAATTAAGCAAATGAGGAGTGAGTTTGATCCATTAGAGGAGTAAAGGCTCTTATCACCAGAGAAGGTCTACATCTAAATAAAAACATTGTTTACATAGATAATATTTAATTGCTGTCTGGGAATAAAAGCGAAAAAACAATTAAGACCGAGAAAACATGTCTCGTTGCTTTTTTATTTTTAAAACTATCCGAGAAACAAATTTATTTTTCTCTATTTCCATCACTCTCCAACTAAACATATTTAAATTCCTTTTTATATTCATTATTTTATAATGAAACACTAACTAAAAGCACCAATTCCAGCAACCATTTGCTTGCCTCCTATCCCAACACTCGGGGCAAACATGAAACGACAGGAATGTTAAAGCTCCATGATATTCCCTGTGGAGGGAAAGGCAAGAGGGCAATTTGGTTTCCTTGATCAGATAACCTTTTCATTTGGGATGGAGGGGGTCTCCCAGGAATATGGAAAAATGAACCTAACATGAAAATAAGGCCATATAGCTTTTCATAAGCAAAAGCAACATACGTTAGTATCATCTCATTGGCATTCATTCAGATGAAGATCAAGAGATATACAACTAAGAGGAGGAATAGCTCCATTCTCAAACAAATTTTCTTCAAAAAGGGGGCACCCCCCTCCTCCCCAAGGCGAAACCTGAAAAATTTAGAATTGTAGTGAACCTAGCTGTTACCTCATGCACAAGTGAATGCATGTTAAGTGTAATCCTAAATTTCTATGAATGCTAAAGTATGTAAAGATGAATCTCCCTTTAAGGAACCGATGGAAGATACAATCATGTCCAGTATTCTAAACTCTACTCCGAAGGGGGCAGTTTGCCTCTTCAGAACAGGAGAGATCTGTTCAGGTCCCTCGTACTGTCACTCTTTTTTTCCCCTCATCTTTCCTTTCTTTTTAATCAAATGACCACTGTACATCTGAGGTGGGGAACAAACCACCAAAATTGGGTCTTGTGACAGATGAATTCCCAAAACCTTCTCCTGAACCTTCCCCGCCCCATTCATTCCTGCCAGTGGAAAAGAAATGAAGAAAAATCAGACTAGCACTATCTGTTTCTACAATATAAACAAGCAACTGGACAAACTAGTATGAATTTGGAGAAATCAAAGGGAGTGGGAGAGGGGAGAAAGAAGAGGAAGAGGACAATCAAAATTAGATGATTAATTCATTATATCCATTATATATATATATAAAAAAATATCAGGGGGTTCATCAGTTCGCGGAGTACAAATTATATGATATAAGAGACTGAAGGTTGCAGCAAGAAACTTGCATTATAAAAGTTTTTCTTGGTCCTAAGCCACCACCAACAAACTGAAGAGCAGGAATCAGAGTTCAGCTCAAGAAAAGAAAAGGGTGGCAGCTACAGACATCATATATAAACATGCAAATTGTGATTGATACCGCATGGTGGTGTTACTCAGAAATTGGGCGAGATTAAAGACACAACAGAGAATGGTGAAGCCAGCAAAGGTAAAAGAACCACCACTTGCGCATTGATGATTAAATTGAGAAAAACTTGGGCATCAAAATAATAGATGGCAAAGCATTGAGTCACACCATTCATTTATTGTCCAAAATAAGGGAATTATTTCCAAGCATCAATCTAACACAATGTTCTATTCATCTCAGTTATTGTACTTTTAATCGATATTAGATTGATGTCCGGATGTTTCAACCATGACAAATGTCAGACTAATGGTTTGTCATTTCAGACTCATATACACATTCCAGTTCCAGATTAGAGATCTGATAAAAGAGTTCAGATGATGATGCACTCACTTGGAACAACTATGCCCTGGCGACGGCCCAAAAGCATTGTTGGTTGCAGCTCCAGTAGGACTCTGATAGATCATTTCATTCTGAGTACTTTCCTCCGGAGATTTCAGAGAGAAATGGCTATTGCTGCCTGATAATGGTGGAAAAAAGGTGTTCTGTAACCATGGTTCATTTTCAATTGAACCAATGACTGGACTGAATACCCCACTCTGGCCATTGCCTAGAAAAGTCTTCCGAGGAGAATAAGTACCAGGTAGGATTTGGTCATCTTTTGTAAAGAGTGATGCCATAGTTTTCTGAGATGGAGGCAGTATAATATCTTCCTTGGTTGATCTGTTCTGTTCCGGGGGTAAAAGCCAGCTTCCAGGGCCACCTACTAAACCTAAACCATCCTGACCAAGAGGAGAGCTGTTCCACATTTGCCATGTTCCCTTCTCATTCACATGCATATCATTCATAGGTAGAGTGTTAAAATCTTGGGATATAGGAGTAGTTGGGAACCAATTAGAACCATTATTCTTTTCATCAGCAGTTCGTAGTCGTGACAGTGGGGACTCGATTGGAGATGGCTTGGTCACTTCAGGAGATGCAGACACATTCTTCATAGCATAAAGTCTTTCCAATCCCGGTCCCATGTCTGGTGCAAAACCATTTCCGAGGTCTAACTGAAAATTATCAAGCGACTCTGAAACAGGCCCCAGCAATGATATTGGATCGGGAATATAACATGGATCTTCAAAAAGCTCCGGTTCTTCGGGTATAAAATCACAGGGCCCTTCCATACCACGGGGAAAATTAGGTTCAATAGGAGGTGAGAAACCTAAAGAAGTGCTACTGGATACATTTTGAAATGCAGAGACCGGAAAAGGTGACGGCAGCCCAAAATTGATTGGATTATCAAAGCATTGCATTGGTGATGATTGTGCAGGAAACTGTTGTGCCTGACATTCTGCTTGTTTGGAAATTGGTCTACAGATGACATTTGAATTTGAGGATGGATGAGCAGGTGATGAGAGTGTAAATAATTGCTGCCATGTTTTCTTAGGAGCCGTCCTTTGTTGTGTTTCAGAGAGCAACTGTTGTGAATAGCAACATCTTAACAATGTTTTTCTTATAAATGCATAGCTGATCCACAAACATTCAAAATAAACCATCAACCTCAACTACAGACCCTAGCATGCTTCTCAATCAAAGTTTCCATGAAGCAGGGGCAAATAACAGGTGATAGGAGACAAATCTCATTGCAAAGCAAACACAGGCATTTAAAATTTCTAGATCAAACATGAGCACAAACAACTAAACTAACAATGATAAACTCAATATAGGATGATAGGAAACAACAATTTCTGCACAACTTGCTGATCCTGCCTGCTTGTAAACATAAATAAAAAAGAAATTAATAGGAGACAGTTTCATCAGGCACCCTAGCATGCTCGTCAAACAAAGTTTATAAGCAGCATGGGAAACCAAGCATTAACGGAAATTTTTTAACAGAGCTAAAACAAGCATTTTAAAACCTAGTTCAAATTTGTGCACAAATTTATAATGACAGTCAATCACGCTGGCTAACCATTATGTTCATTCAGAGTAGCAAAATTAAGGGATAGACAATCAAAATTTTTAATGAATAGACAACAGGAGCAAGCCTGCCATGATGATAAAATGAATGTCAGACAATTAAAAACAACAAATTCTGCATACCTTAATTTTGCTAACCTGTCAACATGCTAAAAGAAATTAAGAGAAAACATGAAACAAGACAACTTACAGGGTGATAAATGTTCCTGTCATCTCCATTTAGACTTGCTATCCCAGAAAGACGATCAGGTGGATGTATATCTCTCCTATAAGCAGAAGCATGAACAGGATCTATAGAACTGTTGGGCTTATTTTCTTTAGTAATAGTAGCAGGAGTATAGGCAGTCTTTCCAAAGAAACCACCTCCACTAAAAGCTCTAGAAGAAGACAAAAGTGTACCCTTCATTCGATCAAAATACCTAGATCCAGCATTGCCCCGATTAAAATTGCTTCCAGGTGTATTCTTTATACCATGTCCTGATTCAATGTTCTGACCTTTCACACTTTCCATCCCAGATTTATGATGTTCACGGCGCTCAGATTCACTCTTCTTTTCAACATCCCGCCTTCGATCACTTTCCTTACCTGCTCTCTTTTCCAACTCTTCAGCATCAGAGTTGCTCTTACTAGACCCCTTGTCTTTCTCTTTCCTTCTTTCCTGACGTTTCTTTTCTGCATCCTTCCTACTATTTTTCTCCCTGGACAGTGGTGACGTTTGACTACGATCTCTTTCAGCCTCCATAATCTCATCCCTCAGCCTCCTACGTTCCTCCACCAATCTTGCAACATCCTCCCTTTGCTTTTTCTCTTCCTCCTCTAAGAGCTCCTTCTCTAACCTAGCCTGTCTCTTCTCTTCAGCTTTTCTGCGTGCTTTATCTCCTCTACTCTCATGATAATTTTCCCCATCCTCACGCCTCTTAGCCAACATTGCCCTATGCCCAGCATCAGAAGAACCATCCTCAGAGGAACTAATCCTAAAAACCTTCCTCCAGAGCCACCTAATGCTCAAGAAAAAAGACGTCAACAGCTTGCAAGAAAAAATCACAACCCTGGAATACGACTTCTCAGCCAAACAATTCTCATCTCCTCCAAAAATACCACTCCCATTCTTCCTCCAATAACTAGACTTCCCAGCAATAGACCCACAAGCCCAACCACCATTATCTAACCACTCCTGACTACACGTCCATCCATTATCACTCCATGCCTTTCCATTCAATATCTTCCCACTTTTTCCCACCAAATCCTTAATAATCCCTGGATTCGAAATCCCAATCCCAGGCAGTACAGGCAAATCCAAAACAGGCCTTTTTGAAATATGCCCACAATACGAACACATAAACTTCCCCCCACCAGGATTCTGATCCTTATATGGTGTCAAACAATTCCTACACTTCCTTGTCGCTGTTTTCCTAAGCTTCTGCAACTCAATTGCTTCAGACCTCTTCCTCTCCCTCAACCATGCATTTCTACGCACCCTCCACGCTGACAGCTGTGGCATCAGCACCTCGTACCAAAACAAAGTAACCAATAGCACAGACACACACGCCAATCTTGGCGACGTTATCTCAAATCGAAATGCCGGAGGTAATAACTGCGACAGTGCCCATAATCCTATCAAAGGAATAACTAACCAAGGTAGCATCGTTGCAACCCGGCGCGACCACTTTTGAATCACACACAGTATACACATTATCCTCCTATTTTCCCCGTCTTTGCAAATTGATCCAACCAAAAATTCAAACAAATCCTAGAAAACAAAACCCCTAATTCAAAATCTACCAACGCTTCAATTTCGAAACCCTAACCCTAATTTTCCCTGATTCTCCGATACTTCAAGAACCCTAAAAAACAATTCATAAAATCCCAAATAAATTTAAAATGAACAAAAACCTCATCCAAGATTAATTGATTGATTAATACAGATTTAAATAAAGAAACAAAGATTAGATTAGGTGATCAGGGTTTGATAAAACGGCGACGTATGGAGCTGGAAGCAATGGGAGAGAGATTCGGAGACTCACAGATTGCGAGAGCATGGCGATTGATGGAAATGAGAAGCAGCAAATGAAAACTGGATTTTGTAATCGGGCCAGGCGGCGGGTTCGGATTTTGGCAGTCGGGTCGTCGTGGTGGTTTTTGTGTTTGTTTTTCTGTTTAACAGAGAAGAAAACTTGAGAGGGAAGAGAGAGAGAGAAAGGGAAGAACAAGAAATGATATAAAAAATAACTAAGTTCTTTTTTTTATTATTATAAATAAGATAAAGAGAGATTTTGTAGAGAGAGAGAAAAGAAAATTAATTTAAGGGAATTTATGGAAAACAAATGATATAAGCAATCTTTTTAGGTAAAGTTATATTTTAGTCCTTATAGATTCTCATATGTTCCACTTAAGGTTCTATAGTTTAAAAGTTTATCATTTAAATCTCAAATTTTTCATCATACTTCAATTTTATCCTTTATTGCCATATATAACTAAAATGACCATGGTAATAAAACTCAGGCCTACCCATATCCTGGTTAATGAACGCGAGGTTTGTTATAGTGAATCAAAACAATATTATTTTAATTTTTAAATTAAAACAATATTATTTTAAAAAAATTAATAATGAAAAGTTGGTTTGAATTTTGACTGGGCTGCGAGTTAACTCATTAGATCGATCAAGTCATATTAAATCAACTTTTTTTTTATTTTTTGGAAACCCAACCTCCACAGATTTTAGATTAACCAATCAAGTTGGGTTTAATAGTAGTGTTCTTATTTTGATAATATTTTGTGGAATAATATAAAAGTATGAGTCTTTGAAGAGAAATGCCAGAGAGGATGGAGAAAAAAAATGGAAAAATAAGGGATTATACATTTTGTTATGTGCTTAACAAAAGAAAAGGACCATATTGAAACTTTTAAGAAGATGTAGGATTGATGATAAAAAAGAATTTAAATGCAAGGGCTGAAGTGAAGCTTACTTTAACAAATGCTAAAACATAGTTTCGTTTATTCTTCCATAACATTGAACCATCTCTTAGAATACGTTTGGGATGTGGTTGCGGCTATGGCTGCGTTTTTAAAAAATTTGAATTTTATTTTTTGTTAAAATTTAATATGGTTTATTTGTTTTGGATCGTTTTGATGTGCTGATGTCAAAAATAATTTTTAAAAAATAAAAAAAATCATTTGCATGCATTTTGGCATGAAAAATTATTTAAAAAGCATCCGCAACTATACTACCAAACACGCTCTTAATCAAGATAATGGTTGACCAAGGACTGAGTGTTTGCTAACTTAAATTTTGACTGGGAATCATGTGCGCGTAAAACATGTATTTCATTATTGGTCAAGAAAGACTTAGACCAATCAAAATCAATACTCTTAGGTCAAATTCAAAGGCATTGAATAATTCACCTCATTTTGTGTAATTATGATAAATACTCTCTGGTCCTTTAAATAGTGTAAATAAAAGGATTGAGCCAGTTAATTAAGGATTTGATTGAGTGGGGCCATGGGAGATAATTATATTTTTATTTTAAAAATTAATTACACTAAGATTTTATGATAGAGATTGTGGTGTGAAGCTGATTAATGACTTTCATTACTAATTATTCAAGGTTGATTAGGCATGTAAAATAAATCTAGATGTATTAATGTTTACTTTATTAGGCCAGGATTCGAATTTATTAATTTTGTGATTTTTTTTAAATTGAAATTAAGTGTCTTATCCGCTAATAAAATATATTTTTTCCAAATCTTGATCATGATGATGGATGTTCAGCATTTTAGATCGACAAAAGCAGCTTCTTTATCCTTTTATTTTTCAAACTTTTATTATTTTATTTCAAAGAAAAGCAATTGCAAATACTAAAAAAATACTTGGAAAAGATTTTAAAATGGCATGCTTAACTTTTGAGAGTGGAATATAATTTTTATAAAATTATATTAAAAGTATATTAGCTTGTACTTCGAAAAATATGGAAAGCAATACCATTAAAAATGCTTATTTTATTTAAAAAACAAAAACAATTTTAAAATTAAAAAAAAAACATGGTGTAGTTTAACGAATATGCACATACATAATCTTAGATATTTTAAAGCTAAAAAAAAATTATCTATGTTTTTTTTTTGTGATATTTATGTGTTACTCAAATAGAGAATTCATTTAGTTAATTAAAGAAGATTAGCTTAATTTTCATCTTTAATTTGATGCGTATAATCTTACTCATACAACACAAAAGATTTAGTAGGGATGAAACAGGTTTATAGATGATATTAGCAAATTTTTTTTAAAAAAAAGAACAAAAAATTATCTTATATGTGTTTTATAATTAATTATATTGATTAAAAAAAGAGCTTATAATTAGTAAAAAGACGAGACGTTTTCAACAATAAACTCGAGAAAGATTAAAAACACACACTAATTTTAAGAACATTTTGTTTGTGGCATGGTACCTCTTCACTCACTTTATCGTTTTAATTGTTTTATTACCTAATATAGTTAAGATGTGGCTTTCTGTTCACGCGAATGATGAATCTTAACAATTTTAGCTTGTTTTGTGTACAAATAAAATGGGTCGCGTGTTGAAGTTTTTTGCTAAGTTATGGATGCGAAGATTAGGGTTTTAGCTTTGACATGGTGAAGTAAAGTCCAACAAGAACAACTAGTGAATATACAAGTATAAGATAAGAGTTCTTTATATGTGTGTATTATGGTGATCAACATTGTTGTAAAATATAACTAGGGGAAAGGTCGGGGTTACAGGTTAATCTGGGTTAACTTGTTTTTTTAAAAAGGATCAAAATGATATTGTATTGAGTATTTTTTTTTTCAAAAAATATTACCAGGGTTGAGGTTCGAGTTTTGTTTCAGCCAGCTTTAAATTGATCAGACCAGTGCGTCAATTCGAGTTTTTTATCGGATTAGATGAATATTTTATTTTTTTATATTTTTTCTTCAACTTGGACTAATTCAGACCCCAGGTCAACTTGTCGGAATGGAGTGAGCAAAAAAACAAAAAAAAACCATTTGTATCAAGAAAAAAAATTAAATGAAAAATCCAAATCGGAAAAAAAAAACTCAAATCTGGACTGGTTTCAATTTAAGGTTTATAAAATCGATTGAACCGAATCGAACCGGACCTTTAGTCATGAATATAAAGATGCTGCTTACTATACAGGTTTCACACATTTGAATATAAAAAATGTCCATTTTAAAAAAAATCCAATTATATAAACTACATTAATTAGTTCTTATGATTTATATATATTTTTCTCAACCAAAACAATTATCTCCGTGGTGAAAATCTTGCATCTATGAAATTTGAAGTTTGAAACTCTAAAGTATGTTTTTCATGTTTATACAGTATGAGGACAATACATATTTAAGATATAGGATTTAGAATATGTCTAATTCTTCGAATATTAAAAAAACTTATCTATTTTCATCTATTCTTAATTACATAGTTTAGGGTTCATTGAACTATAAACCATTTTTCATAATGTTTTTTTTTTTGTATATATAAATAGATAGATGAATAATTTTCTATTACTTTGCTCTTTCTTTCGTCAAAACATGGTGACAGTGAAGAAAAGTATAGCTAAATTCATCAATGTTGACGAAAAATAAAATTGAGTCAGTATCTTCTTTCTTTTTTAATTATTATTATCACAATCAACGACCAGTATTTTAGTTTGTACAAGATGTGCAATGATTTAAATTTTTTTCAAACATAAAAAAATATTAAGGTGACGTTAGTGTTTTTAAAAAGCAAGAAAAATATAATATTTAGATGATTGACTTACTGGTTAAATAAACCTTGTTAATTTAATAATATATATATAAAAATAATAATTGATTATAAAAAATAACTTGTTTTTTAAGTTTTGAAGGGTGGATGTTGAAATTGAGGAGGAGAAAAAAAAAAGAAAAAAGATTCCATGCGTCAATCCGAGGGATCGTTTGGCAAACGCACCGTATCGAGATGAAGGGGAAGCTAAGATTGTTTGAAAGCCGCCCTGGACACCACCATTTGGCTATGGCTACCGTGTAATATCTCACGTGCCGTCCAACGAGTACGAAGACAACCCGCATGTTGGAGTGTGTGTGGCACTTGCTAGCGGGATTATATATTTTCAATCAATGACCACGGAGTGGGAGAAACAAGGTCAAACTAAGAAATTATCTACGAAAGAAAGGGTCAAACTATGCCTGCTCCGTAGAGAAAATATAAAAAAAGAGATCAAACTATGCGCAATGCTCGTTCTCGAATACTATAAAGCCCAACTTGGAATGGTTATACAGGATTTATCATCAATTTGCATGGGCTTCATAAGGCCATTGTTTTCTATTTGCCAACGTCCTCAACTTGAAACCCTAACATTTGGTTGGTGATGCACATTCTTATGAAATCATGGATCACACATTTGAATTGGGATGACAAATTCATCCCAAGGTTCAAACCGACGTGAAGAAGGTGTATAAAATTTTCAAACCTTAAATTTCAAAAGTAAAAAATGAAGTTTTGACACCCAACTTGGTATGGTATATATATTATCTTCTGACCTAAAATAAATAAATAATTATAAATTATAGTATTTGATTTTGGACTATGAATACCCAAAATCCATTCAGGTTAGATATCAAAAATTCATATCCGATCGAGTTTGATTCGAGTTTAAATAGTTATTTTGAACTCAACTCATGAATATATGTTACTATCTTTACATGTGAAGAATAGACCTATTAGCCCAACCACCTCTTCCTCCATATAAATCATGAAGAACATTTAGGTTTAGGTTTTGAAACCATAAATACCTTAATAAATGCTCGAAGTATCAGAATTGTTGCTGATCAATGGTGTAATTGGTAGAATGGGAATGCATGTAATCTATAAAATGTCATGAAATAGAATTATCATTGCATGTGACAAGGGAACTGGTAATAATAATCCCAAGAGAGAAATGACAAAGTTATGAATAATTGGTATCTCAATTTTCAAACGCATGGAAGGATATATAATGGCTTGGGTGAATTCATGCAAGTGTGTTTTGTCCCATTGAAAAAAAAAATCAACTCTCTGTCTGCCACAAAAGGGATAAATGATCAATAGCTAGCAAACCAAACAAAGATGAGAATATAGATTAATTTGGAGTATTACTTTAAATAATTAATTAGTCAGATTAAACCTACTATGTTGGATTTATTCACGAAGTCAAAATTGCTTTCTGCCGACCCAGAAATGAAATATATTTTTTATTGACTTTAATTTCGAACTTTTTGGTGATGAGACCAACGTGAAGCCCATTACCAAACGTGAAGGTTCAAGCTGTTGATTACAACTTTAATTTTAATTTCTCTCAAAAAAATAAAATAAAATAGAATCCTTGACTGCATATCTACTAAACGAAAGTGGGAGAGGCACATATCCATAACATTAGCCTTAACTCATGGAGTTTAATTCAAATTGAAAGAACTTGCATGCATGTAAATGATTCCTAATGGGTTGGATTAAAGAAACTAGCATGTGTAGTCACTAATTATGCCATGTTTGTTCCAACTTTTTTATATATATATATATATATTAAAATAGATATTCATGCTGTAATTATTATACTCAGAGATAATCCTCTAATCTGCATAGAAAAACACCACAGTTGATCCATGACTTGGTTCAATGCTGGAGTTATAAGATGGATAAATCAATCTCGGATTAGCAAATATTATATTCAGATCATTTATTTATAGTTTGTTTTTAATTTTCATTTAAAATAACTTTGTTTCGGATATTAATAAAAAACTAAAACAATTTTATTTTTGATAAAAATTATTATTTTTTACCGAGTTACTCTAGGATGGCCTGATCAATTCTCTAATCAATTCAAAATCAAAACCAACCTAAATCAAATCTTAAATTGATAAATCATAGATCAATCTGTTCTAATTCAGATGAACCTCTCGAGTGTTGCATGGTTCTATAACCCATCAAAAGGGTCCTACAACTTATAAAGTTAAGGACCACCACTTCCACTACTGATATGACATGTTTGGGTTCGTGCAATTTACTTGTAAATTAATAAGGGATTAGTACCATAGTATTATCTCAATAATACACTGTAACTTCTAAATTAAAGAGTCTTCCAGCTTCTAATCCATGCACTCTCTTTTATTTAAAAAAGAAAATAAGCGTGGGTCTCCACCGGCCAAGCTAAGACACAAAAGCTGGTGTGTGTCTATATATATATATTAATTAGACAGCAGTCACTTTGTGTGGAAGCAAGAATTGTTGCTGCTTTATTCTGTATATATCAATGTTGGTACATATACGGTATTTGTTCTCAGGACAGAAATTTACATTTCCTGTAGGCCTGTTGGATGGGTTGGGAGACAACCCTAGGGCATTTTTGACAGCCTCTTATGGGTAGTCTTCGAATGTGTCGTGCGACACCGAATTGCTGCTGAAGGTGGTCCGTATTAATATTGTTCACTAAAACTTAGAAAGGTATTGTGTAATTATAAAATTATCTCGAATCTTAAAACCTCTAAACTAAGTATTGGAAGCAATGTTATATTTTTATCATAAAACAATTATTTTTTTTTCAAATTTACAGGGTTATATTTGTCACATCGTGACGTTGGCCAAGACTCCCTAAACTTAAAGGAAATTAAATCGCCATCAAATAATTAAAGAAAAATAAAAATTTTAAAAATAAGTATTAGCTCCAAAAATTCAGGTAAGGAGTTAGTTATATTTAAGAGAAGAACAATATCATCCTTACAACATCCTTTCTTACAAAATATTATCTTTAATATATATTTTCTTCTAAATTTGTCTTTGTGATTGCCATTAATTATCCTAATTGTAGATTTGTCTCCTAATTGTTTTATCATTATTACTTCTAAGCACATAAAAATTAATAAAAATGATGAAAAAAAAACTAAATTGACTAAAAAGACATAATGTTTTAGATTTTTTTTTTGAAAAATACAAAAACAATGGTTAAAAATTGGGTTATGACAATATTAATCATTTCATTTTTTATTGCATAGTAAAACCATTAATTTAACCCTAAAATAAAAAAAAATTATCTTTTACCCAGGGGCGTTTAGCTCTTTATAATATAATTATTAATTTAACCCTGAGTCAAAATACTATAAATACTTTAGAGTTCTTTAAGATAAAATCAAATAAACTCTCTTACATGAGCTTTTTGATCTTTATACCATGGTTCTTTTGTAATATATTCATGTTAGTTTAGGGTATTTTTAAATTTTAATAAATGTTAAACATTAAAAAAAACTTATTGCACGTGCGAGTAAGTGAGCGACCCCTCACCTTTTGAGTGGGGTGTGGGGTTGCTTGGCCACTGAAAACTGCCTTCGCTGGCGGTGTTGGAATCCTCACCATACCCCCTCCGTGATGGGATGATGTGTGCTTCAAGATTCATGCTGGTTTGGCTCCGACAACTATTTTTCCTCTTTTTTTCTACTTTTTTCTAGATTTTCGTTGCTTAAAAATTCTAGAACATCATTTTAATTTGTTAATTCTTTAAATTTTGTTTCTATTCTTTTTTATATAATTTTTGTTATCTCTAATAATTTATAAAATTGAAATGTTTTTTCAATTTCATCTCCCTTTAATTTTTTCATCTTTTAAATTTGTTCTTTTTTTTCCTTTGCGCAAGTTTTTAAAATTGATATTTTGAAATTGGTTAGTAATACAACTTCTTGATTGAACTTGGCTCCAGAATTTCACAAGTTGTGAGTTTTAAAGATTTGACCAGGTATAGGAGGTTCGCTCGGGTTTGAGTAGTTTTTTATTTTTATTTATTTAAGCTAATTTTTTCTTGTTTCATTCTTTAACATTTATTAAATTGAAGATTGGGTTCTGGTTTTTTTTTTCTTAACTTGTTTTCTGTGGAATTTTTTTATTGGTTTTGAAAATTACCCGGTTATCTTGAATCTTTTTATTTATTATATTTTATTGGATTTTTTTGTCTAATTCTTTAATATTTAAAATAATTTTTTTAAAAAAACAATTTATAAGATTGGTTTACATAACCTTTTGTGATAATTAAGGAATGAGAACCTCGTAGTACTCCTGCGATTTATCTCAAGGAACCCTGACTCCAAGATTATAAAGGTTGAGATTATATTAATATAAATCAATGATAAATGAGTCAATGTAATCTATAAAAACACCAAGAAATAAACTGAATCAAAGACATATATAACACATAACTAAAAAAATAATTGAATTTATAGATAAATGTGTACGATTTTGCATTAATTATATAAAAGTTCAATCCTTAAACCTTTAATCTAATTAGAAAGTATAAAAATTCATTCCATAATCATGTAAAAAATTAATTGGAAAATTTCTAAATTAATTTCCCAATATATTATCCACTAATTCTTCACGTATCCCCCAAAGAACAACTTTTTTCTCAATTGTGTTCTCAAAAAGAATTAAAAATCCCTCAATCAAGACCTTTTGTTAATATTCATTATTGAAAATTTTAAATTAATTTCCCAATATATTACCAACCAAATCTTTCATTATTAATGATACCTCATAGAATTTGTCGAAAGACCACTTATCACGCGTTGAATAAAATTTATGTCTCCAAGCTGCAAACCAACCCAACCTTTCGTGTCAAGTGTTTGATAAACGATTTCTATGATATCCATTAACAAATATTTTGATGGAAACCTAATTGATTAAAAAAAAACTTTTGGAAAAAAGTATGTTAAGAATTGTTGGATAATTGGGATATTAATTTGATATCATCCATTAAAATGGAGTGCTCAAGGGCGGAGGCATGTTAAAGGCTTGAGTGGGCTATAGTCTAGGTCAAGATTTTATCAATATTTTTTGACTAGTTTTATGTAAAATAAATTAGTAATTCTCGACTGAGTTATCAAAAAATTCTGAAAATTTGTGTGAAGCCTTCTAACATGACGCTTTAACTTGGGTTAAAATTTCAGAATTTTTGGAGAAATTCAGAAATTTGATGAAAAATCACAATTTGACCAGTTTTACGTTATTGGATGTAATTTTCAATCTAACTATCAGATTGAGCTGAAATTTTATGAGGGATCTTAAAATATATTGAATAAAATCTAATTAAAATTTTAGGATGAACGGAGCTTGGCAGTGCTAACAAAAAAATGAACTGTCAAATAAAAGCAAAACGACTCATTAAGAGTAAAATGATTATTTGCCATTAAAAAATTAAACAAATCAGCTGTTACTTTCTTTTATATGTTACCGACTAGGCAGAAGCAGAATAGGAAAAGAAAGAAAAGAAAAGGCAAGAGAAAAATAGAGAAAAGTAAGGGGAAAACATAAAAAAAAAATCCAAGAAAAAAAATAAAAAAAGTGAGAGAATAACCTTGTAAACTTACAAAGTCCAACTTATAAAACACCAATCTAAGAAAGATCTATAGAAAAGCTAACTTACTGTTGCCTTTGTTGTTATTCATATATATAGCAGGTTACAAGAGTGATTGTCGCATATATACATGGTAATCTAATCATTCTAAAAACAGTATGAAATATTACAGATATCATGGAGAAATTATAGGTAGCATGATAAGGAGAGTATCATGGCTAATTAATCGTGATAGGATTACAAGAATCCTAAGACTGTCAATATCTCTTTCATCCCCCCTCAAGCTCAAGGTAGGAGTGAACCAATGAAGAGCTTGTCATGATTGGGAACAAACTTGGCAGAGCAAAGCGGTTTAGTGAAGATATCTGCAGTTTGATCAGGACCAGCAACATGTTCTAACAAAGGATCTCCACTAGCAACCCGTTCTCGAATGAAATGAACATCAATTTCAATACGCTTTGTCCGATGATGAAAAACTGGATTCTTGACCATAGTCACAACACTGATATTGTCACAGTATAACTTTGGAGGTGGAAGACAATAGCCTGTAGCAAATTCATAAACCACATGAGTTCGGTTGTAGTGGATGCTAAGGCACGATATTCTGCCTCTACCATGGAACAAGATACCGTGATCTGCTTCTTGGCACCCCAGGATAACAGATTGTTGCCCATATATATAGCAAAACCAGATGTGGACTGTCGATCATCATGGCAGTCGGCCCAGTCTGTATCATAGAAGCCATTAAGAGCAATTAAAGGAGTGTGAACAAGGTGAAGACCAAGATTGAGGGTGCCCTTCAAATATCGAAATATTCTCTTCACAACAATGAGATGAGGCTCCCTAGGTGCATACATGTATTGACAAACACGATGAACAGAATAGGAGATGTCAGGTCTTGTGGGAGTAAGATATTGCAAGGATCCAACAAGCTAGCGATAAAAAGTTGGATCAGATAACAGGGCACCATCAGTGGCTGTCAATAAGGTTCCTAAGGCAAGAGGAGTGGCAACTGGTTTAGCACCAGCGAGATCGAATTTCTGCAGAAGGGACACTAGGTACCGTGTCTGAGTTACAGTGATAGTGGTTGCATCCCTAGCAATTTAAAGACCAAGAAAGTAATGAATATCACCGAGATCCTTCATGCTAAACACAGAGGAGAGATGAGATATAAATGCAGAGATTTGTGAAGGAGAGCTCCCAGTAATAAGTATATCATCAACATAAATTAATAAAAGAAGGATATATGAACCCTGTCGTTGATAAAACAAGGACTGATCATAAGGACATCGGAGAAAACCCATTGATTGGATGAGGTTGCTGAATTTCATATACCAAGCACGCGGTGCTTGTTTTAAGCCATACAATGCTTTAAGGAGAAGACAGACATGCCGTGGAAGAGCAGGATCCTCATAAGCAGGCAGTTGAGCCAAGTACACACGTTCTTGTAAATCACCATGAAGAAAGGCATTGTTGACATCTAACTGTCTAATGGTCCAGCCCTGAGATAAACCGATTGTGAGAATGAGCCGAATAGTACTTGCCTTGACAACGGGGCTAAAGGTTTCATCATAGTCCAGCCCTAGAAGTTGTGTAAAGCTTCTGGCCACAAGCCTAGCCTTATACCTGTCAAGTGTGCCATTGGACTTTGTTTTAACTTTAAAGACCCACTTATTGCTTACTACATTCATATCTGGTTTTCGAGGAACCAAAGTCCATGTGTTATTGGCATGAAAAGCATCCATTTCAGCTTGCATAGCCTGCTTCCAGTGAGGATTTTGAAGTGCCTGTCGGTATGAAGTTGGCTCTGGTGGCTGAACTGCAAGGTCAGCAAGAAAACAAACAGGCATATGATATCTAGAAGAAAGGAAGACTTTTGGTTTAAGATTCCCTGTTTGAGTGCGGGTGACCATTTGATGAGTACGTTGTGGAATACTGGGAGGAGCAGACGCAGGTGATGAAGAATGCAATGCTGATGGCGGTGGAGTGGGAGACAAATGTACTGAAGAGTGGATGGCTTCCATCAGTTGTGTTGGCACAACCTCTACAACAGCCATTCCAGCAGACTGGGAACTAGTAGGTGAATGTTGTAGAGCAGTATTCTGAAGAGATGTGGGAAGTGTTTGTAGTTGAAAAAGTTGACTACAAGAGGAATGAGAGGTTGTAACATTCTTGAATGGAAAATGTTGCTCATTAAATCTGACATGTCTGCTAATATAGAGGCGACCTGAATGTGGTTCAAGGCAATAATATCCCTTATGGTTGGCTGAATATCCAAGGAATACACAACATATTGATTTGTATTCCAGTTTAGTCTGACCAAAAGGTGAAAGCAATGGATAGCAGGAGCAACCAAAAACCCGTAGAAAGTCATAGTTGGGTGAAGAACTAAAAGCAAGCTCATAAGGAGACATGTGATCAAAAACTGAAGATGGCAGATGATTGATTAGGAAGACAACAGTGTTGAAGGTTGCTGTCCAGTATTTGACTGGGACAGAAGCATGTTCTAGTAGAGTTAAACTTGTCTCGACAATATGTCGATGTCTTCGTTCAGCCAAACCATTTTATTCAGGTGTCCCTAGACATGAAAGTCTATGAATTATACCATTAGCTGCAAAATGAGTCTGTAATACTGTGTTAACAAATTCACCACCACCATCACTCTGAATAATTTTCACAGAGTTAGTGAATTGTTTTGCCATTTGTTGAAGGAATGCAGGGAGAATTGTGGCAACATCAGATTTTCGAGCCATAGGGAAAAGCCATATATAACGTGAATATTCATCAACAATGAGTAAATAAAACCGAAAACCATCATAAGAGGAGACTGATGCAGGCCCCCAGACATCCATATGTAATGTATGCAGAAAAGAATTTGCATATGTTTGACGAGAATGAAAAGGCAACTTTGAAGACTTTCCCAGCATACAACTTTCACAAAACGCTGTCATTTTATTTAAAGATGGTAAACATAATCTGCTAAGAATTTGAGAATGAGGATGACCAAGGCAAGCGTGCCACAGACTGCCTGGAACTTTATTTGCTAGAAAACTGAGTGAAGGCTTTGATAGTTGCTGCAGATTGATAGGATATAGGCCATTTGCCATGGGACCTTTAAGAATCACTTGATTTGTCTTCATGTCCTTGAGAAGAAATCCCCATGGATAAAAGAAAAAATAGCAGTTATTATCTCTTGTAAACTGAGACACAGACAATAATTTTCCTTTGATATCAGGAACAACTAAAACATTATGGAGCTGCAGAGTAGTAGTTGGCAAAGTAGTCTGTCCAATACCAGTTATAGATAAACCGTTACCATTGCCAACCATAACAGTATCAGTACCAGAATAGGGATGAATACCTTGCACCTCATTGGAATTAAGATTCATATGCTGGTTTGCACCAGTGTCAGAATACTAGGTGTCCTCTGTAGTGTCTCCAATGTGAATGGCAACAAAAGCCTTGTATTGTTCTGCTTCTTCATCTAAGGCGAAACAACCATATGCTTTGTGGTTTGGACGGCCACATCGAAAACATGTAATGCCACCTCGTCCACGACCAGAACTGCGGCTTCCACGGGTAAAGGAGGACAACTTGGCTCCAAAAGAATTGTCAATAGAACGAAAAGAACGCACATCTTTGCTGCGTTGCTGGAAATGCATCTTTTAATAACCGCCAGAACGACGACGAGCATTATGACTACCTTGAGATCTGGCATGGAAACGATTTTTGTTAGTATAAAAAGCAACACTGGATTGAGACGTTCTTGTATCTTGAAGTCTGATTTCAAAGTCACGAAGCTTGCCAATAACCCCTTCTAGAGGAGGAAACATGTCACGAGCATTGAGTGCTGCAACAATACGATCAAACTCAGATCCTAGCCCACGCAGGATACAAATAATAAGGTCATCATCATCCATTGCCTGCACCACGAAGAGACAAGGCCAACGACTTAGCTCTGTGCAGATAATCTTCTAAAGAAAAGGTGCCTTTGGTGAGAGTTTGCAACTCTCCCTTTATTTGCTGAATACGGTCTCAGGTATGACTTCCATAAAGAGTCTTCAATACAGTCCAATCATCATAACTAGACTCACTGTTGATGACTTGGGAGAGAGGACCGTCTGACAGAGAACTGTTGATCCATCCAAGGACCAATTGATCAATACGCAGCCAAGTTGCTGCAGCTGGATTGGGTTGCGATGCACCATCAGCATCAACAATGGTTAATTCTGGACAAGGAACTCCATCTGTCACATATCCAAGAAGACCATATCCTCTTAAGATTGGAACAATTTGCGCTTTCCATAGAAGATAATTATTTGAGGCTAGCCTAGTGGAAATACCAGGTAAACGAGTTTTAGAAGGTGTAAAATCTAGAGAAAGAGCAGCGGTTGGAGACAAGATTGAGGTGATGAGAGATCTCATTGCAAGCTCTGATACCATATAGAAAAGTTAACCTACTGTTGCCTTTGTTGTTATTCATATATATAGCAGGTTACAAGAGTGATTGTCGCATATATACATGATAATCTAATCATTCTAAAAACAATATGAAATATTACAGATATCATGGAGAGATTATAGGTAGTATGATAAGGAGAGTATCATAGCTAATTAATCGTGATAAGATTACAAGAATCCTAAGGCTGTCAATATCTCTTTCAGAATCAAGTATAGGAAGGAGGAATTGAAAGAGGGAAAAAATTTAATTACTTTGTTTTTTAGTTGACATGAGATTGTTATTTTATACCGGTTGAGGGGTTGTTACAATATCGATTCAGATTCGAATATATGAATTATATTCCACAAAACATCGAAAGATGTAACTTTAATAATGAGTTTATTTTTACTTTCATTTCAATTTTATGTACTTTTAAATTTATTTTTTTAATATTTTGAGTAGTGTATTTGAATTAAAACTTTACTGTTAACTTCAAAAATTCATATATCTGAGTTAATACTTGATGTTAAAAAATATTTATATATTTATTTAATAGCCTAGGGCAGAAAAAATTCCTGGCTCCGTTATTGGGAGTGCTTCCCTTTGCTTGCTCCCTTCCCCAAAAAGCAATTTTTTTTACAATACAAATTAGAAAGAAAACCATACCTTTTTTATATTTTTATTTTTTTACAAGAGAGAAAATAAAAAGAAAAAATGGTTCTTTCTAATAATTATTATTTTAAAACTCGAACTGGCATGATGAGTTGATCTAGAGCCTGGATTGATTCGAATTAAAAAAAAAAACATGGTTAATCCAATAAAAAATTTGGGTTTAATCCAATCAAAACTTAGTTATTTTAAATTTATTTTTTAAAAAAAATTAAATAAATATTTCTTTTTAGAATTGATACTCGCTTCAACCTTGACCCAAGTTGAGTTTTAAAGCTATGTATATAATTGCTTTGAAAGATTCATCAAATCAAAATGGAAAGGAGGAAGGAATTATGCTTCCATGAAACTAAACAGTAAATAGACAATTTTTATCATATCGACAAAGGAAAAAAACAGTAAAAAGACAAAATTCCATGTCGCTTCGACTTCTCTTTTTCATCAATAGTTCCTCCAAATTGTCAAGCCCCTTATTTTTTATTTGAAAAAAAGAAGAGAGTTTATCATATAAAAAAATTGCAAACCAAATAATGGCAGACAACCATGCTTTAGCTTTGAATATTTAAGTAATTAACAGACCCCACTACTAATCCCGTAGAATAAACCTGATTAATCCTAATAGTAATAGAGATAATGTAGGTATCATCAGACCCCAATCAATTTGGCATCTCAGATTGTTGTTTATATTTTAATTATTAAAATTAAGAAATTAATCAGAGTATTAAAACTGGCCTAATGCCAACACATTCTTATACTTACTAGTTCTCCAAATCACGCACCCCCCACATTTCTTGCTCTCTTTTTTATGCCCTCTTTGATACAAGCTAAAGTCACACAAAGCTCTTTAGGTTCTGCAATGGCGACTCCACCACCGCCACCCTCCTCTCTTCTGACTCAACTAAATGCTTTCATGGAGAAAAGTCAAGTTGGAAAACGTTTCAAACTCACCGAGAGGAAAACCACCTTCACAACGGAGGTTCGAGCCGGGACAGCCACGTTCCTTACCATGGCCTACATCCTAGCGGTCAACGCCAGCATCCTTGCTGACTCTGGTGGCACATGCAGTGTATTAGATTGCATAACGGTGTGTTCAAACCCCACAATCCCTCTTGCAAACTGCACCGCTCCAACTCACCAAATCATCAAGCCTGACGAATCTTGTAAATTCGATCCTGTTAACCGTGGCTATGCAGACTGCCTGCAAAAGACACGTAAAGATCTTATTGTAGCCACCGTAGCTTCTTCTTTAATAGGATGTCTAATTATGGGTCTGCTAGCTAATCTTCCTTTAGCTTTGGCACCTGGTATGGGCACCAATGCTTATTTTGCCTATACAGTCGTGGGGTTTCATGGGTCAGGCAACGTACCGTACAAAAGTGCCTTAACAGCTATTTTCATTGAAGGGTTAGTTTTTCTCTTTATTTCTTCTATTGGGTTACGTGCTAAGCTAGCTAAACTCGTGCCACAACCGGTCCGGATCAGTAGCTCAGCAGGAATTGGCTTGTTCCTTGCCTTTATCGGGCTACAAAATAATCAAGGAATTGGTCTTGTTGGGTATAGTTCATCAACATTGGTCACAATTGGAGCCTGTCCAAGATCTTCTCGTGCAATGTTAGCCCCCGTTGTAACGATGGCTAATGGCACCGTTAGTTTGATCCAAAACGGCACCATATCAAGTGATATTATGTGTCTCAATGGAAGGATGGAGAGTCCAACATTTTGGCTAGGCATTCTTGGCTTTGTGATAATTGCATATTGTCTAGTGAAAAATGTAAAAGGGGCTATGATATATGGTATAGTTATCGTAACGGTGATTTCGTGGTTTCGTAACACAGCAGTTACGGCGTTTCCTTACACAGAGACAGGAAATTCTTCTTACGAATACTTTAAAAAGGTGGTTGATG
Organism: Populus deltoides; assembly: GCA_015852605.2. NCBI lineage: Eukaryota > Viridiplantae > Streptophyta > Magnoliopsida > Malpighiales > Salicaceae > Populus > Populus deltoides. Next base: position 940,611 of record CM027585.2, on the reverse strand, counting down.
TGCATGTGATAGGGAAAACAGCTGGGGCCTTGAGTTTTGAGGGTATGAGTAAAGGGAGTTTCTGGGAAGCATTGGTCACATTTTTATATGTTGACATACTTGATACCACTGGGACATTATATTCAATGGCTAAATTTGCTGGTTTCACTGATGTTAATGGAGATTTTGAAGGTCAATATTTTGCATTCATGTCGGATGCTGCATCAATTGTAGTAGGGTCACTTCTCGGCACTTCTCCGGTGACCACATTTGTTGAATCATCGACAGGGATCAGAGAAGGTGGACGAACAGGCCTAACAGCATTGATCGTGGCAGGATATTTTTTTATGGCTTTTTTCTTTACCCCGTTATTGGCATCAATTCCAGCATGGGCAGTAGGGCCACCATTGATCTTGGTGGGAGTTTTGATGATGAGATCTGTGGTGGAGATTAAATGGGATGATATGAGACAAGCCATCCCTGCATTTATTACAATGATAATGATGCCATTGACATATTCTATAGCATATGGTCTCATAGGAGGTATTGCTACTTACATTATCTTGCATCTTTGGGACTGGGGTGAAGCCTTTTTGGGAAAAACAGGGCTTGTCAAAGGAATGAAAGGAGATCATTTGCATAATGAGGAAACTAGAGGAAATGGCCATGAAGGCAAAGTGCTTGAAGCAGTTTAGGAGGAAGATTTATAAAGCATACATTGTTTTTTTTAGTTTCGGATTTTGAATTTACTGTGGTACGAGAATATTGTTCGGAATCGTATGTATAGTTCATGAATTTTGATTTTAAATCTTAGGCTAAGCAATAGAAAAGGCATGATTTTTCATGCTTTTATTGCTGTGCAACTTGCAGTGCACTGCAATAACAAATGTTAATCATTACCCCCCCCCCCTTGTTAATCCACGGGTCCTTGAAGTCAAGAGTTTTAACTTTTTTTTGTTTTTTAAGTATATGTGTATTCGGGTTAATTTAGATGCAACTTGATTAATTTTCTCAGACTCTAAAATTAACAATTATATAAATCTCCAATGATTCTAAAGTTCATGAGACTTAAACTAGTAATTTTTAGGAAACAAACTAAAAATATAACCAGTTAAGTTACATTTTTTAAAGTTAAAATTTTGAATTTTTTATCACACAAATTCTAGTCTCTTACCAAACATTTGATTCCCTTTTTTTTCTATCTTCTCTGTAACTTGGCTAATGTTTTAGGATTTTTGTCAAAAACTATGGTTGTTTGACTTTTAACTTGTAGATATATGGTTCAGAACCCCTATTATTAGGACTAGCTTGTAAAACGAGGAATCAAATCCAGAGAGCAAGTTAAGGTCAATGCAAATATTAACAGCTAATTTCAAAGAGCTAGTTTAATTTTGGAATCAGATTTTGAAGGATTGCATGGAATTACCTAGAGAAGATATGATCATAAATTAAGTTCATGGAAATTTCTTAGTTTTATGAGACAACTACTTAATGAATTTGGGTTGTGAAGTTCCCCTTTGAGCTAGGATAATCAAAGGCCAAACAGGAGTTCTACACACCCAATTATTGATGGTCCATGTTAGGATTTGCATAGTGAATTGAGCACCCAAAAAGTAGCAAGGAAACTAGGACCCTTTTTTTTTTTTTTTTCCTTGGTAGGGAGGACTTTAAGCTAAATCTTCTTTTGGTGGAATTTCACGAAGAAAAAAAAAATAAAAAGTGGCTTTGTTGCGTGGTCTAATAATTCTTTATGTCCATGGGACTTACGGGCCAAGGAGTTTGGTAAAGCTCCATTAACAAGGTGAGTGGAGTAATGTAAAAAAAAAAAGTTGAAGAATAAAGACGAAACTAAAGAGGAGGAGTGTATTAAGCTCAAACCCTTTTTTTTTACCTAGTGATCCACAAAGAGGAGACAAAAGAAAAGAAATGAGCATATAAAACAATCGTAAATGTATTAGTTTAAGAGGCACTCGTTCCTCCTATCTTTTTCTACTTTGTTGTTCTTCCCCCATGATTAGGCACCCACCACCATAGTTAGGCAACTCCATGAGTTAATGAATCATTGAAAAAAAACTTTTTATTTGTTTTTTTTAAAGCATTTTAGAAAAAAAATTAAATTTTTTTTTATGTTTTCAGATTATTTTGATGTGTTGATGTCAAAAATATATTTAAAAAATTAAAAAATATATTATTTTAATACATTTACAAATAAAAAATATTTTAAAAAACAATTACAACTAAATTTCCAGACAAAACCTAAATATACAGCCAAAACCTGAGATTGTTTGCACTACAAAGTACGATAAACGGGACACTAAAGTCCGAACCAAACACTACAATGTATCAAAACTCTCAAACGTTGCCACATGAGGTATTCCCACGGGTATTTGTTTCTCAAATCTTACATTGGACAAGTGATAATATAGCATGAACAAACTAAGCTGAAAGTAGCCCATGATATGAGATCATGGGCACATATTGCTATTGAATCATGACTAGCTTATGATGCAATGTATAGGGTGAATAAGATTTTTAAAGCTTTAAAACCTTAAATGGTAAAGAAAGAAATTAGTGTTCTCAAACATTAGGTTACAACTATTCTTAAAGGTTTATTTCATAAATTCCTCCTCTAATAAATAGTCAAGAAAATTTTTTTAAGTACAAGAAAAATATCCTAATTAGTTAAATCCTAGTAAAATTGAGATTCATAATATAAATAAAAGGAAAAGAAAAATTAAAAAAATCAAAGTAGTAGCTTGTGAGCCTAATTTGGGCCTAAAAAGAAAACAATTGGAAAGCTATGTGACTCTATATAATAAGGCTTTTAGAATTATCTAATATAACTATTAGATTAAAAGTTATATAAATTTTCATTAAATTATATATAAAACTCTTCAATTTTTTTTCAAAACCTAAAAAATCTTAATAATAAACAAAATAATATACTAAAAATAATTATTCCAATAATAATAAAAACGTTTCCCATATAACTCTACCAAGATATAATTAATTAAGAAAAATCTCATATTTAATCCATTGATGCAATGCCGCAATTCATACGAGAAAGAATGAGGTAATGTAAGAACTGCCACCGGCCTTTGTTGTGTCGACCCAAAGATAGGATGGGTTACATATTTAATGGATTCATATAGAATATCTAGTTGTAGAAGTTGTTTTTTAAATTATATTTTTACTTAAAAATATATTAAAATAATATATTTTTATTTTTAAAATTTATTTTTAACATCAATATATTAAAACAATCTAAAACCATAAAAAAAAAATTAATTTAAAGTTAACAAAATCAAAATTTTTTAAAAGCCTGGTGCAAGCACAATTACAAACACCAAGTGAGGCGTGAATTATGTTTATATGAGTTGAATCTCTGAAAAACCTCAAATTCATCTCACCTCACCTTACTTCCAAACACACTTGCGTTTTATGTTCGGTTCCATATAAAAATTTGCTATAAGCGCTCCACCAAACACACTTAGAATTAGCTTGGTAGTGTGGTTGTGATTGCTTTTCAAATAATTTTTTGTGCTGAAATACATGCCAATAATTTTTTTTTATTTTTTAAAAATCATTTTTGATATCAGCACATTAAAACGATTCAAAACATATAAAATATATTAAATTTAAAAAAAAATTGAATTTTTTAGGAACGCGGTTTGCACCGCGTTCTCAAACGGTTTCTTAATGATGTTGCTCATGCATTGTTATAAAGAATTTTTTAAATATTTTATTTTTATCTAATTTCACAATAATAAAAATAAATATTTTCAGTAAAAAATAAAATTATGAAGGAGAAATATTTTTTCATAAAAAAACATTTTTTTATTCATTTCAATTTTTTATATTAAAATGTTTTTTTTTCATTGAATAAAAAAACAATAAAAATATTAAAAAAATATAATGATTTGAACTAAAAAAAGAAAAAAATATATTTTTAATCAAGAATCTACTATTGTTTTTTCATTTTGATGAAAAACATGTTTTTTCATGAGAAACATTGTTTTTTAAGTAAAAACTGATTATGATAATGAAAAGAAGATTCAATAAAAGAAAATTAAAAAGTAAGGAATCGACTATTTTCAAGCACATATATGAAGAACAATAAATTTAATAAAAATATATAAAAATAAATATTTTATTTTTATTCAATATTAATGAGCAAATTATATTAAAAAATTATGCATAATAGGCTAATACATAACTATTCATAAAAGAAACCTATAATATCATTATAAAAAAACCTCTAATGTTGTTAAAACCTATGACACGATTGGTTAATTTCTTAAATATTATTTTAATAAATTAATTTAAAAAGATTTTTTTTGTCAAAAGTTAAAAACAAAAACAAAAAAATATTTAAATAAAGGTCAAGCATGCCTCGGCCTGGCTTTCCAACCCATGCACGCCTGGTCAGACCCACACGCCTAATTAATATTTTTAAATAGTAGCTTACATATATCCATCCAATTTGTTTTCAAAATAAAATTAGACAATGCTTTGCATGTCTTGACAAATAACATAACATCTTTTATTAACTTTTCGACTATTGGAGATGGCCAAACAATTAGGGTCCAGATTTTTAGATTCAAAAACTTAATTTTCAACATTATTTTCATCGTTGAACAATTTAGAAACCTCAATAAACCCATTTTAAAACTTAGAAAAGCCTATAATCACTCAAAAAAAAATCAAATTGAATAAAAAAAATTACAATCTCGGTTTACTTTTTACAATATGGTCTAAGAAAAACACCATCTCTATTAAAAATAAACCTATTAACACCACGACTAGCCTTTTAGAGATTGAAATGTGGTTGACAAAATACTTTCCCTCTCATCTTTCATTTTCTCGCGAGTCTTTTTGCTTTCAAATTCTAAGAACAAAAATATAAAACAAATGGAGTTTTTGAAACATGAAATCATCAAGAAATAGGGATGGGAAATGAGAATTGTAAAAAACACAAGGGACCAAACTTTAGTTTTTTGATTCCCTAAACAATAAATAAGATAATAAAACAAGTGTTGTTTTTTTCTATAACAAATTTGGTCCTTCTTGTTTTAATTTTTTCTAATTTATAAAAATTAATTTAATTTTACAAAATCAAATATTAATTTAATATTGAGAAATTTTTTAATATTGCAAATATGATAATATAGTATGTGAGCCAAAATAAATTATAAGATTTAAAATGATGTTAACGTAACATTGAAAGATCAAATAAAAAAAATCAATGATCATATGAATAACTATAAAGCTAGAATCATGTAACAATCGCTTAAGTTTGACATTACAACAATCAAAACAATAAATAACCCTTTAGCCCAATTCAATTTTTATTTTATGTATTAATTTGTAAAACTTGTGAATTAAAACTTGACTTATGATAGGTTTTCAAACTGATTTTGACTTCGACTTGGCCGAACCTAGTTGATTTTGCTAGGTTAACTTGTGATTCGGTTGATATGAACAACTCTAGTTCGAATCCAACCAAGTCAATACTAAGAAATTTTTTTTTAAAGTTAAAACAATATTACTTTAAATAAAAATAACCAACCCTATTCGATTGGAGAACCCATAAATTACAACCCAGGAAGCCATGCATTTTCCCGGGCTTTACGTTTATGTTCCTAAATTTGATTCAGTTATCAGTCCTAGGAGGGACCAAGATGGTTGAATTCCCGTAGAGCTTTAAAGAGACCGGTGAAAATGAGCCCAAGCCTCCATTTTGTCCATGGAGCCCATTTTCTCGTCCAAGTCTTGAACGATTGCCTAGGCCATTATTATCTCATTGAGGTGGATAAATTACTCATTGCGTGAATATGATTGATTTTCTTTTGTTGTAATTAAACGCTTTGTTTTTGTGGATAAATATAAATTCTTGGAAATTATATAAAATTAATTATTTGGAACGTAAGAAAAATGAATAAAGTTTTCCAAAACAAGTAAACCAACAAGTTATTCCCAGTATTTTCATTGTTGAAATATCGCAACTACGCAAGAATTAATGGGAGTGAGTGGAAACATTATCGAACTACTCTTTTGAATTTTTTTTCTTCATTCCATCATGATAAATTGAGAGCTCAACTACATTAGATTCTTCAAACACACACACACACACACACACACACACACACACACACACACACATATATATATATATATATGAGGTGAAAAGGGTGGAGCTCAATATATGTTTACAAGCCATGGATATTCTTGAAATTTGAAAGTGCAAATTAAGAAAGATGGAGATGGTACCACTTATCAGATCTTTCCTCTCATGTTTCCCCTCCAAAGAAGACAAACACTGAAACCCTACCATGCATCAGAACTCTCAAACTTTGCCGCTTGAGGGAGTCCCACGGATATTTGTTTCTCAAATCTTTCACAGGACAAGTGATAATATATACAACATGGACAGATTAAACTGATCATGTAGCCAATGATATGAGAACATGGGCACATATTGCTATTGAATCATGACCAGCTTTTGATGCAATGTATAGGGTGAATAAGATTTTTAAAGCTTTAGAACCCTAAATGGTAATGGAAGAAATTAGAGTTCTCAAACTTTAGGTTACAACCATTTTTAAAGGTTTATTTCATAAAATTCTCCTTTAAAAATAGTCTACAAAGTTTTTTTAAGTACAAGAAAAATATCCTAATTAGTCAAATCCTAGTTAAATTAAGATTCCTAATATAAATAAAAGGAAAATTAAAAGGAAAAGAAAAATTAAAATTAAAAATAAAAATTAGTAGCTTCCAAACCCAATTTGGGCCTAAAAAGAAAACAGTTGAAAACCATTTTCCTCTATATAATTAGATTTTTAGAATTATTTTGTAAAATTTCGGTTTCATCTAGCTATCAGATCAAAAATTATATAAATTTTTATCAGATTGTATATTGAATTCTTCAAATGTTTTTTCAAAACTTCAAAAATCTTATCAATTAACAAAATAACATAATAAAAAAATTATTCTAATAATAATAAAAAATCCCATATAGCTCTACCAAGATATAATTAATTAAGAAAAATCTCATATTTAATCCATTGATGCAATGCCCGAATTTATGTGAGAAAGAATGAGGTAATATAGGAACCGTTACCGCCCTTTGTTGTGCGAGACCAAAGATAGGGTGGGTGCTCCTATTTAATATTTTTTTATTTTTTTTAATATTAATGTATTAATAATAATCTAAAAACATAAAAAAATAATAATTTAAAGCTAAAAAATATAAAAAAGTTCAAAAGTACGGTCCAACCACAATTATGAATTGATTTGTAAAACCTGGGACTTGAAGCTTGATCTAAGATTATGTTTTAAGTTGAACTGATGTTGATATTAATCTGGCTAAACCTAGAAAGAAGATTTTGCTAAGTTAACTTAAGAACCGGTTGACATGAACAATCCCAATTTGAATCCAGTGAAGTCAATATTAAGATATATATTTTTTAAAATCTAAAATAATATTATTTTGAACAAAAATAATAAATCCTAGTTGATTCCATGTAAATTACAACCCAGTAAGTTAAGCACTTTCCCGGGCTTTACTGTTTCTCAATTTGATTCAATCATCTGGCCTAGGAGGGACCAAGATGGTTGAATTCCCCAGTGAATATGAGCCCATAGTCTTGTCCAAGTATTGAATGATTCCCCAGGCCATTATTATCTCATTGAGGTGGATAAATTACTCATTGCGTGAGAACACTTTTGAATTATTATTTTTCTTTATTTCATCGTGATAAATTGAGAACCCAACTACATTAGATTCTTCAAACACGTACGAGGTGAAAAGGGTGGAGCTCAGTGTTTACAGGCCATGGATATTCTTGAAACTTGAAAATGCAAAGCAAGATGGCGATGGTTCTGCAGAATTCAGTGCTTGAGGGCACCACGTATCGATCATCCCTGTCGAGTTTTCCCTCCGAAGAAAACAAAACCAAGAAACATGCACATGAGAATCTGAACTTGTTTAGACCTAGGGCTCTGTCTTTCATCTTGGATTTATTAGCTCATACTGGACAGGTCCCTCCTCCTCGTGACCTCAGCTCAGCCCTGCCGTCCACTATTTTTTCCCCCCTTTTGATAATTGGGCAGGATGCATGATAAAGACCACAACTTACCTATCAATGATCTTCATAATGGATATGCCAATAAGTGTAATTCAATAATTGATGCATGGATTATGGACCCTCCATTTATTTGAGATAATCACTGGACAGTTAGAGGTGGAGGAAACCACGTTTTGTCCCTTCGAATTAAACTCAATTTTCTCATTTTGCATTGTAATGGAAGGTTTACAAATCTCCCACTTTTCTTTGCTCGGTTTACCGCGTTAACAAACATAACTGAATTATTACAGGAGGGATTGCAACATCTCAAGTCAAATATGTAAGACTCTCCTTGGACGCACTTGCTTTTTGGTGACAGAGAATTATACAAATAATATATTAAATTATTACATAATATTTTAAGTTCTTAAATTAAAACATTTTTTTTTATATTCAACGACATGTGTATCCAATTTCAGTTACTGTTAATAACCATGTTGGATTTGTCTTATTAAAATTTTTATGTTATTGGAGTTTTTTTTATTTTTTTATCTCCCCGTGATAATTGTTCACTTATATTTTGCTTAAATTAAGATTATTTTGGTGCAACTGATTAGAAATTAAATTCTTCTGTTTAGGAAAATCATTATTTTTTCAAACACCTGAGCAAACAAAATGAATCACAATTCCAAATCTGAAGGACTGTTGACGTGACGTATCAACAAAGCAAAGATTGCAGCCATCGAAGGATGGTGACCAAATGACGATTGCTTTGTTCTAAAATAGATTCTTGTCGAGAGAACAAGGGCACTAATTGAAACTTGGGAGGCAATGAAGGAATTGTCGTCCTCAACACTGCAAGAAAATTTAGAAATCACTGAAGCAGATGCTGTGATTTCCAACCTTCTAGTTTTATGAGAATATTTAGGCAAGAGCAAGACACAAACAACTTGAGGATTTTCCATATCAAATTGATGATAAATTCCGGGAAAAAAAGCAGAAATACACAGAACCCGGTAATTGTTTACCCCACCTTGATATTTTACACATAAATCACGAGTAATTAAGAAAGAATTACCCGTATTTGGTGATTAATAACTAACCACAGTGACAGCAAATGGTAAGTCACCGTTAGTTGCCGGAAACAGCCTGTTCCGGTTGATAAATCAGGCTTCGAAGTTGTGGTTTCAGTTTATCTTCCCATGTTTCCTGTCCAGGTCCTATTTTAAATTTCTTTTCCTTCACTTCAATCATAACCAGATGATCCGTTAACCGGTGAACCTCAATGATCATTATGAAATTACCATTCCACCCTTCCAATTTAGCCCCCCAATTCTTCCTCTTCGTAATTTCTAGTCCCTCCTTTCTAGCAACCTCCTCTATTCTCTCCATGACTTTCTCCGGCCTCTCGGCCGACACAAACCTCTCTGTTAATATCATAGCATCGGATTCATTGAACATCCTGGACAGATCGTAGCCGGACGAGAACGAAATTATATCGAATGCATTCAAGGACTTCTCGTCCTCCTCTTCCTCGAACCCTTTGTCGAAATCAAATTCATCTAAATAAAGTTTTTTCTCCTCTTTGAAACCCTTTTTAAACCATGGATCATTAATAATCATATCAATGGTGATCCTTGTCTCGGGGTTCGTGTCCAAAAGCCGAGACAGCAGCCTCTTCAAATCAGGAGAGGTCCATTTCGGGCACCGATACTGTCCTTTGTAAATCTTCCGGTACATTGCCATCAAATTAGTGTCATTAAAAGGCAAATAGCCAGCAATCAGGACAAACAAAACGACACCGCATGACCAAATATCCACCTTAGCTCCATCGTAACCTTTCTTAGCCAAGAGTTCAGGTGCCACGTAAGCAGGGGTGCCGCACAAAGTATGCAACAGCCCGTCGGGTCGGACCTGTTCCGTAACCGCACTGAGACCGAAATCCGTGATTTTCAAGTTAAAATTCTCATCGAGCAAGAGATTCTCTGGTTTCAAGTCACGGTGGAAAACACCCCTCGCGTGACAGTAACCGACGGCTGTGATCAACTGCTGAAAATACCGACGGCTGAGATCTTCACTGAACCTCCCTTTCGAAATCTTGGAAAACAACTCGCCTCCTTTGGCATACTCCAGCACGAAATAAACCTTACCCTTCGTGGCCAAAACTTCATGGAGCCTGACTATGTGCGCATGCCGCAACCGGCTCATGATAGAGATCTCCCTCTTGACGTGCGCCACGAAGCCCTCTTTCATCACCTTCGCCTTGCTGACTGCTTTGATGGCTACGCTTTGACCCGTGCTCACGTTTCTCGCGTGGTACACCTTGGCAAAAGCGCCGTAGCCCAGAAGCTTCCCTAGCTCGTACTTGCCGAACAAGTTCACCTCCCCCGCTGACGCCGGCGGTGTCTCTCCGACCACCTCCATTGTTTGAAGAAACCCAGTCACTACAAAGACAGATCAAGGTTTCGGTGTTTGGTTTGCATGAAAATTGAGAACCGTATCGTTGAAGGAAAGACAGAAGTGGGCGTTTCGTAATGGGAAGGCATAGATGGGATGCTTGGCAGGTTATGGGTAACCGTGCAAATGGTAAAGCTTGGATTTTCGAGGTTTTAAGGAAAATCTGTGAGGAGTGAATGTGATGCTGATGCTGGGAGAGAGAGGGGGGAACCAGAAATCGTAAATGTAAGAGACTAATTATGGGAAATAATTTCGACAGAACAAAAGGTGGGTGTTGAGTTAGGATTTAGTTTCTAAATTAATCAGATGTGATTAAGGATTTGGATTATCGCCTCTGTCTATCTCTCTCCCAGACTCTATTTATACCAACTGGCTGTTTGTTTCGGAAGGGAAGGAAAAGGTAAGAAAGTGTGGGCAGTTTGACTTCTTGGAACTTTACCTATATTTGTCTAATTTCTTAATAAAGATTTGATATTCAGGAGTTTTCCTATCGAGTTCACAGTCACAAATCCACCCTATCACGCATGTGATAATATAAAAACAATTAATTTTTTTTATTTACATGAGAAGATGGTATTATTTCTCAAAATAAGAAAAAAAAAAAACAGAAGTGGGAGTTTCATAAAAACAAAATTAACATTAATCTTATACGTGTGTATTTAATTAATTGATTAGATTTTATAATATCTTATCTATTTTATTTTAAGTTATTATCCCGTCCTTTTAAATCGCATTTTATTGCTAAATTTGTGCTTCCATTCGATTCACGAATTGATTAAACAGTAATTTTGTGACAATTATCTTATAATAATGGAAAGGAAGATACTTAACTACTTAATCATAAATTTTTAATAACAAACTCACTTCCATTAATCTCATTTATTTATAAAATTTTATATAAATACCAAAGGATATTAATTTCCATCACAATAAAAAAAAACAAAAAAACAAAAGCGGTCCAACATCATGATAAATGATACCATATTTTTCCTTATTACTCACAAGTTCTCAACAAATAGAAATGGTCAATTTATAAATTCAAGAATTGACATCTCTTAAAAGAAAGGGGACCTAGAATGAGTCTTGACCACCTATTGTCCAGCTTCCAGGCGGTAATATTGTGAAATTCCAAAAAAAAAAAAAAAAACTAAAACTAAAAAATAAATAAGAATATTAAATTAAGTTGCAACACTCCACGTTTTTGGTGGGATCTTGGGCGTCATTTTATGCTTATTGTTTTCAATAATTGAGTTCCACACGACTCATTCACATGATACCACACGTCAATAATGGTGGGAATCTTTATTCGCACCTTTTAAAGATTTCTTGTAATAAAAAATTTAAAAGTTGAACCATCGCTTGTTCAGATTTATTTTTTTCTTACTAGTCTTTGTTGATAAATTAATTAAAAAATACATGAGAATCACTTACATGAAAAAAACATTGAGTCAAAATAAATAAATTATAGGAGATATATATATATATATATATAAAATATATAATAATATAAGAAAAATACATGATAATAATTACAAAACAAAAAATACATGATATATATACACATATATATATATATATATATATATATATTGAATTGTATCTGATTTGCTTTCATCTTTTTTTTTATTGAGTTGTGGGATTTTTATTTCTTTGGTTTTAATATTTTATTTTTCATTTATCAATTATTTTGTATTTTTTTTGGCTCGTCATATCCACATACTTTTTAATATATTTATTAATAAAATTTAACAAAAAAAAAACTGTAAATCCAAACATGCATTCAACTACTTTATAAAATAAAATAAAACAAGTTATGAAAAGGATGCAAATGAAAAGGAGCAATAATTTAGAGGGTTTGTTTTCATTTTTTCAATGCCAATCTATTTTCAATGTATATATTGCTAGATTAGGTGTTATGATCTAAGCTCCAATTTAAGATGAAAGGAGAAAACCACGCTCAATTGTGTAGAGCTCAAAAGCCTTATAATAAACTTAAAAATTAATATAAAAAAATGTCTTACAAAGAGTACATCCAAGGTTTATTTAGTAAAACAAATCAAAATTAGAGATCATTTCAATCCCAGATCCATAAAAATTCAATTTTTAGCGTAAAAATATTGAAGAACGATCACTAAATTAAAAATTATACATTTTGATTTGGTTATTTTTATTTTCATGTGCATTTTATTTTTTCCATGATCACAATCACAATTAAGTTACTTTTAGGACGTATTTGATATTATAATAGTTTTTATTTGTTTTTATGGTCATATCATATTTATGAGGAAATTCAAAATTCTTATTTGATTCAAATAATGTTTTTGGTATTTTTAAATTGTTTTGATGTGTTAATGTCAAGAATAATTTTTTTAAAAAAAAATATTATTTCGATGTATTTTTGAGCGAAAAACACTTTGAAAAGCAACCACTACCATAATACCCAACACTACATTAGTCTTTGATGTTTCTTATCAAACAATTAAAAAGAAAAAAAAAAGATAATGAAATAAAGAAAGAACAACAAAATAAGATGAACAAGAATATTTTGAGAAATGTTTTTTGAAGCCCTAAGGCTTTGAGTTTGATGTGTTCTTGTGAAAGGGAAAGAAGAAAAGAGAAATTGATGTGGCCGTGATATGTATTCTTGATTATCATCTTCTCAAAGGTGCTTTTGCACCACAAATTTGGGATTCCCACTTGCAATGAGTTCCCTCTGTGGGTTATCCAATTGACGGTGTTATGGGACACGTGGTGAATACTTGTCCATTTATAATATTCAAGTCTTGATTGTGGTTGAGGGTGTAGTTGTAATAATTGACTCGTTATATTATTGGATAAAGGGATTAAACCATTGAATTATTAGAGAGATAGTCAGTTGATTCATCTTTTTATTTCATTAATAAATTATTAAAACACCCGTTTTTTTAATCCTTCATTAATATTTTATAATTAATCCAGTCGAGGCTAATTTACCGAGTTTAATTATTATAATTAAAAGGGAATATAGAAGAAAATACTTTCTTATAAAATACATTAATTTGGATGATAATAATGATGAAATCTTCATTGGAAGATACGAAAATAGTTAATTGTAACTCAAGCATACCTCGTTGTGCAGCGAACATAATTAATTAGCATTTGTGTATAATTCTTTTTATCATTTTTATGTTCTCTTTTAAATTTATTATTTTAATATTAAATTACAATTCTGCCTCCAATCCCACTAACAACAACAAGAAAAACAAGATTAAAATGATGAAAATAACCCTTAACCAATGTTAAGATTTCCTTGACCTCAAGGGTATTTAAGTAACTGCACGGTGTATTCAAATAATTAGCATTTGCCTATAGTTTTTTTTTATTCTATTTATAATGTATTTTTATAAATTTTATGTTCTCTTTTTTAATTTATTTTTGAAAACAGGAAAAAAAAGGGTAAAATGAGAAATTTAATTAAAAAAAGGAAGCGATTCTAGTGCAAAATAGGTTATGTAATTATATTTATACTACAAAGACAAGTTAATCAATAACTAATGACAATTAACCCAAACCAAAACAATAACATTCTTCAAATGAGAGTTTCAATTTCGTAATTCATTCCACCTTTCATTATTATTGATTTTCTCATATTCTTGGAATTTTATTTATTTTTGTGTTTCAAAAGTGTTTTTAAAATTTTTTTATTTTTTATTATTTTAAATTAATATTTTTTGGTGTTTTCAGATTATTTTGATGCACTGATATTAAAAATAAATTTAAAAAAATAAAAAATTACTTTCATGTATTAATGTTTCTTCTTCCAATTCGAGATTTCCTCCCAGATAAATATATTTTTACAAAAAAAAAAAAGTTAAATGTCACGAATTCTTCGTTACATCATCATGAACAAAGACCAATAATTAAGTTATGAGTTATAAAAACGACAACCTAACATGTTGTGTTCGTCACCACACAGTACTTCTTCTTTTAAAAAATATTATCTCTTCTACTACCATGAAATAAGTATTGAATTTGTTAGTAAATTAAATAAAAAATACTTTTTTGAGTGATTACGTTCGTAATAAATCGCTTCAATATAGCAACAAACAACCCTTTAATTCATTTTTTTTTTGGATTGATTGTGGTTTGATATTGTTTTTTTATTTATTTATTGATGAAAAGAAGGTTATTAATAACAAAGGGTAGATATTGTAATATATATATCACTTACCATCTACTAGATGGTTGAGAAAGATTATTTCTCGCGTAGATTAGGATCAACATTCATTCACTGGCGGAGGAAGCAACTGCACGCCGCAGTGCCCTTGCTTGTGCTTGTGGGAAGTTGTGGGCTGCTTGCTATGGTCTTGGTTTAGCTTAAAAAATCAGCTTTCAGAATGTGAAGATTGTTTAGAAATGCGGTGCATTGCATTGTAGTGCCAAGTTAAGAGATTTAATTGTTTATAAAATAATAGTTATTAAATTTGATCTAACTTGATAGATTGATATAGCAAACTCATAAATTAAAATTAAATTGGATTTTACTAATCAAACTCTAAACTGGATTGAGAACTATGCTTGGAGCAGGTATTTAGCCAAGCTAGTAATGCTATTATTGTTGCATCATATTCATGAGCTTCTGGCTAGGGCATGGTCCGTTCGTGTTCGTAATTTTCTTTCAAGTTAAGGGGTTTTAAAGCTACAAAGTAATTCTCTCTCATTACACAAATGTTATTCTCATAATTATAAAATTCAGCTCAATTGACGGGACAGTATAATACCCCTTTAATCAGGAGTGTATATTTTTTTATAAAACGACATTGTTTTTGACTTTTTTATAGCTATCAATTGAGGTTCTTCTTGTAACTATGACTATCATAACTTTTCTTCATCATATAACGGTAGAAGATAAAATAAATCCCATCTAAATGAATGCTGAAGTAAGAGCCATGGTCCACACACACACACACACACACACACACACATATATTTCTGCCACAAGTTCACACGAAGGAAAATGAAGTGCACAACACGAGCTCGTGAGTTGTGGTGACCTGGAGATCAGTGACCACCAACCATATCTGTTCAAGCTACTCCACAGAAAATAGGACAACTACATAAGGGGAACTGAAATTAATAGAAGACATGACAGGGAAGTATCCTCGGGTATCTTCTCCTTGTTGGTGCTCTGGTACCACAAATATGAGATTCCAACAGCGTGAATGTCTTTATCTTTATTTATTGACTACTTGTCCTCTTGGAGAAGGGAACATGCGATAAAAATTATCTATATGTTACGTTCCCTAAGCGTGGGGGAATGTCCATTCAATTAAGTGCACCGTCCACTTTACAATTCCCAATTTTATAGCTAATTTTTTTTCAAAGCCACACATATATTTTTTTTTATTAACGTGGATATCCGTGCCACTTTGTGCGTACATCGACTAATCCCACGGGCCCTGAAGTTAACAACCATGTAAGCCTCTAGTAGCCATCATATTAGCAATCATATGACTCGAACCCGAGACCATAGAGGGAGCAAACCTCTTAATCCTAAACTCTTACTACTAGATGGTTGCCATCTTAATTGCATGAGAAATGGATGTCATTGAAACATCATGATCCGAATTGTTATCTTCTAGATTTATAATTAAATTTTATTAAAATTACTCTCATATAATATAATCAACTTGGACCAACTAAAAGCCTCCTAACCGATTGATAAAAAACATTAAAGATGAAATTAAAAAAAAAATGACATAACAAACATTCCAACCCAACTTCTAGCATAACTCGAGTTTAAAATTAAATCATGTAAGGGTTATCTTGACTTGACCTATCTGACTTGGCCAGTCTGAAGACAATCTCGTTAATCAATAAAAAATATTTGGGGACGAAACTGGAAAAAAAGATGAAATTTATAGAAAAAAAATCTCACCTAAACTTTTTATTTAGTTCTAATTTAAAATTAAATCATGTGGAAGTTATTTCCAGATGATTCAATCAAATTGGCTTATCTAAATGTAACCTAGACAACTATTAAAAAAAGTTTAAGAATAAAGTTGAAAAAAAAAATAAAATTAAAAAAAGAAAACATGAACGGGGAAATGAGAAAAAAGAGTGGCAATAGAAAAAAAGAAAAGAAAAGAAACGTGAACAGTGAAGCTTCATATCAAATTATTAGAGAAGAAGTAATTATATAGCCAAGGTAGTGAAGAGTTGGACCTCTCAAAGAAAGAGACACCGGACGTTCATTATTTCCTAGTAGAATTCTGCCAGAATTCAATTGTATGGTCCCTTGCTGATTTCTTCACTTCGAAGACTGAAAAAACAATTGAAAGAGAACCCTGTGGGGGCGTTTCTGTGCTGAGAAATCGCATTCACGAAGATGGTAAAATTCAATATTCGAAGGATCTTCACCAGGTTCATGTGTGTTCTTCAATCAAATCATTGATTGCAAAACTGGTAAAAGATTCAATGAAAGCAATATTATTTAATTAATGGTGCTTGAAAGTCTTGTTGTTATTCAATTCTTCACCATTTCACACCGTTCATCTCACACATACTCTTCTCAATATAAGTTATTATATCTGAAAATTGAGCAAAGCACGCACAAAACTCTGCTGAATTAGTTTCTAATTATAGCATAAAACAAACCTTCTTGTCCAGGAAGCACGAAAATTTCCACCAAACTGTTACTAAATCAAAAGGTAAAACCAAAAACATAAACCATTAGATTAGATGATATATTAAAACATTTTTAGTTTTTTATTTAGAGGTTATTTTTTTATTCAGATTCTATAATTCAGGGGTACTTGAAAATACAATAATGATTGCTTTTTAAAATATTTTTTTATTTAAAAACATATTAAAATAACTTTTAGACCGTCATTTCAAAGACACCTTAATTGTCATGATATTTTATCGGTATTGATATTGAAGAACCAACTCATAAAGGAAGACAACAAACATTATAGGAAAAATGGTGACTCCATTTAAATTATAGTTTTTCCACTTAAAATTTTACTTAGAGAGGGTTTAATTATTATTTTTAGTTTAATGTAAATATCTGGAACAGCTTGCGTATATTTGACCAGGTTTAATTTTAAACAAGAACAGGAGGAATGGTGATTAAAATAAAGTTGTTTCATTTAAAAAAACACATGAAATGACTTCGTTTTAGTGACAAAAACGAGGCTAATACATCCAACCCAAAATCCAGGTCTGGGTCGGGTCTGTTTGAACAAGAAAATAAATCCATTTCCATAAAAGTTGGTGTCTGGTGGCACAAAATTAGGTTGTGGTGGGCACGTCATGGTAGGTTGTGTAGGGGCGACAATCACTTTAGACAGAAGAAGGCGGTGGCAAGCATGCAGTGTGTGTTCATAGCTTCTGTTATTAGAGAGCGGAAGAGTGCGGTCAAGGTTGTTTATTTTAAGTATATTTTTTTATTTTTTAAATTTATTTTTAATATTAACATATTAAAAGATCTTGAAACATAAAACATATTAATTTTTTTTAAAAAATTCAAAATTTACTGATATTTTGGTGCAAATGCAGCCCCTAATGACCTAGGAATTTCTGAAAGGGCCAGTTTTTTCTTGATTAATTAAATAAAACTATATAATAAAGGATCAGCAATTCACATTAAATATGGTTTATATGTATGTTAACCCTTCATAGCTCAAAATAGCCTCATACAATTGGGAACTCTTTAGAACTAAAAATATCCACTAATTCTTATATTATTCCGGAGAAGACACTTTATTTGTACATATAATTTACTGAATCAACAGCTTATTTTAAATATTTTATTTTATTTTATTTTATTAGACCAGGGTTCGAGACTTAGATTGATATGATCAAATGACTGTACGAAGAAACCATGAGCCAATTCCTCGAGTGTAGAAGCCACTTCTACAACATTGTCTTGGTGGGTCTCTTGCAAAAGACAATGGCTACTCCCCTAGGCCTTTTTTTTTATTATTTTTTTTTAACTGAAAAAAATTGTCTTGAAAATTTTAAAAATTATAGCTTGGATTGACCTCTCGACTCATAAGCCTGTGTTGGGTCAATCTCCGACTAGGTCCTATAATTTGTTTTAAGCCCTCCTTAAAAAAAAAAAAAAAAATTAGTATAAAGGTTGAACCTTGCAACAAGGAATCATGGGAGGAATGGATCAGCTTAGATCCAATGGTCCTCCATTGGACAAAAAATGACAGCCTCCATTAAATACATGTTTATGTGTACCTGGCCAAGCCCAAAATCTAATCGTTCTACCTAGGCCTGGTGAAGGATCTAGCTGGGCTTGTGCTGAGGAGCCCAGTGCATTGCATTCTTTTGTATCTGCAAGGAAAAGTCCATACAGTGTTCTATACAGTATGAGAGCCTAGAAGGAAAGGGATGTATGAAGTTATAGCTGGGCCTAAATCCTTACTAATTGCGGCTGCTTAGACTTTGATTAGTTAAAACAAGCTGTTTTTTTTTTCCTGCAGTGGAAAAACGTTTTTTATTTTTATTTTTTTTTGCTTTAAATTAGTGTTTTTTGATTTTTTTTATTGTGGAATCGTCCATTTCGATAAAAAATGATCAATTTAAAAATATTGTTAGAAAAGAAATGTCACAATATTTATTATTTACATATGAAGAAGAAAAAATATCATTTATATATCCATCCAGTTTGTAACTTTTTTGAAACGATATAAAGAAAAATGTTTCTGTTCATAACAGAAAAACTTTAGAAATGTATATCAAAATAAATTTTAAAATAAAAAAATAATTTAATGTATTTACAAATAAAGGTATTTTGAAAAACAATTGTAACCCTAACAAACATTCCTGAAAAGCTTAATTTGATGTTATTGATCTTTTATATCCATCCAGTTTAGCGGCAAACAAATTTTTGAAACGATATAAAGAAAAATGTTTTGTCTGTGGTACTGTTGGATTATTAGTCCGAGGACAACAGATGCGGCCCAGACTTGAAGCACATGCAGATCCTGAGTTTGTAATAAATTAGCTGAATATGCATGCATCCCCAAATCAGAAATCAAGCTGCCTTGGCATGTTTCGCTTGAGTTGTAGGTTAGATCCATGCCCAATTAACCAACATGTAAATTTTAAGTTGGAGCTCCAAGATACTCTTGCATAGATAGAAGGGTTGAGGTCTCATGTTCAACTTTCAATTTTATCAAAAAATGGGAACTAACTCATCCAATTTTAAGATCCTTATTATAGCCGTATGCTTTGATCACAAGGATTGGGTACAGGTACAATGGAGTCTTAACCTTGAAGTAATATTGTTCACAGATCGACCTGGAACTTGATTAACTTATTCCTAACTCAGAATCGACATATGACTCGGATCTCGTGTTGGATCGGGTTGACTTTTAAATTGAGTTATATATATAACTATGTCTAGGAGGATTGAGCACCTAATTGACCAATAGCACAAATAGCCTTGTTATAAGCATGCTTGCTTATAAGCAAATTAGATATCAATTTTATGTTTCATACTCTCTCTGGGTATTGATGGGGAAATTATAAATACAAAATCAGAAATAGGTCGTGTTCGTTGTTTTAGCTCCAGGTCTGTTAATGCCAGAATCAACTAATCCTTCTTCTTCTTCTTCATCAGTTCTTCTATTAAAACAAAAAATACAAATTTGTCATTGCTGGTGGAACCTCTCTAGCTAGTACTACTTCATTGCATCCATGATTAGAAATTTATAAGTGGGCAATGATTTGGACTAGAAACAAAATTTTATGACTCTTCTTGGACTGTCTTCAAGATTGGGATAGGTCCAGACCCTTTTTTTTTCCCCTCTTGACAAATGCACCTTAACTAACCCTACGCATGATTGATCTAAACTTTGGTGCTAAGGAACCAATCTTCCGATTGATCAATCATATCTCTTCTACTGTAATAAGAACATAACTATAGTAATTGAATATGCTTTAAATTTAAATTACCAAGTACATAAACTCATAGTTCAAGTACTAGGGGAAGCTTATATTATTCTTGTTTGGTTGGTAGATAGATGGTGATCAATATTACAAGGGAGCATATTCCACCTGTTCTAGGACCCGCGTGTCCCTCATCATTCATGGAGGTGGTTGTGTCTAACAGTACTATCCAATGCCAGTTTTTGGTTCCATCAGACTAATCTGTCGGTCATCACTCCTTGCATATATAGTTAAATTGATTTCGTGGCTGCATTCACCAGGATGATGATGATGATGATTCCCGGCACACAATCGACGCAGTATGTGAAGTAAAATTTGGAAATATTTAAAGGCAGTATTTTGTTTTTATAGGAAGATTGGATACCGTGTCACCATCCCTATTTTCTGCCATACATACATGATAGCTAATGATTGCGAGGTGCCGACATAGATATCCTCCCTTTAGAAGCAAAAGAAGACGGAAATATCACACAATTATAAGTTTATAGAAGTAGTACACGAGGTAAAAATTAGAGAGAACACTAAAGTGGTTTAAGACAATACCGTCGGGGTGTGCGTTTAGAGAGAACATGCAGCCAGTGGTTTAAGACAATTCCGTCGGTGTGCGCGTTTAGAAGTATACATTACGTTTAGAACTCCATCACTTACGTAATTATCGGATCGATAGGAAGTTGAAGGCCTGAGTTTTAAGTTATTGGGTTAACATGTGAGTCATTTAGTAAATCTAGGATAATTCAAAAATATTATTCTTTTAAACATAAGGTTTTTTAAAAAAGTTTCTTGAAGTTACCCAACAGGATTTCACTCAAATCTAACCATGTCAAGTCATTCGAGTTTAATTATGTAGATGTCCAAAACTGATTAAAAAACACTTGAATTGAGATAGATTTTACGTTAATTAACACCAGATTATCTCGTCAAACTAAATTGAATCTAATAACAATATGATATAGATATTTAGTTTCATTGTGTTAACACCTATTAAAAAAAGTCAAAGTTAAAAAAATTTAAAACAAAGTCATGTTAGATATGATTTTTGTAAATTTTGTTATTTGATTAGATTTGTTTTTAACTTTCAATAAAAAAAGGGTTAGAAGTATGTTAGATACTTAGAATGATTTTTTTTTAATTTAAATCTAAAAGTTCAATTATAAACTTGAATTTAAGTGTGTCATCACTATAAAAACTAAAAATTTTAGACTTCAAATTTTAATTCATGTACCTATCTTTATTTTTTAAAAGATTTGGCTTGATTAATTTTTATAAAAAATAATTCTGTAGAATTATAATTCAAAATCAATTATTAACTTTCTTTAAAATATCAAATTCATTCCAAATATCACATATGTAATGCATTACGAGCTCAGGAGGTGTTTTGTAATATGATTGGGGCCAGCGCTTTTTAAAAAAATTATTTTTTAATTTCTTCGAGTAATTTTTAATCAATCGTTTTGATATGTTGTTATAAAAAATAAATTTAAAAAATAAAAAAATATATTTTTAAATAAAAAATATTTAAAAATCAATATTTATCACTGTCTCAAATACCATCATACTATTTGATGATTGAATTGGGAAAGCACTCCAAATGAAAGATGATGCTCATCTTGCACTTTAATTTTGCAAACGTATTTTTCAATTGATATATATATATATATATATATATATATATATATATATATATCAAAATCACTTAAAAAAATTAATTTGTTATTATTTCAAAAAATAAAAAGAATTTTTAAAAATATATTCAACTACGTTACCAAACAAAGCCTAATCTATTGAATGATCGTCAATTTCATTTTCTATTAAATTATTTTAATTTTATGAGGTAGAATGTACAATAAACATGTAATTTAAATATCTCATATTTAGATCATGAGTTTTTTCAGCTTTGTTCATGGTAATATTTATTTATTATTGTTATTGTTATTTTTTTTATATTATTAAATTAATTAAGATTTAACGATATTATAGAATAAAATATCTTTTATTATTTAGGAACATAATCTTCTTTAAAACACGTAATCATCAAACAAGCAAAATTAGAGAAGCCCACCAAAACAAGCAGAATGGATCATGCTAATTTCTCACCCTCTTTTTTTTTTTTTTTTCCTTGTACGTCATCATAATTTCTTTCCTATCCTGGACGAAAACATGCTGACGCACTTACGTGGATTGATGAAGCATAATCGAGCCTGAAGCCATTAGCTCCTTTGTAAGTGTGCCTGCCTGTGCCTGTGCCTGTTCCTGCAACTAGGCAATTTCATGGCTGGTTTAGCCTAATGAAATGATATTGACCAATCATAAGCTCAAATAAAGCTAATGAGTCAAACAGAAGCAAAGAACATCAAGCCAACGGAGCACGCTTCTTTCCTTATTTTCCTCAACCTTATCTTCTATTTGTATTTTGAATTCTTCAAGCATATATAATACTCTATTTTTCCTTTTTTTACATTATATATATATATATATATATATATATATATATATATATATATATATAGAATATTTGAATTGAATTTGTCACAACTAATTTTAGAACTAATTAATTGGCTTAGTTTGATTTGGCACCATTACACTTTTTTCGTGACCAAGCATGGTGAACGTAAATCAATTTCTGTGGAAGTGCTAAGAGTAATGCAATAATTAAAAACACCCATGAAAAAACATTTAAAACTTAAATCAACCTTATCCTGATTGCTAAATTTTAAAATCAAATGAAAAAATATTTCGTAGAAAATGTAAAAGTCAATGTGCTTAGAGAGGGCTAGATACTGGTGATTAAGGGCAGTTAAATGTTGGAATAATTAGTGATTTTTTTTTAAATTTTTTTTTCTACCTAATAGATCGTCAACTAACAACTTATATCCAGGCATCAATAATTGGATTTGTGAAGTAATTAAATAAAAATCATGACATTCAATATTATATAATCATCACAATATTTAATTAACATGAACCAACAATAACTACTATCTCATCAATTGTAATATAGACACCCACTAACAATTGATTGCGATTTGCTGTGATGCCAAATTAATTTATTTTTTTAAATAATATTTAAGTATTCAAATAGACATAAAAAATCATTTATAATAAACGTGGAACAATGCTAATTAAAGTTCAGGATGAGATATCTCACTAAACTTGTGATCTAGATTATATAACTATAACAACCCGATAAAGAAATAAAGAGAATCATAAAGTATTTTATTTTAAAAAAATTGTTAAATTTTTAAACTCGTTATCCGAGTTAATAGACCTGAAGCATTTAATTTAGAAAAACCACGAAATCTAGTTCCCAATAAATTAAATCTAATTTTATTATTATTAAGCTCCCATGCGTTAGCGCGTGCTGTGCACGAGCCATCAACGTTTTCTAATTAAAAAAATATTATTTTAATGTTAAATTATATCGCTATACTCAACCAAATTAACAATTAACAAAAAAAGATCGAGACAAAAGGATGCTAATACCCCTGCCCCTAATGAATTAAATTTCTTTGATATAAATATACATGTTTAATTGTACTATCTATTAAAAAATAAAAATATCCCCACCTGAAACAATTGAATTTGTTTTTGATTCTTGAGGATATTTTGGTTATTTTACTATTCATTAAAATATTAAATATAAAAAAATACCTCCAAACAATTCAATAATAACTAACACACAGTGTGAAAATATCAAAATACCCAATTAAATTTTTTAGCCAAGGCTAAAAATATCACGCCACTATTATAATGAATAGTGTAAAGTGTATCCATGATTACAAGAAATTCATCTTCCCTTTGAGTATATTTGTTACATGATGATACATGTCACTCTAGTAGTAGCGAATAGTAAAATGAGAGAAAATCACTTTTTTAATATATTTATTATTAATAAAACACATTAATTTAATTATAGGACTGGTTCTTGTTAGCTATTAGAAAGGATCTCACCATATTGACATTAGCTTGTTCAAAGCACATCAGCATACTTGCCACAAGAAAAAGTCGGTCAAAAACTCTATTTGCTTATGTTATGTGGTGTAAGGTTGTTTATATATGTTTTAATTTAAATATAAATTTGAAATTGTTTAGTTAATATATAATTGAAAACTTTATATTAAAACAATTGTTAAGAAAAAACACAACAATTCAATTATAACTTTTCTTAAATATAATTTTTAATTTTTTCAAATTATAACAATATTAATTAATATTCTTAACCCAAGAACCTGGCAAACCCAATGGTCTAATCATTGAAGTGTAGTTATGGAACACACATTCTCTTAGACATTTATATCTTTATCTTTTTAAAAAGAAAAGAAAAGAAAAGAAAAGAAAAGAAAAGAAAAGTATCTTAAAAAGCTAGCCCTAGCCAGCAATGCATGATAAAGGAAGCAGCGAACAATGCATGAATTATTCATTTATTGACAAATAGTGGATGGATGACGGTCGATACAGAACTGGTCCACAGCCAACCTACGCCTACATTACAACTTATTGTATACAATATTATATGATATGATAAGTAAGTGCATACCAGTTCATACGTTTGTACAAAACACACAATTAATTGTATGTGCAAATTAATTAATGTGTACTTGCCCGCAACTATATACTATTTTGTGTTTAAGAAAGAACTTGGTGTGTGTTTGTCTCTTCTTTCTATATTTATTTTTCTCTTTTTTTGTTATAATTGCCCGTAATTGAAAAAAAAAATATAAAATTAATGTTTTTTAGGTATTTTTTTATGATTTTGATGTAAAAGAAATTATGAAAAAACTCTATTTTAATGATTTTTCAATTAAAAATTACAATACAGTATATTACCAAACATGTATTAAATATCTCATCAAATTTCTTTTTGTGTTACTTTATAACATGGTGATATTTACTTAAAAATATCTTTGGATTGAAAGAAATGGTTTAATTCATTTTCTTATTTATTGTTATATTCTTAATTCGAGTTTTTCTTAATCCATAAATATTTTAAAAATTAATTTTAAATATGTACTTAATTATCTTTAATCTAAAAAAATCTGACGGCTCGCAATTAAAGAAACAAAATAAAAACATCTATGTTTGGTCGACTCAATCCAGAACATCACAGCCTTCTTTGATCAAGTTCGTTGCACTATTAACTTCAATAATAATAAAAAAAAAAGTTGAAAAAATCTTGCTAATTACCAAGTAAACGACCTGCAGGCTCAATTATACACCATATTAATCCATTTTATTATTAACAAGAACAAGCAAAAGCAGTCAAAAACCAGCTATATCAATTGTAATTGAATCGCAATTCATCACAGCTGACCTCTCCCTCATTTTTCAGCTTATATAAAACAAATGCCAAAAAAACAAATTCGGAGAACTGTAAAAAAGAAGAAGTGCCCAACGTTGTAAGAAACAGCTTGTAGATCCTTCAACTAAGAAAACCAAACCCATAATCTTCTCCTTCAATCAAAAGCCAAGAAAACCCTACCGTCTTCATCATCATCCCTTGAAATCATTTCTCTTTGTTTCTGAAAGAAAACTCCCTGTTATCATACTTCATGGCATTAATTCCTCCTCAAGTTTTCCCGCCAAGAAAACGGAGGCCATCAGCCGGAGCATTTATTCCACCAAAATTTTCTGACCAGAGGCTTCTCCAATCCCTCTTTCTACTCTCCCAAGAAATATCTTCTCTCAAACCTCTTCAGTTTCTTCTGAAACGTAACTCTTTGTCCATCATACGTAAAACGAAGATCCTCGCAATCTTATTCGAGGAACTTTTGAAAAAACCAATTCTAGTTTTATCTCCAACTCTCTTGTGCTTGGAAGAAATGTACTTAGTTCTTCAAAGAATCAAGACCTTGCTTGAAGACTGCGTGAATGGAAGCAAGATGTGGCTATTGATGCAAAGCGATTCAGTTGCTAATAATTTCCATGAGCTGACGGTAGAATTAGCAACTCTTTTGGATATTTTTTCTGTCAAGGAAGTCGAGGTTAGCGAAGACGTTGAAGAATTGTTTTTGCTGTTAAGGAAACAATGCTCCCAGGCAAAAGTCTTTGTCGATAAAAGAGATTCCAGTTTGCGGCTCGACGTGTTAACAATGCTTGATCGGATTCAGAAGGAGATTGTCCCTGATAACTCAAAGCTGGCAGAGATTTTTGATTTCCTGGGGTTACCCAATTCTTTATCTTGCAAAGAAGAAATTGAGAATCTTGAAGATGAAGTTCAGAACCAAAAAGATGAGAAAGCGAAGTCCGACATGATTGCTTTGATAGGACTCGTTCGGTACGCGAAATGCGTGCTGTTCGAGCCATTGACACCAGGGTCTGATAGCAAGACGAAAAAACTAGCATCGGATGCGAACATCCCGGCAGATTTCCGGTGTCCGATAAGCCTGGATTTAATGCGGGACCCAGTTGTGATGGCCACAGGTCAGACGTACGATCGAGAGAGTATTGCTCTCTGGATTGAATCAGGGCACAACACGTGTCCGAAGACAGGTCAGGCCCTGGTCCACACGAGCTTGATACCCAACCAAGCTTTGAAGAATTTGATAGCCATGTGGTGCCGAGAGCTGAAAATACCGTTTGAAACGGCGGGAGATAATAACAGAACTAACGGCGTTATAAAAAACAAGGCAGCGCTTGAGGCTACTAAGATGACGGCGTCGTTTTTGGTGAACAAAATGTCGGCCTCGCAGTCAATGGAAGCGGTTAACGGAGTTATTTATGAGCTTCGTACACTTGCAAAGAGTAATTCGGATTCCCGAGCCTGCATCGCTGAGGCTGGGGCCATCCCGGTGCTCGCGAGATATTTAGGTTCGGATGTAGGTGTGGGGTCTCTGAACTTACAAGTTAACGCCGTTACAGCTATGCTAAATCTTTCCATTCTTGAAGCGAACAAAACAAGGATCATGGAAAACGGCAAGGCTTTGAACGGCGTTATCGAGGTGTTACGCACGGGTGCCACGTGGGAGGCGAAGGGGAATGCAGCTGCAACTATATTCAGCCTATCTTGTGTGCACTCCCATAGGAAACTGCTTGGGAGGAAGACACGTGTCATTAAGGGGTTGATGGATTTAGCCAAAAGCGGGCCCCCGGGTCCCAAGAGGGATGCATTGGTGGCAATTTTGAATTTGGCGGGGGATAGAGAGGCAGCTCGGAGGTTAGTTGAGGAAGGAGTGGTTGATGTGGTTAAAGAAATTATCAATGTGCTGCCGGTAGAAGCCGCGGCGATACTCGAAATGGTGGTAAAGAGAGGAGGGATAATGGCGGTTGCAGCCGCGCATAACACGATAAAGAAGTTGGGCACATTGATGAGGGAAGGATCGGAGACAGCTCGCGAAAGCGCGGTGGCAACACTCGTCACCATCTGTCGAAAAGGGGGAGCAGAGATGGTGGCAGAGCTTGCAACGATAATTGGAATCGAAAGGATTATATGGGAATTGATGGGATCAGGGACAATGAGAGCAAGAAGAAAGGCCTCTAGTTTGTTGAGGACTGTTAAGAGATGGGCAGCTGGTTTGGATGGTGATTTTTTGGAGGGTCATAGTACGGTTGCAACTTCGAGTAGTTCCTCATCAAGAGTGGTCATATCAGTTTAACACATCTCTGTTTGTTATTTGTTTATAAATTGTAAGTAAATCTTAGACATTTGTAGATTTTTGCTTACAAGATTCATTGAGAATCTCATGTTCTTTAACATCTGCTGTCTAGTCATTTATAAACAAGCCTTTCTGCATCTGGTGAAGTAGAAAAAAACAAACAAATTTGATGCCTCTGTGGACCAAACCCAGAAAGTGATCTAGAAATTGATTGAATTGCCAAGCCAAATGATGCTGAAATTCACAAGTTCGGCACCAGCATCAAGGGTCCTCCTGGGAGACCTGAACAGTTCTACTACCCTCAAGTGGCCAGTCTTCAACAGGGACAAATGTGCAAAGAGCCATGCACCGACTTGAAAACGTGTTAGATTTGCGGCTTTGTGAGTTTTTCTAATGTCAACGTAGCAGATAGCATTCAAAGGGAAAGAACGAGTCTGAAAAATCAAAATCCCATGTCAGAAACACGTTATTGACTTATTGTTTCTACGAAGAACCTTCAAATGCTGACTTTTCTCTATAAGAGCTTATGGTCTTCAGCAACACGCAAAACTCAAGTCCATTCCTCACCATTTGATACCATTATAGCCTCTTCGGCCTCCCTACCTCTTCGTGTTTTCACAATCCTCTCATAGCTTCTGTGAGCAGATTCAGCTTTGCAACATGGTTGGATTTAATAAAATCAATGGTGCTATCTTGATTCTCTTGCTTGTCATGGCTATGTCTCAAGCTGCACATGCCCGGCTCTTAGGTGGCTCTCTACTGCACAACGTCGATGCTATCCAGCAAGGACCAGACCTAGCTTTCTCGGGAGGAAATGATGTCTCAGAAGGGGAGGAAGTTAACAAGTACAGGCCCTTGCTGCTTAATCTCCTTCCGAAGGGTAGTCCCTTACCCCCATCTGGCCCTAGCAAGGGCACCAACAATGTCGTTAACTAATTTTTGTCGATGTATGTCATCAGATTCTAGCTATTTTTCATATTTTTATTCTTTCATGATCTTCATTAATTCTTTCTTTCTTTAATTCAAGATGCCAATAAAATTCTTAGGCTAGCTGGTGTAAGATACAGCTACTAGCAGTAGCTGAAGAACCATAGAATTTCTGAACAAGAATTTGCTGATGTGCCATTGTAAGCGTGACAAATGGGAGTGAATATTGATTCTTGTGTGCAATATATTGATGAAATTCTCTACCTCAAATGCCTTTCCAGAATTCTTGTCCATAAACTAGCAGAATTTGAGCTGCATAGAGCCCATGGAGCTAGGCCGATGGTCTCCTCCGCATTAGCAATTTTAATTGCTGCTTTCTAAACAAGCCTACTGCCATGAGTTCCAATGGGCTATTTTTTCCATTTTGTTTATTTAATTTAAAAATATCCTCATAGGTCAGTAGCATCATATATATATATATATATATATATATATATATAAACTAAAAAAATAAAAAAAAAATAAATGAAGTTGCTTGCTCTAGCAAATGAGATGTTAACATTCCATTTTATTAATTCAGGAAAGATTTTTGCGGGAGTGAATAAGATTTAGGTTTTAAAATTAATAATTGAATTAATTAATATTATGGAATCGTAAATAGCAACAACGAATTGCTGTTTTATTAAATTATTTTTTTTGAAGTTTTCTTTTAGGACTAAAATTAGACAATATCCAACGTTGTAGAGGAAGACACCCGGACATCATATTTATAATATAAAGTTATTGACGGCCCACATCAAAATTGTGCCGCTTGTCAAAGCTTCATTATATCATGGGCTAGACGATATGGGCTGCATCTCCAATATTCTTACAAATATCCATGAATAGGCACCTGACCTGGACCTAGATTATCGCTAAAACCTGATGCGACAACGTTTTTAGAAAACAACTAGATCTTTGCGCTGTTGGATTTATTTTTTAACATAAGAAAAGTTAGGTGTTGTTATTGTATTTTTCAGTAAAAAATAAAAAATTACAATATATAGAGATTGATATGATGCAATCTGGTCACCTTGATAGATCAAAAAATAACCCTATAAAAATATATTTTGATTTAAAAAAATTAGGACAACATTTTTTTTTTAAAAAAAGATTGAAACAAATATATTTTAGATCGACTCAGGTCAACTAGAGTTAACCTGTCAAATCCGCTACACGAGTCATGAGACCCCGATAACCATATAGAAAACAAATAAAAAAAATTATTATACCTAATTCTCAATCAACTCAATTTTAAATGTTAAAATTGATAACAAAAATCAACTAAAGAAATGAGTCATATTAACTCGAATTAACATGTCAAACATTGGTCATATGACCGAGATAATCACATAGAAAACAAATTGAAATAAATTATGAAACTTAATTCCCAATAAACTCAATGTTGATGGGTGAAATTAAAAATAAAATCAATTAAAAAAGAACACAAAAAATCACCCGAGTCAACCAATCAGACATGTGACCGGGTAATGAGACTGGAATAACCTCATAAAATGCAAATAAAAAAAATTAATGAAGCCTAATTCCCAATCAACCTAATATTAAATGATGAAATTAAAAAAAAAAACTAAAAAAAGGATAAAAAAATCCAGATCAACCAGCCTAACCCGCGACTTAGGTCATAAGATCATGATAACCCTATAAAAAACAAATAATTTTTTTTTAAAATCCTACTTCCTAATCAACCTAATGTTGAAACATGAAATTAAAAAAAAATTAATAATAAACAAAAAATGACCCAAGTCAACATGACTAACTCACAAAACTCATGACTTAGGTCACGAGACCAGAATAACTTCATAGAAAATAAATCAAAATAAATTATGAAGCCTTATACCTAGCAAGCCCAACTTTGAAGCCCAATATTTTAGGGTGAAATTGAAAAAAAAAATTCTAAAAGATTTTGAGGACCAAAATGAAAAAATATTTGGCATTTTATTGTTCATAGCTATAGTGAAAAGCCAAACATTTTGTATGTTAGTTATTTTTATTTGTTTTGTTTAAGAAATTAAATATCATGTTTGATAATCTTATTTTTCCTATTTAGTTTAGAAATTTATAGGGGTATTCATTTATATAGTTGGATTGGGTTTAGGCTTATAATTATATCAAACCTAACTTCTGATATTTTATAAATTTTAAACTAGATTCATTCAAATTTTGCTTGGACTTGAGCGAGTTAAATATATTGGGTTGTGATAAACTTTTTATGGATATTACATATATTCACGAGTTGGCCTTTGTACATAATAAAATACAATACAAGAGGAAAAAAGCTTAATACCTCAAATCACATCTAGTAGAGAATTTAGTTGATATAATTTATCCTTTTCATTTATTAATAATATAATTAAATTATTTAACAACTTAGTTGATGCCAATAAGTTTGGATTGATGTTTAGCATAAATATAATGAATTTCTTTTCTTGTATAAAATATTTGAAATATGATGAGAAAATGTATGATCAAGTTGAATGGTGTAAAAAGATCCATATAGCTGATGCCAACAAGTTTGGCCCTTAGAGATTTATATAACAATTTTATAATTATTTATTACAATTTTTTCCTCTGTAAAATAAACTTAGTATTAGTAAATACAAGTTGTTTTACTTGTATTTCAGTAAGCATTATAAAGAGAAAATTGAGTAATAAAGTCCAATTAGAATTCTTATGTTTTGAGATATTTTTTTGATAGAATTCTGTCTTTCTTTATGCTTAATATATTTATTGTATTGTTTTCATTTGTGTTGGTTAATAATGGAGTTTAACAATTTTTGTTGATTAGTATAGTGTTGGTATAACCATGGTTGAAAGATGATACAAAACAAAACATGCTCCTATAGTAGGGGATGAGGTGATTTTCCCATAAGAAAAAGACATTAAAAAATTGGTGATAAAAAACATACATATAAAGATTATAGAATTGACTTGATATTAAGCGGAGCTGAAAACCCTTGGGGATCGTGAGGAGAGTTATCATGGATACATGATCAAATTTAAAGAACTTGTTTCAGACGTGAGAGTGGAGGAAATAACCTTTGGATTGAGATGAATATTGTAGAGGTTTAGGATTTTACACACACACACACCTTATGGACAAAGAAATTTATCAATTGGTTGAATGAAGTAAAAAGGATTTTTTTTAGTGTAAGAAGTAACAAAGCAGATGAGGGTGAAACTAATCACTATTAGATTAAAGCAGGAGCTTCTACTTTGTGGAAGAAAATGAAGAGGTCTTAGGAAACATGACGAAAATAAAAAAGGCATTTGTTACTAGTAAGGGTAAAATATGTTATTCTTATCCTAGTTTACGAAGAAGGAAGAAAAGAAGAAGAGTTAGAGAATAAAAATGATGTAAGAAAATGTACATTATGGAACAAGTCATTAACTATTATTAATGATTCTATAGAAATTAAGAGTGTTATTAGAATTGATAATTGGTCTATTTTATATGAGTTGAGTAATCGTATATAGTAACACAATAAATGTCAATAGAGCTCAAAAAGTGCTAACACAACTTTCAATTAAAGTACCCTTCAACTCTTACAATCACATGTCGCATTCAGGAAAATACATTGAAATAACTCTTCTTCCAAGGACCATGAATAAAGGTGTTTGCAATCTTGTAGCTCTAATTATCATCATTAACAAAATGGTAATTCATTTAAGAACAATGATTTAAAGACCAAAATTCAAGGAAGAGTTCTTTCTAACTAGAGAGATTAATGTAGAAGGATTTTTAGGAAAAAATATTTATTTTCTTATTTATTTTTATTTTTTTCTATTTAGTTTAGAAAATCAAATATAGTGCTTGACAATTTATTTTTTCTATTTAGTTTAGAAATTCCTATTATAACTCTATAATTATTTATTATATTTTTTCTTTTTTTAAAATATAGACCCAGTATTATTATAAATAAGGTTGTTTAACTTGTTAAATTCAATAATAAAATATTATTATATTTTTTTCAAGAAAAATAGGAAAATGAACATAAGTAATTTTTGTTTAAATGATGTCTTTTTACAAATGAAAAAAGAAAACAAGTTTCTCCATTTTCCCAAGACAAAACTTGATGCTGGAAAAGGCGCTTCTCCAGCTTTTTCCACCTTAGTAAGAACTTTTCGGACAAAAATAACCTTACATTCTTCATCTGATTACAACTATACCATCTATATATTTTTTCTGTACAGTCATTCTTCTCCTGTCCATTGACGCAGTATTTGACATTGCACTATATGGAGTCATTGATATAAGGTATGAGTGTACCCGAAAAGAAAAGGTGTTGCTTGATAGATACTTGAAACTTGCTGGAATTACGACATCGTTTAAGGCCAGCTAGTTTATGACACTTCCTTCAATGGTCTTGAGTTGTGACTTATCAAGTTTTTTTTAATTGTGAATCCATCACCAATTTCTGCCTTTTTTGTGTCAAATAATGCAGTGCTTTTGGGTTATTAATTATTACAAGTTTTATATGTATTTTCAGTTTGGAATGTAGATTCCACTTGTATAATAATCATTCTAATATTTATTAAGAATTTTATTGAATCTTAATTAATATATTATTAATATAATATAAAAATGAAATGAAATTTCATTATTAATACATTTTAATAGTCAAAATCATCTATTATTATTATTATTATAACTTTTTAATTAACGTGGGTATTCGGGTTAGCTTGCGCGTACCTCGACTAATCCTACGAGTCCTGAAGTTAACGACCACGTAAATCTCCAGTTGAGCTCCCTTACATGTTTTAAAAATCATCTTTTATTGTTATGCATATACTTGCATCTCATTCAATTTAATCAGATTAAAAATACTTCTCTCAAATAATAATAAATAAATAAAAAGTTTCATGTTACCGACAAGGCATTAGCTTTTAATTTAGCATAGTATAACAAGGAGAAAATTAAGTACTAAAAGTCCAATAACTATAAGGGTTCGCGTGTTTGAGATGTTTTTCCGCAAAATTTAATCTTTTTCTATGCTCGTAATCTTTCTTCTTCTGAACTTGATATGGACAGTATTTTTCCTCTTAAAACTAAACGTATTTTGAAGTTAGTTTTGATACATGAAGACTGATTTATTTTCTAATCACATCTTAAGTAGATTATTATTCATTCTTTCTTAAAGGTTAAATCCTGATCGATAGCATGAAAAGCATATTGTTCTAGTTGTCAAACATCCTATATGAGCAATCATTTCTTGTGGGCTACCATGTAATGTTTTGCTCCAATTTAGAAAAAAAATGAGACAATAATTATCATCCCCACATGAAAAATTTGCATGCCTGCGAGTGACAGATGCCCCTCGATAGTGATCTATAATGCTTTCGGTAGCTAGAAACTACCCTGATTCGGAAGAGCATCGTGAGAATTTGCTAAATCTATGAGTGTGAGGCCCTTCCTACCCAAAGGTTGTAGGTCATGCTGTCTTCAAGTGTAGGACCAGTAATGCTTGTAAAGGGTATGGGACACTTCCTTATTACAAGAAACATGCAGAATGCCGCGAAGGGGGGCCGGGCCGGCACCTGAGCATAGAAACATACTTTGTGCGTAATTGCTCAGCAAACCAACAAGGAAAGCTACAAACAGAAGTATTTGGTCCATCCTCTCAACATGGTGCACAGTTCAGGACATGGTCTGACTAACAATCTAGAAGGGGAAAATTACCTGGACAATTCTATAATTTAGTTGTTTTATAGTTATTGTGTTTTGGAAAATAATTACATCCTAAATTATCATATAGTTTAGTTTATTTTACATTTATTTAAGATGTAAATTATAATTTTTTAAAAAATAAAATTTAAGTATAAAAACGATTAAAATGTAGGATAATCGTGTAATTTTCCATCTAAAAATAATGCAACAATTTTGGGGGTTTGGTTTGGATGATAAGTGTGCTTCTTTTCCGATGTTACGAATTTATTTTCGAATTTAAAGAGAAGGCAGTTCAAGACTTAATAAAAGATTAGACATAATCCAATGTTCTTGAGAATATAATGAATCATGTGCATAGAATCCACATTTTTATTTCAAATCAATGATTAAGAATAAGACTTAAATACATGGATGCTGGGTAGTTATTCAATATATAATTGGGAAGTCATTTGAATTTAAGATAAAATATAATCATTGATTTGAATTTAATATTTTTTATATGGCACAAAAGATATTTTCGAGATAGTTTGTATTTTAATCTCAATTAAGTTTTTTTTTCCTTAATGATCTTAAAAATATATCATTCACATTTTTAAAAAATTACTTTCTTATATATT
This sequence comes from Populus deltoides, assembly GCA_015852605.2. Lineage (NCBI taxonomy): Eukaryota > Viridiplantae > Streptophyta > Magnoliopsida > Malpighiales > Salicaceae > Populus > Populus deltoides. The sequence continues at coordinate 905,306 of CM027585.2, read as the reverse complement.
AATTTTTAATTTTAAATAAAAAAATAGTATTAACATATACTAAATGGACTTGGCTTTTCATGCTTCAACATTGATTGATTGACAATTGAGCTTTATAATTTATTTTGATTTGTTTTATTTAGGGTTATTTTAATTTTATGACTCATATTTGACAGGTTAATCCAGGTTGACTTGACTAATTTTTTTAGTTGAATTTTATCTTTAATTTTACCCATTAATATTAGGTTTATTGAGAATTGGCTTTAATAAAGTTTTTATTTTTATTTTTTAGGGTTATCAAGGTCTCACAACCTAGACAGTGAATTTAACAAGTTAACCCGAGTTGATCCGAGTCAATCTACTATATTGTCATTTTCATATTTATAAAAAAAATATCATTTTGATTTTTCTTAAGTCAAACTATATTTTTATTGGTCATTCTGATTATCTTTATATTTTCCAGCTCAATCAGGTCACATTAGTTTAATCCCTATATAATTTAAAATATATTTATTTTTTTTTGTTAAAAAATACATTAACAACACTTAAATATTTTATATTTTAAAAAAATTTGATCTAATCCACAACATAGCACAATCAATAATCTGGTAGTTAAACTACGTACGAATGAAGTTATTTAAATTAATTGTTAAGAATTTACAACCATGATTTTCAAGGGTGCAATTGTGTTTCGACTAGGCGGGATTTAGGTTTGGGATCATACCCGTTGAAGTCATGAAAATTTCAGCTTAGATTAGGCTTTTCACTGTAGCGATTTTAGGTTGGTGGAGTGGTTAGGTTTGAATAATTAATTTACGAGTTTTTTTTTTTTTTTTGCAAAACACAATTTCTTTATCAAAATAAAAAATCCTTTCATACTTAAATTAGTAAAAATATACGAGGAAATCATTGTACAAGAGCGTAAAAAACATGGAATAGTTACAGTTATCTGGTGGTGTGTAGCTTACCAAGAATGGAGAAATGATGGAGATCCTCATGGTAAGTGGATGTAGAGATTGATGCTCATTTTATGGATGGAGAGTGATATTGCAGCTAGTGGAGAGTAGAGTTGTAGTAGATGCCTTATCTTGCTCCCATGATATCATGAAAAAGTTGGTGATTGAGAGTTTATTGACGAGAAAAATATATTTTTTTTATTTTTTGTAGAATAAAATATATTTTCAGGATTAAAATGAAAAAAAAAAAAGGGGGGTGGGGAGGACCACGCCGTTAGGGCATAGCTACAAACAAAATAGCCGAAGGAAAGCGATGCTCTTGCATTAGACACGTTGTCAATTGTCAGTCTGAGGCTTAACTCTGATGGACCACCTCTAATTTTGTAATGTTGGAAGCGCACACGCACACGCACACGCACACGCACACGCACACGCACACGTGATAAGTGATACAATGCTAGGGAGGGTCCAAACAAGATTTGCACTCCCAAGAGTTCCTTTAAGTGTTCTGTCTTCACGTTATTTCCTTTCACATGAATACACGTCATTCAAGGGCTCTCCATACTTGTGGAGTTTTCTTCATCTACATGTAGTCTGCAATTGCCACGATGCAAATATCAGTAACAATGTCCTAATTGATTTTAATAATATATTTTATTTTTTATTCAAATTCATTAATTTAATTTTATAGATATTTAGTTGGATACTTTGATACTTTATAATGAAGAATGCTCCTCAATTACTCGTGAATTTCATTATTGCAATTAGCGATTCATTTGATTTTTAATTAGATTCATTTTTTTTTTTTTTCCTTCCCTTGGCATTCATTTTCATTTGATTTTTAATTAAATTTAATCCTCATTCTTTTAGTTTTTATTTATTTATTTATTTATTTTTATCATTTTCTTAATTATTTTTTATCATTTTATTTTTTATTTGAAATTTGCTCCTTATTTTTTTTACTACTATTTATTTTTATTTTTAATATTTTTTAATTTTAATATTTTTTCAATTTCATCCCTTGATAATTAATTGACAAGGGACATCACTTCATAATTTTTCAAGGTTTGTCTTTTTTTTATGTTAGTCTCAGTCTTATGACCCGAGTCACAGATTTTAAAGATTAACTTGAGTTGACTTCGGTTTTTTTTATGTTTTTTAAAATTAATTTTTGTTCAATTTTATCATTTGATATAAAGTTGGTTGGGGATTGAGATTCATGATTTTTTTTTCACTTTTCTCTTTAAAGGATTATCTTGGTTTTATGTCCCAGCTTGCAGGCTTAACAGGCTAACCTGAGTTGAATAAAAAAAATTTTGTTGTTTTTTTTTCTATGCTAGATTTTTTTCAGTTTCGCCCTTCAACATTGAGTTGTTTGATATTTAATTTTCATTGTTTTACTCAATCTACTTTCTACAGGGTTGTCCCGATCCTACAACTAAGTTGTGTATTTGTCAGGCTTACTCGGGAGGACTCGCATTGGTTTTTTTAATTTTATCATTTAACATTTGATTTATTGGAAATTAAACTTTAATTTTTTTTCATTTTGCTTTTTATGGGTTATCATGTACTCATTTGATTTTTGCTTCATTATCAAATATGGAGAGGATATATTTCAATAATATTAACAGATATTTATTTTTTAAGTTGATCATTATATTCTTTTTAGTTTGATTTATTTACTATCATTGTATTTTTTAATCACATTGTTAGATTAAATTTATTTATTGAGCCAGGTCGAGTCAATGACTTAAATCTCAGATTTTTTTTTTAATTTTTTTAAAGAGCTTAACGTAGGCTTAACATCCTTTTTTGCGTTGAGAAAAACCTAGTCAAGTTTGTAGTGTAACAAAAAAATATAATTATCAGAATTTTTATTGTTTTACTCAATCTATTTTTTACATGGTTATTCCAATTTCACAACTAAGTTGTGTATTTGGCAAGTTTATTCGGGTGGATCTGTATTGGTTTTTTTAATTGTTTTTTAATTTTATCATTTGATATTTAATTTATTGGGAATTAAGTTTTTTTTTTCTTCAATGTATTTGACATATTTGATATTATAATGAAAAGTATGTATGTTTGATATTATGACAAAAGTGTTTTACAAAAATACTTTTTAATTGAATTTTATATATATATATCAACACATTAAAATTATGGGAAACAAACACTCGACACGCTGCTCAACCTATCATGAACTCCGTGCGGGGGTAATTTGCAAGCCAGCAAATCGGACAAAAAAGACGGAAAATCATGGAAGACATTGATTGGCATTTCGCAGTAAAAAGAAATCACAGAGGCTTTGTCACATGGGATAACAAATTGAAGAACTTGGTTCTTTTAATAAATTAAAGTAATAAAAAGCTGTGATGATTATAAGAGACCAGATTTTATGTTTTGCTTAGGTGAATTAGGAGTCGTGGCCACAGAAAGTCATTTACACTTGGCCCCATCTCCATTTCTTTGATGCTACCTTTTTCTCCCTTTATGGACCACACCTCCCTTCTCTCCAATTCCAATTTGTCCCTCTAGTTATCCTCTCAACACTCTCAAGGCTCAGCCAAAGCTTTTGGCATAGACAATCCAACAATTTTTTCTGTTCCGCTAGCCACTATTTTCACTCACAAATACACAGAAAAAGAGGGTGAGGGGGAGGGAAGGGTGGTGTTTTTGATGGGCAACAATAGGTTTAGATTATCAGATATGATGCCCAATGCTTGGTTTTACAAGCTCAAAGACATGGGCAAAACAAGGAACCACAACACCACTCATTCCACAAAGAAAAAACAAGCTACATCATCAGCAGCAGCAGCAGCAGCTGTAGCTGAATCTCAGCAACCACCGTCCAAGCCTAAACATCCTCACTACAATTCTTGTCCGAGAAAATCATACTACAACACCAGGGAGCTTATCTCAAGTGACCAAAAATTTCACACCTCCCCAAGAAACTCAAAATCCACAGACACCCTTTTTCCTGACCCACCAAGAAGATCATCGAAACAAAGAGCTAGGAAAAGGACCATCAAGTCCTCCTCTCCTAAGCTAGCCACCTCTTCTGTCTCTGCCGTTTGCAACTGCCGTGCTACCCTATGGACTAAACCAAATTCTCCTCCAGACTACTCAGCTTCTCTTTCTGATAGTTCTCTTGATCAGGAGACGGATTTCTCTGACTCATTTCCACCAGAATTCAGGTCTGACTGTGTTCTTGCTACTGACTCATTTGATAAAATGTTGTCTTGGTCAAGTTCTAATTGTGACTGCAAACTAGATTCTAATAACTATGATGATATTGTTATCAACATGGATGAGAAATATATTGCTAGGAGATCAGATGATGTAGACGTGTTTCACAAAATATCTGATCTTGATCTCCCTCCCATCATAACAAAGCCCCCTAAATTTGATGATCAAGTGGAAGATTTCAAGAAGAAAGACACCCTGGAACCAGTCAAGTATAGAAGGAGTTCAGCTAAATATGAGGAAACAAACGCTAATGCTTCTTTATCTGTTAAGGTTGTCAAAGAAGGGAGCATTACTGCAATGAAAGAACATAAGACTAATACTACTGTCAGGAGAAATTCTGCCACTTCACCAGGAGTTAGGCTAAGAGTCAATTCTCCAAGAATCTCAAATAGGAAAATCCAGGCATACAATAACGGTCGAAAGAGTGTGTCATCAACTACAAGTTCATTGTCTCGGTCGCGAAGAAGCCTTTCGGATAGCTTGGCAGTTGTGAAATCTTCTTTTGATCCTCAGAAAGATTTCAGGGAATCAATGATGGAGATGATAGTGGAGAACAATATCAAGGCATCAAAGGACTTAGAAGACCTTCTTGCTTGTTATCTTTCACTCAATTCTGATGAATATCATGACCTTATTATTAAGGTGTTCAAGCAAATCTGGTTTGATCTCTCTGACATCAAGTTGCAGTGAAATCTTTCCATTGTACATTATTACCCCTTTTTTTCTTTTTTTAATTTCTCCGAATAACCATCTTGTTATTATGATATAATTTCTTATCACGAGCTAGCAGTTCTTCATATTAGCAGAAATTAATAAGTTAATTAGGTCCAATTTATAAAGAGGTCTTCTGTAATTTTTAATATACTTATATTATAGTAATCTTGGAGAGATTATCAAGCTTTTGTTCTGAACAAACAGAATATAAGGCTGTTCATGATATTAGACTTGGACTATTTAATTAAAATAATAATAAATAAAAAAACCAGAAACTGTTGCATTTTGCTAACTTTGGGAAAGTGCATGACTGCAGTGCCATGGTTTTTCTTTATTTTGATTTTTTGCTCCTTTAACTTTCCAAAGGGGACAAGAAAGTTAAATGCAAGATTGCCCTGCTAAATCATGCATGCTAGCTAACAACAACCTCAATTGACTAATTGCCAACAAACCAACAATTTATTAGATGTTACAGTCCCAAAATCAGCCTAATATTGTTCATTTCCTCTTGATTCTGCATCTTTTCAGTAGATCTGTTACTAAAATTTTGTGCATGTGAAGCTACAGAAAATTAAAGGTAATTAACATCCTTTTTAAGAGTGGCTTAAGGTTTAGGCCTCTTAAGTCCTAAATTGTAAATCCCAAAGAGGCCTCGTGACAAGAAATTTTGCTTTCTCAATGCATCTATGGACATGAACAAATGACAGCATTGTAAATTATAGGTATGCGAATGGATACAAGGGACCCCCTTGGATACAATACTGACTCAAACTTCAGTTTTTTCACCCAAAAGAAGACACCCTTTAAGGACAAGATTCAGTTTCTATTGTTTCTTTAAAATCTAGAAGCCCTTTCCCTCCCTCCCTCTCTCCCTCTCTCTCTGGGCAGAATGTTCAGCTTTCATACACTCCCATTTCTTGAGATGAACACTAAAGAAAGAAAACAAAAGCTGCAAATTCAAAATACTTAAAGATGATCAACAATTAATAAAGAAGGAAAGAAAAGGGTACTAAATTCAAATTTCTACACATAGTATGGAACCAAAACAACTTTTGATGAGCACTATATATATATATATATATATGGTATACTATCACAAGAAGCTTTCAAAATCTTCACAGCTTTGCCTTAAAGTTGAAAATTTGCTCACTTGAAAAGTTAAAGATGCATGGGAGATGTCAAAAGCTGAATTCACTTTCAATGGCTCAAAGACATTAGGGGTAAAGCATGCGCCAGTCCACAGTCACTGACGGAAAAAAGAAAAACTAGTTTACCATTTTAAAAGTGAAAAAAAAAAAAAAACTAATTGTTCATTATTTGATTAGAAAGCACCAACGCCGAGTGTTGGATCTTTGTGGGACAAGGAGTTCATGCTTGATTGTCATACCAAACAAAAGGGAAATTAAATAAATATTTCACTTCAAAATCCGCAGTTAAAGGTCCCTAATTTTGCGGATTCAACTGTTTAATTAGAAATATGTAAGCCATTGACTTTCATGTTTTAATTTTGTCAAAGTGGAGGGTGGATTTGTGTTTGTCTACCACCTCTCTAATCATTAATTTCGCATGCATAACTCGAGAAATTATATGTATTTAAACTGTAAGTATTGAATATTTACGGTATAGAAAAAAGGTAGACATAAAAAAATATTTTTTTTAATAAAAGAGAGAATTCTCATGATTTTTTATGGGATTATACATGATTTTCTCTCATCTTTTTATGCTTATTTCTTTTCTTTAACTACAACTATGCGCCATAAAATTTTCTATGAAGTTGTCTCATTGTACGAGAGGGTGAGGACAAGACTCACAATTGCTAATCCAACTTTCATCACGAGTGAAGTAACTTAAGAAATAATTTAGAAGTGCGTTAATATGTAAGCAAATTAAGGCACAATGTTAAAACAAAGCAGCGGGGGTGGTTCAAGGGTGGTCACTTTATAGAATTATAAAGTGGAATTTTTTTACAATATTAATAAAGGGAAATTGACAATTGATGAAGTTGAAATAACATCATCGAAAATAAAAATAATTGCACTTTTGATTAAAAGGTTAATTAATATTATAAATGCTCAGCAAGGTGATTAATGATAAAGTCACTCTAATTTTATTTGATGATATGATCAGTGACCCACATATATTTACTTAATTAATATGAAAGGAGTTAAATTAAATTTATATTTGTAACCTAATTTATTTTCCAATGTATCCATTGGCCCTCAAATAGTTAAAGGAAACAAATTCCGAATGCAGTTTGAATAATTTTTAAACTGTAAAGAGTTTTTAGGACATATATACTAGCCCTTAGACATAAATTTGAAGGGAAAAGGATGAGAGATAACTATGAGAAAGTAGCAGAAAAGGTAAGTGATAAAAACAGGCACTCCTTCCGATTCTATTAGCTTTTTAGGCTAGGGGTTAGATTGAAACTTTTCCGAACATATAAGGATTGAAATGGAAATGTTGTTAATCGATGAAGAGTAAAATACTCCAAGGTACCCCCCCCCTCCCCCCCAAAAAAAAAAAAAAACTAGGCTTTACATTACATTTAATGGCCTGGACTTCAGTTTCTTGCGTTCTGTGCTCTTTCAGAACAACTCCCCGTAAAGAAACTGGCATCAAATTAAAAACTACTACATGAACAATGGTGTCCATGTTTATCTATGGTAATAATAATAATAATAATAAAAAAAAACACAAACATAGTTTGGATTAATATGATGAGCATGATACTAAATGCTTATCTTTGTATGCTTGTGGATCAGCAAATTCCTAACTCATAACCTAATATAAAATGGATTTTAATTTGAAATAATTTTAATATTAACCTAGCTAAATTTAAGTGGCCAAACAAGTTAATTTACAACCTAGTTGATCATGTCAAACTCAGTTTAAACTTGATTGAGTCAAAACCAAGGATTTTTTTTTAAAAATGAAAAGATATCAATTTAACAAAAAAGAAATTGAGTTGATCTAATAACTCAATAATCAAACTACGTACTAGTTCAAATCCCACATCAAAATCATGTAATTATGCATAACAAATACTTGAACAAACACCTACTTGTAGGAAATGTTTGTGTGTGTATGATGGATCGACGTGTTTTATATACACTATTTTTTTGTGTCTAAAATCCATGTTCAAAAAAGGACCAAAGGAGGGTGATGATCTAATATTCTTAGGCTTAGCTACACGTTGAGCCCAAGTATATATGGGTCTGGCTATCTGCCAAACCCAACTTTCTTAAGCTCACCTACGCGCTGAGCCCAAATGCATATGGATCTGACCACGCGTTGAGCCTATATATATATGGACTTGACAATCCGTTAGACCCAACATCCCTGGTTCACCTATGCACTGAGCCTAAGTATATTTAGGTCTGACAGATTGTCAGACCTAATATCCATGAGTTTAGCTATACGCTGAGCCGAGGTACACGCAAGTCTGGAAAACTATCAAACCTAACATTTCTAGGCTTAGGGCCTGTTTGGGACTGTGATCGGTGACGTTTCAAAGTGATTTTCACTTAGAAATGCATCAAAATGAAGTTTTTTCATTTTAAAAAATTATTTTTGACATCAGTATATCCAAACAATTTGAAAATATATAAAAAATTATTTTAAGAAAAAAATTTTCAAAATCTTTGGGAACACGGTTTGCACGACGTTCCCAAACACTCCCTTAACATCTCGCCGAGCCTAGATAAATGTACAACCGATTATCTTTCTATATCCCTAGAAAGTTAAGGTCAAAGATACTCATCTCTCTATATCTTTACATGTATAAATCTTTAGAGGGACTTTATATTTATCCCTTATTAATAATGTGTAAGAGATATTTTATCCCTCTTAAATGCTATAAGAGCACGATGACATTCCAACCTCTAATCTCCAAAAAAAAAAATGACAAGGTTCACGAGCTTTAAAAATATTATGAATCATTCAAAGAAAAAAGGTTCTTAATTTTTATTCTCTACTGCATATTTATTTTTAGAGTCTCCAAAATATCATTGTCTTTTCTCTAAAAAAGATAGTTACTTAAGCATCGGAGAATCCTTAAATTCACCAAAAAGAATCTTTTGCAATTACCTATCACCAACCATCTTGGCTTACCAAGCACTAGGCATTAGGCACCAGCCACCTTGGCTAGGAAGAATGGATCAGATTATAAGAACTAAGAGATTAATTAATTATCCAAGACATAAGCATTGCCCTCAAACTACTTGAAATTTTTGGAACATCATAAATTGGTACCGTCTGTGGGGAACTGATCAAAAAGTCATCGATTATTCTTTCAAAACTAGTTAATTTATTGACATCCTTAATCACCATTAAAGGAATAATCAATACACTCATAGAATGAGATGTGTCACAAACCTCTCTATAGTTGTTGGTACATCCGATCCATCATAACTTTAACAACTTTTCAATAAGAAGTAGGAAAGGCTATGCAATAATTTGATTGCTCTAAGTTAAAGTATAATTTCTTCTACTTGCTCATGGACGTAGTAAGGCGAGAAAAATTAGTTTATGTATTTATCAACTTTACGAATACAGTTATAGCCTCGATATTTTGGAAAGCCTTCAATAAGTACAAGTAGAATGTTGTTTCAAACTATAAAATATGTGAAGTATCTTTGGCAACCATGCAAGTGAAAAGGAAGAGTCTCCCTCACATTTGACACTCTGATCAAATAAACATTTATCGTAGCCAATGAGAATAAGAATGTAAGTTTTTATATATGAATGACTTATTTAAAATGACTTCTTATTTTCTCTAGGTGATGCTTGAAAGACTTCACATAACCTTCTAGAGATGGGATGAACTCAATTTTTCTAGTGCGATTGCACAATTTACCTTAGAAGGGATCAAAGTCTCCCTAGCGCGATTGCGCAATCTACCTTAGAAAGGACTAACGTGGTCTCCTTAATGTGGTTTCACACTTTTTCATGAATGAGATAAACACAATCTCAGCAACAAGGAAATACATGATCTCTCCAAGACAACAACCCCACAACCTTCCAAAGATGGGATGGACTTAGTCCACCTAGTACAATTGAACAATTTACCTTAGAAGGGATCATCGTCTCCCTAGTGCGATTATATAATCTATCTTGGAAAGGATCAACGTGGTCTCTCTAGTGCAATTAAACATTTCTCCAATGATTGGATAAACACTACCTCAACAACGGGGATGAACATGATCTCTACAGGGCAACATCCCCATAACCTTTTATTAATGGGATGAACTTATTTTCTTTAATGCAATTGCATAATATACCTTGAAAAAGGATCGATGTAGTCCCCTTAATGCGATTGTGTATTTCTCTTTTGATGGGAACACATTTGTAAAATCAAGCATATTGACTGAATAAAAGGCAGTATCGAAGTCCATCTGCATTCATATTAATTGATTGAAGAAATACAGGTTGAACATGGTAAGAAAGATCTTGTCCCCAACCATCATAGTCAAAATTATAGACCCCCCTTGAAAAATTATTGGAACTCCCTAAGAGAGTTCCTCAAAGCCTCTAGCAGAGCTTAAGAACTTTAGGCTTCTACTCTAAAAGTGAGAAGCTCAATCTTTAGATCGTCTTGGGTGGTTTTCGCCTCAAGGATCTCCTGTTTTAGGGTATTCACTTGGTTATAAATAGCTTGAAGTAGTTTATCATTGGAGCTCAACTGAAGAACAAAACTTTGTTTTTGTTCCTTTAGTAATCAATAAGCCACATTGAGTTGTTTTTTCAGCAATGAATAAGCCACCTTAAGGCTCCACAGTTCGGCTATCACAACAACCTTTTCCTCTTTTAGCTGGTCGAAGGCAGCCTGGTTCGCCCTATCTAGCACCTCTTAGAATGGGCACACATTATGAAAGTCTACCAAGAATAAGTGTTAGGAACAATGGTTATAAAACCAAACTAAAAGGTGAAATGAGAAAGTTCCTTACATTAAAGGCTACTTGATTGGTTAAAGTCAAATAGTGGTTGTAGCTCTCATCAGACATCATTAAGATGTCTGATGGAATGGTGAGAATCCTTTTCAACATTCTTACCACCTTAGGCCAACCTTTTCAAGGCCTGACCTTCCACCAACAACAACCTTCATAAGTTGCCTCTCTTCCTCAGTCATGGTGGGGAAGCTGAAAGGAGCTCAACCAAGAGTGATGTTGGAAAAAGCATCCTCGAACTCAGCTTCCTCAAAAATATCCCAAGTAAAGGTCCTAGTTGCTGCAACCTCTACAGATAAAACTGGAAGTCGAGGCAAAGGAAATGCCACCACATGAACCTCAATGATTAAGGCTAGCACATCGTTCTTTATAGGGGTGAAGACCTTCCTTCTCTTAAAGTGGGCAATAGTGCTCATAATCACTTCGGGAAGAGTCAAATATATTTGACTCCCAGACAAAGGAGTATGATTATCTCTAGCTTTTGTTTCCATGGGAGTTCTGGTTCTCATCATTACATCCTCAAGTATAGGGATTTCATCGACAATGATGGGGTCATCTTCCATCTTTCTCTAGTATTTTTTTATTCAAGAAAAGAGACGAAGACCCTTTTCATGAACTCTCTTTTATAGAACTTGTTGGAGTTTCTCTTTCTCCTTCAGTTATCAATCCTGGATAAAAACAAAGTCATTAATGAACTTAGAAGTAACAAAAACTAAAAGGGTAAGGTGCATACTTTGCAACAGGGTGTGGTAGTGTCATCTGACCATTTTATTGACTTCGTACTCGGCTGAGATCGATACAAATACAACATATATCTTCTCTTCATCCCAAGCTCAAACAAGGTTTATTGTTGATATTAGTGGGAGGTATCCTCCAATAGTGAGAGCAACTCTAAATCTGTTGCATCTCATCTCTAGGGCTGACTGGCTTGTTATACCTCATTATCAGCCACCTTCCCTTTTATATTTTGACATGGGTAGGTTTTCCCCATAGGGTTTCCTTCATAAATCCAGGGGGTCTATTGGAAAAAGTAAAAAACCAATGAAATTCATTATTACAATCGGTACCAACAACTAGATGATAATAGGTCTTAAAGATGCTAATTGTAGGCTCAATTTTGACAAGCCTAAATTTTTTATCAAATACATATAAAATTATTCACCTATCGAGATGTAGCTGGCTTGGATCCAATTGATAATATCTAAAAACCTCCCTCATAAATCATTGGAGAGGGAAGGTGTACCCCAATGTATACATGTAGAAAGGGGTTGTAATTTTCAAATGACCTTGAGCAGAGCCTAAGGTCGATTGGCTGATATGCTCAGCCTCGACATGCATTTGAGTTGTGTACTCTTCTACCTGTCAAATATTAACGTATATAATGTCCTTTACACCTAGAGTACTAGAGGCATCATCTTCAGGAGCCTAAGATAGCCTTCATCTCCCTTAAGGTTCTCTAGTAATGGTTAGAGAAGGACTTTTCCTGTGGGGATAATACTCTCCCCCTACCTAGGGTGGGTGGGTGCTGAGGCTTTATTCCTTCTAATTCTAGGACCTAGTTTGATGGACCCATATCTCCTGTTGTTTCCTTTGCTTTCAGGTTGAAACTTGAACTCCTCTTTAGAGGCAGCGATATCCTTTTTTCTATAAACATATCTGACTTTTTTTTTTATCTATTTTTTTTACTTAAAGTAGAAAAGGAAAAACAAACTTTTGATGAAAATATCCAGAATGAGGGGTTTTTTTCTTCAATTAGAGCAAAATTAGTTCACAATTTTTTTAAACAAAGTAGTTTTTCAGAAATTACAGAAAGTTAAAAAAAAAGATAGAATGACTAGGGTTATAGAGAAAACATCTTTTCACTCTCACCGTTGGATGAATGATTTTTGTGTTATCTCATATCTCCATAATTCTACTTAATTATAGCATTGAATGCACACCATCATTTTATTTCTTAATGGACACCTCTTTTAAAAAATAAGTCACTTGATCATCTCTTTCGTAAAAGAATGAGACATATGGACACAAACAATCCCAACAGTTCTACAAAGACAAATCTCATAGGAAAGGAAAAAAGTCTCTTATTAATAAGACAAACAACTCTCAAGTAAAAGAACTTTCTTTAAGGCTGATAACCTTTCAAAATCATTGTGTAACAAATACTCAAAGACTTCGGGGGGCTACTGATAAATCAATGTGTTTTATACATGTTATTTTTGCCTAAAACCATGTTAAAAAAAGGACCAAAGGCAAGGTAATGATCTAACATCTCTAGGTTTAGCTACGTGTCAGATCCAAGTATATATGAGTCTGGCTATCCGCTAGACCCAACATCCTTAGGCTCAGCTACGCATTGAGCCTAAGTATATATGGGTCTGGCGATCCACCAAACCCAACATTTCTAGGCTCAACTACATGTTGAGCCCATGTATATATGGGTCTGGCTACGCGCTAAGCTCATGTACATATAAGTCTGCCAATCCTTCAGACCCAATATTCTTAGGCTCAGCTACGTGTCGAGCTCAAGTACATATGGGTCTAGCAATCCACCAAACCCAACATCCCTAGGTTTAGTTATGTGTTGAGTCCAAGTACATGTGAGTTTAAAAAATTGTCAGACCCAACATCTTTCGGCTCAACATCTTGTCGAGCCTAGATATATGTAAAATTGATGATCTTTCTAGGCCTTTTATTGGGTCACAAGACTATTTGTTTTTATTATAACCTTTAACATAGAAAGTTAAGGTCAAATATATTCATCTCTCTATATCACTAAATGTATAAAAGTCTTTAGAGGGACCTGATATTTATCCCTCATTAATGATATGTAAGATATATTTATCTCTCATTAATTATGTGTAAGAGATATTTTAGCCATTTTCAATGCTATCAGAGTAAGATGATATTTCAGCCCTTCTTCTACAAAAAAAAGAAAAAAGACAAGGTTCACGGGATATAAAAATAATATGAATCCTTCAAAGAAAAAGGTTTTCAATCTTTATTCTCTACTGCATATTTATTTCCAGAGTTTTTCTCTAAAATATCAGTGTCTGTTCTCTAAAAAAAAAAATACTTAAACATTAAAAATTCCATAAATTCACTAAAGATGACTTTTTGCAGGCACCAACCACCTTACTTTATCAAACATCAGGCAATAACCACCTTGGTTTACCAAACACCAGACACCAAGCACCAGCCACCTTGATATAAAAAAATGAATTAGTTTATCAAAACCAAAAGACTAATCAATTATACAAGACATAAGTCTTGCCCCTATACTATTTAAATTGTTTTTAAACATCATCAATATATTTTAAATACTACATAGCACATAACCTATAATATTTAATTGGGTAGGTTCATCCACTGAAACTCTTCCACAACAAATATATTTTATTAATTTAGATCATACATATAGATTACAAACAAACATTAACAAGTATATATATGAACAAAAGACAACATACTTTTTTACACTCATAATAAATTCATTTCTTCTTTATTTAATTAAAATACCTTATAAAAACAACAAAACTTTAAGCATGTAATAAACATGAACCAAAACATAAACAAATAAGCAAGTAACACAGGAATCAAGATTACCCATTAAAAACCCACCTATGCATGCATCTATACAACCCTTCAAAATATGTTCAAACTAGAGGCATGGGTTATGAAAAATTATTATGATGAGGGGCTTCTTCTCCTTCAAGCATCCAATATCTTACCTTTGTCTGAAAAAAAAAATCCCCACATCTTGCCCTATGTGACATGTCAAAATGGGCACACAAGCTGGTAGGCCAGATGCTGATGAGGGTCAATCTAATTGGGAACAGTGGTTTGGTATCTGTCCAAACCCAGTACATAATTGATCACAGAATGATTGTAAAATACAAGAGAATGGGTGCGGTTTCACGAGTGTGTCGGCAAGCGAAGTCTAGAACAGCAGATATCGATACAAAGCAATGAATAGGAGAGTGATTAAAGGCCAAACAACCAACATCTATCCGCAAATTCTGGGTTTGCAGTATTTTGTTGGCATTTCATATTTGAATATTTGCCTCTTGCACCACCCACACAGTTTTAGATAGGGCATACTAGAGCCTACAGGCTAGCTACTAACCTACATGGATGCCAATTATTTCAAGGACTTTTACGAAGTTTAACTAAATCTATGCACGTGTGTGACCAGTGTTTATGCCATTTTGTTTTAAGATGCATGAAGCTCTAGGGCATTGACAGCTTCTTTTGTTTTCAATCTTTATCATATTTCACCCCACATCAATTACAACTTCGAATCTTTGATGGACTTAGACATCTGAATTGTCACAATCCATGCATCAAAGTTCGTTTTTAAATCGATTTGATGTAACCTGAAGAAATATATGCAATAATTTCGAGTGGTAAGGAGTAAAGGAGAGTCACAATTATTTTGGGTCATGGAGAGAGCCACAGTATCTTTTACACGCTACAATTTTCGATATATACATATATTTTCTAATCATGTACAAATTTCAAAATTGATTCTCCTTTCGGTGGGGGCCGGCTTGTAAACAATCGTTGTGTAGATAATTGATTAGCGATCAGGAACTATTATATATTTATTCCTGAAATGCACTATTTTTATTCTCTCTATATGAAAATTATGAACATTTTCTTTCAGAATGCAGTCAAGATTTCTATTCCATGACATTGTTGCTTATAATCTTACTTTTTGGACGCTAGACCCCCCCTCTCTCTCTCTCTCTCTATATATATATGAATAATTCTTGCTGGGCATAATTTTTTCTTTCTTATTCGAAATAAAGTATTAATTATTTAATGGGCTAGGTAACTCATACGGTAAAAACACTGTCCAAAACACAGTATCTAATAATGTCTTGGTCAAATGATGCAGACAAAAGAACAAATAAAAGAAAAAACAGTAAAGAAGAAAGACAAAGTTTTGGTCAAATATGGTTTGCATACAAGGAACCTGTGTCGTAGTTTTATCCTGAAATATTGTATTTATGATGTATTTCAATTCTCTACGAGATTTACAATTTTTTAAATAAATCAAAAAACAATCTTTATAAAATAAAATAAACATTAGAATTCTAAAACAAAAATAAACAGAAAATCTAAAATTAATAGAAAATTCAAGAATAAAAAAATAACAAAACTGACACAAACTACATTTTCAAAATCTAATTTGTGGGGCTTTAAGAGCGCAACTGTTGGCCAATCCTTTTATATAACAAGACCTTTAAAATCTCTTAAGAAATTCGAATCAAATTCAACGGTTAGATAAAAAAGCACAAAGTATAACTTTTTTATTACTAAACTACTGGTATAGGGTTACTAGATCTCTTATTGAGCTTGGCTTTCAAAACCTTTTCTTTTTTCTTCTTTTTTTCCTTCTGTTGCAACGTACACCTAGCCCTTACCATTAGATGAAGAAATGGGATGAGGGCTACGGAGAAAGAACGAAAGAGATGGATCGATAGAGATAATTCAGTGCACGAATGGGAGACAAAAATCATAGGAAAATCTAACATGTTGGGGGAAGTTCTCTGTGTAGGATGTTCAATGGTGGACTGTATAGTAAAACATGGCTGACTCTCCTTCTCATGTGGGCATGTCTTTTCCAGTTTTGTAACCATACATGCACACGTTCCAGCAAACGCCAAAACTAAAGACAAAAAAAAAACATTTGCGTCCACAATTTCTCCACATCACGAGTTTCTTTCTTTCTTAATTCTGACCAAACACCACCACATGCACAAAAGAGGGGGGCAAATATCGGTGGATTTTTTTTAATAATTTATATATTATATACCAAGATTATGGTAGAGTAAATATTTATTAGGACTTGATATTTTGTTTTGTGTTTTATATACCGTGATTGCAGAAGAACATGTATTTTTATTCATGAACAATCTCAGAATCCAATGGAGAGTTTTTTTTTTTTCTTCATAGGAAAAATATGTGGCTGAGAGATGAGGATGTATAACCCGTCCTAATCCGTTGTAGTATTGCAATAATTACTTCGCTTTTTTTAAAAAAAAAACTAAAACTATTTTTGTATATTAATATTCAATATTTGTTTATTATGTTTTTTAAATAGTAAAGTTGACATAGCAACAAATTAAGAATTCCAACGCGGAAATCTTGACAAACTATATAAGAATTACACTTATAAAATAATTAACAGGCTTTAAATATTATCATTAACGAGCTAGAAAAAGTGAGGGGGTGGCTGGTGGGGGCTGCTGGAATAGTTGATGTGACTAGGCGAAATTACAAAGAATAAAGAAAAGTTTTCACCATATATAACACCAAACAAACATTTATTACAGACACTCCTTATCTCACAATCAACGGTACAGTATAACATATAGTTCAATAATAATTGATGATTTTTTACGGACCGTACCAAACAATGTCCAAAGTATTGATCAAGACGCGACTCAAATAAAAGCCACCCGACCACATTTAAATCTCTGACATTAATTTTGGTAGACTTTTGTATTTTTTACGGTTCTTTCTTTCTTTTTCCTTGAGTACAAGGTACTTCCCGTGTTTGTTTTTGTATTATTAGCCATGATCTAAACCAAGCAATCAAATGGGATCTTAAGTTGTTTAATCATTGGATTAATGACGGGTCTAATTTATAAAATGGGACATCTCAACTACCTAAAATCTTTTTCCTTGCATCCTTGGTGAAAAAACTGTTAATGTATGAGGACAATGTTATGGAAAATGAAACTTCTTACATTTAAAATCAAATGAATCCAATGACTTTGTCAATTTCAAATCTTTTAGAAGATAGTGTTGTCTAATACGGATGGTCCCTCGATTGATTACATCTCATAGATTGAAGGGTGTTGGGCAGATGAAGATGGGGGTGTAGAGTGCTTTTTTGGTGCTTCTGTGTGCGCACTTGATTGATCTTCTTTCTTTTCATGCAACAACATCACTCATTCCACCCTTTCAAATAGAAATAACCAAAGAAAGGAGGTGGGTTGGGTGGGTGAGGGGTGGGTAGAGTATTAATTTTAGCACTACAGAGTTCTATAGTTTCTTTTTATTTCAATTTTGCTTATTTTTTAATACTCATTTTGGGGTATTTTTTTACCTAAGGTTGAGTTAATTAGACCACGTTAAGGTAACTTTCATGTGCTTTAATTTTAAATATTATTTAGATAAAGAGTCAAAACAAAATAGTTTTTCAATCCATTTCTTTTTTTTTCTTAATTTGATCATCATTTTTTTTACTGATCAGCTTAGTTGTCTTTGAATTAGTCAAGTTGACATGGTTATATTAGAGAAACTCTCACACAATTTAATTTTAAACCCGAGTTAAGAAAGAAGTTTGGTCAAAAAGGTTTTTTTTCCTATCAATTGCATTTTTTTTTCTTAATTTCAGACTCAGATCTTTTTTTATCTGTTGATCAAGTTACTTTTGTACTAGCCAAGTCGAAGAAACTCCTTCATAATTTAATTATAAGCTTGGAATAGATAAAGAGTTGAATTGAGATATTTCAAAATTAACTTGTTAAGCTAAATTTAATAACAATACTAAATAATTTTTTATAATTAACTGAATATTTTTTTATTATGTTAAAAAGAATTAGACCCGGTTTGCAGCATATTACATGACTTGTAAACTAGCATATCTTTATTCGAGGGTGGAGGACCTAATCCATACATCAATAAATAGATACCTAATCCATACATCAATAAATAGATACTCAAACTAATTATTGGTGCCCGCGCTATGCTACGAGTCTGTATTATTTTTTCAATAAAATATTTTAGCTTCATAAACACATTTTAGTCCTGACCAACTAAATAAGTTGGTTTTATTTGAATCATATTGAAAAAAAAGAAAGACAATGATAGCAAACAAGAAAATATAGATATAAAAAAACTTATCAATTAGGACAAAAAAAACAATACACTATCAATTTTGATTGAAAAGTGAAATTATAAGGAAGATAACTTTTATAAAAGAGTTAAGAAAAAAAAGAATCATAAGAATAAGGATCAAATTGAAAATATCAATAAATGATTAAATAAACTTGAACATATAGAATTTTTCAACGCAGTTTTTTACATAAAAAAATCATAAATATAAATCGAAAAACTTATGCACGTATTCAATCAAAAAAACCACTAACCATTGTGTAAATAAATGAGAAAACAATAATTAACAATAAATAAAAATATATTTGGAAAAATTAAGATACCAATATGGATAAAGATATTTAATATCACAACATGAGTCATTTATCTAGTTGTGTCTAATGAATTTGTTTATGAAAATCAATTTGTAAAAGAGATTGACACACATAAAATTTATTGAACAAAATAAAAGTAAAAAAAAAATATATAAGATTACACATATTAAAAATATTATAAAAAAATATTTAATCTATATAAAAGATACAAAAACAATGATTAATGAATCATACTAACCTCTAAAAAAACTAAACAAACTCAATATAATTAAAAAATAATCATTATTAAAAAAAGCTAAAAAATTCAAAACAATCAAAGAGAAGGGTATTAATATAAATTTAAAAATTATTAAAAAAACATATAAAAAAGCCATTAATATAAAAATCCAAAATAATCATGGAGAAGGGGTGTCTAGTGATTTTAGGTGTCTGTGTGTGTATTGGCTTGGTCTTATAACGGCACTTGATTAATCACCCAGTCCACCCTTCCAAGTAGAAAAAACCAAAGAAAGGGGGAGCGTGGGTGGGTAAACGATAGAGTATTAATTTTAGCATTACAGAGTTTTATGTTTCTTTTTATTTTAATTTTATCTATTTTTTAATAGTTATTCAGGTTATTTTTATACTGATTAAATTAATTAAATTATATTAAAGTAATTTTTACATGATTTAATTTTAATCCTTGTTTAGACAAGAAATCATGTTGAGAGAGTTTTTTTCTATCAATTTCTTAATTTTTTTTCTTAATTTCATCATTATATATATTTACTGGTCAACTACATTGTCTTTGAATCGGCCAAGTCGACTAAGTCATGTTAGAAAAACTTTCTCACAATTTAATTTTAAAGTCGAGGTAAGCAAGAAGCTGAGTTTTTTTCCTATCAATTTTCAGCCTTGGATCTTTTTATATTTGTCGGCTAAATTATCTTTGTACTGGCTAAGTCGACTAGGTCACGTCGATGCAACTCTCACATAGTTTAATTATAAGCTTGGAATAGGCAAAAAGTTAAATTATGATATTTTAAAATTAACCCACGGAGCTAAATTTAATAAAAATACTATATAGTTATTTATGATGGCATGAATATTTTTTATTATGTTAAAAAATATTTATCTGGCTTGCAGTATAGTACATGGCTTGTAAACTAGTATAACTTTATTCATTTGGATATACTAGATTCATTTGTAAAGGTGCGGACCCAATCCATGCATCAATAAATAGATAATCAAACTAGTTACTGGTGCCCGCGCTCCACTACAAGTTTGTATTATTTTTCCGGTAAAATATTTTAGCGTCGCAAACATGTTTTAGTCCAAACCAACTAAATAATTTGGTTTTATTTGAATCATATAGGAAAAAAAAAAGAGGAAACGATAGAAAATGGGAAAACATAGATATAAAAAAACCGATCAATGAGGACAAAAAAAAAACAATACCTTATCAATTTGGATTGAATGATGAAATTAAAAAGAACAAAATTTTTATAAAAGAGTTCAAAAAAGAAATTGTAAGAATAAGGATCAAATTAAAAACATCACTACATGATCAAATAAACTTGAATATGTTGAATTTTTCAACGCAATTTTTACATAAAAAATTATAAATTTAAATTGAAAAATTTATGCACGCATCCAATTAAACAAACCACTAACCATTATGTAAATAAATAGAAAAAAGTAATCAATGATAAATAAAAATATAATTAGAAAAATTAAGATACCAATGTAGATAAATATATTTAATATCACAACATAGGTCATTTAACTACTTGTTTCTAATGAATTTGTTTATGAAAATCATTTTTTAATAGAGATTGACACATATAAAATTTATTAAACAAAATAAAAGTAAAAAAAAATATTATGAAAGGTTACACATATTAAAAATATTTTAAAAAATAGTAAATCTATATAAAATATTAAAAAAATATTGATTAATCATACTAACCTCTAAAAAACTAAAAACACCCAATATAATTAAAAAATAATCGCTATTCAAAAAAGGCTAAAAAATACAAAAAAATAATCATAGAGAATGGGCATTAATTTAAATTTAAAAGTTATAAAAATTATTTAAAAAAACACATATAAAAAACCCATTAATATAAAAAAATTTGAAAAAAAAAAAGAAATGAGGCTAGGAGTTGCTAGGTCTGGTTTGCGCCTAGCCTAATCAAGAAAAGACCCACACGAGCAAGCCTATAATTTTTTAAAAACTTTAATGGGTCTACCCTAGTTTCTTTGAAAAAACAAAAACAGATGACATGTTATTTGCCTTTATAAACAATACGTCGTTTAGAAATCCCATAATTTGGCTATTGGTGTGGCTGGAAAAATAAGGTAATTGTTTTTACCCAAAAACTCATCTTTTACCCATAACATCGAGGAAATACCTTAGAAATCTTGTTAAACCAATCAATAGCCTCCAAAAACACACATACAAAAAAATCGGTCTAAAACTTGAAATCAATCCGAAATAAAAAATCTTCCTGAACTTAGATTTGTTTTTTTTATTGGTGTTTTCAAGGTAAAAGAACATTTAATTGTAACCCCTATCATCATATGGAATTATTTCACATAAAAATCTATCATTCTGGTGGCTAAATCTTCCTCAAGCCACCTTTCTCTTTCTAAGTTGGAATCTAGCAACCCATCCTCTCTCCTCCACCAAAAAAGAACTAAAAATAAAGAAAAATAAAGTTTGGTTCCAAAATATATTTTTTTAAAAATATAAGGACCAATTGACTAATAGCTTAAAAAGATGATGAACACAAATAAACTTTTTAAATGAATTGTAGACCTGCCACCTATTTTACCTGATATTTTCACTTCAATCCTGTGTCTTTCAATTCAACCCTCACCTCAAAAACAAAATATACAATTGGATTGTAATTTGAGCTCAAAATGGCTCAATTATGCAAAAGAAAAGTTAGAGGACCAAGTAAAAATTTTGAAAAAAAATGAACTATTGTAATCCATAGTAATATGTGAGATGATGAACAGTGAAAAGACCATGCCTTTTAGAGTTATACTAGTCATTTAACCTGCGCTTCGCCACAGGTTATAATTGTTTTTTCAAAAAAAATATAAGGTATGTATGTTGCTTCAATGTGTTTTTTTACATAAAAAAATTCAAAGAGTAAATTGAAAAGTCTATGCAAGGAAGATAAAGATATTTCATAATATAAAATGAAACATATATCTAATTATGTTTGTTGAATTTATTTATTTAAATAAATAAAAGATAAATCCACACCCTAAAAATCTCATGACTTAAAAGATAAACACAAATGAAACTGACTGAATAAACCCACACCATAAACAATATTACACAAGGTCGAATACATTAGCAATATAATTTAAAAACAAATATTTTTTATTTAAAAAAATAAATTTCATTTGTATAAAATAATTTATAGATGAATTAGAATAATACCATGAAAATGAAATAGAAACAAAACAATTAAAAAAATTTATATTAAAAAATCACGACCTATATCATGAGAGCAAGATAAAATCATAGAAAAAACTTGAAGATAATAACAAAACCAATATTAAAAAAAATAATGTTGAACAATAAGATCGTTTAAAGTTGAATTTTCAACAAATTAAATGTCAAAGGAAGAAACCAGGAAAAAAAATTAATTATACAAAAGGATTTAAAAAAATGAGGGTGAGAAAAAACATTAATTAAAGGGATAAAAATTTTCAATTTGAGTGTTTAATTGAATTGAAAAATAGCTTTAATAAAAAAAATCAAAAGAATAAGGATCAAACTGAAAAAAATAAAACAACAGATAATTTGATTAAAGGATGAAATTAAAAGAAAGAAAAACTTCAACAAAAGTGCCAAGGAAAAAATTAAAAACTATAAAAATTAAGGACTGAAATGAAAAATCAAATATATGAGAAATTGCAAATGAAAGACTAAATTGAAAAGAATAAAAACTATAAATAAAAAAGGAACAAAATAAGAAATTAATAGAATAAGAACTGAAATTGAAAAGTACAAAAATAAAGGACAATGATGTACATTATTTGTTAGGATAGATAAAAAAAAAGGAAAAAAATTCAAACAACCACCGACAATAATTCGACCATCATAAGCTAGCGTGTACCACTCCAAACAGAAAATAATGACATGACGGCATATTTAAAAAGACAACAGAATGCCAGTTATGTCTACTAGAAGACGTCGTCATCTAAGGGAGAACACCACCCACCCAAAATAATGGAGGCAAAAAAATATTTATAATATGCAAAAAAAGCATTAGCACCCCACTCAAGAGACTTAACTTTTTTTTGGATCAAAGAATACCAAGATAATTTTACTATAGTTATTTTACTGTGAATTGGATTTCATTAAAACACCGATTTCATTTACTTGTTTCAGATAATAATAATAATAATAATAATAATAATACTTATTGCTTTGAGCCTTTTTGCCAATAAAATTTGCAGCCCAATTTCAAACTTGTAAGGAGTAGGGCTTCTCACAGAAAGTCTTTTAGGATCTTAGAGGCTTCCTCTTAAATTACTCTGCCCTCCCATTATCAAATACTGTCCTGTATAATACTCTGGGCCTCCATTACCCACTTAGACCAGATAACTGTTATATTTTTCATTTCTATTTTTGGTGGTGGACATGGATGAGTTAAAATTTAAGATATTTTAAAGTTGTTGTTAATTTCCATTCCATTTATGATAAGATTAGAATATAAATATTGAGTGAAAATATTTAAAGTATTTTCCATATTACATTACACTTTAGCAATTTATAATAACCTGTTTTTTTTAAAATATTTTTTTATTTCAAGAACCTAATATTATAAAAAGAATTTATCTTGGAAGAGGTGTATTTATTTTAAATACACGCAAACTAGTAGTACTTAAAAATATTGAAACAAAATTTAGCTAAAATGTTTTGCTCACTAATTTTGCATAAACAAACAAGGCAATTTATGAGGGAGTGCAAACACCTAATTGTTGATTTTCAAAAAAATAAAAAATAAAAAAAATCCAACTATAAACCAATTTGATAAACAAAATCTGCATACTGACACCAAGAAAATGCCTCTTTTATTCAAATCAAGCAGCACTACAAGCTTTTTATTTCTGCACACAAATAAAATAAAAAATAAAAGAAATCTGAGCACAAGAAACCCTCACATCAAACTTCAAACCCTTCAAAAATCAAAACCATGTATCCCAACTCCCAAGCTGTACATCAAACAGGCCTGTGTAAAAGAATAATCCCATCTAACTACAACCAAACTTGAGCATTACCATAATGTATACCTATCACAATTTCTGCACAGACTTCCATTCTTGCAAATCATGACCATAAAAACGCATAAACAGTGTACAAGAAAGCTATGATTAACCCAATTAGAATCTGATCCCTTAGAGAAATTGTGTCATAATCTCTCTTTGTACTGATATCCAAATTTGAAGTTAAACACTGGAGCTCTATCAAGAAAGAAGCGTGACCATCTTGTAGGTGTGGCTCCCAGATTATTTCCCCAGAAACACTTTCGAAATCTCCCTGTCTCCATTCCTGGTTTCATGAGTGAAAAACTTAACTATTTTGATTATTAAATGACCTCGGAGAAGGAAAAATAAACAATGAAATGGTCTGGTTAATTACCTCTAAATGTTTTCCAACAGTGACAACAATACTGTCTGGCCCTGCATCAAAAGACAGAGGACCTTGGTCTGACTGGACTGAAAATTGAGACTGTACTGTGGGAAAATGGAGACACAAGGCATGATCAGAAGATTTCCTGTTTTCGTCATTGAGCAAGGTTGGTTTCGATCTGGTTTCATTGTTGTGGTTGTATCTGAACAAGCTAAGGATGGACTCTTTCCCTTGCGTTGTCACTGTCTTCCCAAAATGCTGTTTGCCTGTGTTTTCGACTAAAACTTTACACAGTTCTTGTGCAATTGCATCAAGTTTACTTGCTACATTGTCCATCTTTTCGCTGCAAAAGAAAAAAAAAAGAATGTGAATGACTGCATAAGAGATAGCAATATGAATGTTCTGCCATAGCTAGCACAGGTTGCAACCTGCTGCAAGAAAAGCCTTGGGGCCAAGAAAGAAAAATAGGCAATTAATAGTCTGCACTGCTAATTCTAGACTAGAAATATATCCAAATTTGCAATCAGATTGGCTGATTTTGCCGGGTTTTTGAAAGAGTAATAACTGTAGTTTTTTTAAAAATATATTATTTTAAAAATAAATTAAATATATCAAACAATCTAAAAACATAAAATAAAAATTAATTTTAAACAAAAACATTAAAATTTTCATGAAACATTACATGGAACACAATTCTAAATATCACCTTCATCATGCAGTTAAATATACATTAATAATAAAAATCAAAGACATCAATTAAGCTAATATAACTGATCATGTTAAGCTAAACGTGAGAGGACGCGTGCATAATGGGGCAATTGCCTTGGGGCTAATTTTTTAATTCGTATATCAACATTATTCCCAATATCTAATTTTAACACACTATATCTAATTCTTCATTTGAAGCTCAAAAGCTACCAAATGAATTATTTATTAGGAAATTGACTATAAGCAGTGATTTTTTATTTTTTTCTACCAACCGCAATTTGAAACGCGGTTGCCCGCATAGACAAATGTCCTTAAATAGGCAACTGGATAAATCACCTTGGGCTAAGTATAAAAATCACATTCACTTATGGGCTGCATTCATCATAGACTCAAGTGCCCCCATGTTGAATACCTTCTAACCAACAAAGCCGATATCTCGGGTCAAATGCGAGGATTGGAAGAAAGAGATTACCTAAAATCACGAAATCTTTCAGCTCCGGCAAACTCTCGCGCCAATGACAATCTTTCATTGCCAGACAAAACCCACACTATCTCCTGTTGATAATTTCTCCGAAATCCCACATCTGTCGGCTCCAAAACACGGAAAACCAGGTCGGCTTCTTTGACCAAGAACATCAACTCCTCGTCCGAAATCCCATGATCAAGAACCTTAAACGCCCTGAATTCCTTAACCGACTTCAAAAGCCGATCTTGACTCTCATAATCTCTGGATTTCAACAATCGATAACTGATTGCGGCAGGAATATTTTGATGTTTGTTAAGAGGAATATATGGTCCAGGCAAGGTAAGGTCAGGGACGTTTAAGGACTTTTCGAGGTAATCTATCAAGATGTCATTGGCAGCAGAACGTGTACCTCTGCCTGTGGGGATCGGTGAAGGAGGTGGTGCTGGGAGGTTTAGCTCGCTTGTGCATCGTGTTATAGGCATGGCTGCGTACGGTCAAAACGAAAGGATGAATGAAGAAGAAGAAAGAATGAGAAGGCGTCAAGGTGGTGGGCTTTCTTGGCTTTGTTAGTTCAAAGGGATTTTTGGTTCGTGGGGTCTGTTGCGTCTGCACGTTTGGAGTAGCAGCCACGATTGATCATTCCTGTCAGATAAATTTTCACTTATCACGTTGGCATCATGACGGGTCCAGAGAATGACTTAGAAAAGATTAATTAGGAGTTTGGTGTTTTGGGAGAGTGAATCAATATTGCTAATGTCCATCGTTAGTTTTGGAATTAAAAAATATGATGCGTACACATGTAAATCAAAGTTTGTGAATATATAAGAATATTTGATGGTTAGTTTATCATATTAAAAGCATATAAAATATAAAAGGTAAGTTGAAGGTGTATTAAATTTTAAATCTATAAATATGTAAAATAAAATTGAAGACAAACATGTTTTTAACATAAATATAATAAAAAAATACTAGCATTTATATTAAAAATAAATTCAAAATTTATAGGGGTTATTAAAATATCGGTCAAGTCTCTAAAAAATACAAAAAATCATGCTTTCGCTTAAAATATAGATATATAAAAATACATGTTATTTTTTAGCATTTGTTTTACAAAATATATATTAGCATGCATTTTGAATTTAATAATCAGTTTATTGGATCCATGAGAACATGGTCAATATCTCAATAACCCCTACAAATCTTAATTCATGAGAATTAATGGTCAATATTCTGGTATAAATATTGAACTTACAAGTGAGACTGATATCTAAATATCAAGAATTGACTTAAAAATTCTTAGAATAGTTCTGAATATTCACCAATTTTAATTGAGAGTATTTTTCACCACAACACACGAGTCGTGAAAAACCTTTCCGCTTTCTAGGGTAGGTGAACCTTGTCAGGGAACCTATCTTTTTCATAAGAATTTATTCGGGTATATGAGTCCATAAGAATTCAAAAAAATCAGATTCATTCACTTGAATAAATCCTCATCCTAAGCCATAGACAAACCATCGATTAAAAACCCAACAAAACCTTTAAATCACATTCAAATCACGCAATGCAGCTTACCTTAGGTAGGGTGCGTTAGGAGTACTAATACCTTCCCCAATCACAACCAGTCCCTTACCCTTTGAATTTCTGATAAGACTAGTACACCTGAGTTTCCTAGCGACTCTGAACAAAACAACTAGGTGGCGACTCCCACAACCCCCCAACATTGTGCGTCCTCGTGCGACAATAATTATGATTTAAATGAGAGACTATATTCTTGAATGAATAGTCTAAATTGACTGAAATTAGTAAATTTCTACCTTGTTTAAAGAGTGGTTTTGATGCGAGACTTGATCTAGTGGTGATTATAAGAAAGAAATTTGATTGTGCATATATGGGTGAGTGAGTTATAAAATTTGCTCTTATTTAGAAAACTAAGGAAAATGAATAGAAAAAGAAAAGGCAAATGAATAAAATGAGAATTTAATTGAAAATGAAGGTTAAATTGATGAAAGTAAACTTAGAGTAATATTATGTGGAATGAGCATCCAATGGAAAAATAATGTGGTATGCATGTTGATATATGAGAGGCCATGAGAGCTGTGCAACAATAGGGAGGTACTACTCGAGCTCCGACAGCATGTACGTGTCATACACACTGTCATTTTCTTACTTAGTTTATTATAGTAGCATATTGGAAATTTCATATTATAACGTATTTAAATTATGGTTTATAGTGAAGGGATTAGTTTCCCAGTAATGGGACTAATGCCTTATAAGAGGTGAAGGAATTAGTTTCCCGGTGAAGAGACTAATGCCTGGTAATGAGCATAGAGAGTTAGTTTTCCCGGTGTTGGGACTAACACTTGATCTTAAGTAATGGATCTAGATCCCTAGAAGTGGAAATAATACATGATAATAAGAGAAAAAATCTAGATTTCTGAAAGTTAGAATAACGCTAGGACATAGGCTAAGAAGGGAATTACGTGGTGTTAGGTATTACTTGGTAATACTGAGTTTTTAGAGAGTACATGTCAGGAAATGAATGGATTATATTGATTGATAATTGGCGAATTATTGATAATGATGACTTACATTCCAAATGCATTATTACATATATTCTGTTTGTTTAAGCTTTTGCATGTTATAAAATTATTTATTTTTATAAATTAATTATAAGTACCTCATAACCACAAGCCGAATGATAGATATGCAAGATAAATTTTGATAATTTTGATTGAACTTTTATTAGATGCTCCTTTTGTACTATAATAGGTTTTGTATTTAAATATTAATTGTCTTGAAGATTATGTAATTTGAACTCAACTCAATTATGTAATCTTATGATATCGTATTAGTTTCTTTTATTGTGTCTTAGATAATTAGTGTGTGATTATGCTTTTTATATTTTGAAGATTTGAACATTTTATTTTGATAAGTATATATATATATATATATATATATATATATATATATATATATATATATATATATATATATATATGTAGTAATCCATATTGAAATATGATGGATGTGATGTTTTGTGTTGTAATGTAACGAGTCAGGATGATTAGATAATGAATGAAATGAGAATTGGTTGAATATTAAAGTGCAATAGGTTTTTAATTGATAACTTCGGACCACTCAATTTAGGGAAAATTTTGCCGAAATTTCAGTAAATTTTTAAATTTAAGATTTCCTATATATATAAAAGTTTCACTCCAAAAATTGTAATATTCATAAGAAACTAAATAATGATTACATGTAATTATGGAGGATGTTACAAAAAACTTGTAATAAAACAATTTGATAAAAACAAATATTTAAATTATGCAAGATAAAAAAAACTAACACTTTTGTTTATTTTAGTTCACATTAAACATGCATTATGTCAAAATAATATGTTTAAACAATAAAGATAAATGCATGATTATATCAACAAGATTGTTGTCAAAATATATTATATTATATTAGACTAGTGAGGAAGGATTTTTAGTTTATCATAACAAGAGCATACAAAATATAAAAAATTATTCAAGGTAAGCCTAGAGTGTATATAATTTTAAATTTATAAACATGCAAAATAAAATTCAAGACAAGCATGCTTTCAATATAAATATAATAAAAAGAATAATAGCATGCATACTAAGAATATATTTAAACTCGCAATACATATAAGATCAAAGTTCTAACATGCATACTAATAATAAAAATAAAAATGCTTAAATTAAAATAAAAAAAATATATTTATTTGTTGAAGCACTTTAAATGAATGAAACTTTTGTTGTTGTCAAGAATGAGTTATTTATCCTTAAAGATTTATTATTCCTCACTTATGTAATTATGATGTTTGCAATATGTCTCCCTAAATTCCAACAACATTACCTTAGTTTAGATACACTTCTAAATAAAATATTTGAACCAAAGCATATAAAACTAAAATATCTATCGACAAGATGAACCTAAACTCTAGATTTGAGAGGAAAATCAAAACTTAAAATAAGAACAAAATACTAAAATATGAGGTGAGGAAAAGTATATAAAAATCTAAAAATCTAAAGTTAGAAACTATTCCTTCGTCCCTTTTTTTTATAGTGAGTTTTATAAGCTAAAAGATTGAAAAATTAATAAGAATTAATTTCCACCATTATCAATTTTTATTAGAAATCATAAATCAATAATTAAATCTAGAAAAACCAAGGATTTTTTAAAACTAATTTCTCATTAGCTCATAATTTATTTAAATCATATTAATTAAATAAATTTCCAACAATATCAAAGTTTTCGATATTATTAAGATGTATTATCTATAATAGTTAAACACGTCCCAACGGATTATCTCGAAAAAATTAGGATATGGAGTTTGACTTGAAACCTAACTTAAACTGGGCTTCTAATTAAGCAGATTAAACATTAACTTAAAGGAACTCGATTGATTCAATCAAGTTTTTAATGATTTGATTAACCGGTCAAATCTAATCCAAATCCTATAGAGTTAATACCAAGAAAATTAAAAAACAAAATAAAATGACATTATTAAACTAAAAATAATCAATTCAAATTGACCCGGTGAACCATGTATTAACACAGTAATCCAGTTATACAAGCTCTCTCGCTTGTCAGTTTTGAATCAAATTTGAAACTATTATATTAACCAAATTAATAATATAAAATTAAGTGAAAATAGTCTATCTGAAACTAAAAATCTAGGTCGTTTATGCTTGCGGATTCACCTCCAAGCATAGTCAGAAGTGCCTTTTGAATTTGCACTAAAGTGGATAGCAGGAATTAGGCTAAAAAGCAAGGAATCATGATGAGTAATGAGCCCACAGAGAAATAAAGCCGAATAGATATTGGTTTCTATGTTTACAATTCAATTGCATGCCCCCACAGCCCAAATTCCTTTCAACTTTTCCAGATTGCTAATCAATCAGCGCAAGTAATGAAAAGAGCAAAAGTGAAGCTAATGTTTTCCAGATTGCTTTCAGTGAATGTACAAAAGGAACCTTTGACCCCGAGATTGAAATCAGCAACTACTTAGCAAACGCATTATATAAGCCCATTATTTTATCCCCAGTTATAGTCACACTTATACTTAACTTATAAAATTATAAGATATACTTAATTTATAAAATTATATGATAGGTGGTTCAACTCGAATTAATATAAATGATATTGATTTAGATTTTTTATTTAAAAATGGTCAATTTAAACTTTCATCTAGATATCAATCAAGTTAATTAATAAATAAATTAACCTATTAGATCAATTAAATTTGATCGTGTGAAAGAGTCAATTCACATTAACTTAACATGAAATTCAGCCAAGACTTTATAACACTACTTTTAATTTATTATAAATTTCAAAAGAGTATCTTACATTTGTATGAATGTGAGGTTGGAACAAGGATTGGTGTAGGTTTTTGATCATTATGCTAAAGAAGTAATTAGTCATATCCTATTAATTACTTCTTAGATCCATTTTTTTAAAAAATAGAGTTACAATTATGAGAGAAAAATTCTAAGTAGAAAAATTAGTTATAGATTTTATATCCTCTCTCCTTTTTGTCTGTCTTTTTTTTTTCCCCCTTCAAAATAAGCTCTAAAAAGTAACTAATAGAATACTATTAATTATTCCCTGAGCACCATAAAACTTTTCCACTGAAAGCATGGGTTCAAGGTGTAGTACGAAGGAGTTTTCCACTCATTTCAGGATCAAATTAACGATAGAAATAAATACTAAGAAATGAATATATCAAATTACATGCATGTCTAAATATTTTTAACTTGACTAGACCATTTAAGCTTGCACTAGTTTGTCGACTCACGCTACACTATAGGTAGGATAAAAAAAATTGAACACGAAAAAAAAAACATACAGGCCATGAAAAAAAGGAATAACAAAAAGCCAACAAGTATGATGACATGTCATTTTTACAAAAAAAATCACTAATGAATTTAAATTCATCGATTAAATCCGTCGGTAAATCTATCTGTAATATTTAATTTGTGACATGATGAGTGACTCTACTCTCTTCCCACCCCCTTATTTCTTCTTTTTCCTTAATTTTTCTCTATAACAACAACACGCCCTCCTCTAATTTTATCCCAAATCAATCTTCCACTACAAATTTAGCCATCGCAATACTTAGTTTATTAGCATCCATGTTCTAATTTAAATTTTATTGAGGATTTCTCACTTTAAGTAAGCAAAACTACCCATTTTTGTTATTTAACCTTAATTTTAAAAAGTTAATTTTTGTTGCATGTTTTTATATTATATGTGTTTTGTTTATGTATTTACTTATTTTATATCTTTTTTCTATAGAAATTTGTTGTTTAAATGTATGATTTGTAAATGTTAGGGTTTACTTAAGATTTTGTAAAATTATATTTATTTGTAAATTGATGAAATATAATTTGCATTTGTGACTTTGGTGTTTTGTGATGAAATAAATAATGGCTTATTTAACGGGTCCGTTTTATATTTGGTCAATTTTATTGTTGAGTTGAAATTTTCGGTAAATACATAGAAATTTGAATTTATATAGATAATTGATAATGAATTAGTTGTGCTATTAAAACAATTTGAATAAGTATGAGTTAAACTAATGTTCTATTATATATTTATTTTATGTAATTAATTAATACATGTTGTCATTAATATTCTATATAAGTTTGACATAAGCAATGGATGATCGTTCATGGATGTATCGAGATTCATCTGAAAGGTTGTGTAAAATGAATTATTGTAATGGGTTTCAAGGTTTTATTAATTACACATTATCTAATAAAATAAATATTAGTGGAGAAAATATTAGATGTCCATGTAAAAGCTTTAAAAATAAAAAATTTATCGATTCAGATGTTGTAACAATGCATCTTCTACAAAAATGGTTCATGAACAGATATTTATGTTGGTTTACACACGGAGAACTATATGTTTATCACGAGACCATAGTAGAAAGGATGGTTGGGTCAACTTCTAGTTCTAACAATGTGAATAAAGTTGCAGATAACAATAGTAATCCTTATAGGAATATGGATGCGATGAAAATGAATCAAGGTTGTGCCAGTCAATATCCAAAAGTAGATAAAGAACCTAATGCAGACGCGACCAGGTTTTTTGATCTTTTGAAAGACTCAGACGAATCATTATGGGATGGATGCACAAATCACAATAAATTATTAGTCATTACACATGTATTCACAAGTCAAATCATAGGTTGGGTGAGGTTGGTTACAACAAGATTGTTGAATGAGTGAAAAGCATTTTACCTTAAGAGAATAGGTTGAAAGAGAAATTTTATGCTGTTAAATCCATCATGAAATCCCTTGGCCTAGGATACTAGAAAGTTGACATGTGTCCAAACTTCTGCATGTTGTACTAACTTGAAAATACAGAGTTAGCCGAGTGCAAAACATGTGGGCATGCTCGTTATAAACCCAAAACTAGCAAGGCAGTGATTCTTATCTTACATAGAAAAATTAAATACTTTCCAATCATACCTAGATTGCAAAGGTTATTCATGTCCCCAAAGACTATTAAGCACTTCACATGATATTATTCACAAGATGTGGTAGATAGAGTGATAGTGCACCTTTTTGATAGTAAAACCTGTAAACATTTTAATATAGTGCATCCTTAGTTTTCAATGAAATCAATGAATGTATTTCTTGGGTTATATTTAGATAGATTCAATTTATTTAGGTTATTTTTTGCACCTTATTCTTGTTGGACGGTGATACTTACAATTTACAACATGTCACTAAGGATGTGTATGAGGCTGAAGTTCATGTTTTTATCTACGGTTATACCCGGTTCTAATAGTCTAAGTTAGAATATCGATGTTTGTTTTTGTCCATTGATTGATGAGTTGAAGTAATTGTGGTCATTCGAAGCTTTGTGGAAACACACGTGCAGATTGATGACCGCCAAAAAAGGATGCAACAGCTCGTGGATAGTTGAGCTCAATACTTTGTGGTATGTTATTTTCAACCATTTTTTATTAAGTTATTTTTTTTAATTTGCTGACTTTTTTTTTCAAGATACATATAACACCCGGTTAAAAGAGAGATACGGTGACAATCCTTCGATCCATTTAGATCTCGATTCGGATTTGTGGTTGAAGGCAGGATCGTCTGGTGGATCCAATAAAAATCGAGTATACAGTCTCTCTAACACTATGACCAAGGACTTGCGGACAACCCGTGGTGTTTCAATTCTTGTATGCTCATAATCGGTTTCAAGCACTCAAAATCCAGAGTTCGGGGTGACTTTAGACCAGTGAGTCAAAGATCAGATGACCCATCTTGTTGTTAATTATGAACGACTTAGTATTGAGACAACCAAACTCCATCGATTGGTAATGAAGATAAGATCACATATGGATGATACATGTGCTCCCTCTTATTCACCTCACGGTCCAGCGAAGACCCGCCTCCTCTTCCTCCTCTAGCACCTTTATTCTAGATTAATTGTATTTGAACTTATAAATGTTTAAATTTGTAATAAATATTTTTATTTTATATTAATTTAATTCTTTTAATTCTTTTCTATTTTTGTTTAATAATTTTTTAAAAAATATATATTTTTAAATTATTACTGAAGGGGTTATCGACGGACATAGTCGGTCGATATATTCCAGATAGTTGAAAAATAATTATTGCAAATATCACTGCCATTGTTTACTTACTGATGGAATAACAGACAGTTTTTTTATGGTCATATGTCAAATTCACTGACAAACATACCAACAAACAAAAAAA
This sequence comes from Populus deltoides, assembly GCA_015852605.2. Classification (NCBI taxonomy): domain Eukaryota; kingdom Viridiplantae; phylum Streptophyta; class Magnoliopsida; order Malpighiales; family Salicaceae; genus Populus; species Populus deltoides. The sequence continues at coordinate 870,667 of CM027585.2, read as the reverse complement.
ATCACTGATGGAATGACATGATTTTTCTATCGGTGATATGTTATATTCAACAATGAAAATATTGATGGAATGGAGTAAAGTTTTTTTTTCTTCGCTTTGTCCGTTAGTAAATTCATCTGTAAAATTATTACCAACGAACTCACCGACATACTAAAAATCACTGATGAGAGTTTTTTTGATTGATTATTTATGTCCATGAGCCCACCGGTAAGTTTTGTGCCAACGGTTGACTATGAGTACGTATAAATACCGATAGAAAATTCTATCGGTAAATCTAAAAATTTCGGTAGTGACATTTGTTTGAGTAAATGATAACATCATAAGAACAATTTAAAATTAATGAAATATTATATCATAAAATTGAAAAGGAAAAAAAGAAAGCTAAGAAGAATTCAATCGCAAAAAAATAAAATAAAAATAGCACTCCTTAACTGTTCATATCAACAGTGAAGCTGGGGTAAAATCCCAGTTCTGGTTATTCAGGCATTGCATGGAATCAAACCTTTTATTTCACACCATAACTTTTTCAGTCCTGGACATGCCACATGCATTGGCAGTTCTTTTATTAAAACCAAAACCTTTGACGCTTCATAATTGGTACATTTTTAACATAAAAAAACACACCAGAAGGCATTAATCATCAACAACTAAAGAGATCAATAGCATGATGCTTCACCATTTAAATCTCTTCTTTTCATCATCATCTTGAAGACCAGGCTCATGATATCCAATATTTTCAACAGCTCCAACTGTCTTGAACAAGCGCCTCTTGTTTATCTCCTCAAGTAGTGACCGGTGCAACAACTGGCTGCGCACGTCGACTTGGGAGCGAATCCGGCTTAGCTTCCGCTGTGGATTGGAGCTACAACATCCCCCTGAATCCAATCGCGCATTTCGATGTTTATATTGTTTTGCACTCAAGCTGTCTGCAGGACAGAATCTTGTAGACTTGTGTATCTTTCCAAAGCCTAAGGGCACTTCTCTTAAACTTGCATCATAATCATCTTCATTTCCTGAGCTGTAATTCAAAGTGGAGTACTTGAAAGAGTTCAAAGAACTTTGAGAACTTGCATCATCGTCGATAAACAGCTCGCCTGCATTAGCAATTACATATCACAATTTATGTTATCTATATGCTCAATGCATTCTTTAATTCCTCCAAGGAAGAAAATTAACCACTATCTATTGCTAGTCAATAACTAGTTCTACCTTCAAACCAGTCATGGGCAAAATTCATATTTCTTCCTTGACAAGGTTTTGTCTGAAAGGAACAGTTGAAAGCCAAAAGAGAAGCCTGTGAAGAGGAATGAGAAGAACTGGCAAAGAAAGGATGGCGAGGTCCGTCGTTGTGGTCATCATCGTCGTCATCATCTTCATAGCTAAAGCAGTGCTGTGGATGATGGATTTGAGATGAGCTGCATTGTTTCCAACCGGGAATTAAAGATGATATCTGCTCCTCTATCATATCAGCAATTTCGAACGGTTCCCAGTCAGTGATCTCCAGTTCTTTCACCATCTCCATTGCAACATCAATTGCAGTGTCATTCATGATGTCAAAGGGAAAGTATATGTTCCTGGTCTGACCTGAATTATGAAAAAGGAGTGGCATTTTAGCTAATTAGAAAAAACTAACCAACCAAAAACATCAAATTGATATAAATCTAATAAGATATGAAACACGAAAAGCTCTAAAAATCATAACCAGGCGTGCAGGAGTGATGTTATTTACCATCCTTCTCAGAAATTTGCACTTTGAGAAAAATTGTATCATCTTGCGGATTCATTGTCCCTGTGATAGTCATCTCTGTGGCCTTTGTTGGATCAGCCAAAAGAGATGGCATGATCTTCTCTTCTGTTACTTTAGGACTTGACCTTGGACTTGGAACTTTGGGGATAGTCCCCAATTCTGCTTCATCAGAAGCCAGAAATGGATCCAACAAAAGTTCTCGAGCTGGCAACCTCTTTGAAGCAGTCGCCAAACATTTCCCTATAAATTCTTGAGCTTCGACGTCTTCAATCCGATAGAATGCCTCTGGCAACTTTCCCTGTTAAGTCAGGGAGCATCACATAATAATTTTCAGAGACTGTTCTTGTCATAAATGATCAAATTTAGTGTTCATGGAATTGAAGATTCAAGACTTACAGAAGTCACTTTCTTGTATATTTGAGCAGGATTGGAGCACTCGCTATATGGATACTCAAAAGTGAGCATCTCTAAGACACACATTCCAAATGAATATATGTCAACCAGCTCATCATAATCCTCTTCATATAATTCTGGTGCCATAAATTCAGGGGTACCTGATATCCAATCCAAAAACAGAAACTAAACATTCGATAAAGATTAAAAATTACTTGGATATAACCAGGAACTGAAATTGAGAAAGAAATTACCTATGACACTGTGGGCATGTTGTGAGCCCTGAAGAATAGCAGCTAAGCCTAGATCTCCAATCTTTACATGTCCAAGATGTCCATTGATAAAGATGTTGTCACACTTGAGGTCTCTATGTATCACAGGAGGATCATGGCCATGCAGAAAAGCAAGACCGCGCAGGATTTGGCGCGACCAGTTCTTGATTGCTCGAATATCTACACGCTGGTACTTTTTCCTATACCTATTAACAGATTCAATCACATATTAGGATTACATTCAAACAAATTTTGATGTTAAAATCTGTCAAATGTTAAGGCTTTGGTTTCATTACGCTCTTAAGGTGCCGGAGGTGAACATTTCAGTGATGAAGTTGAAGGCTCTTCTATCAATGTCAATCCAAGATGTGTAGAATTTGATGATGGAGTCATGATTGAGGTTCTTAAGGAGGTGAACTTCTGAGTATAACCGCTGCAACTCCTCCGGTGAGCGGAAGACGTCGTGAAGCTTCACTTGATTCCATGCCACCTCCATTCCAAGAACCTCATCAAATGCCTTGTACACAGTCTTCGTGGCTCCTTTGCCAAGAACTTCTCTGAACTGCATAAAACTAGTATTGATTATGGCCTTTAAGTATATCAATATGAACCATCGTCACAGCTTCCATTTGTTCTAAACTTTTGCATCAATGACTTCAACTATTAATTATGTAAAAAATTATGGATCAATCACAATTAGTGAATTAATCAGATAGTTTTAGACATGCCATAGAAATAATTGTGACAGGGCATTCTCTTCACAACTCTGCATTTTGTTCCTAGAGGGTGCAGAACACTTGAAGATATTTATTGACTTGGTTAAGTGTGCTTGTATTATGTCTAATTTTTTTTATTATTATTAATGTTGGTATCCGGGCTAGCTTGCGCGTACCTCGACTAATCTCACGGGCCATGAAGTTAATGATTATGTAAGCCTCCAATGGCCATCATATTAGCAACCACAGGATTCGAACCTAAAATCATAGGAGAAGCAAATCCCTTAATCCCAAACTCTTACAACTGCACCTACTAAATGATTTTTTATGTCTAATTCTTAGAGCATATGATGCAGTCTTTGATTTATCATAATGATATCTCCAGTCCTCATGTTGCTGGCACAATCTAGTAATGCTAAATATTAATAAAATAAAATAAAATAAAAAATCCATATAGATTATTATATTAACGGAACCTACAAATAAATACCACTAATCTAACATATATTTCATGTTGTATAGCATTACAGTACCGTTTAATTAGTTATTATATCATAATAGAAGAAACAGAAATATTAGAGATATATAAAAAATCATTCTAAATTTTTTTAAAAAACAACTATACTTCTTGTTGTCTTTGTTATCTCCGTCTTTTTTATCCTTAAATAATACAAAAAGTTAGCTGCTAGACGCAATCAAACTCACACACACACACACACACACACACATATATATATATATATATATATGTAAATATTGGATAGGATTCTAAGGTTTTGAATTTTATAAAAGGGACTGAAAAATCCAACGTTGCGGTTTGATTATATTAAAATCCTGCTTTCAATAACTATTCCTCCCGTTTTTGTTTCATCCAACAAGTTGACTATATTTTGGAATACTAGTCGGTATAGAAGAACAAGCAGAAAATAGAAGTCAACACTATTTAATAATTATTATCTTTTATTTAGTGGTAAATAAAAGGGGTTTTGGGGTTAACTAAAATTGGGAGGCTCTTCAGCATATTGGCGAGACAGGGTTGGTTTAGAAATAAGATTGTCTAGTGGGTTGGTGTGGGATGTTTCTTCATCATATGGGAGGAGGGCCAGAGAATCTAAAGGCCATTGACTAAAAAGAAAAACTGAGAGTAATTAATTATGTGGGTTTAGAATTCTGTCACCCCAAGTTGATGTTTTATGTTTAATTAATTAATTAATTATTAAAATAATCATTTATTGAGGGAAATGATCAATAGTTATATGATTCTTTATTGGACTGCTTTATTTGAAATTTACTTCGGCATGTGCAAAAATTGAGACGGACAAAATTTACCACATTCACAATTTTGTTTTCTTGAAAATGAAAGAAGACTATTCAAGCCAAAAGGGTTTTGATCATATCTTATTCCTATTCTCTCGTGCGAAGAAAAATTAATTTTACAGGCCACTAACCATTGATACCTGCAAAAATTGTTGAAGAAACCATGCATGTGAAGAAGGAAATTGTAATTAATAGATCATTCAATTGCATGTTAGAGAATATATGATCATTGGATCTTAATTAAATTGCCATTTATGGTTGGAATTTTATTTTACTTGAAGCTTTAGCGATATATATCTAGCAAATCATTGAAATTGAAGATCAAACTACATAAAATCTCAGAAAGAAGATTAAGCAAGAAATTGACTTACACGTCCATACCGGCCAGAAGGGTCGGTCTCAACATATCCAAGTTGTGCCTTCGCTCCATCAACACACGCTCCAACTCGAGTCTTATACATGGTTCAGAAATCAATGAATTACCCTAAAAACAAGACCCCAGTTGATTCTTTTTCAAGCTGATTTGTTATAGTAGTTTATTAGCTGTAAATATAGCACGTAGTAGTTCTTAATACTAAACACACACAATAGAATATAATGGTTATGGAAGTGGGGATTGCAAGAGGTTAGCTAGTTGCTAGATGATCCGAGGCTTTCCTAGATTCTGATACGAAAAGACACCAAATAATAACCAGAACAGCCTTGAATAGTCCACTGTCAGCATAATCCAAGCCATTCCAACAACTTCGCATGAATACTCGTAGTAGACCCAGGGAAACATCTGTCTTGGGATGTAGAGATGGAGAAAGCTTGATAAATAGCTGCAGATAATTTGATTTTGAGATGGAATCTATGGTAGGTTTCTAGCTATGCTGTCATGTAGGGGAGAGAATAGTTTCTGTCAACGAATAAGAACAACTTTTTCTTGGTTGTTTGATGAGAGAATGAAGAGCTAAGACTATGTGATTGTGGAGAGGACTGTGTTTTAGATTACTTTAAAGAAGGAAATGCTTAGAAATTCAAAAGATCATGATAAATGGGACTTGAGAATGATGAGTCAACAGGGCCCCTAAACTTGAAAAACCTGTGGCCACGCTTTGATATCACCATTTGTGGATATGAAGCAACCCAGGATTGAAAGATGGAAACAAGGAATCTGGAAGGACAAAATTTTCAAGAGATTTGAGAGAGGCTTGAAAGTTTTGGAGAGTTATCTTTGATAGATGTAAAGGCAAACAACAATAGTATGCTAATGAATAATATAGAAGATTAAGAAGGCGGTAGTGCTTGTGACGCGTGTGAAAGCGAAAATTAAAAAAACGACAATAGCAAGAGGGTAGAACATAGTAACTAATATGTAATTTCTTAAATAAATCTAAAAATTAATCTAAACAAAATAAAAAACTCAAAAAATAAAGAAAATAATAATAATAATTCCTAAATAAATTTGGAAAAATAAAATTATCAAACTTAATATCTGATTTCCTAAACTAAATTGAAAAGAAAAATCATAAAAAAATATATTTTTATAAACTAAGTACAAAATAATAATAGCTAAAAAAAATATTTTTCCCTAAAAAATCCTCCTTTATTAGCCTCCCTTAACTAGAAAAACCTAGTCCTCAAGTTCTTGTAATCACGTTGTCATTGTTGTCAACCATTTAAAATGATGTTGGTGTTTTTTTAAGAGGTAAATAACTCTTTAAATAAGATCAAAAACCAACATTAACGAGCGAGAAAACCAAAGATAAAGAAAAGATAATAAAAGTGCTAAACAAACTAGGAAAAATAAAATTATTAAATCTTAATATTTGACTTCCTAAACCAAAGATAAAATCACTATAAAAGAAATTATTTTACTAAACTAAATAAGAAATGATAACAACTAAAACAAATCCCAAAAAATCCTCCTGCATCAGTTTTTCTATGTTTAAGAGAACTCTTTCTTGAGTTTTAATCATCATATTATTATTGTTGTCAACAACTTAAAACGATGTTTGTGCCCTTATGTTCCTTTTACTTGTTCCACGCAAACTCAAATAAAGTAGGTTAAGAATTAATTCTTAAAATACTTTTAATCTTGATAAAATCATTATTAATTGTCAATAATGTGTTTCACACTTTACCCTTATTCATGTTATTTAGTCTCCACCTTCTTTCTTTCAACTTTCTTTTTATTTTCCCTTCTCTATAATTCTAGATAAAAACAACATACTTTTACCCTTGCTTTTAGCAACCACCTCCTCTTTTTTGGGTGCTAATACAATACGTTTCTGTTTTTTTTTATTAGAGGTATATATATGATATTGTCCATCATATATGGCATTCCTATTGTATTTTCATGGCTTGTCCAATCATAAATGACACGCATTCATAGATACCACATTACACCGAACACCATCAAAATATCTTTTGCCTATAGAAAACAAAACAAGACAGTGTGTATTCATAATTATCTCAGTGTGTTTATTTAGGTCAGCTTCTAGAGCTTAGGGTGTTTCGGTTTTTAGTTGGAGCTTCTTTACTATCTCGATAGACACCACATTCTTGCAGCTACCATTGTACTCTATTATTAAGTTCCAAACCTTATCTTTCACGGTGCATATCGAGCGGAAAAAGCTAATGCGTCGCTAATCTTCATTTGAATCACTTTTAGGAGCCAACAAACTTTTTTTTATGACTAGGTTAGCACCACCATCTTTATATATAATCTTCTCACTGCTATCTGAGTCACCATAAACATAATTAGTTGCATCAACTACAGGCTCCTCTAGTAACAGATTCTTACTTGGATGACTTTCTGATTTGCTACACTCATTAGCCCAATGCCCCATTTCACTATATTTATAAAAACAAATTCAAAAAATTGAACCAGAACAATGATTTATTGTCTACTTAGTTTGCTAAGTAGGTCTAGATCAGGGGGGTGTTTGGCCTTTGATTATTGTTAGGTCCTCCTTTATTATAATGATCTATTTGGAAAACTCTACTAACTTCCTTAGCAACTTGTTATTTCTCAACTATCAAAGTTCTCTGATATGCCTTTGAAATTGTTCACAAAGATCATAAGCACAACACGTCCTAAATGGACTACCATAAATCACTCATATATCCCGCCACTGGTTGCTCTTTTATTTTTGCCAAGTAATTTCAGGCCACTAATTGATAGAACTCATCATTATAATCATTGATAAATTTACCTCTTTATCTCAACAAGTAGAGCGATTGGTATAGGGTTTGAGCATAGCCAAAAGGAATAAAGTGTTCTTTCATCTTCTTCTTTATTCTATCCTAGTCATTAATTTTTTGCTTCCTTTGCCTTTCTCGTGAACTCTTTAATTGTTCCCATTAGGCAGAAACCTGACACTTCAATCTTATCGCAATCACTTTCTCCCTCATTTATTTTAGAACTTTCTAATACTAAAAATTCTTTCAACTTTCTTCATTCGATCTTTGAATTCTTCTGCTTGTAAAGTTCCAATAAATTTAGAGATAATACGAAGTCAAAAATCTCCAGTTCTATCTTATTCCCAATCAAGAAGCTACCTCATTTAATTTTGCTTCTAGCACGAGTTTATAGTACTACCTAGGAACTTATGGTAACTCTTGTCCTGCTCATGTTCTTGTAGGTCCTATTCCAAACGATGAGTTAACTTTATGATTTGTCTTTGCATGTCCTTTATCATGAGCTCTTGGACATTTCTCTCTTGAAGGAGAATCTCCTCATCCTCTTTTATTTGACCACGCCCTGCTCTGCAACCTATTTCAACCATGGTTGTTAGTAGCACATAAAAAATAAACAAATAACCACGCACTTACAACACATAACAAGCAATAACCTAGGATCGTTGGGCTCTAATACTAACTGACATGAATAGAAGCACAAAAAATAAAGCAATAGTAAGAGAAGATATATTAATTCTTAGTTTTATTGTTGGAGAGAAAACATAATTATGGTTTGTCTTTTTAAGAGGTTTACGACATCTTAAATAAGCTCAAAAACCAACCTAAACAAACTAGAAAACTTAAAAAACAATCATGAACAAACTAGGAAAAATAAAATTACCAATCTCAATATTTAATTTTATAAACTAAATAGAAAAAAATAAAATCACCATAAAAAATACTTTTCTAAACTAAATAAATAACAACAACTAAGAAAAATATTTTTTTTCTTAAAAATCCTCCTACATAGATGGTGCCCTGTAATGTTTGCTTTTTAATTATTTTTTTAAGCAGGTATTTTCTTAGTTTTATATTTCAAGTCTAAATTTTTTATTTTTTTTTTATGGTTTATCCAACTTTGAAGTAAATAATGAGAATAGTCTTTCTTCATAGTGAAATCTCATGTTCTAACTGCGAGGTTAACTTCTTTTCTTAGCTAAGTCTTAAATAAACAACCCGTTATCGAGACTAGTGTGTTTAATTATTAAAAAAATCCCATCCCACAATCAACCACCCTTTAATCATACAATAATACGAATATAAATTCACTCACCAGCCAATTAATAATATAGATGCTAAAAATGAAATCTTTTTTATTAATAAAACATGGGATTACAATCAACCAATTAAAAAATATATATAGGAATACAATCAATAAATGACAAATCTTAATTATTTTAAAAAATATATATTTTATCCAGTATTTGGTTTTTTGCATAATTAGTAATTATATTAATTGGATTATAATCTAAAATATACTGATTCTATTTGTTTTCTCGACCATATATAATAATAGATAACATATTGGATTATAAAGACAATAAAACTATTGGAGAGATCATAGCTCTGCGGTCCCCGATAGAAAAGAGGAGCTGACACCATTTGACGAAGTCCAAATTAGAAAATTAATGGCGATTAGCTTTCTTTTAATACAAGTTGAAGTCATTCAGTGTGTATACTGGGAAGAGAAGTCTGGTCCGGTGGCCTGTGGCCTGTGGCTTGCGCTATCCCAGCATGTCTGTGCATTTAAATGTTTACTGTTCCATACTTTTTATTTTTTAATCATAAGTGACTTTATGTTTCAGATTCCAACACCTGCAGCCTGTGACTATAACACATGCATTGGCTCTAGATGCTGTAGAGCATCAGGGTTTCAGCTAATGTTTCAGAATCATGCATGCCGCTATGCAGATGATCAAAAATAAATACAGTTAAACCTTTATTACTGGTAGCATGAAGATTTATTTATTAATTGAGATATATATTATTCATATTTTTTCATGAATGTGTATGGATTTAAGGTTGATGATGACCCACTGAGAATCCGATCGAGAAATATTTAAGCTTGGTTAAATTTTTGTAAATTGTCTTGAAAAGAGACCTTGATTGGGAATCGAAAGAATCTGGCATCAGCTGATAAGCTAACTAAGAATATTAAATTTAATGGCTGGAAATCTTCTTAACAGAGGAATGATCCAGTTTATCCGATTAAATTATGGCAAATTGTCATTAACTGTTGATAACCGTGGATGTCCGGACCAGCTTATGCACACTTTGACAAATCTCCTGAGACTTTGAAGTTAACAACCAAGTAAGTTTTCAATTGCCCTAAAATTTATGGCACTCAAACTAGTAATCTCTATAAAGCAAACTCAAAACCTAACCAATTAAACTATACTTTTCAGGGTTCATAATTCTTCTTCTTGTTTTTTTTTATCAACATGGATGTCCGAGCCGGCTTGCGCGCACCTCGACTAATCCCACGAGCTCTGAAGTTAACGATTATGTAAATCTCCAATGACCCTGAGATTTGTAGGACTCGAACTGGTAAGCAAACACATGACCTGATCAGTTAAACTATATCCTAAGATTAAATATGTTGTGGCTAAATCTAATATGCTGACATGTTGAATAAACAAATATCACAACAAGTCTCTACCATATCATTTTCCAGGGGCCATAATTTTATACACACACACAGGAATTAGTAAAAAGAGTTCTTGCTTGGCTTGAAAAGCCACAAAAAGAGTACTATTTTTTTTTGGTATTTTTAACTTTAAAATATATTAAATTAATATTTTTTTTATTATTTTTTATAATTTTGATGGTGTGATGTTAGAAATAAATAAATAAAATTTTAAAAAATTATTTTAAAAAACATGTTTAACCCAAAACACATATTAAATTTGCGACTGTAGAAATATTGACTCCCTGCAAAAGTAACCCAGTAATCAGTTTACATGTTACGAACTTTTCCTCTTTAATTTTTTCCCATTTAATATAAAAAATATTTTTTAAAAAATTTAGGAGCCCCACTGCCTATTTTATTCTTATCCTTTAATTATACAAAAACTTTAATTATTTTTCAATTGACTTGAGCAATTACTTGACATCATATAATTTGTCACATTCTCTGGTTTTATTATGTGTAAGAGTTGACATTGCACGTCGATTGTGGATTGGTTTTTATGGATCAGATAATATTATTAATTTTTTAGCAATTTTTTTTTGTGGTATTCCTCTCTGTTTTTTTTTCCTCCCATGTCATGTGGCTTTGATCAATTGGCAATAATTATTTTAAAAAGGGCATTGATTCTGTAGATCATAAGTAATTTAGTACAAAATAGTTGAATGGCGAAGGCAGAGGACTAGAGAGTGGCATTTTACTTGTTAATTGTATGCGGGACATGATTTATGTTTTAAAAAAATTTAAATTTTTTTATTTTTTTATTTTAAATTAATATTTTTTTATGTTTTCAGATTATTTTGATGTACTGATGTAAAAAAAATTAAAAAAAATATTATTTTAATGTATTTTTAAATAAAAAATACTTTAAAAAACAATCACGACTATATTATCGATTGATATTGATTGGGCTTCCTTCCCCCCAATTCATCACAAAAGTATTTAATTTTTTCAAAAAAGGAAAAAAGGGGTTGTTTGTTCATATTCAAGTAATTAACATTTTGCCGGGCGATGGCGGGGGAGCAAAAATTTTCATATATATATATATATATATATATATATATATATATATATATATATATATATATATATATATATATATCGTCTTTGAATATTTAGAATTCTTTGAATTCAATTCAATAAAAAATTTAATAAAATCTCAAATATAAGTATTAATAATTGAATTCCAAATAAAATTCAAGCTATAAAAATACTACAAAAATAAATAATCACTTTATTACCTAGCAAAGCAATAGCATAGTAGGACGGTATACCTGCAATCTTTTAAAGAAATTATAAGGATTTTTTTTTTCTTCGTGAAGTCTTGAAGTTAACAGTAATATAAATTTTTAATAATTTTAAAATTTATAATACTTAATTTAAATTTTTTATAATAATTTATAATGCTCGAATTAGTAATATCTCAATCGTACATTGTTTGAAAATTGTTTTCTTGGCCAATACATTGAATTGGAATTGGTGTTGAATTATTACAAAATATGGTAAGGGCCTAATAAGTAACGGGTTGTCTTAGCCCAAAACAACAGGCCTGAAAGCCACTATATCCAAATTCAAAGATTGAAAATTATTGGGCTAGCCCAAGCAACAGGACTAAAATACAATTAAAAATGTTTTTATCTAAAATAATACCAAATTAATTATCATTTTTTTAATCTCAAATATTTTTATCAAATTAAGATAAAACCATAATAAAATATTTTTTAAAAATATTTTAAAAATAATTCGAAACTGAATATCAAGCGGTGCCTAAAGTGGAACTAACCTTCTCAGTACCCACCACCTATAGCCCATTCAAACGGCCCAAACTCACAACCCAACACCAGAACAAGGAAAAGCCGCAAGAGCTGCTGCTGCTGCTGTCGTCTCCTCTCTTTGCACTTCCCTGAAGCAGAAGAAATTGGAAGATGGAAGCTAACAGAAAATCAAGAATCGCTTCAGTATTCTTCTTTCTAATTTCACTACCCTCTGTTTCTTTTGCTTACCGGCCTGGAGACATCGTGCCTATGAGCAAAATGGGTCAATACCACTCGGTCCGATCTCTCTCCCTCTCTATCTATCTTTTAAGATTTTCATGTTTTAATTTTCTCTTAACTATTAATCTTTGATTTATTTATGGTTCCAGTCAAGAACTGTGTGGCATGACATGATCGGTAAACACTGTCCCATTTTTGCTGTAAATCGTGAGGTACTTTTTCTTCTTTTTAATTTTATAATTAAGATTTTTGAGTTTAAATTAAAGGTTTTATGGGTTTTATTCTTTTGAAAGAGTAATGGGTTTTTTTATTTTATTTTTATAGGTGTTGATTCCTATAGCAAAACCAACTGGTTATACAGGCTCTGATCCCTATAAATTGTGAGTGAATTTTTTATTTTAGTTGGTTATTTTGGTTTGTTGGGAACTGATTTGATGTTGAGGAAATGGGTTTTCATTTGTTTTAATTAAGGTTGGTGATTTAGTATTAAATGTGTGATTTTGGATTAGATTGTTTTTTGCTATGTTGAATTGGATGTTTAAGTGTGCTTTTGTTAGCTTTGAGGTGATATGATTTAGAGTTGAATGTTTGATTTTTTTGGCTAATGCAGATCTTTTCAAGTTGGAAAAGAGAAGTTTTTGATTCCTTGGCTTTTTGTTATACATCGAAAAAGTTCTGAGGTTCCAATGATTGATGTGCATTTGGTAAAAATTGCATTTCGTTATTTTTTTCTTTTTTTCATGGTCACTGGGTTTTATTGCGCATTGCAACTGCACAGAATGGTATGCTTCATGAAGAGTATCTACTAAGTTTTGATGGCTGTCGGCTTTTTGTGATGCAGAGGTATTCAGGGAGTGATCTGCATGGGGTCACGGCTAAAGTTATAGATATGCCTCACCACTGTATGTGTTATAGTTTTACTTACATTGTGCTTCTTTTTGAGTCTGCTGAACATCAAAGAGATTGCTGTTCTCTGCAAGATTTTTTGTTGTTTTCTGTATAGTGTATAATATGGCTATGTATCTAGTATCCGGGCTGCATCCTCATTCAGTATGCATTTTTAGATATAATATAGGCCATTTAAATTGTCTCTTTCCCCAGAAAAGTGCTTATGAGGCTCTCGGTTGTGTTTTTTTTTTTTTTGCCAGTGTCTCAACACAATCCACAGAACATTTAGTACGACATGGATTCTCATCATAAATGACTAAGATCATTTAACCCTCAATTAAATCACTTTGTTTTCATCATTCTTGCATTATTTCCCATTTTTCCTGTAAGCCTTCTTGAATATCATTGATGCCATCCACAAAGTTGTTTTTTCTTTTTTTCAAGTCAAGTTATTCCTAGATTTTGTGCAAAAATTTTCTTCCCGGCACTATGTTGTCAAATGTTAACTTCTGGTGCATTGAAAATGTTTTCCCAGTTCATATGAGCAATCTTGAATATACCGTTCAAGAAGTTTTTTCCCGGCACTGATTCATGTCAAATGTTAACTTTCGATACATTGGAAATGTTTCCCACTTCGAACACTGTTTTGTGCACATTGTCTCCAATTTGCACTTGATGATTTAATTTACTGCTCCTTATTATGCTTGTTGTTCAGTTTCTTAATCTCGCTATTTTATTTTCTGTACTTTATTATGCTTGTTTCGTACTGCTTGATTAACCTCGTTTGTTTTTACAGTTGGAAAGCGCTTTTACAAAAAAAAATGATTTTTTGTTCTTCAAATTATTTTTTTGGTATTTTTAGATTGTTTTGATGTATTGATATCAAAAATGAATTTTAACAAATAAAAAAACATTATTTCGATGTATTTCTAAGTAAAAAACACTTTGAAAAGAAACCGCTACAACAATGTAAAACAGGCTCTAAGTCTTTGAGAGCTTTCTCAATAGTTTTTGGTTTGGGTAACTTGTCGTAATGCCATCCAATTCTTTCCTGATAGGTTCTCTCACAGCACTTTATTATCTTTTTCTTGAACAGATGTTGAAATCCATCCAGATATTCGTCAGCAATTCTGGGATGCCGAACGTTGGCCTAAACACATTCTCGTAAGATACACATGGTTAGTATCGGTTCTCCAGAAGTTAACTTCTTTATTATTATCTCCATTGGCTGATAGGCGTGTATTTGGTTTATTCTATTTTTTTAACATCTTGACTTGATAAGTAATGATTATGTAAGTTTCTTTGAAGTGTGGGAACCATTTCTGTTTCTATCATTTCCTGCTTTGTTGTATCATGTCAGAATTTTGCATGCACTCTTTGAGTTTTTGTGTGAAGATGATACTAACGTATTTAAAGATGTACTAATCTTCAATCCGTGGTCTTCCCTGTTTAAATTGGGTCAAACATTCACCTAGTGATTTTCTGTGTAGCACCCTTTTCTACTTATTGGTTATGCATACCCACTAATTACTGAGCAACCCAGCTAATACTTCCACAGTTGTTCTTCTGCCAGCTAGGTTAGGTGGAAAATATAATTCGGGATTTGGTTTTATCTGCATTCCTAGATTTGTTTGCACACGGGCAAAAAACATAGTTCTCAAATCCAAGTTTCTTTTCATCTCTCAGTACTTGTCGATGTTAAAACTTGACTAAAGTTATAGTTTTTCAGGAGTAACATATCCTGTGTCCTAAAGTTCACATTTAATGGTATTATCCTATATGAAGCACATAATAGAAAGTCTTTCCTTCTTTGATTCAACTGACTGACATGTATGGAGGTGCACTGGAAGTTCATCATTTCTTGCAATTTAGTAAAAACTATAAGCAACTTCTGATCTCAAATAACATAGGTTATGTTTTTGTTCTGGGATGGCAGGAAGGAACAATCAGAGATAGATGTGAGTTCTGGATTCTACGTTTTGTTTGGATCAGGTAATTGTTTGCCATTCAGTCAGTAGATCTTTTGTGGTTTTGCTTTTAGGTTTTACATTCCATTATTTCCACGGGTTGATTTTTTTTTTTTAGAAGAGCACATATACACAAACTATATCTAATATAGTATGTACAAGCAAACAGGTTTGATGCTGTCGTTTATTCTCTCAATCTACATCCTGCAGTCATCACGGGACAAATTAGCAAGGTATATTGTTTTCTCTCATCGTCATTTGAAAGCACATTTTCCTTCTAAATGATGGAGTCTGAGCTTCTCGGCAGTGTACTTAAAATGGCCTAGGAGCTTTATTGTTTCATCTGCAATTGTTTCTAGGTTTGTAAGGGAGACTGTTGCAGAAAGCAGCATTCCTGCGGGAGGAGTTGCAAAGGTTGAATGAGGGACCTCAAAAAGTTTCAATACGTGCTGACCCAAAAAGCTGCAAGGTGGTGGTTGTGTTTGACTCAGACCATATCATTTGGAACGTGAACATCCGCATTGAACCTGGTAGAGTGACTTATGAGATTGAAATCCTCCAGAATTTGAAGGTATCAAAAAGGTGATGAAAGTGCTGATAGTCATGTAACAACTAACAAATTGCTTAGATTATCAGATAAGATCATCTGTTGTTGAATAGCCGGAAAATTGTATTATGCATAGAAAATACAGGCTACACTTTCATAGATTTCCAAAATGAATCTATGCACTATATCCATGGTTGAGTTTTATGGTAGGGGGGATGCATTTCATCACCGTACTCCGATTGCTGCATGCAGTCCATAACTTCTGGTAGCAATTAAATCTTGGTTACTTCAACAATACAGATCTTCCATCATCATCAAATGAAATCGAGCTTCGTTTTTTCTTTAAAAAAAAACCCAGAAACGCATTATTTAAGTCTGAAAGAATTAAGTTCTCTCATTGACTAGGCATAGACCAGGGTTCTTGGCGGGTAATCAAGCTGGGCTAGTAGGTCTACCAGATTGATCTACTGTGCTAGGCTGGGTAGGTCATCAAGCTAATTCACTGAGTCCGATCTTCAGCTGGTAGGTCATAATCACTTTTAGCAGCAATGGTAGCTCAGACCTATCTGAAGCATCAACATCATCGGGCTCAAGGGCCTCCATGGTTGTGCTTGTTGTGTTTGGGCCGGCAGACCCTCTGTTGAACAACATGTTTCAAAATGTCTCACTAAGTTTTTTTTTTTTTTTCTTGATCTTTTTTTAAGGTAACTAAATGAGAACTGATCTCAAAGAATATTAAAATTTTCATATTTCATGTTTTTCTTTGTCCTATAGATACTTCCAATTCCTAGGTGATTGCAAGTCAATTATGTTAGTTAATTAGTGACCGAGATGGAGAATTCAATGATTCTCCACTAATCAAATCTCTAAGCATATATTTCTTGTCTAATTGGTTGAGATTAGCTTATAGTAATCATCATTCGACCCCCTAACCACAAGTCACAAGAAAACTTTTGCTGTTAAGTGAAGAGTCTAAAGCTATCATTAAAGTGCAAAGGACAAACTCCATTTATGTTTTCCTCCAGGAAATAAAAGGATTGGTATCGTGGAACAGTGCTCGACTTAACCCTAACCGACTAGCAGTTGCTTGTTTGCTACCCGATTTTTGACACGTACGGGTGCTGCTGTGAGAATTCAAGGCACGCAGGAGCCCTTAGGGTTGACAAAAGGAAAAGTGCTATTTGTCATATCATGAGTAGCTCACAGGACCTTATATTGCTTCAAGATATATATATACATATATATATATATATATATATATATATATATATATATATATATATATCATTTTAGAGCATAAAAGTGATAACCCACTAGTTACAAAATTATATTACATGGGTGACATAAAGTGGAAAGACATTGGAGAGTTGGTTGGTCCCCATTACTCTTCTTCCCTTCTTTTTATTCTTTCTTGGCCTCAACAAGTTCATCAGCTTACTGGTACATTGTACTCTCCGAATAGCAACATGTGTACATGACTACTTCTACACTAACTCATACATATTCGGTGGAAGCATACCTGAAACCTCGAAGTGTGTGTTCAGTGTTGTGATAATTTTTGTTGTTATAATACTTAAAAATATGTTTAAAAAGGATTATAAATTATAGTTTTTTTTGTAATTAAGATTTCAAGAAAAAGATTTTAATGAGATCGATTTAAAGTTGTGATATATATAAAACTTTCATAATCGAAAAACTATGTAAAACTTTCATAATCATCACCCAAGTCAACACTTGAAGATATACTTGTAGCTTGCAAGTCAGGATGATTTTCGAATTGAAACCCTAGCTCCTCACAAAACATTATGAGTTCCTAGTAACCTCCCTGCAGGTTAATATGCTGTTCATCTTTCAACAAAAAAATAAAATAAGATCTCAATCTGGCTACGGTGCCATGGGCTACTAGCCATGTGATGGCCATTTATGAAACCATTTCCATAGTTCATTTTGAATATTGAGCCGCACTTGGTTTTAATGTTATTTTAATCTTCCTGGCATTATCACTGGAGGAAGGAAAAAAAAAAATTATCCCAACAGAAAACTCCAAGACTCATTAATGTTAATGTCAAATTGATAGCAAATATCATTCGAAGATAAATATAAAGAACGAAGAATATGACAAATCCTAGTTCACTCATTGAATTAATTTTAATTAATCATCAAATGAGATATTATAAACTAATGTCTACATTAAATAAAATTAAGTCCCTCTCCCACAAGGTAAGGAGAGTGGTATTCTCAAAGAAATTGACATTAGGGTAGACAATCAATCAACACTAGTAGTGTGTACCCCCCATGTTAGAATTAATGCACTCCAAATATATACCATAGTTTTTAAAAGAGACCCGGGGTGATGTTGGATAAGTTTCAAGTTAGGTGAGTTGACCTGAATTTTTATTTTAAAAAAATTAAATATAATATTATTTAAAAAAAATCAATAAGTTTTGATATATATTTTTTTCAGCTAATTAGATCACTGGTTAATTCGAGGTTTTTAATCGGACCGGTAAATCCTCTTTTTATATTTGTTGAAACCTAACCTGATCGAATCCCTAGGCCACCTGGATCATGATTCAACCTATAAGGACGGGTTTTGAAAAACCTCTAAACTGCTTTGATTAAAATTATAAAAAAGATTAACAAGTTGAGACTTAGCACTGTTTCACAACTGCAGACCGCATATGCTTTAAATTTGGTTGGTTAAATTTGGTATCTTTCGTACAAATATTGAAGGGGTTGGGATCCCTTTTGCTGGCTGGTCCCAAATACTGATTTATATGCACTGATGCACGCCCTGCAAAAATGATGTAAAAGTAAATCCCATGAATCCATGCTTGTGTCTTTGTTAATCCAGCAAAATTAAAGAAAGTAATAAATCCAAAAGACAGAATGGAGACATTGCAAATGGTCAGTTGTAGACATATTAAAGAGGTTGGGTACTTTGTACAACGTATGGTTTAGACTTTGTTGTGTCGGTATTTAATGGAAGTATGCTGCCTGCTACCACATTGTCCATTTTGCTTTGGATTGTTTAATTTATTTGACCTCAACTTGATCATTGGAGACCAAGTGTTCTTAATTTTATGATACTTTATTGGGAAAATTGTTATGTGGGAGATATATATATGAAAATTAATTTACACGTGCCCGCACGAACTCAAACACATATATAGTTGTTTTATGATTTAAAAGATAAACACAAAAAAATAATTTAACAAGTGCTTTTAATTTCAAAAATCATATATTCAATCCTTTTTGTTTTTAAATTTGTTTATAAACTAGTCCCTTCAACAGTTTTTCTTTATTTAAGCATTGATCAGCTATCTCCAAATTTGTGCTTTTCATGAAGAAAAAAAAAAAGAAAAGCCTTTCCAATTCTTTCAATCTCATTTCTAACATTGTAAACAATCACCTAATTATGAATATTTCCTTGAACAAACAGTTTCTGAAAATAATTCTATTGTTCTTGCTAAGTACATGCTTCATCAACAAGAAAAAAAAGCTATCCCAACCCTTCATCAAATCACAACCAAACCAAAAATCAGAATAGCCCGAATTCATTGCAAGACACCCGAACATTAGTCACGAAAACCATTAATTCTTGAAGATTTTTTAGTGTCTATGTCTTCGAGAAAGAGTTTGCGTGAGATGATTTATTATTTATTTTGATAAATGAAGGGGTTTAAAATCCAAAACAAAAACAAAAACTATAGATTATAGGAGGGATATATAGTTACCCTATTCATATCCTGATATAGAATGACAGAAATTCTTGTAGAAAATGCCCACCAATAGCAGAAAAAAGTCCTTGATTAACTAACTAGTTAGTGAAGCAGTTGCCTTCTCGATCTGTAAAAACGTCAAGGACGAAGCACACAATCAATATGAAGAAGCTGTAGGAGTTCCTCAAACAGAGGTTCCATAGATAATAATGACATGGAAACACATGGTTTGATCAGTGATTAATGGGTAATTAAAGCATAATTCAAGTACTATTATAGTACAATAAAATGATCTTTCAAATAATTTGAAACACATTGACTTGATATTAGCTTCATTTTCTTGATCTTATATATATAATACAATATGCAGTACATTAAAAGTAAAAATTATAAATAACAAACATATTTTAAGAATCTTTACTCAACGTAGTTGGTTAAATAAAACTCTTCTTGTTCCTCTCTCTTCAATGCTTCGTTAATATAATTTATAGGTATTTTGAAATCTCTTTTCCCTTATGTTTCAATGTAATATTCATTTCTAATGCATGGAAAAATATTGAATTTTTCATTATAAATATATATTAATATGGATTGATATGCGCTAAATTGATCCAAGTGATTTTTTCTGGGAGACTCATTAGGTTTTGGCTATTTAATAGGAGATAACTCCCTCTAATTAAATTATACAAAACTCTAAAAAGTGTGGAAAAATAGTTTTCCCGCACACATTAATTGTAGACTCACACTCATGGGCTCTGTGAACTCACAGTGCCTATGAGTATTTTTTTTAAAAAAAAAAATCCTTTAAGAGCCTAATTAGAGAATAATTAGAGACTAATTTAGCTAAAATTATTAAGAAATGATGAAATTAAAAGACAAAGAACTAAAATGAACCACACGGAGAAGATGAGTGGTGGTTTTGAAATGTTTTGCGAAACGTTCAACTTAATCTTCATTCTTTACTAATTATAAGAATTAGGTCCCTCCAATTTTTAAAGTTTCAATGAAAATTAATTTTGATCTAAATTTGTTTTTTATTTCTTAGTTTGAGAAAGGAGAGAGAAAATTACCGAATTATGATGGTAAAAAGAAACAAATATCATTGGCAATGAATCTAGCCACAAAACAATCGATCTTTGTGTAAAATGATTTCATTTGATAAAAGAAGATCAACTTAGGTGTTGTTTTTAATCTTGAAAATGCATAAAAATAGATCTAAGTTTAGAAATATTTTCGAATTGATTTCAGGTTTTGTGATTTTGTTTTTGCCATTTAAGATCATTGATGAGTTTATCAAGGTGCCTGGAGTGATTTCTAGGTGGTTTGGGTTAAAATAAGTTGAAAAATAAGGTTTTAAATAAAAAAACTTCAACCCTAATTTTTCCGCCACATAATAGCTGGAATATAGGCAAAATTAGACAATGCATTATGTGACTTAATTTTTTAAAAAACAAATTGGGTCGGGTTGTCTACCCCATGTGCAATAAAAAAAATTAAGGCCCAAGCATGCAGGCCCTTACTAAATGGATCAAGCGCGTTGGCTCCATTAGTGTATAATCTTTTTTTATTTGTTTTTAATTGATGTCTTATTTATATGTTCTTTTTTAAAATAATCTTTTAAGTTATATTTAAATACGCATTCTCTTTTTTATTTTGTTTATTTAGTCTCTTTTAAATAGCGGTTATTTTTTAGTTATTTTATATGCATTTAATTTTTGAAGAGATTATTTTCATTCATCTATGGTTTTTTATTTTTATGTTTTATATAAATAAAAATATTTATTTTTGAATAATATCTTTAATATGTACAACTTTACATGAAGTTTTTTTCTCTTTTATCTTATTCAATTAATTTCATGTGTCTATTTTTATTATCGTTTGATTAATAAAAAAATTGATTTTAGTAAACAAAGGAATTAAACACAACCGAGTCAAAAGCTCATGTTGCGTGATTATATATGTGTCTTAATTTTTCTATTTTCATCTTCATTTATCATTAATAATTTTTTTAATTTATTAACACATATATTTTTTTATTTATTTAATTACATGTATGCATAATTTATATATATATATAATAATAATAATGTAAAAAAAACACGTTAAAAAAACATGCATATATAATTCTTTTAGGAATAAAAATATCTAGTCTAATAGCTAATAATAACTAAATAAATTGCAGTCATTCCATAAAAACTACTAAGATATCAAACATACGCACCGGCCCACCCACTTAGCTTAAAAGGATGCGAATCATGGTTCTTGCTCTCGTTTAAACTCAGCATGATCCTCCATGCAACAATTATTGGAGGGCAAATTAACCTAGAATCAGTCCTCTAACATTACATAAATATTCTTGATTGAGTCAACTAACTACCAAATTATAAATTGGATCCTCCATGTATATACATTTCTTCTTCTGAATACTCATATCAAAGTAATCGGAGATCGACGTCGCTAAGTAGTACTCGTGCTAATCACTTCTTTTCTAACAAACCCTAGTTTTCTCAAGTCTTGGAATTGAAGAAACCCTAGAAGTGTTCGATTTAAGAAACTATATATATATATAGTTGGGGGGCTAGTATTGAGTCTTACCCATTTTTATAAATAAGGAACATTGCATTACACCGATGATCCAATTAGCTTGCTTTTCTGACGGTGATGCTCATAGAAAGACCCCCACAATTAATCTATAGACGCAGAATGTTCGAGTAATTGAGTTCGTAGAATTCTCATTGGCTGCTATGTGGAGGGAAACGCCCCCTACATTAGGCTATGATGTGGCTACACAGACCAGGTAGAAAAAATAATAGAAGCTGTCCTCATTTAAGCCTGATAAAAACTAATAATTAGGGACAATTGTGGGTGGAAAAGGAGACATTAACATGATCATTATCATTGTGCTTTTTGCAAACCCATATAATTGAAGTGCAAAGAAGCAATAGGAAGAAAGGTAACTAAGTGAATAATTAGACATGATGATAAACCCCTTTCTTGTTTCTATTTTATTAGTGCCCATGACCAAGAAAAACCGGTGCTTAGCCATTTACAGTCAGTCTCTTAAGCACCATTCCTGCTAACACAAAATTAATGCCATTAACACATAATGCGCGCTCTTCTAAAAGCAGCCTCTCCTAGGTGTAAAGAACAAAAGTGATTAGCAACAAACATATCTTGTTAGCTTGGTATAATTAATAATCTAAGTATAAAGCTAGCCCAATCACATGAATGGAACGTCTTAATCAATATTTTTAAAGACTAAAAAAGGCGCTAATCAAATCATGATCTTGTGCTATATGTCATCATAGCATAATGTTTAACGTCGAAGATAATTAGGAACACTATGCAAGTCAAAAAAAGACAGCAAAGGGTTTAAAAGAAGAAATATTCCCTTCCAATTCTAGTCAACGAGTCAATCAAGCCCCCCATCATCTACCATGGAAAGAAACTCCGTACTTAGGCACAGCTAAGACTAATTAAATCTCCTTTAAGCATGAATGGGAATCGAAACCCATGGTGTTATGCAAGAGGCAACCTGCAAAAGTTTCTAGCTACCAAAGGCACGATTAAATGAAATTAATAGAGGCTCAAGAGCTACCTTAGTTCAAGCTTGATGGGCAGACCATATGGAGTAGTGATTAAATTTATAACTAAAAAGATATGTGATCAATTTGGAGTTCGTTTCTTTTGGATTCTTGCTGTTTCAAGCCAATTTTTTTTTCGAGAAAGCAGTAGTATCATGGTGTGCCATGGGCCGTTACCTGTACTCCCTTAATTTTAATTAAATTATTGTTGTTTTTACCCTCTCTTTTTTTAAAAAAATAAAAATAAAAATTCTAGAGTAAGCACTCATCAAGTTAGGTAAATTGCCAACGGAGCATGATTTGATGGTAAGTATGCAGCCATTAATTGCATTTTGCAAATAAAATGGTGAAGCAGACACTGAAAAAGATAGCGATACATATTATGCAGGTTACTGTTAGAAATTAGGGTTTGGCCAAGCTTGCCATTAATAATTGGAAGTAGTTCAGAAACCCAAAATTGAATTTTGTAATCATTCTTCGTATATATAGAGAAAAAATCAAGGGAAAGATTAGAGTTATAATTAATGGACTGTTGAAAAACAAATGTGTTATATATTTATTTGTCCACTTATAAAATAATTTTTATATTTTAAATATTAATTCCATATCCCTAGTTTTTATATGAAGATCTTAATTATTATTTGTTTTTCTTAGCATCGTATGTTAGTCAAATAAAATTTCTTAATATCATTGTTTTTTTTTTCTTAAAAACATATATCCTTTATTTCTATTCAGTATTTTCAAACTTATCTACTATAAATTAATCAAAAATCCATTAGACAGAACAATTTAAATTTTTTAAAAATAATTATCAGTCAACTCTTATTTAGGACTCACTTTTCTGACCTAGTAAAAAACCCACTTGCTGAGAAAAAAAGTTGCCAATAAATCTTCTTTACAGTGCTATCCCACTCCTAAGATACGATTTTGAATTTTAATAAAAAACAATTTAACATACGCATATGGAAAAATCCAAGTAATTAATTCAGGCAATATATAATTTTTCCAAAAATGATATAAAATACGTACGAGTTATCCTCGATTCAACTGCCCAACGTGAGGAAGACTTGTCGATGTTGGCTTGGTTTTTTGTTTCCCTTGTGGGATCTTCGTGGTAAAACGCACTCATAAAAGATAAATACAGCTTTGGCCCTTGTAGATTGAGCAATATATCATTTTGGAGCCTATTAAATATTTCGTTCTTATTGTCTCCCTTTAGATTTAGATTTGAAACTAACAAAAATAAATGTGAATAACAAACCCACTAATAAAAGAAAGAAAAAAAGAAAAGTGTTTTAACTATCAAATTATTATAATTAATAACTAGTGTAAAAAAATCAACACAAATTAATTTAATTAGAGACATGAACAAGGACAACCTTAGTAATTACTAAGAGAAATGTATATTTACAGCGAGCAACTCTTACAATCGACCGCTAGTTGTCTCAATAGTTGAATGTTTTGGGTGTTGTAGAAACTGATTAGTATTGTAGTAGTGATTTTTTAAAATATTTTAAATATCAAATTATTATAATAACAATAGCAAAAAAACTAATAAATTAATTAGAGGTCCTTTGTAAAAGAAAATATATATTCTTTCAGCAAGCAACTCTTGCAATCTATCACTAGGTGTCTCATTAGTTAAATGATTTAGGTGTATTAGATATTGTTTGATATTGTGGTAGTGGTTTTTTAAAGTATTTTTTATTTAAGAATATATTGAAATAATATTTTTTTTATTTTTTAAAATTTATTTTTAGTATTAGCATATCAAAACAATCTGAAAACATCTAAAAATATTATTTGAAGCAAAGAAAAAAAATTAAAAATATTTTTAAAACACAAAAACAAACAGACTCTTAACCATTGTCTAAAATATTATCGGCGTTCACTCTTAATTAATTAATTAATTAGTCCAATAAAGAACTATATATATATTCCTACAAGTACGATAAAACTGAACATTCATGAGCATAAACAACACTATAAACCCATAACCTCATGAGCTTAAATTAAACCAAAAATCTTGAGGTTTTCTTTTTATTTAGCCTTAAAGTACATAGTCACGTAGCATACGACAAGGGTTAAAAGATTAAAACAACCAAAAAAGACTCGATCTATGCGTGTCGTTGGGGAGAATCACACCTTTCTTTTCAATTAGTAATGTAAAAAAATTAATTAGGGGAAAAAATTAAAGCCAAGAATGTACGTATTATTAGAGTAATTTTTAGCCCATGATGCAATAAATTAAAATGCTAACCCTGGCATGGTTTGCACCTCTTTTAGCACATTAACGAGTCATCGTTCTTTGTGGCTATCTAGCTAATAACCACGTGACCTCGTTAATTTTCCTTTCTCAACCTGCACAAGTACCAAAATAGTACGGACATACATATACATGTATTCATGTATACATGTATATGTGTATGTATAGAGTGTGTGTGTGTGTGTGTGTGTGTGTGTGTAAGTGCTTGTAATGGCAAACAGATTCGTCCTCCAATCAGAAATAAGATATACAATTTTGATATGTAAAAGTTATTCGAGAATATATCTTGTACGTTGGAATAGAAAAGAAAAAAGAAAAAAAAAAGGATGAATGAACGTCATTGATGAGTCTCATAAATCAACATAAATAAGACTTTTGGAAATGATTTCAACCTTTTAATAAAAAAATTAGAGAGAAAGTAGACATTTTATGAAAAATTGTTAAGGATTGAAATATTTAAATATATATATAAAGAATATTATAAATAAATAATTACATGATATAATGACTTTTCATTATTCGAGTATGTTTATATTAATTAACGAAGAATAGAAATTTTACAATATATAGTAGAAATCAATATAATTAAGTTTTTTCGAAACTCTCAAACCCAAATTTTAAATTCATTCAGTCCTCATCACATGCTATGAATTTTTCTTGTGAGCTATGTTTTTTAGCATACTAGATCACTAATTCTTAAGAAAAACATATAGATCTAAACACATGTTTATAAAGAATATGTCTTATGATAACAAAATTTTCTTTTTTTCTAAACAAAGCCATCCTTAACACAGATTAATGCCAAAAAAAAATGGTTGGTTCCTGGGATGTGGTTTGAGTAATAGCATATGCACCCATACAACTACAATATGTTTTCCCTAATTAGAAGACTAAACACCATCAAATCACTTGATCTTGAAGTCTATTTAACATAATCCTTCTCCTTCGTGGTTGACATAAAAAATCGAACTCTTGTACTACAAAGAAATAGGACAAACACATATGGTGGGTTGTACAAAAATTGAATCCTGGAACTTGATCTCGGATCAACAATTTAAACCACTTGTAAATACCAATTAATTAGATTAAGCACCAATTATTAAGAATAAAGAGATTATGAACTTTGAGTTTGAATGATTCATTGTGTATTTATCAAGGGTGTTCACGGTCCGGTTCAGTCCGGTTTTAACCAAAAAATTCAACTGAATTGAAAAATAGCATTCCTGGTTAATATAACCTGAACCGAACCGAGAACCAGTTCAAACCGAACTAGTTTTGTTCGGTTCGGATTGGTTTTCTAACATTAAAAATCAGAAAAACCGAAATGTTTTTGCTACTACCATTCTTACAAGGCGACCATGAAATAAACCAGAGAACAGGAGGCTAATTTTCCACTCACAATAAGCGTCTCAATCAACGAGATTCTAATAAGAACTGATTTGACCTGCTTGTTCGCTAAAGCCCGTCATGTTAGGCTAGCGATCTATTTTCAAGAAATGAGCGGTATGGTATAAGGCTCGACTAACTTATAGGAGAAGTGACCATAAAATAAGCTAGAGTGATGAAATAAAGTAAGATTTAATGTTAACATATGAGAGAGAAGAGCACAAAGAAGAGGGAAGGAGGGAGGGAAGGGTGGGTCGGCTTGAAATATGGGAAAGGGGAAAGCCAATTGATAGCTATTTGAATAAAGTATGAGAATTGAAGAGCTGAAAGAGTGGGATCCAGAGCTGTGAAAGACAAGAAAGGAACCTTAACAAGATGTGAAAATACATGAAGCGGGGGGGAATAGAAAGGGGGCGGCTGGAAAAAGAGAAAGGGTAAAGGGAGGGGGGGCTGGAAACGTAGGGTTAGGATATTTAGGTTTAGAATGTTTATTTTTATACCCTTTTTTTAGATTCAATTAATCCGGTTCGATTTGGTCCGGTTCAATCAGTTTAAACTTTTTTAAACCGGAACCGAACCGGACCAAGTGATTTTTCTTGTTTTTTAATCGGTTTACTCGGTTTTTTCTATCGGTTCGGTTTTTTTGATTATTTTTTTCTGGTTTTTTCAGTTTAATCGGTTGGTCGGTTTTTTTGAACACCCCTAGTATTTATAGCCCATGAGTTTTATTATTTTGTGAAAAAGAGAGGCTGAAGTGTAATTTTATCCCCGTGATATTTTGAGTTGTATTATATTTAAAATAATATGTATTGCATCAGTATAAAATATCGAGGGACCTACATGGAATCCTGAAAAAAATTCTCAAATAAGTGTTGAGCTTGGGCAAGATGCATGAGCCTATTACAAGTGAAAAATGGGTTCAAAGTTCAAACACGTAGCCTGAACCCATGAAAGTGCTGAGGTGCTAGGCAATACCCTCACCACCATCTAGACAGCGTGTTGGGCTCGGGTATGATAGCCCGAGTCCATAGAGGCGATGAGCAGCACACCTAGCAAGGTTGGGCGTCCATGTAATGGTGGATGTGCGTCCTGGGGGCCTCGGGCTTCCATGTCCATGCATCTTGGTAGAAGTTAAACTCGAACATGGTAACATGAGTCCATAGTAATGTTTTTAGACCTTTTGTTTAGGGGATTGATCTCTTGGGAGGGGTTTGGAACTCATTGAATTTGAGTTTATCACTTAAAATTGCGAAAACCTCACTTACAAGAAATAAAATAAAATAAAATCTTCCATTGTTCCTAAAATTATGTACTTATGTTTTATGTTTCACAAAATCTAATGATTTTTCCAGACAAATCAAATCTAATTTCCATTGACAAAAACTAAATTAAAAAAAAAATACATGATACACAAATTTATGTCCCCGACAAAAGGGTCATCTTTTCTCCTTATAATGTGGCATTAAAGCTATTAATTAGGAGACGATTTGAAGTGAGATCATCACACAAGAAGAATTACAAACCCTATATTAATTAATCTTAGTCATTAAGAAAAAAAGAAAGATTAAAGGCATGATGATGGAAGGAAGTCCTTTGAAATTATTTCTTTCATGGCTTCATGTGTGTGTTAGTGAACGATTTGGATTCCCTCTTGGACACAATCGGAGTGTGTCCTAAAGCTCCCAACACCGCCTTGCATGTATTATAATCTTGGCTTTAACCCCCAAAAAAATTGCATCAAAGCCGCTCATGGATTCCAAAAGCTACTTAGTTTCTGCTTTTTTTTTTGTCTTCGTAAAAGTTTAACTCTGGAAGCTGGAAACACTTGAATACCTTCTTGTCCACTTTGTGATTATTCGTTGATTACTTCTTTTTCTTATTTAAAGGCACCGATAAGTTTAACCGAGGGGACCGGGCAGCACACACCATTAGAGTCATCTCAAGCTTTTCTCATCCTCGTAAGTGGGATTTTTAATTTATTCCTTGAGAATTCAAAAGGATACTTGTTTATTTATTTACTCGAGGAACTTCAAGGTGGGTCTTCCTTAATTGGACCTAATTTAAATGGCATGACTTAAAATAACTAAATAAGGTTCAGTGGTCCGGGCTGGCTGGACATGCATATAGTAAACCCTTGACCATGATTAACACATATATATATTCAACCAGCTTGGAACATTTACAAATCATAGTTCACCATTTCAGTAAAGAAGAGCCAACTCCACAAGCCCATTCCTCTTGTTAAGTATTTAGTGGAGCGAACGGAAAATTGTGTTTTTTTTCTGAATAATTATATTTCTTTAAAAATTTATTTAAAATAGAGTTATGTCATTTTAAACCAGAATTGTGTATTCCTAAAGAGTTATATATGATGATTTTGTAAAACAGAAAATTAAATTAACTTTATATACGGAGAGAATTCTGACAAGATTTTTATAATGGAGAAAACTTTTGTTTTTTTCAAAACCTTTTTTCTTTTACAAACCTTTTTTCGTTGTTTATTCTTGTATATGCTACTAGGAATAAAAAAATAAAATAAGTTTAAAAAACAATATTGCGATCAATAGGCAATAAATTATTTTAAAGTTAAAGGATTGATTCTTGCCTCTATTTATATATAAATTAATTTTTTTTTTACATGTTTTTATATATATATATATATATATATATATATATATATATATATATAAACCAGACCCATCAAAGCAAGGAGTAACAACAAGAACAACTCAAATTACAATAAATATGGCCACGTGGGAGTACATTTTATGCAAAAAAAGAGAGGCTTAAATAGTATAAAAATACTAACTACTTACCTAGGGCTTTGCAGGAAAAAAAACTCATAGAATGGCAAACGGGGTGCGCAAAATATGATGGCAAATCGTGTGTGTGTGTGTGTGTGTGTGTGTCAATTGTATTAAATTTGGCCATCACACAAAGCCTCAAGATGCATGATCATAAACATCTCCTCATGAACATGAATATGACAACCTAAAACATTCCTCTTATGAGTTTTGATTCTTAAAAAAAAAATAGCAACTACATATACTAAAATCAAAGGTAGTACTATTTCATGAGGCATCCATAATGTAGGCAATGTACCTTAGTGCCCATATTTTATTAGAGAAACCTTTATTCGCATAAGAGAACAAAGATGTCCTAACTTGCTGAGGCACAATAGAAAAGAAAAGGTAAGAAAATTGTCCTTGGTTTCAATAATCACTGTGTTGTATATATACTCTAATTAATAATTTATTTCTAGGGTCATTGACTTTACATGGAGGAGGACTGGATTTGACAATCACAATTCGTGGAGATAGCAAAAAATGAAGTGGACATAGCATTCCACATCTACTATTACTATACATACATTGAAGCTGTAGTTGGAGCACTGTCATAAATCATTCAAGACCTAGGGATCTGTAGGTCCATGCTTTTTAGATCCATTGTTTTATTTCATGTCCCAATGCGACCATTTTCTCTGCTCTAATTCCATCCTCCCTGCAAAGCAATAGTTCCAATGCCATGGCCGAGGATCCCTGACCAACAACCTCTTCACCATGACTGTACACGGCTTTGGAATTTGTGAATATTATTAAGGTATTTTGTCTGTTTTTCATTTACTCTGTAATATATACTATATGCAATATTCTTAGGCATATGCTTACGTATAATGAAAACAAACACAGATTTCGCTCCTCATGTTTTTCTTGTGGTGTTGTTTCTTTTTTGGCATTGCAGTTGTTTGTGCAAGCAGCGAAGACTGAAGGACCCATCTTTGGAACTGTTCTGTTTTTTGTGTTATTAGGTTAATTTGTTTACTGATCTTGTCTCTATAGCTAGCAAGCAAACATGTGCCCTGGTAGTGGTGGCAGTACTGATACAGAATCTCGAGGGGTTATAATTTGTGATGATTTGATTTCAAAA
This sequence comes from Populus deltoides, assembly GCA_015852605.2. Lineage (NCBI taxonomy): Eukaryota > Viridiplantae > Streptophyta > Magnoliopsida > Malpighiales > Salicaceae > Populus > Populus deltoides. The sequence continues at coordinate 840,030 of CM027585.2, read as the reverse complement.
AATGGAGGAGGAGGAGACTACAAGAATGAAGATACAATGAGAGTAAGAGGAGAGGTCAAGTTTGTACATGGTCTTCTCAGACGGTTTAGTGTCAATGGAAATGTAGAAAGGTTGCCACTGCAAGAGGCAAGTTTTCCCCTCTCTCCCTCTCCATCTCTCTCTCTCTCTATTTATGTGTGTGTGGGTCTTGCTTGTGTATGCATTTCTCCTTTTCAAGAAGTAATGTCTTAGTCTTAACGACATCAGTGAAATTCAAATGGGGTACATACTTGTTTCTAAACAAGGTAGCAAGCCTCCTCCTCCTCCTCCTCCTCCTCTTCATTGAAATAGGTGTCAAAAAAAGGTTAACTTTACCACTTTCCAATCCTCAATCTTGGCTGTCATCGTCTATGTTTGGACGCTCTAATGTTGTGTTCTTTCTCGGTTTTGTCTGTCTTTATCAATGGATGTGAAGAGTAGAGAACCTTCTTCTTTTTTTAACTGAACTAAGTACTTAGGACATAGGTTTTTGAAGTTGTATGATCATTTGTGGACACGAAAGAAACCTCAAAAAATAGACCTTACCTTACTTTTCAGTGCTTCAAATTTTGGGCTGACACTTTAGAAACAGAGATTTGCTCAGTTACTTTCTAGAAACCAAAACCATGTTGCCACCGATTTTGTTTTGTCATCATAAGACTAAGAAGATACCCATACAATGCACAACCGCATTTTCTGCTAGGTGGCGAATATCAATATAGGCTTATAATACGTACGGCTAGAGACTGTTATTAAACCCAGGCCTGACCTGATTTGAGCTGGATTTAAAATATAAATGAACAGGAGTGAATTTAGTACGATTTTATCGACATTATAAGTTGATTTATTATAGGTTTAACTCATTCAAAATTTAATTTGACTTTTAAAAAAATAAATATTTAAAAAAATACTATTTTGTTCCATTAATCCCGGTCAACCCATCCGATTTATAATTAAGTCTTGGATCAAGCCGCGAACCAAGTTGGATTTAATATTTTTTTATATAACATATGATATAATTGTGAAATAAAAAATCATATAGAATTTTCCATTTTTTTAACTTTTAAAGAGACCATGACCAATGGACTGCCCTAAATCTCAAGAAAAATGACATTGGACAACAACTTTGCTGATATCCCCCACTCTTTATTCATTTGATTTTGTTTTAAGTAATGTCAAAAGTAGCTTCTACTATTATTTTTTTTTATTAAATTTATAGCTTTTTCTTATCCCTATAATTCTTTTTTTATATATATTTAATATCCTATATGGAAAGAAATTCCTTAATCACACTTTTCATCATTACACAGATCTTATGATATTGCAAGTAAGTTTATAAAAAGTAACATAAAAGATTTTATAATGGAAAGTTCAATCAAAGCTTTATTATGAAAATATGCCTAACTATGGTATTTATATTTATATTTCATAACACAACATTTTAAAAAATAATAATAATAATTTGGGGTAAGGTTGCATAATTGAGGCATGCACTTTATAAGGGACACTAAGGTACCTTTAATGCAGCTAGCTTACATGCTTTATGGACAAGAAGTAGAAATTCCACCAATTTCATATTGTCAAATGGCTCGTTACTTTTTTTTGGGTCCTTGTCATTTAATCTTCAAATCCACTTGATTGATCTGAATATTAATTTCATATATAGGATATGTTATTGGTTAATTAAATTTTAATTTTTTAGTATTTTTAGATTATTTTAATATGGTAATGTCAAAAATAAATTTAAAAAAATATTATTTTAATGCATTTACAAGCAAAAAATACTTTGAAAAATAACATCTGTGCTCTCAAAAACCCAATAAATATGCTGTCCAACCATACTTCATTCAGTTTTCATTTTCAGTGGTATAGATATAATCATATCATACACAACATGATCATGATGGCTTAATACCAAATCTGAATATATTGTCGAAACCTCCTTGATATTGTAGTGGGACTCTGCCAACAGACAAGGGATAATTCCTTGACATGAACATTATGGATTCTATGCAGGTGGGAGAAGAGGTGGTGTCTCTAGCCAAGATAGCATGCCCTATAGTAATGACAACTCTGCTTATTTTCTCAAGGTCTATTATATCCATGCTCTTCTTGGGTCATCTTGGGAAAAATGAATTAGCAGGAGGGTCACTAGCACTTGGGTTTGCAAACATCACTGGCCTCTCAGTGCTGAAAGGCTTGGCCATGGGAATGGATCCTATCTGTGGACAAGCGTATGGGGCCAAGAGATGGTCAGTTCTTGGCCAAACCTACCAGAAAACTCTGTGTCTTCTGATTCTTGTTTGTATTCCCATCTCCTTATTATGGCTAAATGTGGAACCAGTCTTTATACGCCTAGGTCAGGATCCAGATATCACTCATGTTGCGAAAATTTATCTGTCCTCCTGCATTCCTGAATTAATAGGTCAAGCTGTTCTTCACCCTATGAGATCCTTCCTTAGAACTCAAGGTTTGACAGCTCCTCTTACTGTAGCTGCAGTAGTTGCATTGATCCTCCACGCTCCAATCAACTACTTTTTGGTAATATACTTGAAGATGGGGGTAAAGGGGGTTGGATTAGCCCTTTCTTGTAACACGTTAAATTTAAACTTAGGCTTGCTGATTTATGTCACAGTTTCCAAAACACCATTGAAACCTTGGCATGGGGTTACAGCTCTCTCAATCTTCCACAGCTGGTGGCCATTGCTATCACTAGCATTACCTAGTGTCATCTCTGTATGCTTGGAGTGGTGGTGGTATGAGATCATGCTGTTTCTTTGTGGCTTACTCCGCAACCCGAAAGCAAGTGTGGCAGCCACAGGCATCCTCATTCAAACAGCGGGTATAATCTACTCGTTTCCATTTTCCCTGAGCATCGGTGTATCTACGAGAGTTAGCCATGCATTGGGCGCTGGACAACCGTCTCGTGCGCAATGGACAACAATAATCGGTATCTGTCTCGGGTTCACATTCGGCCTATCTGCATCTGTTATCACAGCAGCCCTGAGATCAGTGTGGGGGAAGCTGTACACCGACGAGCCACAGATTCTTGACTTGATCTCAACTGGACTTCCACTACTCGGGTTATGTGAGCTTGCCAACTCTCCGCAAACAGCTGCCTGCGGAGTTCTAACAGGCACTGCCCGTCCTAAAGATGGCGCGCGAATAAACTTATATTCCTTCTACTTGGTCGGATTGCCGGCTGCAATTCTCCTAACTTTCAAATGTAAAATTGGTTTTCCGGGGCTATGGTTTGGGCTACTAGCAGCACAGATTTGCTGTCTATGCATGATGCTGTATACTGTGTTTCAAACAGATTGGAGGCACCAGGCTAAAAGGGCTGAGGAGCTAACTGCAGCTATGGAAGATAATGATGATGACGACGACGACGAGATGCGGGATGATTTGGAAACAGGATTGCTTGCAACTGTTAATTGATTCCCCAAAATCAAGTTGGTGAACAGGCAACATCTAACAAAGAGAGTCAGGCTAGATTATAACATACAAAATGAGCTAAAAACATATTATTGTGTTCAGAAACTACTGCAGGGTGATCCATGTTTTTGATACTGGAGAAAAGCAAAGAACTTCTCTGTTAAAATTGATTGAATGATATATTGAATCATGTCTTAGAAACAGGAACATCATTTACTTCTTAACTGCTACATTTGTACATGTAAAAGCAGAAACCTACAGCTGTTAGATTCCACGAATTACCTATCGTATGTCACATTCATGGTCCAAACGAACAAGGGAAAAAGCCTCGAGGTTTTGAAAACAAAAATAGAAAACAGAACGGTGAATGATACCCGAAACTCCTTTAATTGCTCCAAAACCATTTTGTTAAATGTAAAGAAGAAAAGTGCAAATTTTAGTATTAAAATCCTCAATCAAGTCTATTGACTATGTTAACATACATTGGCTGATTATAAGTTCAAATCTAGGAAATTACGAGAAAGCAGATATAATTAGCGTGAAATTGACTGCCTTGGATCTGTACTAGTCTTCGAACTCCTACCGTTCATAGTGGCAGTGTCCCGAACTTCCAGTCCTCTTTTAGGAGACAGATCGTTTGTATGTGGGAACGCCGGTCACTTTCCTTTAACTAACGACACGTCATGGCGCGACATCTTATTTGGACCACATCGACCTACGGCCTACATCGAGGGGCCCAGATTTTAGTTTGCTTATGATTTTAAGGTTAATGTAGTTTTGAGTTGTGTTCCGTATTCTGGACCAAAAGCTGACACAAAAATACACATATTTATGTGGTTCCTAAAATTGAGTACATCAAATCGACCTACGAGCTACATCCAGGGGCCCAAATTTTAATATACTTATGTTTTTATGTTTAATATAGTATTGAGTTATGTTAATCAAAGCTAACATAAAAAACATACAAACAAGTATATTTATATGGTTCATCAAATTGAGTATGTTTATGGAGAACAGCAGATTATATATTATAAGAGAAATACTAAAAACACTTAATTTAACCCTAGTACAATCTTAAAAACTCAGTGTTTCATTCTTACACTTAGTATTTCTCTTAAATCTTTTTTTTTCCTCTTCCTCTCAGCTCATTACACACTTTCTTTACATTGTGTGCTCTTTTCCTCTTTTTTATCTATACAACAGTGAAGAAAGCCTATTTACCATTATGATAATGGTTGAAAGTTCGAAGATGAAGAGTTAAAGTCGTGGTTGTAAGTTGGAGGTTGGTATAATTATAGAGACATAATTATAGGAAAAATCTGGACAAACTCTCACAAATCTCCACTATGGCTAAATTTATCCATCTAATCCTAGTGGTCATTAAAGTTGCCTTTAATGAGCCATACACCTCGAGGGTGTCTAACACTGAGAGATGTTGACCAAGTCCAAACAATGTTGGAACTTGATCCATGAGACAACTTTTGTGAGCATTTTAGTGGGATTATTTAAAGTGTCAATCTTTAGTAGCAAAATACTCCCTTTTTCTATAATTTCTCGAACAAAATGAAATCAAACATTGATGTACTTGGTGTGGGGATGATGAATTTGGTTCTTTACAAGAAAAATAACATTTTGACTATCACAATGGACATCCATGTGCTCTTGAACAATTCTCAAGTCTTCATTAACCCATATAATCAAATAGCTTCTTTAAAGACTTCCATTACTGCTACGTATTTTGTATTAGTTTTTAATAAAGCTACCATTGACTGTAACGTTGACTTTCAGCTTACAAGCCCTTTAGCAAGTATAAACATATAGCCTATTATGGAACAACGTTTGTCTAAGTCACCAACATAATCTGAGTCCACATAACTAACTAAATTCTGCTCGAGCCTATCATCTCTCTCAAATTTCAAATCAATGTCAGTTGTGTCATGAATGTGTTGTAGAATCCACTTTACTGTCTATCAGTGACCCTTTCCTGGATCATGCATATACCTACTCACCGTGCTAACAACATGTTAAATATCTGGTCTTGTACAAATCATAGCATATATTAATGCACCAACTGCATTTGCATAAGGAGTTTGAATCATATATTTGTGTCCATCCCCTATGCACAAAGACATTGAAGCACTTAGCTTAAAATGAATAACTAAAAGTGTGCTGACGGGTTTAATCTTACCATCTACCCCGAATCTCTATAGAATTTTCTTCAAATATTAACTTTGTGTCAAGCAGACTCTGTCTTTCCTTTTATCTCTCTGAATTTCCATGCGAAGAATCTTATTAGCTACTCCAAGACCTTTATTTCAAACTCACTCCTCAATTAAGCTTTTAGTTTATCAATCTTCATCTTCCTCTTATATGCAATTAATATATCATCAACATATAAGAGCAAATAAATGAAACAACCATCAAGAAGCTTGCGAAAATATACACAATGATCAAATTCACTTCGTGTGTATCCATTTTCTTCCATGAACTTGTCAAATTGTTTGTACCACTAGCGTGAAGACTGTTTTAATCTATATAATTACTTCTTCAATTTACAAGCCCAATTCTCTTTTCCAATGACTTTGAAACCATCTAGATGGAACATATAAATTTCCTCTTCCAAATCTTTATGTAAGAAGGCAGTTTTCACATCAAGTTGGGCTAACTTAAGATCAAACTATGCAACCAAGGCTAACAAAATACGATTTGATGAATGCTTGATAACTGGAGAGAATACCTTATTATAATATATCCTCTTCTTCTGAGCATAGCATTTTACTACTAATTTTTCCTTGAATTGGATATTATCTTTTCCAGGGTTGACTTCCTTCTTGGCATAGACCCACTTGTAACCAATTATCTTTTTTTAAAAAAAAGTTGTCCCAAGTCTGATTTTTGTAAAAAAAAAAATTCATCTCTTCATCCATTTCCTTTTTTTTTATACATTTTCTACACTCTGTACTGCTTCTTTATAGGTGCAGGGGATTCCATCATCAATCACTAGAAATGCATAGACCACCATGTTATAATATCGAGCAGGTTTCTTGATAGCCTTTTTCAGTTTACTTGTTGCAATACGTTCTTGTTTTTGTATAGTTGCATGAGTTATAATTTTCTCTTTATTTGAACTTTCATCTAAATCTCTTTTAGTAGGGATTGTCTTAACAATCTTTTATAAGAATGGTTGAAGTCTCAAACTCCATTTATTGTGCATCACTTGGTTGTTTCTTCTTATCATGTGATTTCTCTTGTTGTAGTGTGTCAAACTCATCAAAACTGACATCTCTACTCAAAATTATTTTTTTTTATTCAGAACACCAGAGTCTGTGTCCCTTTACTCCTTCACTAAAGCCTAAAAATACAACTTTCTTAGCTCTAGGATCTAGTTTGGACTAACTAACATGATAATATGTTGAGCATCCAAATACATGCATGGAGTCATAATCATTTGTAGGAGAATCTGACCATACCTCCAAAGGGGTTCTCTCCATTTAATGTAGTTGAAGGCAACCGATCAATAATATGACGAGCATAGCTTAATGCCTCGCCCCAAAATGCTTCGCTTAGTCTCGAATGTGATAGCATACATTGGATTTTCTCCACCAATGCTTGGTTCATGCGTTCTGTTAATCCATTATGTTATGGTATTTTGCGAACAATAAAATCTCATTTAATCTTTTTATTCTAACAAACTTCAAAAAAAAAGATTTTATTATTTATTCGCAAAACACCACAACATAATGGATTTTATTGTTCGCCCTAAATGTACTCATCATTATTATCCAATCAAAGAGTTTTAATTCTCCTTCCAATTTAAGTCTCCGCCATTTTTTTCCTTTCTAAAAGATATCAAGAACCTCGTCATTGTGTTTCATCATGTACACTCATACTCGTCTTGAGAAATCATAAATGCTTCCTATTCTTGGTGCCTTTTAATAGACCTTACTTGTAAAGCCTTTTTCACTAATATGCTTTAAACATATATGTTAAAATCTAGAATTATTTGCATCATCATCTTATAAGCTCTTGAAGACGACTTCTCTACCAGTAACTATAGACCCATCTAGAAAATATAAGTTTATTTCCTTGTGCCTCTTAAAGCAACTAGTACACCAACGATTGCTCTTACAATTCCACCATATATGATAATCTTGTAACCGTTAGATTCTAAAACTCTAAGTGAAAAGAGATTTTTCTTTTAAATCAGGTACATATCATACCTCTATGAGTGTCTTGACTACCCCATTATGCATTTTAAGATAGAAACTCTCAATACCTTTTATCTCATAAACATCATCATTACCCATCAATTCCTCCATCGAACTCCTCGAGTCTCAAGAACAAGTGTTTGTTAAGGCACATATGATAAGAAAATCCAGAATAAAGAACCTATTCACTAAATGATTTTTTATTGATAAGATCATGAATGCAAAGTCTTATTCATCTTCACCTCATGCAACTTTCATAGTTGGTTCATCCTCGTTCTTGTTGCCTTTATTTAGACAATCTTTCTTCAAGTGTTTTTTTATATATATAAAAAACCCACTCATCTTTTATAAGATATCTTATATTTGATGATTCTCCCCTTAATTTTGAGCGAGATTTCCCTTACCCTCTAAACCTCCAGGTGTTTATCTTGCTTTTAAATATTAATGCATCTAATGTTGACTACTTGTGAACAATTTGGTCATTCTTTCAATGCTCATTGTTCATCAAAGCATTAAACACATCAATGAATTTAATATTTTCTTTACCATATAGTAAAATGGCAACAAGATGTCAATATATGTCAGGCAAGGAATTCAATAACAGCAGGGCTTTATCTTCATCATCGATTTTCACAACCAAATTTTTCAAATCAGCTATCATTTTATTAAAATCATTAAGATGCTTATTCATGAAAGTATCATTCTTGTGTTGGAAATTAAAGATCTTTTTCTTCAATTAGAGATGATTCTTCATATTATTCTTTATAAACTTATTCTCTAGTACTTGCTATAATTGCTTTGTGGAGTTTCATTCTAAAAAGGTGTGATTTCAATCCCTTACCAGATGAAGTTGGATGGAACTACAGGCCAACCAATTTATCATTTCCCATCTTTTCTCATCCAGATCCTTCGGTTTTATCTTCTAGAGTGAGATTAAAAATCATTTGGACACACATATTCATAACTTTACATTTCCACATGCCAAAATTGCTTATTCCATCAAACTTCTCCATCTTAAATTTAGTATTCGATAACGAGATATATTGTGGAGGGATACTAGCATTTCCCTCTACCTTTTCTTTTAGAATATCAACAATTAGAACATCTTTGAATTATAAAAGGACTCCTGAAATTGTTAAAACACGCACGTTAATGTTTAAAAGAGCCAAAATAGTAACTTTGGTGTGCTATTTTACAAAATAAACACCACATTTATGTCCGAAATGATTGAAAGTTCTAGGAACGAGTTTGACTTAGCCAAGAACGAGCCAAAAAAATCATTTATTTGGCCAAATCTAACTAAATAAACTCAAGAAAAGAATATTATATCTTTGTAAAGGGAATATTCTGTTAACTTCTGAAAGAATATTCCACATTATTAAATGACATGGATGTTGATGTGGCATTATAGGACCTCTTTGTTGATGATGTGGGAGATGACTCAGTGCTAGCATGTCTATTTAGATTTCAGCATCTTTTGAGGCTAGAATTTTAGCACTGACTAGTTATTCTAGTAAGTTTTTCGGTGAAACTTCAGCGAGCTTTATAAGACTCGTTTTAAATTCAATTTCGATGAATTTTATATTGTTGAAATTGTATCAATGAGAAGAGTATGTTGATGTGAACAAAATTCAGATCTGGGGACTTTGAAAATTCTACAACTTTGAACCAAGAGCTAAAAAACATGTTTTTCCAGTGTTCTAGCTTATTTGATACTCTGATGCCAATTTATTGTGCATACTAGACCAAAAGCTAACAAAAAAAATAAAAACAAGTAGATTTACGTGGTTCTCTAAATCAGGTATATCCACGAAGGCAACATGTTGTATATTATTAGAGGAATGATACAAACACTCAACTCAACCACAATAAAATCCTAAAAACCCAGTGTTTTATTTTTACACTCAGTACTTCTTTCAAATTTATTTTTTTCTCTCACTCTCAGCTCACTTGCACTCAGTAAACATTTTCTTTACACTATGTGCTCTTTTCCTTTCTTTTATCTATACAACAATAGAGGGAGCCTCCTTGTATATAAATGAATCCATTATGATAGTGAATGAAGATTGGGAGCTAGAGAGATAAAGTGAAGGTTGTAAGTATGTAGTTGAAGATTGGCATAATTATAAAGACATAATTATAGGAAGAATCTGGACAAACTCCCATGAATCTCCACCTTGGCGAGATTTAATTATATATGATAAGTAAATTATAAAATATGTAAATAAATAATAGCAATGTCAAAATCTAGTTAGATATCAACTTAATCATCCATAAAGAGTATTTCTGAACTAATTTAATTAAGGTTGCATTTGACATTGTAATGTGGTATGGTTAGAGATGCTTTCAAGCTAACCACAACTTCAAAAATTATTTAATTTGCATTGCTTAAACATGTTCTTTATCCTAAATTATAGTAAAATTTGGGTTTGAGAAAATCTATAATTTATAGTTTTTCTTGAACTTGTTTTTTGAAACCATTACCATAAAAGCTACCATAATACTAAGTTTATGAGTGCGGTAGCTTCTAATTTTAAATGTATTTTAAGAGTGTGTTTCGCTTTAAAAGCATTAAATTGATGTTTTTTAGTACTTTTCGATAATTTTGATGTGTTAATGTCAAAACAAATATGAAAAAAATATTTTAATATATTTTCAAATGAAAAGTACTTTTGAACACCTTACACTATAATAACAAACACACTAAACTTTACTAAGGGTCACTCTCTTATCTATATCAATCTAGCATCTTTAAGTAATTGATTTTTTTAGGTATTGATCTTGATATTTAAATTTAATTATAGAGTAAAATTATTTCATCATTGAGCCAATCCTTTTTATATATATAGAAAGTGCAAGCTCAACATAGATAGGAAACATGATCCATAAAAAAGGTCGATGACCAAGAATATTTGAGGATCAAGTCAATGACAAGTGCTTTTTTTTAGGTGAGTTTTACGGATAAGATATTTTTATTGGGTATAATGATATGTAAGAAGGTTCAGATCCTTATTCCTACTTTAGGCTTGTGTTATCACTTCAACCATTTGTTATTCTCTATGCTTGTTTTTATGTACTAGTCTTGGTACCTGTGTTTCGTTGTGAGGTCAGGTTATTTATTTATTTTTTCCAAAAATAATGTTTAGGTGCTGAAATGAGGTAAAAAAAAATGATATAAAAAAATCGGTAATGACAAATTTGTAACCTTGATAATCAGAGTCAGATCAACCCATGATATCCCGCCAAACTCGCAGTATAAATCATGAGTTTCAAATAACCAAGTAAAAAAATAAAAAGGATTATAAAGCCCTTTTAAAAAATTCATGCTAACTTTTCAAACTCGTGACTCGAGTTATTAGACTTAAAGCATCTAATCTGAAAAAATCATGAAGTCCAATTCTCAATCAATCAAATGTTAAAGGATGAAATTAAAAATAATTAATTATACAAAAGGATTTTAAAAAATAGCAATTGAAAAAATAAGAATGAAAATTAAAATACAAAATAAATGTTATATTTAATTGAAGGGTGAAATTGAAAAAAAACCCATCAATTTAGTAAAATGACAATAAAAAAAATAAGGATCAAAATTGACATAAAAATAAAATTACATTATAATTGAAGGGTGAAATTGAAAAGAATGAGGACCAAATTGAAAAATATAATACCATCAATTTGAATTGAATGATAAAATTGAAAATCACTAAAACTCTTACAATAGAGCCAAGGAAAAAAATAAAAAATCCAAAGAATAAGGACCACATTGAAGAATATAATATTTTATAAATCAGGATTGAATGATGAAATTGAAAATAAATAAAAATTATACAAAAAAACCAAGGCCAAAAATTAAAATTCAAAAGAATAAGAACTAAAATTGAAATGTCAACAACTAAAAAGGCCAAGCTATGATTTTTAGATGAGGAGAGAGAGAAGAAACAAAAACAAAGCCTATTGGCACCAAACCGAACCACCAACAACGATACACACCACACCAATAGAAAAAAAACATGGAGGTGCTTCCAACAAAAATATAAAAGGGCATTTTTAGATGTTGGAAGACACCGCATGCACCATCCAAGGGCGAGCGTGCCTCCCACGCCCCTCAGGTGCCGTACACGTAAGCTTATCTTTTTTTAACCAAATAAATAATTGCCCTCGAGATGACTTTGAAATTGCAAAAAAAAAAACAAAAACAAAGCCTATTGGCACCAAACCGAACCACCAACAACGATACACACCACACCAATAGAAAAAAACATGGAGGTGCTTCCAACAAAAATATAGAAGGGCATTTTTAGATGTTGGAAGACACCGCATGCGCCATCCAAGGGCGAGCGTGCCTCCCACACCCCTCAGGTGCCGTACACGTAAGCCCATCTTTTTTTAACCAAATAAATAATTGCCCTCGAGATGACTTTGAAATTGCAAAAAAAAAAAAAAAACCTTTATGAAAAGCTGAAAATATCCCTTGACCTCAAGCTTAAATGCTTTTTATATTAAAGGTATTTTCGTAGTTTTAGTGTGTATTATAATTATTTATTATTTATTATATTTGTACAAATATCAAAGGTCTCTTCGGCTTAAATTATAATTAGCTAAAAAACTATTGTGAAAATACAAAAATACCCCTTAATATTAGATTTAATTTTTTTGCTTCAAAGAATATTTAAGTTATTTCATCATACAATCAAGATGAAAAAAATAATTATTTGTCCCTGTTTTATTTGATAATAACAAATGGTATAAAAGACATCAGTACCCTTAAAAGCATGTTTTAAGTTTCATGGATTAAAGGGCAAAAATATTACAACTGTTCATTTAACCATGAAAATGGATGAACTACAGCACTTTCCCAAAAAGTTTTAGCTTTGTTTAATGTTGCCATATATTTTTTATTTTTTTACTTTTTGCCTGAGCTTCTATTCATTTCCTTGTTAAGAGAATCCTTATCATCATAATTAGTAAGGTTTATTTTTTTACTCTTTGCCTGAACTTCGATTTGATCCATTAATATACCAAATTTTTAATTAATTGAACAAACTAAATTTGTACAAAATCTTTAAATTTGATTATCTTTATGAACAATTAAAAACTCGATTTTTCATTATAAAAAAACTCATTATTTAAATAAATTAATGCTAATCACATGGTTTGTTAATAATTAATTGCAGACTGAAGTTGATGATGCTCAATCCTACGTCGATTAAGAAATTAAGGGATATAACACTTATAACAGAAAAATCTCAAATATCCCCCAAATTATAGGATAGTGTCGATTTACCTTCAAACTAATTTTCTTTTTATCGATTTCCCCCTTTATTATTTTGATATATCAATTACAAAATAACTTAATGAAAAAATGTTGATTTTCTTATGAAATAATATTGTTTTTTAGTCAAAAAGAAAAGTACAATTCAGATAGAAATACGAATGAAAATCTTAGGAATCGGATGAAAGTTTTTAATTGAAGATTACTGCAAGTTTAAGGATGAATATTATAAAACAAAATAATTTAGAGTCAAAATCGAGATTATCTATAAAAATTATTAAAATAATATGTTAAATGTGAAAAAGTTATGAAAAAAACATCAGGCAGACCTTATAAAAATTTAAGATTTTTTATTAAATCAAAAGCAACTTCGCCACCTTCCTAAGCTTTAATATAGTAAGTGATAAATAATAAAGGGTATAGCTCAACTAGAAAGATTCTAAACTTGTTTTCTAGAAGTTATTTGTTCGAGTCTCATAAATTTTAGATTCACTAAAAATTTACGATATTTACATGGTCGTTAACTTAAAAACCCATAAAATTAGTTAAAGTATGTATAAACTGACCTGAATATATATATATATAGAGAGAGAAAGTAGATATCTAGTGAGAACTACTAAATCGAATTATTTAAGTACAATAAATATTTTAAAAATAAAAAAATATTATTTTAATATATTTTTAAATAAAAAATATTTTAAAAAAAATCATAACCACACTTTTAAAAAAAAAACACTGTATAGTATCTTTCTATCAACAAAAACAAATTAATATTCAAACCCTACAATTAATGCTCCCCAAATTCTGTCTTTTTCTTCCCATTAATCTCCAAAAAAAAACAAGCCACTCGACCAGAATTCCTCGAGGGAAACAAGTTGGATCGAAGCACGTGAAACCCGGGTAGGTGACTTTCATCCCCATAGTTTGTAGCATAGATAGTTTTATAGCCATTGACCATGGCTTCCCATCACTGTCCTCGAACGTCTATGATTTTCTTGGACCCATTGCAACTTGGTGTTTTATTGACCATGTCACTAAAAAAAAAAAAAAAACAAAAGGGATGACTACAAATCAATACTCAATTGTATGCTCACCAAGATTTCAGCCCTCGAAATCCAAGATCTTGCTCAACTCTCTCTGTACTTTATTTGATCTAACAAGTTCATCCCCATCAGTTTTCTTATCGTATAGTTGATTCATAGAGATTTTCTATCTTCAAGTATATGGGTAAGAAAATTTATAAATTGAGAATCACAACTGTATGATATAATAGTTCTATTTTGATTTTTGTTTTGTAATTAATTAACATGAAATGTTCTCGTAGCAAATATAAAATGTTAAATTTCAAAAGATTTATTCCTATCACAACTCTCCATTGTCAAGTAAAAGAAAATATATTTTTTTTAATTTTATTAATTATAAACTGTTAACTTATCTTTATAACAAAATTTATCCAATAGCTAGTTGCATATCATTCAAGAGACAAGCATGATCGTTCGAGTCTTATAATTGCTAATATGATAGTCACTGGAGGCTTACATGATTGTTAATTTCAGGGCCCGTGGGATTAGTCGAGGTGCGCACAAGCTGGCCCGAACACCTACGTTAATAAAAAAAACAAAAAAACAAGTTATTTTTAAACTTCTCTACATGCATGGTCGTATTCTCTTAACTATAACATCATAATCCTTTAATAAAATAACTGAAGGGGTTAAACTTAATAGACCAGAGAGTTATAGGGATAAGCTAAGGTAATTAACAAGATTTTGAAGGTTGAGGACTGATCTATTAACATTTATATAGTTGGGGACTGATTTGGATGTATCCATAGAAAAGATTAAAGAATTGTTCACGTTTTTCTCCGCTGATAGCTGATGAAATTGTCACGTCTTGGGGTTAGGTACACAGTAGCAGTCAAGAGTATTTTAATATTATATAAATAATTCTCCTGCAAAAAATAATACACGAACAGTAAGTAGAAGGAAGGAAAGGAGTATGGCTGCCGACACGGCGTCCACTCGAAGAGACCCCAACACAACACAAACCCCCCAAAGTCTATTGTCTTTGGTCAGTTTGGAAGATACCAGAAAATAACTACCTTATCCCATCTCCAGCTCCCACCACCAGTAGCCCATCAAAGGGTTTGTCTGTAGAGAGAGACATGAAACATCGTCATCTATGCATTATTGAAGCAACTAGAAGATATCATCAATGGAGTCGAGCCATTTTATAGGGGGGGTGATGGGGGCCGTCAATGATTATGAAAGGAATCATTACTTTGATGGGTTCCACGTAACAAGATTAAATAAACAAAATGCTAGAAGATTATAATATTTTATGGCATATGGTTTTTGACAACTTAATTCTTATATATTGTGAGATCGATGGAGTGGGGAAGAGGAAGGCCGAAAAAGCTAATGTTTTTTCGTCTTGTTTTTCTCTCTTTCTTGTTTATTTATCCTTGTTCAAATTCTAAAAGTCAAAAATCTCAAATTATTTCTTATCAAAAATAATATACAAAAACTTAAACAGAGAAGACTAGGAACAACATTTTCTAGATTTAATTTCGGTATAATTAATCAAGATCTTCATAGAGAACCGGCCGATCCATAATATATATACATATATTATGCCATTTCATATCTTTCAAGTAATATTGTTTGATACGTGGGGCTTGTAATGAATTTGATCATAGACATGCCTTGATCTCTTACGTACTCCAAAATTGATACTATTGTGTTTTAGATGATTGCAGTTTAATTAAAATAACAGAGATGAATACTTGTAGATTATTGGATAATGAGATAAAAAGCAGTGAAAATTTACGTGAGGTATTGTTCGTTTCTGTGTTTTAAAAATATTTTTGAAAAAAAATTAATTTTTTTTCGTATTTCAGATCATTTTGATGTGTTGATATTAAAAATAATTATTTTAAAAAATTTTATTATTTTAATATAATTTTGAGCAAAAAATACTTTTAAAAGCAACCATAACATCACTCCAAACAAGCTCTATATAAACACCTAGCTAGCTTGAAGGATTAATATTTAACTCTGGTATTTTTCATCTAATTCAATTCTGGATTTTGTACAGAGCCATGTTTGGGCTAAAAGTATTTTTAAAAATACTTCTACTTGTTTGATGATTTAATTTATCATGAGTTTGGGTTTTGGTTGGTCTGAATTAAAAAAATAAAAAAAATTAAATTGATTTAATTAAAACTTGGTTATTAATTTGTTGATTTTTAAAATATAAATTTTAATAAAAAAATATTATTTTATTTTTTAAAAATAAATTAGCGTTGATCGGCGTAAACTCTTATGAACATGACCCGGGCACTATAATGTATAAGCTTGTAAAACTAAGGCGAAAAGTCATTAATCATGGAGCAAGGCATGGACGTTGCTTAATTGTTTTTTGTTTTCCTTTTTTTTTTTTTTCTTTTTATGGGGTTGGTATAATAAAGCCCACGGACATGAGAGCTACATGAAAAATATGGCCTACCTACTTGCTTTGGCAATCGTATATTTCTTTCATGATTTTGTCTGTTGACCAATACAAGAAGGATTTTTAAGTTCTTTACCTAGAAAACTTTCTTAGAGGAGCTATAGCTCATTATTGTAAAGCGTATACTTACTTCAATACTGATTTTTTCACCAGCCGTAGAAAATTAACCATACAGTACTTAAAGAGATTGAGACTAAAAAAATTATTTTTTTTGTGATTTTAGATTTGATTCCTGTGATTATTAATATAATAGTTATTGGAGGGTTATATAATCATTAACTTCAGGACCCGTAAAATTAATTAAAGTATGCACAAGCTGACCCAAACCTCATGTTAATAAAAAAAAAATTATAAATAATCCAAGGCTCAAAATATATTATTAAAGCAAAATATAGATTGTACCACATAAGCAAAAAAAACGTAGCCTAAATTTCTAATATTAAAAATAAAATAAAAAGGGTAATGATATTATTGTGTATTTTTTTACCGTTGCTCTAAGCTTATTGGCATTGTAAATTGGAATAGTAAAACAATGATTTTTTCCTTAATAACAGAACACATATGGGATGGGAAGCAGGGTGTCTTAGTTTTTTTCTATTTATTTGCACAGTTAAATGACTATTATTCTCTTTGGATTAAAAAAATAATTCACTGCAGGAAGGGACACTTTCTATTCTTTTTAATTATTTCAAACGCACAATAAAATTATCAAAATACTCTTATACTGAAATTGTTTTTGCTTTTGTTCAAGAGTTTTTTTTTTCCTTTCTTTTATGCTTGTTTTCTTTTTATTTTTATATAATCCCTAAGTCTGATTAGGGATACTTTAGTATTTAGGCATATATATATATATATAAAATCAGTTGTGCGTGACATTTAAATGGGTATGCATGGGTGCTCCTATGTTGTTCAGACGGTGTGTACAGAATCGTTTGATAGTTAAACTCAGCTTTTACAGTAGTATTTTAATTCTCATGCTGTCACCTTCATTATTACACAACGCGTGTGGCAAAAAAATATCGGGTTTTTTTTAGTTTTAGAGTTTTTTCCTGTATTTTTTCAAATTATTTCTTTGAATTTTTTTAATTTGGTCCATATTCTTTGTTATTGTTATTTCTTTAATTTTAAATAATCCATAGAATTTGAAATCCTTTTCAATTTAGCCCTCATTTGTTTTTTTTTGTCCTTTCACATTTAGTTGTTATTCTTATGATTATTAAGTTTTGATTTAATTATTCTCTTAATTAAATCATCCTTCCAATTACATCTCTCAATATCTTATATCATCATTTTAAGTCTTAATTGATTTATTTTTTTAATTTTATCTCTAGATATTTTAGTTCAATTTTTTTCCAGATTTAACCTTTATTTTTTTATAACTATTTGTTTTGTTTTTAGTCTTTTTTTATTGGAATTTTTTTTCTCGATTTTTTCCCTCAATATTTTATCTATCAGAATTTTATTAACCTTTTCAAGTCACAAGTTTGAAAGATTGAACCGAATTTACTTAAATCTTTTTTTACAATTTTTTTTTATGATTCCATCATTTTATGAGATTATCTTAATATTAAGTATAGATTACAAGTTTCTGATTTAATCTAATATTTTTTTATTATTTATTTTTATCTTATTATTAAATTAATCAAAGTTTTACCCGATTTCAGGTTTCTCTCTCTTTTTTTTTAAACACTAAGAAGAAGAAGAAAAAAAAATAAAAAAGCTTGTGTGTGTGTATATATATATATTAAAATATTATTTTACATGCAGCGAAAGATGGGTCAATTAACTCTAGCTGGATTAGATGGTAATTACAGAGCCGAGTACCCATTGGGCAACAAACTCTAGCTTGGACACTTGCAATTCATAGCATCACTCCAAAGAAATCCTGAGCAACAGACAGTTCTGCTGTTATCATCAATTCATCCTGTTGCTTTCTTTTTTAACTTGTTTTCGAATTCGAAGGCGTGGTTGACAACTCAACTCCCCTGCAATTCCTCCATGACTGACTCCTCACTGCCCAACAGTCCATCAAAATAAAGAAATCATGCTTCCCAGAACAAAGCATTTAATGAAAGTAAGCCTGAGCCTGAGGGGGAGGTACCGTTCGTACCCGAGAGTTTCCCAATTCGCTATAACGACACAACATGGGTCTTTGCAATAAGAGTTGTTTAAGTGGAGGATGTTTTATTTTTTTTTTTAGGTTACACAAGTATTTTTTTAAAAAAATAAATTTTTTTATAAGTTAATTTTAAAAAATTATTTCAATATATTTTTTTAAAAAAATTTTAAAAACAATCCGTAATAGAAAATCAGGCCAATAAAGCTGAGGAAATCATGAGGGCTAGTAGGCACACCCACCAAAGTGATAACCATTAACTTCCAACTTTTTTGCTTCTCTCTTTTATGTCAGAAAGTTTTTAAACTTGTCCACCTTTCAAAAATTCCAAGGCAAATGGATTAGCGTGGAATGCCGCTTTGCCTTTATTTTATTTTGAAAACCTTTCCTCTTCCTTAGTTTTTAAGCACCGTGCCTGCTTTTAATTTTTATGGGTCAATTCGAAAACTTCTAGGCTTAATTAATTATTTTTTAAATAACATCATTTTTTATAAAAAATAAAAAAATCTTTGATATTTATTAATTTATTAACCAATGAATTTACCCTCTTTAAATCATTTGAAAATCTAGTTGCGATTGCTTTGTAAAATGTTTTTCTTTCAAAATGTATTAAAATAATATTTTTTTAATTTTTTTAAAAATTACTCTTCACATCAGCACATAAAGCTAATCTAAAAACACAAAAAAATATTAATTTGAAGAAAAGAAAAAAAATAAAATTCTTTCAAAAATATTTTCATAAAAAAAACAAACAGAATAATATGTATAACAAGCTTTGTCCGAGTCATGAGCTTAAATCTTTTAACTATGGTTATGGCTTTAATAAGCACCAAGAACAAGTCTATAATTACCCTTATAAATTTGCACGTCTTTGCCTTTTATGAAATTGCACCAAATCGTAATAAACTTACGCGGAAAGGGTTGGTGGCTTGGTGGTGCCTTCATCAAGGAAAGAGTGGAGGAGGAGTTCAAGGGCTGTGGGAGTCGTGACAGTTTTCCATGTGATAGCAAAAAAGACAGGGAAACTTTAGGGCATTAAAAATAGTTAATATCTTATATATATATATATATATCAAATATCAAATTCATAATAGAAATATTAATTATCAAAATATCATAAACTAAATACCAAATAAAAATCTATCTCCTAATAAACAACAAATTAGCAGCCCTAGACAATCCCTCCAAGAAGATCCAAAATAAAAGAACAGAACAAGAGAAACAAGAACAAAACCCATTTGCAAGGCAGCTTTCTGGGCCTGCTGTGTGTATTTCTGAGCTTCACCGTCGTCTCCTGTGTAGAAGGTGACGGGAAACACACAGGGCCACGAGGACACCACCATTGAATGGTTAATGGAAATCATGGATCATTAGAACTGAGATTGTCCCAAATCCACTTGTCTCCCATACTTTCTCCATTATAATTTATCCCCTTAGCAGAAAAGCAAGTGATTTATTTATTTATTCACTTAAATCACTTTGCTTTTCTCTTCCCCTCGGAAATGTCTCTTCTATAATGAAAACCGCTTGCTCACAGGATGTTTTTTTTTAAAAAGAGATTCTAAATCAAGTTATTTTGTTAGGTGAAGAAAGTTTGACTGCTTTATTAATAGTTAAGATCCAATTAATTAATTAATTAATTATACAAGGATGAAGGGACGGGGGTACTAAATATAAACTTAATAAATAAAACAGGATTAACATAAAAAATCACTAAAAATAAAGAGGCTAAATTATAAATTAATTTGTAGTTTTAACTTTTATATCAGCACGAGACAAATGTGGAAAAGAAAGAGACTCGACTGGCTGATGCTGCCAGCCAAGCCAAGTTAGGAAGTAAGCCGAGCTGAATAGGCCTGGTTTTGTCACTACGAGTACGTGACTGCGACCATATCTGAGCGGCTGCTGGACCAACAACGTCCGAATTGCTGCTGTGCTGACCTACCTCAAAGGCGCCTGATTTCTTTGCTCTCCACGTGCTCTCCTCTCAGTGGTTCTTCACATTTCTCTCAAGAATACCTCCCCCCTCCCCCTCCTCTCTCGCTGCTTTTTCCCCTCTTTCTCTCCCTCCTCTCTCACCTTCCACTTTCAAAAACTTTAGTAAACAAGCAAACAAACCCTCCTCATCGCCTCGGAAAATCACCATCTCCGTCGGAAAATATCGCCGGAGCTCAACTCTTCCTCGTCACTCCATCTCACGACGCTTCTTCTCTTCTCCTTCTTATTTTTTTTTTGTGAAAAAGATTTCAAGTTGTTCTCTTACTTCTCTCCGAAGCTAAAAAGAGAGAAAATTTAATTAATTTTAACCCAATCTTGCCGTGTAGAAATACCTGGATGTATAATTTGGTAAAGGTGAAATCAGAAAATATATATGGAAAAACAGAGAGATATTTTGTTCAAGAAATGAGGAATTCAGGGATAGTTTGACAATTTTGGAAGCTTTTGAGCAACATGAGTTGCGAGAGAAGGAGAGGAGGAGTGGAAATTTACGAGCAGAGAACTTCCGTTGAGGAAAACGGCTCTATTGATCAGAATCTGCTAATTGACCCTAAATTGTTGTTTATCGGAAATAAAATCGGCGAAGGAGCCCATGGTGAAGTTTATAAAGGAAGGTTAGTGTTGCTGATGACAGCTGAAACTTGATTTTTCTTTTTTAAATTTTTATAAAAGATTGTGTAGGTTCCTATTTTATTGAGAAAAAAAATATGTTGTTGTTACTGAATAGAGAGTAGTTTCTATTTCTAGTTATTGTTAGTTACGTAGTAGGTGATTGCTGAAAATGTTTGTTTGTGTGTTTCTAGGTACGGTGATCTGATTGTGGCCATTAAGGTTCTTCATCCAGGGACCACGTCGGAGGAAAGAGCTGCGCTTGAGGATCGGTTTGCAAGAGAGGTTAATATGATGTCTCGAGTTAAACATGAGAATCTTGTCAAGGTAAAGTGTGTGATTATGATTAATTTTTGGGTAACGTAATGTAATTTTTATGTATGTATCAGTCAGGACAGTGCTTTTGTTTGTTGATTTTGCAGTTTATTGGGGCTTGTAAGGATCCATTTATGGTGATTGTTACAGAGTTGTTACCAGGGATGTCACTCCGGAAGTACTTGGTTAGTATTCGTCCTAAACAGTTAGACATCTATGTGGCCATAAATTTTGCTCTTGATGTTGCGCGAGCTATGGATTGTTTGCATGCTAATGGGATTATACACAGAGATCTTAAGCCAGGTATTGTAAGAATATGTTCAAGGATTTACTGTTTTACGTTTATTTTGGTGTCAAAATTTAGAGTTCAAAGTTCATTTATGGTTAGCATTATAATGTGGATACATTTGAATATCACTATGATCAAGCCTTGCACTAGCCTTTTATCAAAAAGAGCATGTATTTGGAATCATGCAACCTTTATTTATCACCTCTATGATTCTGCGATTGGGAAAGTGACATTCTACTAAGGTCTGTGATTTTAAATTTTTGGGATAATGTCATCTTGATTGCTGTTTTTTAGTCTTATGACTTTGTTCTGCGTGTAATTCAATTAGGCCATTGGCACGGCATGATATTTGAGTCCAGTTCCTTTTTAGATCTTCTAAATTGTTCTGTAATTGACCTTTTGCATCTTGAGTCAGGGTTAATGATGCTTGTGACTTTCATGTTGTTTGTGCTGTCAAAAAAGAATGTTGTTTTCCTGGACCACATTGCACACCTCAAGTAATTTATAATCACTGTCTATCCCTTTCACCAAAATGATTGGAAAGCCTTTTTCCTGATGCAGACAATTTGTTGCTTACGGCAAATCAGAAGTCTGTGAAGCTCGCAGATTTTGGTCTTGCAAGAGAAGAAACTGTGACTGAGATGATGACTGCAGAAACTGGAACATACCGATGGATGGCTCCTGAGGTTTGTGCCTTCATGCTAACATAGTTTGATTTTGGTTTAATATCACCTGATATTAGCAGCATAAGAAGCCCTGCAGTGCGTCAATATTCTTCTGTTAAAATAGAGGTGATGGTTACACATCAGTCATGTAACTGTCGGAAAACAACAGAAACCAATATTGATAGTTGGAAACGTGTCTTTTATAACAAGAGTCTTTTCCTCGTCCATTTTTGCCATTAGTTCATCATTTTGTAGATTTTCATCAAGAGTGACATGTGGAGAAACTACATAGAAGATCTTATTCTGAATTTCACCACCCTTCAACAACGAATGTACTGTATGCTTTAGTGCTATTTTTGATACATTTTGTTTCATCAATTTTATTTGTTTGTTGCTCCAGATGGATCACATAAACACAGTTTTTTGCATTTGCTTGACAAATAGAAGCATGAGGTTTTCATAAGCAGTGTGGTTCTTTACTCTGTAGGTTTAGTTGATATCTGGTGTTGAATGGCTAGGTTGCATTCATCATATGTTATCAGCATTCCGCTTCAGAATATTATATTGATTTGCTTGTAGAATACAAATCCTTTTCAGTTTTCCATCTGTTTTACTAACAGTTCTTTTGCAGTTGTACAGCACCGTGACACTGCGTCAGGGAGAAAAGAAGCATTACAATAACAAAGTTGATGTCTATAGCTTTGGAATTGTGTTATGGGAGTTGTTGACCAACCGCATGCCATTTGAAGGCATGTCAAATTTGCAAGCTGCCTATGCTGCTGCTTTTAAGGTGAAGAATTGATTGCAAACAAGTCTCTGTGTGTGTGTTATATTAATATTGGATCGCAACTTCAAGTGGCAATCCAAATGCAGTCTGCTGTTTTTTCCTTATGCACTTGTGATGTGTGCCACTTTAGGACCATCTTTGCAGATGTTATTCTGCATTATTGCTATCAAATCTTCTAACCTGGTATTTATTTGTTTTCGGAGACGACTAACCTGGTTTTTAATGGATACAGCAAGAGAGGCCTGCTCTTCCAGAGGATGTATCCCCTGACCTCGCATTTATCATGCAGTCATGTTGGGTTGAAGACCCCAACTTGAGGCCTAGCTTCAACCAGATCATCCGGATGCTCAATGCATTTCTCTTCACACTCTCACCACCTTCACCCACACCATCCTTACCAGAATCTGACACCAATGAGGCAGCATCATCAAGTAATGGCACCATAACCGAGTTTTCTTCTCGCACTAGAGGAAAGTTTGCTTTCCTTCGCCAACTATTCACAGCTAAAAAGACCAGGAACACTCATTGACTGGCTAAATTTTTCAAAATTTTTCCTTTTGAACCAGCTCACAGAAACTTGTCCTGTCATAGAAGAATTTTATTAACTGCTTAGATGATGGTGATTAGTGTAGGATTGAAACAAATGCTGAACAGAAATGACTTAATGAGGAAACTTGGTCGGAAAATAAAACGACGATTAGACTGTTTAGATGGTCTGTGGACCTTTTTGTAAAGGAAATACATGGGTTTAGCAATTATGTCCATATCGTTTTTTCTTTTTCGAATATGGTTTCCATACTTCAATCTGGCTTCACAGTTTTGGTTCTTACAGTCGGAGGTGAAACCACTATGGTATTTACAATGCTTCTCAGCAAAGATTAACAGTAGCTAACGAGTTAAATGATCACGGTTCATTATTTACTTGTAGATTTTATGATGGCATGCATTTTACCAAGTTCTTGTGGTATGCCAAAATGCTTACTGGAGAATAGCTTTGAATTTATAATATCTTTTTGACTCCGGCAATAGCCGCAGTCACCGATGGTTCATCTGGCCTCTAATTGCAGTTAGTTCCCACAGATGCAATTCGCAGAGAAGGGGGAGGGGGTCTTTTCACTAATCCAGTTGCTAAGAACTATTTTTAGATTAAGCTGGATCGATTCTAGATGGTGGCTTCTTCATTCTTTGCTGCTGGCATGGTAAAACAGACAGGATTTGTGTATGGTGTCTGTGATATGGAGCACTGGTTGCTAAGACCTGCAGATTTCCTCAATGCAGGTTGTTAGCATGCTTATGCAAGCTGTTTTATAGCTTTTGCCTGCATGATTACTGGTTGAACCATGTTTCTGAAAATTTTGAATTTTTTTGAATTTTAAATTGTTTTTTTTTAATATTTTTATATCGGATTTGAATATAATATGATTTGAATGTTATCTCCATCGTAGCTATTATAGCTAACCGATTCTTTATAAAACACGTCAACCAAATCTCAATTGATCTGAAAATCAAATAAAAAATTATGCATGTTTTAATGAGAAAACTTGTTTGGCTCATCTATGTATATTTATGGTGAAAAAATATTTTTTTTATTTTGAGATATTTTTAGATTTTTTTATATATCAATGTAAAAAATAAAATAAATATTTTTTAATATTTTTTTTTTAAAAAAAACACTTTAAAAGTCATTAAATTATCATGGCAGAATCTCCTGTACTAGCACTTGTTGACAGGCGTTCCGCATCACACGAAGACCTACTGCTATCCATTATTTCTGTCAATAATGTACATCTTTTCTTTACTGACAAAGTTACTGACGAAACAACTACATAGAGGTTGATTGTGATAGGGAAAACTTATGAAGTCGGGGCTGTCTTTTAGCTGGTGAAGCATCAGCCATGGACCATGTCGCCTGGACTCCCTGACAAATAAATGGACCTGCCATTCTCTACGTGGTGCCTTCATCTATTTAGCCTGTAATGCATCTGTGCGCACCCAGAACGAGCACGCTGGCTGGACTGCTGTGCGAGGGCTGGTGCCATTTTTGAGAGGTGGGGAGGATAACGATGAAGGTCAGCAATGCACTCACTGTCCTGTGAAAGGTCACTGTTTCATCATGGTCCAAATAGGAGATGCCATTGCTCTGCTCAAGTGGCCATGACTTGGCTGGCAATATGGAAAGAATCCATCATCTTCTTCCTGTTCTGAACAGATACATGCCCATTCCTTTGCCAGGCAGCTCATGAATTATTTCAGTAAGATTTATCTCTTGCGACATCCCCTTTTGGACAGTGCATGATCCATCATCCCCCCCTTCCTTGTGTTTTGTTGGATTCCATGAGATGCAATCAGCTGAATAGTTCTTCGTGATTTTTTCGATATCAAAAGTAAAACCATGTCCCACTGCATTTACTACAGTATTTGACATGTGGATGGTGGCAGGCGAGAGCGGAGAACAAATCCCAACCACCACACAACGAAACGAGCCAAAAGGGTTTGAAATTGAATCACAACAACATCCATCCAATTCATGTAAATATTCTTCTTTCTGGTTTCTCGAAAAATCAAGGCTAAGGCTTTCGGATTCCAAACCTTATTTTTAAATTTTTTACCTTTCAAAACACCCTAAAAGTCTTTAAAAACTCATTCTTAAACTTTGACTTCAGAACATCTAAAATATTGTAAATTCTTGAGGAAATAATTTCAAAAAAGCAATCTTTTCATGCAATTAGCATAAATATGTGGACGATAGTCGTTAGACATTGATGATGACAATTGCAAAATGCATTGATGGTATGTCTCCTACCCAAAGCAAATGGTTAAAATCATCATTTAAATCTCTAGACGTGAAATCAACCGTGGAGGATGTGCTAACCGGAATATTCTTTCTAGGATAATTAAAGTGATAATTGAAAATTCAATAACTTGGAATTCAAGTCTATATCTAATAATCAACGAATCTAAACAACACGGCATGGATTCTATCACTCTCACGGGGAAGCTAGAAAATATCAAGGCCGAGTCAACAAAAAAAAAAAAAAAATTGCGAAAAATCCATTCCACTAATGAGTATGTAATCCTTTCATCATTATTGGATTTGCATCACACATTATTAATTTGGATTTAAATATAAAAATAAAATAAAATCTTCATCAATAACATAATTTAAACAAAATGATTCTCTAAAAAATGCATGAGTTTATAATTTAAAAAATTTAGAATCAAGATTTTAAATAGAGTACTGTATAAAAAATAGATAAAATAAAAAAAAGTCGTAAATCATTGTCTTATAATCATTTACAAGAAATCAAGTGTTTTATTTATAAATTCAGCAAGATAAAATAAAATCAAAATCAATTTAGTAACAAAAAAACTATTTTTATTTTTATTTTTCGTTTTTTCAATTTTCCAATAATTAATTACCACTTAGCACTTACATGTCAGAATGAAAAGAATTTTTAGCAGTCAATTTCTTAGGCAAACCAACACGCTAGCTAACATTGAAAACATTTCCGTAAAAATTAAAGACTTGAAGTCAATGCTTTCTTCTCTTACATGACAGGATAACATAGTAGAAAGTAGAAAAACTAGGAACAAGAAAATAGATTTTTTTCCAATACCGAGAGAGATAAAGAAAGAAAGTCGAGTACTAGCTAGTGGATGCATTCAAGATTAGATTTTTAGTCTGGTTTCTTTGGACTGATTCAAGATCTAGAGGAAGATACCGATCAATGAGATTTCTTTGAAGACTTCATCTTTGTCAATTGAAGAAGCAAGAAATGGAGGAAAAATCTGTTTTTATGAGTTTTTGAGATAGGAGTTTGATCTTTCAGATTTTTTTGGAAAACCCATCAAGGGAATGGAGGAAAAGATAAGATTTTTAGGGTCTAAATGATTGTCAAAGAATTGGGTATTTAGCTAAAATGGGAGAGAGAGGAAGCGTTAATGCTGCAGCAATGCACACAGCCATGAACGCTGTGCAAGCTCTTGGGAGAGGATTTGATGTGAACTATGATAAAAGGTTGTTGTATTGTAAAGGAGTTGCTGGGTCTAAAGTGGTGGAGATTGATGGTGAACATACTAGAGATCTTTTGTTAGCTGGTGGGATTCTGTTGCCTAATGTTTCCAGGGACATCAGGAGCTCTTTGGACCCAATTGGCCGCCAGAGTTCAGGTGTTTGCACCTTTCATGAGGTGGGTTTTTGAATTTTTGTTGTTTTGATTTTGAAGTGATGTTGTTTTCCTGTGTTGTAAGAATCCATGCTTTGAGGACTAGGTTATAGTGGGTGGTATTGATGATAGCTTGAATTGATATTGATCAATTTAGTTGCTTAAGACGCCGATTAGGATTGGATTGGTTTGGTTTTGCCACCAGTACCAAGTGGGTGGAGAATTTAACTTGTCTCTTGCATTACTTCTGCATTTTATTGTCAATGGGTTGTTGCATGTGTCTCAAGCTTAGTTATTTGATACTTTCTTGGATTTTTTTCTTAATAGTGTTTAATTAATGTGCTTGAGAGCATGGGTCTTGACCCATGCTTGAACTTTTGGATTGTATCTTGCCAGAGGACTTTAATCATCTTTGAGTGTTTGAGTGTGAGCAGTGAATGATGTCCAGAGTTTCAAAATGCAAACTGCAAGTTAACACATTAGCTCTGTTGCTCGACTAGGATTTTTTGTTTTTAATCTTAAAATTGATTGAGATGAAATAGCACTAGCCAAAATTCCTTGGTGTTAAGAACTGACTGCTAAACTAGCATTTTTGATATTTTCTCTTCTTGAAATACTGATACAAGCTGTTTTAATGAACGAGATTGCTGTAGTTGTTCTAACGCACTTCTCGCAACAAATAATGCAGATGGTGGAGTACTTTAATCAAAAGGCTAATCTATCAGGAGGTCTTCCTCTTGGTAGCTTCAATTCTGCATTTAGTTTTACCGGTTCAAAACATATTGATGCTGCAGCTACAAAGACCCTCTCGATGGATGGATATTATATCCCACTTGCCAAGGTCCAACTTAAGAGATCCCCCTTAGTGCTGCATGAAAATGTTATAAGGGCCGTGCCAACTTTCTGGGATCCTCCATCCTTGGCAAGGTGTGAATTTTTAATTCTCTGAAGGAATATATTGGCATCAAAGCTTTAAATTGTCCATAACAACTGCATCCTTTTTTTGACAGCTTCATTGAAAATTTTGGGACGCATGTTATCACTTCTGTAACTATTGGTGGTAAGGATGTGATATATGTTAAACAACACCAGTCATCGCCTTTGTCAACCATGGAGATTAAACACTACGTGCAGGATATTGGAAATCAGAGGTTCTCTGACACAGAGGGCCATATGAGCTCAGGTCCAATGAAGCTCAAGGATAAGGCTAGTCCCATGATTTCTCCTTATTTCTTTGTCCAGCTTCGTTAACATGCCCTTACTTCTTGATCACCTGTGACTTATACCAGATTATTCTTGATTTATTAGGGTGGTGATTCAGGTATATTTAACAGCCAAGGGATATACCCTCAGCCAACTAGTGCGCCGTATCTTACTGGGAAAGAAGTATGTAGAAGCCAATCTTTTTCTTTTCTTTTCCTTTTCTTTTCTTAGAATTGCCCTTTTTTCTCACTGAAATTTTGATGTTAAATGTTCTCTTTGTTGAACTGTTTTATGATGCCTTTTGTTGTCATTTTAATGAATTCAAGATTTCTTTATATGACGATGCACAGTATCTACATCCAAACATAATTTCCCTGAACATGTTAACCAAATGCAACAACTGAGCATTCGAGGTTTTACTCCATCTGTTGGTCTTGTAGTTCCCAGTCCAGTTCCTTCTTTAAATTTGCTCTGTGTATTGTAACTATGTTTTCTATTATTGATTAGTTGAAATTGGAATAAATTTCATGTTGTTATCATTTTTCTTTGAAAAGTTTTGCTTGCCAATATGTCTTGTATTTTCTATATTTTTTCCTTGTTTGGATTTTGCCTTTTCATAGCAATCCCATTGCAACGATGTTTTCCTGTACGCATCAGTTGGATCTGGAATTAGCATCCCATTGGTTTTGATGTTTTTGTCAAAAACGTTTTCTTGCTATTGTTGTCATGATTTTATCAGGAAAAAAAGGATCATTCGTATTCTATCTCAGTTTATTGCATTTAAGAAGTTGCCACGGGTGGCTAACTCTTGTATTTGCATGAATGCAGTCTGCATTCTCTTTTTGTCAATAGATTATTTACATACAGTTAAATAATGTGCAAGGCTTATGTTCTAGAACTTGCTCCGATAAATTTATTGGAAGGTCTAAAAATTTGATCTGTTATTCTTCTATATGCAGGATGTTACCGTCATTTTCCGCAGGAGGGGAGGAGATGATCTGGAGCAAAATCATATCCGATGGGCAAGAACTGTAGAGTCATCTCCAGATGTGATTGAGATGACTTTTGTTCCTATCGCAGATCTCCTTGTTGGGGTGCCTGGAAAGGAGCATCTGAGTCGTGCAATTGCTCTATATCTTGAATGTAAGACAAGTAGATGACTGTCTAGTTAGAATCCTTTCCCTCCTATGTGCTCTATTTCTAGTAGGTAGTGGTACTCTTAACTGTGAAACTTATTTTTTTAACAATTGTGCCCAGACAAACCTCAGATTGAAGAGCTGAGATATTTTTTGGAGTTCCAGATTCCTCGAATTTGGGCTCCTGTACAGGACAGTATTCCAGGTCACCAAAGAAAGGAACCCGTTTGCCCTTCTTTGCAGTTCAGCATGATGGGGCAAAAGCTTTATGTGAGTCAGGAGCAGGTATACATTCTTACCTTACTGTACTTTTCGTCCCAAGTGAAAGATGGCTCAACTATTAACATTTTTTTGGGGGAAACAGGATTAAAGAGTTTAATGCTGGTGTTGTATCTCATAAAATATATGTAGCAACTGGGATTTGTAGAGAGTGTTCTACCACCAAACAACTTATTACTGTTAATTGGATTCTCTGTAAAGCAGTCATGATTCTTCAGTTGTAACTATCTAATTGAACCAAAAGACAATTTGACTAGCTAATGCAAAGGGTTAACCTTGACAAAACTTGGTTTTTTATTTTTGCTTAAAATTGGCTGCAGATATCAGTAGGGCGCAAGCCCGTCACAGGTTTGCGATTATGTTTGGAAGGAGCCAAGCAGAATCGCCTGCGTATCCATCTTCAACACTTGGCATCTCTTCCGAAAATCCTTTTGCCATACTGGGACACCCATGTTGCAATTGGTGCTCCCAAGTGGCTGGGACCTGAGGAGCAGGATAGTCGATGGTTTGAACCAGTGAAATGGAAGAATTTCTCTCATGTGAGCTCTGCTCCAGTTGAGAACCCTGAAACCTTTATTGGTGACCAATCTTGTGTCTACATTGTCACTGGGGCTCAGCTTGGAGTGTGGGATTTCGGTTCAAGAAATGTCTTATACATGAAACTTTTGTATTCTAGGCTACCAGGCTGCACGATACGAAGGTCCTTGTGGGACCACATGCCAAATGATAAGTCAAAGAAAGTCCCCGCTGTAAATAATACTAACTCTGGTGACTCAAGTTCAGCCTCAAGAGAAAATGTTGCAGGGAACAAGCTGGCAAAGTTTGTTGATATGTCTGAGATGAGCAAAGGGCCACAAGATCCCCCAGGACATTGGCTAGTTACAGGCGGAAAGCTTGGTGTAGAGAAAGGCAGAATAGTTTTGAGAGTGAAATACTCCTTGCTGAATTATTGAGCTTAGAATTACGGTGTATATGCTGATGCACTATAGAGGCGGTGTTTTTTCATGCAGAAGAACTAGTGTTCATCAAGTGTGTAAACTCCTGAAACATGATGAGCTGAGTTGAATGGTTTTTGGTTAGGGTTTCTTCCCAATGTCAAAGGTCAAGTCTGTTTTCTCGTTAAGCTGTGAATTTTGTAGGGGAGCTAAGTTCTCATTTATAAATGATATGAAGAGATGTAGGAGTGGCCTCTAAATGTGATTGTTCATATGCCTGCAGTATAATAGTACTCCGAATTCTTTTGCTTGCCGAGTCTTCTATCTTTTAATCTTCTGAACCAGTGTGCTGGGTTGCCCCTGTGATTCATGACGATGCCTGCAATATGTAAAGGTCTGTTTGGCATCGCCGTGTTTAGGAGTGAAACACTCTTTTAGCTAGAGGAGGCATGCATCTTTCATATTTCCAGAGATAACGTTGGTTTTTTCAAAAGCAATTTCTTTATCAAACACTTCTGTTTTAAACTAGACAAAAAAATATTAAGGGTAGAAAAGGTGCTCTTATTCCATCCCATGCCATTTGTTGTTGACACAAAGTTGGGAACTAAACAAGCATACTAGCACTTGAAAGCCTCGGTGCCTTGGGCGGCTACCTCAGCATAACCGGCCCCACACACACACACATATATATAACTACAGATTTTTTTCAACTTGAAACAAATCTCCAGGGACATTAATTTAGCTTTACTAGAGTTGCCCTCCTGCAAAAGTTTGTCCAAATTGCCAATTTGCAGGCACAACATTGTACCAGGTAACTGTCTTGCCATCGCTGGTTGTGACTCTGAAGGAGAGTCTTTGGCCATTGAGATATGAGTTGCTCTGCCAATTTTGGCCCCAATTTCTTGACATGGTTTGCCAACCAGTCCTAGATCCTTTGATAGACACAGCATGAACATCCCCTGCACCTGCAACATTGGTTATCAAGACCAAGTTGAAGTAAGAATGACCATTAATGGTGAACCTTATGCCTCCTTTCTTCACACATGGGACCCTGTAAAAAAACACAAACAAACTAAAATGATGCTGTTCCAGCTAGTCAAGCATTAAGTAATTACAGTAGTAGAGCTTCTGGGTGGTCTAGACTAAGGTACAGTCATGGCTGATACCATGACCATGTCACCAAGGACGTTTTGAAATTACCTTCTGAAGAGTACAGGAACAATTCCAGCTCGATATTGTGCAATTTGCAAGAAAGCAGGCTGTGCCAAATCAAAATGTTTGAGAGGGGGATTGCACCAGCCACCATTGTCATTAGACAACGCATAATTAGGAGGGCAAAAGTTGGTGGCTGTCACAGTAATGGTACCGGAATGGCACCATTTAGGATCATTGTTGCAGCGTATCTGGAAGCATGCACCACAGCTCAAGCCATTATTGAAAAGGGCAGTGCTTAGAGCTGCAGTGCTTGTCCCATACCCTTGGCTATACAGGTTTCCATATCCACAAGCACCCCCTGCAACCATCGCCACATCTTGTAAGAAACACTAGACCTAAAGCATTCAAGACTTTATACTTGTCATACACGTACAACTGAAATTACACGATAACAACACTCGATTGTTTTTAGCTTACCCATTGTGCCAGACGCGTCGCTACCGCCGTAGAATGTGGCATGACCAACCTGCCATCCACCATAATCTCCATAAATGCCATGGAGAAGAAAGCTCAATACAAGATACAGCTGAACAAATACAAAATCTTGCATTGCTTTAATTGCCATTACGTTCTTGTGTCGTTACTAAGAACCAAGCAGTAGAAGATATCGGGGTAGCTGGCCTGATCAGAGCAAAAGGCTTGAGTGTTAGTAGGAGAAATCGTGCCGGCTATTTATACCAGAGGGGATTTAGCTAGTGACCCAATTAGCAGCCCAGAGAGTAGGCTTCGTTTATTATTACAACCTGCAAGTTAGAGGCAATCACGTTAGAACTATAATTAGAACCGACCTACCTGCCAAAGATGCTGGGACATTTAGCATGCACACATGCCTTTGAATTCAACAATTTCTGTCCTCTTCTCCAATAACGTACATGGTCCTTCGGCTCATCTCATGCATTCTCTTAATTATCCTCACATTTAGCTCAATGTTAGCCCCACCGGAATATGTTGTTTAATTATTTTTTTATGTTACGGTTTCAAGTTTTTTTCGATTAATTTATATACCAATCAATCAAATCAAGGTTAAGCCCTTTTTTTTTCCCCAAATAGTTTTAAGACTGCATCTTTACTTCTGCCTTCAAATATATTTAAGAAAATAAATTCTCTTTGGGTTCCAAAATTTAAACTTAAAAAACTAGAATTCAAGAGTATTATATATATATATATATATATATATATATATATATATATATATATATCACTTAGGATTAATTATAATGTTTAATTATCTTGATATTTTTTATTTATTATATTTGCATTGTATTTGCTATTGCATTTCAAAATATTTTTAAAACTATTTTACATCTGGTAAAACATCAAAAAACTATTTTAATATATTTTTAATTAAAAATTATTTTATACAAACATCATGCATCATACTAACATACAAATACACCATCTAACTTTCTAAAATGAATAGTACGGATGTGTCAACTACAACGTGTGCACCATCTCAAATGTCAACCTTTTTAGTACAGTTTTTGGCATTTCGATTTCTTCTTCTTCTTCTTCTTCTTTTATTTATTTATTTTTTTTTATAGTAGCTGTGGTTGTCAACTCTGCATGCAGATCAAATGAATTGTGAGTTTGTCTGCAAGTCTGTTTTAGATGAAGTTCGATCTTTGATGAATTCCATGGCACTGTCGTCAAATGGCAAAGCCTTTCTGGGGGATGCATGTACTTAGACACATCATCCCTTCTCTCATAACAAATTTCAGAATATTAACAATGGCTGCCTTGTTGAAAGTTTCTTTGTTAAAGAAACACAGAATTAACCCCCCAAGGATCAGTAAGAATTTGGATTTCAATCCTATAAATAAAAACTTAATCTTTACTGACCATGATATATGGAGTCCTGTTTAAAAAAAAATTATTAGAAAATAATATAAATCATATTTTAAAATTTTACCTAACAGTTTAAGTTTTTGGGTTAAATTAGTTTTTTTACATGATATCAGAGCTTGGTTGACCAAGCGGTCACGAGTTCAAATCTCATTCTTTTTATTTATTTAATAAAAATTAAGTATAAAATAATATGAGTCTGTGTAAATTTCAAGTTCGAAGGGCTTTTATTTAAGAAAATATTAAAAAATAATATAAATCATATCTTAAAACCTCATTTAATAACTTAAAATTTTAAATTAAATTAATTATTTAATAAAAACCAGATCTATCATACCATAAACCATAGGGAGAGAAAAAAGCCAATAAATACCACAACGTTTGTCATATACTTAAAATTATTGTTTAAAGTTTATTAAGAACGCCCCTCACTTGACCACAACTGGGATTAATAATGGAATTTTTTTTTAATTTTTTTTCTTTTGTTTTTTTTATATATACAAAATCATTGAATTCAAAATTAATCCATTAAAAAAAAAGAGTTTGAGTTGTAACAATTTAATGTAGATGCGAAGAGATTTCCTTAAATATGTCCACGTATATTGCCTATCGTGTAGGATAACATGGATGCTTTCTTTTTTGCACCAAGAAAAAAAATTAAAGAACAAGTCATTGACAACCAAGGGAAGGTTAGATTGTGGGCAAAAGGCAACCAAATGATCCTAACGCCGTCATGGTAGATCAGGTGTTTAGTAGAGTCACGGGGACGGCGGCCTGAATCAACCTAAGGCAAGTGTATCCAGTCCAGAAGAAGAAGAAGAAGAAGAAGAAGAAGAAGAGAAGATCAGGTTGACACG
Organism: Populus deltoides; assembly: GCA_015852605.2. Lineage (NCBI taxonomy): Eukaryota > Viridiplantae > Streptophyta > Magnoliopsida > Malpighiales > Salicaceae > Populus > Populus deltoides. The sequence goes on along the minus strand of CM027585.2, from coordinate 805,178 downwards.
TCAACTAGTTGTTGGCGGGCTGGCCACGTTCGATCAATCGTTGGCCACATGTGATCAATCTGGTTGACATGTCAACTGGTTGTTGGGATTAGGTTGACATGCTGGCCGATTGAATAAGTGACATGTCAATGCTGGGCTGTATTAATTAGATTTTGCCTTAAATAATTGAAGTTTTTTTTAAAAAAAAATAGCACAATGATATTTTTTTTTATAAAATAGCATAATTACTTCGTGAAGTAATTTTAATATATTTTTAAATATATTAACCTAACTTATCATCTAGATTTTATACTCGGTTAAATCCAGATAAAATTTAATAATTTTAATTTGAAATACTATAGTGTTATTTTTTTTTCTCTTCTAGCTTAAATTTTATAAAATATAAAGAGGAGTTAGCTTGATAAAAAAAATAATATCTTGGATTAACCTATGATTTGATCTAGTTAGTTAAAACTTGGTGATTTTTTTTAAATAAATATATATATATATATATTAAATAATATTATTTTAAAATAAATTGACCTCACTCGTGATTTAGACTTTACACTCTATTAAACTTGGGTAAGGTTTAATAATTATAATTTGAAATAGTATAATGTGATTTTTTTTCTTTTTTTTTATGCATTTTTTTTTAATCTATAAATATATTCACATGTGAAGGGAAGGGCACGAGCTTAAACATGAATACATATGATCTACTAGAAACCTTTTTCAGAAAGATACTGCCTCGTCAAAAGTTTGAAGAACAATCTAAATTAATTTGGTCCTAAAAACTACTTGAATGCTTTTTTATTAAAAAAAAAAAAAACAAGCAGACCCATTTGAATGAGTACTTTTGGGATCTAAACTACAAGTACATGTGAAAAAAAGGGTACAAATTCAAGACGATTCTCTAGAAAACCTTTCGAGAACGATAATATCTAGTCAAAAGTTTGAATGGCAATCTACTAATTGATTGGGTCCCAAAACCCGTTTGAATGGTTTTTTCCTCTTTTTTTCTTCTTCTTTTTTACAAGGTAACTCTTTTGGGTGAAGCCTTTTGGTTTTGGGACCCAGACACTAACTTTTGGCTCCATAGGCCACTGACCAGCGGGATGAATCCATGTGTTATGCACCCAAGCCCCCACTAGATGATACGAAACTTGACTTTGCAAATTTCATACCACAAATGTTAAACCAAAAAGTTTTAAATATCTTAATTTTATAAATGATTATACTTCACAATATCAAGTTTTAAACATTGTTGGGTATGTGTGGCGTCGTGGCGAAAATATTCACCCTCAAAATATGATCTAATATGGCAAATGTGGGAGATAAGGGATTCTTGTTTTTTATTAGTGGAAAAATAGAACGGGAGTCACCACCTAGTATTTTAGTCACTAGGAACCATAACTAGTCTCAGAGATCGGGTACAGGGACTGCTTGTGTAAAGGAAGGTATTAGCACCCCAAATACACCCTACCTAAGGTAAGTTGCACTGTTTTATTGTCTGATAAAATCTAAGGTCTTGTCGTATTTTCTAGTTGTCGATCCGTTTATGGTTTAAGAAAAATCCTCCTCGGTAAAGAGATCCTTATCTTATCAAGTAATTTTGACGTCAACAAAAGAATTTAATATCCGGAATACGTCTTACATATAAGGTCATGACCCAAAATATTAAAAGAAAACAAAATAATTTTTTTTGGAATTTTTGAAATATTGGTCTAGTTCTCGTGACTTTAATAAACTGGTTATTAAAGCCAAAATGCATGCTAATACATATTTTTAAAAATTTTTTGTTATATGAAAATACAATATAATTTTTTATTATTATTATTATTTAGAGACTTGGCCGTATGCATGAAAACAAAAATATTTTTTTGTGTCTTGACAAAAACTAGGTATTTTAATACCAGATTTATATATTTACAATATAAAAATACAAATCGATATTGATCAAAATGCAGTAAAAAATATATGAGAAAATCATAAATTTTTGAAAAAAAAATTTAGAATTTTTTTTCGGGCTGGGCCCAGCCCGGCCCATGTGGCTGGGCTGGACCCAGCTAGTTTGTACCCGCAAGCGTGCGTGAACAATTCACGCACGCCTGCTATAGTCGCGATATAATTAATCTTCAAGTGCACAGTATTTGTGCATTATCTGCAAAGTTGGAGAAGTTTACCTGGAAGCAACGAAAGCAACGACATGCTTTGGACCTCCATCTTCTCCTTTTCGTTTGTTTTTTTCTTCCGGATCTTCCTTTTTTCTGTTTCTGTTTCTGTTTGCCGACTCTCTCGTTTTCTTCTTCCCTCTTCCCTGGTGCAGCTGGAGGTGAAGCTGGTGCTTGGTGACGAAGACGATGGCTGGCAATGCTTCTTTCTGTGTTTTTTTTCTCTGTCGTTCTCGCCCCCCTCTCTGCACTGGCTTCGTGGTGGTGGTGCTGCTCTCGTTCGTTCACAGTGGCGGCTTCGCCGTTGCAGACACAGATGACAGTGTGGAAGGGCTGTTCCACCAACACTGCTTCCTCTCCTCCTGTTGTTTCCTCTGTTTTTTCCCTTTGATGTCCCGTTCCTCCTCCTCCTTTTCTTTCTCCTCACTGTCACCTCTCCTCTCTCTCTTTTCCCCCCTGTCTCGTTCTTTTTCTCTCCTTTTACGTTTCAACTTCTCTGTTTTCTTTCTCCTTTGTCTCGTTCCCTCTCCAGTGTTCTGCCTCTCTCATGCATCGTCTTTCTTTGGCTTTATAAGCCAATGAATGCCCTGTGGTGTAACATTCGGCTTGGTAACGGCATACAGAGGAATAGTAGCCGTGAAACATTCTCCATAATTGAAGCAATCTGCTGTTTTTGTTGCTGAAATGGCTTTACTGTCTGTTGAAACGGCTTTCATAATCCAATTCTGGATTATTCTTTAAAAATTTATTTGTTTTCAAAATAAAAATTAAAATATAAAATAAAGCTGTCAACATAGAGAAAGCAGGTCGGAAAATCAACCTACAATTTTTAGAAAAAATTCAAGGTCTAATTGTACCCTATTATGCTTAAAAATGGAGAAAACAATGCAAATTTAAGGTCAAATTAAATGATTATTGAACGAATTTGCATAAAAATTAAGTCCAATGACATAATTAAATTTTTAATAGGCCAATTTGATTTAATCATGGGTCAAATTAAATTTTAATTATGTTTAAGAATTAATTTGGGTCTAATTGAAGGATTTAATTAAGTGCAAGTACTTAATTATACTTTAAATGAGTTAAATTAATTTTATTTAGGGCTTAATTGTTGAAAAATTAAGCTTGGGAGCCTAATTTGGGCTTAATTGAGAATATTGGAATTTTAAGAGACCAAATTTAATTTTTACCAAGTTAATTGATGAAATTAGGGGCCCAATTGCAAGAACATTAAAGTTTTGAGGTCAATTAGGGGCTAGATTGAAGAAATTCGAGACCAAGAATCATATCGCAATAGGCACGTAACTTCAGGGCTCCAATTGAAGTTCATCAGGGGCTTAATTACAAACATTTAGGGTCAATTAGAGGTTCAATTGAAAGCAATTTAAAGAAGGAGGACTGAAATGAACTTTGGCCAAAATCGGAACTTTGATACTGTTCATTTTCTTCTTTAAATCTCTGAAATAACTGCTCAGGTTAACTACTTTGCAGTTGTATTTAATGTACGTAATGCCCACCAAAGTTCACCAAACGTGCACGAAAATGATCTTCTGATGTTCCTCTACAGCTCCATGTGAATAGTTTAGTCTGAATGACAATTAATCGGCGCCGGGACAGGCCTAAACATGCCAACTCAGGTAGCCTTTTCTACAGATTTGACAGTGCACCATGCCTACTTTGAGACAACAGTTGGGATCTCTCTCAACAGAATCAATGGCTGAAATTTTACCCCGGTGTAGAAGAGATTACCCTCTTCCACCGCCTATAAATAGAGGTGGATTTCATGGCCTGAGGGAGGAGAAAATCGGGTCCAAAGTAAGCTAAAAAACCAGCCTTCCTCCCTCTCCGCACTGCAGATTTTCTTCTTCTGTTTCTTCTTCTTTCTTCCTCCGCCACAAGAAACCAGCACCGTCACCATTTCTTCCTCCAGCTCCGCCGTGAGCAACCAGCACTAGCAAGCTTTGCCAAGACCACTGGCCAGCCACCATTGCGTCCGTAATAAGCCACCGTGAATGTCTTTCTCTCCTCTGCAAGACGTTCCTTCTTCCTTCTCTCTCCACCGTGTCTTCAGCCCCTGAAGACCCCACAGACACCTTTCTCCTCCTCCAACAGATGGCGGTGCAGCCTCCCTGTGAACCCAAATCCACACCAGTGGAAGAATAGCCACCGCGACCGCCGGTCCCTCTCCCCCTGCAGATTTTCTTCTCCTTCTTTCATCCTGCTCTGCCACCCGCCAGCAGCTCCACCACTGCAAACACTGGCAGCACACCGTCATCCTCGGCCGGATCACAGTCGCCCCAGGTTGTCCGCCCTCTCTCCCTTTCCCCTTCTTCTTCTTCTTCGCCGTCTCTATTCAGTCAGTGAACAGTAGACGTGAATAATAATTCACGTCCTTCTGTTCACACATGAACAGTGGGCGTGAATTATAATTCATGTCTACTGTTCATGCAGTGGACTATATCCATTTAAAAAAATTAAAAAATTTTCAAAAAAAAATCATTTAAAAAAAAAGAATTGACCCGGACGACCCGATGACCTGGTCAAAACCCGGAACCCGGGCCTTGAACCGAGCCGGCTACCGGGCCGGGTCTAAAAACTATGGTCCAAAGGTGGTTGAGTCAACACTAATAATTTTTTAAATAAAAAAGATAACATTTTGAACAAAAATGATAGACTCGAGTTCACCTGACAACTTAGAACCCTAGCTTTTTTTAGGTCAAACTGGGAAAGTTATTTATTTTTTCCCTTTCTGTTGTTGAGATAAGACTAGTGAGTATTTTTGAAAGACTTAGTAACCCTAGTATTTTTGAAAGTCTATGTATTGGATTATCTAGCAAGAATTGGGTCTTGGGTTACTGAACTAGGTTAATATATATTGTAAAATTGTTTTATGACATATTTGTTTTGTAGCTCAGTTGGTTAGCACGTGAGTTTCAGCTTAAAGGTAAAGGGTTCAAGTGACGCTAGGAACCCTATTATCTTTGAAACGCTAAATGACCTATCGTATGTTGTTTTTTTCCTTACAAAAAAGAAGGGGCAGATGACAGATCATTCTCCCATTATATTAAAAAAAAAAGAGTAAATTGGCCTAGGCACGTGGGCCTAAATCAAGCCCAAAAGCCTTGCCTTTTTTGTAATAGTCTCAGTCGTGTTGGGTCACTCAAGCCCACATATTTGTTCTTTTTTTATTGGCCCTTTCAGTTTTTTTGCCCCATATTTTTATCTTTTTTTTCTTGAATTCCTTCATGTAATGTTGAGTTTTTTTTTAACTGAATTTAATCCTTCAGTATTAGATTGATTGTAAATTGATTTTGAGATTTTTTTTATCATATAGTAAAATAAAAAATAATAATTCAACCTAGTGGAGTTCATAACCCGAGATATAAATTTAATGGGTTAACTAGAGTTAACTTGACTTGTTTATTTTTTTTCCTTTGAATTTCTCTTTGCATGGTTAATAAGTTCATATTGGAACAACTTTCATATTATTGAATTTAAAATACAAGCTAATCCAAGAGTAAGAGATTAATAGTTTTCATATTTTAACTATTAAACCAGATTTAATGAAAATACTGAAAAAAAGTTTTGTTCATATTGGAACAACTTGCATGAACTAAAGATGGTCAGTAAAGGTTGATAATTCTTTCACATGATTTAAAGGCTTCTTGTCGAGATGACGGCAATATGTTTTTTTGCTTAGAACTTTCAAAAGCTTCACACGATAAAGGCTTTAGAATCCTATAGGAAGCGGAGAACCCTTTGGGCCTAAACACAGTTACTCTGTAATGGTTAGTCTTCTTATTATATGACTAGCTAGGCTTTGTCCGGCACAAATAGACCTTAGAAGTTGCTTTGAGTTTTTGAGGTTTTAAGAATATTTTTTTATTTTTAAAAAATTATTTTTGATATTTACATATTAAAATAATCTAAAAATATCTTCGGAAGAGAGAAAGAGAAATAAAAACTGGAATTTCTATCCAAGTCTTCTTCACGGGGCCTTGTTACTTTTAATCAAATGATGTTCATGGCAGTCCTTTTCTGGGCTCAGGAGAGATGATCAAACAACAATATCTTCGGAAGAGAGAAACCCACCCTTTGTATGAGAAATAAAAACTGGAATTTCTCATAAAATCATCATTGACTCTGAGTTAATGAGAAGTTTGTGTGTCAATTACGTGTTCATCATCTCCGAACCATGCGCTAGAAAAAATAAAATGGTCTCATGCGATGCTGAATATGGCCTAAGATCTCCATTCTTTGATTATGTTCCGCTGCTTTATCTTCCATGAAAATTCTTCTACCCAGTTTCAGGCTGCGTTTATTTTTCATTTTAGCGGTGAAATAAATACAACAAATAATTTAATATACTTACCAGAAAGAAAATTGAGTTTGAAATGTAAATTTTGTACAATAATATTTTTATATATTTTTAACTAAATTTTATAAATATTTTTTATCGGTCTCTTTTTTATATATATGTTTTTACTGTATATAAATTTTAATTATAATTTTTACTTAAATATACAACTAAATTTAACCAATTACAAATAAAAATATTTTTTTAATTTATTTTTTTTTAAATCAAATCCACAAAAACTATTTTAAGGTCAGTGCTTTTTCGGAGCCTGAAAGATATTAACAAAAAAATAAAAAATCACAGCACATTTACTGTGCGTAATTATAACCCTGTGGCCCTAGCAGTAGTACCAGGGTCTAGGAGCACTACTCTGGGTAAGGAAGGTTTGGCAGAAAAGCCTGAAGACTCAGTTAAGGACGAGACTAGAAGAGATGACCACGTACTGATCTGATCTCCCTCTTGCTGCATGTGAATGGTGCAATAAATTCTTGAAACGTATCAGGTTGATGTTACGTGTGCCCATTTCCTTTACTCCTTCTGGCCTCGGAGCCGATGCCGTGCATCTTCTTCCTTCATCTCTCGCAATTATGTGTTGGAAATCGTGTTGAAGAAAAGCTTGGCCCTTCCATGGATAAGACAGCAGCCTAGCTATTCCTTGGACACGAATTTCTTTGTCTATTTCTTCGATGTTGTTTGTGGAATGGTAGCCGGTGACTGGTGGTGTGATTGAGACTCGAGAGTGTCGTCGTTAATTAGCTTTTGGTTTGTGGTGTAAAAAATACAATTAAATATTTAATAATACATTAAATTATATTTTATACTGTAGAATGTATTAAAAAATTAAGTTTGTAACCAGTTTTTATATATTTTTTTAATTGAATTTTATAAAATTTTATTTGTTTTTGTATTTTAAAAATATTTTTTTTCAAAATTTGAAATTTTTTTATATTTTTATTTCAACTTTTTTTTGTATTTTTAGATCATTTTGATGCATTTTCAAGTAAAAAATACTTTGAAAAACAATCACAACCAAATATTTTATACATGTTTTTTTATTATACATACACTTCAACCATAATTTTTATTAAACACCTATTTAAATCCAACTAACAATACCTAACCATAATTTTTAAATTTTATTTTTTTTAAATTACAACCACAAAAAAATATCTTAAAAACAATCATACTCGAAACCTTCTTTCTTCTTCTTTTTTAATTAACAAAGTGATTTCTGTTTATGTAATTTAATTACAGAAAGTGAAATAATTGGAATTAAAGTAATAGTGCCTTCAGGTTGTGGAAGAAGAAACCAAAAAGTCACGGCACCGAAGGGTAATGTAATTATAATGGGATCAGTCTCTAGTTTTATTTTATTTGATTGTTCTTGTAAGTTTTATATTATACCTCTTTTAGTTCACCTTTTAAAAATAAAAAATTTTAATAAATAGTTTATTGAAGAAAAACGATGATAAGAGAACGTTCCAAACATGTATTTATTTAGTATGTATTTGAAAATACGATGTAGAGTGTTTTTTTAAATTTAAAACTCATCAAAATAATTTTTTTATTTTTTTTATATAATTACATTACAATAATAAATAAATTTTGAAAAGATATTATTTGATGTTTTTTAAAAAAAAATTAAAAAAACATTTTAAATAACATGTTAAATCACATTATCTGACACACTTTTAGCTAAGTTATCAAATAAGCCGGAGATAATTTCCAGCTTGGTATTTACTAGAAAATTGTTCATCAAGTATATTCATGTCCATTTATATAATAAAACTATATAATGTGCAAATCCATTTGTTACATTAGCCAACATGTCATACAATCACTTTTAGAATGAGTGTGTTTGGTATTATAATAATTTTTGAGGTTGTAATTTAAAAAATATAAATTTAAAAAATTACTGTTAGTTGTAGTTGGTTTAATTAAAATATGTATTTTGTTAAAACTGTTATTGAAATTGATATCAATAAAAAAATATAATAATTTTTTATTTTTCAATTATATTTATATACATTTGATTATTAATAAATTATAAAAACAATTATGTGAATTACAATGTTGGTTTTATTAAGAACATCTTCGTTTATGTGTTTCATTGTAATGTACTTGTTAATTATTACTTAACTATAACATAACAAAACAATAACTTAAATTCATATATGTGTTTCATTGTAATGTACTTGTAAATTAATATTAATATAAAAATAATTGATATATTTTTTTAAAAAATAGTGATTATCAAAGAGCAAATTCATGCATTTCTTGTTCACGAATCAAGAACCATAGGCTAAATAAAACAAAACCCATAATTTTTTTAAGTTGAAACACAAGTTTGAAGCTAAAAAAGAAAATGATTTTACTTAGTTGTAATCTTAACTTTGTGATCTATATCTTATCAAGAAATTCATTAAAACTTGCCAAAAAATTTGGTCTTTTGCAGTTGACATCAAGCACATTTAATGTAGATTTGTGTAAATGCAAACTCTTCAAACTCTTAGAGATAATTTGTAACTCTTTCATTCATTCGTATAATTGTTTCTTGAATTAAGGAAAATTTGAGAGTTTGTTTTAATCCGAGTGTTTTTTTAACAATAAAAAGAAAATAGATGAAAAAAACACAGGATGAGTGATTCACTAAAAGCATGTAAAAGTTGCTTCATCAAAAACTAAGGTCAAACCTTATTTATTAGCAGGTCTTATAAATCAAATCATAGATTCATTTTATAACCAAACACTATACAATTGAGGTTGGGCAAAATATCAATAGTTGCCGCAAAAACAAATGGTCAGTAACTATATAAACTCATTATTGTTTGATTATTAAGATTATAGTACCATGTAAAAAAAAATCATTTTTACGTAAAATTTAAGTTTATAAGAAAGTTTTTTTAATTAATTATCTAACAATTATAGTTGTAAGTATTAATAACTACACTATATCAATTTATAATAACACTCTACATTAATATAACAGAGTGTTGATCGTGATCTGACAAAAGCTTCAATATCTCAAAAATATAAAAATTAAAATGGAAATTAAAAAAAAGGGAGGATAGGTCTCGCAAATTAAAGTTTTAAAAAATAATTAATTGTTTCCTACACGCCTTTTCCTCTGTTTACTGACTCATCCTCCACATTGATCTAATGGCGTTAAGAATACATCTAATTTCTTTGGTAATCATAAACATTTAGCCATATATTTTAGCCATTAATGGCGTGAAGAATACATCTAATTTCTTTGGTAATCATAAACATTTTCTTGATATAATAATTGAAACACTTCCACTTTTTCAAAGGTTTGTTGGCTTGTCCACCGCACCGATTAGGGTTGGTGGTTTGCCCTCTCTCTCTCTCTGCTAGCTCAATAAATAGGAACCAAAACCTTCCAAATCTGTGCATGCATGATGTAAAGGTAGGAAAAAGAGTGAATATTCATAGCTGCTGATTGTGTGTTAAAGATGGAGACAGAGCTCTAGTGATATATAACACTCAAAACATCAAAGAGAGAGGATAAGCTCCAAGCTATCCTAATTAATACACTCGTGCTCTTTTACTTACGTGTGTTCAGATTAATCACAATACGATCATCGAATTCTGGCAAAAATTACTGTTCCTTAGCATCCAAACATCAGTACTTCAAAATTAAGACCTTTTTTTTTAATGGAAAAACGATTATCATATATATATATATATATATATATATATATATATATTAAGGCCAGTTGTTGGGTACATAGTGGCTGGGGAAAAAAAATACAATAGCTTCCATACGGAACCTTGAAAGAGAATCACATAGAACTAGCACTTGTCTCTAAATTAACATCCTTAATGCAATATTCCAGATTTCACCAACATTGCGACAGATCGAAGCAGCATTGAGTTTTCCCAGCAACAGTAATTAACCCCTAGCTAGCTCGTTGCTGTAAGAAATTTGCTAATTAACCTGTTTTGGACAGCAAGCCAAGTGAGAAATTCCACCTTTGGAGTTGGAGAGGCTATTGGTTTCCAAACATTAGGTACGTACTGCATGCCCTTGAATCAAAAGCTTAGTTGCAGGACTTAACAGTGTACAATGAACCTATTTCTTTCATTGAACCATATATATGGGTTTGCCACAGTATTATGATCAAGGCCATGAGTTGAGCTGGTTGACTTAGTATTATCATGTTCAAGTTGGTTTTTGTCACAGTATTAATAAAGATTCATGGAATGTACTGTTACTATAACATTATGGTGAGATATATAATCTTACAGCAGTTAGTCTCTTGTTTTCTCTAATTCTTTCAACTTTACATATGGCTAACACGCCAAATTTATACAGCAATCTCTTTTCTTCTTCTTCCTTTTTTTTTTTTGTTTTTTTCAAAAAAAACTTCATTAAACTCTACTAAAAAAGTACTTCATACAATAATACTAGAGGCGGACTCCAACGAAAACAGAATTATGACACACCAGATTATAAAACATGAGCCGCTTTCTTAGCATTTCTATACACCTGGATGAGTAGTAGTTTTAAAAAATTATTTTTAAAATTTTTTTATATTTGTTATTAGAAAAGTTGATCAATGGAACATATTTTTCGGTTAACAAAAGATTTGGTTTGGTTTTTAGAAATTTATTTTAAGCGAAAAACACTTTCTAGAAGATGTAAAAACTTTAGAAATATCATATTATTTTTTTATTATATCAAATTTGATCCTTAAATTTTTAATTGCTATATATATATATACACAAATATATATATATATATATATATATATATATATATTGTTTGAATATTTTTTTTTTCAATTTCATCCTTTAGAATTTAATTTTTATATTAATTTTATTCCTCATTTTTATAATTATTATTTGTTTTTCCCTTATTATTTTTTTAATTGAAATTTTTTATCTATTAAATTTGGTCCTCATTCTTTTAATTGTTACTTATTTTATTTGAAATAATTTATGAAATGTTAATTATTATTATTTTAATTTTTTCATCTTTTTATTTTTTTATTTTTTAGATTTGATCTCTATTATTTTGATCATTATTTATTTTATTTGAGATAATTTATAAAATTATACTTTTTTAATTTCATTCTTATTCAACTTTTTAATTTGTAAGATTTGTTCCTCATTATTTTAATAAACTTGAAAAAAAATAAAAAATTAATAAGTTATTTTCCAGTTTAATTTTCATGACGTAACTAAATATTGAAAAATATTTTTTAATTTATTTTTCATTATACTATTAAATATTAAAAAATAATTTAATTTATCAGAATTTACGTAAGGAGTAAACAAGGAGGCCTGGAATTTAATTCTATTTGTGACAAATTTTTGCAATTGGCACGTAGAATACAAACTTCAAACAACAATCTTCGCATCCAATTTTATCTCTAGAGATGATTTGGACAATGTTGGAGAGAAAAAACCCGAAACCTTAATTTACCAATCCTGGCTTATTATACTTTTGAGATGCAATCTTGTGTGGTTGTTTTCAATCAAAGAATTTACAGTCACTGCTAACGACCAATTCCCATGCGCCATAGACTTCTGAACTTGAACCAGCTCATTTGCTTCTGCAAGAAGTCTGCAATCAATTTATTGCCCTAAGAATTATGAGACCTGTGAAAGAAGAAGCCAAATAGGATTTGATTGAACTTATCACTGATCAGGGAGGCGGGGAGAGAGAGAGAGAGAGAGTCAGGCGCAAGATCTTCATTTGATTTCATCACCGACAAAAGCTCACTCGCCGACACTATTAGAATTTTTGTATTTGATTTTTTTTATCCTTGTTTATTAGAATTTAAGATAAAAATGTTTTTAAAATACTTTTTTGTTTATTAAAGAAAAGCATCAAGTTATATATATTGAACTTTAATGATTTTGTTTTTTTTACAATTATAGTTAGATTTGCTGGAGCTAACGAGAGTGCTTTTAAGATTGTTTTCGATATTTTTTTAAGAATATATTTGGTATGAAAAAACATGAATTTAATATTTTTTAATAATTTAGATGAGATGTTGTAAATTAAAAATTAATTTATTTTGGTATATTTTTAAAATGAAAAATAACTTCACCACAGAAAATGTAGAGCTACGAGTGTCAAAATCGGTGCCGCCTAGTGATTAATTGCTATCAGCTGGCTAGTGCCTCCCTATCTGACTCGAGGCATTTGACCCACGCTGCCACCCATGGGACACACACACGTACACCCTTTTTTTGTTTGGGTTACACTGTCGCATCGGCTGCCGTGTCCCATTTCTATTGGCACCGATTTCGAGGCCTCGAAGGCCATTAATAAAGACCGGTGTATTTGGTAATGCCCATTATACTTCTCAAAAATAATTTTTAATTAAAATAATATTTTTTGTATACTTCTTATTTGATACTAGCATTATTAAAAGGTATTTTAAAAACATTTGAAGAGGTAGAAATATCTGAGAAAATATTAAATGTAGATAAAAAATAATTAAAAATGAGCGGCCAGTAACACACCGAACCGCGGTTGAGAAAAGGGTCCCAAACTCATGAATGAGGCACCAAGAAGCAGAGCCTGGGACCTAACTTTGCCTCCATTTTCATGGCTGTACTGTGGGCATGTCAGCTACTTGGTGAATCGAATTTGCTTGCATTCATTGCTAGTCGCTTGAAATTATGGTTGACAATGCCATGCTCGCCTGCTAGGAGTAGGTGTTCAATCCGATGAAAATAATTGCTTGATATAAGGATAGGGGTTTTCGGATTTAGATAATAATTGTTTTTTAAATGTTTTTTTTATTTTAAAATATATTAAAATAATATTTTTTTATTTTAAAAAAAATTATTTTTGACATTATTAAAAAATATTAATAAAAAAAATTTAAATTTTTTTAAAATATTTTTAAAATGTTAAAAAAAACAAGCACTTGATTTATCTTGCTTGCTTCTTGCTTCTGTGTTCAAATAGAAAGTGATGGCACTGCCTTCTGATTTACATATATCACATATATAAACTTTTGCAAGGGTCGGACATTTGAATGTGTAGCTTATAATTGTTTTGCAATTTTGGGATTTTCATGTGATCTTGTTTGTGTCCTGCCATCTAAGGATACAGGTTTTATCTGGTTGGATTGTAGTTGTGATTATTTTATAAAATATTTTTTATATTAAAATGTATTAAAATAAAATTTTATTTTAAAAATAAATTATTTTTAAAATTAGAATATTAAAACGATTCAAAACATATAAAAATAAAAGGTTTTAAAAGTTTTTTATTTTAAAAAATTAAAATAAATTTATTTAAAAAATTATTTGATATTATTAAAAATAAATAAAAAAATTTAAATTTAGGATTTTCATGTGATCTTGTTTGTGTCCTGCCATCTAAGGATACAGGTTTTATTTGGTTTGGAGTGTAATTGTAATTATTTTATAAAATATTTTTATATTAAAATAAATTTTTAAAAAATTATTTTTAAATTAATGTAATGTTGATATATAAAAAATTTAAATTTTAATAAAAAAAATTGAATTTTTTACAACATGTTCTCGTACGTTTTGGCATCTTTCCATAAACTTTGCCTTAATTTTTAGTATTATCTTTTTTTTATTATTAAAAGCAGGTTGAAAAGTTAAAAAAATAATGACCTTCAATTTATTTTTTATCCAAAAACAGGTAGAAACTAAAATGGAAAAGAACCTTTTAAAAAAAACTTGGATTAAGATAATTTTTTCCACATAATTAAAAGAACCTAAACGCGCATGGCCAAAGTAAGCGTAAATAACTGTGGCCTATAACAGTGGATTTATATTGTTACCCTTAAAAAATATCATTGAATTGACTTACAGGGATATAATTGTATTTTTATGTAATCCACTTGTCATTTTAAAATTATTTAGAGGTATCTAAGTTCTTTACTAAATTTTTAAACTAATAAAATTAATTTGATACACTTAAAAGCAAACAATCGCTAAACTACAGCTAAGGGTATTCTTGGATTTTTACTTTTTAATACACTATGTAATAACACAATCCCCCTTAAAATCAAAATTCTCAAAAGCATGTTTAAGAGATTGTCTCGTCATTTCATTATAGTTTTTGAACAATCACAATTTAGTCCTCGGATAATGTTATCTTTTGATATATAAAATAAAATAAATAAAAAATTGTTAACGTGTATGTGGCACATGTCAGCCGCGACGAGTGCGACTAACTCTACTAGTGGAAAGGTTTGTTCTGGTGTGTTATTTAATGTGTCTTAACATTCTCTTTTTTTTTGGATGGCGTGTATATGGTGAATATGACCGGTGTGGCACAATTCAATTTTCTTTTTCCCCCCTTGTTTCTCTCCTCTTTACTTTGATTTGCACACTACCCATGGAAAAAATCACAGTAGCCTTTCAATTTCTTTTCCTTGAGATTTAGTGCTTATTATTTGAATAGCAATTGTTTTATTTAAGAAAATCACTTCATATTGAGAATTTCTTTTAATTTTATCATCCTTCAGTTTCTCATATATCAAATTTAGCTCTTATTCTTATTCTTTTTATTTTTTAAAAAATTTAAATGGTTTATAAATTTTATTTATTTTTTGTGATTTCATCCTCGTCTCTTTTTTTTCATGCGTGGCCTCCGTTTCATTTATTGCTATTTTTTTCGATTCTATTTTTTAAAATGAAATTAATTGGGAATTGAACTCTTTGATTGAGTTCACGTTTAAGATTTTACAGGATATTATTTTGCAAGAGTAACCCTAATTTAAAGTATTTGCCTGAGTTTGGTTATATATATATATATTATTGCAGTTAACTAGACTTATTAAAACCAATTGATTTAATGAGCTAAGTCTTGAATTTCTTTTATTTATTTGAAAATCCTAAAATCATCTTAACTTCTATCTTCTTACAATAGGAAAAATTTGAACCATCTCATTCCTTTGTGCAAATCATTAATATAGGTTTGCTCATGTTTTTTTTTAATTAATTTTTTTTTACACTTTGAGCCTTCAATATTTTTTTTGGCCAGTTATGATTGGGCTTTTTATTTTGTTTTGATATGGGTTTTATGGTTTTATCACAATTTCATATTTACATTGTGAGTTTTGCAAGGTAAACATAATTAGACCATGTCAATTAAGGGTGCCGCCATCTCAATATTTGTTTTTTTTAATATATTATGCAATATATCACTCTTCTTGGCTTGGATGAATCAAAATTTTGAGTTTCCAGCATCTTTATATTTCTTATAGGTTAAAAATAATAATAATAAGACCCAGTAGCGCGAGGCAAAAAACTTAGCCAGTTCCATTTAATGTTCATTAAAGGGTGTTATTTGGTCACCTGTTAGCTTTATCATCTACAATCTCCATCCCAAATATCATAGTTATTTATTTTTAGTGTGTTGCTAATAAATATTTTTGAACACCCGTGAATGAGCATAAAACTCAATATAACCTCACTAAAACACTTTTTAAATAAAATTAATTGATTTATTTAATAATTGTATTTCACTATTAACTAAACAATCACTATTTAAAAAAAATTATAAGTTAAGGTTTGATTACTGATACGGAAAAGATAAAGATAATGAAAATACAAGAAGACAAAACAAGAAATGAGATTGAAATAAAATTATATTTGGTAATGATATAGAAGATAAAGTGATTGTCTTTGTATTTTATTTGGTTATGGTAAAAAAAAACTAGTTGAATTTTTGAAAAAAAAAAATTGTGATTAGCTGAGTTGACCCGTCCAACCCATTATCCGTATCTTGTCTCGGATTAATTTTCGAGTTGGGTTTTAAAAATATTAAAATAACCACTTTTATCTACACATTGACTTGTGTCCACCAGTGTTGACCTTGTCAACTTGTGACCTGAACCTTATTTCAGGTCGACTTCTGAGTCGGGTTTTAAAACTATGATAAGAATCACTTTATCTTTACATTGACATGAGTCAACCTGGGTTGACCCTCCTGATTTGTGACTAGGATCTTGCCTCGGATTGACTCCCGAATTAAGTTTTAAAACTATTATAATAACCACTTTTATTTTATATTGACTTAGGTCAACCCAGGTTGATTTTCCTCACTCGTAACCCGGACCTTACACCGACTTGACCCTCAAGTCATGTTTTAAATCTACGATAATAATAATAATTTTTTTTTTATATTGACCTATGTCAATTGTCAACTCTATCAGTGATTCGGGCTTTGCACCAGATCAACCATCGAGTTAGATTTTAAAACTATGATAATAATTATTTTTATTTTTTTCTATCTTAATTTGACAAATTTATAATTGAGAGTTTTTTACAAAGATATTTTAATAATAAAAAGTAAAAAGTACTTTCTTTGTAGATATATTATCTTTGCGAGTACTGTTTTGAAAATACATAAATTCACTTATAAAGTTTTGTAAACATTATTTTTATATTTATCTGTACCTCTATCTTTTATACTTAACATATTTCTATCATTCTTTCTATCATCAAACAATAACCACACCATACCAAACATACATTATTAATAACAATTAGTTAAAGAAACCTTTGACTTCTCAATTAATTTGAAGTGTCATGGCATGTTTGTTTCTCTCTCTCTCTCTCTCTAAAACTTCTTCTTATCCTATCCCTCATTTAAGTTCTTAATTAATTGATTTCAATATACAAGTCATTAAATGAGGCCAACAACTAACCAACTCGAATTCATTTTCTTTGTTTTATTCAAACTTCTTCTATATAAACACCACTCCTGCTAGCCTACTACCATCACATTCACTCGAGAACTTCCTCTCCACTCTTACATACTCAAGAAAAAAAAAACAGGTTCTTTTAGCCTTCCCCAACCTATCAAACATGGCTGGTGCTAAGTCTGTCTGTGTTCTCTTGCTGTGCATGGTGCTCTCCGCCCCCATGTTGAACGTTGAAGCCTTGTCATGTGGTGTTGTGGCCAGTAACTTGGCACAGTGCCTTGGCTACCTAAGAAATGGCGGGGCAGTTCCTCCCGCTTGCTGCAAAGGAGTTGGGGCTCTCAACAATGCTGCTAAAACCACTCAAGATCGCCGAGATGCTTGTAATTGCATTAAAACAACCGCCGCTCAACTTGGTGGGGTTAATGCTAACTACGCAGCTGCTCTCCCTGGTCTCTGCCATGTTAATATTCCGTACAAGATCAGCACATCCACTAACTGCGCCAGGTTTGCACTTTATAACTTCGTTCTATCTTTTTCTTCGTTTCATGTGTTTAATCTTGTTTATCAAACAAAAAAGTTGTTCTAAATTAATGCCCAATGAATTTGCAAATTACTTTTCCTGCTCTGAGAGTATTCTCTAACGTCTCTTTCTTCTGACGCAGCATTAAGTGAGGTGAGCAAGATCGAGCATCATCCATCGGGTTGCACCATGATCATAATAAAATAGCCTAAATAGGTGTTCGCCTCTATTGATGGGTCTCCACTAGGGCGAGTCCCCCACTCAGTCTTTGTGTCGTTGTCTTGTTTTTTTTTTTTTTAATGAGTAGCTTGTGTCGTTATCTATGTATCTTTTGGCGGTATGCAATATGTTATGAAAATAACTTTCTACTATTTTCTTGATGTTATTTTCATGGTTATCTAATATTTCTCATCTTTTTTTTTAAAATCTAATATACCGTATTATTCAGATTTTCATATGGCTGTTGTGGAGATTACTACACTGAATTGAAATTGAAAGCATTGAATGGAATAATATTAATTCCTTCGACGATATAACTAAATGTAGCTGAAAATCCAATTGGAGGTCAAGAACTTCATAATTGAAGAAATATCCAAAATATTTAATCAAAAGATTTTTTATCTATGATCTAGGTTTGGTCCAAATCGTTAATTTTAGGGTATATAAGAATAATCGAGCTTTATAATAATAATAAAAAATAATCTAAAATATTTAATCTTCATTAAGAATATTTTTATTTTGCCAAAAAAAACCTTTACCACCCTTTTAAAGAGAGGTGAACTAAAGAACGCTAATAATTTCGTTTTTAACTTATTTATATTTACATAAAACCTTAAATATTATAAAATAAATTTCTTAAATAATCCACAATCTATCTATTCATACTTCACTTTGACAACCAAAACTCTAAAATTACTTTTCATCACCAAAAGCCAATAATTAAAATTTAAAAGAAATAAATTAATATCAAGATTTATCAAATTATTGAATTGAATTGTTGTAGGGCCCCTCGCTCTTAATTATCTAATAAGAAAAGAATATCAACCCCTTAGACTTTATGTAAAATTTCAGGACAGGCAACGGTCCCCATGAGCAGCAGCCATATCGGGCCATCGTTTAGAGAACAAGCAAGTTGTCATCGGCATTTCAAATTTCAAGCTCTTTCTCACCACTGAGAAAATTATCAGAGAAATTTTCTGGTTATGAATTCTGTATGAAAATCAATGAGCCGTGCTTGGTTTCAATTTTGAATTCATTATTATATGTTTATTTTAGTTTTTGGTTGTTTTTTATGTTTAAATGATTTTTATTTATCCATGAACAATGAGTTTCCATGTATTAGAAGCATTCATATTTATAATAGCTGTAATTTTCATGTTGGTTTAGTTCATGCATGTATTGGTACATTTAAATTAACAAACACTAAGCATGGTGGCCAAAATACTATAGCATGTCTTTATTGTTTATCCTCTGGCAAATAACTCCAGTTTGAAATAGTTAAAATTTTAAAATTTTTTAATTTGATCCTCATTTATTGTTGCATAATTGAGTAAAAATTTATTTTAGTCCATCATATTTTTTTAGTTTATAGGTGATTGGTCTCTTTAATTTTTATAAATTTCATTTAGGTATTAAAGTTTATTTCCTGTATTTTCAATTATTTTTCGTGAGAGGAGAGTGATGGCTTTTGTATTGTACTTTAGAGAGAGAAAACTATCGTTTGCACCTATTCTAACAATCAAAATAGTTGAAATTAGTGTCAATAAATTTTATTCAACAAGAAGAATCTTATAGTGGTTGGTTTCAGTTTCAATATTGACTAAAAAAATAGATCTAGTGGTTGTTTTGAGTTTCAATATTAACTAAAAAAAATAGATTTAGGTCGAGGATAAAAAAATCTTTTCAGTTTGATTTTGTGATTTGAACTGCTTTTTGGGTTTATTAAGCTGCTAAATTGGTCTCTACATGTTCTATGCTAAATTGGTCTCTACATGTTCTAGAACTAAGTTCTATCTTAGCAAGCGAAGCATCATCTTTGTATATATATATTTTTTAAAAAGTGATAGATGATTTTCTATCCCTTTAAATGAGAAAAAAACAAGCCCAGGTGTGTGAGCTTGAGCTTTAAGGCTCACGCCCTGGGTTGTTCCTTCCAAAGGCCTAGTGTGTTTGGCCATAAACCTACGCTATTTTGAGCCTTTTTTTAGATGCATATTTATGAAAAAAATAACCCTATTAGTTTCATGATCTAAATCATAAGTTCGACGAGTTAAACCATAACATCCAGTCTATTGTTTTTTTAATGTGTCTTTCATCCCTTGATTTAAAAAAAAAATACAATTTCACCATTTGTTTTTAATGTTCTATTTTTTTATTTAACTTAAATATTTTTAAAATACAGTTTCACCATTTGTTATCAACGATTTGCTTCTGCTATCTCAGTACACGCCTTTCATGATTTTTTTCTTTTAAAAACCCTTTGATTAAAAAAATTGCATACACTTTATTGTCACCTAAATCTATTAAATAAAAAATAATCTATGAAATAAAAAATATATTGAATTTGATGACCATTCATATCTTGAATTGAGAGTTTGGTTGTGTAACTCAATTTCACATGTTTTATTTTTTTAATAAAAAATAGGTTTTTATATCAATTTTTTCTTCAACATTAGTTTGAGATTTAAGTTTTTAATTTTTTTTAAAATTATCTTCACAACTTGTGCATGTCAACCAGAAATAATCTAGGTTAATTCAATATGTTTCTTTTCCAATATTACATAAAAAGATTGACTAATTTTAAATCCATAAATAAAATAATTTTTTTTAAAAAAATATATTTTAGCAATACTTAGATTTTTATTTTTTTTTGAAAACTTTTACTCTAACCCACGACGTAATGCGGGACAATAAACTAGTATAACTCTAGAAAAACGTTGCTTGTATCATTATTGGCCGAACTCTTATTCTCAAACTCTGTATTTGTCTCTGCAAATCTGCTTTTTCTACAAGTACTTTTTTTTTCCTCTAATCTTTTCCAAACCTTAACTCTATGTGAGATTAGCTTGTTCTTGAATCTTGGCTTTTAGTGTCACAAGTAACAGGAATTCGCAAGGGAAGATGGAAACGACCATAGTTTTTCACATTTTAAGTTATTGAATAATTAATTCCTTAAAACGAAATTAATAATATTTTTCTAATAATATTTCAAATATATTAAAAATTTCTTTCATTATTTTCAACAATGTAAATTGCAATAACTTTCCTATGATATTATAGAATTACAATCAACGCTCGAAGATATCATATATTTTTCCAATACTTAGTATAAAAACATATAAAAAATAAATATTATTTTTTTTCATTTTGCCCATGCTTCAATTATAATAAAGTCACACATAACCAAATACCAGTCCTTAGCTTATTAATCACAATTTTTACCTTAGAAGATTTTATACCCTTTCATCTCCCTATTAATTGTTAGGAGGTGGCAAGTATTGTCTTTTTTTCTACCACCTAAGCCAGAAAGATATACGTACAATTGATAAGTTAATAACTTTCATTAAATAATATCTTTTTCATCCTGATTTAAATTTAAAATTTAAACTATATCTTAATTAACTAATATGTATTTATAGTCTCAAGAGTATTTATTTATAGAAATTTATCTGTCCTTTCAGAGAGCTTGGAAGACACCTTTTCTTTGATGTTTACAAAGTTTGATGGGCAGCCGTCTCCCTTTCTATTGGCTGCATTTTCAAAGGCTTTAAAAGCTGACGGCGGCCCTTTTCCCGGTCACCGATTTGGCATCTTGATTTGTCCTCTCTCTGTCTCAATTATGAACCACAGCGGTGGTCCAAATTCGTGCACGATCAACGGAGCAGGTTTTTTAGCCAAAACCTAAATTTGCCTCCAATCTCATGGTAACGTGACACGTGAAGCCTAAAAAACCATGAGTTGGCTACTCACCAAGAAAAACTCTATTGCCCCACAAATGTTATCACCTAAACAGTAATTAAATTAAAGCTGAATATTCACCCACTTGCCTTTTCTAGAATACAAGTTACCTCATTGTCCAAAAAATAATTAATAGCCACGATTCTGATTGAATGCGACACTTCACTTTTATTTTCTTGCTCGGATGAAAAAGAATTATATGCCAATGTCACTTACATTTACCATGTAAGTATACTAAGTCACCTAATTAAAATCAATTATATTGTTTAAAAATACATAAAAAATAAATGAATTAATCATCTTTACTCTTTTTTACCTTTAATTCAGAAATATTTTTGTTAAAAAACATATCCTCAAGTCGAGTTAACGAGACATGCAGGTTGGCAAATTGATTGAAAAGCTTTAATTGTGAGATATCACTTGACATTTACAGGGACATGTAAGGAGCCAGGTCATTAGGTTTGGGATGTAAAATTAAAAAAAAGAAGATTAAAAGTTAAAATTTACTAATTTTAGGGCTAAGATTTATGATTATTCAAGGGGAAGAGGGGAGGGTGAATTTGCAGGGGCCGGGGCTGTGATGGGTATTATCCGTGATGGTCCAGCAGCCATTCTTGAAGAAACAAAAGATAGAAGGTTCATATGGGTATTATCTGTGATGCAAGAAGTAATTATGAATCTGTTCTTGAGCATTATTACGTTTTAGCAAGCATGGCCATGGAAGAAAATGGCCAGGACATAGATGTGGCTTCGATGCTACGATGAAGCCATTTTCATTTATCAGAAAGCGCTTCCCATCATTAACTCAAGTAAAGGAGAGCATCATCCAGCAGAGAGGATCCGGCCTTCAAAAGGAATTATTGCCAGTGGTTTTCCAGAGGATAAAAAGAGGCATACAAGGGTTACGAAGAAAAAATAGAGCTTGCGTTAATATATGAGTATTTTTAAAATATTATTTTCAATGTTAATTTAAAGTCAGATTACCATAGCAAATTAGAGGGTCTTTCATCTAATTTGATTCTAAATTGAATTTAATTTATAGGTTCCAAACACTTTTTAAGTCACAATGTGCGTTCCCAGAACAATTAATTAATACTCTAAAATATATAAGAAAAATACTGTAACTTTTCGTATAAGTTTTTTTTTCTTCGTTTCTTTATTTTGTTTTTTGTATTTCCCCCTTTTACAAGTTTTTTTTTCTTTTTTTTCCAAGATTGTCTTTTTTTTTTAAATTATTTTTATCGACTTTTTTTTAATATTGATCTATTTGAAAATTTAGTTTTCTAGTTTTTTTTTAAAAAATATTATGGATTACTACAATATTTCCCTACAAGGTTTTTTTTATGATTTTTTAATGAATTTTTTTTTCCAAAAAAATCATTGTCGATTTTATTTTGTTCATATTAAGCTGGTTGATAATTTTACTTCGTAGTGTTTTTCTTTAAAACACCATGGATTGTTACAATGTTTCCCCATGTGTTTTTTTTACAAAATTATCTTTGTCGATTTTTTTTAATATTAAGCTGATTGAAAATTTAGCTTTAACTTTCCCTACATGTTTTTTTTTTCCATTTGTTTTAATTTTTTTTCCAAAAATTGTCGTTTTTTTTTGGAGTTTTTTTATCAGAATTATTTTTGTTGATTTTATTTTTTAAATATGGAGTTGGTTGAGAATTTAGCTGTAAAACCTCTGGGCGAAAAATCATAAATTGACTTTCATGTAAAATAAAAAGAATTCATAACTCTTGATCAGGCTATCAGAAAATTCTAAAAATTTGCGTGAAGCCTTTTAATATGATGCCTTAGTTTGTGTTAAAATTTTAGAATTTTTAAAGAAATTCAAAAATTTAACGAAAAATCAAGGAAACTCTGCTGAATTTTTCAAAAAAAAAAAATCCTATAATCTTAGACATATTATTCAATACTTGACATTAATAAAGAAATGTTTGAGATTTTATGACATTATAATTTGAGGATGTTACATTAGCTTTGTAGTTTTTTTTCTTTAAAACAATGTAGATTGTTACAGTGTTTTCCCATATGGTTTTTTCCCTTTTTTATGATTTTTTTTTCAGAATTGTCTCTGTCGATTTTATTTTTTTTCATATTGAGCTGGTTGAGAATTTAGCTTCATATATTTTTTCTTTAAAACACTATAGATTGCTACAACGTTCCCCTGTATGATTTTTTTTGATATGATTTTTTTCATAATTATCTTTTTCGATTTTATTATTTTTAATATTGAGCTGATTAAGAATTACAACTGTAGATTTTCTCATGAAACACTATAGATTGCTACAGTGTTTCCCTACATAGTTATTTTTCCTTTCGTTTTTTTTCTTATGATTTTTTCCAAAATTTTCTTTTTTAATATTAAGCTTGTTAAGAATTTATCTTTATAGCCTTTTTCCTTGAAAACATTGTGGATTGCAACAGTTTTTCCCCAATTACGTTTTATTTTTTATATTTTTCACAAACCCACGACAACGCACAAGCATGCCACAAGCCCGTGGCATCGCGCGGGCATGACATCTAGTTTATCATCTATTTATTGAAACTTTACGCCTAGGGCTAAACAAATAAATAAAAAGGTGGACCATGTTAAACTATCTAAAGAAATAAAGAGAAATGCAAAAATAAAATAGAGGAATTTAGGGTTTTATTGATACTGTCTAATGTAATCAAATAATAAAACAGAATTAGTTTAATCTAAATACAAAGAGACTATATATATGCTAAACAAATAAAACTGAAAAGAAAATAAAAAGACTATTCTACTCATAATAAAACAAAATAACCCTATATTTCATAACATCTCTCTTCAAACTCAAGATGCGACAACTACAAGTATTGCTATTAGTTTTGATTTATTAGAATTAGTTTTGATCTTATACACCCAATGACAACCACCGACACTCTTAATAAGAGGTAGAGAAACCAAATTGATTCATTAGAATTAGTTTGATCTTATACACCCAATGACAACCATTAACACTCTTACTAGAAGATAGGGAAACCAAATCCCAATTATTTGTCTTATGCAAAGCTGAAAGTTTCTTATTCATAGCTTGCTGCCAAAGAGAATCAAGAATTGCCTCTTTATAAGAAGAGGGCTCAAAGAGATAATGAATAAAAGCTAAAAAGGAAGTAAAAGATGAAGAATATCAAGAATAAACAAAATCTAGTAACTTTGTGGACTTATGAATGCGCGTGGATTGATGTAGAGGTGGATCTACAATCTCAGACGAAGCTTGAGAGACCATAAAAGAAAAGAGAGCTTTAGGTGTACCAGAGAGTAAAGTGTCAGTACCTACAGAATAATCAGTATCGAGTAGAATGTAGAGGTACCAGGGTAAGAATATTAGAATAGGGATTTGAAATACTAGGAACTTGAGATGATAAACTATCAGAATCCTTAGAAAATAGATCTATATGAATAAGATCAGATCTAGTCAATCTATGAGTAGTAGATAAAATAGAAAAGAAAGGTATATGCTCGAGAAAGATAACATGATGAGACACATAAAGTTTCTAAGTTATTGGATTAAAACAACAATACCCCCTTTTTCATTCTACATAACTAAGAAAGACGCAAATAACATATTAAGAGGACAATTTACTGTATTTTACATGAAGACAAAGAATGAAATAAGTACAACAAAAAACTCTAAAGAAATAATAATCAGGGGCATACCCATACAACTTTCAAAAGGAGAAAAATCTGAAATATAAAAAGATAAAATTGTATTAATCAAACCTACAACAGTAAGAACAACTTCACCACAAAACACACGAGGAATAGAAGTAGATAACAAGAGAGAAGGACTAGTTTCAACATTGTGCCTATGTTTCCTTTCAGTAATGTTATTTTGCTCAGGAGTATCTGTACATGAAGTTTAGTGAAAAGTTCCATCTAGGGAAAAACAACTCACAAAATTTATTAGTGGTGTATTCCCCGCTCAAATCACATCTAAAACATTTGATAACAATAGAATGATGAGTTTTGACAAGAATTCAGAACTATGTTTCATTAAATAAATATAAAAATAACGAGTATGATCATCAATAAAAAAACAAAATATCGACTCTTTTTTTATGGCAACAAGGAGAAGGTTCCCATGCATCAGAATGAATCAAATCAAATGAAGAAGAAGAAACATAAAAACATTGATTAAAAGATAAAACGGAAAATTTTATCAATTTACATCCATTACAATCAGAAATATCACAAGTTTGCAAATTTCTTAAAACTCCTGTAGCTGTAAAAAATCTCAAACAAGAAGATGAAATATGACTTAGATGAGAATGCTATAAATAAAAACTAGAAGAAAGAGTCAAGCATAAAGAAGATAAATCAATACTAGTAGCAACAACAACAACTGTCACTTTTAACTCATTCAAAATATATAGTCCTCCTCTCATACGGCCTGTCTCAATTAGTTTTTAAGATTGCAGATCCTGCATACAATAAAGAGAAGAGGAAAGGATAACTAAATAATTACCAGAATTACATAATTAACCAATAAAAGCAAGATTCAATGCGAGTTTTGAAATAAGATAAACATTAAGAAGAGACAAGTGAGGTGTGACAATAGAACCAACATTTGCCAAATGCATATGAGTGCTATTACCAGTCATGACAGGAATATAAGACGAATGAGATAAAAAAACAAAAGATGAAGAATCAGGAGACATGATATGAAGCACCAAAATTTATAATCCATTTAGAATGTGACGTACCTGAAGAATAATGAGGCAACTGACCTATATAAAAAAAGAGAGATAGCATATGGTTGTAAAGGGAGAAACTTGTAAAGTTGTTAGTCAGAGTACTAAGATCAGTGAAAGGACCTGAAGAAACTACTATTGTAGTATTAGACTATGGTGGTTTGTGATCTTAAAGTGGTTTGCAAGTATTAGATTAATACTGGTTGTCAGGCTTCTAAACTTAAGATTGCTGTTGTGATTGATTGTGCCGTCTCAACTTAGAACATTAAGCCTTTCAATGACTTTTATGCTTACAAACACTATACTCGTCAAAGGCAACCTTTATGTAATGCTTATTCTGATTATTAGGAAGTGACTCAGAATGTATTGCTAACATATAAGGATTAGAAGTAGAAATAATTTTCTTTTTCAGAATAAGACTGAAGATGTATTTTTTCAGCTAATGACTCACTAACAATTGAGTCAATAGAAGGAAGTGGAGAATGATGCAAAATTAAACCTTTAAGTCCTTCAAAATCCCCGGGGCTTACATCAAGATTAAGCACCAAGATGAGAAACACGTTGGATTTAAGGAGCACTTTTGAAACTTGGCAGGGATAAAATTGAATTGATTCTTATAATTAAAATTCAATTAGGGGCCTCACTTCAGAAAAAAAAAACATAAAAATATGTTTTCTTATAACTTCATCTATTATCAGATTGTAGACTTACACTGTAAGATACAAGTCCAATATTAAAAATACCTGGTTTTCTCTGAAATATAAATGTCATAACCCAATTTTTGACTATTTTATTTTAATTATTATTATTATTTTATTTATTGAAAAGAATAAAAAAAATGATGAAAAAATATATATAATAATGATGAAAAAAGATAAAAATAAAATAAATGAAGAATGAATTAAAATTTAGGTTGAGGGCAATATGATTGGAAGCTTAAAGATTTAAATAAATTTTTGACTTGTTTAATTAATTAAATCGAGGGTTTAATTGGAGAATTGATAAGTTTTGAGACTTAATTAAGCTTGAAATTAATTTAATTCATCCAATCAAGGGTTTAATTGGAGAATTGATAAGTTTTGAGACTTAATTAAGCTTGGAAATAATTTAATTAATCCAATCAGGGACTTAATTAGAGAATTGATAAGTTTTAGACTTAATTGAACTTTGAATTTAATTAAATTAATGAAATCAGGGACTTAATTGAAAACTTATCAAAGTATAGAGCTGATTCTGGTCAAAATTGAAACAGATTAGAGTCTAAGGACTGTTTTGTAAAATACGCTGAAATGTAGGGGTCCAATTAAAGATTATCCAGGGGCTTGCTTATGAAAATTCCAAAACGTCAAGGACCAAAACGCAAATGACCATTAACAATCGAACGACGCCGTTTCTAGAAATCAGTCATCGCCTTCTTCATCTCCTTCCACAGGAACGTTTTCTACAGTAATGGCTTTGAAGCAGTTTCAATTGTACAGATGCTTGGCATTCTCTGGCTATAAAGCCAAAGAAGATGAGAGAGCGCGGGGGGGGGGAAGAAAATACCCAGAGGCTAAAAATCCTAGACGGAAAAAACCCAGTAGACAGGGGGTGAAGAAAAAGCCATGAACGGCAGGGGGAAGAAAAACTAGGGGGAAAACTGGGTGGAATTGGACTGAAAAGGGGACGAAAAACCAGAGAACAAAAACCCCTAAAAACAGAGAAACGGGGAGAGACGGGGAAAAAGAACCAGAAGAGGGGAGTACACAGAAAAAAAATCAGGGGAAACACCGGACATACAATAGAGCAAAAGAGACTATATAGAGAAAGAAAAAAAAGAAACAGCACCGAGAGAGGAGCATACAGGAATAAACGAACACAAAGGGGAGCCAAGTTTTTTCCCTGTTTCTTCTCAAAGAAACAGAGGAGGCCACAGAGAAAAGACCACGAGCAGAGAACCAGAAGAGAGAGAGATAGAGCAGGAGAGAAGAGGATCGGAAATAGAGGGTGAAGGGAACGAAATCGGAGGAAGAAGGCAACGACCCGAAGTCCTCCATCGCGTCTCTGCTTCCCTGCGCCAAGGTAAGCTGTTTTTTTTCCTTTCGTTTTCTTTGCTTCATTTAAGTGAGGAGTATTGCACTGGGCGAAGGTAATTAATTACCTTCGCGCTGTGCATGCACGCGTGGAGACACTCCATGCGTGCCTCCTGTTGGTTTGGGCCCAGTAATCGGCTTTGCCCAGGCTGGCCGGGCCGGGCTGAGTCAAGCCCCCGCCCTATGTGAATTTGAAATTTGGGCCCAACATAAAAACAAATAAATAAAAAATAAAAATAAAATATATAAAAACTAAAAAATATACATGAATATATTTAAATTTAATTTTTTTGGTTTATTTAAAGAGCTAGAGTCATCAACACCATTCATTTTTGTTTAGGGTTATGTAATACTTACCAACGCTAGAGTTGGAAGTATACGTAGTAGAATATTCACTGACGTCAGAGTCAGGAATATTATAAGCAAATCATCATAGTATAAACTAATAAAGGTTTAGCAATTTAAAATAAAACCAGTAATGCAGTCTGCCTTAGGCAGAATGTTTAAGGTGTGATAATATCTTTCCTTTTATGTAACCAATCTCGAGCCATAGAATCTCTGTTGACCAGTTAGAGTTCCTAATAACCATAATACCAGGTGAGGTATCTGGAAGAAAGAGAATGCAAGGTCAAATAGTAGTTAGCAAAACAAGATCTATTTTTATCGGAGAACCTATGAGAAAAATGATCACCAATGAACAAGAGCTACAAGATAAGTTTGATAAGTTGAGAATTGAGGTAAGTATTGTTGAACAATAAAAACAGAGAGATACACTGGAAGATAAGAACAAATGAGATGGCTTTTATTGAGCTAGACTGATATGCTTTATATAGGCAGATCAGTTACGTAAAAATAGACACTAACAGTTGCTTCCATTATTCTAGCCACAGAATACTAACAACTTCCTATAATTAGCAAAACAATAATTGAAACTAACGAACTGCAAAAGAATAGGACAACTTTGCTGACTTGGTCAGTTTATTTTAACAAGTCTGGTGTTCATATTTTAACATCCCCTCTCAACACCAGCATCTTCTCTGTTAATCATCCCGAGCTGTCGACAGAAATCTTCAGACTTATTACTGCTCAAGCTTTTTGTAAACAAATCTGCAACTTGATCCTTTGTGTTAACATGCTTGAGCTCAATTTCTTCTTGTAAGACCTTCTCCCTGATAAAGTGATAGTGCACTTCTACGTGCTTGGTCCTTGCATGGAAGATTGGATTTTCAGCCAAACGTATGGCTGATTGGTTGTCACAGTATAGTGTGACTGCTGCTTTTGTTGACTGACGTAAATCTTTTAGCAACCGTATGAGCCAAGTACTCTCTTGTGCTGCCATTGCTGTGGCTCGATATTCTGCTTCCGTTGTTAATAAAGACACCGTTGGTTGTCTCTTGCTGCACCAAACAACTGCTCCCCATCCAAGCATAAAAACATAGCCAGTAGTTGAACGTCTAGTGTCATGATCACCTGCATAATCAGCATCACAAAATCCAACAAGTCTGCAATCTCCATTTTTCTTGTACAGAATGCCTTCATTGAGTGTCCCCTTCACATATCTTAATACTCGACGAACTACTTCCAAATGTGGCTTCTTTGGATTTTGCATGTATCGACTCAACACACCAACTGCGTGGGAAATATCTGGTCTGCTTAAAGTTAAGTAGATCAAGCTACCTACTAATTGCCGATACATTGTGGCATCTTCTAAGTCCTTTCCTTCGAGAGCACAAACCTTTGCATTTAGTTCCATCGGAGTTGAAACTGGTTTACAATTAGACATTCCAAACTTTGTCAAGAGCTCCCTGCAATATTTCTTCTGATGAAGAATCAGTCCTTCATGAGTATAATCAACTTCTAGGCCAAGAAAATGCTTGAGTTGGCCGAGTTCTTTCATTTGGAACCGTATGGACAAATTCTCTTTTGTTAAGAGAATTTCTTCTTCATAATCTCCTGTTATAATTAAATCATCCACATACACTAACACAATAGCTATTTTTGTGTTTAAGAACTTGACAAACACACTACAATCTGCAGATGTTACTAAATAGCCACTATATGTTAGGAATTCAGCAATTTTTCCATACCAGGCTCTTGGAGCTTGTTTAAGGCCATATAGTGCCTTTCGTAGCTTGCAAACATATTCTAGATGATCTTGATTCTCGAATCCCATTGGTTGAGACATGTAAATTTCCCGATCCAGTTCTCCATGTAAGAAGGCGTTCTTTACATCCATTTGCCACAAGTTCCAGCTTTTGTTAGCTGCAAGTGCAAGTAGAACCCTCACCGTTGAAATTTTTGCAACTGGACTGAAAGTTTCATCGTAGTCTAGTCCATACTGCTGAGAAAACCCGCGAGCAACCAGGCGTGCCTTGTATCTTTTAATTACTCCATCTGTGCGACGTTTAATTTTATAAATCAATTTGCATGAAATAGGCTTCACATCTGTCGGCTTTGGTACAAGCACCCATGTCTGATTTTGTTCCAATGCAGCAAATTCCTCTTCCATGGCTTTTTTCCACTCCACGTGAATTTGTGCATCTTCAAATGTCTCAGGTTCTGTTGCAATTTCTTCTTCTGTTATTGCAGCATTAGCATATTTAGGATTTGGCCTTCTAGTTCTTGTTGACCGTCGAGGTTCAACTGATCTGCTATGCTCTCCTTCTTCTTCACTTGGACGATCATACACACATGTTTGCCAAGGATGTCTCTCTTCTTCTTCTTCTTCACTTGTTTGGCCTTTGTCCTCAACTAAAACTTCTCCCTCACCTGATTCCAGTTGAAAATGGATAGGGTGCAAGGAGTCTGAAAGAACTGGTTTTGTTTCTTTTTCTGTTGGCCACCATGAAGAAGCTTTATCAAACACCATATTTCGTGATGTATAGCACTTCCCAGTCAGAGCATCACAACATTTCCAGGCTTTTCTTTGACTGTCATAACCCTAAAAAATACACTTCATAGCTTTCTTATCAATTTTGGTACGTAAGTGATCAGAAATAAACACATAGCACACACACCCAAAAACACGAAAATAGCTGACCACAGGTTTCATGTTCTATAATTTTTCAAAAGGTGAAAGAAAACATAACCGTTGTTGTGGAAGCCTGTTGATCACATACGCAGCAGTCTTCATGGCCTCTACCCAGAAACGTCTAGGGACATTTTTTGCGTGGAGCATGCATCGACAAATTTTTGTGAGGTGCCTGTTCTTCCTTTCTGCGATGCCATTCTGTTGTGGGGTGTTGGCACATGTGAATTTATGACTTATTCGATGATTCTGAATTCATCTGACGTATATTCTCCCCCATTATCCGTGTGTAGAGACTGAATATGTTCACCAGTTTCTGCTTCTGCTGCACTCTTGAATTCTTTGAATTTTGAGAATGTTTCAGATTTCTCCTTTTGAAAATATACCCATACATACCGTGAAAAGTCATCAATAAAGGTGACCATGTACCTCATTCCACTGAGGGATGCTTGTTTCACCAGGCCAAACACATCAGAATGAACCAATTCTAATGGTTTCTTGGCTTTGAATTTTGACTCTTCATACGACAATTGGTGTGCCTTCCCATATTGACATCCTTCACATACCACATCTGTTTTTACTTCAAGTTGAGGTAGACCTTCCACCATTGATTTTTTCATCATCACAACTAGCTTGGAATAGCTGACATGACTCAACAGTGAGTGCCATAAATCTGGTGTTTCATTCTTCCTGGTCTTATCTATGTATGCAGTTTCTGTTGACATTACATAGACTGATTCTCGCCTCTGACCCTTCATTAGTGGCTCCTCTGTAACCTCAAGATTGTGATAAACTCTCACATCTTGTGGTCCAAATAAAACATAATGTCCAGCCGATGTTAGCTGTGACACCGAGAGAAGATTTTTCTTCATACCTGGAACATGGTAAACCTTCTGCAGTGCCATTTCATTGTCACTGTGATGGTTAGAAACTATTGTATTACCAACATGAGCTATTGGTAACTTTGAATTGTTGGCTGTTATTACCACACGATTTCCCTTGTATTCTGTTGAATTTTGCAGCTTCTCCTTATCTCCAGTCATGTGATTTGAGCAGCCGGAGTCTACAATCCAGTCACTTTCATAATCAATTTGATCAGACATATTTGTTGTGAAGGCTTGTTCATCATCTTCTCCTGCTATAGATATTGTCTGAATATCCCATTCTGCTTCAATTCTGGTACTAACAACATTGCACAGAATTGTTGTTGCAGTAAGAGCCAGTTCATTGTCTTCTTCCTCTGTGACAAGTAGTGCCTCTGCATCCCATTCATCTTCAACTTTAGAGGTAGCAACATTACTCTCTATGTAATTTTTTTGCAAATTGCAGATTCTGGCCATATGACCTCTCTTCCCGCAATTGTAACATTTTCCTTCAAATTTCTTGTTGTTGCTTTGATTTTTCTAGCCTCCCATTGAATGGTTGCCTGCTGCACCTTGATTTTTCCAGCCTCCCATTGCACGGTTGCCTCCTGCACCTTGGTGACTTTTGATCTTGTCACTGTACTTTTTCACTCCATCATCTCCATATTGCTTAAAGTTCCTGCTGCCTTTGCTGACGTAGAGTGCTTCCTCTTCACCCTTGGTTGAAGCTCCTCCCATTTGCTTAGCTAAGGCTTCTTGTCCAGCAAGCAAATTCTCAAATTCAACAAGTGATGGTTGGTTTTGCCATCCTTGTACTGCAGCAACAAAGCTTCTGAATTCTGGACATAAACCATGAATGATTATTCTTTTCATCCTGGTTTCACCAATTGGAGCTTCTGTATCCAATTCAGAAATCTCTCTACATAAAGTCTTCACCTTATGGAAGAACTGGGCAACAGGAAGCTCACGTTGAGCTACTGACAGCAGTTCACTCTCCAGTAGTTGAAGTTTCGTGTCATTCTTCTTGGAGAATAGCTTGGCAAATGTATTCCAAGCTTCATGAGTAGTTTTGGCATCTCGAATATGTTCCAGCACATCTTCTTCTATTGTAGTTTTCAAAGCAAACATTGCTTTGCCTGCCTTTATCTTCCATTTTCGTAGAGTACCGCTTGCATCTTCAGCCTCTGGTTGTGTAATTTCACAACCACTCACAACTTCCCACAAATCTTGGCCCTGCCTGTAAGACATCATGCATGTTGACCAAGTTTTGTAGTTCTGATTGTTGAGCTTTTTAACCCCTCCAATGACTTGAAGGTCACCCATCTCACTCTCTCTTTTCCTCACGTGTTTAACTCTCACAAACCAGAAACACAGATCTCTCTTAAGCCAGGCTCTGATACCATTTGTTGAACAATAAAAACAGAGAGATACACTGGAAGATAAGAACGAATAAGATAGCTTTTATTGAGCTGGACTGATATGCTTTATATAGGCAGATTAGTTACGTAAAAATAAACACTAACAGTTGCTTCCATTATTCTAGCCACAGAATACTAACAACTTCCTATAATTAGCAAAACAATAATTGAAACTAACGAACTGCAAAAGAATAGGACAACTTTGCTGACTTGGTCAGTTTATTTTAACAAGTCTGGTGTTGATATTTTAACAAGTAGGAGCAGGAGTCCAAAGAAATTCTTAGAAAACTAGCTATTTGAAGAAGAAAAGATGAATTAAGGCCTTCCTAAACCTTCATAAAGCTGATTGAATTTGTACATGTTTTCCAGGCACCAACTCCAAACCAACCCAATATCACTTTGATGGTGTAGCTGCGATTAATGCAATGCTTTTTTTCCCCTGAATTCTAATTTAATTAAATATTTATTATTAGTGGTCTCAATTCTCCGTCATTAATTCAGGCAGACAACTTGTCTTCATTCTCACAGATACTTCTTCTAAATAAATCGCACTTCTCCTTCTCTCTCAACTAAAGCATACCTCTGGAAAATCAAGGCATGGCTAATGCTAAGCTGATCTGTGCTCTCTCGCTATGCATGGTGGTCACTGCCCCAATGTTGAACATTGAAGCCTCGATACCATGTCATACTGTGAAAGTTGACTTGGCAGCGTGCCTTGGCTACTTTTTGAACGGTGGGAAAGCTCCTCCCAGTTGCTGCAAAGGAGTTCAGAATGTCAACAACGCTGCTAGAACCACCAAGGACCGCCGAGACACTTGTAATTGCTTGAAAACAACTGCCAAACAGTATCATATAGTCAATTTCAGGTTCGCAGCTGATCTCCCTCGCATCTGCAGAGTTAAAATTCCTTACCGTATTAGCGCCTCCACTGACTGCTCCAGGTTTGCATTTTTCACAACCTCGATCTTGTCTTCGCTATCGTGTGTGTAATCGGTTTATATATATAGTATTTTTTTTCCTACTACCTGAGAAGAGAGTAGACTTTTCTTACTAATATTTCCTTCAATTTCTACGAAGCAGGATTAAGTGAGCTAGAGCTGCAATTTCCCGATTTCCACTTGAGCGAGAGTCTCTCCTATGTTGCTGCTATCTTCTACGTATTTGAAATTTTAGTTGATCATTATTATTATCTTCTGTCTTAATAATCGACCTACAAGTTTGGTAGGTTGTTAAGATTATTACTAATCTCGTCATCCTTGGTTTATATGTCATATGTAATCTAAAAAATCGTGTGTTTATTGTTTGCCAAGGAGTTTATGGGACGTTAAACTTTATGGTAATGGAATTTAAGTTTGTTTGGTTTATTTATATGAATTATTTAAGGGGATAATTTCTCATCATTACCCCATGTTTTAGAAAATTAAATTCTATTCTCCAAGCACTAAATATAAAATTCAACCTCCAAGAAATATTATCATTTTAATTTCTCTTCTTATTTTATTGACAAAATAAACATAACACACTCTTTTATTTCTCTTTACCGATAATTTACTATTCTATTTATTTACATACATCAAATACCTCATTATAAATTTCATTTACAATAATTTCCCATGTAATAATTCCATCCTATTCCTGAATCTTATTCTCAACATCATTCTTCCTTTCGGAATGATTTGCCAACCATTTTTGCGTGGCGAGAAAAACTAAGAAAAAAACAACTAGAAGCGGAGTGGCTGAGTGTGGAACTAGAAATTTCTAAGGGGAGGCTAATGTAAGAAGTGGTAATGGTAACTTGAAAATAAATTATGCCAAAGGGGTATAGAGAAAACAAATAACTTTTTTTGAGGACGCCAAATGGAGAGTAATGATGAGATAAACTTTAAATATAAGGGTTAAATTGATAAATTGCAAAGTTGGGGTGCCATCTTGCACACCTGTATGGGACATGTAGCATTTAATTCATCAGTTGCTAGCTTAGATGTGTCGCGTAGGTGGGCCCAGTTTAATGAATGAGTACCGTGGAAATTACATTTGCAATTTCCCACGTCGGCCATTCACTGGATGGAGGATATATGGATGTAGTGTTTTGTTTTTTTGACATCGCAAAAAGAATGGTTAATTTTCAAAGGTATGTTTACCTTTGGCTCTTTTCATTACATATCTAAAAATTCCAAATTTGAATTTATAATTATCAAATATGCAACTCTTAATATAAAAATGATGATATACTTAGGTCTATTTAAAAAAGTTGTGGTCATTATCAGAGAATAATATAGATTATATATTAAAACCTCAGCTAGCAGGTTAAGCTATTGGGTTGAGATAGTTCTTTAACATGGTATCAGAGTCTTGCTGACCAAGCGGTCACAAGTTTGAATCTTATTATTTCTATTTATTTAATAAAAATTAAACACAATGTAATGTGGGTTTGTGCAAATCTCAAGACCAAAAAGCTTTTCTCCAAGGTCGATGCTTTTTAATGATCAGAATGTGACAAATTCAGAATTTTTCTCTCATCACTGAACTTTCAGGGACTAAATCATGTTTTGTATAAAAAACATATAATAATAAAAATAAAAATACATGGCATGATTTAGCAATTTTTTTATTACCAAAATTTAAAAAAATTCTTTTTGCATGTATTTTGGATTTAATAACAAGTTTATTTAATCCATGAAAATTTGGCTTATATTTTAAAAATATATAAATAAATTCAATCTAATTATTTTAATTTCAAGAATTACGAACTTATACGTAAGAAATATTATTAGTATTAAAACAAATACAAAAATATATTTGGGTGGACCGACTTTTAACCAATATACATAACAACAATTAGAAAAACACAATAATGACTTAAGGATCAAACAAATAAACAATGCAGCTTACCTTAAGTAAGATGTATTAGGGGTGATATTATCCTTTTTATATACAATCAATATCTTTTTTCAGACTCTGAAGACCAATTAGGGTTTCTAATGACCAAGATACTTGGTGGCGACTTCAAACAATTAGGGAGGATGATTGCTCCACATTGGGCTAGGTGGCGTCCGCGTCCAACCCCTTGTTGGGCCAGGGACGAGACCGCACCCAACTCCATGTTGGGCTATGGCGCGTCCGTCCCTGACCATTCTTGGGTATCGTAACAAGTTAAACACAACCCCTCCTAAGCTCAGTGTGTAAGTTGAACCCAACACCCCTCAGGTTTAGTGCATAGCTGAAAGGTAACTCCATACTAAGCCTTCTATACCCTACCCCTCCTACGTTGTATGAAGCAGGTTAAGTCCGATAATATAAAAGAGGGCAGGAATATACAGAAAGGGGTTCGAAACCTTATACTCTAAGACATAAACACATTTTCTGCTTCTTCTTCTTTAATTTTACATCCTCTTCCCCTTCCTCTTCTCTTCTACATAAAGGCTCATTAATACCTTTATTAATGTCTTCTTGCCATACAAAAATACCTCGTACTGACTTGATCTTCGGAGGGTCCCCTATCAACACCCTAGGAGTCTCTAGGGGACTTTGTGCAGGTATTTATCAAAGAAGAGATTCACACCTGACCTTGAGGAGTTCTATTAAAAAAGAAGTTGATGCAGTCTTGAAGTGAAGATCGTAGAATATACTGTGAATGATATACAAGAATCTCTAGGAATAATTCCTTCCAGAATATTTCCTGTTATTTTTGCAACCTCATCACATCCACAATTATTTGGAATATATTGCTGTCAAGTGAAGAAAATAGTAAAGTTTAATTAACTCCCTTTTCACTTCAATTACGAGTTTTTCTTTTGCACATTTAATGGTCAATTCTTGTATTATTAGTTACAGCAACATATAACATTGGATAAAAAT
Source organism: Populus deltoides (assembly GCA_015852605.2). NCBI lineage: Eukaryota > Viridiplantae > Streptophyta > Magnoliopsida > Malpighiales > Salicaceae > Populus > Populus deltoides. The sequence goes on along the minus strand of CM027585.2, from coordinate 767,554 downwards.
TAAGGTTTTTAATTTCTAATGCTATAGTCATATATTATAGGAAAAAAAATAAAGAAAACACTTATAATTTTTTAAAATTTTGAAATTCAATAATTTGATTAAAAAAATAATATTTCAAATGTTTATATAGAACTCGGATCTACTGAACAATAATCTGATAAAATTCATTCCTAATCTAACAAATAGATATAAAGTTATAATTTTTTTTTGTGAGATTGTGTGTTTAACATGTTTGAATTTTTTTACAAATTTTATCTTAAACATTTTATCCATAAACACATCCACAACACAACGATTTGATGTTATTAATTAGTACTTTTATTAACCTACACTTGCATGCCATATTCTTTTATTAACCCCAAATATTATTTTGGCTCTCTTGATGACCATAAAAAAAAATCACCAAAAATGATGTTATGGTACAATATCATTAATAACAGTATCGTGAAAGCTAGTGTTGTCTAACTCGTAAAAAAGCTAGAGCACTTGTAACACAAACAATTGAAAGGAAAAGAAAAAAGTTGAGAGAGATCCTTTTGATAAAATAAACAAAGAAAAAAGGATCCTTGTATTGCTTCTGAAAACATGCTATCACACTGCTCCTCTTCACTACTTATGTGTACAAGAACTGGTGGGTAGAGACTGCCCGGAGAGAGTTTTTATGGCTACAAAAATAAATAGCAACAACTAACAATCCGGTTCTAGATCTCTAAAAGGAACAAGAACACATGGAAGGGAAGTGTGGTACGGTGTGTCACCATCGTTTTGCTATCAAAGACTTCATTACAATTGACAACTTTGTTCATCTTTAATCATTCTTGAGTGCCCAATTGACAACTTTGTTCATCTTTAATCATTCTTGAGTGCCCGTGTACGAAAAATATCCTATAATACGTAGAAATAGAAAAGGAATATTAATTATGGAAGAACCCTAGACCATAAGGAATCCCACCATCCTTGGAATTAAAACTGTTGAAAGTATTCATATGATGGTTACTGGAGGTTTACTGGTCATTAACTTCAGGGCCCGTAAAATTAATTAAGGTACGCATAAACTGACCCGAACACCCTTGTTAAACTAAAAGAAAAAAAACTGCTGAAAGTAACATTGGCCATGCTTACAAGTATTCTTTTAGCCCATCTTTGCATTAATACTGGAGATAATGGTTGGCATTGAAAAAACGTTCTAAGCCACCGCCGGCTACCTTTTCTACTAAAATATCACCCAACTATAAAATTGGCAAAAAATAATGAAATTATTATTAATGAAAAATATCTCTTTAATAATTTTTTATGAAAATAATAATTAAATTAATATGTTTCTCTAGTAATTTTTTATGAAATTACTAATGGTGTTTTAATTAGCCAATAGAATTGTTAACTAACAATAATATTGATCTATCAATAATGTTGTTGGTGATTAATATCCGGCCGGACATCAGCATAAAAACCCACAAAAAATTTAATTGGTAGAAAAAAAGGTTAGGCAGATCAAAGTTTCCATTCATTTCAAATCTTCATCTCATTGTTACACAACATAGTTGATTTAAAGTACTATTTATCATTTAAGGGGACTCAAAGCCAAATTATAAATAACTCTAATGTTACAAATGGATAATATTTATCGTTCATAACTATATATATATATATATATATATATATATATTCTTATAGATATTATTATTTTAGTTATATAAGCTCGGATATTTTTAGAAATCCTAAATATATCATAATTAGACTAAGTAATTAGATCTTTCATCGCTCAGTTCTTTTTCTTTTCTGGTTCCCTTGTATTGTCTCTTTCTTTCAGCTCTATCTACTTGAAGGGGCTGCTTAATATATAATTTTCTTGTTTATTATATAAAAAAATAGATATTATCATTGAATGTTTGTTTTTGTGTCATAAATTGTTTTTTAAAGTTTTTTTTATAATTTTTTTTTTGCTTGAAAAATATCAAAATAATTTTTTTAGATGTTTTTAGATAATTTTGATTTGATTTAAATAATAATAATAATAAATATTATTTTAATATATTTTAATTAAAAAACACTTAAAAAAAATCATGTATAAAAGTATCAAATATATAAATTAATTAATTTGACTGCAGTTCTTGACTTGTTGTTGATGTGGTTGCTAAAGCAGAGCCACCGGCCCCTGCAATTAATATCAGCTAATAATAGAGATGTAGTTCCCTCTAAGGAATAGACAAGTGAATGCAATCCAATGTCCAAATCATGACTCTATTTTACCTCTCAATCCTCACTACAATTACCTAAGAAAGAGGATGTCATGTTCAAACTTCCCAAGATCTTTTCATATAATGGCTAAGCTCAGCTCATACATAATAGGGCAGTTTTTGAGTTTGTTCTCTGTTGTGCTACTGTATTTTAAAAAAATAAATTGATTTTTTAAAAATTTTTTATTGATTTAATATACTAATATTAAAAATGAGTTTAAAAAATAAAATAAAAATTATTTTAATATATTTTTAAATAAAAATACTCTAAAAAAACTAACCATATCAAAATCTATTTGTGTTTACTTCGAGTGTGTTTGTTATTGCGGTAGCTGTTGTGGTTGTGGTTTAAAAAAAGTTGTTTTATAAAAAGTACTTTTAGTTGTGGTTGGTTTAAAAAAATAGGTGTTTGGTTAAAACTGTGGTTGAAATTGAGGTTGAAGAAAAAGTAGTTTAATGTGTTTGGTTAAGAATGTTTTTGAAATTGAGGTTATAAAATAATTTAAAAAAATATAAATTAATATTGATTGTTTTTAATTTAAATATTGTGGATTTAACTATTGCGGTAACATCATGAAATAAATCATACTTTATATAAAAAAATTTATTGTTCTATTAAATTATCTACAATTTCATTACGTACAAAATTTATCTGATAAGAATTACAGTTTCCATAATTTTTTAGCATGTAATAAAATTCGATATAATATTATCATATATAAAATTCATTCTAAACTAATTTTTTTTAAAAAAATTAACACACTAAAAAAAATCTATATAGTGTAAATGAACCTTACAAGCGAATTGCATTGTTCACTATTGTTGAGATTAACATGAACAGTCCAATTTTCTTGCACATGAACAGTGCATCCACTTTAAGCATGTTACACTTGGCTCCTGTGTAAACACAAAAAGTGATGGCCCCAGAAACAGTAGTTAATGGTTATTTCTTTACAAAACACTTGGCTCATGTGTTTTGATTGAAACACAATCGCTATCAAGTAAACAAACAGCCTCTCTATGTACGAACCTGCGGCTGGTAAGTAGAACAGTATGCTTGGAGTAGCTTCTTTCTTTCTGCCCATGGTGATAGGAGGGGTTTGATGTTTAGTCAGTTGCTTAATTTACTGCAGCATTTATATTCGCAACCAAATTCCATTAACCTCAACCACCAAGCATTTAATATGTTGCTCGTAAAACACAAATTCCTCACCAGTAATGCCTGCACATTTTCCCTATATAAACACCACATCCTGGAGCCCTAAAACTCACCCTTCACCCAATAACAAGTGAAGCTTCTAATCTGCTAGCTCCAATAGATTCATCAATCATGGCAAATCCGAGAGCCCTTCATTTAGTTTGCTTGGTTGTGTGCGTCATGGTCATGACTGCATCCACCACTAAAGCAGCGATTTCATGTAATCAGGTGATTAACACCTTAACCCCTTGCATATCCTATGTAGTCGGCAATGGGGCACTGACAGCCAACTGCTGCAATGCGATCAGGGGCATTAACAGTGCGGCCCGTACCACACCGGACCGTCAGAGCGTGTGTACATGCTTGAAAAACACGGCTAGTCAATTCTCATACAATAGTCGTAATGTTGCTCTTGCTGCTGGACTTCCCGGCAAATGTGGTGTTAAACTTCCTTACAAGATTGACCCCTCAACTGACTGCAAAAGGTATGATTAACTAGATGTTTTGTTATGGTATTCGATGTTTAATTTCCATTTCATTCATTAATCCTGATCGAGATTGTATTGGTTTTTTCTTAAAAACATTTGTGCTGTTGCAGTGTGAAGTAAAAGCCGATCATGGATTGGTGCTGTTCAGTACTGTTTGGTCTACGGGGATCTACCACGAGAATAAGTGGCTTCTACTTGATCATGAGGAAGTCTTCTGTTCAATTTCTAGTACCCTTTGTAGCTTGGTCTACTATGTATGTTGTATGACGAGAATTAAGCAGATGTGCAGGACTAAGAAAACTAGTTGTGTTGTGTATGCATCTACCTACTTTTATTATTATGAGTAAATTACTTTGGATATTCCATGGTTTAAGCGTTCTAATACTCTGGTTTCTATTTTTCAAAAAGCATAGCTTGCTTTTATATTTAAATGTGGTTGAAATTATATTTGACTTGAAAAATATATTAAAAAATATGCCTTTTCAAACTAAATATAATTTGAAATATCAGTTTCGAGGTTAATTTGAAAAGTTAATATTAAAAAATTATTTTAAAAAATTATTTTTTATAAAACACGTTTCGAGATGCAATTGCAAACCACATCCTAATCTTCAATTATCTTTCCAAGTACAACCAATTGATTGGTTTCCCTTGTCTCCACCGTCACCGTGAATAACACAAGTCCTATCTCCTCAGAAAAAAATAAAAGATTTTCATAGAAAAACTACAGAGCGATGTGATTAGAGAGAGAACTCCAGTAATGAGAGAGAATGTGATGGTGACGAGAGAATGTGATGGTGACGAGACATAGGAGGCGGATGAAAAAAGCCCCACAGCCCACAAACCCTATGAATAATATAATTCTAGCAACAAATTCTGAATTTAATATAGGTAATAGGATGTATTTGTTTTTGTATTTTAAAATGTTTTTTAAAAATAAGAAAATGATGAAATATGTCCCCCTTTCATCCTAACTCTATAGGATGCATGCTTGTGTTCTTTCTTAAAATAACATTTGTCAGCGTTTCCTTCGTGTTAGAAGCACCATGATAAATTAAATTTCCGACATAAAGCATTGTTCTCCATCCTAAGTATAAGTGTAGAATGTTTGTATCTATAGAATATCTCTGATATATATATCATACAGGTCATTGAATTAAATAATACACAGAAATCAAATCTGAATTTGTGGTATAAATCTTTGAATTTAACTATGCTCCCAACAAATGGATACTGAAAGTGACAAAAAAATAACATCGCATTTATGACGAGGAGAATACAAGATACTACAGCAGAGGAATGAGAGGCAAAAATATGGCATGGACCAACCATTATGATCATTTGCAGTCAGCAAAGGCAATTCTCGGCCATAAGACATCTGACTAGTATAGAGAGGACTGGGATGGATGGCCCGTGTTATAGCACTGCTGATTCATTAAAAAAAAAAAATTCAATGTATAAAGATGTCAAGGAAACGGAAGTATTTTTACAAAAATACAAGAAATTTTGAGAGTCGAGTTATTGGTTTTATTGGGTGTACTAAGTTTGGTTAATTTAAATAAAACAAATGAAAAATACAATAATAATAAATAAACTAGAAAAAAATTAACAATAAAAAAAAGAATATTCAAGCAATGATAATATTTTTAAAGAAGTAAGAAAAATATTAGACTTGGGTCATTGATTTGACTTTATTCAATAAGCTTGGTTAATTTAACAATATAATTAAAAAATATATTAATAGTGAATAAAGCAAAACAAATAAGGAAAATAACTAATTATAAAAAACAAAAGAGTTGTCAATATACTCAATGAGGAGAAGAAAGAAAAGTCTGCTGAAAACTCATTGTCACTCCTTCGTAGACATCGACTTAACATCAAAAAGAGATCACCGAGACATTTCTAACCCTAACGTGAAAGGCTGCACAACAACACCAAAAGAGGCCTCACACATTGTAAGAGAAATGATCCAAAAACTAAATAAAATATCATGAAATGAGTATCTCATATTTATATTTAATCATTCAATTTAATTAAAAAATTCAATAAAAAAACTAAATTTAACAAATAATAATAAATAAAGACTCGAAACCAGGGAAAAATCCTATAGAAAATAAAAAAAATAATAATTTTGAAGGATAAAATACATACATATATATATATATATATATATATATATATATAAAACATTTGAAAAGGTAAAAAAAATAACAATCAAAAAAATAAAGATCAAATCTAATATGAAATAAACTGAAGAATAATGAATTTGTAAAGAAAAAATTAAAAGAATTTTTAAACAATCTCAAAGAAAACAAATAGCAATTAAAAGAATGAGAATCAAATATGACAGATAAATAAAAAATTAAAGACGGATGAAATTGAAGAAAAAATCAAATTCTATAAACTATTTTAGGTAAAATAAATAATAATGAAATGAACAGGATCAATTCTAAAGAAAAAATAAATTAAAGAGTTGTTTTGAAAATCTAAAATGCCAAGCATGAAGAATTGAGGAGGAGATGGGAAATAAAAAAACAAAAGGCTATCAATATCAAATAAGAGATACGGTGGTCACATGCACTGCTCAAGAATGGAGTGGCCATCGAAATAATTCGAACTCAAAAGCTACTAAGAATGAGTAAAAAAACCGATTAAACCAGAAAAAAATAACTAAAAAAACCGAACCGTAAAAAAAACCGATTAAATCGATTAAAATTTTGAAAAAACTGACTGATTCGGTTTGGTTTCAGTTTTGTAAGTTTGAAACCGAAAAAACCAAACCGAACTCAAACCAGAAAAAAAACTGTAAAAAAATCAAGCCAAACCTGAAAAAACCAAACCAAACCGGTTTGAACCTGTTTTTGTCCTAAAAAACCGAACCGAAACCTGTCAGTTTGGACCGGTTTTGGTTTTTTTAAAAAAATTCAGTTTAATTATTTTTTTTTATATAAAAACCAAACCAAACAAAAAATAATCATTTATAGCTACTATTTAGCCTTCAAAATTCAAATGAACCTGTATGCGTTGTTGGATAGGGTAGAAACAATCCAAGCGATGACTGGTGTTAGTTACTTTTTCAAAAAAAAAATATATATATATATATATTACATTACCAACTTGTCCCTCTATCAACTTAATTATAAAAAAAATCAGAATAAAAATATAAAAAATAAGAACAAAATCTCCTTATCATCCATGCATAATTTGCAGTTCGAGGACTATGGAATTGTGTTTGTACTTGTATTTCGTCTAAATTTGAATTTTTTTTTTACTAAAATTGAGTGCGGTTTGTACTTTTTGGATCGTTTTGATGTGCTGATATCAAAAATAATTTTTAAAAAATGAAAAAACATCATTGGCATGTATTTCGGCACAAAAAGCTATTTGAAAAGCAACCACTACTATACTGTCAAACACCCTCGAGATTGAATGGCAGAAACACAGCTTGCATGGTGAGGTTCTCTCTCCTAAAACTATAACTACGTACTGAGGAGATCATTTTAAAATCTCAAAATAATTGATAAGTAAAGAAAGTAAATAAGAATTATATAAAAATAAAATTATTCCTTTCAACTAGTTGCTTAAACATCCCTTATAGGCGAAATGATCGAATATATTAACTTTCTTTCTTTCAACCTTATAGTTGCTTGGGGAGAAAATTCTCTTTTGTAGGATTAACTTCACATTAGAAACCATCACCTTTTTTTTTTTCTCTTTTTATAATAACAACTTGCTCTTGCTTATATTTTTTATTAAAAAAATAATTATTAAACAAAGCTAGTTCCACGTTTAAGAATTTTTCTTTTCTTTTTTACAAAGGGAAGAAGAAAAACACTAAAAGCCCCTTATAGTAGATATATTAGAGGCAGACATTAAGAGCTTGTTTGGAAACGCGGACAACCCGTATTTTTTAAAATTTTAAATTATTTTATATATTTTGGATCGTTTTGATGTGCTGATCTCAAAAATAATTTTTTAAAAAAGAAAAAAATATCATTTTAATGTATTTCGCCACAAAAAACACTTTGAAAAGCAATTGCAACCACACTCCTAAACAGACCAATACTAGAAGCAGCATCATTATCCCTACCAAAGATGAATTCTAGATTTGCATTACAATAATTTTTGTTCGGAAATGTATTAAAATAATATTTTTTAATTTTAAAAAAATTATTTTTGACATCAGCACATCAAAATGATCTAATTAAAAATATCAAAAAAAATTTTAATTTGAAATAAAAAAATTAAAAAAAATCAAATTTTTTCAAAAATATTTATAAAACATAAAACAAACATATCATTAAGCTCAATGTTTAAGATTATGGATTAAGCTAATAGAATTTATACAGATTATCCACTTGTAAGTAAAATTTTGGCGTATTGGAATTAAAGTGAACATATTTATGAGGGTTGAAAAGCCTCTCATGGGGGCTATTTCTCATAAAAAGTTAATCGTGGTGCGCAATTAAAATAAAATCTTACTAAAATTAAAGGGATTGGAATGAGAATCTGATCAAAATGAGAAAAGGAAGGTTCTAAACAGCCAAAAAAACCCGCTTGAATTAATTAGATTAATTTGTTATAATTGTCAAAATCAAAACTCACATTAATGCCCCTTCTCTTCTTCTTCTTTTTTTAAGTTTATTTTTTAAGGTAAGTGATCATCAGATATTTTATAGGAACCTTTTTGTAAGATTAATAAATTTTATTTCATGTTTTTTTATCTCAAATAATTAAATTCGTATATTACCATATAGTTATGCGAATACCCTATAAATATATTTGAAGTAAACTCCTCCCCATTTTTCTCATTCTCATCAAAGAGATCATCAAATAAGTAAACTTCCATTTCTTCATTTGGCTGTCTCGGGGTGCCGACATAATTCGCCACTCGTCTTACCACATTGTCGGTGTACGCCATTGCATTAGCCACACTTGCTGCCTCGCCACCACCAGTTGCCCACCCTGTTTCTGATACAACAATCTTCATCCCTTGAAATCCTTCTCTCTCCATTGCATACACAAATGCATCCACGCTAGCATCGAAAAGATTAGCATACAAGAATCCACCATCTTGCGCTACGTTTTGGTTTCTAAACAAGGCATAATCTAATGATATATGTTCTTTATTGTTGATATAGCTTAAGGAAGGAATGTTAAAAAACCTTTCAATTCAATAGCTTAAGTTATTAGTTGAAGTCTCATGATATAATTTATATTATTCTCTAATACATTTCCTCAAGTAAAAGTTATTGGGCTTGAAACTTGTACAGATTTATATTATCTTGTACTTAATTTTTATCAAATAAATAAAAATGGTGAGATTCGAAAGCTCTGATATCATGTCATAGTTCCTCAACCCTATAATTTAAACTATTAGTTAAAGATTCAGTAAATATTTATATTATTATCTAAAAGGATAAACATTAACCATGAAAGGAGATCCAGTGTCATGTAGAAATTCCATAAGAGGGATCATAACAGAATGGAGATAAGGGTCAAATGCTGCAGATGATGGAGGGTATGAAAGAGAGAGCACAGATGCCGCTTGAGGTGATGATAACTTAATACTTGGTACTAGATTTAGCATTTGTAGTGCTTGGTAAAGATTCATCATGGCACGAACTACATAAGGAGTGTAGAATGGATCTTTGAGAAAGACTTCGTTTCCAACAGCAATGTATTTGACTTGGGCAGTGGGGATATTTGAGAAAATATTGGATTGAAGCCATTCAAGAGAGAAGTTGAGGGTGCCAGTGGCAAGAGAAGGGAGATCTTCATTAGGAATGTCAACCATGACATTGATTCCAGTCCCAGACAAAGTTGTTGCATCAATATCAAAGATGCAAACGATAGTGATGCCATTAGCTGTACATCTCCACGGCTCTGCCTCTTTCTTTCATGGCTTCTGGTGAACTAGCTCCTCTTTAAATTGAACTAGGCCTCAAGAACTCATTTCTCTTCTTTATGTTTCAAGAACTAGCTGGCTAGGGTGTTAAAAAGGGAGCTTAGAATTAAAAAGCTTGCTAGAGAGGGGGGAAGAGGGACAGCAGAAGGGAGGGTTGTGGTTTTTCAAGAAGCCAGGCTCGATGACATCAAAGAGTGTAAGAGAAGGATTACACACAAACGCTCCAGACACGGGATGCGGGGAAGCAGCTCTCAGCAAACCGGTGGTGCAAACACATTTTATATGGGACTTGTGTCATTCATCACCATCACATTCCCTCTCATTACTGGAGCTTTTATCTCTAATCAGTAATCACATCGCTCAGTGGTTTTTCTATGAAAATCATTTATTTTTTTCTGAGGAGATAGGACTTGTGTTATTCATGGTGACGGTGGAGACAAGGGAAACCAATTAATTGGTTGTACTTGAAAAGATAATTGAAGATTAGGATGTGGTTTGCAATTGCATCTCAAACCGTGTTTTATAAAAAATATATTTTTTTTTAATATAAAAAATAATATTTATAAAATAAAAAAAATATTATTTTAATATATTTCAAAAAAAATAAAAAACAAACAAACAAACGTACGTAGAAGTCGTTGCTTAAATGCCTTCTCAATTAAAATCTCTTTACTACGAACTTTGCGATTGGATTAATTTCTGGATAGTTAGATTAAGCAATTATGATCCCATGCATGTCGTCTGCATAAAACAGAAAAGGTTGGCTCCCTTTTCATTGTCTATCTATGTGAATTTTATTTGATGTTCGACGAAAGGATTAAATGTTGTGGAAGGGTTGGACACTGTAAGGGCAATTAATTTAAGCTTTGAAAAATTAACCCCCACAATGTTAATGGTAATTTGTATTTATATAAATTTGATTTTCGATTAAGGTTTGGTGCTTGTTTGTCTGAGAGGTAACTGATATTTCAAATTATATTTAGTTTGAAAAGGCATATTTTTTAATATATTTTTCAAGTCAAATATAATTTCAACCACATTTAAATATAAAAGCAAGCTATGCTTTTTGAAAAATAGAAACCAGAGTATTAGAACGCTTAAACCATGGAATATCCAAAGTAATTTACTCATAATAATAAAAGTAGGTAGATGCATACACAACACAACTAGTTTTCTTAGTCCTGCACATCTGCTTAATTCTCGTCATACAACATAGTAGACCAAGCTACAAAGGGTACTAGAAATTGAACAGAAGACTTCCTCATGATCAAGTAGAAGCCACTTATTCTCGTAGTAGATCCCCGTTAGACCAAACAGTACTGAACAGCACCAATCCATGATCGGCTTTTACTTCACACTGCAACAGCACAAATGTTTTTAAGAAAAAACCAATACAATCTCGATCAGGATTAATGAATGAAATGGAAATTAAACATCGAATACCATAACAAAACATCTAGTTAATCATACCTTTTGCAGTCAGTTGAGGGGTCAATCTTGTAAGGAAGTTTAACACCACATTTGCCGGGAAGTCCAGCAGCAAGAGCAACATTACGACTATTGTATGAGAATTGACTAGCCGTGTTTTTCAAGCATGTACACACGCTCTGACGGTCCGGTGTGGTACGGGCCGCACTGTTAAGGCCCCTGATCCCATTGCAGCAGTTGTCTGTCAGTGCCCCATTGCCGACTACATAGGATATGCAAGGGGTTAAGGTGTTAATCACCTGATTACATGAAATCGCTGCTTTAGTGGTGGATGCAGTCATGACCATGAGGCACACAACCAAGCAAACTAAATGAAGGGCTCTCGGACTTGCCATGATTGATGAATCTATTGGAGCTAGCAGATTAGAAGCTTCACTTGTTATTGGCTGAAGGGTGAGTTTTAGGGCTCCAGGATGTGGTGTTTATATAGGGAAAATGTGCAGGCATTACTGGTGAAGAATTTGTGTTTTACGAGCAACATATTAAATGCTTGGTGGTTGAGGTTAATGGAATTTGGTTGCGAACATAAATGCTGCAGTAAATTAAGCAAGTGACTAAACATCAAACCCCAACTATCACCATGGGCAGATTAAAGAAAGAAGCTACTCCAAGCATACTGTTCTACTTACCAGCCGCAGGTTCGTACATACATCGAAGTAAAGACAAATAGATTTTGATATGGTTAGTTTTTTTAGAGTATTTTTTCTTAAAAATATATTAAAATCATTTTTATTTTATTTTTAAACTCACTTTTAGTATTGGTATATTGAAACATTAATTTTTTTTTAAATCAATTTTCTTTTTAAAGTACATGACATCTTAAAAATATACTAAAATCAATTTTTAGTATTATATTTGACAGTCGCACAACAGAACAAACTCAAGAACTGCCCTTTTATGTATGAGCTGAGCTTAGCCATTATGTGAAGAGATCTTGGGAAGTTAATTTGAACATGACATCCTCTTTCTAAGGTAATTGTAGTGCGGATTGAGAGGTAAAATAGAGTCATAATTTGAACATTGGATTGCATTCACTTGTCTAGTCTAAGTCTATTCCTTAGAGGGAACTACATCTCCATTATTAGCTGATATTAATTGTAGGGGCCGGTAGCTCTGCTTTAGCAACCACAATCAAAACACATTTTATATGGGTCCACATCAACAGGAAGGTGAGTTTTAGCATTACCAAACAGTATCTTTGAGCTTATCTAATCATGCATCCTTCAAGAAATGGAAAACTTTACTCTCATATATATATTCTACATATCAACATACTCTTGGCTCAATACTGTTAATTAAGTAGGGATTAATTGGAGTGGGTTATTAATTAAAGGAAGAATACATTGCAAAATGGGATTGATAATTCCATTCATCTCATGGAATTGGATGTATGACTACCTTTCCAGTTGCTCGGTTTGTTTCAATGTAAGAGAAGGCCTCTGCGACCTGAGAAAATGTGAACGGGCCTTTAGGATCAACCACTGGCTTTATCTTTCCACTCTCTAAGTAAGGGTTTAGTGTCTTCAAAGTATTCCCATTGGAAGTGACCACAAATCTAAAACCAGGGGGTGTGACTGCACCAGTTAAGGCCACCACACTGCCCCCTTCTTTCACAACCTTCACTGCCTTGTCGCATTGTCCTGTCATTTTGGAACAAAAGATCGTTACTTTCATTAAATTAACTGTGGCAATCAAACCTAGAAGTGTAACAAGGAAAGAACATGGTTTAGTTACATATGTCTAGTAATGAAATGAGTTGTAGTCTTGGAAATGAAAGCATGCTAAGTTGCCAAGCCATGTAATGAAATTACTATGAACTCGTTTGGATTTTTCCTTCAAACTAACCTTAACCACATCTTTCTTATGCTTTTTTAGGGTAGAACTTGTGGGTGAGATCTTATGATAAAAGAAAAACTATCAAAAATTACTTTGAATTTTGGGTCAAAATGATTTTAGTCCGTGAATTTTAATTCTTTTTATTTGAGTACCTTAAACTATTTTTTGATTTAAAAAACAGTTCTTTTTTGTTAATTTTGATCATAAATGATAATTTAGAAATACGGCAATTATTGTGAAAACAATTAATCTGAAAAAATAAAATTAATGGAGGGATGGAAACTTTGACGAAAGGACCCTTTTTTACCAGAAAAAAAATAGCTCGTGGTGATCAAATAAATAAAAAAAGGTTTAAGGACTAAGTTTAGTTTGGCCCAAATTCATAGTAATTTTGGGTAAATACTTAGTAGGAAAAAAGAAATTATAATCCCTTTTTGAAACAATCATTTAGTGTTAAAACTTACCAATGGCATCATACACTACATCAAACTTTTCTGGCAAATCTTCAAAGTTCTCTTTAGTGTAGTCAATAGCCAAATCAGCCCCCAAACTCCTGAGCAACTCCAATTTTCCAGTGCTTGAAGTAGCTGCGATTCTTGAAGCACCAAACACATGTTTTGCTAGCTGCAGGAGAATAGAAAAAAAAAAGATTGAAAAGAGAATCTCTGATAAAGGTACGTAAAACCACTAATTATATGAAAATTGTTATTATTATAATTATTAATAAGATTTGCTCCTGGATCAGAGTTGGTATCATATAGAACTTGAATTATGTTAGCTCAATCATGTACTTAAAGTGATAAGCAGATGAAAAAGGGAGATCATTTGTTGAATGTAGAACAATTACCTAAACTGAATAGCCAGGAGAGTTTTGTGGTATGCTCAAGCCTCAAATTACAGGTTTTCACCATTGTTAATCAAACTACTTGATTGCTATTTGACAGGATGTTGTTAAGAATGGAGATAAATTAGGCTCAAATCCAACTGCAAATCAAGCTGGAAATATGATTTTTGCTTACTATAGCATACCTGAATCACAAGGCTTCCAACACCACCAGCACCATTCAAAACAAGAATAGATTTACCAGCAGAAAAGCCAGTCCTCTCCAGACCCTCATATGCGGTTTCAATTGCGAGAGGAAGACCAGCAGCTTGTATAAAATCCAGATTCTTAGGTTTCAGGGCCAATAACTTCTCTTCAACAGCAGTGTATTCTGCCAAAGAGCCGAATTGTTTTGGTCCTTCCAATGCCTTTTCGTTTATGTTTCCATATACTGCATCACCCTCCTTCAGTTCCTTCACTTGATTGCCAACTTTTACCACCACTCCGGCAACATCATATCCAGGAACAGTCTAAAAAGTGAACACCCTTTTTATTAAGAATTGATTACTGCAAATCAGTCTTGCATGGCTACAAAAATATATTCAACGTTGTGATAAAGTGCAACAAAAAACAGTGTTATTATATCAATCTCGGGGTTGACTCGTCGCAAGGCTTGAGTCAAAAACCAGACGGGTTAACTTAAAAAAACTTTTGTTGAAAGTTAAAATAGAATTATTTGGAAAAAAATAATTTAAAAAGTTAACGAGTTTTTAATCCAGTTGACCGGGATGTGGATTAATTCAGATTTTTAACTAGGTCAACTCCTCTTTTGTTTATTGTGAAATTTGGCTCGGGCCGAGCCTTGACTCAACTTACCGGTCCAAACCATGTTTAATAATATTCCATAAAATACAAAATATTCTTATATTTGGCTTCAAAAATTTCATAATTTTGTCAATTTGGCTCAATTTAGTAGAGAACAAAAATGATACTAAGGTACCCAATTTCTCTAATTTTTTACTCTTAATTATATCAGTATTTCTTTCCGTTTCTTGAACATTACATTATCTATCAGCAGATCAAACATGCAAAGTCATTTCTTGATGGTCTACCTACGGTCTACACAATTTCTCAGATAATTATTAATAAATTAAGAAAACTCCACTAAACAGAAAGAAAAGAATGGAAATTTGAAGCCATGTCTTCCCTAATGAGCAATTCAAGCTGAAGCAAGGAATGAAGCTGGCAATGAAGGTAAGGTACAAGAGGCTGGAAGCCTGAGTTTGATAATGAATACTTTGGCAATAAAGAGAGGGAAAGGAGTGAAAGAAAAACAGAGTGATCAAGAGGCAAGAGATGTACCGGAAGGGGAGAATCAGTGGCCTTGAACTTGCCCTGTCTTCGCTTGGCATCAACAGGGTTGAGAGCAGCAGCAACTACTTTGATCAGAACCTGGTCTTCTTTCACTTCAGGCACTGAAACTTTATCATCAAATTTCAAAACTTCCACACCCCCATATTCTCCATATACGCACGCCTTCATTTCAGAAGGTATGGAGGACACTTTGGTGGCTTCAACTGCTGCTTGGGATTGAGAACTTGCAGAAACTCTTAGAGGAATGTGAGAGGGTGAACAAGTGTGCTTAACAAGAGCGGTTTTCTTTGCCGGGAAAGTGAGGGAAAATCTGAGAGAAAATGAATTGAAGGAGATGCGAGGGTGAAGGGTTGTGAGTTTGGGTACAGCGGTTGTCATTGTGGTTTCCATAGTCCCAACCTTATCTCTCGTCTCCTTGCAGTCTTTATATACTACTAGCGAGGCTTTTGTGTGAAAACTTTCAGGAATTTTCTCAGCCATAAGATCTCTTACAATGTCAGCCGTCCAAAATAAAAAGACTATCGAAACAAAAAAAAAATCAGGTTTGTTGCTTTGTGAGGTTGTGGCCATGGGAGGACACGTAAAGTTTCCATGATAATGTGACTCAAGCATGTGGCAGGGTCCCTTCCAAATCCACATTCAACTGCAGGTCACAGACAAGTCTAGCTCTTGCAAGTCGTCATTGAGGAAGACTAACAAGGCATTCCAATCGATGTTGTCTGTGTTCAACAATCCTCAGTTGTTTCCATTTGAAGGATTGTCAACTAAATGATCCATGCCAGTGGGATCCTGGCACACAAATACAGATAAACATGGAGAAATCGTACCTTGAGTTTGTATGGTTGTGGACTCCATCACCACCAGAGGACCATTTGAATACAAGGTAAACCAGAGGTTTGTTTCCACAGCCTCAGCAATGGCACCTTGTCAAATCTTTTTTTAAATCACCAAAATCAGAAGTTTAGAACATATGTCCTGTAATATTAGAACAAAGAGAAGTAAAATATTTACCAGAATCCATGTTTTCATGTGAAGATTAAGATCAAACTGAGACTTGGAACCACAATAAAGATCACAAAAACAAGAAATCTAGTGCTTTAAAAATGTTAGTAAAAAGGGCAAGTGACAATTTTCCTTGCTATTTATTGGCATTGAAGGCATTATCTTCTTCAAGAACAGGGCAATTCATACAGAGACAAACTGACTTAATTCCTCAATCTGTCAACTTTATTAGTGAGAACATGACCTCAAAATTAATCCAGAAATTATAAAGAAATAAATTAGATAAAATACAAAACAATTCATTTTCTAGGAATCAAAATAGATATTAGCTATGCTAGTTAGAATATAATTTTGATTTTAAAAAAATATTGTTTTTTCATTTCTTAAAATCTTAATGGTTGAGTAATTTTGAGCAATCTCTTGTTATATATTTTGTATAACTCAGGGGTATTAAAAAAATATAATTATGTTAATTTGAATAGAAAAACTTGATAAAACAATATGTTAACAATTCAATATTTTGTAAGAAATTAATAGAAACAATTAGATAACGTAGAGAAATATTGGAGACTTGTTTACCATACAAGGACATATTTAGCCATTTACTAGATTGATGGCACTCGGCTTTGCCGCGGGCTGTTTCAATTTCTTTACAACTAAAAAAAAAATATGTTAGACCACGTTATTTGAGTATGATAAATATATTAGATTTATGTTACTTGGGTATAAAAAACACATCTGACCTATATATACTTGAGTTTGATAAACATATCAGACTTACGTTATTGTGAATTTGGCTAACCACCCAAATCCATGTACTTTAGACTTGATGGTCTGCTAAATTCAGGCGTTTTAGGTTTGGAAAACATGTCAAACCCATGTTATGTGAACTTGTTGCTTGCCAAGTCCAGACATCATGGGTCTAGCAAACATGTTAGATCCATGTTACTCTGGACTTGGTAGGCGTCAAGTCCAAGCACCTTAGGTCTGGGAAGCAAGTCAAACTCACATTACTGTTTGCTAGACCCACGTTACTCTGGACTTGGTTTGCCCCAAGTCCAGACACCTTAGATCTGACAAGCATGTCAAACTCACGTTACTTTTTGCTAGGTTCACATTACTCTGGACTTGACTGATGCCAAGTCTAGACATCTTGGATCCGACAAGCATGTCAAATCCATATTACTTGGATCTGGCAACCATACGAGACCCGTGTTAGCTGACGACGCGTTACATGTGCAACCCAGAATCTGGCTACTATAGTGGGAGGAAAAACAGGGTCCTTTATTTTTTTCACCCGAAAACTTATTTTCTATCCATTTTTCATCTAAAAAAACCTATTTTCAATCATGTCAAACCCTAAAAACCTTGGCAAACAAATATCAATTCATTGCCACCAAAAACCCAATAAACCATCTTAAAAACCTTAAATCCACGTGAAATAAAACAATTTCCCGAGCTCAGATTTATTTTAGCTGTTTTTAAGGACTTGTCTGTCCCACGTTAGAAACTAACCGGAAACTGGAAGCATAGACTTGACCATCTTGACAGAAAATCATCCATGATTTTACACATGCATGCTTAAAAAAATAGATTTGTTGGAACTGTATGAGTTAACGCAATTTGCCTGATCGATTTCCATCATTTCTAAAATAACTTTCTATTCACTTTAACAATGGAATTAAGCAGAAGCCAT
Organism: Populus deltoides; assembly: GCA_015852605.2. Lineage (NCBI taxonomy): Eukaryota > Viridiplantae > Streptophyta > Magnoliopsida > Malpighiales > Salicaceae > Populus > Populus deltoides. The sequence continues at coordinate 749,504 of CM027585.2, read as the reverse complement.
GCATTCTCCAAGGGGAAAAAAAAAAACAAAAATCATGATCGCGAATCGAAGGCTAGGATGAAAAATAAAAGCAAACAATAACGTCAAAAATTAAAAAAGAAAATCACAATAGTTCAAAAACTCTTGGAGACAGTTGAATATTGTAGTAACTTAGTGTTTTTGCCCCACCACAGAGAAAAAAAATATTTGATCAGTTATATGATTTTTACCTTTTATATTGTGCCTACATGTAATTATGTTTTAATTAAACATTTATTTTGTAATTACTAAAATAAATTTTTTTTTATAAAGACCTGTTTTTTATTTATTTTGCATATAAAAATATATCTCACAACAATTTCAATAAAAGGCATGTTTTTTTTTAATTTGTTTTTTAAAATCACAACTATTTTTTTATTTAAAAAGCCTACTTTTTTATACAACCACTATAAAAACTATCATAATACTAGATATATACTAAAAGCATGTTTAAGATTATGATAGACATTGTTTCTCAAAATATTTTTTACTTTATAATATATTAAAATAATATTTTTTATATTTTTGATATCAGCATGTTAACACGATTCAAAAATATAAAAAGCATATTTAAAAAAACATGATCCAGCTGCACAAATAAATAGCACCTAAACATGTTTTTGTGACTATGATGACGAAGATTTTGTCCTTGTACATGTAACATGCAAAACCAGGTTCTCCACTAGAAGCTTTGCTTTAATGAACAAAAATCTTCAATATTTTAAAAAAAAAACAATTATTTTATGCATTAATAAGTGTATTTGCGAGCTAATCTCACCCGATAAATTTAATAGTTAAAATTAAAAAAACTTTCAATAAAATAACCTATCAATTTGAAAATAATTTTTTATTCATTTTAATTTTAATAATGAATAATGAGGCCTAACTTTATGTCAAGCTTACTAAAGTGCAAGCTCTATGTCCATGCAATCTAGAAAAGCCATAAAACCTTTCCATCATATGAAAATAATAATTGTAACAGGTCTGGTAAATATGTTAGACCCACCTTACTTGGGTTCGACAAGCATGCTAGACGACTCACATTACTTTATACTTGGTTGACGTCAAGTCAAAGCATCTTAAGTCTGGCAAATATGACAGACGTACATTACTTGGGTCTAACAAATTAACATATGTGGCCTATGTTACTTGGATCTGGCAAACATGTCAGATTCATGTTACAGTGGACTTGGTTGTCTTCTCAAGTCCTCGCACTTTGGACTTGATAATCCGTCAAGTTTAAGGGTTTTGATTTATTGTGAAATCACTATTTATTTTTTTTTTTAGAAAAATACAATTCTTTTTATAAGTACAACAACTAATTACCAAACTTTATTTTTATCTATGTTATTTTTAATTCATTGCATAATGTAGCATGACATTGTAAGATATCGTAGCCAAAGTATAGTATAATATAATTAATGATGTTTAAAAAATCCAAGTAGTTTGAGAACAAAATTTATATCTTTTATAATTTGTTAATCTCTTTATTTTGACAATCTGATCCATTCTCCCAAACCAAAATGGCTGGAGGCGGGTTTCTGATACCTGAAAAAGGTTTCATTTGATGAATTTTGAGGTTATCTGATGATGAAGTTAGTGATTTTTTGAGAGAAATTGCAATAATATTACAAAGAGATATTTTGGAAATAAATAAGCAGTAGAGAATGAAGATTTTGAACCTTTTGTTTAAATGATTCATGTTCTATTTATAACTCATAGTTTTTTTCTGGAGAGAGTGAGCTAAAGTGTAATATTATTCAGATAGTGTTAAAGAGGAAAAATATCTCTGATATATGTATTAATGTTAATAGAAAATATCATTAACATATGTATTAATGTTGATGGAAAATATCTCTAATATGTATATTAATGAGCAAAAATATTATTGGCATATGTATTAATGTGGATAAAAATATGGTGAATTTTTAAAAGATTTTTACACACTATTTTCTATATAATATTAATATCGATGAAAATATGGTGGATTCTTTAAGAACTTTTATACATCTAATTGGTGCAGGGATAGTAGAATTCAAAATGCAGTTATGCCAAAAAAAAATATGGATCATTCTCTAAACTGAACCCATGAGAGATGAGTCCTTTCCTTAACTAAGCTCAAGAGAGGTGATTTTTTTATGACTTTTGGGCCCATTAAATCTAGGTTTATCAATAACAATATCAAATAGGATTTTGATACTATTAATAAGGAAAATGTTTTGGGTAAATTATTAAAACTCTATAAAATTACATTTATCATATAAAAATTTAAAAATTTAAATGAAATCATTTCATATTTAAGTAAATATTAAAAAACCCATCTTTAATATCCAAAATACTCTTAATATTTTTAAAATCATTCTTATTGATATTAAGAATATTTTGGATAAAAAAAAGAGGTTCTTATAATATGTTCAAATATTTGAAGGTCATTATTTTGCATGATATCTAATGGAAATTATTTTAATTTATCCAAAAAAATTTCTCCTTTATTTCATAATTTCCTAGTTTCCTTATCAAAACAGAGATCAATTTTATTGGGCTTGAATACTTGTTTTAAGTGGTGTTTGGAGTGTAGTAATAATTATTTTTAAAATGCTTTTTGTTTTAAAATATATTAAAATAATATTTTTTATTTAAAAAAATTAATTTAAAGTAAATAAAAAAATTTTAAATTTTTTTTTTCAAAAATGCTTTTAAAACACAAAAACAAACAGGGTGTCATGTGAGAATTCCTTCTCTCTCTCTTTTATTCCTTTGCTTTTTTTTCCTTTGCTTTTTTCCTTCTATTTTCATCATTGTTTGTATTTTTTATATTAGTTTTTCTTTTCAATTTGATTCTTCAATATTTGGTTAATTTTGAATTGATCTTCATAATTTATTCCAGTTTATTTTCTACGAGGTTATTGTAGTCTCAAACAAACATCTTGATATTTGGTTTGTATTTATTTTTGGTATTGTATAATTAAATAAAAATAGTTTAAAAAACAAAGGTATTAAACAAAGCAGAGTCAATGACCTGAGTCACAAGCTTGGTTGTTTAAGTCGCAGAGTTCGGGTCGATTCAATATATTATCATTTTAATATTAAAAATAAAAGTGTCATTTGAAAATTTCTTAAAGTCAAACCATGTTTTTTTATTGATTGTCCGAGTTGTTTGTAGACCTACCAAGTCGACTAAGTCACATCAGATAACTTCTACACTGTTTGATTTTAAACTTGAGTTAGACAATGAGACAGATCGATAGATTTCAAAATTGACCCGTTAAATCAGGTTTAATAATAATATCAAATAATTTTTTATAATCTGAATATTCTTTTAATTTAAAATAAAATGATCTTACTTGTAGCGTAGCACGATACCATAAACTAATGACCTTTAATCAATTAATTCTACATTCCTTTCCATTTTATTTTTTTGTAAAAGAATAAATAAAAAGAAATGTATGGAATTTTTTATTAGGACATGAAGCTTTTATGTAATATAAAAAATATTAAATTAGAAATGATCAAAGATGATCAAGACATTATTTAATTATGTCCAATTCTATAAAAAAAATTATTTAAAAACAAGCAAAAATAATAATTTTCAATTAACTCCTGATTTTGGCTTGCAAGGTTGATTCAATTCCAAATATATATATATATATATATATATATATATATATATATCAAAGAGTGATTTATGGCCATCACGTGATCGCCACATTTTCAATTTCATTTCGTGCACTTAGGTCCATATTTAAAAAGTAGCCAACTGCCCATTTATTATGTGGATATGTGTGATCAAAAGATAAGGTACTGTCTGGCATGCTAGATAGCATTGAAAGGACAACATTAGATATAACTGGATAAATAATTATCTTGTTTTATATTTGATGTATATTGAATTAGATTTGATAATTTATTTTATTTTATATTTAATAAATATATTATAAAATAGAATAACATATTATAATTCACCTAATAATTGTAATAAACATAAGAAATCATGTGTTGATTGCATAAAAATATTGAGGATTTACAACTATAATTATGTTCTCGAAACTAATCATATAGTAGATAAATTATAAGAAATAATAAAGTAAAATTTTTAAAAATGATAAAAAAAAAAAAAAACTGATCATATTAAGTGTATTATATTGAAGTAATTCCTATATGATTTAATTTTAAACTTGGACTAGGTAAAAAATTAGATAAAAAAATTTTTTTCTTAATTTTATCCTCGTATTTTATTTATAAATTATTTAGGTTGTCTTTGAACCGGTTAAATCGACTAGATCAGCCAGACCAACTTCCGTTTAGTTTTAAGACTGGACTAGGTAAATAATTAGATCAAGAAATTTCAAAATTAACCTATTAAACCAAGTTTAATAACAACATAAAATAATTCTCTACAACCTTAATAATTTTATTACAAACTTAATACTTAATTTGGTACAGGAAATTATATATTGGAACTGCTGTAACTACCAACTGTTTTTGTTTTCGCATTACCTAACTCCACAAGCAACGAGATTAGATTTAGGGAAGTGGTTGGAATCTCTTGCATAGTTGCCATGGCCCCACTTGATGTAACTTGCATATATTTGTCCCAATCAAGAGCTCACACGCATCATCCATGAGTCTATTGCTAGGAACATAACCTGAACGTCTGAACCCCACAAAATAAGACTCGTCGATCGTCAAGGACCAATCCCCTGTTCCCCTTGCCGCCACGTACTAAGGGCTGTTTGTCTTGCCTAATTTGATATTATTGGGCCACAAAACAAAGTGTACAGAAATTCTTTAATGCATGGTTCCTCCTTTCTTCGTGCCAAATCCCATTCCTCTTCTCCAGATATGAGCGTTTTCCTCTCCTCTGTTTGGGCCAATTCCCGTTTCTTAGAGTTTTGTGGCAGAGTTGAAGCTAGGGACATTTGAGCAGTAGTTGCATCAAGTTAATCTTAAACACTTGGGAGAGACACACTAGGTATTATTGTTTATTATATTTTAAGAATTATGATTCTCTAAAAAAATACAACGTTGGGAGTTGGGACATTGGCTAGCTATATTAATTAGCTTAATTAACACATGGTTAATGATATTAATGATGGAACAAAATGCTATGAGCTCTCAAGTACTTTGAAAAATGTTCTCTGCCTACAAAACACCTAAATCTTACCCTATCTTTTTGCTCCTGCCATGATTCAGATCAAGTTGCTTTCAGAACCAAAAAAAATCAAGCTGAGTGTGCAAGCAAAAAGTATGGCATCATGGTAGGAAAAGGGCAAACGATATTTTGAAGGGGCGATGACGATTTCTCTAGTCTTTTTAATCCTTAATCATCGTACTTATCTACCTTTATATGATATCAAAAGGGATATGTGATCAAATGAAATGGTGGCAGCAAACTCCCCCACTTATCATCTGGGTAAAAAGTCACATGAACAAGGAACTTATCATCTGCTGATTCCACCCAGTAATGTCCAACTGTGTAATTAAGAGGATTAGGTTTAGATTTGGTACTTGAGTAAGCTTCAAGTTAGAGTAGTGCTTGATAATCATGATTAGGTAGGCAAAGTTGCTACAATTATAGCTTACTTTTTTCCCTTAATTTTTTTTGTATCTTAGCATAATATCTCCTAGCGTCTTGACCCCTCCACAGACTTCAATCGTTTAATATAAGTTAAACCCTTCCGACACCAAGTTATATACCCTCTCTACACGCCTGGTCAAGATCATGAGCAGCAAGCATGAATTATTGTAGTAGCCAGTAGCCAATGATAAAGAAACAAGAGTGATCAGGTAAGGCTGATAATTTGCTGTATAGTTCCAATCTCGGTCATGTCTTTTGCTTTATTGTTCGGTTTCGGTTTCAGGGAGAAATTATCTGAGCACATGTAGAAGACAGGACCATTTCTTATTAGGAAGCTGGGAATCTTGCAGTAAAAACGGTCCCCTTGATTCGGATAACAGCCACTGATCATCTCCAACGCTTCACTTTGTTGCTTTTTCTTCTTATCTTTGACACAAAGAAGATGCTCTTCGTGTGTCTTTTTCTAGTTGGAATCTTTACAACATTGCTGCAAGGAACTCTCAAAATGAACCAACCGCAGACATCCTTTCTTTCTTAGTTCAAGAAATCAACCCAAGCTTTCAGAAGTCGTCTTTCTTTTCTTTTTCCTGTGAGTCATTTCCTCTCCTTCAAGTACCAAAACTGATCAAAGATTTCAAGCTGTTAGTGGCTGAAAAAGAGAAGGGAATTCTTCCTATTAATTGATGGTCAATATGCATCGCCGCATGCTTGATACGGTACCGCTTGATGTGGCACCGGCTAATGGGAACAGAACGCATGATTCGTACATTAACGAGACGAATTTCGACACCAACATGGTGATTATATTAGCAGCTTTGCTATGTGCACTAATCGGTGCGCTAGGATTGAATTCAATTGTGCGTTGCCTTTTGCGCTGCAGTAGCAGGTTTGCCTTGGAGACCACAGAAGAAGCCGCAGCGCGTTTAGCTGCCACAGGACTCAAGAAGCGTGATCTACGCCAGATCCCTGTGGCGATCTATGGAGCAGGAGGGAGTATTGCAGCCACAGAATGTCCAATTTGCTTAGGGGAGTTCGTCGATGGAGAGAAAGTTCGGGTGCTTCCGAAATGCAACCATGGATTCCATGTCAAGTGCATAGACACATGGCTTTTGTCACACTCGTCGTGCCCGAATTGTCGGCATTCATTGCTTGAACATACCACAGATTCAGGTGCAGCTCAGGAGGTTACCGGAGCAACACGGCTAGGCGAAAATGATCCCGGCCGACAAGGTAATGTTAGTACAGTAGTTTAAGGGCCTGGTTGAATATTGTAGCCAGAGGATGGCCAGAACATGGTGGTTGACATTAAATCAGCTTGTATCAGTAGTTGAGAATTAATGCTTGACTTGAGTGTACAATCTGAGGGCATACTGCAAGTGCTAAAGAATTTTGCTAATTACTTTTTAGATTGTTAATCAGCAAGTTAATTAGAAAGAATGGTGGCAGCAGGGTTATAATTGCTGATGCGTGTGCAGAAGGAATTCTAGATGTTACTATGATCAAGACTAATTTAAGATTTGCCCCTTTTTCATGGTTCTATATTGTCATGCGTAGCTGACATTATGACACATGTAGAGATGTTTGGCCTGGTAAGTATTCCATGATTGTAAGAAAATTGATCGATTGCCCTGTTTGGTCATGGCGGGTTTACTAACTTCGTAACCTTTTTCTGGTGAGAGTAGCCAGCAGTTCTGATTTAAAGTATTTTTTATTTAAAAATATATTAAAATAATTTTTTTATTTTTTTAAAAAATTACTTTTAAAATTAACATATCAAAACGATCTAAAAACATAAAAATATTTAAAAATTTAAAAAAACATGATTTTGACCGCGTTTCCAAACAAACCCTTAATCTAAGGCTCGACCCAATTCAAGAATTTGCTCATTTTTATTGCGTTAAGTTGGATTAATTTGAATTTTTAAAAAGAATTTATGTTCTTCACCGGTCTGAATTAACAACGGACCTACCGGGCTAGATTCCAAAAAAATAATTTTGGGGTTATGCGAATATATCACTTGTTGTTAATATGTGGACCATCTAATGTCAATTTCACCCTTTGATTGATTGATTTCTTATAATTTATATTAACAATTTTTTTTTTAGAATACAAACAATTGGAAAGGGGGCTCATGGTTTTGGAAAAGCTTGGAAAATGCATGCTTATCAGGATAATAACGCAAGAAAAAATCATTTCCGTGGTTGAAAGTTGCAGCACTAAATTAATCAAGGGGCCACCCACCTTCTTCATGAACAGACCCAGCTTGGACTGACTATTGTCTCAGCTCTCACGTGAATACTGCTATTTCCCATACTTTGGTAGACTACTCATAGTTTCTAGTTTCTTAAACGTGTTTTTGGGTTTCACCCGGTCAACTATTTTAATTACCGTAGTTTTTTAAATGTGTTTTTGGGTTTGACTCGATCAAGTATCTGGTTATAAATAGATTATAATTAACTTAGATTAATTTATATTTTTATTTTATAAAAATATAAAATAAAATTATTTTAAAAAAGAAATTATTAGATTTTTTTTAGACTGTCGGAATCACAAGCTAATCTGGATTTTTTAGAGCTAAATAAGTAAGTTTTTTACCAATAACACATTACACAAGATTAATTCTCCTCGTATTTCTTATTCCTTTCAAAATTCATGGAACTCGAGTCAACTTAACCACTTAACCATTAAATAAAGTTTGTGGGCTTGTTTTTATTGTTGAAATTGTAAATGTTATTTATTTAAAAAAATATTAAATTAATGTTTTTTAAAATATTTTTTAATAATTTTATTGTATTGATATAAAAAAATTTATTTTAATTTATTTTCAATTAAAATATATGCCTAAAAATTATCATAAACCACGTCACAGAAAGAAATTGTTCCCCCCCCACGTCATTCTAATGACACAGCGAACATGTTTTTGCGGATTCGATCACTAATACGTTTTACTCCATTGAGTCATTCTTAATTCTCTTAAATCAATAACCTTCAATCAAATCAACTATATATGATTATATATGATACCATTTCTGTCTAATTTATTTTGGTTTGGTAAGGTATATTTTTAAAATAGTTGAAGCATTAATTAATCGAGAGTTAGATTATGATTAATTTTTAAAGTGTTTTTATTTAAAAATATATTAAAATAATATTTTTTTAAAATTTATTTTTAATTTTTAAAATAATTTGAAATAACTAAAAAAATATTAATTTAAAGTAAAAAACAATAAAATTTAATTTAAATTTTTTAAAAATATTTTTGAAACCATAAAAACAAATAGAATATTAGTTTTAAAATTATATTTGAATCATTATTTAAAATTAAATATTAATAAATTTAATACGCAAGAATTAAATGTTAATGTTAAGAGTGTAAAAAATAGTTGATAGGTAAAGTATTACAAATTTAATATCCAGTAGATTTTAAATTAAAAATATAATTAAATAAAGTTGAAAATAATAAATATTATATAACTGTGGGGAGCCATGTTGGTTAGTTTAGAGTAAATTATAAAATTACACCTCCTAGTTTTTCAAAATAAGCTAAATAGTTCCTCTAGGTTTAAAAATAATTAATTAATCTCTTGATAATATTGGCCATGCTTGAATATATATTTTTGCTCTAAATAATATAATATTTTCTCATCAATCTTTTCGTATCGTCATTATTTTTTTTTCCTATTTCTTAAAAGTTAAGCAAAGTAAATTGAAAACAAATTAATTATTCTTAAAACTAAAGTAACTACTTAATTTGCTCTGTAAAATTGAAGGGAAAGTGATTAAAAATGTAAAAAGGAAGAGGAAAAAATTCTCCAGAATCCCCACCCCATATTAGGGATGACACTGTGCCCGCCTTCATTTACTCGATTAGAGGTAGGTGTGGAAGCATTTAGTTCCTACGGAGATGATGGGGGTGGGGGTGGAGGTGGGGGTGGAGGTGGTGGATAAAAAAAAAAACACCTACCTTGTTCGGATATTGACGATGCTCTAAATTTTGAACATCTAGATCTATTGAGCATGATCTTCAACGTCTTTAAGAGAACAAAAAATGGCAGTGTGATGCCCTCCCAAGTCCTGCACACATTAAGCCCAAACACTGAAAGTTGGTGGCATTGGAGAGAGCAACGGCGAGCCCACTTTGATGGTTAGGTCAATACACAGACACACAGCAGATAAGATCGAGAAAGGAAGAAGGAGAGAGAGAGAAGGAGAGAAAGCTCTCTCTAAAATGTATGGGTGCGTCTCACTCTTTAATCGGGAGGAAAGTACTTTATAAATATAGCAGAATATGTGCGTTTATTATCATTACTAATATTATATTAGATCAAGTGGTTATAGTGTAACAAGAAGGATGGCTCAGAGCTCCGAGGAAATGAAAGAGTGCTGTTTAACCGTATAAAATATTATGCACACACTTGCCATCTACTATGAACGATAAGCAGTGTTTTTTATTTTTTTTATTTTGATTCTTAATTATTTTTTAAAAAAATATATCAGACCATATGTGTAGGCCTAGGCTTGGAGAACCACGCATCTAAGCTCTTTTTTTAAAAGTCCAGATCCAAGTGCTTCGGCTCTTTTAAATAATTTTTTTATTTTATATTTAGGTATAAAATAATTTTTTAAAAAATTATTAGACGTTCATAACTCGAATTACAGGTTTGATGAATTAATTCATAACATCCAGGTTGTTGTTTTTTTTTTTGGGGTTGTTTAATGCATTTGTTGTCCCTCATTTGAAAAAATACAATTTAACCCCTTGTTATCAATGATCTTTTTTTATTTAAATTAAAATAAAAAAATTCAACTTCATTCTTTGCTATCATTTAGCTTTAAAAAATTATGTTTGCTTTTATTATCTTATTCTCACGCATCTGTCCTGGTAAAGACTAAAACTGAAGGGTATTTTCTACAATAAATAGTAGTGAGTGCGCGCGTGGACACACAAAAAAAAACATCATGGATGGATATAATGTTTTTTTATGTTGGTGCAAGAATATCGAGACAATAGAGGAAAAATGATATAAGGAAAGAAAAGGTAGTCGAAGCCACATTGAGAGTCTTATGCCAACATGTGCCGCCCGGGAATAAAAAGCTAGACGAGATGATTCTAATGGGGCCAAAAAAATACTATTATTAGGTCACGGAGGAGGCCACATGTGCCATCTCAACCTCGGCAACCTCCTCACACGCTGGCACGTGAAACACATATGCCAGGTATTTATTTTATTTTATTTTATTTCATTTTTTCTCCCCCTATTCTTTTAGGTCAATTCAATTTAGTTATAGATTTAAGCCTTTTTTTTAATTAGTCCCTAATTTTTTTTTATAACTCTTCAATTTAATCTCAAAAATCATTTAACTTGTAGCTAATTAAATCCCAATTAAGGCCTGCCCAAGAAGAGAGTAAGGGATGAGAAAAGAAAGAAACATGTTGTCCAAACGATTTACTTAAATAGTTTGTGAATTTTATAGATTAACTCAAGTTGACCACAATCAATACAATATCAAAAAAATTTAAAAACTTCTATCTCCAAATCTTTTATAACTCTTTATTTTAGTTCCAGATTTAATCCAACTAAGGTTAATTAAGACTCATTCAATGCCCAATAGGAGAGAGAATAAAAAAATGAAAGGAAAGAAACATGTTGTCAAAATGGATAAACTCAATGTGGTCGTGTAATTTACCATGTTGTAGATTTCATATATTAATCCGGGTCAACACAATAAGTCTTTTCATTTCATTCCCTTTTTTTTTTGTCAATTAATTCTTTTGGTAGGCCATTATTTTATATTTAAGATTGGATTAGATAGAAATAAAAACGACGACACATTGAAATTTTTTTAACCAGATCGTCATTTGAGCGTAGCGACCAATTCACTCTTTGCCTGCTAGGTCGAACAAGCCACGCCAATTTTTTTTCACTTATTAATTTATAAGGTGGTCAATTAATATGCTATAATAACCTGATCGAGTTCTTAATCCTCTATTTAAATATTTCATCATATGGAGGAAAAAAATAACAACACTCATATTGTTTTTATATGTAATAGTTGGCTTTTGATCAGGCTGCAGCGAATCACGGTACCAAACCCAGTTAATAACTGACTTGGTTTGATAAATATAAATTATTTTATTTTTTATATATTCCGTGTCCTTTCCTTAATAAAAATTAGTCATAAACATGAACTTTCAAAAGAGATCTCTTTGATAATGACTTCTATGAAAAATCGAAAATTATCTCTAATTAATATCAATAAATGGGATATGAAGTTTATAAGGCATTCACAGAGGCAGATGATGCATCCTTCCTCACTGCCTCTATATATAGCTTCATTGCCGCCCCTCCCTTATTTCATTATAAAAATTAGGTTAAATATTCCACTTATTAAAAGCTTGATTTTTTTTTTGTTTTTGAATCGTTTTAATATATTTATATTAAAAATAAATTTTTTAAAATAAAAAATATATTATTTTTATATATTTTCAAACAAAAATTAAAAATTCATTATCACATTAACAAATCTACCTTACCAAACCAAGGGTGTTTGTTGGTTCAATTGGTGCCACGGATTTTTATCTTTTGTGACTAGCAAAGGGCCAATTCTCCTATCTGATTTTTGCTGCTTCTGCTAACCTTTTCTGTCTAGGGCAACCCAGCGCTTCAACGGCTAGTAAAATCTTTAATAATTTGCTGGTAACCCACTGTTCCGCTTTCACTCTTTTTGGCTAGTCTGCTTGTCTGCCTACAATGCAAGCAGAGAAGCAGCAAACTTGGAAAATCAAAGTACATGCTAGAGCCAAGAAATTCCATTTCAAATTCAAAGCAACAAAAACAGATCGACCCATCTGGAAGTCGCCCAAATTCTCAATCTTTCTTAGAATCCATAGATTTTTCCTCCAAGTGAATACAGAATCTCGGAATTCGATTCCTAGATGGAAAAAACCAAGAACCCTGAAATCTAAATTCCTCAGATTTTTTCAAAAGTTCAAGACTTTACCTTCAAAGAAACAGGCAATTGCAGCAGAGAAAACCCAAAATCTTCAAAACCCAGACAGTAAATTACATGCGGATCGACAGAGAGAGTTTTCTTACAAGGTAGTATGGAATCATCATGTCACTTCACTCAATTCTCTTATTATATATGCATAATGTCTTTAAAGTCATGAATCTCTGAGTATTGATTAATGTTTGCAGAAGCCAGTTTGCATTGGATCTTTGCTGGTCGGGACACTGGCATTGCTTTCAGAATCAATCTGTGAGAGAAATCAGAAGGGAATTATCATCCATGGTTCATCTGTTTTGTTATTTCTTGCTTTCTTGTTCAAGAAATATATAACGGGAAAGGCCATGACTTTATTGGTGTTTTTAACAATGGCAACTGCAGTTTGTGCAGTTATGTTTCGTTTAGACGAGTACATGAATTATGATCAAGGTTTCGTCTCAGAATTTGTCTGGAGGGCATGGAATTATACTGCCTCTTCTGGGTGTTTATATGAGCTTTCTCAGGTAGTATATCTTTTTCATTTTCTTTTCTAGCCCTTCTGGTTATGATTTTGCCAGATGGTTAGTTGCCTGACAAGTTGACATTATTCAGGTAATTTTTTCAGGGTTTGCCAATCTATGGGTGTGGTGCAGTCAGAGGATTTGACATCCCAATTATCCTATGAATGGTAACCTTAACGCTACATTGCAGATGAAATCAATTATTTTTTAATAAATGTGTTTGGAAATACGGTTTGCATCTTTTTTAAAAAAAATTTTTAAATTTTATTTTATTAAAATTTAATATATTTTAAATTGTTTTGATGTGTTAATGTTAAAAATAATTTTAAAAAAATAAAAAAACATCATTGACATACATTTCGGCATGAAAAATTATTTAAAAAGCAACCGCTACCACATTGCCTGCCAAGCACTTATAGATGATTTTTTTTCTTTTCTCTATCTTTTACCACACACCACACATGCCTATTGTTCAAAGAAAAAACAATGTGCATTTTTCCCACACCATTATTTTCTCAACATCTATGAAAATGATTTGAGTGTACAAGCATCTCTTTCTATTAGTAGTGATTGTTTAAAAGTTTGAATATTAACTGTAATCTATTTTAATCTTTATATATGTTGTGTGTCTGTGTTTTCATTGTTTTAAAAGAAACAAATGGTTCTCTAACATCAAAGCTATTAAACCAAGTTCAAAGCTGCTAATTAACCAGAATCAATTCTACACAATCTTATTTCAATATTTTTTTAAAATAACATTATTAAAAAAAAAGTTAAACTAGATCAAGTTCAAGTTTTGATTGGGTCCAGATCATGGTTTGAGCTGTCAAATAAACCTAATTAACTCACTCGATTTAATATGAAATTTAGCTTAGATGAAGTTCTAGATCAGCGAGGTATGGAGGTGATATCAAGAACACCTTTAATAAAGATATCTGACATTACAAGTGTGCGAGTGTAACCCTCCTGGACCCAAAGTAAAATGACAATTGGCCATAGCTCCTGTGCTATAAGAATCAATATATGATAGACGATGCTGCAAATCTGAACAGGGCTTTGCAAATTCTTGGCCCAGTAATGTCTAGGCTGGAGTTTATGCCTCCATTGGAGTGTTGTAAAATCTTCACCTGGTCAAAGTATAACACGAAATTTATAGCCGAAAGCTTAAGACCAAATCCCTGAGCCCAAGAGAAAAGACGCCCTACTTTTCAAAGTCTGCTACTTTGAACACGTTGTACAAGGTTCGTCTTCTCTGTCTGCGGCCCTATGCTGATAAGACATCATATTGATTATAACTTGACCGACTCCGTTAATACCAGTTGTACCCTCCGAAAAACCCCATTTTACCTAACCTGACGACAAGGTTAGGTAAAATTAAGAATATATAACAACCGCTCGAGGGTCGCGCGAGGCTCGCCTTACTCCCGTCTGGAGTTTGATTTTCCATGGGCATATCTGTTATTTTTATGGTGTTTTACTTGTTTTTTTAGACTTATAGAAAGTTTAGTGAGTTGTGAGATTAGTTATGATATGTATAAATTAATTTGGATGTTCATATAAATAAAAAAATATATATAACAAAAAAAACCATTAAGAACACTAATGATTCGTTATACTAGTAGAACCTACGAATGAATCCCACTTTAAGATCATGATCTAGCACACTGTTTATTTTTAGAGTTTTTTTCTTGATGTTTAGCATTAATATTTTCTTCTCAAACCATGTTTTGCCCTTGACAAACTCAGGTATTTAAAAAATATTATTTTTATTCTTATTATTAATATATAACATCAAGTCACTATATCTTATTACATTTATTAATTTTTTAAATATGTGTTAAAAAATATTATAAAGAATAAAAACTATGATTAATGTCGTATTTATCCATAGATATATCCAATCTAGATCATAAAATACCATACTTTGATGTGATTTTATTTATATTTGTAAAACTTGATTCTCTAAAATAAATTTTTAAAGAATTAAAATAATATTATTTTGATTAAAATATTAAAAACAAAACAATGGGTCAAAAGTGGAGTTTTGATTATATATAGATTATTAAATTATTTAAAAAATTAAAATAATATTATTTTAATAAAAAATTAACATGCTGAGAATTGAATTTTGATAGACTAATAAGTTTTGATAAGTTAGTTTAATTTTTTATCCGGACCCGTTTAAGATCCGGGTCGGTCCGCTGAGCATGACGGGTTTGAACCCTTTTAAGACATGTAATCTGGGCTCGCAAGGTCTGGCCCATTACTAATAGGATAAGATGAACTATGATTACAGCGGGGAAAGATTTTCTTAACAGAGTCCAGAATTAATGCAGTCCTTATATTGTCTGTAATGACTTTACCATCCAGGTTAAGTCAAGTTAAGACCGCCACGCGTTTTAGAAGCAGCCAATCACACGCGCTATCAAAATGAACAGTACAAAGCACTCGTATGGCCCCCACGATCCCCCTCCTTTGGTGTGAAGCCCACGCTTACATGGCGCGTGATGAAGTCGCCAAGTCTCTATTCAGTGTGGGACCTACAGTGGCTTTCAGTGGATTCATGCTGGCCGTTGATCTCTCCGCCACGAGCAAATCTGACGGGGAAAAATCTTCTGAGTCAAAGACCTATCTTGATGGGTCTCTTTGACCACACTGAAACATTCAAAAAATTTCAAAACTTTTTTTTTAAGAAAATAATTAAGTTTCCAAGGTTTGACTGAGCTGTCACTTCAATCGAGGTCTCTTCGTTGAAAATCGAGGTAGCTTGTGAATTTACAGTTATGGGCATCAAGTTTTCCAATTTTGCATGCCCCCCACCTCCCACAAGACCAAAACACCCTTATAAGCTAATGGGTTGGTGATTTAATTTTGTGTGTGGAGTTTGTGTTTGTTTGTCGTTTTATCAGCTTTTGGGGTTATATTTTGAAATATAAATTGTAATTTTTTTATAATTTAATTTTTTAAAAATTAAATTCATGCAAAACTGTAATATATATTAATTAATCAAATATTTTTAAATTTATAATTAAAATAAAACATAACTTCAACTAAACATCATCATACTATTAAATATATCATAAATAGAAGTAAATTTAAGAGATTCATGCATGTTATTAGTTCATTGGAGGCTGATTATTAGAATATATATTTTTAAAGGAATAATGTTGATTAGTTGTTAATATTTGAAAAGTTTATTGTATTAAAAGGGTAATTAAATGAAGTGGGGAAGGCATAATTTTTAAACCAAAAAAACTTAGGTTTGGATTATGGTGCCATGTATAATGAGAAAGCAATTTATATTTCACCTTTAAGTATTTTTAAATCTTATAGTATTGATGTTGTGAATATAAATATTTATCATGTAATTAAATTACTGAAATTTAATCATAATTAGCAGCTTGAATGTTTTATAAACAATTTAAATTTTGAAGTGGGAAAAAATCTGTTGTGGTGTTCATAAAATTAGATTTTTTAATTGGTTTTGAACATTTTTAATAATTTGTAATTACTAATTAAATGATTTTGACTATAAAATTTGAAATTAAGATTTTTTTATAGTTTTAACCTTACCAAATAAGTTAACTTTGAATATAATATTATTTTGTAATTCTTACAAGATGAATTTAAATCAATTATGATCTTTAACTAATAAGAGAACTTATGTAAAAAATAAATAAATATTTTTTTACTTGAAAAATAGATTTTTTCCTTTCAACATAAAGTAATTCTATTTTTCACATATTTTTACTTTCAAATCTTATATATGCATCCACATTGTTAGCAAATTATTAAAAAAAAAAAGACTCTTATAAACATATCATTGTGAATATGGATAGTTTGTTGATGAACCAATTTTCAAATAATAATCTAGAAATGTTTTTTGAAAAACAAAACTTGGAAGAAAAGAAAAATACCATAGACAGCATTGCAAGCTATAAAGGGCAATCAAGTCATTACTCAAAATCACACAAAGAAATGGGAATAGCCAGCAATAACTCAACAAGAAAACATAGAGGGTAAAAATGTTTAAAAGAAATGATAAATCTAATTTTATTTATATATATATATATATAATATTTTATTTTTGTAAATGTAGGTGACAATAATCACATCTTAAATGGAGTAATTAAATGCTGGGTTTTGGTAGGTTTGACCAGTGCTCTCATTGTCTCTCTCTCTCTCTTCTCTATTACACTAAATATACCTTAGCATCTTTTTTGTCTACCTTTTGTTAATAAAATAAAGCTCTCTCCCTCCCCTTTTCCCATTTTGCTTTCTTTTCTTTGACTTGTTAAGGGTTTTTGTTTTACCTCATCATAATCACACCTTTCCCCTTTTTTGGTTCTCCTCCCTCCCGATATCCATCCCCTCTTCTTTCAAGTTGGAAGCTTTTTATGAGCTGGTGTTTAAAGGTTTGATTTTATTATTGATTTTAAAGGTTTAAGAATTGTGGTTGTTTTAAGTTGGAAGCTGTTGGGTTCTTTTTATTTTTGTTAAAGGATTGTAAAGTTGTGACCTTTTTTTGTTTAATGTTTGTTTGTTGCTTGATTTTTATTTTTATTTTTTATATGTTATTGTTAAAGTATTATTTGTTTGCTTGTGGGATTTTCTTGATAGGAAAATTGAAGTAGGTGATTGGATGATATGTGGAGTTTTGGGTGCTTAAAGTTTTGAAATTTTGTTGGGATGATTTTGGATCAGGGCTTTGGTAGTTTGGTTCAGTTGATGGGATGCTGATTTATGTAGCCTTTTGTCTTATTTTGAAAGTGCATTAATGGGTATGCCTTTTTTTTTTTTGTGATCCTTCAGTAATTTAATGGTGTAGGTCATTGGTGGGGAACATATTGTCTAGTTGGCATTTTAGGGGATTTAAGATAGCTTGATTATGTGTGGAGAACTCAAAGTTGGATAATTTTGTTTTGTTCTTTTGTTATTTTTTGGCAACACTGATGTATGTTGTGCAAGGTTAATTGTGATTGCAATAGCAATTTTGATGATTCGGTCCTTAAAATTTAAGGGAATTTGATCTACTTGTGATGAAGGGGTGTCCAAAATTAACCCACTGGCCAACTTATTCCTCTATGATTTTACTTCCTTTATAGTGTTTTTGATTAATTGAGGTGTAATTCGAGCTGTCATTGATTTAAAAAGATAAAATTTATTGAAACTTTGATGGAGGTCCTTGAATGTTCCTATCATGATACCTCACTGAGTAAAGGCATGTATACTGAGCATTTTCCATAGAAAAGCACTGAAGGTTAGGAATTGATCGTTTTGGTTATCCAGTTGGATAATTACGGTCAACCATGGAAATTCCTGCAACTTGAACCCTTGAAGTTTTGGTCGTATTAGGATTTGTAACCCTATTGTGAATAATTGAGAATATCTAATCTTGTAGTTTACACGTGCATTCTTTTCCAAATGTTTTGTTGCCTAGGAAGTTGGTATTGATAATTAAGCTGTTTTTTTTTTTTTTTTTCATTACTGAAACATAGAAAGGACTTCCTTGCAGGTTTCAAGAATTGAATGTAATAAGATGGGTTGTTTCACTGGTTTAAAGTGCAAAAAGAAAAGGCCTGAGCCGTCAGTTTCCATCAAGCGTGTCAGTCCTAAGGAGCAAATACCAACTACTCTACCTGAGCCACAGGTCCCAACACGTTCATTGCAGTCAGCACCCCCTAGTTTTCGGACCAGAGTGAAGCCTGTTCAACCAGAAAACAAAGTACCTAGCAACAGGGCACGGGCATTATCGGCTCCAGAAAGCCTTGATGCAGCAGAACAAGATGCTCTTGCATCAGCTGAATATGATGAGCATGAGGAGTCAAAAAATCGAATTGGAATTTCAAAGGAACAACGGCTAGCGGGTCCACAACCTCTTCCACTCCCTTCACCTCAGGGTGGTGCTATACTGAAGCCTATGAGTAGCTTTAAATCAGTGAATAGCAGTGGCCCTCTTTATGCTTCTGGTCCGTTGCCACTGCCTCGCAGTGGAACATACAGTGGAACACTCAGGAACTTTCCATATGAAGAAATTCAATCTGCTTGCTGCAATTTCTCCTCAGATCGATGTGTCTCTGAAGGCCTTTCTTCCATAATGTTCAGGGCTTCCTTTGGAGATGATACTGCAAGTTCGAAGAAGTTTGAAGCTAGTGTTATTCGCCTTAACCCATCTCCTCAGGTAATGCATGAAGTGACTGTTTATCAATGTACAGCCACAGGAGATTTTTCTTAGATCTTCAGTTGATGGCAGCTGATAGTTGAGCTTTGATAATTCTTTAAATATATGAACAGCTTTCTTATTTGTCTTGTGTTTCTAGAAATTTATTCATCTACTGGTAAACTAAGCACTCACTAAGCTTGTCTCATCCATTTGACACCCCCATCTTCTTTCTCCTTCAAAATATTACGCTGAGAGTCCTTTCTCTGGCCTAAGGGATATTGGAGTACGTAGGCTGTT
This sequence comes from Populus deltoides, assembly GCA_015852605.2. Taxonomy (NCBI): domain Eukaryota; kingdom Viridiplantae; phylum Streptophyta; class Magnoliopsida; order Malpighiales; family Salicaceae; genus Populus; species Populus deltoides. The sequence goes on along the minus strand of CM027585.2, from coordinate 729,940 downwards.
ATTTGTTTCACATGATTAGCAAAAACTCCAATTTAGTGAGCTGCCTTCTAGAAAAGCCAATGTATGTGGTTTACCTTTGCTCCCCAAAAAAATCAGATAGGAATGTTTGCAATTGTGTAGATTGAGAGAGGAATACTGTCAATTTTCTTTCGCTAAGGATACATAATGTATTTTGCTAAAAGATGAGGTGCTAAGTGTAACCATCTTATCACTTTCTTTCACGCATGATACTATGATTTAAGTTTTAGCTTAAGAATACAATTAGAACTTAGATTGCATTATTTGCTGATAGCTTATGCTTTACTTAAAGAAGATCTATGAAGTGTTATTTATCGTTTTCCTTTCCTATTTAAACACTTGAAGTGGCTTGATATTTTGCAATTAAACTCATTGTGTATTCATCTTCCAGGGTTTAAAAGAATTTATTAATGAGGTTAATACCCTTGCATCTTTGCAACATCCAAACTTATGCAAGTTGCTTGGTTATAATGCACGTGATGGCGCAGACCAGAGAATGCTGGTCTATGAGAGGCTTTATCATGGAAGCTTGGACCGGTTACTGTATGGAAGGTCTGATGGCCCTCCCATTGACTGGAATACCAGGATGAAAATTGCTTTATGTGCTGCGCAAGGTCTTGCTTTCTTGCATGAAGAAGGGCCTTTCCAGGTAAAAAATTGCTGCTTTGATCCACATAAAGTGAACAATGAAACAATGCATGATATTATGTTTAGCTCACAATTTTAGCAGACTTCCATATGGATGATAGGTTAGCATTTTTTTTCTTCTGTATTGTTAGTATTTAATTGATTAAATCTGTGCAATAGATCCTGATTTGTGAATCTACGAGCCAATTGAAATAAATCCTCTGTTTGTTACTTCTTTTTTTCCCTGAAGGGAAATAGGTGGGAGACTGCATAGTGTCCAAGCTTTTTAGTTTTCCATAAGTTTTATATTTGCTGATGCTATCCTTTGATTTGCAGGCAATGTACAATGAGTTTTCTACCGCCAACATACAAATTGACAAAGACTTTAGTGCAAAGCTTTCAGGATATGGTTGTGTTGGCCACATCCCTGAAACAGAGATCTCTAACAGTACAGTGGTAAGCTGATTTACCTCGCCTGCGGATATTTCTTCTTGTTTTGCTCTGCCTCCATACATGGAGTGGGGTGAGATGGCTTCCATTAAATTTGCATGCTTTCATTTGTCTAAGTAAAAGCATCTGTTTAGGCATTCTTTTGCTATGTGGAGTTGACCACCTTCCATTTCTCTTCACTCACACAGGCTGCCGCAAATCTCTCTGTAGAGACAGTAGAGAGAGGGCTATTGACTCCGAAGAGCAATGTATGGAGCTTTGGAATTTTTCTTCTTGAACTGCTCACTGGCCGGAAAAATCTTGATAGTCGTCATCCTAGAGAAGAGAGGAACTTGGTCAAATGGACCCGGCCATTTCTAGCTGATGACTGTCGACTATCATTGATTATGGATCCTCAACTAAAATGCCGATTCCCTGCAAAAGCAGCCCGCACATTGGCAGACATTGCTCTAAGATGTCTTCAGAAGGATCCTTTAGAAAGACCAACTATGAGAACCATTGTGGAACATCTCAAAGTCATACAAGACATGAAATACTCCAGTCGCTTTCCTCTGCAAGAGCCAGCAGCAGTTGCTGGTAAACAAATGTCCAGATCTCCTAGTCTCAATGGGATCATCACCCCAGCACCAAGGTTAAGTTTCTCACCGTCTCCACCATCCAGAGCCCGGCCATCCATTTCCCCTACCAGGCCTCGAGCATTGCCTCCGTCTCTTCCTCCCCGTGCTTGTTCCTCAACTCTCTCTCTTGAGGAGCTAGAACGGCAAGAAAGCAGGAAATCATCTTCGTCGGCTGTTCGAAGGCCAGGTGTTGAAGGATTTTGATTGTTAATATATGCATTTTTTCATTTTTTGAATGGCTTTTCTTTTACCCTTTTTGGTAATTCAACAGAATATATAGAAAGATAAAAATGTGGTTCTTCCACCTTCCCATCCCTCGATGTTGATTAGAGTGGATTCTAGTTTGTAGATAGAGTGCAAACCCTAGTTCGACTGGATTCAATTAGTTTCATTGTAATCAACAATGCTATTTACATGATAGTTTTCCAAACCCATGTTTCATGCTCATCCTTGATTTTGTCGGTTACGTATTGTTGCATGAATGCTCCTGGGCTTTGTTTGCCTGAAGATAACCATGATACTCAAAAGGGAGAACGAAGATACTGAACGAATGTGGTGAATGTTGGTCGGGTTTGATCTTACAATATATGATGCAAACAAGTGGAAGAGAGAAATGAAGAGATTTTATGAGATGCGAATTCCAAGAGAAATACTAGGCAAAATGAAATTTCAAACAGGACTTGTATCTGTATTGCATCGATGGCCATGGCACAAGGTCACCTCCAATTTTCTAAATGGACGGGAAAAGAGAAAAATTCATGTATCTTGTCACACTATATTATAATAAAGACCCTCAAAGAGAAACAAAAATTACTGCTCATCTCACATGGAAAAAAAAAAGCTAGGAATTTATCTGTGCAAAAAAAAGAGAAGGAAAAAGGCACTTTATACAGGGTCGTTTTGGCTTTAAAGGCACTTTATAGAAGGTCAGTTTGGCTTTGGTCTGGTCCAGGTTCATCATCCTCTTCGCCTCCGCTCTCCTGCTCTTGAGCAACCGAAGCAGGTTGGCAATCCTCATCAACTCTCCCTCCATTTTCCCCAGCTTGTGCTGGTACATGCGATGCAGAACTTGCTTGTTGTTCGGATAAACTTGCGAGACCATTCTGCTTCAAGTATGTCTCCAATGGAAGGCTTGCTACTTGAAGAAGACTTGTCATGCTCATTCGTGCTAACCCTGCTTGTGAGTCTTCTTCACGGCCAGGATGGCAGTTTAAATCTAGATGTCCCTTGCCTGAGTCGGCCAATTTGTTTGACAGATTATTGGTTTGGCTTTTGGATTCTAACTCATTCCCTGACCTGGCTTCATTATCTGATGGATCCATAGGCGTCGATGCAAGCTTAGAGCTGCTCTCTACGTCTGCTTCATCTTTGGGACCGGACATATGCTGAATCCTCTGAGCAATCTCTGCTTCACGCTCTGATTGACGCTTCTTTTTGCGCATCATTAAGGTTTTAAAACGGCGTTTAACTGTCATGCAGACATTACATGTGCATGTAGGCTTGTGCTTCCCCTTCCCACTTGGGGGCTGGATACACACAATGCATGAGCAGCCAGGACGATGCCTGGGGTGTTTGGTTGTCGCTGCAACAGCAGTGGTGCTTTGCTCACCCGGGTCCCCAAGGATCGCAGCATTGGCCAGAGCATCCAGACCAGAAGATTCATGCTCCTGGGCTGGACGATGGCTGCTTGTAATTCTCCGTTTCTTGAAATCTGTATTAAAAAATTAAGGCCATTGTAATATTAGTATAGTTCTTTCAAATGTAAGAACAAAAAAAAGAGAAAAAAGCATAAGGATATCTTACCATATTTGAAAAAATAATTTAAAGCATGCAAATAGTTATGAATTGGTGGCTCATTATGCATACCATACAACAATTTCAATGAGGGACACGACAGACAAACACCCTCATGAACGAACTCCAGTTTATACAGCAAACCTTCTATTTAGTGATGGCTATGGGTCGGGTCGGGTTTCTTATGTCCCCACACCCAGTTGGATCAGGTCACTTTAATTATAAGATAAAGCTAGTTATTTAAATTGATTTTTTACAAGGATTGCAATCTAATATTGTAATAATACGAAGCGTCGGTCAATTAGCTAATAAATATACAAGTTTTTTTAACATTTGTTTTTACAAAAAAAAACCCTAATTATAAATAAAAAAAACTTATACATGTATTCAATAAATCAAGAACTATCTATGCTAATAAATAAATAAATAAATGTTAACATTTTTATTTGACTGGCCTTTCTATAGATTGATTTTTTTTCCCAACATAAAAGAATGAATATGTTGGTGTTATTGATGAGTTTTTTTGACTTCAAGTAAAAAAATATAATTGTGAATTAAAAATCCAATGTTTTTATATAATGTTTTCATATAATTAAAAAAAATGAAGATCATATATATTAATAAAAACGTGTAAGATTTCAAATTAATTTTTAACATAGTAGAAAAATAGAATAATATTACAATTGCTATAGTGAAACACCTTTTACTTTTAGTTTTGTATAATAATTTTTCAAAAATAAAATGCAAAGAAAAAAAAATTACAAAAGAATGAAGATAAAAGCAAAAAGAAAAGTATAAACAGATCAAATATAGAAAGATAAATATTCCAAGGATAAAGAATAAAAAATTATATTTTTTCCCCCAAAAAAAAGTGAAGAAAAACTAAAAAGGATATTACAAAAAAAATAAATAAAGATAAATAAATAAGTGTAAAGTGATAAATAGATCAAGTATAAGAAAAAAAAATTACAAATTTATCACCGCTACATAAAATTAAAAAAGTTTTCAATCATATCATTTCGAAGGTGAAAGAGGGATTCCTTTTAATATATGTATAACATTGGAAAAATAGAAATAGTAAAAATACAAGGCCGGGTGCGGGTTGGGTGAACCCTTCACCTACACCCATACTTGGCCTGTTTTGACCCAGGTCAAATTGCATAAAAACCGACCCAGCCAGGTTGGGTGATGTCAAGTATGGGATGAAAGTGGCATCGCTACTTCTATTCTATATTTCAGTGACTAAATGACCATGCTTTAATGCATTTATCCAAGATTATGGATGAAATCTTCTGTGTTGAAAGTGCAAGCAGAATCCTTAAAACGATCATTGAGGTTTAAACACTAGGGGGATAGAACTTGGAGTCTCTTTAGAGATTAAGCTATTCTTTTTACCGACCCAAAGAGACAACAAAATTTTTCGACAGAGAAACGACAACATGAACCTTGGACAAGTGATGAATCGATCAACCAACTTGGAAGAGAAGCAACCAATTTGATTGGTCTGGTCTACGCAACAATTTTCAGTATGAGACAGCCTAAAATCTTTAGTTTCTTTTTTTCATGTAAACAGAAAAGGTCCTATCATGAATGATTCGAGAAGTTTGAGCTGCAATCATCATGTATGCTTTAAACAAAAGGAGAAAAGGGGATGCTTGCTTGCATCATAGATTCATACCCTTGGTCAGTCTTAGAAGATTTTCCAACTCCCTCGGGGCCAATTCATCTGGAGCAGAGCAAGAACACCTGAAGACAAAATCATATTAATCTTTGTAGTAAATCGACCTGGCACTCGATTTCATGGGGAAAAAAAGAGGAGGGGATCCAGAAATGACAACGACATATCATTGACCTGCTTTGATCCCAGGCATTGTCCACGCATGTCCACTTAGGCGGAAGAAGAACATCAATCGGCAACCTTCGCCACTTGGAGCAACTATCACACTGAGCCCATTGCTCTTGTCCTCTGACAACAAATAGGATCTAATATCAGAAGCATTTAGCACACCAACACTTAAAGAAACATCGGCCAAATTCCATTACGAATGACAGAAATAGGCTATTTGAACCCAAAAAAGGAAAAAAAAGGCCTGGAAAAAAGGAAAAGGTTATGATTTCCCACCACAGAGGTGGAATCAAAATTGAGATCATTAAAAACAATATAAAATTTGATGAATGGGTCCTTTGAGATAGAATCTCAGGAACTTCTTCATAGATTAAAGCTGAAAGAACCATAAAGATCATTTTCATCAACAAACTAGCACGTCTTCCTGATCTTTTTATTCGCAAACTTAGATATCTGTTGGTAAATGATTCAGGACTAAGCAGTTAATTACTATTCTTCTCATTCAGTGATGTAAATACCTTTCAACTCTTAAATTTAAATTCCAACTCTAAAATATGACACAAGTGCATTGTAGACTGAGAAGAAAATCATCATTTTAAATGATTTACAGCTACTCTGACATGGGGCAGATTGATGATCTTGATTAGGAATTGATTTCATCTATCTTTAAAGACGAGCTCGGTTTGTTCATTGTATTAGAGTTTCAAGACCCTATGTCAGAAGGTTAGTTCTTGTACCAGGACAATTCGGTCAATCTGCAAGTGCATTACCTTCACACGCTAAAGGATTAATGATATAGATGGCAGTGATTCTTACCCAATTGAACGAACTACGAAGATACTCGTCTTCCCAAAAACCGGTGGTTCCTGCATGTTAAAACATGTACAATTATGAAATCAACTGCACGGCTGCTTTCTCGTCAATAAATTGTATATTTCGTATTCAAGGTGTCAAATATATGTTCAGCAACAGCAAGACTTTCAATAGAGAAGGCCCTACAGTACTATATGGAAAATATTAGTCATATCTAATATCAATTCCATTTACCAAACATCCATGCCTCTTTAATGTTCAAAACATAATAACTACATGTAACACTGTTGATTAGGCACCATAAGTAAGTGCAGAACAAGAAATCGGTAGAATGCTAGATTAAATATATGAGTTTTTTTCATCAGAATGCAGTCATGGCGTGCAATGCATATGTTCATACACATATATACAGGTGGAAAACAATTGAATGACTATTAGATATGGGTGTATATGGATACAATAACTAAGAGCTTCAGGGAGATTACTCACTTCATATTCTTCAAAATCATGATCCTCGATGGTTACAATGCTAGGCTTGATACTTGGTTCCGGGCGAAGTAAATCCTGCGCCTCTTCCCATGTAACTTTGAGCTCCAAAGCATCTAGGCTATCGATTAGTAGCCTCTTACTTTTAGACCCAATATTTCGCAACCTTTTTCTCTCAGGAGCCAGCAATGATGGTAGCAGCAAGCCATCCCTTGTCCTGGCTTCTTGCTTCTCAGATTTATGCCAGCTAATATCACCACTAGCTGAATGCAGATGTTTGGACAGTGCACATAAGTGTGTATCGGTGCTTCCCTTTAGTGAATTGAGAAGACCAGAGTAACCACTTATTATAGGTAGGTTCTCAAAAACACCCGAAAAGTAACTTTCACTTGAAGGAACACCATTAGGAATGGCAGATGGTTGGGTGTCCTGTTTATTTGATAATATATGCATTAATACTATATGTTCAACTTTGCTAACATAAAAACTGACTCTGGTTTTTACCTGCATTGCAATAGAGTTTGATGCTTTTCTAAATCCCATGACAAGTTTTCCTTCTGGATCCATACGGCTAAATGTCACTGCAATAGATATAAATATGACAGTAAACACACCACTGTCTCCCAAGAAGCTATCTACACTTAAGATTTAGGAACAAACTTAAATTGTAATTTGCGGAAGTAAATATTTTTAGGGCAGTAATAGCATAACAAATATCGCATTGGAATGGTCTCTTTTTATTGAAGAGGGAGAACTAGAAAGCTCTAAATTATGGATAATAATACAAAACTATTGAGATGTTATCTACTTTGTTCTGTCAGAAATATGGAAACCAGAAATGTTTAGTTTCTGGGAGCTAAACTGCTATGTCAAGACATACTGCATGATGAAAAAGAATAGAACCAGATAGAACAAAAGGCATGTATTTTATCGAGCACATATTATAATCATAGATTTTCAGAAAAGGCAGGGATTAGAAGATACCAGTATCTCCAGCTTGCAATTTCATGGACTGTATACATGGAGTTACACCCTCCAAGACGTACATCCTGCTGTTATTGTTAGGCCAGAACCTGAACTGAAATACCCACTCTTTCCCCTTCACATCTTGAATCCGTAAAGGAAGACCTTCAGGTTGAGAGATGGGGGGAAAATATGCCTGCACAGTGGTTCATCAACTTATACACAGCAAAGTCATCAACAAAATTATTTCTTAGGTGCAAATATTATGACCATCAAATACCAAAACTTACTTCAGCACATGCTTTAGGGAGAACCAAACGGCCAATGCGACCAGCATCACTCGCACTGAGAACCTTTTCAAACAATGGGACAATGGTAGAGTTTGGACTTGAAGATAAAATGGTTAAGGATATCACAATCAAGTTATCAGAAAACTTGAAAATCTTAAAAGCATAAGCTAAAATGCATGATTCAGCAGGAAAAGAAAATAATAGATCTGAAATTGGAATAACAGAATGATGGATACTCTCCAGAAATTTGCTGCAATTCTTGATCTGTAATCCTAGGCCAATAACGAGGAAGCAACTGATTCCGTCCCCGTCCTTCAGCAGGTGGCCTAGCAACACGTATCTGTGAGACCATGCCAGCATTTGCATCCAGAACAAGGGCTGGCTTTGGAGGCTTTGGCAATAGATGGCGAGACCTGGGCCCCTGTTGGAGTGGAGAGGATGCCTTAGCCAGTACCCTTTCATCGACAACACCTCCAGGAAAAGGATTTGGGTTTCCTAAAGAAGAACCAAGACTGATACTCAAGTTTGTTTGTGCTAGTGATTCATATAAATCTTTCGCTGCAGTGGTTTTATGAATCTCTGGTTTGGCAGTTTGAGATGATGCATTGGATATGTGGTTAAAATTCAAGAAACTTGTACTTGCAATTTCTCCCACAGGAGGTATTATATCCTCCTGTTTCATTTTCCTGTAAGACCCGTCTATCTCACTACTCTGTAACTGGAGCAAATTTCTCGTGGCAATACGATCAATATAATTACCTAACTGCATCAGCTTTGTTTCGGTTGTTAACTGGTTGTCAGCAGAAGCAGATTGCAGTTCCCCAGCATCATCAACTTTTGACATACCAAATCCATTAGTTTTTTCATCACCATTCACCTGTATCAAGATAAGGTTCATTACACTTGAAGTACCTAAATTCAGTCAGTGAGAACCGCAGGGCTAGAATTCAAGCACGGTCTAGCAATAATGAATACATGAAGGAAGAACCATTTGCATAGCATGTCCTAATACATGAACATAAGGAAATGTTGACCTGAATCAGCAGCATCTTGAACTCTAGATAGTTACATCTTTTCACAAAGAACTCACTCTTTCCATGAAAGGCATCAACGGACCATAAGCAAAATGTTATTGAAGTCATAAAAACATCGTATATTAGAAAGAGTACTTCTTTCTCAGCATATTTAAACATTGCGAAGAATAGTTCTCGTTCACAAGCTAGTAGGGGTGTGTGGGCCATTTATTACAGTATGAGTACCTTAGCTTTCTTTCCAAGTGAATGTCATTTCAGGTTGGTGTATATTAATTAGGTGAAGATGGAAAACAAAAACCTCTTTAGATCAGATGTCTAGATGACGTCAAAGAAAGACAAATGCCTATGAAAATTGTTCTTACAGAACTGACTCCTGCACTTCTAGAACAGCTTGTACAGTTGACACCCCCGCCATCAAGTAGCTCGAGCAGAGACTTGGATGCAATGCATCCACAATGGAGACGCTGCCAAGTGCCAACACCAAATCCAATTAAATTTATGCAAGGAATTACCATGATCAAACTAGGACAGATAGAAACAATAGACTTTACCTTTCCGCACGAAGTGCACTCCCTCCACCCAGAATCCTTTGAGTGGAAAACCTCACAAAAAACTGATTGCTCATACGCGGACCTATAACGAACACAAATCCCCAATTATAACCATGGATCAAAATTATTATATCTCATGAAGCTTATTATATTACAGTCGATAAATGATGTGTTAGAATCCACTGTTAACTTATTTTCTATCATCCCCAATTTATAAATAAAAAAAAATAAAAAGAAATGAGTCCTTTTAAGTATCATTAGGACAACTTAGGCTCCTCACTTTCAGGAATCTCTTCTTAATTTCTGTTCTTACAAACAAATTCGACCATTTTAATTCTAACAGAAATTTGGGACGACAACTATGGAAAATCCCAAAAGAAAAAAATTAATTGGAAATGATGGCACTATATTAATGAGGAATCCTAATAATGAAAAAAATAATAATAATAATTCCACGCACTGTGAGTTAATAATATTCAGATAACCAAAAAAAGAAAAAATGGACGCAAAACCGTTTAACGCAGAAGTCAATAACTCCTAGCAAACTATAAATACCAGACCTTTTTTTTAAAAAAAAAAGCTATGAATATCAAAGAAATTAAAGAATTTAATTAAAATTAAGAAAATTACCCGCAGTTATCGCAGAGAATGGCGAAATCACCAGATCGCAGAGCCCACCCTTTTCTCCACCCGCCAGAACTCGACGTCGAGACTCCACATGTTGCATTCATGCAGCTCTTAATCGACGACGACGCCATTTTTATTTTAATTTAATTAACCTATGAAATTAAATTTAATCTCCAAGAATTAAAATTAATCGCGTTTAGTTAATTAGTTTTAATCCAACTAGTTAATTAATAATAAAACACAGAATATTAAAAAAACTGACCTCGTATTGCTAAGACAGAAGACAGAGATTAGAGCTAGTTGAGTTATGTCTGTTGACCAGAGACGACTGTCAACGACATGTTGTTTGGAAGTTGAAGTTCTGCTGTGTAATAATGATCGAGTTCAGGGAGATTGGTTGAGGCGGTGAATTAAGTGCGTGGATCAGGTGACAAGTCGGTTGCCGGTGACCGGAGGGAGGATTGACGACGGGGAATTTGAGTTTTTAGGGGAAAGAGAGAGAGGAAGAACATGTGCATGCAAAGTAACAAAATAACAGTGGAGAAGAGAGAGAGAGAATGAGTTTGGAAGTTTAGAAAGCCAAAAACAATGCATGCATTGCACGATGATATTCCTTCAAGACTCGGCGAACTCGCCCACCTTATTATTGTTATTAATTTTTTAATTCTTTCTCCCTTACTTAATTGCCCCTCTTGTTTTTTTTATATTAATTTCATTTTTTTTCTTCTATTATTAATCACGACCGGTCCATCGTATCAACACGGTAATATGCTAAGGTTTGAATTGAGTTGGGTTTGTTATTAATCATTATCAGGTGATTCTGATAATGATTTTTTTATAAAAACATATTATTTTATTAAAATAAATTACTTAAAATAAAATTATTTTATTATAAAAAATACTTAATTATTAATTCAAGTTAAAGTATTCAGCCTATAATTAAACCTTGATATGGATTGTATACCAGATTTTATAGCTATGATTATTATTATTATAATTTATATTATATACCATTATAATTTCTGAATTATAATTTGAAAGAAATTAGGGTATAATATGGGTGATTTGCTTGTGATTGATAAAAATAATGGGCGTAATTTCAATATCTAAAACCTATTGCACGCTACTTATTACTTGATACACACCATTTAATATATATATTTTGTATTGAATTTTAGTTTTTTTTTTTGTGTGTTTAGATTGTTTTAATTTAATTATTATTATGGATTCTACGTGTAGGTGGGGGATTGCCTGTCAATTATATATATTTACTAAGAAAAATCTTGTAAATACTTAATATATTTTCTTGGTGATGTGACTGTTTGAGGAGTGTTACAATGTGTTTTTTTTTTTAATTTTTTTATATCATTGTATTAAAATTATTATCAAAATATTAATTTAATATTTTTTTAAGTTATAAATATTTTTTAAAAACATATAAAAATAGAAACTGATGTTGTCACAAACACTTTTCATTGTAATCATGCGTGCAATTTCGTATGAGTATAATACAATTTATTTATATATATAACTTAAACAATGAGCAAAGAATTGCAAGATTGTAAGACAACTAATTTGAGAACATTTTTTTATTGTATTATAATTATGCTTGCCAATGTGATCTAATATGTGATATATAATTACAATTTTTTAATAATTAAACATTTTAATGTTATCCAAAATTATATTTAATGAAAACAAAAAAAAATTCTCATTTGACAAATTAGTTCAAATTATATTTAGTTTGTATATATTTGTACATTGGTCCTTATGGTATCCTTAAAATGTAAAATTTTACAAATCAAAACTGGTTTTTTAAAATCAATCCATCCAAATTTTAGATAAACCATAGATACTTATAACTGTATAGTCTTAAAAGGAAATTTCTATAATATATAATCAGATAAAAGCTTGTAAATTGCATTAAACTATTTAAAAAAAAAACTATTAAGGAGCTGAAAAAAATATAAAAATACAGCGGCAGGACGGCACAAAGTGCGCCACTAGTCGCTTTTTTATCCAATCGCATATTTCGCATGCAAGAATCATACATACTTGAAAGTACCAGAATAACCTTAATGTCTATTGTTTTCTGCGAACCCATGCCTTCATAACTGCCCCACAACGACCAACTGAATCCTGCCAAGTGCCAACTGTCAGCGACCCCATGTTATTCAGCAGTTGAATTTTAAAATACTCTGTGAAAATGGCATTTATGACGCCATATTTATGAGAAGATGATGTAAGAAGACCTAGAAGTGCGGGGTCACCTACCACGCTGATAGAGAAACGCTAACCCACGCGCCCTAGACATGACCAGTCACGTCTGACAGCTGACGTGCTCGTGGGTGCACGCGTGTCCACCGCGCCTGGAATAAATATTATTATTTTTTCTTTTTCTTGTGCGTCTACGACGTCGTCGGGAAAACGGTTGACCCGTGTGCTGACGTAAAAGAGAATGTTTTAGGATAAAAAAATGAACGTATCGTTGCTGGGTGATCATACGAGGTTGCAGCAACCTCTTTTGAATTATCAGCTTGTGATTATTACACCGTTACCCAATGATATCCTTACAGGTGTGATGATTTTCATAAGTGTTTTCAGATTTGGCCATTTTGAAATGGTCTATTTTCTTATGGACAGAGATTTTTCATATCAAATTTTATGCAAACACACATTATTTAATGATTTTGAGGTAGATATCAAATTCTACTGTACTGATTATTACCTCTAATTGTGCTTGTTAATTACTCAGATAAATAATAACTTTGAATAAGCCTTTTTTTTTTAGTTTTAGTGAAAAAATCTTTATCTATAATGAGTTTTGAAATCTTGAACATCTTGCATTTTGAAAACGAAAATTGTTTTGATGTGAGTTTAAAACAAATCTTGTAACTCTTTAGGAATTTTTAGAAAAAAAGATGATTTGTTCTTGTGTCGAAGATATTGAAATTGTTGAAGGTACATGATGAAGTGACCTTTTGTTTTTGTGGATTTCAAAGCAAGTAGTTTAAGTAAAAGCTCGAGGTTTTGTTTGAGAAAAAATTATTTAGCTTTTTCCTAGTACTCATTTTATCAGCATGAATAATAATGAGTAGCTTGCTCGCAATGTCGCGACTCCTATGAAAAAGTCTCTTGCATTTTGAGAGCACAATTTATTGATCTAGATTGCTTGCTGTCTTGATTAGAAAGGACATTTAAATGCATGTGATGTAGACTATGGTCTATGACTATGAAAGAAATGGATTTATAAAGCTCAAAAAGTGTTTCAAGGTTTAAAAGACTCGGGATCACTATCACCTGGTTGACTCATTGTGTCTTTCAATTTTTTTTCTCTTACCACTTTTCTTTGATTTGCCTTTTTTTTTTTGTAGGGCATCATTATTTTATTTTGACTATCACTTTTGCTTTTGATTTGAGCATACCCTTTAGCATTTGAATTTATCAGGCTTTTTTGGGTTTCTCATAGTTTTTTTCATTAATTATTGATCATTGAGAAATGTCACTTGCCTCAATGTGGGGTGTGATCTTAATCGGGATTTTTCTAAAGGAAAATTACTCAGGCTCAAAAGAGAATCACAAGGGATATATTCATTTTAGAATGTGAAAGGAATAACAAAGATGTTATTTTTTCATTTCAAACGCAAGCGGTTAAAACTAATAAACTTTGACATTGTCTAGTATAATGATCTGAACTTTACAAATAGATGCATTTCATGAGTCCATGATCATTGAATCTACTATATGCAATTATGCATTCAATAAAAACATGTCTCAAGAGACATAGTGTGAGGGGTGACTGTTTGTTTTGCAGTTCATATATTCTGGTTTAGAATTTGATCATCTCATTGAAGGAGTTGTTTGATTCATCTGGCATTTTACAAATAAAATGTCAAATATTAATTTAAACAAACATTGAATTATTTATGAAGTCAAAAGCAAGTTCAAATTTTCAAAATTCCATTAGGGAAAGGATTTTTGGTAAAAAAAAATGAGTTAAGTCTATGAGATCTGCAAGACTACAAAGGTGTGTTTGTGGGTTCTTTGGTATCAATAAACATCCATAGGTAAATGAAAGATATGCAAAGAGAATTTCTTATCCAAAACTTTGTGTTTATTAATTTGATGAAAACTTATACATCATAGATAATGTTTCTTTATAGAATCAGAGTTCACAGGCCTAATCAAATCTTCTCCATTCATTCCTATCAGTATTAATGCTCCTCCTGATAATCAGTGGTGAAGCCAAGATTTTTTAAATGAAGGGGCAAACTATTAACAAATACTTGATATTATGTATTATGTAGATATGTATTATATAGAGAAATCAATTTGAAATATATGTACTATCTCATATCAAACAAAATTAATTTAAGAATACTTTCAAAATAAAAAACTTATGTTATAATTGTTTTTTTTTATTTTTTATATTTTAAAACCGCTTGATAATAATTTTATTATCAATCTCATCGAAGATATTTTTCTCAATATATACAATCAAGCTGTCATTCATTTATTTTTAGTTTAAGGTGGGTTCAATGCTTGTGTTTTCTAAATCTTTCAAGGACTAATGAAGTTCTTGGCAACAATTCTATGCTGATATATGGTAAAGAGTAGCTAAAATGATAGCTTAAAAGGATTATCATAACAAATTAATGCTATTATTATTGACTTATTGTTTTCTACAGGTGGATTAAACATAAATGTTAAATATATATTTTTTATTTCTCTATTGTGTCCCTAATTTTTTGAGTTGTCCTATATTTCATTTTTAATCACTAATAAGTTCATCACCATCCATTTTTAATATGAAATTCATAGTAAAATATTTATTAATTCATCAAAACCCATTTCATTTCATATCCGTATGTATATAATATTTACCCATACACATATCAATTTAACAAACTCTTAAATTATCATAGATTCTATATTTTCAATAACTAATTGCAAATGAATAAAATCAAAATTAAATAATGAAACAAATAGAAAAAAATAAAGAAACTTATTTAAAACATAAAGTATAAGGTTTGAATGCCCTTACAGCTATTCGATAACCATTATTTTCTGAACAATTTTTTTTTAATGTTTTTATTAGAGGGTTTTAACGGTGCTATATATTCATCTTTTTTTTTTTCTGTAAAAGGATGAATTAAAATGATTGATTTTCGTATCCATGCAAGATCCAAGCGTGCAGGTCATGATGCTAGCCAGCACCCATCGTGATATATTGCTAATGTGTGCCGTCAACCTCTGTTCTATCTTCTTGTCGACCAAGGAAATGAACCATGGTGCATGTTTGATGAGTAGTCATGTCATCATCTCCCAATTGTCTACGGATTTGGCCGTGGGCACAATATTTTCATACGTGCCTTCTCGCCACCTATACTCGATTACATTGGACCCCCAACTTCAACAAGAGATGTATAAATTGGATGGATGCTTTTGCTTTTGTCTCTCCCTCTAATCGCATGCTAATCATTAGATTCGTTCTCTCCCTTTCTCGGCAAGCTTCCTAATATTTTCCATGTCGACATGGATATATATATATATATATATATATATATATATATATATATATATATATAATTGAGTTTTCCATGAATGTTCTCTAGGTATATTGGTTGAGAAGCATTAATGCTTTCGAAAGAAGTTCTTATGGATTAGTGTGTGGGGTAACATTATGGTAAAAGGGTTTTGTAGTTAGGAAATGTATATTTATTTTTAAAGTATTTTTTATTTGAAAATATATTAAATATTTTTTATTTTTTAAAATTTATTTTTGATATTAGTATATCAAAAATATTTAAAAATTAATTTTAAATAAAAATTTAATTTTTTTTAAAAATATTTTTAAAACTTAAAATTAAACATGTTTTTAGTGTGTGTGGGGTAACATTCTGGTAAAAGGGAAGCCAGATTTTAATGGGCAAGGCCCATTCTATCAAAGGCCCAATCCAAGCTCAGACCTTCTTCCCTTATCTATATACTACTCTGTATTTTTTGAGGGGAAATGAAATAAATAAAGAAAAAATCTTCTCTGCCCAAACCAGAAACAACTGCCATTACCATGGCGCGAACTACAAATGCCACTCTCTCTTCACCTTACTGCATCCTTCACCGTTCCTCCTTTTCATCTAAGCCCTCCTTTCTTCCATTGCGCATTTTCCCCAAAACACCATCGCCCCCCACTTTTCCAAGTAAGCCCCCCCTCTCTTTTCAACCACGTTGGTATTAAAACAAAGATGACAACTTTGTTGTTTTTATTGCTGTTGCTGTTGTTTTTCTTGCAGGGATTTATGCTTTGTCTAGTAATGATATCAAAGTGGGCTCCAACATTGAAGTTGATGGGGCTCCTTGGCGAGTCCTAGGTAATTATGTTTTTTTTTTCTTTGATTTTGTTTACGTTTCTGTTTTTTTATGTAATATTTGATTTTCTTTTTATTACATTTCGGGTTGGTGTAGAGTTTCTGCATGTAAAACCAGGAAAGGGGGCGGCATTTGTGAGGACCAAGATGCGTAATTATGTTACAGGAAATACTGTTGAAAAAACTTTCCGAGCTGGAAGTACGGTAATTCATCTCTCTCTATGTTTTTTTTTTAAGGAGTTTGACTTTACTTGTCTTTGGCTCGTGTAATTGGTGTTTGATAAAATGTCTATGAGGAAAGATTAGTTAATCCAGCAATGCTGTAATGGGCTGGCATAAAAAATGCTGCTTTTTTTTTTCTTCTAATTTTGTTTCTGCTCGACCATTATGATTAAATAGATACTAGTGGCTCAAAATAGGCAAAATTTGTGTGTTTCTTGCAATGGTTGGTCGGGGAATTTTTGGTACATTTGGTGTTGGACGCCTCCCTCTTGCATGAAGGTGGGACTTATGGATAATTTTCATGGTGGGTTCCCATGTTTATGTGAGAGGCAGGGTGGGGGGAGTACAACTTTTGGTGTAACTAATATTTTCTCTGGTCATAAAAATTTAAGGTGGAAAACGGGCATTTGGCAGTTAATGTTAATGAGGAGTATGATTAGGTGGTGATGGATAAGAAATTCAAGCATCTGGATGAAACAATTTTTTAAGTTATAGGAATTTCAGTCCCCCTTTTATTTCAGCTTGAGGTTATGGTTTATTTGCTGATCTTGAAATTTGATTAGCTGCGGCTTCTTTGATATGTAGATTTACAGCAAAGGCATGCAAGTGTCAACCATAGTAGGTGATGCTTGTATTAGAGCGAACCCATTTAGTTTTTTCTTATGTTCTTTTCTGTTTTTTGTTTCTGCAGATTGAAGAGGCAAATGTATTCAAGGAGGCAAAGCAGTTCACGTACAAAGATGGAGTTCAGTTTGTTTTCATGGACTTGGTATGGCTTACTGTGCTCATAATCAAATTTGTTAGACTGCAGAGATATTTGCAGTCATAATCTGCTTTATTTCCTTCTTGAAGATTGCAGGTTTCTGGTTAGTAGATATAGCTGTTTATTAGCCCCATTAATGAGTGTTTGGGCCTGAATATACTTGGTTTTTATTTACTTTCTTTTCTTAAATTTGTGTCATTTGACTTGTCACAGAGTACTTTTGAAGAATACCGTCTCAATGAGGCAGATGTCGGAGATAAGACAAAGTGGCTAAAAGAGGGAATGGACTGCAATTTGCTATTTTGGAATGGAAAAGTAATTCCCAATTTCCTTCGATTTGGGACACTTTTTTTGTTCATATATTTATGTGCAAGTATTGTTATACAGATATCCTCATTGAACTCATTTACTTAATTGGATGCACAATTAACTTGGCTGACATCCATTAAGGGTTGCTATTTTGTGCTGATGCTGCTATTTATAAAATTGCTTGTTCATTTTCTTGCAGGTTATTGATTTTGAACTTCCAATCACAGTTCAACTGACTGTTGTTGATGTGGATCCTGGGCTCAAAGGTGACACTGCTCAAGGTAATGTCATTTGGCTTCTTTAAGGAAAACTTGAGACAAACTATTCTCTGGGTACAAATGCTCATTAATTTATCATCCTGTAGAGATATAGAGTCAAGCTCGTTTGTAATTGTGTGTTTAAGTTTTCCCTGGCTGCATGTATAAAAAGTGCAGTTACAGGAAGCAGAGTAGAAAACCAGGTAAGTCTGTTCCCGGACCGTAATCATAGGCTAGCCTGCCAACACACATGTTTCCACTGTAATAAGCACGCTTTCAGATGCCAAAGAAGAAAGAAAAAAGCAGTGAACTGTGGTCATTTCGTTCATTGTGTGCTTAGCTAGCTATCATGCCATATGTGGATATCAATAGGCAACTGATTGGGTTAATCTATACTTGGCTTTGTTATCTTAGCTTTTGTTCCGTTATTTACCAATTACAGCATTGCTGTTCTTATGTTTTCTTGGCCTTAACATTTGAGAAATGAATTTCTTGTGACAGGTGGAACAAAGCCAGCAACTCTGGACACCGGTGCTGTAGTTAATGTTCCATTGTTTGTTAACATCGGCGCAGAAATATTGGTAGACACAAGAACTGGACAATACATGAGCAGGGCATGAGTTTTGGATTTGGAGTTTTTTTGTCTATCAGGCTTAGATAGCAGAAGAGTTGCCTGCCATATTTTATTGCTGTTAGTTCTATAACACACATGTATTCATCATTTGAGAAATCTCATAGGGCACGGTTCTTTTTGTAAGAGAGACAAGGTACCTTTTCTCCCAGGCATTGCAAGGCAGAATATCATTTCTGAATGAAAAGGGTCATAGTGTCTCTGCTGTTGTATCATTTCCATATTTTGAGTCAAATTTGTGTGACATTTTTCATTAATTATAGATGGCAGGTAATACCATCACTGAAGTATTGGTAAAAACAGGAACTTCCATGCTCAGTAACGCAATGGCATTGCATAAACAACTGCCATGAAGCATTTTCTCATCGTCGAGGCTTTTTGTGGGGAACCACACCTCGAACTAATGCAGCACCATAGACATTACATGCACCCAAAGTCCTTTCCTGCCGATTCAACTCATGAATCAGTAAGTCATAGGACATTCTACTTGGGATTTTACTATTTTCATACATGAGAACTAGAACATAAAATGCCTCGTCTACCTTTCCTCCGACACAAAGTGCTCGAATTACGTTGTTAATGGTGATTAATCTAGGAATATATCCCAATCTAACCATCTGGTGCAAATTGATAAAAGCATCGTCAACTTTCTTTGCCACCCAAAGAGCTTGAATCACTAAGGCATATGTGCTCTGCTCTATGACAAAACCCCGTTTCTTCATTTTCTCGAACACTTCATAGGCAACCTCAACTAGGTCATTTTCTTTAATAGATTTCCTACATAAACCTCTAACAAGACTATTCATCAACCTCTCATCCGCTTCAAGTCCACTCCCCTCCATTTCATTGAAAATTCTCAAACCAGCTAGAACTTTTCCCCAGAGCAACAAACCATGCAGCAATGTGCTGTAGCTAATATAATCAGGCATGCATTTTCTCTGTTTCATTAACTTCAGCACACCAAACCCTTTTAATGGTCTCCCTTCCTTGGCATATCCATCTAACAGGGTGTTAAAAGTGACCACATTTGGTGCCAACCCCATCTCCATAGCCTCATTTAGCAACTCCATTGCCTCATCTGATCTGCCTACCTTACAAAAGCCATCCATCATGGCAGTATATGTATAAATATCCGGCTCTACAGTGGTTTTCTTGATATCTTCCATTAGCTCGAATGCTTCCTCTATTCTCCCCACATAACACATCCCCTTTAACAAGCAATTGTATGTTTGAATGTTTGGCTTGCACCCAATCCTGTCCATGACCTCAAAAACTTGAAAGGCATTCTGCAATTGACCCATTTTGCAGAATGAATTGATTAGTATGGTCAATGTTGCAACATTTGGATTAAACCCTTTTTGCATCATCTGGTCTAAAACCCTTTTGGCCTCACCAGGGTCCTTTTTCTTGCAATGACACCTGACCATGATTGAAAATGTCCAAGAATTTGGCTCTAAACTGTAACATGATAAACCCGAGTACAATTTCAAGACAAGATCAGAGTCATTGGCTGTGACCAAAGCCATGAGAACATCATTGAAGTCCGAGATGTTAAAAAATCCAATCTCTTTATCAAGAACCCTGACAATGTAATCAACCCTTTCTTTACAAGGTAATGCTTTTACTGCATTTAAAAGATCCAGTACCTGAAATTTACTAGCTTTCTCATCAAAATCCAGGCTTTCTTGTTCTTCTTCTTTCATAGGCAAGCCCTTATGTTCCTCACCCTCTTTTGGGTATAATCTTTGCTCCTCGTTACCAAGAATTGGACTATGTAACACTGTGGTTTCTGTGGGATACGATTTTGTGGTGGATAGTGACGCTGCTGGAATGAAAACAAGCTTGAGGCTAAAAAATTTGTGGCAACAGAGCTTGCGGGTGTTGTTGAAGAAAACGGGGTGGTTGCTAAGTGAAGGAGATGGAAGGAATTCAGACAGCGGAGAGCGTGGAGAAGGCAAAGACATCGACATCATGTCGTGAACGAGGGAGAGAGGACAGGGTGGCGGTTTTTTCCAGTGTTTGGTTGTTGATAACTAGATTCACTTTATCCCAACTCACAACGCCCGAGTTATGGCTCGCGAGGTCGACCTGATTTTAGTGTTTGTTTGTTTTTTTAAAACAAGAAAAATAATATAATTTTAATAAAAAAATTAAAAAATAATAGGTTAAGAGAGTTCCAATCAATTTAAGCCAGGATCAAATAAGTTTTTTTTTTTTTTTATCGAGTCAATCAGAGGTTTGTTTTTTTACTTGAATTAATCTTTGGATGAATCAAATCTTGAACAAATTCATCTAATTAAGTTTTATAATTATATTCCAAAAAAAAGGCAAAAAAATTATAAATGGTATGATCACATGTTATCTTTTTTTTTTTCTATCTTATTATTTTTTATTCTACATTAATTTAGAATATACTCTAGTTGATTTATATATTAATTTTTTAAAAAATATATATTTTACATTGAATTGATGTATTGAAAAAAGAATAGATTTTCATTAATATTGGCTTTAAAATCCAAATTTAAAAGGTCAAGAAAGGAAACAAATCGTTTTTCTAATTATATCAATCCTTTAGATTCATATGATATAACTAATCTAATTTATTAGTATTTATAAAATCCAAATAAGGAATAATAAGAACAAAACTATCTTGCTTATTATCATTCATTTCAAACCCTAAGGACATTAAAATGGCATAATCCTAAGTGAAAATGAAATTAATTCCATCTCACTCGAGGCTCTAAGTCCAAAGAGTTATCTGAAGATGTCATTAATTAGAATAAAATAAATTGATAAAGAGGACCCAATTGAGAAATATAGAAAACTATTAGAACCTAAATGATAAAATCTGTGTTTGAAATGCAATTAAGAATGGGCATATAGGTCAGGGACTAAATTGATGTTTTACATACTAGTACTGTACATCAAAGAAATTAGAATGAAGTGATATCCATCGATTTCAAATTTACCAAAGCAACACAATTTAGTCCTTATAATTTCCACTAATATTGAAATTTTATTACCAACATATTGTCTATATATATATATATATATATATATATATATAAAGGTGTACATAATTAAGTAATTATCCTAATCAAATATTTAAATCAAGAAAAAGGATATCATCGTGGTAGTAAATCTGGACATTAAGATGAGCTAGAGAAGCAAATGTAGCTCTTACAATTAATCAAAAGACGGATCAAACCATGTTTAAATCCTTAATGACCTACTAAAAGCCTTCCAAGATTTGGGATCTTTAGGATCAGCCATGCCTTCCTTTTTTGCAGCAGCAGCAGCACCACCACCACCGCCATCACCTTTACCCTTTCTACCAAGAATGGGCCTGAGCAACTTCTTCAGGAGCTTGTCAAAACCTAACCCACGACGACGGCACCCTTGCTTCACATGTGTTGCCAGAGGAGCTGTATCCTGCCCATTTAGTTTTCCCTTGGGCTGAGACCGAGACGCACCTGGCTCCGAGAGACTCCTCCCCAGTATGGCTTGGTTCAGCTGCACCTCAAAGGAGAGTCTCTCAAACTGGTCTAACAATGTGCTTTGCTCATCCCCAAATCTTTTGAGAACCACCGCTATCTCGTCCATTTCTTTTTTACTTTCACTCGCTAATGAGACATGGGAGAACTTACTTAGGTTTATAGATGGGGTCATGGCTCATAACATGGAAGCTTAAAGGGTTCTTTTTTGCTTTTGAATGTGGCTCGAAGAAGCTAAGACTTGGAAGCCAAGCTTGATGGAAAAAAGAATACCAAACAGTGTGCTTAATCCAAGCAAGAGGCAAAGTATCAATGACGGTTTATATCTGCATGGAAACTGGAAAGGCTGCATTAAATGTGAGCAGCAGCCCAGAAATTACTGCTGATAGATTCTGCTTCGAGGGTTTGCGTTTGAAGTTTGAACACAAATTATACTGGATGATGTATCTAGCAGTATATTAATTGTGGACCAGTCTCATAAAGATTGGAGAACAGGTAGATTAATGAACATGGTCCACCAATTTGGTGGTTCAAAAAATTGGCATGATCCACCTTGTTAATTGGTTCAAGAAATTATATGTTATGCACGAATCAAGCTCGTCTGGATATAATTCAAAATACCATATAGACTTAATTATGTTGCACATGAGTGATAATTTAATTGTAATTACCAAGCAATCAAGCACGCTAATTTTCTGTAGAATTATTTGATTCAAACAAGAAAAACCCATTTAATTTTAGCTCATGACCTCATATATATTAATAGTTGATACCAAACAGCACAGAAATGCTATGAAAAGTTGTGATCATGATTGTTTAAAGGATTTCTCGAGGCCAAAATCATATTTTTTTTGTTCTAAATGCCTTTGACAAACTGTTTATTTTGTTCACTTAATAGTCTATTAATTCAATTTAAACCTTGATCATTATACATTGAATACGATCTCAAACTAAGCATTTTCTTAAATGTTGGAGGAATTATTAGGGTTTTTTTTTTATTTTTTATAGAAACCAGAAGAAATTAAAGTTGGACTAATGTAGTTGTAAGAATATTTCTTTGAAACATCCTTCTGAAGTTGAACACATAAATGATAATTTAATAAACAAATACTTTCGCTAACCAATCCTCATACATGTTAATACAATCAAATTAGATAATGTTTATTTTAATTTTTCAAATAAACATAAAAATAAAAAATAACTCTATTTCACTTTTAAATGTCAAGAAATTCTTGTATCAATCTAAAACCTAAGCTAGTAAATAAAATTCTAATATAAAATTTATAGTATTCTGTAACACGTATATCTTATATAACATTAAAAGAGTTAAGTTTTGATAAAATGTAAGAAAAAAAAATTATTTTAATCCAAAAATTTAAACAGCGATGTTGTGATATATTTTAACAAATTGTACTCCTAAATCCCAAATTTTTTTCATATAAGATTTTTATTTACCAAGTCCCACTTGAAAAATAGTTCCATACCTCATGTAACCCTAACAATTAAAAAGCAAATTTCCCACCCCCAAGCTTCTTGTTCTCCTTCTTCTTCTATCTGTCATAACCAAGCTTCCAATTAATCATAAGAGATGGAGAAATTACCACAAAAGGTGAAAAATATTATTGGAGCCACAAGCCATGAGAGAAGTCATTAGCCCTGAAGCCATGGATGCCATTAAAGCTAAAAACTTTCACTTTATTGATTCTTCCTTGTTTGAAAGAGATTATGTTTTATTCCTTAAATAAATAAAAAAAAAAAAAATGGTCTTCGTCTCCTCCTTTACCACCCTTCTCCCACACAAAAGTAAGCCATTCCTTTCTGGGCTTACACATACACCAAAAAAGCAAAATTCAAGGGCACATTTTCCATTGAGGCCCAACAATAACCCAAGCCCAATTTGGGCTTCATATAATCCAATGGTTAGCCCATGTAAAACTTTAACGCGTTTGATCTGTCGTTTGAATGCTCAACAGCTCATGCATGAAGCACCCCTTCTCTCTTGCCATCTCACACCTGACATGCAAGACAACTAAAAAAAATTAACATGAAAAATCCTTAACCCTAAATTTCCAAATTCTTAAATATCACAAATCCATGTAAGCTTCTGCTAATCTGGAAAAAAAAATAAAAAATAAAAGAAGCAAAGATCTGTACTCTTATTCAGTAATGGGTAGAAATGGAATTTCAAAACTAATTTTGTTCTTCGTCGTCTTGATTTTATCCTCCGGTGTTTCTAACGCTTCCTTTGTCTCCACGATTCGGCATTTGGCTGCTCCTAAAGACCACGACGGCAACAGCTCCGTCAAAATCCAAGTAAACTCACTCTCTGTTTATTTTAAGTTTTTGTTTTTGTTTTTGTCTATTAGAGAGGAATTAATTTAATGATGTTTTTTTAGAGAGAGACATAAATGTTTTATTGTTTTTGTATTTAATTAAGGTATCCCCGTCGCCAAGTCCAGATCCTGCTAAGACACTAAATACGACAAACACTGAGGATAATTCGGTTTCAAAAGTTGATAATTCCACGACCTTAAATAATAATAAAAATAATAATAATAATATTGGTAATATTAGTGATAAAAGTGATGGTGAAAGGGGGGTTGTGGGACTAAATTCGACTCGGGGGAATGAAAAGGAGAGTGGAGATGAGAAAAGGGATGATGAAACGAAGAGTGTGAGTGAAGAGAAGGATCATCGGAAACCAGATTTGGAATCAGAGGCTGGTGGGGAGAATTGTACAACAGTGGGCGGTAGGAGGTGCACGGACCTCAAGTCGTTGACTGCTTGCATTCTTGGATTTGATAATGGTAATGGTTTTTATTATATTATGCAATGTGTTTCTATTTTCCCTGGCTGTTTAGTTCCCTTTTTTCAAGTTGCGATGCTTGGTTTCTTTTATGGAGTTGAGGAATTAATGGTTGATGAACATTATCTGTGCTGCTGGTTGTGAGTGGTTATGGTTTTGGTAATGTGACGTATTAGGATTGCAGGAGGCGAAAATGGAAATGAATGAATTTTTGTGTCTTGAAATGCTGAACTCGAATGGTAAATGTAAATGGGATCTTTTGATGGTTTAGAACTTAATTTGTTATGTTGAATGGCAGAAGAGAATCAATCTTAGATTACTGTATCAGCAATTATCTGAGGATTAGGTTCTTGGTAGCAGCATCACATTACGATAGGCGGTAGACAATCATGTTATACATGTGTTGAGTGCAGCTGATTGCTGCAGTAGTGTAGTTGCTAAGGCCAGCCACTGTCACTTTTTTTTCTTTTTTTAAATAAAAGAAATAAGGACCATGCAAGCCTTGGAATTGACAGTCCATACTGTTTTACATTTCATCAGTTAGTGGAGTTTGCAGGCATGCGTGATTTAAAGGCTGTATAAATCTAGTTCTTTGATGTAATGAAAATAGGAAATCAAATTCAAAAGGAGGCAAGATTGATATATCAAGAGAAACAGTTGGAGCTTCTTGCATATAGGAATTTATGGTAGTAGCAGTCTTGCATGTGTATATACTTTCAGATGTCTATCATTGACATGGATAGTCAAGTGCTTCTTGGCCCCTGTAAAGTCATGAAGTGGGATTATGGTATTAAAATGATGGCATACTCACCTTGTCCATCTTTAAAAGTAAAGTCATCTATATTTTTAAGGTTGCATTAAACTCATCAGAGTTGTAAAATCTCATGTAATTCCTGCTTTATTTGAAACAATGTCTTTATTTTCGTTGTGATACAGTATAACCTTTTAATATTCAATTTCTTTTTCTTAAGGTCATGTTCCAATCCGATTACTTGTTCTTTAAGATATTGAGTTTCTGCTAGAGTTCGCTGTGTAGAAATTCATGTGTGATTAGCACAAGGGAATTAATTGTGGATTACTCAGTGAGTGTTTGGGAGTGTGGTAGC
Source organism: Populus deltoides (assembly GCA_015852605.2). Lineage (NCBI taxonomy): Eukaryota > Viridiplantae > Streptophyta > Magnoliopsida > Malpighiales > Salicaceae > Populus > Populus deltoides. Next base: position 703,868 of record CM027585.2, on the reverse strand, counting down.
TTCTGCTTTTGGGTCCGTTCCAAAAGTGTGTTTCACTTGAAAAAGCATCAAATTGATGATTTTTTTAGTGCTTTAGTTGGTTTTGATGTGTTAAAGTCAAAAAATCTGAAAAAAAATCATTTATGCATTTTCAAGCGAAAAACACTTTTAAAAAGCATCATACATCACAATACCAAACTCACATCACTTGCAACTGTGTTGAAGTTCAAAACAATCAAATTATTTTCTTGGTAGTAAAGAAACAATATATTAAGGGTTGGCAACTGTGTGGTATCTTTGGTGGGTTCTACTAATTGCTGTACTAGTGTTTTATTTTATTATTGAGAATCTTAGTGCAGTTATTTTTGTTGTGATGGCTTTCTTTCTTCCTTTCTTTTCTTTTTAAGGAGTGATAGTATGTAAACCTTGGAATCACAAATCCAAGCTGTTTTAAGTTTAATCCATCAATTAGTTAGTGGAACATTAATATGTGCATAGCATAAACTATTCAGTATACCTCCTCTGAAAAAAATAAAAGAGTAGTATACGTATAAAGCTTTCTCTTGAAGTGCTTGTTTTACTCTGAGCATACATTATCAAGACAATTACCTTGATTAGTTTGTGCCCTATGTTGTCTGATGAAGTAGGTTATCAGAACACTGGCATATTCTGAAAGGAGACTCCTTTGTCTATTTTTAAGCAAACTCCTGATATTTTAAAGTTGCATCAAGCCTGTTGAGATTGTATTAGATCTCCTGTAACTCCTATGCGTAGTCTCATGATGGTCCTGTTCATGCCTGTTTAAGACTTTCATTAATTCACGTCAAGTTAAAATTCATTTCCCCCTCACTATCATGTCTATGTTTAAGTGACTCCTGTTGTGTGTATTTCCTTTAATTTTCAGAAGCCCTTATGGTGGCCTTTCTTTCCTTTTCTGTTAACCATTTAAAAAGTTCAGGCACCAGAACATCAGCTGGAAATGATGATTCTTGGATTTTAATGGCTATTTTGTCATGGCATGAAGAGTTTCATGCTATAACTTGCAACCCTTGAGGCTATTCAACTGCAGCTTGTTTGGCTTATAATATGTAGCTATTAACAATTTTTATCAGGAATGAAAGAAAATATGAAGTCTTAGATATTTCATTTGAACTCCAATCTTGGACCTCTTCATTTGAGTAGCAGGAGAAGTACATATGGATTATAGGGGTCGGTGGAAGCACCAAGTCTTGGTATCGAGATGAGATTGGAGCACATGCCTTATTGATAACTGTCTTATTGGAACTTATGAAGGACAAGTGTCATCACAAGCATTCTTTGAAGGTGCCTAAGAAATTCCCAATCTATTGCTTACTGTCATCTTGCTCTTGGCCTTAGCAACTTCCAATTTAAATTGGACATTGGTGCATCATATTTAGCAAGTGATCTTGTCCAGACCCCAATCCTCATATAGGCAGGTTTAGTCCTCTGTCATTGCATGGGAGCAGCATTTCTTTGGTTTAGGATGTCAGTGTGGAATGTCTTGTGCGAGAAATCGCTTCTCTATGTCCATGGATCAATTTTTCTGTTAAAAATATTATTAAGAAGTTAAGATATTTTCAACAATTCAGATTCTTGCCATTTCTCTTATATTTACACTCTAGAAGGCTGCTCTGTGGAGACTGGAGGATTGATGGTTTTGTTTTTTTCCTTAAACTCGCCTTCTTATGAACCTCAGGCATCTGTCTTATTGATGTTGGGCAATGTAGCCTTCTATTGATAGACCACAAGATGCAGGTGTGACAGCTGGCGTGCCTCAGCATTTTTGCATGTTATGGACAGTCACGCAGTTTCTGCTTCATAAGGGATATTAAATTTATCATGTCTTCTTCTCTTGGAAACTGGTAAATCATAATTTTTGTTTATGGTCCTCCAAATACAAAATGGACTTAAACTTGAACTTAAAATACCTTGCATACAGTACAAGCTAAAACACATTTCAGCATGGTCATATCACAATTTCTGGACAGTGATGGTAGGGGTATGCGAAATGCTATTGTTTCAATACCAGAAAGGCTTTTGGTTGTTGGACCGGTAGCATTCTATTTTGCAACCTTTTGGTTACAATTGTCTGTCCAACCTTTTGTTTTTTGGACCTCTCCTGTGACTAGCAAGTAGATAAAGACATGCAGTGGAAGAACTTCATTTACTTATGTGTTGTTCATTTTCCAACTCACCTAGAAAAGTTATGCTGTTATCTGTAGAGGGGGTACTTAATATCACCAGTTTTATATAGTTCATCATCTATTCTCCCTCTCCTTGTAGGATCCCATTGGTGGACGGTTCTTATACAAAATTCTGGGGAACGCACTTTGTCAGTGGATGTGCTTGCCCCAAATCTTATTGACAATTCTTTGGTGGAAATAGCGAAACACCAAACTAAAACGGTACGTATCGTTTTCCTGTTTCATCGTGTTGTTTCTATGGTCGACTTAAAACTGGCATGAGATATGGAATACTTGAACAAAATTGAAAAGCTGTAGCCAGGCAATAGAAGCAAAACAGAGTAAGAAAACAAAATTAGATTAAGCTTCTTCCAGTAACATTCCATTGGCATGGTTTAAGAGCAGTTTCAAAAGTCAGCAAGAACTCACAAGGTGTTAGTTGTTACTGGTTCTTGGCTTCTGCTAACTTGAATGCATATAATTGCTGGAAGGCAAGGAAGTTATATTGAGAACGGGCTTAGATCCAGTGGAAAACTTTAAATGTACTAGAAACAGAAACTTACTACCAAGTTGTGATATTTTTCTTGCCTTCTTCTGGAAAATTTAATCTTGTTTTGACATCGTGGTACCACCTCTGACAGATTAATTATTTCTTGGGGGAAGGAGAGGGGTGGGTAACAGTGATGTTTCATATTGGTGATCTAATAATTGTACAGGCTTCACCCATTGCAATTTATGGGTGTGTTTGTTGCCTCATTTTAAAAGCAGAGTTTCAACGTTTTCATTTCAGATCAATTTGACTGTTGGTCAAAGCACAGAGGTGATATTAAATGCTAAAAATGGGGACTGCGTTCTGCACTTGGATCCTCTTGAATCTCAAGCAAACTTTTTCCTGAACCTCCCTTCTTATGACCAGCTAATTACCCCCATCAATGGTGCTTACTTCCTGATTATTACAGTGGTAGTTTTTGGAGGGACATTAGCTTGCTGCATGTGTAGGAAGGGGAGACCGGAGGCTGGAATCGCTTATCAGGAGCTTGAAATGGCTATGCCAGAATCTGGTGTTGCAAATGATTTTGAAACAGCTGGAGGCTGGGATAAGGTCTGGGATGATAATTGGGATGAGGAGAATGCAATAAAGTCACCAGCTGCACGTCATTCAGCAAGTGTGTCAGCCAATGGCCTTACTTCTAGGACTCCAAACAAAGATGGATGGGAAAATGACTGGGACAACTAGGATTTTTGCAGGTAGAAGAGAAAGAAGAAAGTTCTACCTTCCCAGGATGTGGACAAGGAGGAGAACAAGAAAACGAATAGATATACAAAATTTTGATTGTAAATCCTTCTGACAAGAGCGATTTTGGCATTTGTAGTTTTGTGCAACGGTGAGAGTCCAGAGAAGTGTTGAAATGCTTAGTTGATGTAATCTTTCTGCTTTTTGTGAAATGTAAATTGCTCACATTTGTTTTTGTGCAATCTGCATTCTTTGACTTGCACTTGAAAACATATTCCATTGCACATTCTGTTCTTCTTCATTGAAGGGGAAACCCAATTCTTGTTTTTGTCCAGCATAGAAAGGGAAACGACATGGGACATATAGAAGTGGCCTAAACGGGCTAGAAGGACGGGCAGTCGATGAACATACACAGGTTGAGGATGAAGGATGATGTCCTTTTAATTATCATATTTCAGGCATGAAGTCAACCAGGGGAAGCAGAACCAGTATGGTAGGGGCTGGGGCTTGGGACCCAAAAGCAGGAACAAGAAATGGTGCCTGTCATTCAATCCAAGAATGCAACTCCCCACTCATATTTGGTATGTTCCTGTCATGCGTTATGGATATGGATGTACTTTTACCTTTATTCTAATCACCAGGTCCCATGAGTTGGAGTCGCATCAAGCTCAGTCCTCAGCATTCTACATCGTCTTTTGATTGCACCGTGGACAAAAGTTTCTCCCTGTCGTTCAACTATTTTGATTCGAAGTCATTTTTCAGTTTAAGAATGGCAAGCAGGACACCAAATCATGCAGCTAGCAACCCTTCTGCTAAAACTAGAGGCCTTCAAGCCCCATGTATTTTTTCCACGTTTTATCTCAAACCTCTCTCTCGGTGCCCATTACAGCTACGAACAAGTTCCCGAACAGTTAATACACACATCACACAAGTTTTTCACCAATGAAATCTTAAAAACTTAAGAACAACCCACTTACCACTTGAGTCAGCAGCTCAGGCATCATATGTTTGCTTAAAAAAAAAAAAAACCAGATAATTTACTTGGCAAAGAGTGGCAACTGTTCGAACTTCACCACAAAACTAACCCTGAGCATTTTCTTCTCAAGCGAGATTAAATATTCAATTTAATGCATTAAAAAGAATTTAATAAATCCTCTTAAACACTAACTGTAAGATTCAAATTTAGAAAGTCAAAAGAATTGAGCGTAGAGCACCTAGGCTTGATTAAAATCATAGTTGATGCAAATTTACTGTCCGTGAAACTCTGATGAACTGTGTCTCTACTGGTTGGGTGGGTTTAGAACTTTCCATTCATTCCACAGGTAAATATTATGATGTAAATAAAAAGGTATGATGAGCACACTATTTCATAAGAGCATGTTAAACCTTTTCCCCTTCACAAGGCATATTACCAATGAATATCATGCAAAGTTCCCACTTGATTGCCATGCACTAATATTGCCACTCAAAAAGGTGCCATGGTGGTGCTTTTCAGGACCCCCATGTGATTTGCTATGATGATGATGTCCATTTCCATTTTTATTTGTTTCCCTTTGGGGTCCAACACCATACTTCAAATCCAAGGGTTAATTATTCACCCGAGTTGCAGACACAGAGGAGGTTGTTTGTGATAATAAATTACAAACAGTGCGAAGGAGTGCATCGGTAGAATAAGTGGCATCGGTTGGTTCACAGAATTGAGAGCACGGCTGCTCTCTGCAATGAGTAAAAAAGTTGTTGACCATGCTGCGCTTGAGGGTGCAATAAATTCTCAGAAAAGCAAAAGGTTAAAGCAAAGGCAAATTCTGGCTTAACAAGTATGAATAAAGCAAAAGATTGCTTTATCCAAGAGCATCATACCATTCAAATTGTATACTCCACAGAAGCCCTTGTAGTCTGTCTGGTAGTGACCTCAGCTGTGCTTTCATTTTCTTGTTGAAACCTTAGTCCATGTAACATGAAACAAATACGAGATACTATCAAGACAAAGATGAGTAACCAGTCAAGTATACTCCTTAGGGAGGAATACCATTGATGCAATATTATACGTGCCCTATATTCCGGTGAAAACGAATCCGGTCATGGAAACTGTAGATAAGATTGTCATAAAAAAAGGGATACAAATAAAATTCAATAGCAAGAAGGAAAATTTTGAAGGTAAATTGAACAATATATTCTTTTTTTTTTCTTTGAACAAACCAACCGGATTCTTCTTCACCGGAGAAAACATGTTTTCAGTTTCATTCTTGAACTCTAGTACAAGTCCAGTTCACTCGAGCTCTTCCTGGCCCCCTGCAGGACATTGGATCAGCTCTAAAATATTGACCACTTCTTCCATGTCTGGCCGATTCGATGGCACTTGAGATGAACATATCAAACCAAGTTTTACTACTGGAATCGCCTCATCTGCTGGAAAATTTCCTCGAAGTCTGCCATCAATGCATTCTTCCACTCTTCCATCCTCCAGTGCTCCCCTCACCATGTCACATAGCACAACCACATCATCCTCCATGTATTCCACTGGCCTCTTCCCTGTCACCACTTCCAAAACTAGGACCCCAAACCCATACACATCACATTTCTCAGTTATCTTCACCGTTCGACAGGCAAACTCGGGAGCCATGTATCCTAATGCACTCTGGATTTTGCTGCTTAAGATGCAACGGTCTAAAGTGGGCAACAGCTTTGCCAGGCCAAAGTCTCCCACTTTTGGCTCACCAGAATCATCTATCAGAATATTGGTAGATTTTAAATTGTAATGGGTTATGTTCATGTGATGCAAATGGGCCAAACCTCTAGCCATTCCAAGTATTATGTTGAATCTATGCCGCCAGGAGAGGTAGTTCTTATCAGGTCCATCATGGAGATGCTTATACAAACTTCCACTGGATACGTATTCATAAATAAGGAGTTGTAAGGATGGAGTCCAGTAATAACCTTCCAGTGTGACAAGATTATGATGCCTAACCTCTCCAAGTTTCTTCACTTCCCTTTCAAATTCATCTTGGGACTTGATCAAACTTGAAACTGTCAGCTTCTTTATAGCAACTGAACGCCCATCTCGAAGTATTGTTCGGTAAACAACCCCAAACCCACCACGACCAAGTTCTGAGTCTTTGTTGAGTAATGCTTGGGCCCCAGCAACAAAATCAGCATCACCAGAAAACATGACAAGCTTGCCATAATTTGGATCATTAGTTGGGGAACAGCTGAAATCTTCCCCACCAGAAAATGTGAAAGCAGCAGGAGAGCGTGCCATAGAAGATCTTGCACGGATATTGAGGAGAGTAACAGCTACCACACCGAGTGTAATGCAAGCGGCTGCACCAATAGCAATGAGAGCAGAGATGCTGAGTGCAATCTTCCTGTGATGGAGATTAAAAGAGGTGCCATTGGAGGAGCCAGAAGAATTGGGATTCAGAACAATAGGCTTCTGATGGACAGAAGGGCAGGATCGGTTGACAACAGATCCACACAAGGAGGGATTACGAGAGACAGATGATGGGGAAATAGTGTTGAAGAAACCCCCAAGTGGGAGATCACCTTTTAAGTTGTTATGAGAAATATTAAAGGACAGGAGGTGGGAAAGATTGGCCAGCTCCTTGGGTAAGCTTCCAGAGAAGCGGTTGAATGATAAATCTACATATTGTAGGTTGGTTAGGTTTGCAATGGCTACTGGAATTGGACCACTAAGGTTGTTCCCAGATATAATTCTGTACAGTCCAGTCAAAAAACAGAGAGAGAAATTGTTAGAACAATGCAGGTTCCATAACTTATAAATTGAAACTACAAATTATTAAATGAAGGTACAATAGACAACAGCAATTCAAGAGTCCAGATTTTTCTTTGCTGTATTCTTTCTCTTCCTCATTCTTTTTCAGCATTTAACGAAAACTTCGAATTATATCAATTTGATCAAATCCCGATAACAGATTTAAGATGGGCACCATATAGTAATGCATTGAGCTATAGCAAACACCACTGATTATCAGCTTAAACAAACAAATAAACACACAAAAAATCATACTGATCAGGTTCTGCTGCATAGATGATAGTCACATGTTGATTGCCATTTGGTGAGCCTATCAGCACTAAAAACGTAGATAGTTTTTCATCTTACACCAAAATGACAATAAAGTTTGCCTGCAAAGGTCAGACTAAACACCAACAAACACATAATTAAACTAAGAGAAGGTATGACAGTCTAGTTGTTTCATGGAAACAATTTCAAAAAGAACTACAGCAACCAACCACAAGGGTGGCCTGCCCTCGAAAACAATACGACAGTGCAATTGTTTTCACTGTAATGATTGAATGTAATGGCTCTCGGTTGAAATTATTAAAGGACTGCTAACAGAATTGTAAAAGCAGAAAGTTATTTTCTCAGAGTATTGCAAGCACAAGGAAATTACAAATGGGAAGAACCAATCGGAGAACTTTTAAAGCAAAAGTCAAGCAAGCGAGGAAAAACTCACAAAGATGTTAGAGATGAGCACTTCTTGATCTGAGTAGGAATTTTGCCAGTTAGGAAGTTCATCTCCAATCTCAGTTCCTTGAGGGAGACTGCTCCTCCAATTTCGGAAGGAATGCTTCCGGTTAGCCTATTATCACTCAAATCCAGAGCTTGTATCATTGTCAATTCTCCTACACTCGGTGGAATAGAACCAAACAGTTGGTTCCTTGACACATTAAAGAGTTGCAGGCTGCTTAAAACCCCAATGTCAGATGGGATTTCTCCAGAGAAGACATTTGAAGATAGATCCAAGACCTGAAGGCTTTCAAGAGAAGCTGCCAAAGATACACCTGAAGGATGTTCTATGCTTTCATCAAGTTTGTTCCCAGAAAGCGACACACTTTTTAACCCCGTCTTGAAAATCCATGAAGGAAGATTACCTGTCAACCGATTATGGCTAACATCTATAGCCAAAAGGTTAACACAATTCGCCATTGACTCAGGCAATCCTCCAGTAAGCTGGTTCATGGACAGATTCAATTCCTTCAACACGTTAAGGTTTCCTATTGAAACTGGAATCCGACCTGAAAGTCTATTGACAGAAAGATCCAAGCTTTCAAGACTTGTCAACTCTCCAATCCACCCAGGAACTTCCCCTGTAAATGAATTTCCTCCTAGTCTAACAGTAGCACATGAACTAAGCCTCTGCAATGACTCTGGAAGACCACCAGACAAAGCATTCTCGCTAAAATCAAGCAGTTTCAAAACCTGGCAACCTCCAATATCCACTGGTAGCTGCCCAGTGAACCTATTCCTTCTCAAATTAATGGCTCTCAAAGCATACAAATTTGCAATTCCTTCAGGAATCTCTCCTTCCAACAAATTATCAGAAAAATCAAGAGACTGTAGCCCTCTCAAATACCATAATCCAGATGGCAATTCACCAGAAAGGCCATTCGATGAGAAATTAACAACTGAAAGCGACATACAAAAGCTCAAAGAACCAGGAATCATCCCTGTAAGATCATTCCTAGCAAATGAAACAGACCTCAATGACCCACATTGCTGGAAAAACCCATCGGGGATTGACCCTGATAGACTATTTTCACTCAAGTCAATAACTTGTAAGCCGCCAAGTCTAGGAAGATCAGGGTTTATAGTCCCATTAAAGTTATTATTAGCCAAAGACAAAACCTGAAGAAATTGTAGCCTCAAAAGGCCACGACCAATGTGCCCAGATAAAGAGAAGCCATCAAGAACCAGTTCAGTGACCCGATGGGTATTCGGGTCACATTTGACACCAACCCAGTTACAAGGACTGTCATCATCTTCATTCCATGATGAGAGTTTAGACTCTGGGTCTTGAAGACCCGCCTTGAATACTATCAAGCCAAGTACATCATCATTGATTGAGTCCAAACACTGTACCAGAAGTAGAGGAGCTAAAACAGCTAAAAATAAGAACTTGAGCAGCATTTTTTTCCCCAGTTCAATTCAATCCCAACTTTTGATACATTTGATGCTAAGAAAAGGACCCCATGAAAATGCAAAAGGTGGAGAAAAGGGGCTATCAAACTTGAAAAGAAGTGATTTTTTGGGCTATCAAAGATGGCAACAACGCTTGTGACTCAAAAGACAGAAAACAAGGTGGAGGTTACAACTGACAATAGCAGGGATGGAGTAGAAACAAAAAAGTTTTGTTCTTACTTTTTTTTTAATCTTTGGAGATAAATGAGAGAGAGAGAGAGAGCAGAAAGTTTCTGTCTCTGAAAACATACACTTCTAGCAGTAGAAGCTAGGGATGGTGAAGCTATAAGCACTGCAATGGAAGAAGCTAAAACAATTTCCAGGCCAAACAAAAGAAAAGCAAGAGAGAGAGAGAGAGAGAGAGAGAGTCCGAAGAATGAGAATGTGGGTGGCAATATTTTTGGACTAAAAATGAAGCAAAGGCAATAAAATGAAACCACAGATGCAAACCCACTTTCTTTTTTCAATTCCCTAACTTTTTCAAATTTCAAAAAAGAAAAAAGACAGTCACTATAGTATCAGTAGACTAGTAGTAGTAGTGGTGGTATAGATTATACGGGAATTCTCACAAATACAACCTTCGATCTCCAAAAAAAGAAACACCAACTACCAAACCTCACATTAATGAGGCTTCTATAGCCAGTTAGTTAGTTCCACCTCTATAACTCGACAAAGTGTAGGTCATAAAGGGCGTTAGGTGCTGAAGGGATGGAGGAGTTAATAGGAGTGGGAAATTTTAAAGAAAGGGAATCGTGGCGGGAGGGTAGCCGGTAAAGCAGCTAAAGAAGCGGGAGAAAGAGAGGTTTTTCTTAAGAATTTTTGAAGGGATTGATCACTAGAGGTTGAGATGAGAAAGGGGAGGGAGCAGCAAGAACATTTAATGATGGGGTCAGAAGAAGAGAAGAGAAACAGTAATGATTCTGTTTTGGTGTTGGTGTCGATGCTAGTGGGTGTAATAACTAATAACAAGGAAAGGAGAAATAAAGAAAGAGTAAAGTGTGCTGTGCTCTAGTGGAAGCAGCAGCAGCAGAGGGCATTCAAAGCTTCTTTCTTTTTGAAAACAAAGAAAAGGAGTAACCGATGAGAACAGGAACAGAAGACAAGGAACTGCGGAAGGGTTTTTACTTTTCTCTTTGATTTGTTTAATGTTTTGTTTGGGGGTTTTCTTGGTCAAAGGAGAATCCCTTGTCTGAAACCAAGTGCCATTTCTTCGATTCTTCTCCCGTTTTCTTTGTAATTTTTTGTCCATTTCTTGCCAAAATTGTCAGCCATTTTATCCTTTTCTTTTCCTTTAGTTTCAGGAATCAGAGGAATTTTGAAATTGATTAAAATTCTGTTTATTCTTGTCATCAAAATTGCGCTTTAAAATGTAAAATATTTTAAAGATTAATAGGGATAAAAAAATTAAAAAAAATATTTTAATGAATTTTAAAGTAAAAAGTAGCATATATCACATTATTAAATAACATATCATCTTGGAAAAAATGGATAAAAAAAAAAAAAGTTCGTGTTTTAAATAAAAAACAAAAATTCATTACAAAATTATTTGAAAACAGGTTTATTTTATACGTTTTTCTTTTTTATTTTTAACCATATACATACATATATATCATTTCCATCTTATAATACTAACTAATTAACTTAAGATTCACTCTTCCCTCTATTCATACTTAACAGCACTCAACGGCATTGATATCCCTCCTATTTTCATTTTCAAAATTTATCGTATTTTAACATTTGCATGTACGTACATTACATGTGTATTTATACTAGAGTACGGACTATATACATGTCAGATGACTACCAAGATTGTGATCGTATATGCAGTCATTTATTTTATTACATTCTATGTTGCTATATTAGTTTTAGCATGTAAAGTTTTTTTTTTTTTTTCCAAATTACGTCAAGTATCTTATTAGTCAAGATGGCTTTTCATTTTGCCGATTACTTGTAATTGATTGCTTAGAGTTTGTAGCTATGACGTGGGACAAAAAAATCAAGCACCATAGTAAAATCAAATGAAATTCAAAGAACGATGGGGTAAGCCATCTTTTATCGTTTACGATCATTCATGTGTAGAATCCATGTCTTGAATCTGATATCTCGATCCACCGAACTAATGTCATAAGTGTGTATATATATATAAGATTTCTAACAGGGATGTTGCACACCCAGGTTGAGAAAACATGGAGGTAGAACAGGAACAGAAATGGTGGTTATCAAGACAGGAGAGTGACAGAGACCTGCACCTCCTTTTCTACACTGTTCAATGGAGGCATGATAATATAAGATACCGTAGTTAACTCAGCAGTACTGGTCAGTTGTCCAGGATTAGACTACAAAGTACAAGAAAAAAGGCAAATCGTAGTTGCAGTTTTCAAAGATCCATGTGTGGTCTGGTCACTAGAATGTGGCCAAATTCCTCTCTGTTTCTTTAATGTTTTCTCTACTGTTGTTCGTATTCTAACAACCCAGTTGTCGTATAAGATTTCCTTGCAAGACATCAATAAAAAAAAACCTACTTCTTTTGGCATTTTTCTCCACTTAGATACTCTCCACCCACCTTCACCAGCCTCGTCTAGCTCGCCCTTTGAGTGTTTACTCAAATTAACATTTGTTTTTTACGTTATGTTCGAATATGTATAAAGGTAGGTCTTGAGATAGATTTTACTCGCCAAGAAATGATGGGATTAATGAGAAAAACACGTAGCTATGGCGAGCAAGAGTTAACCTAGAATATTTATACCGGTATTTTGAATAAAACATTGCCACAGATATGAAATTTTAGCAGCGATTATTCTATCGATATTTATATTGGTATTTTAAATAAAAAATAATTGTAAGCAAATGTTTTAATAACGTTCTAGAAAATTATTTTTAGCATACCTGAATAGGCTCGAGTCAACTAGATCAGTATGCCAGATCAAGTTTTTAACTGAGCTGGTGAGATTATTTTTTCAACTCAGACCAGTAAATATCTTGAATGTATTAGGTTTAATCCATCATGCTAATCCAGATTTAATAGACTATAATTTTATTTAGAATCTGTAACCAGGTTATTAAATAATCAATTGACTTCTTAATTACTCTTACAAGTGGAATAAAAAAAACTGAGATCCCTTTTACAAACTCCATTTATTTTTCCATTTTCCACACTTCAAACCCTCTTATCGATGTACTTTTTACGCTTAGAAAACTTTTGTCTTAACTGTGCTTCTCGGGGAGCTGCCATAGATGGTGGATGCGTGGCGTAGATGGCGGGCTATCATGCTAGTAATACCAACAAATAAAATCTAAAATCTATGGTAAATCCAAATTATGACTTGTGTAATTCTTGGTGTCCCCATCGATTGCCCTTGCAAACGAATCCATGGCCTTTTTGAAAAAAGTCTATCCTGGCAATGCCGTGTCATGCAGTTAATGTTTCGATTCAAGTTCTAACATGATGCCCGTCTTCAACCCTTAAATCACAAGTAATTAAAGAACATCATCTTTTGCTTCGCCTACTAGCTTGTCATAATTAACACCTCAATTGTTTGAAAGATATAATATCTCTTGTTGGTGGAATTTTACCCTGTTATAAATACCGACTTAATTGTTTCATGATTCGGTTTAAGATCTGGTTCAAAAGTTGGGATGAGTACTTCAAATTAAAAATAAATTTGACCGGATCGACCGGATTATTTCCATCCATTTCGATTGAAATTTAGGTTGACAAGTCATTGAGTTGACCCGTTAAGTTAAACCGGGTTTAATAATACTCATTTAAACTACCATGATACCTTTCTATTTTTAAAAAGCATCATCTTACATCATAATAACTAGTTTGATTCTCTTCACTACGTTGCGAGATATAACAATTTTTCTCTCAACATAAAAAAAGATTGTGAATGTTGGAAACACTATTTTTACCATTAAGAAAAATTTTAACTACAAATTAAAAGGTTTACATGTATATTCAATAAAATAAATCAAGAATTATATAGGTCAATAAATGATAACAAATTTGTTGATTCCAACTAAAAATTAAGTAAGAAAACTAAGATAAAGTGCATACTAAGTTGTCTAATCTCATGTTATAAGGAGCTCTTCAAATCTTTTTTAATAAGCAAAAAAATATTACGCAAAAGATAATTTAATATTTTTTGTGTGGATCTTGAATTGATAGAAACTAAGAATTACGATCAAAACATTTTTGTTGTTGAATTGTAACTAATCGATAACTTTATTTTTTATTTATTGTTTTTCATTGAAATTCTCTCTCTTCTCTCAACTCAAGAATCGAAAAATCAACAAAATAAATTTTTAAACTAAAATGACTTTTTGCATGAATTTTAGACTTGCTATATGATTCCCTTTCTTTTTTTTATTTTGGGCCTCTTTTTTATTTTTTTTATTGAAAACTTCATCAATTACTTGTTAAATTGACCATAAAAGGATTTAATCGAAAAAAATTAACAAAACTAAATTTGATTCTCTCAAATTGAGCATCAATGGAGTGTTGAATTTGTTTTCTGATACCATGAGAATCCTCAAATCAACCAAAATAAATCATCAAGCTTAACCCTAAATCAATATAATATTGATAACATTTAAAAAAAATTTCTAGTGACCAAGACAAATAACTTGAAAGAATTCAATTAGAAAAAAAATAACAAATTTAAATTTAAATTTGCCAAATCAAGCATCAATGGAATATAGGATTTGTTTTTTTTTGACACCATGAGAAAGCTATAACAAGCAAACATAAATAAATAACCAAGTCCACTCTTAAATCAACCTAATATAAAATAATCAAATTAAAGAAAGAAAAAAGTCAAGTGAAAAAAACAAATAAAAAAAGACCTTGAGGTGGTTCACTCTTTAGTTTTTCCATTCCAAGTTTTTTTACCATTTGTTCTAGTAAATTCTTCATATAAATGACATTCAAATTCAATTTATTAAATAATTGATTGGCCTTTTCACAAGGAGAATGAGAGATTTGAGATCCCTTTTGTAAACTCCATTAATAAACCCCCCCCCCCTCCCGGTTTCCACACTTCAAACCCTCCTCCCGATGTACTTTTTTATGCTTAGAAAATTGGTGTTTTAATTGTGCTTCTCGTGGAGCTGCCATGGATGGTGGATGGGTGGCGTAGATGGCGGGCTATCATGCTAACAGTATCTACCAATAGATCTAAAATCTTTGGTAAATCCAAATTATGACTTGTGTAGTTCTTGGTGTCCCCATCGATTGCCCTTGTAAAAGAATCCATGGCCTTTTTGAAAAGTCTATCCTGGCAATGTTGTGGCATGCCGCAGTTCATGTTTCGATCGAGTTCTAACATGATTTCCATCTTCAACCCTTAAATCACAAGTAATTAAACAACATCATCCTTTGCCTCGTCTACTAGCTTGTCATGATTAACACCCCCAGCAGTTGTTTGAAAGATCTAATATCTACTGTGGGTGGAATTTAACCCGGAGTTACAAACTCCAACCTGGCCCATGACTCAGTTTGAGATCTAGTTTATATATATTCGGGGAGTCAATCTAAACAAGGATTTTATTTCAATAGTTTTTCTAAATAAGTTAAAACAACATAGCTTTGAAAAAAAATTTAAAACTCAGACCAAGCCCTACTTGAATTTTAACCGGGTTTGACCAAGTCATTCTCATCCAGTTCGATATGAAACTCAGGTTGACAAATTACTGAGTTAACATATTAAATTAGATTGGGTATAATAACACCGATTTAAAGTACCACAATGCTTTTATCTTTTTAAAAAATATCAATTTAAATCATAATAATTATTTTGGTTGCTCACCTATGTTGTGAATATGTTGTGAATTAATAAAAAAAGATGTGAGTGTTATAACACTATTTCTACCATCAAGAAAAAATTAACTGCAAACTTAAAGTGTATTCATTAAAATAAATCAAGAATTATATATGTTAATAAATTATAATAAATTTGATGATTCTAACAAAAAAAAAATTGACCGGGGAAGCATGGATAAAGTGAATACTTTTAATCTCGTGTTATGGGAGTTCTTTAATTTTTTTTCATTTAATTATATAACAATAAAATTGTTTTTGTTTTGTTAGAAAATAAATGATTGAAACTCCATTGAAAAAAAAAGATATTTTTTGTCATATATTCTTAATTTGATATAAAAAACAAATATAAATAAAATAAATATAGATTCATCGACATCAAGATCGTCCATTTTGATTGTCAAAATGTAACTAATTAATAGCATTTTCTCTTCTATGGTGTTTTTTAACGAGATTCTCTCTCATCTCTCAACACAGAAACTGAAAAATCAATAAATTAGAATTTTAAACTAAAATCACCTTCTGCATGAATTTTAGATTGGCTATGTGATTTCCTCGCCTTTTGCATCATAGTATTCTTTTTTTTATTTAAAAATTTATCAATTACTCGTTAAATTGGCTTCAAAAAGAACCAATCAGAAAAAAATCAACAAAATAAATTTGATTTGCCAAATCGAGCATCAATCAAGTGTCAAATATGTTTGTCTACATCACAAGAACCCTATACCAAGCCAACCAGAACAAATCATCAAGCTCAATTTTAAATAAATCTAATGTAAAATGATCAAATTAAAAAAAATCAATTGACAAAAAAAATCAAATGATAAAAAAATAACTTGGAAAGATTCAATCGAAAAAAACCCAACAAAATTGAATTTAAATTTGTCAAATCAAGCATCAGGTTTGTTAGACGATTACCCATATAAAGCCAATAAAAATAATTCACCAAGCTCCATCCTAATTCAACAATCAAATTTAAAAAAGAAAAGTCAAGAAACAAAAACAAATGAAAAAAATATCAAGACGGTTCACTTTTCATATAAACAATGTTTCTATCCCAAACTTTTTAATTGTATTGATAATAAAGGAAACAGGAATACATCAACTTACTCACTTTCTATAATTTTGGAGGCACTTTAATTTTTCTAGGCCCTTTTAATTAAATGAAGTTGTGGTTTGCCAATGGTGATTAATTAGTTATTTAATTCCAATAATTATAATTGTTTATCAAATAGGATACGGCTTGCCCTCCATGATTGAAAAGCTTTTCCTACAACAACTACAGTCACCTGGTAACCACTTTTTGGGACAAATCTTGAAGTGGCCCAAGCATTTTCATAGTTCTATACTTCTATGGACGTGTCTTGGAGAGGCAGAGAGGGCAAATCCATGAACTCAACAGAAGCCCATAAAACGGCAAAAACATGGCCCATCAAGGCCCAATATTTCTGGACATTTGAAGCTCATGATTTATCAATTATATATCCTTGGCCAGAGTAATGCCCAACAAATCTTGACATACCATGGCATTGCTAGCTGTTTACACAATAACGTTTAATAACAGACGTTGATCTAGAATAAGAACTGCTGATAAGATCTAGAATTGGGATTTTTTAGATTTATTTTTTTTATGTTTTCATGTTTGAGTTTTGTGGTTACTAATATAATAATCACTGAAGATTTATATGATTGTTAATTTCAGGACCCGTGGGATTAATCGAGATACACACAAGCTGACCCGGATACCCACATTAATAAAAAAAAACTGTTGATATGGAGTAAAAGCTTTATTATTTTTGTGTTTTAAAAATATTTTTTAAAAAAAATTAAAAAGTAAAATTTTTTTAGTGTTTTCATATCGTTTTGACATGTTAATGTTAAAAATAATTTTTTAAAAATAAAAAAATATTATTTTAATATATTTTTAAATAAAAATACTTTAAAAAAAAAACCGTTATTACACTTTCAAATATACCTTGAAGCCCTGCTCAACACTATTAACTATAATTTTCTGATTTTACAACTACTAATGGTATACCGTAGCATCGTATCTATAATAATAATAATAAATAAATAAATAAATAAATGATTAGACGTCTTTTCATGCTGTTTCTGTCTTCTTCTTCTTCTTCTTCTGTTTTTTCCTTGACACGGCTAAAGTTCTTCCTCTTCACATGAATAATATGGTCGTAAAAATAGCCAAGAAAAACAACGGTACGCCGATTGCATCCAATCCTTTTCTTGCCGTCTGCGCTCTCTATTATTCCCTTCTTCAAACAAACTCCTCCGTGCACATGCTACGGAGCACAAAGGAGATTCAACTTCTTGTAGTTGTAGGATGTCTAAGGTTACTGTCCAAACCTTAATGCATGCATTTTCTTATTTATAGATAAATAGGTAAAAAAAAAAAACTATTTTTTTTAAGAATAGAGAGAAAACAAAAAACCCTTTTATTATTCGTTATATAGGATCTTCCTTACTTGTTTTTTTTGTGATTTTTTATGAAATCAATTGACTGAAAAATAGCTAGAGAGAAAATAAATTTTATGTATTTTATTTATTAATAAGTTAATTTCTAAAACTTATTTTCACGAGGTTTTAGCATCCACGTCAATTCTTTTTTTTTTTATGCTACTCTATCATTAAAAAAAATTAAATCAATCTCCATGTAATAGAAACTCAAATTATTAAAGGCTAGAAAACAAATAGCATTATTTTAAAAATTATTATGAAAATAATATTTTGAGAATTCTGATATGGGTGGTTGGTTATCAAAATCTTTTATCATGTTTAATATCATTCTATTATTCTCAAAATATTATTCTATAATTGAAAATAATATTTTGAAAATGATTAGAATTGAAGGAGAAAGATAATTAAATTAATAAATGAAAATAATATATATAATTCTATTATTCTCCTTGAAAAACTCTTATCTATGAATATGAAGGGAGAAGTGAAATATGGTTAAGAATATAAGGACTAGAGTAAATTTCATGCCAACATTTCTCAATACGTGTAACCAAGACATTACACGATTCCTAGTCCGAAGGCAAAGGAAGTAGGAAAACTGTATCCCACTGCTAAAACCCTCGTTTCTCTTCTTCCCCTCGTGACTCTCGCTTCAAATACCTAGACTTCTCTCTTTCTCTCTCTAAACAAGAAGGGTAAGAAGAAAATGAGTGTGTCAATGGAATTGTTATCTGCTGGCTGTACTTCTTTGCTAACAAAAAGGCCGTCTCTTTGTTCATCTTCTTCAATGGCTTTGTTTGCTCCATCCTTAAAGTTTCAATCTCTATTGCTTAAACCTAGCGGTCACAGGTTGTCTTTTGAGTCTCCAAGGGCTTTTGTCCCAAAAGGGCTTGGTGTTGGCGTTGGTTTTCGTTCTGAGAATTCGTTGAACCGACAAATTGTGGTATTTGCTGGCTCTCACGAGGATTCTGTAAGAATTGCAATTCCTATTCTTTTAATTTCATCTACCGTTTGAAAATTTGAAATTTTAATTCTTGAATTCTTTTTGAGTGATTTTTGTGTTTTTCCAATTGGGTTTCCCTTTTTTGAATGTTGAATTTGTGTTGGGTGTTAGTGCTTTTCGTTGAACATGAGAAAACTGTGCTGTTTGATTAACATCGAATTTTCATTGTTTGATTTGGTTTTGTATTTTGAGCAATCCCATCTTGTTTGTGCCAAATTTTAAAGCTTTTTGTTTCTCTTTGCAATTTTCATTTCAAGAGAGATTTTTAAAATGGGTTCTTTTCAATAGTTGAATTGAAATGAGATGTAATTGGATCATCTTTTATTGTTTTTTTCTTATTTTTTGTTGGTAATGTTTAGGAGCATTCAGAGATTGAAGTGGAAAAGGAAAGTCAAGATAAAAAATTAAAGGGTGAAGAATCAGAAGAAGTATGGAAGCAGACACTAGAATCTTTCAAAGAACAAGCTTTAAGGTTGCAAAGTGTTTCTCAAGAAGCATATGAGATATACTCAGAGAAAGCCATGGTTATTTTGGAAGAAACTTCAGAGAAGTTAAAGATTCAAGCAGTGAAGGCAAAGAAGGATTTGGGTGAGCTAGCAAAGGAACTTGGTGAAGATAGTATAGAGTATCTTGTAGCAGCTACAGAGAATTCTCCAGAACCAGTGAAGGAGGTTGTGGAAACATTATCTTCTTCAACCGATGATTTTAATGATATTTCTAAAGTCCGCGATTTCCAAGTTGGAATACCATATGGTATGACTAGTGCGCCACTGGAACTCATTTTGTTAAAATTTTGTTGAATGAGGTTTCTGTCATAAATTAGAATTTGTTAGGAGCAACAACATGATAGATATAACAATGTTGCAATATACTGTAAATTTGCGGTTGCAAGCTCTTCTGCTCTATTCTATTAGACGACCCTTAATAATGCTAGCTGAATATGGATGAGCTGGGAAAGGTTTTGTTGAATTGTCTCTCTTGACCCCCACATTGGTTACTCTTAACTGGGCAATTGCCTTTTAGTGTATTTTCTATTTTAAATGGCTTCAATGTTTTTCATGCTATTGCTATACTTCACAGGTTTATTACTTGCTACTGCTGGATTTCTCTCCTTCATGCTGTTGGGCAGCATCAATTCCATTAGGTTTGGTGTCATTCTTGGTGGTGCACTTCTGGCTTTAAGCGTATCAAGTTTAAAATCTTACAAAAGAGGAGAGCCAGATTCCTTGGCCTTGAAAGGACAGGCAGGTTAGTATGTGGTTCTATTCTATAACAAAACATAGACATATAAAAAGAAAAAAATCTCAAATTGCTTTCTGTTGGTAGCTTCTAAACTATATGAGCTTAGGCAGGCTGCTTTCTGTTTCTTATTAGTTATATAGTTGGATCATTTTGGACAAGTTTTGGAATATGGTATCATATGTAACAAAGGACACCGTTAAGTTATGAATTTAACAGCATGCACCTTGTGTAGAATGTCTCAAAGCATAAGGATGAAATGCTTGGATTCACTTGCAGGTTCGTAACAAAGAGAGATCAGGGTTAAGTTAAAAATTTAGAAGGCACCGTAGACAAGAGCTTTAGTGTCTAGCTCAGCTCTTCCTCATCTATAAGTTTTTGCTTCTATTGCATATTTTAACCATTTAGGTTTTGTGAGTGCATGTTTTCGGTGCTTTGGGGCATTCTTTCCTCCATGCTCTAACTCATCAGGCTGACTATTTTGATTGTATTTTCTGATAATATTAGTGTGTGAGCTACTTCGGGATGAAAGGATAGCTATTATTTCGGGCCATTGCTTGATCACTTTTTTTCTTACATGGTTTTTTTATTCTCTACAACTTATGCTATACTTTTACATATCTTCTGTTGTATATTTGACTTCAAGCTTTTAACTATTGTGTTTGGTCCTGCAGCAATAGTGGCTATACTCTTTCTTAGGGACATTAGAATCATAATGACTCGGGTACGGGTTCTTTAAACAGCCATGTCGTCTTTCCCGTTTTATCTGCTGTGTTACATATTTGTTGTTGTGTTTCAAAGTTCTAACAGTCTAAACTTTTTTGTTTTGCAGGGAGGTTCATTTTTTACTCCTGTTGCAACCCTCATCAGGTTCCTTGTTCCCTAATTTTTTTCTGCTACCATATTTTCTTTTCTACCTTAGTAGTTAGGATGGAAAGTTTGCTGGTAAAAGTAATTTTTTTCGAGTCTAAACTAACAATTAGACAAGGTGCTAGAGCACTTGAACTTTGATGTGGTTTGAAAGGTTCAGGAAATTCTAGGTTAAAATTGAGGAAATGTTCTGCGATTTGCCACTCAATTCTCTTAAGAGTGCAGCACAGGAGTTGCATCATGCAGCCTTTGATGAAAATTGTTCGATCTCAAATGAAACAAGAATTGCTATCTGCATGTATGATATCCTAGGCCATCCAGTGCAATTTTGCTCAAGATACACAATGTACCGTCTCACAAAATAACATTGGGCAATTTACACAGGTCCAATAACATAACTAGTCTCAATCTAAGACCAGGAACCATTGCTCATCTCATGCCTGTGAACTCATGGTAGATCTGGTAGTGGTTATTGTTCAGTCTAGCCAAGTTTTTTACTTGTAGCATCTCTCAGTTTATACTTTTCTGATACTGTTAAGGTTATACTTTTTGGTTTCTTCATCTTAATTAGTCAAAGCCACCTTCTGAAAGCAGTATATCCGTAATCTGTCTTGCTGCATGCGTGCATGGTCATGCACACACTTGCCTTGCTCCGAGTCATAAAACCACATGGACTTATCTTAGTACAGTAAGAGGACATGAGTATCTCCATTTTCAGATGCTTGTAGGCTCTATGTCAAACATTTTATTTATAGTGGTATTTATCTCGTTGTGTGTTCATTTGATTTTCTGATAACTGGCATTGCTTTTCAGTGGTGCAGTGGTTGCATTCTATCTATATAAGATCGCTGTGAGTGGTAAGCAGAGTAAGGGGTCAGACTTGGGACATGGAGCAGAAAATTGATGTATTTGTTCCACTGGTTAGTTGGATTGCATGTTATCTTTGTTCTTCTCTCCTCCCTCTCAACCCTCACCTTTTCTTGAACAAATATTATTACTTGTCGTGATGCAAAACTTCATCATATATGAATCTCCACTTTCTTTTTCAGCATTTTCTTTAATAAAAAAAAAAAAAGAAACTCAAGATGCTGTTGTTAACCTATGCCTAGAATGATAAGTTTGCTGTCAAGTTGGTCTTCCATGGTTCTGTATTTTAGCTGATCAAATTAACTTCTCCTGTGACCTCCAGGTGGAAGGTTTACGACATTACTAGCTCTGGAAGAAAAAGATGGGATCCCAGAAAACATTGCTTGATTCTGGAGCGTCGGGTTACTGATTACAGCTTTTTGTCTACTTTTAGTTTGGGTTGCTAGGGTATGGGAGAAAGTTACAATAATCTGGCGGGTATTTCCCCCTTGATGTGCTGAAATTACTGGTGTTTTCTCCCTCCAATGCCACAGGGTTATATTGATATTTGTTCATTTCGTGTTGTTTAGTTATATTGGCGGATACATCGTGTTGTTTTCTCCCTCCAATACGCTATTTTAGTGTTGTTATCATTTGCCTGGGAGGACCTTGCAGAAGTTAGTGATACAATAAGTTCTAGACAGTAGGAAGACTGTTCTGTAGTTACCGGTGTACAGTTAAAATCATTGGTAGCTAATAAAGCTAATAGCGTATGCAAGTGCAATCTACTTCATTCGGGCGTGGGCGTAAATTTATACGCCAAGACGAAACAGTTTCTTAGCTACCTTGAACATCCTGGAGAGCAATTGATCTAAAAACAGTTATTATTAAGATCCAAGCCATACAATGTAAAATGTCCACCTTCACAGGACTTAGGATCACTCTCAGCTAGAAGGACAACTTGAATTAGTTTTAGAAACTAAGGAAAAATCCTTGATAACCTAGGCAGCAAGAAACTGGAATGCAACCAAGATGGCCAAAAATTTTGAATCCCATAACGCTTCTTACATTGAATTGAAAATTTGCTGTGTTCCATGGAATTACAGGCAGAGCTTGTAATATTAATTTACATATACGTTTGACTAAATGGGAGCGTGCTGGCTGAAATAGCTACAAGCCAAATCGAAGCTGATAGGTCACTTCGAAATTTGGAGATGCTGCTTCTTTACTCAATGCCTCAGCACATCATCTCACTAGCTCACCTTCAGATGTCCCCACGGGGAGCATGATGAACAGGGATGTCTGCTTGACCATCCAATGGCATATACTGTGCCATGATAGCCCGTATCTCTGAATCCATGTATCTCTGTGTGCACATTAATAAAGATAAAATTCAGTTCACTGTTATTAGCATTAAAACTAGACCTGTTAATCAATAATTTCAGATGTATCTCGACACCACCAAATCCAAATTCATAATATTTGTTTGAGTCCGGATTTTCATGCTCAAAATACTCATTTGGCAGGCATCTGTTTTTTTCCTTGAATGATGCGCCGTCATTTAAATCAACTAGGAACTTGGGTCCTCCATGATGCTTGAGCATGTAGTTCGGCAAGTATTTTGCACCCAAACCACACGTGCACACACAAAAGAAGAACAGACATTTTTTGTCATGTTCCATCGAGATTGCTAAGATTTGACAAATGCCACATGCGTGTTTTTCTACATTAAAGCTAAAAATAAGGAATGGCACAAAAAATTTAAGATACATACCCGGATTCTGTACTTGTAAATTGCATATCCAGCAACACCAGCAGCAGCCAAGCCAAGAATAATAATCCAAACAAAGCTCCAGCTGTAACTTGTGTTGGCAGCTTTACCTAAATCATTGTAAAACATAAATCAGTGGAGGCTAACATGACAGAAGCAAATGTATTGTGGAATGCTAGTGATCCCATTTAGCATAGAAGATTCCAAGAGCCAATAACCAAAACTAGTCCCAACTCTAGAGTTGAGTTGAACTTGGAGATTACTTTTAAGATATGCAGTGGCTAAAACAGAAGAACTGAAATGCAATACCTTCATAAGGTACAAGGTGTATCTACCAGTTTTAGAAATAGGTTCCACTAAGATTTGAGCTTCTATGTTAATTGATGAAACTGAAAATATATTTCACCGCACAGTTCATCATGCTAGAAATTGACATCCTTCAAAGCATCCAATTTAAAATGAAAAATTGCACTACAGTTGAAAAACTCATAATGAGGACTTTGAAATATGCTGTGCATACACACAGCTGCAAATTGATTGTTTGGTTAACAGAGCAGGTTATTCAAAACCCTCAGAGGACACTCACTTATGCACGTGTCATGTTCTTGCATATACAATAAACCACCACCGCAGCTGCAGTCATAACTGCCCCAGGTATTTTTGCATTTGCATTCCGAACACTGGCAGGCCAGCTTGTCTTTGCATTCATCCACATCTGGGAAACAGCCAAAAGAGAACGTTTGAAGAGTGCCTCATAATCTACTTCGTCTCACAAACAAAAGAAAATGACATGTTGCTTACAATTTATAAAGACCTAGATGGAAAAGAACCAGTGTGCAATTGATATAATGCATGGAAATTTAAAATGAGAAAAGAAAAATATTTCCTCAAATCCTCTAAGAAGAAACCAAAGCTGTTGAGTTATTTATTGATGACAAGGTTCAATGAATGGGTTCCACAAACATTTTGGACTGGAAGAAACTGCATGCATGTTACATCAAATGTGTTTTCATAAAACTGGAATAAAGAATTTTGTACTTGTTCATCTAATATAAAACTTGCATTATCTTCACTGAGGAAAATTCTTCATCCGGAACTTAAAATAATAGTAGTAGTTCAAGGAGCTATTACGAAGAATCCAGTTGAGCCCGCAAATCTGCATTCCATTAAATAGTATAATGTTGGAACAATAACAAAGAAAAGCAGGAAGAGTACCTTCACAGGAATTTACTCCATCACCCTTGAATCCCGGAGGACACTTGCAACCTTGAGAATGATCTTCCTGAAACCCATCCGAGAACCAATGAATAAGTCACATTAGAAACAATCAAATTAAGTATGTGAGCAAGAAAACAGTAAGCTGGATAATTTCCATCAAATTCAAGACTCACAGCACAAGCAGAAAAGGTCCTGCCATCTTGAGTTTTCTTCCAGCATCCTCCATTGTTAAGTTCACAACGTGAAGAACCCGAAGCTGTTGAACAAACAAGCAAAAAGATTATGTTCACAGAATTAAAACAGAGATGCTTCTAAACTTGAGTCAAAACTAAACTTAGGATTACATGAAAGAAATTTACCTTCACATCGAGTATAACCATCACCAACAAACTTCACACCCTGAACCACAGGACATTCACATACTCTACCCCGGAAAGTATCCTATAACAATCAAATTCCAGGACCAAAATAAACTTAGAATCAAAGAATGCACCAAAAACATAATACCACAAAATGTTGAAATTCTGAAGACACCTTGCATGCAGTAAGGTTAGCAGCCTTGTCCTGCCAGCACCCACCATTGTTTTCTAGACACTCGTTGGTTTCTACATCTGTAAAGAAAACTAGCAAATAAAGACTTCCATCTCACAAGAGTCTATCAAAAAAACAGCAGTGAAAATATGAGTATAGTTAATCATGCTAAATTCTGCTACTCAAAAGGAATTGCTTCCATCATTTCACCGAAAAAACAATACTGCAGCAATGTGCTCTTTTATTGTGTTGGTAAACAATTTGAACAACTTCTGCACAGTAACTAGCACACCAGCACAGGAACACATGGTTAACTGCCAGCAGTTATGAAACATCATGTAGTAAAATTAAGCCTGATAGATAACCTTCACTTAAGCATATGGCTGGCTCCGTGGTCTCTTCAAAACCTGCACATATCGCCTTAAGAACTGCTCCTTTGCCCAACTTACCTGAAAACAGTAGCAAGTACAGATTGAAATGATCATCAAGCAATTAGAAAGCTGAACATCAGAGTAAGAATGTTGACTTCAAACCTCTATATTGCCTGTTGTTTATTACAAGAGTTGGAAGTATAGTCACGTCTCCTCGAGACCCTTTTCCGATCTGAATAGATAATTCAAAAACCAAAAAAAGAAAGTTAGCTGATTTCCCAAAGAATAAAACCTTAAAGGAACAGACAGCACATCAGTTTGGAGCAATTAAATTTTGGTGGACTTAACCTGTGTATCTTGTTCAGCTTTAAGAACTTCGTTTTCCACATCTGCCTCAGGGTCTCCTATGCATTTATCTATCTTCTTAAGATCAACACCTAAGTTTGCAAAACAACCATTTTCAGAAGCTGCTTTTTTTTTCTTTGGTCTCGATAAACATCAGAAGTCAATTCAGCAGCAAATGGATTAACTTAGCCTTATTCTGAACAGAAGAATCAGACAAACATTTCATCCAAAAGAAAACGATAGGTAACTTAAGATCAAGAACATTGTAGTAACAGCTATAAAAAAAAGTTATGCAAAAAATTTAAGAAAATTGACTAGACAAACAACATATAGAGAGCAGTTGTTTTCTACAGAGTGTGGACATGAAAACATATATTAAATAGCCAATCACTTACCAAGGGATTGGATAACTTGATCTGCACACTCTTTGGTGTATTTCTTGTCCTTCATTGGGCAACGGATTGAAAAATCAGTCACATAGTCCCACCAAAGCCATGGCTTTTTACTTTCACTGGCCACTTTATAAAAGCAAGCTTGGCGTAGATTCTGTACTACAACATCTTTTCCATCATACCCTTTGCTAAAATCCTGCTCAGGATCTGGAGCACAGTACCTCCCATGGTTGATGCACTGGGATTTGCATTGTTTGCTCAGAATGAATGCCTCTGGGCAATACCATGTTATGTAGTGAGGCGTGAACTGTGTGTAACCCTTCTGCTCGAGTATCTGAGCTGCACCTTTGAAGTTCCTGACAAACTCAATCTGACTGTCACATTTTGGCCCGCACTCATCATTGCTATTTGTCCAGAACTCATACTCAACCCGTTCATCAGGATGTGGAAGAGACTCTGTCCAATCAAGATTCATGTTAACCATCTCTCCATCAGATAGAGCTTTCTTGATACTGTCACCCAAGGACTTGCTAATAAGTGCTGAGGGGATAGTGATGTTCTGCAGATAAGCAGCATCTACATTGTCTTCTTCAGGGGTGTCCATGGTAATCAGTGGTTCAACCTTGTCATCTGCTACAAGAATAGCTGCTGCTCCACCTTTCTGTGCATTCCATGCCTTCAAGGTAAAGTAACAATCTGCAAAAATATACATTTTAGATACATTTAAAGGCAGATGATAAGAACATGATCACTTCCATAGAGAAAAGAACACCATAGTTAATTTTCCCAGGAATATCAGCCACACACGACAACATATGATCCAAAGTATCACCACCAGACATAAAATTACACTTGGTTCCGGAATCAAGGTAAAACTTTCACAACGAAGTAGAGAACCAGCATGGTTCAAAATTTCATAAATACATAAAGTCCATTTTCTAAACTTAATTATGTTGTTTTCTTCTGAATTGTTCTATCAACAACGTAATAGAAGAGAAGTGTGGAATATCAGAACCCTACTCAATAACCAAGTAAAGTTAGACAGACGATTAGAATCCATCAGCCAACGAGTTTCCAACATAATAAACAAAACGTGCCAGAAATCAGCACAAAAATTCCAGTTAGTTTTAGAAAAAAAATTCCGATTACTCTACCATGGTATATATAGCATAATTACCACTAAGATCAAACCTATTTAACAATTATCACACAATTAATTTATCATCAAAACAAATACACTACTAAAAACTACAAACAAACTTTGAACTTCATTCCACACAAATTATTACTTGCCATTAAAATTATACATAAAAAGTGATAAAAAGCAATCAAAGAAGTGAAATTTAAGAAGCTAACCTCCACGATCAGCAAGGACAAAAGTAGGCAACCCTCCAGGCCTAGATTTGAAAGAGATGCCAACCTCATCAAACCCTTTGCATGCCTTTTGATTAGCTTTTGGATAAACCACAGTACCAACTAAAGTTCCTCCATATTGAGGAACTCCGAAATTACCAATCGCACATTCATAAACACCTTTCAATGACTCAGGTGATGTTAGTTTCAAGCTGTTCTTCTCTACTACAAACCTACCAAAACAAAACCCGCATAGCAAAAACCATACACAAACCAAAAATCCTAACTTTTCCCTCATTTTTTCACTAAAAATCCAACCTTTCACTCAAAACTTCAATGGATCAAGCCAAAAGAAAAGACCCAGTTTTTAGTTTTATTCTCCCTTCCTAAAATAACAAGACAGCCAGAAATATAATTCTAAATGCAAATTAAATAAAAAGTGGAATCTTATAGGTTAAGTAAAAGAAATAAATCAAACGAATCAAAAAGAGACAAACTTTCTATCAAAGCTTGTTTCTTGAAGATCCCGGATGGGAAATACAAGCAAATGTCCACGAGGAAACTGCTTTTATTGGCTTATCTATAGTTTCCTGCTGGGTGTTGAGAGCTGAATTTTACTCAAAGTCTATCTTTTTTGGAAGGGAAAAGAATATAAAAAAGGTTATATATTTAAAGAAGTGGGTAGTTGTTGCTATTATAATTATTTGAAATAGAAAATACGAATTTTAAAAATTAAAAGGATTGGGATGCTGCCTTGTTGGAGTTCACGTAGAAAAATTAAAGTATAAGCAATCAACGACCCGTCTCCTAGAGGAACTGGAAAGATTTAAACTGCCTTTGATCAAGGCCTAATTTTAGCTTTACTTTTCTTTTCTTTCTTTTTTATGACTAGAGACCATCTTTCTGCCTTTAAACTCGATCTACTTATCTGATGCGGTCAAATATATATTAATTTTTAAAAATAATTATTAAGACAATATTATTTTAATTTTAATTTAAAATAAATTAGGTTAACCTAAGTTTATTTTTTTACCTTTGAATCGGGACTTAATTAGGATGAATTGTAATTCTACAGGGTAAAATATTACATGAATCAAGACTTATGGTTGCACTTGCAATAAAATAATAAATGAAAAATGTTTTCTTTTTAACCATTGGAGCAAACACGTGTAATGAAATTTTATTTTGTTGATAAAATATTATTTGATTTATTTTGTTAAAACAGTTTAATGATTTATTTTTATTTTCTTGTCTTCTTGTTTGTGCTGTCGATGGTTATGGTCATGATAATATTTTGATGGCCCGGATTACGAACGGAAAACATGTGTCCCATTCATGACAGTTACCTTGGACACGTTCTGATTCAAATTTTTACCTTACATGTGATCCACGTGCTTAGTCACCTTTTTCTTGTTTTTCCAGTTTTAAACCCTTTCCTCTTTAAAGCCGGTCGGTCCCATTAATAAATAGATAATGTTTTTTTAAATTAAAAAAAAAAAGAAAAGAAAAAGGGGACGGTCCCAGTTCCCTGATGCTAACATGTTCTTGATCAATATTTCTCAATTTTCTTTTATATATATATATCATTTCATCTAACATTAAAAAGAGGTAAAATCTCTTGAGAAATGATTGCAGCTCCACACTAAAAAAATTGTCTGCTGGGAAAATATAATGATATTCTTGCTTCTCTGTTAAAAAAAAATTAACACTGAGAGTATTTAAGTATTTCTACAAAGATCATTTATTATTTCCAAATAAAATTGGTTTAAATAAATATTTCTTTATTTTACATAATAATGACCAGAATATTATTGGAAGCAAATAATTTAAACTTGGCATTAAGAGGTGTTTTTATTTTTTTATTTGACCAAATATAAAAAATAATAAATAATAAACAATTAAAATGCAGAGTATAACGATAAAAATAACCTTAAAATCAAATTGTTTAAACTTAAGATCAAGAGGCCTTTTTGTTTTTTCATAGTAGATTTTTTGTAATTATAAAGTAAGCTCGAGAGTAATTTTTTATTTGGCTAAATAAAAAAAAGATGGACACAAATGCACGGCGCCTAAAGGAAAGGCGGAGGTGCCTCCTAGCATCCGAAAATATCCTTCTGGAAGCGTTGTTGTGTCATATTTTTATAGGTGCGATGTATGTTGGCATTGGTGATTTGGTTTGTTTCCGACAGGTCTTTTTTTTATTTATTTCCTTTTATCTCTCCTCTTCTAAAAACTATAGCTTGGGGCTCTTTATTGTCAGTATTTTATATTCAATTCTTATTCTTTTGATTTTTAATATTCTTATAATAATTATTTTGTAAGAGTTCATTTTTTTTATTTCATAATTCGATCCAATTTTTATCAAATATTATATTCTTTAATTTCATCCTCATTCTTTGGATTTTTGAATTTCTTTCCTTGGTTTTTTTGTAAAAATTTCAGTTGTTTTTAATTTCACCCTTAAATTTAAATTGATAGTATTATATTTTCTAACATAGTCCTCATTATTTTGATTTCTATTTTTTTTAGCTCTTTTGTAAAAGTTATTATTCTTTTCAATTTAATCCTTTAATTACAATATTATTTTTATTTTATATATCAATTTTGATCCTCATTCTCTTGATTTTTTTTATCGGTTTACTAAATTGATTTTTCTTTTCAATTTCACCATTCAATTAAATAAAAATTTTATTTTGTTTTCAATTTTAACCCTTATTCTTTTAATTGTTATTTTTTAATCCTTATGTATAATTGAACTTCTTTTTTTTCTTTTTATCATTTTGTATTTGATTGATCGGGAAGTGCACCTTATAGTTTTTGTTCTTTAAATTGAGTAAGTCGGGTCTAATGATCTGAGTGACGGTTTTGGAAAGTTAACATGAGTTTGGCGGGATATTTTTGACTGACTCACTACTGATTATCGAGGTTATAAGGTTATAGGTTTGTTGTGCTAACTCAAATTGACTAAGACTGGCTTTTTATGTTATTTTTACAATTTACCCCTTTTTGTTCTTATGTATTTAATGGGCCATGGATCCATCTATTATCGGTTCCTAGTTTTTTAACATCTAATTAAATTAAAGCCAACTTATTTATTTTAGTTGGATTTATGATTCGAATCACTTATTTATTTATTTATTTATTAAAACACACATGCAACAACTAAACATTATTTTTTAAGTAGAAAAAATAGTTTTGCCCTCCCTAAATCACAATTGCCAAGATTAGGCAATATACACTGAAAAAAAATATAAAGAATATATTTATCAATTTTAATTAAATAAAATAAAGTATAGGCTAGGCAATATACAATAAAATATGTCACAGCACAAAGCATTCAAAGAAAATCCATACAGAAAATATACGAGAATCAATTGATATTAAAACCATGTCACTCGATAATTGAATATGAAAATATAAGAAAAAAGAATATATTATAAAGAGAGATATTTTTTTTTGCATTAACGGGATATAATTTTAAAGGTATAGTTTTACATAAAACTTGATAATTTTAGAGAAATTTAGTAAAGAGTGCTAAAATGTTAAAGCAAGAGGGAAAAAAAATAAAAGACTTCATGATCTTTATAAACTTATTAGCCAAAGTTTTTTAAGGTGGTTAGATGCTTGCTTGGATCGTTACATGTCAACTGAGATGTAATGCATTATTTATATAAAATTATTATATTTTAGATGATTTTTTTATAAAATTAAAAGGAAAATAAACTCTCTTTTTTACCAATAAGATTTTCTCTTGGGATTCCAAGTTTATTAAAACATGAAATAGTTGATTTTGGCTATTACGACATCATTAATGTAAACATCAATCAGGAGAGTAATCGAAATTGTAAACACCAATTCTTCATGAGAGTAATCCTGAGAGGTGTAGCTGATCAGATCTTGAACATCTGAGCTGCACCTTTGACGTTCTTGACAAACTCAATCTGACCGTCACATTTTGGCCCGAACTCATCATGGCTATTTGTCCAGAACTCTACCCAACCCGCTCATCAGGATGTGGAAGGGACTGTCCAATCAAGACTCATGCTAACCATCTCTCCATCAGATAGAGCTTTCTTGATACTGTCACCCAAGGACTTGCTAATAAGTGCCGAGGGGATAGTGATGTTCTGCACATATGCAGCATCTGCATGCTCTTCTTCAGGGGTGTCCATGATAATCAGTGGTTCGACCTTGTCATCTGCTACAAGAATAGCTGCTGCTCCACCGTTCTGTGCACTCCATGCCTTCAAGGTAAGGTAACAATCTGCAAAAATAACACCATAGTTAATTTTCCCAGGAATACCAGCCACACACGACAGCATATGATCCAAAGCATCACCACCAGACATAAAATTACACTTGATTCCGGAATCAAGGTATAACTTTCACAACGAAGTAGAGAACCGGCATGGTTCAAAATTTCATAGACACATAAAGTCCATTTTCTAAACTTAATTATGCTGCTTTCTTCTGAATTGTTCTATCAACAACGTAATAGAAGAGAAGTGTGGAATATCAGAACCCTATTCAATAACCAAGAAAAGCTAGACAAAAACGATTAGAATCCAGCAGCCAACGAGTTTCCAACATAATAAACAAAACGTGCTAGAAATCAACACAAAAATTCCAGTTAGTTTTAGAAAAAAAATTCCGATTACTCTAACATGGCATACATAGCATAATTACCACTAAGATCAAACCTATTTAACAGTTATCACACAATTAATTTATCATCAAAACAAATACACTACTAAAAACTACAAACAAACTTTGAACTTCACTCCACACAACTTGCCATCAAAATTATACATTAAAGGGATAAAAAGCAATCAAAGAAGTGAAATTTAAGAAGCTAACCTCCACGATCAGCAAGGACAAAAGTAGGTAACCCTCCAGGCCTAGATTTGAAAGAGATGCCAACGTCATCAAACCCTTTGCATGCCTTTTGATTAGCTTTTGGATAAACCACAGTACCAACTAAAGTTCCTCCATATTGAGGAACTCCGAAATTACCAATCGCACATTCATAAACACCTTTCAATGACTCAGGTGATGTTAGTTTCAAGCTGTTTTTCTCAACTACAAACCTACCAAAACAAAACCCACATAGCAAAAACCATACACAAACCAAAAATCCTAACTTTTCCCTCATTTTTTCACGAAAAATCCAATCTTTCACTCAAAACTTCAAAGGATCAAGCCAAAAGAAATGACCCAGTTTTTAGTTTTATTCTCCCTTCCTGAAATAACAAGAAAGCCAGAAATATAATTCTAAATGCAAATTAAATAAAAAGTGGAATCTTATAAGCTAAGTAAAAGAAATAAATTATAAATCAAACAAATCAAAAAGAGACAAACTTTCTATCAAAGCTTGTTTCTTGAAGATCGCAGATGGGTAATACAAGCAAATTTCCACGAGGAAACTGCTTTTATTGGCTTAGAGAGCGTGCATGAAATGGAGGTTTAGTTGTTTTTTTGAGGTATTTTTAATTTAGAATTGTATTAAAATAATATTTTTTTATTTTTAAAATTATTTTTAATATTAATATATCAAAATATTTAAAACATTAAAATATTTAAAAGTATTAAAAAAATATAAATTTAAAGTAAGTAAAAAAATAATTTTTTTAAAACATTTTTAAAATAAGAAAACAAAAACAAACAGTATTTATTGAGAGCTTAATTTTAACACAAAGGCAGACTTTTTTGGAAGGGAAAAGAATATAAAAAGGTTATGTATTTAAAGAAGGGGGTAGTTGTTGTTATTGTAATTATTTGAAATAGAAAATATATGAGAATCAATTGATATTAAAATCATGTCACTCGATAATTGAATATGAAAATATAAGAAAATAGGATATATTATAAAGAGAAATATTTTTTCTGCATTAACGAGATATAATTTTAAAGGTATAGTCTTACATAAAACTTGGTAATTTTAGAGAAATTTAGTAGAGAGTGAGTGCTAAAGTGTTAAAGCAAGAGAGAAAAAAAATAAAAGATTTCATGATCTTTATAAACTTATTAGCCAAAGTTTTCTGAAATGTTATGCATTATTTATATAAAATTATTATATTTTAGATGATTTTTTATAAAATTAAAAGGGAAAATAAACTTTTATTTTTACCAATAAGATTATCTGATATATTTTTATTTTTTTGCTTGATAATAAGAAAATAATATATCATGATATTCCCAAGAAAGTTGAAATCACGTGGATGCCTGCCCGTTCATTATGGTTATTGGGAAGGAAAACGACGCGTTGGTAGGAAATTAAAAATAAAAAAATAATCGTGTGCGGCAAGGGATAAGGTAGCGAACTTTGTTTTAAAAAATATAAAAATAGTCATTTTCATTTTGAAACCGCCAGGAGATTTTTCTTAGAGGCCGTAGTTGGGCCTGACTTTGGACCGCTCCTTGGGCTACAGTTCGGGCCTCGGGAAACCCAACATAACGCCCACCTGCCATGTGTTATTGACATTAAGAATATATATATATATATATATATATATATATATATATATATATATATATATATATATATATATATTCTGAATCCATCCAATGTAATCACTATTAACTATAATTTTCTGATTTTACAACTAATAATGGTATACCGTAGCATCGTATCTATAATAATAATAATAAATTATTAGACATCTTTTCATGCTGTTTCTTTCTTCTTCTCCTTTTTTTTTTTTTTTATTAATTATAATAATAATAATAATAATAAAAAATATAAAATATAATAATAAGCATCTGATTACATTTTTTTAAAAAAAATGAATAGAAAAATAAAAAACTGAATGAAAAACTCGAGTAATATAGATGATTCTTTAAAATTTATTTGAAAGATACATTTTAGTATCCCAGCTTTTAAATTTATTAGTTGATAGGTCCCTTTAAATTCAGAAAAATTAATTTCAATACCAAACTTTATTTTCATCATTTTCAATTCTTTTTGGGTGTGAGGAGAAAGAGAGAGGCTCGTTGAATTCCAGTCTAAAGAGATAAAGTTATTGCCACGATTTCAGCCAACAAAATAGTTGATTTTTGTATCAAACGGTTTTATATGATGAGTGGAGTTAAATTAGATGTTTTCGAACCTTGAAAGTGCACAAGAAAAAAGACCTGAGCTTGAGAAGATTTCTTCTTCTTTTTTGTTGATTTTGGATTTTGACGCGATTTGTTTGACTTTTAGAGGTTATGGATTTGCTTAATAAGGTTTCTAAGATGTTGTTTAGATGTTTTTGAGTAAAAAATAAATTGAAAATAAATTTTTAAACGAAAAAACAACCCTGTTTTTCCAGTTTTTTTTGTTACTGTTAATAATTTTTATTTATTTATTTATTTACATCAATAATTATTAATTTATTTAATTATATATTTGCATGAATTTTTTTTATTTATATTTTGAACTTTTTTTTTTAGAAAATAGCCCATGGTTTTTTTAAAAGAAAAATTTACAAATTGCGGAGGCGTGCTGGTAAAATAGCTAGTAATTTAATAAAGAAGAACGCACCACCTGACCTAAACCCACATACATGCAATTTTCGAACATGTTTATTGTAAGTGATACAACTATTGATATTGTAGGTGATACAATTATTGATATTAATAATGGTATTACTGTGAAAATATAATATTTTTAAATTACCAACATTTCATGAACAATACAACAAAAAAAATATTTAATTTTCTAATATTTTAGAGTTAATCAAAGTACATAATTTATCAATAAAATTATAATACTAACATAATCAATTACAATTTAAATTTATAAAATTAATAAGTGAATACCTATATTAATTAAATTTCATTATCATTATAAAATTGTGAATGAAATTAAGGTAATTTTAGCGTCTCTAGCGCGTGTGCTTAATTAAATCATCGTGGATGATGTTTTCTAAACAAGCTTTTTCTTAAGAGAAAATATTAAAAATACTATAAAAATATTAAACAAGGTAAAAGAATGGTCAATTTGAAGACCCATGATATTGTTTTTGCAAACCGACCCCAAACCACAGCTGCAAGCATCTTTTTTCATGGTTGTGTAGATGTTGCTTTTGCTCCTTTTGGTGAGTACTGGAAAAAAGTTAGGAAGATTAGTGTTCATGAACTTTTGGGCCCGAAAACGGTGCAATCATTTCACCACGTAAGAGAAGAAGAAGCTGCAGGCTTGATTGATAAAATTCGTTTTGCTTGTCATAGTGGGACTTCTGTTAATCTAAGTGAGATGCTGATCTCTGTCTCAAGCGATATCGTTTCCAGATGTGTTGTTGGTCGGAAGGCTGACAAGGAAGGCGGCAACAGCACGTTCGGAGAGTTGACGAGGACAGTTATGGTTCAATTGACAGCTTTTAGTTTTGGGGATTTATTCCCTTACTTGGGATGGATGGACACTCTCACAGGCTTGATTCCACGGTTGAAAGCAACTTCGAGGGCGTTAGATTCCTTTCTTGATCAGGTGATTGAAGAGCGTAGGAGTTTGGAAAGTGATGGTGACAGCTGTGCTCAGACTGATCTTCTGCAAGCTCTCCTCCAACTTCAGAAGAATGGCAAGCTTGATGTGCAGCTCACACGAGACAATACCATAGCAGTTGTTTGGTATCTCTCACTACCTCTCCTAGCAAAATTAAGATTTCATGTCTTTGTTGTTTTCGTTTTCTAAATTTCCTTGACCATCAACCTTTCCATTTTGAAAAATCTCAGGACATGTTTGCGGGAGGAACTGATACAAGCTCAACAATGATGGAATGGGCGATTGCAGAGCTTGTAAGGAATCAAACTATCATGAGGAAAGCCCAAGAAGAGGTCAGGAGAATAGTAGGGAAGAAACCGGAGGTAGAAGCAAATGATATATAGAAGAGATGGGATATTTGAAATGTATCGTCAAAGAGACTCTCAGGCTTCATCCCCCTGCTCCTCTGCTGGTTCATAGAGAAACATCAGCAAGTGTTGAATTGGGAGGCTACTTCATTCCTCCCAAGACAAGAGTTATTGTGAACGCATTTGCCATTCAAAGGGACCCTAGCTTCTGGGACAGACCTGATGAGTTTCTCCCAGAATGGTTTGACAACAACCCAGTTGATTTCAAAGGCCAGGACTTTCAGTTCATCCCATTTGGTAGCGGGAGAAGGGGTTGCCCTGGGGCCCTATTTCGGGCCACTGCAGTTGAATTTATGATTGCCAATCTCCTATATTGGTTCGACTGGAGGTTGCCTGATGGCACATCTCAAGAGGAATTGGACATGAGTGAGATCTGTGGAATGACTGCTTACAAGAAGATCCCTCTTCTTCTTGTACCTTCATTATACTCGCCCTGAGCAATCCAGAGATCATGCTTTTCCTGTCATGGCTTAAAGAAGCTCTGGTTCTCATCTTCCTAAATTAGAAATAAAAAGAAAAGAAAAAAAACCCTTCAAGTAACTCGAAAGTTAAAACAATGAATAAGTAAACCTCTTATTGGTTTCTTTTTCTTTTTAATTACTATGGATGGTATGTCTAACTTGTGTGTATCTAAATAATTTTAGGGTTATAAAATTAACCTTCATGTAAACTTAACTAATGATCTCAGGGTTTCCGAAGCTTCATAATGTTGAAGTAAACTTAATCTAGATGGTCAAGGAAGGCAACCACCCACCACCACGGTTGTCACCGACCCACCCGGCCGCTTGACCACCATTACCACCACCCAAGACACCGCCCGCTTTCACACTTGAAGTTTGATTTTTTCGTATTCTCAATTTGTGTATAAATAGGGTGCTAAGCTTATGTTATTGTATGTGGGAAATTAGAGAGAAAGAGAGAGGGTTGTTGTTAAGCTTTTGAATTATTGTAAGCTTGTTATTTGTTGAAATAAAACAGTGTGTTTTATCCCCTTGAGTGTTTCAAAGCCACCACCAGTGGTTCCTCACACCAACAATTGGTATCAGAGCAAATGGTTTAAAGTGGTGTTTGATTTTTGCTCAAAAATGAAAGCTGTCCAAATTGTGTTTTGACCATACCACTGTGTAGAGGAGGAAGAGACAAAGCCACTGGTGAAAACCGCGTCGAAATCGAACGTCGAAAATGGCCGCACGCGCAGGCGAGGTGACTGCCTGTACCCACAGACGCGCGCCACGCGTCACACGCGTCTTCTTCGCCTGGATGGGTTGACTCGACCCGAATGCCAGACGACCCGACCCAAGTGACAGACCATTTGGTTGTAGTGATCCTTTTGTGTGAGAAAAGGTGTGCTTTGGTAACTCTGGTGATTGAAAGGTTTGGCGAGTACCTGTAAACTTGGCCAAAGATGTTCTTAGAATGGTAAGTTTGGAAGAGCTGTAAGATGCAAGCATGTGCTGAAGAAGCAAGAGGACAATTACCCACATAAATGGTAAAGAGGGTGATTGTTGGAGTATTGCCAATTATGTGGCTGCCATTGTCAAAGAAGATGACTGCCATGTGAGAGTCAAAGAGGGTTCTTTGGTGCAAAGCATTTGCGACCCTTGACATTGTCAAAGAAGGAGGCTACAATGGTGGGTTGTTGGTGGCAGCCAACAACCATTGTCTAATGTCAAAGTTTGGTAAGATTGACAGCCACCATTGTTGACAAAGGAGCAAGAGGAGCTGTCATTGAAGCTTATAAATAGACACCAAGAGTGCAGCACAAAATAAGAGAGAGAGAGAGTCTAGTAGTAGAGCTACAAAAAAGAGAAGAAGAGAGAAAGAAAGAGAAGGGGTCTATACACGATCGACTCACGCCTCTATGTAGCAATGTGAGATGGGAGTTGAGTGGATGTGATCCTCCTCCGTGTGTTGTATTCTTTCTCTATCTCTAATAATATCGATCTCTCCCGTGGATGTAGGCGATTTGCCGAACCACGTTAAATATTATGTTAGTGTGCTTAGTCTCCTTCGAGCAATGATCATGAACACCACCATTCCGCACGGGGAGCAGAAATCCCCAACAATTGGTATCAAAGCAAATGGTTTAAAGTGGTATTTGATTTTTGCTAAAAAATAAAAGTTGTCCAAATTGTGTTTTGACCATACCAATGTGTAGAGGAGGAAGAGACGAAGCCACTGGTGAAAACCACGTCGAAATCGAACGTCGAAAAGCCGATCATCAAGCCGATCCGCCAGTCGAGACGAAGCCGAGCCGCGACCGAGCCGATAGAATATTCCCCAGAATATTCCCGGTTCAACCCCAGTGAACCGCTAGACGTACAGAATCGGTTTTTGGATCGGTTCACCCATTTTCTAACCTGATTTCTATAAAGTTAGACCGGTTCCCTACTATTTGGACCATTCCGGATCGATCTACAGTGTTCGTTTTGCCAAATTCAGCTCACAGAAGGTGATATAGTCATTCAAAGAGTAAAATGACTACAGAAAATGCACAAACACTTATCCCGAAGCTGACCAAAGACAACTATGATAGTTGATGCATCAGATTGAAGGCATTCCTTGGTTCACCAGAGTGTATATACATTGTGCAATATGGTTATAATGAACCAGAGTCCAAAAAATCAGAAGATGCTCTACCAGAGGCACAGAAGCAAGTCCTCAAAGCCAATAGAAAGAAAGACAACAAAGCAAAGACCATCATCTATCAAGGTCTTGACGAAACTGCATTTGAGATTATTGCTTTCGCAGAAACATCAAAAGAAATATGGGAGGCTCTCCAACAAAAATACAAAGGTGCTAACAGAATAAAGAAGATTCGTCTCCAATCTTTGCGAGGTGAATTTGAATTATTGCAAATGAAGTCCTCAGAATCTATTTCTGATTATCACACAAGAATTATGGTGATAGTCAATCAGATGAGAAGAAATGGAGAAGCCCTTACAGATGTTCGAATTACTGAGAAAATTTTGAGATCCTAAATCCAAAATTTGATTTTGTTGTTGTCGCTATTGAAGAGTCCAAAGAAGTGGACAAGTTGATAGTGGATGAACTTATGAGTTCTTTGCAAGCTTATGAGCAAAAGATTATGAAGAGAAATGGAGATAAGGCAATTGAGCATGCCTTACAAGCAAAGTTGTCTCTCAAAGACAGATATGAGTAAGGGGAGACTTCAACAAGTGGATATACCACTCAAGGAAGAAGTCCACAAAGACGAGGAGGTTTTCAGCAATTCCAAGGAAGAGGATCTTGGAATACAAGTTTCAGAGGAAGAGGTGACAGAAATACCACCAGAGGAGGCCGAAGACAACAAACATTCACTCCTAAAGGAAGAAGAGGCGGTTACAATAACCGTGATCAGAGAAATATCCAGTGTTATAGATGCAATTAATTTGGGCACTATAACACTGAATGTCGAAGGAAAACTCCATTAGAGGTACGTGAATAAGTCAAATATGCAGAGGAGGATACCAACAGCAGAGGACCAGCTGCATCATTTGTTGAACAAGGACTTGGCGAGAATCAAAAGAATATTTGATATCTAGATTCTGGAGCCAGCAATCACATGTGTGGCCAACGAGATCTATTTGGTGATCTAGATGAGACCATACAAGGTCAAGTCACTTTTGGAGATACCTCAAAAGTTCCATTCAAAGATAAAGGCAACATCCCAATCAAGTTGAAGAATGGCGATCATAGCTACATTGCCGATGTCTTCTATGTCCCAGCCATAAAGCAGAACTTGGTGAGCATAGGTCAACTTATGGAGAAAGGTTATACACTTTTCATGAAGAATTGTCATCTAAC
The DNA here is from genome assembly GCA_015852605.2 of Populus deltoides. Lineage (NCBI taxonomy): Eukaryota > Viridiplantae > Streptophyta > Magnoliopsida > Malpighiales > Salicaceae > Populus > Populus deltoides. Next base: position 663,546 of record CM027585.2, on the reverse strand, counting down.
AATTACAGACTACAATGGGAGATTAATTGCCTATGTGAAAATGTCCAAAAATAGGATGTTTCCTTTAAACATCCAATATGATGCAGCAAAGTGTTTGAGTGCCATCACCAACAGTGAAGAGTGGCTCTAGCACCTAAGGCTTGGACATCTAAATTTAAAAAGTCTGAAGATGCTAGCAAGCAAGAAGATGGTCAACGGTATGCCCCACATTGATCATCCAGATGAAGTTTGTGAGAGTTGTGTCCTCAGCAAACATCACAGATCTAGTTTTGCCAAAGAAGCTGACTGGAAAGCAAAGAAGCCACTGGAGTTGGTGCACACAGATGTGTGTGGTCCCATAAAGCCTATGTCGAATGGACAAAATAGGTACTTCCTTACTTTCATTGATGATTTCAGCAGGAAGACATGGATATATTTTCTGAAGAGGAAGTCAGAAGTATTAAATTGTTTTAAAGATTTTAAAGCAATGGTTGAGAAGCAAAGTGGCTATAAGATCAGAACTGTGAGATCTCATCAAGGTGGAGAATCTACAGCAAATGATTTTGAAGCCTTTTGTACACAACAAGGCATCAGACATCAGACAACACCAGCCTATACACCACAGCTGAATAGTGTAGCTGAGAGAAAGAATCGAACGATTCTTGACATGGCCAGAAGTCTACTCAAAGCAAAGAAGTTGCCCAAATAATACTGGGCTGAAGCTGTATCATGTGCAATGTATCTACTGAATCGCTGCCCAACCAGAAGTTTACAAGCTGTCACTCCAGAAGAAGCATGGAGTGGTCACAAACCAAGTGTTACTCATCTACGAGTCTTTGGTTGTGTGGCATATGAAAAGATCCCAGATGCAAGAAGGACCAAACTTGATGATAAAAGCGAGAAATGCATCTTTGTTGGATACGGTGAGAGAAGGATGGGATACAAGCTATATAATCCCATCACAAAGAAGGTAATTATGAGTAGAGATGTTATCTTTGAAAAAGATAAAACTTGGCAATGGAATGATGACCAAGAAGCAGAAAAATGGATCAGCACTGATTTGATCCTTGAAGATGAAGTGGAAGTACCGCCAGTACTTGTAGAAGGTACAATAGTACCAGCAGAGCCACCACAAAGTCCGGAACACATATTCCGTGTATTCAACAATAGGAATACACTAGAATCATCATCAACACCATCATCAACATCCTCATCAGAAGGACCAAGAAGGATGAGAAGTCTAGAAGAGTTGTACGATGCCACTCAAGTCATGGAAAATACAACTCTGTTTTGTTTCTTTACAGATAGTGACCCACTTAGGTTCAATGAAGCTATAACAGAACAGAAGTGGAGAAAAGCAATGGATGAAGAAATACATGCCATTGAGAAGAATGATACCTGGAAGCTGACTTATCTACCAGAAAACAAGAAAGCAATAGGTGTCAAATGAATCTACAAGACAAAGAAGAATGCAAAAGGAGAAGTGCAAAGATACAAAGCAAGATTAGTGGTGAAAGGCTACAAACAGAGAGAAGGCATTGACTATGGAGAAGTGTTTGCTCCAGTAGCCCGACTAGAGACAATCAGATTGATGATCTCATTAGCCGCACAACATAGATGAAAGATATATCAACTTGATGTGAAGTCAGCATTTCTAAATGGCTTCCTAGAAGAAGAGATCTATGTTGAACAGCCACTTGGATACATTGATGCTGGAAATGAAGGCAAGGTATACAAGTTGAAGAAAGCTCTCTACGGTTTGAAGCATGCTCTGTGTGCTTGGAATACCATAATTGACAGGTATTTTCAAGAAAATGGATTTGAAAAATGTCCATATGAACACGCAATGTATGTGAAGAAGGAAGGTGATTGAAGTATATTATTTGTATGCCCATATGTTGATGATTTGATCTTCAACAGCAACAACCCTACCATGTTTGAAGATTTCAAGAAAAGTATGGTACAAGAGTTTGAGATGACAGATATTATTCAAATGGCACATTTCCTGGGCTTAGAAGTGGTGCAGACAGAAGAAGGGATTTTTGTATCCCAAAGCAGTTATGCCAAAGATATTCTTGAAAGGTTCAAGATGAAAAGTTGCAATCCGGTATCAACTCCAGTTGAGAATGGAGTAGAATTGAGGAAGAGCAAAGTTGGAAATGTTGATCCAATTTACTTCAAAAGTTTAGTAGGAAGCTTAAGGTACTTGACATGTATCAGACTGGATATACTCTACAGAGTCGGACTTATCAGTCGATATATGGAGACACCAGACCAGTCTCAATTGAATGCAGCCAAGAGAATTCTTCGCTACATTAAAGGCACAATAAATGAAGGTATGTTTTATACCTCAAGTACAAATTTCAATCTCACTGGTTACTCGGATAGTGATTGGGGTAGAAATCTGGATGAAAGAAAAAGCACAACAGGGTTTGTCTTTTTCATGGGAGATACATCTTTCACATGGTCATCCAAGAAGCAATCGATAGTAACATTATCAAGTTGTGAAGTTGAGTATGTTGCTGCCAACTCAGCTGTATGTCATTTAATATGCTTAAGGAATTTGCTGAAGTTTTTGGGATTTCCTCAAGAAAGTCCTACAAAGCTCTATATCGATAATCGATCAGCAATTGCATTAGCAAAGAACCCGGTGTATCATGAAAGAAGTAAACACATTGATACACGCCATCACTTTATCCGAGAGCATGTAAAGAACAAAGAAGTCGAGCTGATATCCTGCAAGATAAATGATCAAGTTGTGGATATCTTTACAAAACCATTGAAGAGAGAAGTATTTATCAGATTGAAATTCATGCTTGGTATGACATCTCTCGATTGAGTTTAAGGGGGGACATAACAAATCTAAAATTTAACTAGTTAAGATAATCTCGTACGGTTCTCTTATTGGTTTCTTGATATTGCTGGCCGTGTGAAAAAATTACTAAACTAGTTGAAGCAATGGCTATACTGCCAGATTTGCAACAAAACACGGCAAGATTTACACAAAGCAAAGCGCTCCCTTCCTTTTTTTTTCCTTCTTCTTCCCTTGTGCTTTCTACTTCTCATGTACAACCGAAGCTGCCTGTAATTTGCAACTTTCACCAACCAGGCTAACTCCCCCCCATCTTTTTCTCCAGGCAGTCTTGAAAAAGTATGGCCATTTAATGCTCTTGCATCTGGAGCAGACTCCGACTCTAGCGGTTTTCTCTGCGGTGATGACTAGAGAAATGATTAAGAACCATGATGTTTCGTTCTCAAACCGACCCAAAACAAAAGCTGAGACCAATACTGTTTTGATTAGAAAAAAAAGGGCTCGTACTGTATGGGAAGCAGTTAAAAAAGGTTAGGTGATTGGAAATGTAGTATTAATTATTTTTTAAAGTATTTTTATTAAAATAATATTTTTTATTTTTTAAAAATGATTTTTAATATCAATATATCAAAATAAAAAAACATATAAAACAAGAATTTTAAATAAAAAAATCATATTAAAAAATAAACCATTTCAAATAGGTTCTCAAATTGCCTCTAAAATTGCAACTAGTGAATTTATCCAGAGGGGATTTTTAAAATTTTTATTTAATATTGAAGAATATTTTTGGACTAATTTACATGTCAGTTGAAACTAAATTTCTTTTTCCGATAATGTTTTCATTATTGATTTCATGCATTAAAAAAATATAATAATTGGCACTGAATGTATCTTCTCAAAGCAGTTATAAATTCAATGCAGACAACAAATAATACAAGAACCCGAGCATCTTGATTTTTCTTTGTTTCATTATATTTGTTATTTATTTTATTTTTAATTATTTTTATTTTTAATAATTATATGAATATTGTTGTAGGATTTGTTTTTCATATGATTTTCTTCTTTTTTTTTTCCAAGTGTTTTAAGTATTATAGAGGGTTGATTTATATTAATATAATTATTTTATAATTTTGTAAAATTGACTTTTTTAAAATATTTTTAAATAATTACCGATGGAATGACATACGGTATTTTACAAGGAAAATACCGACGGAATGAAGCGGATAACGTTTTTTTACGCGTCTTTTCCGTCAGTAAATCCATTGATAATAATATTTTTTTTATTACCAATAGACTTACCGACGGATAAAAAATCACCGATGAAAGATTTACCGATTGAGCATTTCCGTTGGTGATTTCGCTGGTAAATTAATGACCAATGGAATGATAGTACAAATACTGACAAAAAATTTCGTCAATAAATCTAAAAATTATAATAGTAACTAAATATTATTTTTTGTGCTGAAAAATATTATGTCCCGCGGCGAAGTGCAAGTACCAAGGCTAGGCAATATACAATTAAAGAAAATAATTAAAAAGTACATTTTTCAATTTTAATTAAATAAAATAAAGTATTCTCCACGTTGAGGGACATAGGGCCAGGCAATATACAATAAAATATGTCACAACACAAAGCAAAACGACGAGTTCAAAGAAAATCCATACAGAAAATATATGAGAATAAATTGATGTTAAAATCATGTATTATAAATATAAGAAAATATCATATATTATAAATATAATTTTTTTTTTGCATTAACGAGATATAATTTTAAAGGTATAGTCTTACAATTGATATTAATTATGACTGTAATAGTATTTTTTAATAAATTTTTATTTTTAAATTTTTTTCCTGTACAATTAAGCCTTTTTAAACATCCAATTACATGCAATTTTCAAACATGTTTATTGCAAGAGTTACAACTATTAATATATTGAAGGTGACAAGGAATGCAGTACACCACGTCACCCTCTATAATTCTATAATTAATTATTTAGTTTTTGTTTTCTACTGTAACTATACCTGCATCTTGCCTGTATATATAACTCTCTCGCCACTGAACTAGTATGGCCTTACAATGCATTTGAGGGTAGAGCTCACTGGTGAATCGTGAGGCTTGTTATGTTTTTGTTTCGAGTTTGATTTTTTATATATATATCTATTATTTTTATGATGTTTTATTTATTTTCTGGGCTTGTAGGATGTTCAGTGATCCGTGAGATTAATCATGATGCGCAAAAACTGACTCGAACAACCACGTAAAGTTTTTTAAAAAATATGGCCTTACAATTTCTTTTAATAGGTGATACAATTATTGATATTAATAATTGCATTACTGTAAAAATATAATATTTTTAAATTACCAACATTTCATCAAATAATACAATAAAAAACGAATTTAACTTTTTAATATTTTAGAGTTCATCAAAGTATATAATTTATCAACAAAACTATAATAATAACATAATTGATTAAAATCTAAATTTATCAAATTAATCAACGAATACTTATATTAATCAGCAAATAATTTCATTATCAATAATTTCAGCGTCTCCAGTGCGTGTGCTTAATTAAGATTATCGTGGATGATGTTTGATAAACTAGCTTTTTCTTAAGAGAAAATATTAAAAATACTAAAAAATAATAATTCTAAACTTTATTAAGAGAAGACGACAAGAGAAATGTGAAAGAACCATCGGTTCAATTAACATGTGCATGCGTATGGGCGGCAAGACGTGGACATGGCCACCCTCGAGAGTTTAATAAGATGCTGACGAAAGAGGAATCTAAGCATTTTTATATTTTTAACAATTCCGTCAATTGGAATGGTGGTTGTTTTGGCAATTTTGCTCTGGTCATCAGACATCACGGATTGTTTACATGTTTTCCGTGCTTTTAAATTTGGAATTGCTGGCAAATAGATGAGCCAGATCGAGCTTCCAAGAAAGTTGCTGGGTATTCTAGTTCCTGTGTAGAGGCAGAGATGACTGGGTTGCTATATTTCCAGCAAACATGGCAAGAAATCCGTCCAAAAATAGGGTTAAACTACTTTGTTTTCTTTCTTATTTTTCTGTCCTTCATTCTCTTCTTGTTTAAGCTCACTAGAAGTCGCAAACTCAATTTACCTCCATCCCCACCAAAGCTGCCTGTAATCGGCAACATTCACCATTTGGGCACGCTGCCACATCGTTCTTTACAAGCTCTCTCGGAAAAACATGGCCCTTTAATGCTTTTGCACATGGGGCATGTTCCAACTCTCATCGTTTCATCTGCCGAGGCAGCTAGTGAAATGATGAAGACCCATGATATTGTTTTCGCAAACCGACCCCAAACCACAGCTGCAAGTATCTTTTTTCATGGTTGTGTAGATGTTGGTTTTGCTCCTTTTGGTGAGTACTGGAGAAAAGTTAGGAAGGTTAGTGTTCAAGAACTTTTGGGCCCGAAAACGGTGGAATCATTTCACCACGTAAGAGAAGAAGAAGCTGCAGGCTTGATTGATAAAATTCGTTTTGCTTGTCATAGTGGGACTTCTGTTAATATAAGTGAGATGCTGATCTCTGTCTCAAACAATATCGTTTCCAGATGTGTTGTTGGTCGGAAGGCTGACAAGGAAGGCGGCAACAGCAAGTTTGGAGAGTTGACGAGGACATTTATGGTTCAATTGACAGCTTTTAGTTTTGGGGATTTATTCCCTTACATGGGATGGATGGACACTCTCACAGGCTTGATCCCACGGTTGAAAGCAACTTCGAGGACATTAGATTCCCTTCTTGATCAGGTGATTGAAGAGCATAGGAGTTTGGAAAGTGATGGTGACAGGTGTGCTCAGATTGATTTTCTGCAAGCTCTCCTCCAACTTCAGAAGAATGGCAAGCTTGATGTGCAGCTCACACGAGACAATATCATAGCAGTTGTTTTGGTATCTCTCACCACCTCTCCTAGCAAAATTAAGATTTCATGTCTTCGTTGTTTTCGTTTTCTAAATTTCCTTGACCATCAACCTTTCCATTTTGAAAAATCTCAGGACATGTTTGTGGGAGGAACTGATACAAGCTCAACAATGATGGAATGGGCGATTGCAGAGCTTGTAAGGAATCAAAATATCATGAGGAAAGCCCAAGAAGAGGTCAGGAAAATAGTAGGGAAGAAATCGAAGGTAGAAGCAAATGATATAGAAGAGATGGGATATTTGAAATGTATCATCAAAGAGACTCTCAGGCTTCATCCCCCTGCCCCTCTGCTGGTTCCTAGAGAAACATCAGCAAGTGTTGAATTGGGAGGCTACTACATTCCTCCCAAGACAAGAGTTCTTGTGAACGCATTTGCCATTCAAAGGGACCCTAGCTTCTGGGACAGACCTGATGAGTTTCTCCCAGAAAGGTTTGACAACAACCCAGTTGATTTCAAAGGCCAGGACTTTCAGTTCATCCCATTTGGTAGCGGGAGAAGGGGTTGCCCTGGGGCCCTATTTGGGGTCACTGCAGTTGAATTTGTGATTGCCAATCTCCTATATTGGTTCGACTGGAGGTTGCCTGATGGCGCATCTCAAGAGGAATTGGACATGAGTGAGATCTGTGGAATGACTGCTTACAAGAAGATCCCTCTTCTTCTTGTACCTTCATTATACTCGCCCTGAGCAATCCGAAGATCATGCTTTTCCTGTCATGGCTTAAAGAAGCTCTGGTTGTCATCTTCCTCAATTAGAAATAAAAAGAAAAGAAAAAAAACCCTTTATGTAACTCGAAAGTTAAAACAATGAATAAGTAAACCTCTTCTTGGTTTCTTGCTATTGCTGGCCGTGTGAAAAAATTACTAAACTAGTTGCAGCAATGGCTATACTGCCAGATTTGCAACAAAACACGGCAAGATTTACACAAAGCAAAGCGCTCCCTTCCTTTTCTTTTCCTTCTTCTTCCCTTGTGCTTTCTACTTCTCATGTACAAGATTTTTAAAATTCAAAAGCTCGAACTTACCTCCCTCCCTACCGAAGCTGCCTGTAATTTGCAACTTTCACCAACCAGGCTAAATCATATTAAAAAATAAACCATTTCAAATACGTTCCCACATTGCCTGTAAAATTGCAACTAGTGTACTTATCCAGAGTGATTTTTAAATTTTTATTCAATATTGAAGAATATTTTTGGACTAATTTACATGTCAGTTGAAACTAAATTTCTTTTTCCGATAATGTTATCATTTTCATCGATTTCATGCATTAAAAAAAATATAATAATTGGTACTGAATGTATCTTCTCTGAGAGCCAGGGTTAGGGATGAGAGATTTCATGCTTTGAGGATGATTTGGGCACAATATGGGGATTTCTCAAAGCAGTTATAAATTCAATGCAGATAACAAATAATACAAGAACCCGAGCATCTCGATTTGTCTTTGTTCATTGCCTAAAATCTAACTCATGTCAAACTCTTCTATCTCTGTATTTCATGCACCGGTGCTTTGTACATTACACAAATTGCATATAAAGACTCAGACAAATTCCTGGATATGCAACTTGAGTGCGGATCTGATTCACCTTTGTGGGGTAATACTCATCTATTCTCGCTTATCCTCCTCAAGATCTTCAACAAGTGCATTCCTTTCCAGCTTATTAGCAATATCACCGGTTGTCAATGATATACCCTCCTCGTCAAAGTCCTCCCCCTCTGAATATGCATATCTGCAGCAGCAAGCCCGATTAGCAGCAGCATGTTAGATATCTATTTCTTTATGAGAAGAAGCAACATATTAATATGATTAGATTTTACTATTTCAGTTCAAATGACAAAAATACAGGCAATGCATAACAGTAAACATCCTTGTAAAAAATCCAAGAAAGGGAAAAGAAAAATGCTGGATGGTAATTTATTTATTTATTTATTTTTTGGAGGGCGCATAGGATTTCTGCTATTTTGATTTCTATAACACAGAATTATCAACATATTTTAGTGCAGGTGCCTTAGTTGTATTTTCCAAAAGGAGAATATACTGCCCATGATTACATCTTGAAGCCAGAACTTCCCAAAAATTAGATAGGAGTACTATCCTGGCATGGTATCTCAAGCAACAGCAGACTTACCTAGTTGTTGAATTCATCTTCTGTCCAGGTCTATGAAAATCACAAGGCTTCCAAAGACTCAATCTAATCATTGAATTCATCTTCTGTCTATATTTATGAAAATTAAGAGCCTTCTACCACCCATAAAATACATGAATCTAACTTTAGTCTTCTTTATTATGAAAACTGTATAAATGGAGAGATAAAGTGAGAAAGAAGAAAAAAAAATTAAAGAAAAAAAGGGCAAGAAGCATGAAGAGATTTAACATTCACTGGAGAACAACAAAAAAAAAATGTTTTATTTCTTCTGGGCATAGGATTTCCACTATTTCAGTTTCTATACCACAGAATAACCAACAGATTTTAGTGTAGGAGACAGTACTATCGTTTTCCAAAAGGAGAACATACTGCCCATGATTGCCTCTTGAAGCCAGAACTTACCTCCAGAACTTAGATAGCAGTGCTATCCTAACATGGCATCTCATGCAACAGCAGACTCACTGTAAACTTTCGGTCTAGATTTATTAAAATTAAAGGCGTCCACAGACTCACTCTAATTATTGAATTCATCTTCTGTCTAGATTTAAGAGAATTACGAGCCTTCCACAGTTCCAATACCCATAAAATACATAAATCTTACTTTAGACTTCTTTGTTATGAAAAAACTGTATAAATGGAGTGATAAAGTAAGCAAGAAGTAAAAAATGAAAAACAATATTGCATTGAGTATGCAGAGATTAACAGTTACCAGATAACAACAAAAACAAATATCAGACTTAGCATCAACTTGCCAGAATGATATGCTTATGAATTATTACAACTCCAATCTACAAAAATACCAGTTTCAAGTTCATGAAGCAGCATGGATTCAAATTCAGAATGATAGTAGCAATACCAATATCCCTAACAAAATGAAAAAGACCAAGGCCCTGCTTGAATTGCAAAAGGCCAAATGAGCCCATGTATTCACAACATCAAGTCCCAAAAGTAGAAAACAACAAAAGTGAAGGTGATGTCCAAGCAAGTACCTAGTTGGGTTACGTGAAGGAGCCCAGAGCACACATATCACCACCAAGAGTGAGTATGCTAGCAAAGTCCAGAAAGCAGGGATGATCCAAGCAACTTGCCACAGCTCACTTAGTGGATCAGTAGCATTGAAGTATAGCTGAGCAAACATAGGCCAGAGGAGAATGAGTATTCTTTAATAAATACATCAGTGAATAATAAAATTATCATATTTCATCTTCTGGTGAAGATCAACAAAGGGATAATTTAGCGGGTAGAACAAGAAAATAAACATTACCTCAAAACCAATCCAGGCAATGGAGAGCAGTACAGACACTGCAAGGGCATTGGTAAACTTCCGGTACAGTTCTAACTTAGCCATGTTTCTCCTCATCTTCATCCACAAAACAAAGGAAAAAAGTAGAGAAAGAAAGAATCATTTCAAAAGTGCAATAAGAAGGTACTACCGATAGCACTTCAAGGGCAGAAAGACAGCACCCCCAGACCATTTTCCACAGATCCACACTCAATAAAGACAGCCAAGATGTGCATGCACCCATCCAAATACACGAATTCATAGGTTTATATTTTTTAACGGGACATCAACAGTGGATACATGCACAATTTACAAATTTGGAAGGAGAGGTAGAAGAAGATAATCACCTGAAGCTTCTCTAAAGTTTTTGACAGCGATGAGAAAATCCAGAGAATAAAGCAGGAATCCAGGAAAACAACTGGAAGCACCACAAACACCTTTGTTTTCTTGGAAAAGTCATTGATGTTTCCCAGATGTTCAATGAGCTCAAGCGCCTCAGAAGCAATAAAATATACCAAACCAAGAAGAAGCACTTTTGATGTTATGCCACCAAGGGTTGGCCTAACCACACCAAAACCCATTGAGACAACCAAAAGAAGAAGGCGGGATAGAGTCTTCTTCACAGTGGTAAAGGTGACGGCCCACAACGTGATACCCATTGGTCTCAATCCAGTCGAATTAAAATTGGCATATTCAAAATACCAAACAGCCATCTCGCACATTCCAAGAGCAATAACTGCCGTAATGTGGTAATGCAAGTGTATAATATCCTTCCAAAATTGAACAAACCTTAAGAACCATGCTAGTCCTAGCACAAGATAAGCTAAAGACATAATTCCAAGGAATGTCATCAAAGGAGTCATCTTTCCGGGCAAATAACCATTTGGGTTCTTCCACACAGTCCTCCCGTTGATCACTGTACCCTTCAATTCCGGATTACAAAACATAAAATAAAGGTAATACATTCCATTACTGTTTATCTCGATTTCATCAGCTTCCAATTTGGCTTCTTCATATGTTCCTGCAAAGTCCGTCTTAATAACACGCGGCCAGTTAGGATTATCCACATTTTTCTGGAAAATCACCTCCCCTAACTTGCAAGAACCCGTCTCCGCAAGAGTATGATTACAACATATAGCACTAGTGTTCAAAAACGCCCCTCCGATCCTCTCTCTATCTTTCACATCAAGTATGATTGCTTCAACAACTCCAGTACTCGGCTGCATATCCTCTTGCCGACTAGCTGACTCTTTCGTCCTCCTAAACGTCACCCCTTCAAACCTAAAAATATTAAGCTAAATCTTTAGCTCAATATTCGTCGTTCCATCATGTGGGACCCACAGTTACTGAAATCTGAACAATTCTCAATGACATCAAGAAATCACAAAAATTAAACCCATTCTACCCTATGATCCTAAAAATCAGCCACAATAATAATTAAATCTAGAAATTTAAGAAAACCCCAGAAAGAAAAGCACAAAACTGAGTTAAAAAAAAGGTGCAATTAACAAGTGAATAAAAGGAAATCCACTCAACAAGAAAATTAAAAAGAAAAAAAGAAAAAAAAACCTGATGAAGGATTTTCCTGATTGGGAGCTAGCAGAGGAATCAGGATGACGAGAAGCTTTAGAAGCATAAAGACCTTCGCTACCACCATGAAAAAAGAAGGCATTGGACTTCGTAGTAAAAGCTTCGTTTCTGTACTCATGAATCGATCCCTTCACTTGTGTTGTGATCATGCACAAGAAGAGCAGTAAGCTTATCCGAAACCCTTTACCACAAGCTTTAGCACCCCGAAATTCTCCACGTTCCATCTCTGAATTTTTTTTTCCTTGGAAGGAGCCACTCTGATGGTGCTGTTCTGATTGGTAAAGATGCTACCAACAGACGACGAGCAACGAGACCAGTTACAACGTTGTTGATAATGACACTGGACCTGAAAAGGTCCAGAAGTTTGTTTTCTATGTGAGCTGGGCTTACTTAGGCTTTGCCTTCAATTCTCACTCACAAGTTACTATATGAAATAACTATAAACCAATGTTGATCCAAAAATTGACTCGGGTTAGCTTTCATTTCAAATTAAATTATGTTTTCATGAAAGAGATATTGTTTTGGTTTAAAAAATCAGGTTCGACCCACCGCTTCTCAATGAGTTAACCCAGCTAACTCATAATTCATATGTTGAGTCGAGTGAAACTTTAAAACAAGTATTATAATTATGTTCCTGAGTCCATTATAAAATTCTACCCTACGCTTCTTTTCCTTTGCAAAACAAAATAACTTGATTGATTTTTGATCCACACGGTTAGATGTTTAGATAGTATTTGATATGCTAGATAATATTGATTGGATTGGATAAGACTAGATTAATAATTGTCTTGTCTTGTGTTTGGTGTGTATTGAGCTAGACTTTACAATTTATCTTATTTTATGTTTAGTAAATACGAGACGTGACATGGTCAATTTAGGGTATGGACCGGTCCGAGTTAAAAAAAAAATAGAAAAAGAATTAACTTGACTTGACTTGGATCAATGGTCAATTCAATTTAGGACCTAGATCTTGCCCCGGGTCGATTTTTTAGTCGGGTTTTAAAACTATGGTAATAACCATTTTTATTTTTACATTGATTTGAATCAACATAGATTAACTATTATACAAAAAATTAGACCAGCTTGTCCTACCCCTTTTAGTGACACAAAAGTTTCTTCACTAGAACAATCTTGAATATGACAAAAACCAATTTTTATATTGTCCCACACCAAATACCTTCATAAAATAAACTATTATATCTATTTCATCTTTAACATTCTAAGCACTATTTTATTATATATATTTTTTAATTTTTACAAGAAAGAAAGTTTTTTTTTTTTTTTTTTTTGCTGATGATATAGCCAACACAAGCTATGGCCATCACCTCTTGATTGTGCTTGTAGCATGACGAATCCCATTAGATTAATGGATACGTCCACAGCTGAAGCACAACATTCATAGCGAAAACTAGAGATAGTCAATAGTCATAAACAAATATTTTGTCTCCCACACACCAATCTCTATCATATAGCTTTTCCTTTGAGATTTCACGTTTTGCTAATATCATATTAATCCACTATATATTTCATATATGCTCCATTTTCTAATGTAAATCGAGACTACTAACCTGATTTTCTACCTAATTCTCCTCCTCCTTGATCACTCCTCCATGCTTCTTTATTCCCATGTTGCTAAAATAAAGCCTAGTCACATATTTTCAATCAATTTTTTTTTCTGATTTTCCGAGTTTAATTGACTTTTCAAGTTTTTCTGCTCGTCCCCAATAAAATGTTGCTTTGCTATGTGTTCTTTTCTACATTAGTTTAGTTGTTAATTATCTGGTTGTGATATTCGAATGGTTCTTTTTTTTTTCAAATATTTTATTTTATTTTTTTTGTGTTGTGTTTGTTCTCAGACAATTCTTTTATATTAGTTTTATTTTAAATAAGATTCTACATTTAATAAAATTATTACTGGTCGAAAAATTATTAAATGAACCAATTCATCACTTAAGATAATGTATCAAAACAATAAAATTTTAAACATTATTATATTTATTTATATAATGTGTTATTGATTATCTTATTTCATTATTATTATACGCAAAAGATTCATAGTCTAAATATCACGCATTAAATTAACGATTTGAACTAATTTAATAATACGGGAAGGTTTAATTGGTTGGCACGCGATCTTTGCTTGTGAACGAGATATTCATCTAATAAATTATATTATGGTTTTGCTAGTTTTATTCTTATACATTAAAATAAAAGGATAATTGATTGAGTCATGTTTTTCACGTTGATAATTCTTGTCCTAGTCGCGATAATTTAGGAATGTAATAACTTCTATTTTTTAAAAATTATTAAATTGAATTTTTTTAAGTATTTTTAAATAATTTTAATTTGTTAATATTAAAAGTACAAAAATCTAAAAAAAATAATTATTTTAATATATTTTTGATTGAAAAATACTCAACAATCACCCTATATTGTATTACTTAGGGGTGTTCACAGTCCAGTTCGGTTCAGTTTTAACTTAAAAATTCAACCGAACCGGAAAATAGTATTCCTTGTTTATATAACCTGGACCAAACTGAGAATGGGTTCGGATTGAACCGATTTTGTTTGGTTCGAGTCGGTTTTTTAGCATTAAAAACCAGAGAAACTGAAACCAATTAAAAAAGCTTGTGTTTGCTGCTGCCGTTGCAAGTCGACCATGAAATAAACCAGAGAGCAGGAGTGATTGTAGGAAAAGTCGACCATGAAATAAACCAGAGTGATGAAATAAAGTAAGATTTAATGTTAACATACGAGAGAAAATAAGAGAGAAGAGCACAGAGAAGAGGGAGGGGCGGGGGCTGGAAAGGAGGAAAGAGAAGGGGAAGGGTCTTTAGGTTTATGATTTATTTTTATACTGTTTTTTTAGATTCAATTAAACCGGTTCGGTTTGGTCCGGTTCAATTAGTTTAAACTTTTTTAAACCGGAACCGAACTGAACAGAGTGTTTTTTTTATTTAATCGGTTTATTCGGTCTTTTCAATTAATTTTTTCTTTTTTTTTTTAGTTTAATTGATTGAGCGGTTTTTTTAAACACTACTAGTATTACTAAAAAAAACTCATGTAAAGTTGGGTGGCTGTTCGTTGTTCATGATCATATTTAACTAAAACACCTTACAATATCACCCAGCTTTAGTTATGATCGTTGTGGCTAGCCATATACAAACATCATCACTTTTCTCGTACCATTAATGAAAAATAATTTATTCAACTTGATTAAAAAAGATATTGACAAGAAACAATAAAGATAAGTGAAAGTACAGCAAAAATGCACCTGGTTTGATAAAATATTTTGATTGCGTTTGGGTTTAGTAATGATGTAGCTGTTATATTTTAAAATATATTTTTATTTAAAAATATATTAAAATAATATTATTTTAAATTTTATTTTTAATATTAGTATATCAAAATAATTTAAAAATATATATAAAAACTAAATTTAAACAAAAACTTACCGAACATTATTTTATAACTCCAGGTAATCACTTCAGCCTAACATTGCCAAAATTTGTAAAGTTAAGGTAGTATTTTATCATGATAACCTAACGTCTTATATCTATATCATAATTTAATCAACTCATGCTATGCACAGCTGAAGCACACCAGCAATAGCAGAAGCGACTCTCTTTTAGTTGCTGTCAGCCTGCCTAACACCGGTTTGTGTCTTTGAATTTTGCTTGTTCTTCGAAGTTTCATGTTGCTAATATAATATTCTACTGCGTCATGCTCTTCTTCTTCTTCATGTTCATGGAGACTACTGAATGGAAATCTCTACCTAATTCCACTACTTAATCACCCAATGCGTCTAGCCCTATAATGCTTGTCTATCCCCTTGTTGCTAATATAAAGTTACATATTGTCATCAAGCACTATCCTGCCTCAACACCTACGTACCATAATAGGGATATAGTTGTCGATCAACTTTCTGGTCAGCCCAACCATCCTGCATTTTCAGTGTAGCAGCTATATAAGCATCATATTCTAAGCTTTACAACCCACAAAACTCTTCCACTACCTTCTCACAGCAAAGGATATGTGTATTTTTCGGAGGTTTCAGGGGATTGTGTTTGAAGTTACGATAATTTTTGTGGTTACGGTTTGAAAAAATATATTTTGAAAAAGCTATTTTTTATAATTTTTCGGTGAAACTTATGCAAATCATGATGTGTGATTAATCAAATACTTTAAAATATATGGTTAGAATGAAATGCAGAACACGTCACTCTACTCCACCGCAAAAACAAACATATCACTTATGATTGATATGAAATTAGTACATGTGCCACTTAGAAGTTAGAACATGTCTCCTCCTCACTTGTAGACTAATGGAATGTGCCCACTATACATATTCCACAATAGACACCCTAGTAACATCATGACCTAAATTCCACTACCATGTTAGTCATAACACAGATATGCAGGCATCTAGTTTTGGCTTTAAAACCAGGCCTCCTGAATGCCTTGGCAGAAAGATGGGTGTCATTAATTATCTAGACACGATATTAGCCCCTCTGAGTCTCTTCCTCATGGTTGGTTACCATGCCTATCTATGGCATTGCTTCAAGAACAAACCATCTCAAATTACTGAAGGAATTGAAGCATTGAAGAGAAAAACATGGTTTGTACAACTGAAAGAGGTAATTACCGATCCAAACTACCAAATTCCAACAGCCTTTCATAATATTTGCTGAGATGTGTTGTTTGTGTTTTGTTGAAAAACAGGGTGATAACAGGACTGGTATGCTAGCAGTGCAAAGCCTGAGAAATGCTCAGATGACAACTATATTAACTGCTGTATCAGCCATTATCATAAACCTGGCACTGGCTGCTTTGACCAACAACAACTATAAAGCAAGTCATCTCCTCAGTGGCAGTGCGTTTTTTGGCTCACAATCTGGGAAACTCTATGTTCTGAAATTTGGGTCAGCCTCGCTATTTCTCTTGGCAAGCTTCTTATGCAGCTCAATGGGACTTGCATTCTTGATTGATGCTAATTTCTTGATAAATGCTGCCTCTCGTGAGTTCTCACCATCACCTACATATACACAAACAGTATTTGAACGAGGTTTCATGCTGGCTCTTATGGGCAATCGGGTCCTATGCATCACCTTTCCTTTATTGGCGTGGATGTTTGGCCCGGTGCCAGTAGCTTTGTCCTCTGTGGCACTTGTTTGGGTCCTGCACGGGCTTGATTTTCCTGGCAAGAGTATCTGTAGTGAAATGTATACATGAGCCAGTGGGCATCTTTGGAAATTCTTTGGAATAGTACAGCATCAATCTCAAGAAACAAAATGTTCTTGGAACTTGACACGAACCAAAACTTCAGAAAAAACCCGAAATAATACGAATACGAGAGCACAAATCAAAAGCCTGATGATTAGAGAAACGTGCAAGGGCTTCTTTTCGATGGCCATACCTAGCTAGAGTGATCATTTTTGTACTGAGGTTAATCTTGCAGGCAAAACACCCATTTCTGCAACACTAACTCATCTGCAGGACCATTTCACCACATAAGTGCCAATATGACTGCTAGAAATCACATATTTTTGCAAGAAAGGTATCCACGAAATCATATCCATCAACAGTGCAGAAACCACATGACCTGTTATGCAACAATCACATTAACTTAAGCATAAAAGAGACTCCAATCTCCATCTTTCGCCACAAGATTAACGATACAAAGTATCAA
Source organism: Populus deltoides (assembly GCA_015852605.2). NCBI lineage: Eukaryota > Viridiplantae > Streptophyta > Magnoliopsida > Malpighiales > Salicaceae > Populus > Populus deltoides. Next base: position 646,101 of record CM027585.2, on the reverse strand, counting down.
AAGGTGCAGAAGATCACATGATCAGTAGGCAATTAATGAACATTCAACGATCCAACAATAACAAATATCATCAGCTACAGATGCTGGGAGCATGATTTTCACACAGCACAAACCAATATATATGCATGGCTAACTCGTTATTGATGAAGATAGGACACCTTACAATTGCTGCATCCACAATCTTTCTCTTGGTGGTGATCCGCTCATTAAGCTAAAAGATTCAACTTTCCTGTATAGGGCTGACGTGAACGATGATATTAATAGGGCTGAAACTAAAATCGATAATGAAGAGGAGTATTCGATTGGAAGAGACAAATTTTTAATTTTTAAAAATTATATTTAATTTTGGCCGAAATGAAAAGTAATTGGTTTTACTATTGTTTTTTTCGTTAATTAGAAGGGTCTAAATATATATTAGCGTTTAGACTCATAAACTCACTTGTTAAATTTATAATTTTAGATGGTATTTTTGTATTCAAAACAAGAAATAATTTTATTTATAGATATATTCTTGAAATAATTTTAGAATGATTTTTTTTTTCAAAATACAAGATATGAATGAGACATGTTTTTATTTTTTCAATCTCTTATATCCTAATTTTTTAGATGGTGTTTTATTGTTCTGAAACACGGAAATAATAAAAATAAAAATATATTTTATTATAAATACAGATACAAAAATATAAATATGTTCTTGAAATAGTTTTGAAATGATTTTTTTTTCAAAATACAAGATACAAATGAGACATGTTATTATTATATCCTAATTTTAGTAAGCAAAAATCACCTTAAAAATTGTAAATAATCTAACATCTAACTTGGTAAACAAACTCGTAAAAGGAGCTCAATTTACATGCTATTGATATTTCTTTATTTTATTTTAATATTTTTATTATTATGCCCAATTATTTTCATCGTGACTGGTTTATAATTATGATAAATTAATAAAAACTTAAGCCAAGTTATTGTATAGGCTCGTTAATTATAGATATGAGAGATACGAATCTAGCTTGAGAATGGATCAAATTAAAGAAATCTTGGTTTCAACACGTCAAAACTAATTCAAGCAGGCTCAGTTGATTTGCAGCCTTGCATGGAATTTGAATATTTGAAAAATATGTTTTCCTTTTTAAAATAAATTTAATTAAACGGGGGTGTCAAAGGTAGCTCTATCTTTTCTTTTTTCTTTTTAAATCTTTTGAACAAACTAGGGTTTTCTCTAGAAATGAGCCAAGCCCAAAAAAAACCCAAAAAAAAACAAACAAACAATGGATCCACTAACGAAGACTAACAGTACTTGGGGTTTAGCCTTAAGCATCCTTGCTTGACCTTGGAAGCACACTTCAGTCCCTTCCTTCCAAATTTCTCACCATGGACGATGGATGCTTGCTTGTCTTGAAAAATCAATTTAATTTAAAAAATTAAGTTGTTAGATGAGATCTCGAGACATATATATCCTGTCAAGTAAAAGTTTTTTGAGTTTGAAACTTATATAAATCCACACTACTTTATACTTACTTTTTATTAAATACAATAGGGATGCATGGTGAGATTAAAACTCGTAATTATTTAATTATTAAGACTTTGATACTATATCAAATAATTATCTCAATCTAATAATTTAATTTAGTAGGTAAAACTTTAATATATAATTTATATTATTTTCTTATTGATTTGTATTTTATATTGGTAATTTACCTGCTTTTTTTCATATTTTTTTTTGGCTGCTTGATTGCAATCATGGTGATATGATGTTAGAGAACCTCAAGGACAGGGTAATGATTCAAATATCAAAAGACATAAGCTAAAAAGAGGGAGAGCAATACCCAAAAGAAAAGGCAGTTGAACCCCTTTTATCATGCATAGACATGGCTCCCAGGAATCTATCACCATCTTTGGATTGATCAGACACAGCAATATTCCTATTATGATTTTGCTTTCATACTGTTTTCTAGCTTTCTTGTAAAAAGAAGATGCCCTAAAGTCTCAATTGTAATGTGCTGACAATACAATATTAGTGTCTGTTTGATATTATAATTTATCGCAATAACAAACAAAAACTTTGATTTTTATATATTATTTTTTTATTTTGATTTGTTTCATATTTTAGTGTTAGAATTAAAGTGTTTAATTCAAAAAAAATATACATGAAAAAAATAATAACTCGATTAATATTATATTTCTCTTTCTCATCTAATCATTGAAATTCAAGATTCTAGCTCTATCAAGAACAGCCTCATCTAGAGACATTTATGTATGGTGTTTATATATCTTCTTAAATCCAAATTTAATTAAGCTAGGCATACAAAATGACACGGAATTCAAACCCTATCAAGTTGGACGGTGAAAATAACCCTAATTTGACAATGTACTTAACTATCCAAATATATACATATTTTTTTTTTTATGAATAATTGATCTAACACTACCAGAAAATCAGTATTTTACAGAGAGCTCCAGAACTATTCACTTTTCAATTGCACTGTTAATTGTTGTTCTTTACGGAAAAAATCACCGACGGATTGAAAAGTCGTCGGTGTTATTTGGCGGTTTTCTGAAAAAATTCAATTAATTTAAAATTTTCATTTAAATATTACAGATGGAATCACCGACGGATTGAAAAATCGTCGGTAATTGTTGGCGGTTTCTGAAAAATTTTTACGAAATTGAAAATTTAAATTAAATATTACCGATGAAATTACTGACAAAATAATTAAAAAATATTAATATTCAATTATCCGTCGGTAAATCCGTCGCTAACGCGCTTCAATAAAAAGTCTGGATCCCCTTATTTCATAAGAGATAAACTCATTTCTTCTTCTTCTTCACTATATGTAAAAAACATCAATATCTATTTCTTTCTTTTCTTTTCTCTCCTCATCTCCTTCTCTTTCCCTCCATGCTCGGGGTATGTCTTCTTTTTCTTTCTTCTTTTATCTTCTTAGTTTTTTTTTTTAATTAATATGCTTTATGATTTCTCTCTCTCTCCTTAGCTTCACTTGCAACTACATTAAGGTAAGATTTTTCTTTTTTCTTTTTTTTTTCATGATTTTTTTCACTATATTTGTTTTTTATTTTATTTTTAATTTTTTTTGTTCTTAATAATTGCATAAATGTTGTTGTGAGAATTTTTTTTTCCATGTGAGATAAATTTTTATTTGATTTATTTATAGGGATTTTTAAATTTTTAGCGAGGGAAACTTCATTTTTTTCATATGAATTTTTTTAGTTGAATTTATTTTTTCGTTTTATTTATTTGTTGCAAATTTGTTTGAGTTGATTTTCTTATTCTTATTTCCAAGCATTTTGAGTATATATTATAGAGTGTTGATTTATGTTAATTTAATTATTTTATAATTTTATAAAATAATTTTTTTAAAATGTTTTTATATAATTACCGACAGAATTTCTGTCGGTATATCTCTCGGTAATTCCGTTGGTAATAAAAAATATTATTACCGAAGCGTCTGTTCTGTCAGTAAATCCGTTGGTAATAATATTACCAACGGATTTACCGACGGACAAAACATTACCGATAAATGATTCACCGACGAATAATTTTTTTCTGTGTTTCTGTCAGTAATATAATTATCGATGGAATATGTGTCTTACACCAATTAAAAAACTATGTCAATAAAACTATTAAATCTTGTAGTGTAAATCTTTGATGCCAAGAAACACAATAAATTAACAAAAATAATTTAGACAATCACTCATGCGCGCGTGTGTGTGATAACTTTTCTTGTGCACCATGATAATTAAGGGACTTGTATATGCTATCTAGCTAGATGATAGCATGACAAGGGCGGATCTAGGAGGTTGCGGTCCCCTCAAATGTTCGGGAAAGTCCCTTAACTTTAAAATTATTTCTAAAATATCCAGGTATTTTTGTACAAAATGACCCCCATAAAATATAAAATCTTCATCTTAGCCCTTTAATGTTGAACCCCGGATCCATCTTTCTATCTACTAATCTTTTCTTAAGAAAAACCCTCATCTACCATGCATCCAAATATTCAAGGCCTACCATCCTAACAAGGAAGTGTTTGGTACTGTGATGATAATAACTTTTTAAAATATTTTTTATTTGAAAATACATCAAAATAATATTGTATTTGAGTTGTATTTCCAAACATTACCTAAGAACTTATTTGTCTAAATTGTTGCATCTGCTTTTTAGGTTAAGCAAATATTATTCTACATGCTTCTCATTCTAAAAAACAAAATTAGAAGCTTAGAAAAATTTCAAATGCATGAAGATAAAAAAAAAAAAAAGGTTACTTCTCTTTCAGTGGTTAGGTTACTTCTCTTTCAGTTTGCTTCTCTTTCAGTTTTAAAATGATAAAATATTTAACTACAAGGCAGCCCCAACTTGCAGTGGCTAGGTTACTTCTCTTTCAGTTTTTGTCTTTGATAGATCAGAGATGCATGTGTGGACATGAGAAGTGAGACCCAGTTCGTCTCCTTTCCACGAGGGTTGAACGCTGTTGGAAGAAGAAAGATTGGACGATTCTATTTGGAAAATGTGAATCCTTATCTGCGTTCACACTCACCTGCTGGAAAAAAATCCCAAGCAGTCCTTAAAGTTAACGGGAAATTAAGCTGATGGCGATGGGGGAAGCTTTTACATTTCTTCATTGTCGTTTCTTCCTCTCTTGAGGCACTATCCATGAAACTACTTTATTGCTTCCATGTGGTGTTTACTGTAACACACGTCAATCTGTTCCTGTGTTTGGTACTGCACTTTAATTTATGATTGGTTAATTTTTGCTAGATTTCTTCTGTATGTCAAGTGTTGCTAGATCTTGTCGTCTTGAGATCATGATGCCTTCAAATGCATTTACATAAAATTACTCTTGATCGAAACTCAAATTTGATGACTGGTTTTCTCACGCGTTATCATCTTAACTTAAATTTTGAGAATAAACTTCAAGGAAAACAAGCTTTCGCGAATGCTTTAATTCATGTGTGAAGAAGATGGCATAAAAAAATAAATAAAAAAAGGAGAGAGTTAGCTGGCTGATATATTTAATCCAACCACCCCGACTAGAGGGTCATGCACGTTGCCAGAAAATTAAACCCAGTTTAGGGTTCATAGACGTCATGCTCACTTGTAGATTTCATCAAGAAATTAAAGAGGTCATTGGCTACAATAATTCTTTTGAAAATAATTGTCACTTTCTCTAATAATTGTCACCTATCTCTTTTTTTCTAAAATGTGTACACTTTGTCTATTTAACTAACTAATGTCAACTACCTTAATTAATTCTATTTTTATCATCAACTTGACTTCCTTTTGTTATATATAATTAAATTCTCTTGACAATCTCTAATTTTCTTGTGAACGTAAATCAAAACAACTTGTCATTGCGTTTGAATTCTCTGTTGAGTATGGTACGTGATGATATGATCTTTAAGTTTAATATATATATATATATATATTCAAATTTTTCCACTACGTACGTACTGTTAGTCCTTGGATTATTAAAATATCTCCATTTTTTTATATATTGGGGTAATTAAATTCCAAGTAATCAATCACCGTTGCCTTGCCATGCAATCAAATAATTCTCTTGATTTGAATGAGAAGGAATAATTGAATGGTTTGGTGTTATTTTAACTCATTAATGGATATGTCTGAGTTATCAGAAGATAACATCTACTTTCTCTCTCTCTCTCTCTCTTCTTTTTAAATTTCCAAAGGAGTAGTTTCAACTTTTGACTGAGACCTCTTCAAAAAAACATGAAGACAAATGATAATTAAATTACAAACCCAAGAGGAGGAGTTTCTACTCATGCTAGTTTTCAATATATATCTTAATTTCAAATCAAAGTTTGATCTTTCATAATATATTTTAATTACTAATATCCTTGGTTATTAAAGTTTGACGGGTTAATTCTGAACCTAATATAGGCTGAGTTTCAAGTTAACCATGTCAAAAACATGTGTTAACTTATGATTTATACAATTAATAATAAAAAATTATTAGATTTTTTTAAAAAAAATAAAAAAATTTAGATTAACCCGCTTGATCAGTAACTATGTATAGTATTGTCTCAAATCGAGTTATGGATCACATTTGATTTCTAAATAGGGTTAGATATAAGCATGGGTTAGGCAACAAACTGTATTAATTAGATCTAATAATAAATTAAATAAATGTAAGTTCCACAAAGCATGAAACGGTGTGTATGACAGAACATTTAAGAGGTAAGAAGAAGAAAAGAGTCATTAAACCTTACATTACAAGACATCAAAATAAACTGCACACTTATTTTCCGATGTTGTCTCAACACCTTTATGGTGGCAATTTAAGGTTGAGTCACCTTCGCTTACAGTTACAAATTTATCGAGTCTAGAATTGTTTTTGCCGACAATCTGAATACTGTTGTTGCAACTTGCTATCAACCAGAATACAGTATCATTGTTCTTCACGTACGTACTGTTAATTGAAACAATGTTTTCTTTTGTTTCTTAATTTTAATTTATTATTTATTATTTTTTATTTTGTTTGTTTTTAATTTTATCATTTAACATTAGATTTACTGAGATTAAGTTTCATAATTTATTTCAGTTTGTTTTCTATGATATTATTTTAGTTTCATAACTCAAGTTACGAGTTTTGCGAGTTAACCTAGTTCACTCGAGTTTTTTTTTTTTGTAATTGAATTTTTTTATATCACTCTCCATCATTGAATTAATTAGAAATTAAGTTTCATAATTTATTTCAGTTTGCTTTCTATGAAGTTAACCAGATCTTAACCCCACGTCAAGGATTTGACGGGTTAGACCGGATTGACTTGAATATTAAATCAAAGCGTGTTATAAATAGCCCAACTAAAAATCTATTAATTAAAATTAAATTTATTTGGTTTTAACAATGTGAAATCAAAATTAAAATGATTGAAGCAACGATAGCTACTAGTAGCTCGTAACATATTTCTAATTCAGTGAAGGATCTAGGATTGGCGGTCTTAGAAGGGTCATGAAATTTTTTTCTTTATAGTTGTTGCGCCTTACCGCGGCATCAATTAGTGTTTTTTTATTTGTTTGTTTTGATTAGTTATTTAGAAATTATTATCTATTATTTAATTGAAAGTTACTAGAAAATAAGATATAATGGTCTTTATCAGAAATTCACGAGTAAAAAATTTGTTATGATTAAAAAAGATACTAGCACCCCTAGTGCACCCTACCAGAAATAAAAATTGGGTAGCATAAACAGTGACATGATTTTTTTTTTATTCAAGCATGCAAATGAATAAATTTTTCTTTTTAGGGATTATATTAAAAGTATTTTAAGAAAAAGAGCCACATGTAGCACATTCTTAAAATAAATGAAGGAAATTTTCCGTCCAAGAGAATGAAATATGTAAAAAGAAAAAAGCCTTCGAATTCAAGAAGGTAGAAAATTAGAAATGCTGTAATTAATTGCAAGGATTAAATTGAGTTCCTTTTTAAGAAAAGGACTATTTAACCCTTGGGGACATTGCCCCTGCTATATGGAGTCCCGCTTGAATCTATCTGTTCTGTTCCTAATTAATTAATAAAAAAAGGTTACTATTATTTAGTATTTACGAATACTTCAATAATGAATTTCATTTCGATATATATTAATTATAAAGCTTTTATTAGCACTTAATTATGAAGAGTAATGCTAATTTATAGAGAAAGTTTTCCCAAATTGGTCTTCAAGAATTTCATGGATGGATTTTACTCGCGGGGGCACATTTTTTTTTCTTTTTAAAATAGCAATGCTATTAATATTATATAAATTACGATTAAATAATCATTTCCACACTACACACACTAATAAATAAATGAGTCATGTTTAATAATATCTTACAATTAAAAATATATTAAAATAATACTTTTTTAATTTCAGCAACAACATATTAAAATCATAAATATACACCTAATAAAAATCTATTAATTTAATATTTGTTTTAGTTAAAGAATAATTTTAAAAAACAAAAAATAACACAGTGCCAAAAAGAGAGCACCAAACCTCAACAATGAAAGATAAAGAGCAGGTTCGAAACATGGTTGCGGCTGTGTTTTTAAAAATTTAAAATTTTTTTAATTAAATATGGTTTATATGTTTTGGATCGTTTTGATATACTAATATCAAAAATAATTTTTTAAAAATACAAAAAATTATTTACATACATTTTAATATGAAAAATTATTTAAAAAATACCTGTAACTACACAGTTAAAAACAGGCTCAAAGAAACTAGTCAATTGCTGTTAATCTCCTCTCCCCCTAGTCAAAGACATCACATCATACCTTCATTCAAAAAGAGAAAGGCCATAATGAGCGAGGAAAACAAATAATTTATATTTCATAAATAAATAAAAAAACACAGTACACAACCATATGGCTTTAATGGTGAGATCTAAAAAGAAAAAAAACAGAGAGTAACATAAGCTGGTACACCTTTGAAAAAGAAAAAGGGAGAGGTTGTCGTCCGTGTGAAGCTTGATGGGTACGTGTCATATATATACTTTAAATGATTATAACTCATTTAATATTTTGGAAAGAGTAATAATATTTCTTACAAAGAATTTTCAGGATACATATGAATAATTACATTGCATGAGATCCATGATCTGTATTAAAACTATAGTCTAATGTCTTATGTTTTTGTTGTCTTTTCAATCACCATTTTTTTCAATTTATTCTTGTTGTTTTTACTTACTAAATATTATTATTATTATTATTATTCTTTCGAGAATTAAAGCATTGTGCTTATGAAGATCCCAACTATTGAAAGAAAACATAAAGTTTTATATCACACGAATTCTATAATTTATTTATTAAATTAATCTATATATTTAAACAACAAAAAAACCCACATGAATAATTTTAAAAATTAAACTACTTAATTGATGTAATAAAATATGAACAAATCAAGAACAATGATAGTATTAATATTATTCATAAACATATCCTCTTTGTCTTATGCATGTCTAGTGTTTACACTAGATTATTTTCTGTGTGCTATGCTGCGGGTTAGATTAAATTTATTATGGTCATAAAAAAATATAGGTGTTGTTAATGTATTTTTTAGTATAATTTTTTTTTAACTATACGAGGGTTAATCTGATGTGAACTGGTTGATTTAACAGGTTCAAAGATAACCCAGACAACCGATAAAAATATAGTTTCACTAAAGAAAAATCAAGATGACATCTTTTTTTTTACTGAAACGACAACATATTAGATGGAATCGGATCAATTTGGATTAACCTGCCAAATTTGCTACTCATATCATGAGACCTTTATAATTCTATAGAAAGCAATTATTAAACTCAATTATCAACTAACCCAATGTTGAAGGAAGAAATTGAGAAAAAAAAATTCATCTAGAAAAATAAGTCACGTCAACCTGGGTTAACCTGTCAAACTCAGAGAATAAGACCGGGATAACCCCATAAAAAGACAACCAAAAAAAGTTATGAAACTCAATTCACAATTAACCTGTTGTTGAAGGATAATATTAAAAAAATCAATTAAAAATAGAACACAAAAAACCACTCGAATCAACCAAATAAACTTGTAACCTAGGTCATGAGATTATGATAACTTCATAGAATGCAAACCAAAACAAATTAAAAAGTATAATTCTCAATCAATCAAATACTGAATGATGAATTTGAAAAAAGTTCAACTAAAAATAGAAAAAAAAATCTGAGTAAACCAGCTTAACCCGCGACTCGGGTCATAAGATTGTGATAACCTCATACAAAGCCAATAAAAAAATTATGAAGTCCAATTCCCAATCAACCTAATGCTGAAGGATTAAATTGAGAAAAAATAATCAAATAAAAAAGGAAAAAAAACAATTATCCAAATCAACTCAAGTTAACCTGCCAAATCTGGGTAAAGAGTTTGGGATAACTCTACAGAAAGTAAATAAAAAAAATTATAAAATATAATTTTCAATCAACCCAGCATTAAATGATGAAATTTAAAAAACATATTTAATTAAAAAATAAAAAAACCCGAGTCAACTTGTTTAACCCGTAAAACTCGCGACCCGAGTTATGAGAGAATGATAACCCCATAGAAAGTAAATCATAAAATAATTATGATTATAAAACTGAATTCTTAATCAATTCAATGTAGAAAAATAAAATTTATAATAAAAAAACATGAGTTAACATGATTAACCCGTAAAACTAGCGACCGAGGTCATAAAACCAGAATAACTCTATTGAAAAAAATATCAAAAGAAATTATAAAATGCAATACCTATTAAACCTAATGTTGAAGGATAAAATTGAAAAAAAAAATAAAAATTTTAGTAAACATTAATGTTGAGTGCTTGTATGTTGTTTCATGTCTACATGGTTTTTTTTGGCTTCTAGCTAGCTTTTTTCTTTATTTTATCATTTTCATCATCTTATTAATAAAATATGCTCATGTGTATATATAAACATTAAAAGAGAAGGAGAATTTATTGTTCCACGGGACACAATACACTTTTTTACCAACAAAAAAAGCAATTTGCATAAAGGATGAGGGCATGATTGTCTTTTCAGTGGGGGCATTTTGATGTTTTTAAATTAATCTAGGGTAAGACATGTATTTGCCCTTTTAAATTGCATTGCAAATTATCATAAATATCCTTAAGGTTAATGCATTGTTTGGTGTATTTTTACTTATAGAGTACATAATAAAGTTACCAATCTAGCTTTATAAGCAAAAAAACTTTCGCAGGTTAAAAGGGGTGTTTGTGTCTTATCCTTTGTTTTTGCACAATAAAAACATCTCATTGCCCTTGGGGTTTAGTTTTTTATGCCTTAGATATGAGAGTATTTTTGTTATTATACTATTAGTTTTTTTTTTTTGTCATTGGATAAAGTGAGGGTTAGTTTTGTCTTTTAATAAATTAAATAGATTAAAAAAAATGTTGGCACGTGTCGGGCATGTGTCAGCACATCAACCGGTTCATCGTCTTTAGGTGGCACTTGCGGTTGATTTCGACAACTAAAAATGTCATTCTGAGGTGTCATTAATCAGATTCAGCTGATCCGATTTGGCTTCGACGGTCATCTTTTTTTTCTTTTTTTTCCTCTCTCTCCCTCGATTCTTGCACCTTGCAATCTTTCAAATTAGCCCCTTAGCTCCTCTTTGGGTTTTTTTCCCTAATCTTTTGGTTGATATTTATTTTATTTTAAATAATTTATGAAAATCAAAATTTACTTCAATTTTATCCTCATTTGATTTTTTTACTTCTCTTTGTTTTTTATTTAGTCTTTGATTTTTTGGTTAATATTTCTTTTATTTGGAACAACTTATGAAAATTGAAATTTGTTTCAATTTCATCCTCGTTTGATTTTTAAAACTTGTCTTATTTAGTTCACATTCTTTTAATTACTATTTATATCTTCTAGGATAATTTTTATAGTATAAAATTTTTGGTGATTTCACCCTCGATTTTTTCCCTATCAAATTTTATCCTTATTCTTTTAATTATTGGTTTTTTCTTTGCTAATTTTTTTAGTTTGGTATTTTTTTTTACACTTAATTTCATCCTTTAACTTTGAGTTGATTTGGATTTAAGCTTCTTGGTTAACTTTATTTTGGAATTTCACGAATTTCAATTTGAAAAATTAAGCCAACTTAAGGACATTCAGGGGTGAGCATTTCCGATTCGGTCCGGGTTTCATCCAAAAAAATAACCAAACCAATTTATTTATTCATTTTTAAATCAAAACCGAAACCAGTTCAAACCGATCAGTTTCAGTTCGATTCAGTTAATTGAAAGGAAAAATCAGAAAAAACCAATTTCATCTTGGCTAGGCATATCGAGCAGGTTTTCTAAAATTGAAAATAAGAAAGCTAGAAAGAACAAGAATCAAATGAAAATTTGGAAAAAATAATTCTCACAACATCTATTACAGTAATTGCAACATGAGCATACTATGGCAAATCAACAACCTTGTAAATAAATATAGGAAATGAATATATAATAGATCTACAAAAATCAGAAAAAAAGTAAAAAGGGACAAAAAAATTAAGAGATAAAGATTGAAGAGGGGGGGCTCCAGAGATACTGTTTGGTTGTTAATCCATGAGCTTAGTCGGCTATGCTTAAAGAAAATGACAAAAAGATTGAGAGATGAGATATAAGGATGGTTCGTTCACCGGATCTACTTTGGGGGAGGAAAGGGGTTGTGCTTAAAGCCTTAAAGAAATGTTGAGAGAGATGAGAGATGAAGATGTTTGGGGGACTGTGAGAAAGGTTGAGAGATGAGAGATGAAAATAGAAGTGGTGATGGGGGGCTGTGAGAAAGGTTGAGAGATGAAGATGGGGGCTGCGAGAACGGTTAAGAGATGTGAGAAAGGTTGAGAGATAAAAGATGAAGGGGGGCTGTGCTGAGAGATGAAGATTGAGAAACATGGGCGAGAAAAGTTTAGAGTGAAGATGAGGGTGAGGGCGATGTTGAGAGATGAAGATTGTGAAACATGAGTGGCGGCTAGGCTTTAGAAAGTAGATGGGGAAAGCTGGAAAGGTAGGTATTTATAGTACTATTGATTTTTTTATTTGAACCGGTTCGGTTCGGTTTATTCGGCTTCAGCCTTTTAAAACTAAAACCGAACCGAACTGGCTTGTTTTTTAATTTTTCTAACCGGTTTAATTGGTTGTCTTTCACGATTCGGTTTTTTCGGTTATTTTTTTTGGTTTAATCAGTTTTTCAGTTTTTTTACTCACCTCTAAGGACATTCACTAGGAGTTGCTTTTTCTTTTTATCATTCTTTTAAGCTAATATATTTTTTAGATTTTATCATTCGATTTTTATTTTATTGGAGATTAAACTCATTGTTTTTTTATATGCTTTTTACATCCTTTGTTTTTTTTTATTTGGTGGGTTATCCTAGGTCTTTTTATGTTTTGTTTTTTTAGATATATTTTCTCAAAATAATTTTTCTCTTTAATTTAATAGAGTTAATTGATTGAATATAGATGAATACTCATTTTATTATGTTTTGTTCAGTTTACTTTTACAAGACATTACTCTAACAATCGATGCAACTTTTTTCAATGTCATCTTGTATTTTTTTGCAGTTGAGTTTAAACCAACTCAATAAGCTTTTTTTGTTGTGGTTGATGTCTATAATCGAGTAGTGGTGAATCTCTAAGAATTTTTTAACTTATTTTTTATTTATTACACGCATGTGGTTTTTTACCATTTGTTTTATATTGTTGCTTTTGATTTAAATTAGATTATTAAATTAATTCATCTTATTGGATATAGCCATGTTAATGACTTAAATATCAGGTTGATCTTGCTTCTTTTTGCTTCATTTAAAACGCCGTAAATGTCAATGCATGCATACTTGCAAGCTAATAATGTGAAAAGGTACCAACTAGTGCTGTATCTGGTCATACATTGAATTTCCATGCAAGATCAAGAGCATTGGATTTTCTCTCTAATTGGAAATGCAACTGATAGAGACTGGAAAGTACTTCACCTCGATTATTTCCTTAATTTTAAAGCAAATTAAGTACACAGTCCAAAAGCAAAAAAAAAGAAAGAGAAAACATCGACCTTTCTAGTTTCTACATTGTGCTAACCTAGCTACCTAGCTAGGCAGCTTCTAACACATTTCAAAGAAAATAACCAGGACACTCTTGATTACTAGGCGGAAATTACAAAGAAGCTGCAATATCTAATGTCGTGAAAATAATTATCTACCAAGGTTAAAATCCGAAAACACCATCATCATCGAAATCAGCAGATTCCATCATGATACCATCCATGTCCAAACTGTGTGAGCTCGTAGTGCAAGATGAGTTGACCCCAGAAATCACATCGCCGTGATCAAATGCAGACATATAATCATCAGGTGACAAGAGATAATCAGAGGATGATGCTTGATTATTATACTGGGTGGTTGGATCATAACTAATTGGCATGTTCATGTCATCCTCCTTGTGGCAACATTCTTGTTTTACTGTTTGGAAGGATGTGAGGAGGGAGTTGCTTGGCTTGTTCGAAGCGTGATCACCATTGCTGTTAAAGCTTATCAGTATGGAGGAATCTATAATATCGTGGTGATCACTCGGATCCAAGACAAATTGAGAAGCTTTTAGCAAATTCTTGCACGTGTGATGCCCATAATATGTTGTACGGTATAGAGGAGGTTCTTCTTGAATTCTTTGCACTTGCTTGATTGCTTGACATTGTTGATCATACTTGTGAGTGCACCTGAAGTAGTTCCTGTAGGGCACAGCAGCAATATTGCGTTTCATTAATTGTTCGATCATTAACTAGGTTTTCCTAGAAATTAATTTGATGATTAAGAGATAAGAATTAAAATATGGATTGGCTAATTATGTTTGAAATTCAGTATATATTGAAATTAATTATATATATATATATATATATATATATATATACCTTGGATATTTAGCATTGAGGATCACTTTCTGTCCATATTTTCTCCATGCATGGCCATCATCGGTTAGAGCAGTGGAGTCATCTGTTCTTGAGTGGGAACTTTTTCTGCAAGTAATAAAATTCAATTTTAGAGTAATTGGGATGAAATAAAAAAAAAAATTGCTAGAAAAATGCATTAATTAATTATAAATTAGATATTAATTTTAGTTTTGATATTATTTATTCTTATAATCAATTATAACATCATCAAGTAAAAATAATATTACAAGCACCTTTATATGAAGAATAAACATAGAAAAATCGGCAATATCCAACCATGATATTTAGTGAATTAATTTCGAGCTTGCCAAGGAGGGGACCAAAAACATTGTCCACTCAAAGCAAAGATACCTTCTTGTTTCTTGTTGTCCTAACTAGCAACTTGTAAGTTCTTTGTTGGTTTCTTCTTTCTTCTTTCTTTTTTTTTTTTTTTCAAGCATGAGGAATGGGGCCTGAGCCTAAAAGAAAATATAATTGCAAGCAACCCATATGGGGTAAATTTATCCCATCTACATCCATCATGACCTTTAGGAAAGGAGATTAATGAAAAATAATATATAGGCATCTAAATTCTTTTTAACAAAAAGAATAATAAAGATCATCCTTAATTAATTAGTTTGATTCCTAAATTTTTTTCAAAAAAATAAAATAAAAATAGAGTCGGAAAAGAAAAATCCAAATCGGAGACTCTCTAGACTCAGATGAGAGGGCTAGATTATCGTTTAACTATGGATCCCTACTCCTCGACGGTATTTCAACAAGCTCTACTTGGCTAATGGAATTGTAAATGAAAAATAATATTATAAATGCGGTTTTTATCAATAATCAGCAGCATATTAATGATTTGTAATTAATTAATTACCTTCTCTTGTAACATCCTCTCCTGTCCTTCACCTTCAACTCGGCAGTACCCTTGCCACACTCCCCGGAATCCTTCGACGACTTCCGGCCATCCCAACAAGGTGAACCCACTTGTGGAATTTGAGAGGCAACCTCATCAAACTCACCCCCATTTAATATATAAAGAGAACTGTTGAAAGAATTCATGATTTTCTTGACAAGATCCTCAGCAGACACAGACTCCTCAACCCCTATAGACTTGTTCATTACAAGTTTAAGTTTTGCTGCAATTTCTTGACCTCTAACTAGCTCATCTATCGCCTTCTTTCTGTTTGCTGGTAAATTCCCATGCCAAGAAGAATCCATTTTCTGGGGTTTGGGTGTGCTCTCTCTGGTCTCTCAACTAGGGCTGAGTAGAGGCCAAGATTGGAGCATGTAGACCCTCGGGAGCTCTCTTTAGTGTCTCCTAGGGCTAAGTAGTGACCAGAAGTGGAGTCGAAGGGATCCTTTTAACATGGAGGGATTGCATTGCATTTTTCTCAGCATATGCGAGGAAGGCTGAAGGAACCTTGATAGAAAATTCCACAAAATTTTGATTTACAATCCCAGGCGCTGTTTGTAAAACACGCGCTTCGATGGAACAAACCACGCGGAATCTATTTGAATTTTGTTGGGTTATTTACTTGTCTTTCAACACCTCACCAAGGAGCGCGTGGGATATGACATTTTGGATGCTTACGATTGGTACGTGATGTCAATTTTCGATGTCACTAAGGACCGCGTCAGCGTCATGCGGACTAATTTTCTTTTTTTAATGTAACGAAATACCTATAATAACCCTCACCTTACGGTGCTCACTTAAAAACGCTATCCTCAAATAAATGATTTCTAGAAAAACAAATATCAGAGTAAATTAAAAATATTGTCTGAATAGCACGATTGAAAAATCCTTAGACAAAATAGTACAACTTGTAAAAGTCATGCTTTGTAATATTTATAACCTGTCGCTGTCTAATAAAAATTATTAAAGGAGTAAGACAGAGGAAATAGTAAAATAAAAATAAATAAATTAGAGACACCCTAAGACTTTAATTACAATACTATTTTCATTTAAATTTTTAGATTTTTTTATTAATTTTTTTTAATACTAGTGCTGCCATAATCAGAATTTAAATATATATTTTTTAAAAAATTTCTTCTCTCTTGTCTTTCCTACACATTTAATATTTTTATTGGAATTTATTCTTTTAAATAGCGACAAGTTATAAATATTATTTCATTAATTTTTTATCCATCCATGTTATTTCACTAATTTGTTTTAAAAAGTATGATAATAAATAGCCAAAATAAAGAGATAAAGAGGAGAGAGAAATTAAAAAAAAAAAGTAATAAGAAGAAAATAATAAAAAAGAATTCTATGCTGGGCCTATGGGTGTACCAATAGCAGCCCTCACTGTCTATTAGTGTTTTTATAAAATGGAATGAAATGTTAGATTAATGTTTTAATTAATTAGAATTTATTGTTGCCCGAGGAGGGTATTAGGGGCAATTAGGAGATCTAACGAGAAGACGATAACTGATTGGTTATTTCTCCTAGTTTATTGTGCAATATAATAATATTTTTTTTTCTTGTAATAACATGTATAGCTTTTTCAAAAATGTTTTTAATATTAAAAATATTAAAAAAAGTATTAATTTGATATTTCTTCACCCTCAAACAAATGCAAGTATTAATTCAAATTAAGGTTTGATGAATTTAAAAGAATTTAATAAGTTATTAAATATTGACTTTAAACTTATTTATTATAGAAGCATCTTAAAATTATAATAGAAAAGTGATAATGATGAATCAATATTTTATTTTATTTTATTTTATTAAGTTTGGATAAGAATGCATGAGCAGTGATAAGATGAAGTGGACCAACTTTAATTTCAATGAAGGGTACAATTCGTACACCATACATTAGTTAGGTTCATGAACCTTAATTGAATGTTCCAGCTATGAAATCACATGTGGGCCAACTCGCCCCTTACCACTTTTATCCAGGAAATAATAATGTCCATAAAAACTAGACTTGATAATAATAATAATAACAATTCATGATGATGATAATAATAAATAAATAAATACTATCCATAAAATATTTTATTGTGGAGGAAGATTTATTGCAGAATAAGTTATTGTATTGTAATGATGTTTTTATCTTCTACAATGTAAGTCAAGGAAGTACGTATAAATTGAAGGGCAAACTGTTATTTTTACGAAGTCTAATTAATATTATCAAATTAAATGAGAATAAATTTGTCTTTTTTATATTTTTATTGTACGATGGAATTGTTAATTACATTTAAAATTTTTTTTAAAAAAAAACATAACTAGAGGGAAGGGGATTTGTTGAACTTTTTTTTGCTAAGTATAATTATTTAACCAACCTTGAAATTTTAATTTCTCATCCTTTATATAGAGAGAGGTGTTTTAGTTATTTTATTATGATTTTTTTTTTGTAATTATTAAATGGATTCAAGCACACTTAAATATTATATATATATAAATTTATTTTTAAAAAAAAAACAATGATCAAGACACACACACACATATTAGCGAGTGTGAGAAGCTCGCACCTTTCAGATGGCATGTACAGGCTCCTCTAAAAATCAAACACAGTCTTCAATGACAGTGTTAAGAGCGACACACAGAGA
Organism: Populus deltoides; assembly: GCA_015852605.2. Taxonomy (NCBI): domain Eukaryota; kingdom Viridiplantae; phylum Streptophyta; class Magnoliopsida; order Malpighiales; family Salicaceae; genus Populus; species Populus deltoides. Next base: position 628,107 of record CM027585.2, on the reverse strand, counting down.
TCTTTCCAATAACAGGACACATGTCGACGGCGGACCAGTGAGATACCTTCAATAGACTTTTTTCTTCTCCTCCCTCTTTTCGCTCTCTTCTCCTTGATAAAATACAAAAGTTTTTTTTCATTTTTTTTAAACAATTTGGTCCTTATTCTTTTTATTTCTACTTTTTTATTTTTTATTTTTTATTTTTTATTTTGTCTTTTATAAATTATTTTTTCTTCTTCAATTTTATTCCTCATCATTTGATTTCATTTAATTTTTATATTGAATTTGATCCTTATTTTTTTAATTGTTATTTATTTATTTTTTATCCTTTCCCTAATTGAATGTTGTTTTCAATTTTATCCCTCAATATTTGATTTTGATTTATTTTTATGTCAAATTTGGTCCCTTTTCTTTTTATTGCTATTTGTTTTTTTTTATTATTTTTTAATTGCCTTTTTTTTTTCTAATTTCATCCATCATTATTTTGTAATTGAGAATTTTACTTTGTTATTTTTCAGGATTTATTTTCTATAGAGTTAGTTTTGTACTCGTGATCAGGGTCATAGATTTTGAATATTAACATGGGTTGACCTCGGTCTTTTTTTTAGATTTTTTATTAAATTTGGTTTTTTTTTCAATCTTATTCTTCAATGTTTGATTTATTAAGAATTGATTTTTATAAATTTTTTTCTTTCCTTTCTGCAAGGTTATTCCAATCCTATAACTATGGTCGTGAGGTCAACAGCTTAACGTAGGTTGAGTTGGATCTTTTTTTCTCCATTGCTTTTTAAAAAAATAATTTTTTTTAGTTTTGTCTTTCAATATTAGGTTGTTTGATAATTGAGCTTTATTAGTTTATTCAATTTGCTTTCAACATGATCACCCCGATATCACGACCATATCACAAATATGGCATGCTAACCAAGATGGGTCATGGTTAATTTTTTTTCACCTTTTTTTTCTTTGTAGTTTTTTGTCAATTTCTTTATTGTCGTTATATTTTTTTATTCATATTATTCAAGTTATACGAGATGATTAAACCAAGTCGAGTAAATGGCTTGACTCTTGATTTTTTTTTCTTCTTTAGAAACGTTTTTTTTTACAATGAAAAAAATTCAGGAAGACCTGCAGTATAGCGCAAATCACCTATGTAGTGATCAACAAAAACTAATCAACAAAAACTAATATTGTGTGGAAAAACTGTTTAGGCAAACTTATAGGCACCGCTAACTAGAACAAAGTCATGATGATTTTGCCATTCTCATAAAAAAAAAATTATTTAATTGGCTATTTGGGGCATTAAAATCTTTTCATAAGGCTCATTAGTCATTACCAAATTGATAAGACACAAATAATTCCTTATACATTTTAAAAGCGAAATGAAATGACCAAAATATTATTGGAAGAAAAAAATTATAAACTAGCACCCAAGGGTGTTTTAGTATTTTTCACACTAGTTTTTCCATTATTATTATAATATTAAATGAAGGTAGATTTGGTATTTTACTAAATATAAAATAATATTAAAAATTAAAAAATAGTTGTCGCGTGCCACGCTCGTGTTAGCGTATGGGAGATGCATGCACCCTTTGAGTGGCGTTTGAAGCGTTTCTTGGCGACGAAACACCAGTTGTTGTGGTGTTCTTAAAACCTATGTGGCGTCCTCTTCCTTTTGAGACGGTGCATGGGAGTGTTAGGGTGGCGATGTGAGCCCAGGGACCTTTTTTTCCTCCCACTTTCCCCTTTCATTAACTCGAAAATCATGTCGGGCATGCAAAATTATAAAGTTGTCTTCTAATTTATTAAAATGTAAGATTTGGTTCCTAGTCTTTTAATTTTTATTTTTTTTCTTGATATTTTTGTAAGATTTTTATTTCTTTTCAATTTCATCATTCAATCTCAATTTGTGATATGTTATATTTTTTAATTTAGTCCTCTTTCTTTTGATTTTTTTTGTTTGGGTCCTTTTGTTAAATTTATTTTTATTTTTAATTTCACCCTTTAATCAAAAATATTTTTTTTGTACTTGAATTTCGATTCTCATTCTTTTAATTGCTATTTTTTTCTTTTGTATAATTGAATTTTTTTTTTCAATTTTATCATTCAACATTTGATTGGTTGAAAATTGATTTTTTTGATTTTTCTAGATATGATGATTTTGGTTTAATGACTATGGCCACAAGTTTGAAAAAACAACATGAGTTGATTTTTTTTTTACAAAAAATAAGTTTTGCGGTTTTCTTCGTTTTCTTTTCTATTGACTTATTCAGATCTCATAACCTGGATCACGAGTTTGACGGGTTAACTCAAGTTGGATCGATCCTTGTTACCCGAGTTGCAGGTTTGTCATGATAACTTAGGTTGAATCGAGTTGTTTTTTTTGTCTTGTTTTATCAAAAAAAAATTATTTTGTATTTAATGGGCTGAGAATTGAGCTACGTCTTTTGTCTCCTTTGAAAAAAATATTTTTTTCCTAGGTTATTATGGTTATTTTTTAAATTTTAGTTTGTCTATTGTGGTTACTTATTTTTTTTTATTATTTAATTAAAAAAAACTAATTTTTTGATCCAGTTGAGCTATGACCCGAGTGTGGATTTTGCTTCATGTTCTAAAACATGTTCATGGCTGGACATTATTTTTTACTCAAAAAACAAAATGTCAACCTAGCAACGAAGCATGGGTCCACAACTAATAATAATAATAATAAAAGAGCAACAAAATTGTTTTCAAATAATTTTAATGAATCATTTTTTTTAATAATTAATTCATTCATGGAAAAAAATCATTTGAGAAACTCATTTGAAAAAAAAATTATTATCAAAATACTAAAGGGTATTGCTAAATTATTGTAGTCACACCCAAAAACACTATTCACTAGAAAAGAGTTTTGTGTTTTTTTTATTATTTGTTTTCAATTTAACCTTTAAACAACCCAATTTTTTTATTTTTAATATTATTATTCAATATTCGGTTATTTTAAAAATTATACTTTGTAATTTTTCTTAAAAAAATATTTATATTGAGTCATACACCGATCTCGTGGATTTAGGTTTTTTTCCTTCAACTAAATTCCCATATTGATTTTGAATTTAAAATAATTGCAAGAAAGACTAATTAGGTGTTACTAGTCTATCTAGAAGCTAATTGAAATTGGGATATATCAAAATGACACATAAATATTTACAACCACATACTTTAAGATATATATATATATATATATATATATAGAAAACATCACTATATATCTTGGCCACATTTTTTGTGTAAATTTTGCACAAGTGGAAAACACTAAAAAAAAAATAGATGAAGTAGTTGTCAAATGAATTTCATAGTTATTTCAAATTTTCCATGTGATGTTTTGTGGAGGGACAAATCCGTTGTTTATTTGACTAAATGTTGTTTGTCCTCTATTGATTGTTTCATTGTCCTAAAAAATAAAAGATCTTATGCTATACACTAATTTATAATCATATGAAGAACTATTTATTTAATTGTTGACATGAAATATATTATGTTCTTGCTCCTAGCCCTTTGTAACCCTCTCTCCACCTCCCCCTTCCTCCCCCTTCCTCCTCCTCCTCCTCCCGGTAGCTATGGGGAAGAGACGTGAATGCATTCAAAAAAAAAAAACATGGTTGATTATTAGAGGTCACCATTCACCGGAAACCACCCAATTTCCATTTTGTTAAAAACATAAAGCTGTTTTCTTGCTGTTTTTTTTAGTGATATCAACCAATGAGTTTTATATTCAACGGAATCAATTTATATGTTCATCCCAATAATTTCTTTTAAATAATTTTAAGAATATATTCTATTAACACTCAACGATTTTATGTTGCCTTAATTTAAAAAAATTTCTTTGGTGCCTTTTCTTTTGAAAAAATCTATGTCAAATCTGAATAATATGGCAGATCAATTTATAACCCTATCAATTTGGTCAAAATTCAATTTAATTCTTTTAAAAATTTTAAAAAATTACGAAATGATATTGTTAAAATTCTTTTCTTTTAAGAAAAAAGAATTAAACAATTAATGTAGTTGAATTTCATAACAAGAGTCATGAGCCGAGAGCGGAGAACAAGACCTGACATTACCATAATCTTAAAAATTAAGGAATCTCCAGTTCCCTTTCTTAGGAAAGATTAAAAATTCCTTAATATGGTAAGGTTTGCATTTACACAGAGGCAAGCAACAGCTCTGATCCCCGCAGAGGGTGGCTAGATTTATGCCATTGTAGAAGGTGAAAGGGCAATGATCGAGTCTGTAAAGCTGGGCCATGTTCATGCATCCCATTTCAAAATGCTTAAACCCACGTGTGGAATTCAAGCTTTCACACTCGCCTGCCTCTTGAATTCTTTTAGTTTTCTTTCCTCTTCGTGCCTAAAATATGAACAACAGGAAGCTGTTCACACTAGCGATGGTTTCTGTATTCCCTTCTTTTTTTCTTTTTTTTAATCTGTGAAGAGGGGAACCTCCTGACAATTTGCATAATAAATATACAATTATAATGATCTGTGTGAGGGCCAATCCTCTCGCTGGTTTCCTTGAAAACCTCCAAGAGATACCAGTCAACTTCCATGGTATTTGCTGAGCCAATCCTCTCGCTGGTTTCCTTGAAAACCTCCAAGAGATACCAGTCAACTTCCATGGTACGTATTTGTTGATCCAATCCTCTCGCTGGTTTCCTTGAAAACCTCCAAGAAATACCAGTCAACTTTCATGGTACGTATTTGCTCAGCCGATCCACTTGTTGGCTTCCTTGAAAACCTCTCAGATATACCAGTCAGCTCGTTTGTTAATTTAAGCTCGTGGTGTTTCTGCTTTTAAGCTCTCTCTCTCTCTCTCTCTGCTTTTTTTGTCTTTTTATTGACTGGAATTCACCAAGCGTTTGATTAAATAAACCTTCCATAAATTTGACAGCACATGTTCTTGCCTCGACAAATTAAATATACATCCTTAAATTAGTTCTGTCCGTCAATTAAAATCAGTTTTTTTTAATAACGTTGTATGAATACCAGCGAGCCTCACGTTTTGAGCTTAAAAAAATGAAGGAAAAGAACATATCTTCTTTCTTCTTAACTACTAGACCACTACTTAGAGATCATAAATTATAAAATTTATCAATGGCTAACCACCTAAAAACTTGTAGCTCTATGATTCAGACTCTGCAGCACTAGTCATCGAGCCAGTAGCTCATCACATTTTAGTATATTAGCCCTTACTTTTTTCTCTTCTCCCATGAGCAAGGATTGGACTATCCTCGAACCAGCTTTGACATGCAAACACTAGTTTATTCTCTCTGTTGATTTTTAAACTATAGGTAAAGCCACAAACGTGTCCTCCTTCTTTTATCTTCTTTTCTAAGAACGTATCAATTCAATTTGGTTGAATTGAACAAGACTTAATGCCCCTTTTTTACGCTGCAGCTTTTGCTTTTAGAATAAATCGTACATATTGAATGTTTGATAATGCTAAAATATATTTTACTGTTTATATGAGCCCATATAAAATTTATTTAAACTGCATGTTTGTGGAAAGCAGCTAAAAGCTGCTTTTCCACGGTCAGTCACGTGAATAGTGGAGTCATTTTTTATTGTTCCAGTCATTGTTTTGGTCGGATCAGATCCAGTCTAAAATTAAATGCATTGAACCGGGTCTGACCCAGTTAAAAAAATTAATTTTAATTTTAATTTTAATTTTTAATTGTATTTTATTTAAAAAAATTAGAAAGAGATTGCTTGATGACATAGCATTTGCAGAATTTGATCGCAATCCCAATTTTATTCCTGATGATATTTTATATAATGTTGTTGCACGCTTAAAAAACCAAGAAAACTGTAGTTCTTGTCGGATGAATTTCATATATGATAAAATTATAGATAGTTTAATGGAATAATAAAAAATATTTGATATAAATATTATTTATTTCATGATGTAATAACAGTAATTAAATTTATAATATTTAAATTAAAAACTATATATATATATATATATATATATAAATATATATAATATATAGTTTCAATTTAGGTCAGTGCACTGCCAGGAAAGTGTACAAACAAATTGGAATACGGAAAAAAAAAATTAGGTACAGAAGTGGGCAAGAATTCAAGTACCATAAAAAAGAACAAGGGATGCTAAATATTTAAAAAATAAAGAATAATTAAAGGTTAAAAAATACACATGACTAAAGGAGCCTACTTGTGGATCCCTCAATAAGATCACAATCCAGTAGCTCATAATTTTCTTAAAAGAATTTCTTGTTATCTAGTGTTTTATCTTTATAAACCTGTAGCATGAAAAACCAGAGGAAAAAGGACAAAAACCATAGGCATCAATTGACTAATTAGTATCCAGTGTCCTCAAGCAGCATGGACATGAGAACTGCTAGCATAGAGATACAATCAATTTTACATGGTATAGAGTCTTCAAGTACATGCCTTGACATGGACTCCAGATGATGTAGGACTCCATTAACAAAAATGACAAAAAGAAGAAGAAAACCAATCAACCAAACAAAAATTTCAGATCAATGCAGCAGTCAAAGACAGACTATAAGAAGACACCAGTTCAACAAAATGGGTAGCTGCTAAGAGGTTCGAATGGAAAGTTGACTTCATTAACAATTCGGTTTTCTTCCTGCTATGTGTTCCTTCTTATTGGGATATTAGGTCCCAGAGCACCACAGGACAACTCTGCAGCTCGTTCAAGCGGCAAACTACCATGTTAGCAACTGAAATATTTGTCTCGGAAAGCAAATATGCCCCTTAAAAGAGGTCGGACGCAATTTGAACAATCACCAAATCAAGTTAAACAACAAAACACCATTAGTTTAACAGCTATGCTCATGGAATGCAACGAGTGCCGATCATAAAGCAAGGATTACACTTAGAAGCCTGATATGTCAATGCAAGGACCCCTTTTTTTTTTTGCTTAGGCCAAGATGAAGCAGTGAGCATAAAGAATGTAAAAATTTATTAGGGATAAATTGATCACTTCTTTTTCAACACAACCCATGAACAGTTCTTCAATGTAATTGATTAACAAAAGGTTGATTAGGATTTTTGGGGAGAGGGACTGCAGGGTAGATAGGCAGGATATTTACAGCACTACTATGTCTCCATACCAAGTGTAAACGAAGAAAATATAATGATTTAAAATAATATAACTAGGCATTTTCCATTCACTCTCCCTCAATGGCTTCTCTTCCGGTCCCAGCTTAAAGCATAGTGTTTGACTGAGGTTGAGGCCCTTAAAAGGAGAGCAAAAGGAAGTCGTACCTTGCCCTCAATGACAAAAAGGAAAGGGCATAATTCTTAACTGTGAAAGGAAAAGGTAAGGCAGTAAGTAGAGCGGAAGGAAAACATGGTAACACTTTCTTTTTCTCATTCCATTTGGCAAGTGTGAGCAAAAAAATAAACCTGACCTTTACATGGAACTGTTTTATACCTCATTTTCTCTCTCCCTTCTCTTCATTTGTCCATAGACCCTCTTCATTGTGATATCATTTCTAAATTCTGACTACCACCAAGCAATTTCACTTCTGCTAGCTGACACCTATATATATCAACTAAGTTGCCTGAGCTCCATCCATTAAGGCCATTTTCCACCTATTTTCAATCAATGAACTCCTACTAAATCATGGAAATGTTTCTGTTTGTGCCAGCCAGTCATCACAGACCATCCTGCCTTTCCTTTTATTTGTTACACAGTTCTGCTGCTTTGCTGTCAAATGCCTGGTCATTGGTTTCCAATGTTAGCAAAAAATCAACTTGTGCAAATCATTCGAGGAAACAAGAATAGAAGAACATCAATAAGACAAACAAAACTTACACAGAAGATAACAAGCATAGTTCAACTACAACAAAGTCATATCCATTACATGTCTGTTATAGCATATCTATTATGGGTAGATGGGTCCAATAATATACAAACTCAACAAAAATCTTATAAATTGCAAACAACAGTTTACATCATTTATAATCAGACATCCTGGCAGTGGTAACATGACATAAAAACGTTGTTGTTCCCTTATTTGCAACTTGTTGATCTAAAACTTCAAACCTGTCCTTCCAATAACATTTGTAAATCCTTCCAATAACTTTCAAAATTAATCAGTTTTTTTATGCTCAAAACAATGGCTCAAAACTCGTGCATTTATCCCCAAGATTAAGGCTGCCTACACATGACAATGATGTTTGTGCCGTCACCATTTAAAGAGTTATACAGAGTCATTGAAACCCTACTCAGAAAGTTCACCTTGTGTTTTTTTTTTTAATCACTAAAAGACACCCATAATAGTTCTCAGCTTCTGATGCCTTGAAGGTCAAGTCATTCAAATTCAAACAAGAAAGAAAGCTAAGAAAACTTCAAGGCTAGCAAATGTCACAAGAACCTATCAGATTAATGTCCCTTCGGTTTTGATCTGGACCTTATCGTTCCAGAGTATGATTCAAGTAAGAGTTTTTGAATGATACCCCACCTCAAGAGGCAATGCAAAAAAGTTAAATTTATGATTCTTGTTTCCACATCTACTTGATTTACATGGCAACATGAATTCAACTCAGCACTCCCTTTACATCTACAAGGAAGGTTTCTGATGTTCACCAAAGCATTTTTTAAAAGAAAAACAAAATTAAATTAATGCACCATCAGATAATTTTTACCACTTTTACTGTGAACTAATTAAGAGCAAGCATGCACTTACCATTGAACTTAACAGCTTCATGCAACAGGAAATCCAGAGAATGGATAACTTGATGGGAGCCATCTTCAAGTGTGTATTTCCACAACGTAATTTACATCTCAACTGGAACCTCCAACAGGTTTTGATACCCAATAATCAGGTCCTCTTCTCAGTATCTCAGCTTCTCTTGCTATCTGAATGTCTGAAGGCCAAAAATGATGGTATACAAGTTTAAAAAGAAAATGAGGGAGCAATCCAATAACTATTGTGAGAAAAATGGTAAGCCAATAGGTAGGTGACTTTGCCAGATGGTAAATGGTCCTGCCAAAGGAAAATTGCATGCATTAGCTTATGTGAATAAAGCCCAAATAAAAGCAAAATTTATACTTCTACTGACACCAATAATACTAACCCATAATTAGGGAAGATAGGTATAGAATCCAATACTACCACACAAGCAAATGCAACGATCACAGATCCCCAAACAGCAATATGAGTAATAGAAACCCAACGTCGAACATCCATTGCCAGGTGTACATTGACAATGATAACAACAGCTACTGTCCACAAATTGCCTATGCTCCATATATCAATTGTGCTCTCCTTATAAACGATGACAGGTATGCCAAAGAGAACAAGACTCTGCCACAGTGTATCAGCCATTGTGACCCAGAATAGGCGTATATTGTAGGCCTCATGCCTATACCCCACACCATAAATTTTTGGATACCGTAACAGTGTCCGATGGCTTAAGTCCTTGTCCAGAATACCAACAACAATAGTAGGCACAGAAGTATAGACAACAGAATAAAGAACACTGCTCCAATCTGTCAATGCTGAAGTTGTTGAAAAAGCTGTGAACAATATATACCTACAGGTGCCAAAAACAGAAAGACAGAGTGACTTAGGACACAAAAATCAGATAGTTATGCATAATATACAATTCAAAGAAAACAACAGTACGTAGTTTAGAATTTTAAAGATAAGACAAATTCATAGTTTAGAATTTATTCCAAAACAGACATCTTATTCAAAGTAAATTCTACACAAAGATAAGCACTTGAACAACAGACACACAAACCCCAAGCAATATAGGACTTCAACCATGAACTGTAGAAGTGGTACTAAAAAGCAAAGAAACCTCCAATCAACCTACCGAGAAAGGAGTTCTAAATTGACCATGGCCCAGCCAATGAACCTAAAATTAGAATGAGTGGAGGGGGGAATTTTTGGATAAACAAAGAATAGAACCCTGTTTCAGATTTCTTCTAGACCATGCAAAGTGATCTCGAAAAATGGCAAGGAAATAACAAGCGCCAATATCATCCAAGAATGACGTCTTATTCCTTGTAGTTGCAAATAATTGGGGATTAATAGCTTGATTCTAAGCTATTACATGATTTAACCCCATGAACACCAGAAAGCTATCCCATGAACAAGCATGAAACAGAAAGAAATCAAGAAATAAAGGGCAACGGACTTAGGTGTACCAGAATAGCATCAATACAAAAACAGCATTGCGGTAGAAGTTGTAGAGAACCAAATAACCCATGCGTTGATAATTCCAGTGTCCATGTACCAAAAGTAGTCTGTTCAGAAACCGAAACTGTCCCATAGCAAAATCTGATGCCATAACAGCTTGACGCCCTTCCTGGCCACATATTCCAACACCAACATCCGCCATTTGGATCATTGAAACATCATTAGCTCCTACAAAATGCCAATATTCAGAGGGAGTAAAAGAATATTCATTTGCTTGTGCATCCAGATTAAAGAAAACAAATAGCTCAGAGACATAAGCATTCAACCATTAATAGCAGCTTAATTAAGGGTGAGTTCTTTGATTTGGTTCTGAATAATTTCAAGGGATAATCAATAACTGCAACGATAATTAAAATATCAAACCATCTCAGTTCATAGTGAGTTACATCTTGCTTTGTCTCCTGGATCTAGATACTTCTGTCTGTCTTAAAACAACCTATTTGTTTTACATACCTTGTTATCCTATCAAAAACACAAAAAAATTCGAGGAAAAAACATTTTAACCTAAAAGGCCTTATTTAAGAAGCCTTCAATAGTGCCTTCAACCATACCTGAGATAAGAATCAGGAAGAGAGGTGCAATTTTATAGACTCCTACCACCTCCCTCAATTGAACATTTTCCATATGAAATGAAAAATGGTCTCATGCATATATCAGCTGCCACCAAAACAGGAGTTGCACCAAAAAGAGGTAGCTTGCCCTAACATGAAAACCTAACTAAGATGTTGCACACATTATAACCTAAAGTTGCAACATTTTCCTAAAAAAAAATAATAATTAATATTCTAGATACATCTAATGTAGAGACTAAGAGATTAAAAGTTGACCAACAAATTCAGGTAATCTATTGTTAATATACGAGAAATTGAGTTTTGGAAAGAGGATTTGACATCAACTATTTGCAAGTCTCTGATTCCTTTAACTCATTGTCTAGAGGTTTTTTGGCCTAAGGATTACTCTTGACCACCTCTAACGGCCATTAGGCGGTCAGAGCATTAAAATAGTTAGTTATGATGAATAAGGGAAGGCAGTTCTAAAAGAAAAGGAAAAGGAAAAGAAAAGAGAACACTTGTAAAGGGTATACTTGATATTCTTAGTCTAATCACATTTATGTCCCTTACAGAGCTGATGAATTTTCTATTATTAAACATCAAATATCTGAAGTGTGAGTAAATGAGTTCTAACATATGAAACTAGCAATAGAGGATTTGTGACATTCAATTAACCCTTTATGTTTCCTTCCTAGTATGGCATCAAGCTCACTAAAAGATTAAAAAAAAAGGTTGAATAAAGCACTATTCTTCCTGTCTGTCAATGAAAAAATCTACTATTTCCTATGAAAGGGAGACAAAAATCTACACAAATATACTTTCCATAACACAAGTGTATATCCTCCTAATCCTCTACTGTATAGAGTGAAAAAATGAGACAAATCAGATACGCAAGACATTTGACAATATGGCCAGAAAACTGACTAGGGAGTGAGTTCGGCTGCAGGGTAAGGTAATAAAATACATATAACATTTAATTTGAGCACCACATTCTGGACAGAGGAGACAAACCAAGCCAAAGCCAGATGTTAAATGATGGAGCATTACCCCTTGCTGTTATCTTAAAATTTTGGGCCACGCAAAACATGGAGACCCACTATTTTTTTTTATTTCAAATGACATGTTTTAGTAGTTAATTAATTGAGAAAAAAAAAGTTTAAATAAAACTGATCCAGATCTTAGATGTTGCAGCATCACCCCTAGTTGTTATTCTAAGATGTAGGACCACAAAACACTAGATGTTGTATTTTTTTTAATTTTATTTCAAATGTTAAGACATTTGTAGTTAATTAAAATGAAAAAAAAAATCCTCAAACTAAAACCAGTTTCTTGGTGTAAACTACGTATAATTTTTTAAACCAGACCATAACACGAAAATTTAGATTCTAAAAAAAACTAACTAATAATCAAGCTGAACAGAGCTTGCCCTATACTAGGAGGACGGGAAGTACTAAAGTCATCTTTCCATGACAAAGGACACTGCACTTGCCTTTCCAAGCAAGCCTAAAACAGTTTCTTACAAAATAAAAATTCTGCAAAATAACTCACCATCACCAATAGCCAATGTCATATCATCTGTTCGGCTCTTGATTAGATCAACAATCCCTGCCTTCTGTAATGGCGCAACACGACAGCAAAGCACAACCTTACAATAAGTTGCGATGTCAAAAAGCTGTAAAGAGATCATAAAAGAACTGGTTATTGACAACATCAAATTTATACCAAATAGGGTAAGTTCTACAAATATAGACATGGAACTCAAAGTATCAAATGCCAGAAAGTATAAAGTGAAGTACGAAATCAAATCCAAATGTTGTATAAGATGTAGGAAAATAATTTTTACATCTGACTCTAGTTCTTTCTCCAAAATGTACACCAAACTGTTCCCATCAATTATGAGCGATATTGGCGCTTCCTCCTTCCTTTCTGGCCTCTCAAGGTGATCAATTTCAGCATTCTTGTTGCATGTCAAATATTGGCTTCCTTTATTTGATGGTTTTAAACCACACTTGGCCTTAGCATCTGCCAAAAGTTTTCTGCATTCATTCTCTGAGTTGCCATTTATAATAATTTGTTCCATATCCGGCACCAGGAGTTTGCAAGAGAGGCCAATAGATATTGCTGTCTCTTGCTTATCACCAGTCAGAACCCAGACCTTTATCCCTGCTTGCCGGAGGGACTCAATGGCTTCTGGCACACCTTCCTGTAGCTTGTCTTCGATTGCAGTTGCACCAAGTAAATTCAAGTCGCACTCTATGAGAGCTGCTGTTTGACGTAGCTTTGCTGCTCTATCAGTCAAAGACGTGCTTGCATCATCAAACCTGCATTGCCACAGCTCAAGTTCTTCCTCTGTAAGATCCCTTGCAGCAATCACAAGTGTGCGTAAACCTTGTGATGAATATTCAGTCAAATGACTCTGTGTTGCTGCACGCCTGGCACGATCATCGATTCCTGAGTCTTTTGCTAAAATACTTAACACTGAAGTATCAGCACCTTTGACCAGCACCTTTACAGCATTGTTAGGAAATCTGATTACAACAGACATTCGCTTCCGGACACTATCGAATTCATGCATGCCCAACACGCCAAACCTAAATTTCACAGAATAACACTCTTTATTACCATTTTCTCCATTGCTAATAAGAAATAAAAAGTATCTTCAAATGACAGGAGAGATGGTTTGAGTTTTGTTCTTCAGAAAAGCAATCAATGCATGATAATGAGAGAATGGTAGTGTGGACTCTGGAGAAATTTTGTACCTTAATTTCTCACCATTAACATCGATTACTATATGTCCAGATGTTCGCTCGAAGAGAGTATAACCATAAGCAGAGGCTGCAGCAACTAATGCTTGCTCATCAGGAGATTCACCCTGATAATCAATGGTTTCTACATCCTCAAAAAATTGACAGTCTGTGCAGCTAGAAAATCCATCATGAGTACGAATTGGGACCACGGTGTTACAAGCAGCTAGTGCAAGGAAAAACTCATGTGCAACAATCCTTTCATCCCCAACTAAATCTTTGTGCAACAACTCCAATAGTTCAGGATCAACAGCAATTGTAGATTTAAGTTTCCATCTCCTATTGGTGGTCGCACCTGCAAATGATAAAGGAAAATGGAATATCATAAAAAATGAAATCCTAACATGCATTACGATGATGAATTCTATTCTAATAGCTCACTAACTGAAAAGTACACAGTATTTACACGATCATCTTTGTAAGTATGATAAATGCAAAATACAATGATAATGCATTGGCTAGATCAATATACGCCATAACAATGATAGGCAAGCCTCAGATTAAGAATTACATTTTACCAAGTACATAGTGGGAAAAACGAGGTGAATTTTAATGACCTGAATCCATAAAGGAAAACCGAAATATAATAGACTGCCAGTGCAATACATCAATGTCGCAACTTCTGATTAAATGGCAAAGGGTGCAACATATTCTCAAGGTGTAATACATGATCTAAAAGCAAGACTACAACAAACTCTATCCTGTACTGAAGTTGATAATCAAGTGATGCAGAATTTACTACCTGAAACATTCTCTTCCAGCAATTGATCAGCGGTTAGCAAAGAGCCTCCATAATTTTTCCCATTTACACTTGCTCTTTGAAATTCCATTTTGTTCTCGGTAAGTGTCCCTGTCTTGTCTGAAAAAACATAGCGTATTTGACCCAAATCCTCATTTATATTCAAGGATCTGCACTGAAACCTTGAGTTAGAGCTACTGTCATACATGTGCCTGTCTCCAATCATGAAATAGGACTGCCCTATTCGAACCAGCTCCATTGTAATATAAAGAGATATGGGAATCATTATCTGAAATACTATGATAGAACTCAAAAATGAGAAAAAAATCTCCATAGGAATTCCATAAAATTTGTATCTTTTCCCATAATCCTTCCCAGGAGTTAAGTATCTCTTTCGGTAATACGGCAAATAATCAAGCTGGTTCTCATATCGTGCAAGCCAAAGACCCATTCCTACAGCGACAACCAGACACATCATGAACAGAAAAATAGACAACCATAGAGTCTCCCGATTCATGTAAGCTTCAAGTCTGCTTCTTTTGGAAGGAGAAGCTGCGCTATTCAACATTGCTTTTGTTTCCTGGCCAGCATACACCACAACACCAATTATCCAACCAGTGTTCTTCAGCTGACAGCCACGCAAAACAATGTTAGATTGGCTAAGGGAAAACTTTTGCCCATTGAACTCCATGTTGGCTGTGAACTCATAAATATTCCTGTTAGGTTGCTCACATCTTATAAGCCCTGAAATTGCACCCCCTTCCAATACAGCTAAAGATGCTTCCTGCTTGGCAAACCTTGTCTTCAAGTTTGACTCGCCATCCAAATTCATTGTTTGTATGTAAGCAACACCACTAGGATCGCTTGTCCCTAGCAAAACCATGTCACAAGGAATTGTCTCATCAGCACTGATCTTCAAAACTTCACCAGCTTGTATCCTTTTCCATTCCTTCGATCTAAATTGGCCACATTGCAGAACTAGAGCCTCTCGGTTATTCTCGTTGCGGTCTGATCTATGCCTTCTCCAATCCTCATATCCATCTTTTATCGCCGTGACACAAAGTACAAACAAGAGAGGAAAAAGGGACACAGTTCTCCCAAAAACTGCAAGAGGAGGAAGCTGATTGAGAGCAGCAATGGCCAGAAAATACAGATAAGCAACCCGATGGAACTGAATGAAAAGATTCTTTGGCAGGAAGGTAATCAAAGTATATTTGCTGGTTCGGATCTCATTGCCAGTGAATTCATACTGGTCATTGGTTCTCCTCGGATCATTAATGTAGATGAACCGAGCATCTTCTTCCCGCAACACGCCTTCATCAAACTGCACACTTTTCCGGCGGCTCCTCCCTTTAGGCTTGCCCAGGTTACCAGAATCCCTTGAAATCTCAAGGCTAGCAGAAAAGGTTGTGTTATTGTCGTTGTGCAGCATTTCCTTAGCACTTGAACCCCACGATACGAGGTGTTTGCTTGGTTGCGTGGCGCATTGCAATGAAACTTCCTCAAAAAACTCTGAGTCGAGAGAATGGAGCCTCTTCGTAGTCACAACCGAATTGAAACTTTCTCCAACTGGGTTCACACTATGGAGGTTAGGATCACCAACAAATCGAACCTCGCTTTTATCCTTCTCCAAACAATCTACCTCAAATGGCTCTCCTCGTGCAAGATGGAGGATAGAAGTATTGAAAGAACCATCTGGGCGAGATATGCCCAAAGCACCAAAACTGCCAGAAGGATGAGGCAATGGCTGCCTGGATGCAGGAGAATTATCCAGAGATGAAAGCAATTCCCGGCCAGAAGTCATAAATAATCCTCCAATGACCACATTGGAGAATCAAACAAAAAACATTGCCCACTTTCAGTCACCATTAACAAACAAATCCCTTATCGAAATCCAATCAAAACAACCGTTCATTTCCAAGATTGGCAACCCCCATTAACACCCACAACAAACCCATCGTTCTTCTACCTCAAACATCCAAAACCTACTAAAATTTTCCAACCCTTTTTTTTTATCACAAACAAGCCCTCCTTCCTCTTCTGTGCCTCTATCACCGAGAAACTAAAACGCAGGGTTGATAAATAAGCAAATGGGGTTTCAAGAAATAACAAAACCTGTGATTCAATCCAATGTTGACAGATCCCTGATCGATCCAGACAATACCAACAAGTCTCCACTGATTTGTTTCCCTCTTACATAAGACAAAACTGAAAACACAAATGAAACAACGCTACCCCGGTTATTATCGAAAAAAGAAAATCATCATTACAGCTAACAAACAACAAAATGTGATTTAAGGGTTTTATCGTCTTGGGATTAGAGAAAGGAAGGTGATGAATGCAGTAAATGATGGTAAAAAAATTGGCAGAGCCAGAAGAGAGACAGAAACAATGTGGTTAGAAAGGGGTCAGATCTCTCATTTATTACGCCATAAATGACGATTTCTCGTCGTTGTTGTCTCTATTGTTGTCTATTTGGTCGATGATTTATATGTTGTCTGTCAGAAGGAAGAAAGAAAGAAAAGAGGAAATGGGAGGCTGATGGGATGGTCGATGATGGAGATAGAAGAGAAGGCCACGAAATACGAGGCAATTGGAGGGAGAAAAGAACGATTGAATAAAATGGTGTGATGGTATGCGATTGATTATTTATTCCTAACACAAGATATAAAACCACAATCTCTTACCCTCCCTCCGCTCCTCTCTCCTCCTTTCTCTTTTCTTCCTGTTTCTTTCCTATATACAAGGAGACATGGTTGTTCCACGATAGACTTCGAAAAGAGCATGGAACATCTTGGTTAAATATTTTTATTAAGTTGTTTTATTATTATTTAAAAAAAAAAAGATTAGTATTAGTTTAGCCCGGTTTTTAAAACGGTTGAGTTATAAGAAGAGGAGTACATCATAGTTTTTATATGGGGTTTACGTATAGTGTATCCGTACACGTGTATTATAATGAGTGGTCAAGATTAATCAGGACATGGTCTTAGGAATTCAGTGGGCTAGGGCACATGACAAGAAGTGCAGTGTCAAGGGTTGCTGTCTTGTGACGTTTGACAGTACAGGGAGAGAGGCCCTTCAGATTCTGGGGTTGTCCTTTCTCTCTTTTAGTATAGTTGTTTCTGTGTTGAAAAATAATAATTTTTAAATTATTATTTTTTTTATAATTTTAGAACATTATAATATAATACGTTAAGTTAAAAACAGTGCCCTGAGCAGACGATGTGTTGTAAAGTCAGCAAGGTTTGTCTGATACCTGCTGGCGAATTCCTCCGTTCTTCCATGCATTTTGGCCGTCGATGCTTTAGAGAGTACAAGAGTACATCTTAGATCTTGTGGTGATGCAGAGGATTCCAAATCTCTTTCTGCTGTATTATTTTACTCGGAATAGAGCCTCCTCCGACAGGGGACATGGGCGGCGTCGACAAGTTTTCTGTGTTGAAGTTATACAGAAAGAGAAGGCTACTTGTTCCTC
This sequence comes from Populus deltoides, assembly GCA_015852605.2. Taxonomy (NCBI): domain Eukaryota; kingdom Viridiplantae; phylum Streptophyta; class Magnoliopsida; order Malpighiales; family Salicaceae; genus Populus; species Populus deltoides. Next base: position 610,328 of record CM027585.2, on the reverse strand, counting down.
TGATGTTTTCCTTTGCTGTACCTTTGTAACTTAATTTGGTAAATCATCTTGTTTTTCCCCCCCAATTGCTTATGATTTTTGACGAATATTTTTTGAGATTAGCAGTGTAAAAAAAATAAATTAAAATATTAACATTCCTCAGAGAATATTTAAAAAAATAACATGATTTGCCAAGTGGAATACCTCATTTATAACTCATACAAAAAAAATAAGAATTCACATAACATTTATTAAAGTTAAACTAAATTTATAATTCTTATAACATTAAAGTATATCTAAAATTTATCTTGGCTCATGGACGGACCTCAAACTACACTATCCTCTCTTGTCTATCTCAAGAACAAGCTTGTAGCGCCCGTGCAGGAATCAACATCAAAATTATCATAGCTCATAAATGGACCTGGAATACTCAGGGGCAAGCCTGGATCACTCATGAACAAACATGTCTCTCTAAGTACATGTCCTTGTTTCGACTAACGAGTCGCAGATTAGCCATGCAACTTGCCAAGGATTTTTTTTCAATCATTAAGCTTTAGATGTATTGGCTTGTGCTATATTGTAGGCTTGATCAATTCTTTAACATAAAAAAAGAAAGGCGTTGCTAATATGTTTTCTATCAGGAAAAAATTTTAAATCGTGTAGGGATTAACCTTACATGAACCGACCGACTTCGTGAGTTCAAAAATAATTTGGATGACTAGAAAAAACAATAACAAAAATAAATGTTCGTAAAATTAAACATAAAAAAATGACAAGTTGTTTATTTAAAATTGCAAAATTAAACACCAACAAGATGTTTATTAAGGCCAACAATGTTTAGGCCTTAATAAAAAAAGAGTTGAGATGTGCAAGACTATCAACCCATTTCGCATGCCTAGGCCTTTATTACTTTTTTAAGAGGTGGGTGACATTGTTCTCACTAGCTTGTTTTGAAGGGAAAAAACAACAAGTGATTTAGATTTTCATGACAAAAGGGTTACTGAAAAATTAGGGTTGGGGTATTTTACACATAGATATCAATTTTCAACATTTTTAACTTAAAAATACCCAAAAAAACACCATATAGCCTAAACAAACTCGTTTATACCTTTAAACAATCCAAAAACAAGGAATTTCAAAAACATTTCGAGATTATATATACTCTCTTGGGCAATTTAAAGGTGAAAAAGACCCTAGTAAAAATCAAATCAATCATTTTTGTAAGGCCCGACCCACTCCCCCTTGCAGAATATTGTCCGCTATAGCTTAGCCCAGCCTGGCTTCCACGCCTCACGGTTTTGTTCTTGGCAGCCCACAGGCTCCTAAATACGTCTTGCAAGGTTAGGTACCAACTACCTTAATATGCCTTGACTCTAGACACTCTTCTTTCGATGTGGGATGCTATGAGCAATCCTCGACTCTGATACCATATGTAAGGCCCGGCCCACCCCCTTGCAGAATATTGTCCGCTATAGCTCAGCCCAACCCGACTTCCACGCCTCACGGTTTTGTTCCTGATAGCCCACAGGCTCCAAAATACGTCCTACAAGGTCATGTACTAACTACCTTAATATATCATGGCTCTGGATACTTTTATTTCGATATGGAATGTTACAATTTTGATAGCTGAAATTAGTGTTAACATACAATTTTCTTTCTCTACCCTCTAAAAATCAGTGACTTTTTTACTCCTAACAATAAAATAATCCAATTGAGGAGAAAAAAAAATCAATGATCAAAATTTTAAAAAAATGAAAAATAGCACTGTGGATTCTTGCAGAAAATGTTCAAGAGTTTTAGTTTATTTTGTGATTTGTAATTAGTTTATTTTGTGATTTGTAATGTAATAATCATTAGTTTTCAAAAAAATTTAGTACTTAAAAAAATAAAGACTTTTGTTTCGTTTGTAGCAAAATGTCTGCGACATAAACTGGTTCGATTTATTTTTTTCTCTCTAAAATAGGCATGAAGAAATTTTTTTTTTTCAAGTCTGGGTGTTGTTTTCTTTTGTTATGACCAGGCGGTGTTCTTGTATTAATCTATATATGTGCATTAAAATAAAGTTTATTTCATGAATTGCGCCCAAAATTATTCACCACATTAAATTAAATATGAATATATACTTGGGGATGCGTTATATATATATATATTGTAAAAAAGACCATAAGAAAAACCAAATTGATGCAATTTTGGTTAAAAAAACATTTGAAACTCAATCACATACTAATTGCAAAGACCTCTATCAAATATGGAATATGACTAGGCACACAAGATGTTTCATTGGACCAATAATATATGTGTGTTTTGGTATTTTTTTTTAATTACATATAAAATAAAAAAAATATATTTGATATTAACATATCAAATATAAAATATCATGTTCTATACTTATTGTGTGCTATAATCAGCGTGTACTCGAATAATCAGCGTTTATGTGCTGTAATCAGTGTGTACTCGAATAAAAATATTAACATATTTCGTATCCATAAAATATTTAACATGGATTTTATATAATTTCTATAGATTTTGTTTTTTTCCAACTTGGTATCAACTTTTATTTTTTCATTAATTAAAAACGAATTTAGAAAATTTCTATCCCAAAACTAAAATCAAAAGGTAATAATCTTTTTAGAAGAAAGAATATGATATATTTTATTCCCTGATGCCTATTGAATTTAAAATTTTAATTATTCTTGATTTTTTTAAAAGTACTTCTATATCATTTGTTTTTTTTTAATTTTATTAAGAAACATGCCTTAATTGAACAACAATAAAGAATAAAATAATTCATAGGTGAACTCTTATATTATAATAATTTTAACTATCTTGTGTTCAGTATAATAATTTCAAGGAGAAAAACAATATTATGGAAATCATAATGAAAATAATATCTCATTGTTATTTCCCTAATAACATTGGGTTGGAAAAGAAAAGACTAAATCATAAACAAATCTAAAAATATAGGGGTGATAGTTATAATTTATGAAACTAAAAATACTAAATATTTAGTTATATACAACTATAGGGACCAAGTTATAATTTGCTCATACCTATTTCCCACCCTTCTCTCATTATCTCCCTATATATGTGTCGTCGTTAGCAAATAACCACAGCAAAACACATCATAGAAATCTTCAAACCCCAAAAGCTAAGGCCTCTGGAGACAGACGGGGGCTTCTCTAAACTACACCCGCCGTCAAAAAAATCAAACCCACCACTCTATAGATCCTTTAATTCTGGTACTGTTCAAAGATTTTATATTTTTTTCAGATATCACCTTTTTTTATCGGGGTGTAATCTCACCTACCTGTCAATTTAATACTGTTTTTTTAAAGAAATAATTCATAAAGTTTGATTCGTTTTCTTTTTTTTTTTTGTGTTTTTAGGCAGAATCAATTGAGAATGGAGAGGGAGTTGGTGGAGTTATTTGATAAAGCAAAGAAAGCTGCAGATGCTTCTCTCAATGACGACACGTCGTCTAGCGGACCGGAGGTGTCTCGGTGTGTTGATTCGTTGAAACAGCTCAGGAAGTTTAAAGTTACCAGTGAAATTCTGGTTTCCACTCAGGTAATTAATGAAGGGTCTCTTATTTTTTTATTTACTTGATTTAACTTTAGTATTTTTTTGTTTATTTTGTGTAAAACGAGTTAAAATCTTGTTTTTTTGGGTGTGTAATCGATGTTAGATTGTGACTTTAGTTGTTAATTAAGTGATTAAGCATGGAATTGATTGGACTGGACGGAGTTTGATTTAATTTAAGAATTTGATTAGAGTTGTGAAATTAGGGTTTGGACGTGGTTATGGATGATTTATTGTATTATGGAATCTGGGGGTGTTTTATTTATTATTATTATTTTTTTGTGATAGATTAGTGAAAGAGAAAAAAGTTTTTAACTTTTATTTCGAGCAAGGAATTAGATCTCGATATTTTTTTCTTTGTTGCTTTTTGGTGTAATTTGAATTAACCTTGAATGGGTTGAAATATGAAAAGTCTTACAAGGATTATGGATTGAAATCTTGTTAGTTTCATCTGGAACCAATGTTGCCTCTTACACTGTATATGTTCAACCCCAGCAATATTATTGTGTCACATACCTTCAATTGTTGATGCAATATGTAAAAAAAAGCTTAGTGGTGCTGTGCTTGATGTCTCTCTGGAATCATAAGTTTCATGAATCAATGGATTATCTTAATTTGCATGATGTTGGCTTTCATTCCCTTGATTTCAGTTTATTGGTTGGGGCTTGGTAGCCAAGAGTTGAGTTGCTTTTGCAGGATAGAGATTGTGTGGCTGTTTGATGGACTGAATTTTGTGTAGCATTACCAAGTGATGCTAAGGATTTTTTGTAAAGCATGTGTGGTGCCTTGTGTGAATATTGAATCATGCTGCAATGTTATCTTTTGCTTGCCTAATTGTGTTGTTCCAGTGATTTTACTTTGGAAAAGTAGGTGTCTGCTTTGGTGTCAAATGGTGGTGGATCTAGTTGTAGATAATCCATGAAAATCCACCTTATAAACAATGCAAGTGGAAATTATATGCCATTATATTTGAATTCAGTTTTTGGTACTTTCCCAGCTCAATATGATTTGCTATCTTCATTCACTGTAATTGCTCTATCAAGTTTTGTTAGACTCTACTCAGGTAATGTTTTGTGTCTATCTCCTGTTTTTGTTTATTTGTGGGTTTAAATTTTAGGTTTTTTTTAATATATTATAGAAGGGAGTTCATTTTCTATACTTTTTGGGTCCAATTGATATTAGTATGTCATGCTAAGTGCCAAGTGTTGTTAATCAATTTATTAAGTATGGAATGGAGTGAGATAGATTCTGTGGAGACTCAGGGAGATGTTTGGGCTGTTTGCCCTTTAACCATACATGCTCAACTCAAGCAATATTGTGTAACATGTATTTGTTGTTGCAATGCATGAAAAGAGTGCAGTTGCATGTTAATGGTCTATCTATAGCAATCAATTCCATGAGTTTATGAAGTATCTTCCAACCTGATTTCTGCATTCTTTCGCAACTTTTTGCCCCCCTTTCCATGTTGTACAACAGGCAGCCAAAAATTGAATTGAAGTAGTTAATCTAGTTATTATATGGTTGTTTTGTTGGATGGAGAGATATTTGTAGTACTCAAGTGTAATATTGGTTGTTCTGGGATTGGATATTGAAATGGTTACATAGTTCCTTTGATGCATTACTTGCACATCAAATCATGTTGAATTGTCGTATCTTTTGGACCTACTTTGGTTGTTCACTATCTTTACTTTGGCAAAGTGGACATCGGGTGTGATATCTATTAGAAATGGATCTTGCATGTATACAGTCCATGTAGATGTAGACTAGAAAACAATGTCAATGAGTGCTAGATGCCATTTTATTTGACCTCTTAATATAGGTTTTTTTTCTTTTTTTGTTGCTTTACAATTATGTTTCTGAAGCTCGTATGTTTTTGGTTCATTTCCAACTGACTTGCACTCTGCTTTATTGTACTGCAATTGCTTTACTTTTCAAGTTTTGTTTTTGTTAACCTTAAACTTGTGATTGAATTGGCTATGTTGGTATGCTTGATGGACTGCCTATGACATTGTGCCTCTCTATGTATCTCAGGTTGGGAAAAAACTTCGACCCCTTGCAAAGCATCCTAAGGATAAAATCCGAGCTGTGGCCTCTGACTTGCTTGAGACGTGGAAAAAGATAGTCATTGATGAGACTATGAGAAAGAAAAATGGTAGCATTGACAATAATAGTTCAGTAACAGCTGAGGTATCAAAATCAGCGACTGTCAAAGTTGAGAAGCTTCAAAAGACTAGTATGGTAAAGGTTTCAACCTCAGAAACTGTCAAAGTTGAGAAGATGGATCAGGATAAGACTGTCAAGGTTACGCAGACATGCAAGGAGGAAATCCAGACTTCAAGTGTGAAGAAACCATCACAAGCACCTACTGGTCCACCAAAGCTGAAGACACTGGTTAAATGCAATGATGCTTTACGCGACAAAATTCGTGAACTTCTTGCAGAGGCTTTGTCCAAAGTTGCCAGTGAAGCTGATGAGGACATTAGGGATGAAGTAGAGGCATGTGACCCAATCCGAGTTGCTGTCTCAGTAGAATCTGCTATGTTTGAAAAGCTGGGTCGGTCAAATGGAGCTCAAAAAATGAAGTACAGATCCATAATGTTCAACATCAAGGACCAAAACAACCCGGATTTGAGGAGAAAAGTTCTTCTTGGACAGGTTCAACCACAGAGGCTTGTTACAATGCCCCCTGAAGAAATGGCAAGTGAACAACGGAAACGTGAGAATAACCAAATTAAAGAGAAAGCATTGTTTGATTGTGAACGTGGTGGTCAAGCGGAAGCCACAACTGATCAGTTTAAGTGTGGTCGTTGTGGACAGCGGAAGTGCACTTACTATCAGATGCAGACCAGGAGTGCGGATGAACCTATGACAACTTATGTAACATGTGTAAACTGTAACAACCACTGGAAGTTCTGCTAATCTGATCTTAGGTAGGACTGCTCTTCTGTAGAACAGGTATGGAGCTGCTTATCTGGGAAGCTCCTGTTTATAACTGAGTCATCATTTCAGTTTGTTGTCTTAGGTATTTGGCAGTGTATTTCATTCATTTCCATTTCTGTAGCCTGCAGGAACATTTTGTTTTGAGGTCCGTCCGGGCTTCTGGTCTTGTCATTTGATGACTTTAGCCAGACCTGAGATTGGAACATTCTGGTTAACTCAACTTATTATTTTAGTGTAATTTTATTTGTTGTTTTACAATTGAAGCTTTTCTTCCTTTTCTTTACTCTTCCTTTGGATAAAAACGAAGGCCTAGACCTAGATGACATTATACAAGGATATGATGAAAGGCTGCTACTATATCCGTTCTTCGTGAACGCGCTAGTCCCGACTTGTGCATCTGTTTTCTCTCACCGTCGCCTCCTATTTCTATTCGCTTGCAGAAGTTTTGCTGATTGTGCTCATGGGTTTTTTACGACAAGCCTGCTGGCAGTGCCATGCAGAGTCCCTCCCCAAGCAGTCTCAGATTTTATGACAGAACTGCGATAGTGTGAGATTTTAAAAACTTCCAGGTGCGTATAAAAAAGAGAGATTTTCATAGTGCTCAACATGTTAAAAGATCATTAATTATCAAGATTTATAGTAGATAACATAAAAACCAGGCAACAGTGTCTCCTCTGCAAGTACTTTCCCAGTCACATTCCTAATGTTTTCCCTCTTTTTTCTTAAAGCTAATCCTGTGCCACTAACAGTAGCTGGAAAATTCTTCATCCATTTACCTATCTTTTGAACATTTTCTTGATTGCTTTTTCTGGGATTTAAAAGGAGTTACGCCATGCATGCAGTAGGCTATCATCACCATATTGGGGGTTTGCGATACAATAATTGCAGGCATGATTGGTGCAACTGCTGCTGCTAAAGCTTTTACAGGCAGACCATGAAACACAACAAGAGTCGCAACCAAAATATTTTGCTGGATAACTTCGAGTGCAATACCTGAAAAACCCTCAAGCTTTCCAAACAATTTTGTTAAGCAGACTGCATAACCAGAAGCAGAAGCAAAAGCCGCACAATAAAATTTGCTGTCGTTGTTAGTAAGATGAGCTGACAAATCATGAACCCTTAACACGACCAAAATCATTTTGCCATGTCATTCTCGATGTTCTTGAGATGAATTCCCTGAACATAATTGCGTGCCGCAGGTTCCATAGCACTAGGATATCAAGTATAAGAAAGGAATCGACAAGGGCAAACAACGCACACAGAGTTCAATTTATTATAGTATCTCGAGGAAAATAGATTATTAGAAATTTGATTTCCTTGTTACAATGCTTAAAGATGAGGTAGAAAATCCTGAACAGTTCTGAACAGGACAGGGGAATCCAAGTCCATGCAGCATTTGTTATAATACATTAATAATGGCGCATCAGGATGAGTGACAGAACATTTTTGCTTGCCACAACAATATGAGCAAATATTTCTTAGGTGGCTTGTAGGCACAGGGCTACTTCTTAACCTCAAACTGTTCTGTTTGGTTAGCACAATACATCAAGCTCCATACAACAAAATTATCTAGCATTGCAGGCGTACGGCTAGTTTCTTCTTATTCTTGTATCTAGCTTAGCAAGCTCCATGAGAAGCAATTTCTTCAATTTAGTAAGATCATGCCGTCGTGGATGCAGTGGCCCAGCTGGAAACATAAATCTAGTTATATGAAACAACTCCCATATATTGTAGCAATTTCTTTGAAAGAAGGTCTTAATTTGAGAAATATCAAAGTATAAGTTCTATGATGGTATCTTGAACATAATAAAGCAATTCTAAAACAGATACTAAGTGCAAGGAATTAAATTTCGTGTTAGTTAGGTTTTTTGATTCTCTGAATGACAGGAGCAGGACTTGAAAAAAACTTCAATCCCCCTATTGTAAGAGAGTACTGATGAGCTAAGCACTCATTGCTCAAACAAGTACTAGCATGCATCCACACAAGCAAAGTAGGTGAATTACCTTTTAGTTCCAAAGCTTTCTCTGCAACCTGACTATATTCAACACAGTTTTCACATATAGCCAATCTTGAATATGGGTTGTGAAAAGGAAGAAGACATGTCTCCATGGTCTGTAGAGCGAAAAACTGTAGAGCAAAAACTGCCTAGAATCCTGTTGCAAACCCAAGCCCCATGCCCAGATAGAATTCCTGGCTTATTTGCCCATCATTAGTGACATTTTTTGTGCCTTCACCGATCGATGAATGATGAGCTTATTCTTCAGGAAACTTATTCAGAAGTTGTTGCCCACAAATTTGTGGATTCGACATGAATGAAGTGTTATCAAAGCTTTGGAGTTGAGTGTTCAAGGGAATTTTTCCTGACAAGTTGTTACGAGAGACATTTAGACGCCGGAGGAGATTCTAGTCCCAAGGCTGTTGGAAAGAACAGAGTTGATTTGTAGACAAATCAAGAGATTCTAGTGATTTCAGCAGGCCAATGTTGGGAGGAATCATCCCTGTCTACTGGTTATGTGACAAATTTAGTCCGATCAAGCCTGGGAGGCTTGTAACTCTGTCGGGGATTTCTCCACTCAAGTTATTGCATGAAAGATCAGAATGCTCTTTACTAGCCAAGATTGTTTCCATATTCAAGCTCCTTTCCATTCAAAACAGCAATAATGCTGTCAACATATTATAGTTCGAAATAAGCACCAACGTTAAGAAACCTGCTATGAGAAATGGTGTTGAAGGCGCTCCCATAGTTTGCCACAGCAGAGAAATTACTCAAGCATATGTTGTTATAGGAAAGGTCAGGTCCAATATTTATAGGTAATCTAGATGGAAAAGGTTCAAAGGCATGGTTCCATGAAAGCGATTTGATCTTAGACGAAGAACAATCAACGGTGTAAGATTTTCTCCTATCCATGCGGACATTGTACCAGACAATCTGTTCTCCTCAAGGTCTAGAACTTCCTTTCTTGTACAATTGGTTAAGGAAGGAGGTAATTCTCCAGATAAGTTGTTTTCCTAAACTCAAAGTTTGAAGGTAACCTAGTGACCCAAGTGAGGTAGGGATACTCCCTGAAAAGTTACTCTTTCTCAAATTTAGGATGCCTAATTGCTCCAACTACATCCAGCAATCAGGAAGTCGTCCTGATAGAAAATTATCAGAAAGGTCTCTAAATAATATACCTTTTCAACTCCTCTTGGACATAAGATGGATACTGAAGGTACATGACATCATTGTTAAGGATTCAATCAGGAAAGGTGAAACCCAACTCGAGCTCAAGGTCAAGTTGAATGAATTGAAAGAAACATCCGACTCCTTTAACCTGACTAGGTTTGAAAAGTGGATCACTGAGATTACACCAGTCATGAAATTGCATGATAGATCCAATACTTCAAGATTGGAAAGTAGCCCAATTCGTTGTGTTAAACTCCAGTTTAGTTTATTATATCCAAGTTCTAACTCTCTCATCAAAGAACAATTCAGTAGATTCGACAGACCTCCTGTTAGCCTGTTAGAATACAAATATAGATGATCCAAACTATAAAGATTCCCCAAACCTCTCGGAATGTCACCTTCAAGGTCATTCAGAGAAAGATCAAGATGTTTAAGAGAATCCATTGCTATAAATCCATCTGGAATTGGACCTTGTAAGTAGTTCTCACGAAGGTCAAGATATTCAAGACTATTGTTAAGGTTAAACAAACATTGGAAGATGGAAGACTGTTGATAGAAAGATCAATGTCTGCATGTGAAGCAGAGAAGTGATTGGCATGGAAAGGGGTTGAAGGAGGAACAACCAGAGAGAGTTGGCAATAACTTAAATGCAAGCTGAGCGGAGAAGGAAGGCTATTAATTGCTTGGAACCAATCTACTGCCTGACTGAGATTTGAACCGCTCATATCAAGATGCTTCAAAGAAAGAAGATAAGAAAGCCACATAAGACTTTCAGCTTCGAGAAAGTCGGTGTAGCTGAGATCTAGAAAAACCAACCTGGAGAGATTTCCCAACTGACGAGGAATAGCTCCTCTAAATGCACAGTGGGACAACCTTAGATACCTCGAATTTTGTAATGAGCCAATGAGCTCGAGGCTGAGGGTTCCCAAAATTTACCCAGGTCTAGGTACCTCAAATGTTGCAGCTCTAGTAATGAAGAGTCTATCTGCCCTCAATTGTTGACGTAGACGTTGGCAAGAGTCTTGTGATGAATGGAAAATAGAAAAAGAAGAATTACAGTGAAAATGATTTAAGTTAATGTTGGGCACAAACCAGTTGGACCTATATATCTTGTCAAGAAAGACCGTTGAGAGAAAAAAAACCCATCAACAAAACCTTATTGATGGATTTTAGTAGGATATGAGTTCTGTAATTTATCACATCAAAATTTCGATGGCTGACACTGGTTGCAGATCAATCTGCCTTGGTGTTTCATCTCTTTTGAAGCTTTGCCATTTTTTGTTATCGTAACAATGAGTCGCATTCATGTCACAGATTGACTCGATACCTCCATAGAAGAGTTTGATGTAATACTGAGAAGTGGCATTAATGCAAAGCATCTTTTGGTAGTAAAAGTTTCACATTGCCTGGTTATTACTTCCATTGTGCCCATGTCTTGTGACAAAATCATGCACAGTTGCGAGTGAATGCCAGTATACAAGTCCTGAGTGCCATATGTAGCTGGCTTCAACACTGCCTTCTCCACTTTCTTTTGTAGAATTTAGTGTGTTTTTGCTGCTGAAATCCGAAGATTTTCTACAGAATTGCAAAATTCAGTATCCTAGATGCCTAATTTCGTGTCTTTTTTCGCCATTGGTTGCTTCCGAATTAGGTAGCAGCACCCCCTCACTAGGCAGCCTATATAATTCTTGTTTTTCAAAAAGAGAAAGAAAGAAGGAAAAGATGGCATGTCTCCATCCAGAAGTGTCGGGTCCCAATTTTGAACAGCAAAGGAAAAATAATGAAGCTCTAAAAGTCAAATATAGCGGCTAATCATGATTTCAGAATTCAAGATTCAAACTATTAACTACTATTTTTGCTTTTTCAAAACCATCTTCCAATTCTACAGTGAAGCAGTGTAGAAGTGAAAGAACAGAGAACAAGAAAAACTTGATGATAGAATCCACAAAACCAAAAACCACAAATCAAAACACAATTACAGTCGAGAAAAATCCTCACTTCACAGCAACAAGTTGAGACGAAACAGAATTTGCTGAACCCCAACTTGAACTTGGACTCTGCATTGCATTGTCTCCCACTGATTCCTCCAATTCCTCAGTTTCCTTTTCAAGTGGTTGCGCTTCACTCATCTTCTTTTCATGTTCCTTCTCCCTCAGCGTTCGAATTGGTGAAATTCTCTGCTTCAAAATATAAACAATACAATGAGATATATGTACTAGTTACTCCACGGTATTTTCGTGTTTCACACTCATCAAGCAGAAGAACTTACCATAGAGTAGGAATGTAGTTCCTTCAATCTATAAAGTCTGTCAACTTCAATCTCTAGCCTCTTCTGAACTTCCCCTCTCTGCTCCAGCTCCTTCTTTTGCAAATCCAGCACCATTGCCCTCTCTTCAAGCATCTTCTCTGTTCTCTCTTTGTCCGACCTCAACCTCTCTAGCTTCTTCTTGATGGCACTGAGTTCTTCTGCCAGAGAAGAATCCAATGGCTCAACGATGGGTTTTGTTGGGGTAGTGGTGTAGATAGGATGGTTCTCTTTGTTGGAGTCTTTTTTAACTGAGAACTCAGTCCACTCTTGCTTTGGTTTCAAGATTTGAATCTGGGTCATTGGAGTTGCCGGTGAGTTCTTTGGTTGGAGTGGTTTCCGGCCAGATTTTGGCCGGAGGTCCTTGTCTCCGGTGAGTGGAGATTGGAACTTAAGCATGGTTTTGCTGTTTTTGTGTCAAATGAGAAAGATGTGTGTGAGAGAGGAGAGGGTTTTGGTAAGAAGCAGAGAGTAAAGCTTGGTTTGAATTTGAACGAAGACAGGCGCTAACGGCTCTTAATATTTATATATGTGGTTGGGGAGGGTCAGAGCGGCTCCTTGGTGACTAGCCTCGATGCCCGTGTTTTAACGCGGATATATATATATATATATATATATATATATATATATATATATATATATATTATATTTTATATATATTTTGTAAAATATAATATTTAGATACTATAAACAATAATTAAGATAACATGAAAAAAAATATTTTTTTTTAAAAAAATAATATATCTCAATTTACAGCGCATTTAAAAATATAAAAGAACAAGACAAGATAAAAAAACATAAAAAATCAATTTTTATCAATCTAAATTAACATGATAAACCTATAACTCTGATAATTAGGACCAAGACAACTTGAGATATCCTATCAAACCCGCAGTTCAGATAATAAAATTGAAACAATTCGATAAAAAAAAACAAAGAGCTTTACAAAGCCATTTAAAAAAAATAACTCGTGTTAACTTTTCAAATATGTTACCCGAGTATCAGACCCGAAGCATCCTATCTGGAAAAACTATAAAGTTCAATTTCAAATCAATCAAATATTGAAGGATGAAATTAAAATTAAAATACAAAATAAATTTATATTTGATTAAATGGTAAACTTGAAAAGAAAAATCAATTCAGTTAAAGAAACAAAAAAAAATCAAAAGAATGAGATCAAAATTGACATAAATAATAAAAACATGTTTTTGATTGAAGGGTTAAAATGAAAAGAATAATAACTTTTACAAAAGAGTCAAGAAAAAATCAAAACAATAAAAACCGAATTGAAAAATATAATACGATCAATTTGAATTGAAAAATTAGATTGAAAACTAATAAAACTTTTACAAAAAGATAAAGACAAAAATTAGAAATCAAAAGATTAAGAAAAAAAATACAAAAATACAAAATTTAATAAATTGGGATTGAAGAATAAAATTGAAAATAAATAAAACTTATACAAAAGCACTAAGAATAAAAATTAAAAATCAAAAGAATAAGTATTGAAGCTGAAATACCAACAACAAAGAGGACCAAGCTATAATTTTCGGGGGATGAGAGAGAGAGAAAAAAGATCGATCGGTGACAAACCGAACTATCACTGTCGACATACACCACACCACCAGGAAGAGAACACAACGAATCTTCCAATTACATGGTTAAAGAGCATTTTTGGACGCCAGGAGGCGTCATATGCGTTATCTGAAGTGCACGGGCACCTCCCACACATCCCTGGGTGCCTTACATGAACCTTTATGAAAATATGAAAAAGCTCCTTGAGGCTAGGTTTGAGTTTTTGACTTGGTCATTTCATTATGTTTCTAATTATTCTATTAATGGTCATTTTACTATGTTTCTAATTATTTTATTAATTTTTATATTTGACTAAATACAAAATTGTCATTCATCTTACATGACAATAACAAAAAAAAATTATTTTGAAAATATCAAATTTTTATTTGATGTTAATATTGAACTTTTTTGCTTTTGAGGGTATTTTTATTTTTTCAATATGCTTTTTTTTATTATTAAAAAAAGATATGCTTTCCTTTAATTCATTTTATAATAACTAATACACCATATAAAAAGATCTTAATGTCTTACCATATGAAAAGATCTTAATGCCCTGACAACTAGTTTAAAGTTTTTTTTTTTTGAGATGGGCAAATACAACATTAGACTATTCCAGTGAACAGTCCAAAGAGCTTGCATCTAAAGAATTTTTCAATCCATGTTTAGCTTTTGTTAATTATAATATTTGATGCTGAGATTTAATGTGTGTTTGGTATTGCAGTAGTTTTTACAGTTATAATTTGAAAAAATAAATTTAAAAAAGGTATAAATTATAGCTTTTCCGTAACCAACATTTCAAGAGAAATATTTAGAGGAACTTATGCCAAATTATGATATATTAATTAACCAAATACTTTTAAAACTATAAAAGTAGCAAAATTTATTTTTAACCACATCTCACCACAATACTAAACGAACCTATAATAAATAAGGGTTTACTATAAAATGTTAATTAGATAAATAAAATTAACATTTTCATGTTTCAGATGTATGATAAAAAATAACAAAATAGCATATAAATTTCATATTTTTAATCTGAAAAAAAATGTCTAATAATTTTAAGTTACACCATAAAATAATTATTTTGTTGACTTGTTCAATTTATAAATCCTTGTTCATCTTAAGTGAAGAGGTCTACATTATTGAAGAGCGCTCTGTATTAATATATATTTTTAAATACATTACAAAATCTTCCAATTCAAACCTTTTTTTTTATTTTGTTTCCAAAAAAAACTGATGCTCTTATTGTGGCACAACCACTGGCATATCACGTCGTGAACGGTGCCTAAATCCAATTAATATACAGACCATGGAGGTCCACAACATTAGCAAAATCATATATATGGAAGTGTAGAAACCCACAATCTTTTAGATGATTGGGCTCTAGATCTGTATGCTCTCCGAGCCAGTAATTACTCTCACGAGAGTCAGTGGCGTCTTGCAGACTAGACTAGCAGGTCCTGGACCTCGACGGGTCATATTGTAGAGATGAAAGCATGCACACTTCAAATAAACTTCTGGAAATGAAACTGTTGGAAACATATCAAAGATATAATGCATGTTTTTTTACAAATAATTACATGTATACACACAGAAATACAACATAGCTCGAGCTTCAGGGACAAGTCCTTGAACATGGTGGGCTGGTAGTCCTTGAACTTTGCGAAAGAAAAGGAAAAAGAAAGAGACATGAGACTTGAGGAAATGCAGTGTGTCGGATGGCAATTGAGTGCATATATACATGCTGGGAGCAACATCAAAATACTGAAATATCATAAGAAATCCACTGGAATTTCTCAGTCTAAAATTCTTAATTAAATTTAAGTTCGATGCAATAATCAAATATAAAGTTATAAATGTTTTTATTAGATTGGGCGTCGGATGCATCTATACTTCTTCACGAGTTTTGTCTTATTTATCTCATCCATAAACACATTTGCAACATGTTTCACATCAATACAGACCAACAATGGAGTATATCACAAGTAATTAATCCATTGAAAGTTCCCTAGCCATCCTCACTTTTGTTTCTTTTATCTTTTTGAGTTCTTGATGGCTGTAATTAATTCAAAGTTTTCTCCTCTTCTTCTCCATTTCTGTTGACGCTTAAGGAGTTAACAATTGAATAAGGTGGTTGTCTTAATTTTCGAGGCTTGATGACAGAGAAGGGAGGAGGAGTAGAGGGAAGAGAAATCATATATGGTGTTAACTGGGCTTAGGATGAGAGACCTAATGTTGCTGTCTAGAAGACTGCGCTAATATAATTTTTAGATAAAACTTAAGAAAAAAGAAAAAGAAAACAGATAAATGAATAATTATAATTTGAGAAACACATCAGTCATTAATAGGTTGTTTAAGGGGGGAATAAATATTATACACTAAAATTGACAAAAAAGTTATGAAGTCTAGACCAGGAAGAATATGCCAAACTTGATTGCAGACCAGACTTAATAAAGTCCAGACTTGAACGTGGATGGTGAATGAAAGGTATAAAGAGTCTACTTAGTACAAGATCCTTAAAAACAAGAAATAAGTGGGCAGTTACCTTGAATATGGTGAGTGGATAGCTAATAGAAGTTATCTTGAATAAAGTGAGTGGATAGTTACTAGAAGTTATCTTGAATTTTCTTATTTAAAGAAGGAGACAAAGCAATTGTCACACGTGTGCAGTGTCGATTGCTGGGTGGAAGAAAGATAACGATGTTGCTGGTGGAGATATCTTTGTAGTGTGTGGAAGTCAATAGAAAGACGTTGTTGTAGTTTGTTTGTTACTGGTGGCTGGATCTCATGGTGGTTAGCTGGAACGATCATCAACTTTGTTGGTTGGCAGTGAAGAAAAAAATGGTAAATGGAAATTTGGATGGACAAAGTCTTTGTTTGCAGGTGTTTTGGGTTTTGTCGAAAAAAAAATGGTGGTTACAACTAGTAGGATATGAGATTGAAGAAAGAGAGACAACGAGAATGGAGGCAAAGAGAAGCAGGTTCACAGTGGTTCAACTAAAGAATAGGGGCTCCTGATTATTTGGGTAGGAGTGATAACTCATCTTTTACGGTTAAGTGATCCCTGTTTTTTCTTTGTAGTTGATGACTAAGTTGTAAAGATAGGGTTAAGGTTTTTTTTTTTTTTTTTTGTATAAGTGTGTGTGAGTTGAGAGATTTTTTTCTTGTATTTTTTATTTATTTTGTTTTTGTTATGGTCTCATCTCTCTCATTGTGTGAGATTTCTTCACTATTTATAAGCAAAATAACATGTTCTTTTCTTTCCCTCCCAATTTCTTGGCCTTCAAGCCAACTTGTTGACCAAACAACCGAAAATCACTTTGGTTCCTCATTCCATTTCTTTGCAATTTGGTCCTCTTGTCTAAATATTTGATGTATTTTGAAAATGTTTCGAAAAACAGGGGGTCAAAATTGAGTTATAACAGAAACCAAAAACTACATAACTTAACAAAACAACAACAATTATATTAGAGTTCAATCAAATTCACAGGATCTTCAAAACTTGTTTATCGAGTAGGCATGTAATTGTAGACTAATAACTAGTAGAAGATAACTTGTAGGCAACAATTCTATTGGTGATTAAACAATAAAAGATAACTATGTAGACAACAATCGAGTATGTTTGCAATTTACTTTGTAATCAGCAGGCTTGCAATTTTAATTTCATAAATAAAAAAAATACTAAAAAGATGTTCCATCATCCAGGAGTTTCAATTTATGAATGTAATCATAGTATGAATCACTATATGAATGTAAGTATTCTTCTTATAACTTATTGAGTTTACTTTACATTCAAGTTGTTTTGATTATTTGGTTACTTCTTTAGTTGAACTATTATCTGTATGGAAGTGGATTTAATCATATTGATACTCCTGTAAATCTGTAATATAAATTTAAAATTGTGTGAGTAGATCTAAGATTGAATCTAGATTTCAAATCAGTTAACTTAAAACTCTAATTTTAAGTTACAAAGTCTTCTTAATTGAGAAAAAAATAAAAGAACCTACATCAAACAAAGGGTTCCTTGAAAAAAATATTGATTAGGATGAAAAATCATAGATTTTTTACAATTTATTTTTCAATTAAGTTTAAGCATAGGGAAAGCTTTACAAATTAACCTTTAAATTATAGATTAGTTTGATTAACAAGTAATTAAGAGCTGGTTAAGGTTTATTTAATACATCATGAGCAATTAATTATTTTTTTTTAATTATCAAATGAATTGAAGTTGAACACAATTATTCAAAGTATGATATTTAAGATACTTATACCATATAATAATAATAATAATAATAATATAGAAACAATAGGATATATTATTGACATGTGATAATTTACATATATTTAAACTTGAGAGCTTTTAATGTTGTCACATACTATATCATGATATCATGTATGCTTCTTTTTTTCTTTTTATAAATTTTTGGAGAGTTAGATCTTGATTATTAGGGATGCATGCAATTTATGTACAAGCATTTGCTTTTCTCATATTATTCTTAAAGGCATGCCATGGTCATAAATGAATTGAAAAATAAAATAGAATAGAACACAAATGCCCCATATTACCTACTTATTTATTTAAATAATAGTTATGAATTTATAATATGTTTTAAATACCCATTTCAATGAATATTAATGAATCCTTATTTGTACATTCTTTATTATTATGAAGTTAGATTATCATTAATTAATTAGAGAAAAAAAAACTCTTGCCAATTATATACATATGGTAAAAATGCAAGTACTTGTTTTGCGTTTAATAAATTTATTGCACCAACAATACACACACACATAAAAAAAAAATCAATGTGACAACACATTTATTGTTTTAAATTAACAAATTCATGAACCAAAACTAGAAGCATGAATAGATAAAATGTTTTTTTAGTTAAAATATTGTTGTTTTGATGTTTTTAATTTTTTAAAAAGAATTTAATCCTCTTGACACCTTCTCGATTCGTGATTGTGATTTAGACGTTGTAAAATATAAATTCATATACAAATCTTATTTAATTTGATTCCCAAATCATATCCATTTCTTTTGGAATTCAAGAATTTTGAGGGAGAGAGATATACACACTTTTATGCTACAAGCTGAATAAAAAAAAGAGAGATTTTTATTTGTAGTTTTGAAACCCAGCCCTACTCGACAAGTCGACCTAAAACTCGGCCAATCCGGGGCTGGAACCGTGTCGGGTTGAAAAAAATAGGGAAAGAAAAAACTCGGTATGACCCGACAAAACCGGGTAAAAAACTCGGTTGCAATCCGTTAACTTTTTTTTTTACTAAAACGACGTCGTTTTGATTTTTTAAAAAAAATAACTCGGGCGATCCGGTGACTTGGTCAAAAACCAGAACCCGGGTCTTGAACTGGAACGGGTCTGAAACTATGCTCTTATCCTAATAAAGTAATTATTTATGTTTTATCATGCATATTGACATTCCACTACAAAATAAATTGTTAATATATCATAATATTATATTTTCATATTACATTGATATTATATAAAAAAACTATTTGCATTAGTAACATACTTATTTAGCATATTAGTAATTTTTATGACTTTTAAATATTAAAAGATTTAAATATAAAGAAGGAAATTTTGTTACTTCATGAAACTATGGAAAATAAAAAATAATAATAGAAGGAGTGCAAAGATAGAGTAACAGTGGCTGTCATCCACCAGCCCAAGCGCAGCGTCGGGTCTCCAAAAAAAGCATATTCCCAAAATCCAAAGTTGGGCCCAAAGGTTCGTTACGTACCCGTTCATCCACTAAAATAACGCCACGTAATAGCTGTAAAAAAAAGCATCACCCGTCACCCCTTGTCGACTACAAACCCTTCACGGAAGCATTCATCGCCCACCTGTATAAATAATAAAAAAGGAAAGCAGTGGTAGCCTCACGCTTTCTCCTCGAGAGCTCTCTCTCCTTCTAAATCCTTCCCTAATTCAATCTCGCTCTGCATCCTCTCTAGGTAATCAAAATTCTCTCTTTTTTATTTTTTTAATCAAATTTGGGTTTTTTGCTCCATTTATTTATGTATTGTAATTACAGAGAAACTTGATTTTTTTTCTTTTGCTTAATTTTTGTAGGTTTAGGTTTAATTTGATTAATTTTGTAGGATTTCTTTTTGGGGTTTGAATATGACTTTTTTGGGTTTCTTTGGTTTGTTTAATTCAAAATAATATTGGGAATTATGTATGAAATATGTTAATTTTATACATAAAAAATGGTCAAAGTTTGCAAATTTTGTTATTGTGGATCCTAGTTGGGTTGGTATTTGATTTAATTGAGTTTTATTAATAAAAAACAGAAATTAAATCTGGGTTTTTTTTTCCTGATTTGGCATGAAAGTTTTAGTCTTTGTTTGTTTTGGAATTTGTAACCTAATCCGGTTTGGAAAAGACTTGGAGTATTAATTGTAGAGGAATTTATCTTTCGTTTCCATTCTTTAGTTTTATATTAGTGATTCCTGTTCAGTGTAGGTTTTTTCGGTTTCAAAATATGATATTTTGGAGTTTTCTATGATTAAGAGAAATTAATATATGAATGATGAGTGGATGTAATTAAGGTTTAATTTGATTAATTGTATAGGATTTTTTTGGGGGTTTGAATATGAATTTTTGGGGTCTCTTTGGTTTGTTTAATAGAAAATAATATTGGGAATTACGTGTGAAATATGTTGATTTTTATACCTAAAAAAGTAGATATGCTAATTTTTTTTATATAGAAATAATATTGGGAATTGATTAACTAATAGAATAAAATTGTGGTTGTGGTTATTTTTTAATTGATGTTTTTTCTTTCTTGTGGGTGTTGTGTTGAATTTTGCAGAATTGACAGACTGATCTTCATGAATTCAAGTACCACTGGAGCATCAACCGTTTCCTGCAAATCAGGAAACAAGAACAACCTTTTCTTCTGGATTCTATTTTGCCTTTTGCCAAAGTTTCTCGGGGCTTTTATTGCATACGCCAACTTCCTTTTGATTAAGGCCATTGATAGGTGTCCCTCAGCAGTTTGTGTCTTGGATACCTGTGGAGAAATCGTGCTTTAGCCGTTATAGATTTGGCCTTCTGCAGTTGGCTTCTGTGGTAGTGGTAGATTTAGGTCAGCTGCAGTTGGCATCCTGGTGATATTTGGCATTTTTGCAAAATGGTTTCCTCTCAATTGCCTGGTTTGACAAAGAACCGGTTGTTGTTTCCTGTTAATCCCTCTGATACTGTAGTATCAGATCACGTTGAACTTGATTTCACTGATGTGTTTGGTCCTTTGCCATCAATAGATGTGAATTGTGGTGATCCTTTGTCTGTAGGAGATGGTAGTGAGCTTATTTATGATGACCCTGTTGTTGTTCATAACCGGTCACATTCGTTGGTTGGCCCCTCTTCTTATGTTAGCCAATCATTGAAGCTCAGCAAACTTAACTTGCAAGAGACGGAAGATTCATTGGAACTGGTTGAGTGTGTCCTGGACGAGACTATTAAAGAACTAGAGGAGTCTTTCATAGATGATGATGCTGTTGAGAAAGACATGGAGGATGTCATTGGAGAAACTTTGAAGGTTCAAACTGTTGGCATTGAAGATTTTGAGGTTTTGAAGGTTGTTGGGCAGGGTGCATTTGGGAAAGTTTATCAGGTGAGGAAAAAGGGTACACCAGAAATATATGCAATGAAGGTCATGCGAAAGGACAGAATAGTGGAGAAAAATCATGTTGAATACATGAGAGGTGAAAGGGATATTCTAACAAAAATAGATCATCCCTTCATTGTCCAGCTCAAATACTCCTTCCAAGTAACTATCCATCCAATCGTCTGATTACTGCATTGATTTTCTTTAGATCTAACATGCTTCCAGCCTTTAGTGATGAAAGAGATTCTTTTTGAGGAATTACATTTTCATGAAAATCTTTCCAGACAATAGAATCTTAATTAGTAAATATGTATTTTCACATTTCTTCTCTTTCCCATTGACAGTACTGAACAATATATTTTTTCTGTCACTGCCATGCAGACCAAATATAGGCTATACCTTGTGTTGGATTTCATAAATGGGGGCCACCTTTTTTTCCAGCTCTATAACCATGGCCTTTTCAGGTATCTGAAATCTTGTTGATTTGGAAACTTTTTGCTTAAGATTAGAAGTAGATTGATAAATATTAAGATGTGGTTATTCTATTTCAGGGAGGATCTGGCACGTATATATGCTGCTGAGATTGCTTCTGCAGTTTCTCACCTTCATGCAAATGGCATTATGCATAGGGATCTTAAACCAGAAAATATCCTGCTGGATTCAGATGGCCATGTAATCTCCCCCCCTCTCTCCTTCTATGGACCTGCACGCTCACTGATTGACACATTCATTTCTAAATTAAAAAAAACAAACAGATTGTAATGTTTTATACGATCTCTTGTCTAGGCAATGTTGACTGATTTTGGCCTGGCAAAGGAATTTGATGAAAATACAAGATCAAACTCAATGTGTGGAACAGTTGAATATATGGCACCTGAAATTGTTCAGGGAAAGGGTCATGATAAGGCAGCAGATTGGTGGAGTGTGGGAATTCTGTTGTATGAGATGCTAACTGGCAAGGTTGGTTTTCTTCACTAAATCCTATCTAATTTCTCATCATGTTACCCTCCTTCTATGACATATGCTTGTCTCTCAGTTGCTTGCTGAAATTGTTGAAACTTCATCATGGTGTGCCTTTGTGTGCACCTTTGCTTGCAAAGCATTTTCTTTAATGATTGTGACCCAAGGGGTTAGTTCAGATGCCAAGTTTTGGATGTTGTTTGAAAGTGTAAGATGTTGAGAAAATCGCTTGCAATTGCAATGGTGAAAAGTATATACTATCATGTGTATGCTTATGCATATGTTGGATACAAGGTAGTATCCACATTTTCTCCTCATCTTGCTGCCTGTTCATTGTCGATATGAAGTATGAACATCTATGTGCCTGTGGGGTCTGCCATGTCTTTCAATATCAGTCACAGCAGGTTATGTTGCCTAATTATTATGTTTGCTGCCTTTTGCTCTTGCAGCCTCCTTTTATTGGTGGGAATAGAGACAAAATTCAACAGAAAATAGTCAAGGATAAGATCAAGCTGCCATCGTTTTTGTCAAGTGAAGCACACTCTCTGTTGAAAGGGGTAAATTTTATGTTCTTATATATCATTTTTGGGGCTTGAATTTTGGTTGTAGTTTGCACAAAAATAAAAGATGGGAATGAAATAAAATAAAAGATCAAAAGGGGAGAAGCAAACGTGGTTTTGACATAACTGTTTTTCTTTAATTTTCCTGTTTAAGATGTACTGACACCAAATTCTTTATACGGGAATCTTACCGATGGTGTTTGGTTTTGGGTTGGAGGAGGGGGAGAGTTAGGACTGGAAGGGCGTCTGAGGTACTGATTATGATATTCTTTACTAACACTAAAGCTAAGAGAACTTGTTTGGTTTTGTTTTAGCTCTTAAACAAGGATGCCGCCAAGCGCTTAGGAAGTGGATCATTGGGAAGTGAAGAGATTAAGCGACACAAGTGGTTCAAGCCAATCAACTGGAAGAAATTGGATGCCAGGGAGATCCAGCCCAGTTTCCGTCCAGAAGTGGCTGGGAAGTATTGCATAGCTAACTTCGATAAGTGTTGGACTGACATGAAATTATCAGATTCTCCAGCTGCCAGTCCCAAGACGAATACCAATCCCTTTGTGAACTTCACTTATGTTAGGCCTGCGGCCTCTTTCCTTAAACAGAATGGCCCCCTATGTTAGAAAGCCATACATCAGATCACTGCTTCATCTCCCAAGATATGTGGTTTGAGCTTGAAGAAGTTTATTTATGAAGTGTCAAGATATCGTTTCGTGAGTTTTTGCAAAGAATGCTTTGCCTATGGACAGAATGTATTTCTTCTGTTGGATTATGTTGTCTTGTATCTGCTAGTCTTTTTGAAACATGTAACTACATCATGGTTTGTGGATGTTGTATCGCCTTTAAATTAATGAATTAAAGCGCTAATGCTAGGGTACCTGCTTCCCAGTATGCTCTAGTTTTTTCTTTACCAATGGTAAATTAACGGTCTTGTTTGCTTATTCATATGTTTTAGCTATGTGGTAGACTATAAAACAAAATTGAGGCATTTTATACAGTGAAAGGGAATGATTTGCAAGTTTACGAGTTTATCCTTCATGGGTAAGCCCAAAGTTGTCTTGTTCAAAGGAAAGAAGGCAGCCAAACAAAACCTTTGGCCCATTATCAGTTTGTGAAATACAATAGGCAGGGAACGTGGGGTGTGTCTTTGTCCACGAATTTCCTCCTCAGTGGATAAATTTGTGTATGGCATGTAGCAAAAGATCAACCTTTGCTGGCATAAAATGTGTTCTTGAGAAACTGAGTTGAGCTCACAACGTTAGAGCTGTCTCCCTTCTAAAGTAGCACCATGGCTTCTCTGATATCTCCAGTGACACCTGCACCTCAGCAGAATCCTAAAATTATTTGCTTTTCTACTTTCAAGCCCAATTTCCATAATGATATATCTTCATTCACTAACCGTTTGAAAGGTAACTCAGGCAGGTGTAAAGCTTTCTTTGGCAATATCCCGGATGATTTATTGGAGAACACTCTTCAACCGGACCAATTCTCAGTTTTTCAATCTGGGTTGGTGCAATTTCAGAGTGTGACTGAGGAACTCTCAGATACTCAGAAATGGGGTCTTCTGGTTTTTGCTGGGGTGGCATGGATTTACTTGACTGCAAGGCCTGGTATTCTCATAGGTGCCATCGATGCATACCTTCTGGCTCCTTTGCAACTTGGTTTGGACAGTTTGAGTGGAAGGAGGAACCTGAAGAGGAGTGATTTCCTGGTTGGGGATAAATTGGGAGAAGGTTCTTTTGGTGTTGTTTATTCTGGGGTGGTTGTTCCAAGGAATGCAACTGTAGACAAGAAGGTGCCGAAGAGGGGGACAGGAAGAGCATTGCAGTTGAGTACGAGGTTCAAAGAAAAGGTTATACTAAAGAAGGTAACTTCTTTTTTTCCTTGCATAATTGAACACGAGTACACAACTGCTTTCCCTTCTCTATCATTGATATACATCCTTGAAAGATTCAAAGAATTTCAGTTCTTAAAGAGTAAACTGCAATCAAAAGATGAGTTCTTATTCTTATACCTGGTCTTCTACATGTATATAATTTCTCAATTTTCTGAAATGTGTGGATGTGATGGTGATATTAATGGGAATGTGCAGGTGAAGGTTGGAGTCACAGGAGCAGAACAATTCGGCGAATATGAGGAGTGGTTTAATTACAGGCTGTCAAGAGCAGCTCCTGAAACTTGTGCTAAGTTCCTCGGAAGTTTTGTTGCTGAATCTGACAGAACAAGTTCACAATTTACAAAGGGTGGAAAATGGCTTGTTTGGAAATTTGAGGTATTTCAGCCAGCTGGAAATCTTCCAAGAACTTTCGAAACACTAGATAAAAAGTCTTTCCTGTTCAACTTCCTAATGTGTTGCTAGTTTTTTACATAGGAGTTTGAATGGTGTTAATATTCAAATATCAGTGAACTTCTGCAGCTTCATTTATTTTGGATCTTTGAATATTTTCTAATTCACTTAGCTTCGTCAATTCAATCTTGATGCACAGAATGTTTTACAGTTCTAGATCCATTGAATGATGCAACAGTTGCCCCATTCACTAATTACAGGGTTGTTCGTCTGACAGGGAGATCAAACCCTTGGCGATTACATGAAAGATCGCAACTTCCCTTTTAACTTGGAATCCATCATGTTTGGAAGGGTCCTGCAAGGAGTTGATTCTGTTAAACGAAGTGCATTGATCATCAAACAAATAATGCGCCAAATTATTACTTCGCTTAAGAAAATCCATGATACTGGGATTGTTCACAGGGACGTAAAGCCAGCCAACTTAGTGGTGACAAAGAAGGGAAAGATTAAGCTTATAGATTTTGGGGCAGCCACTGACCTCCGGATTGGCAAGAACTACATACCTGATCAAAGTCTGCTTGATCCGGACTATTGTCCACCTGAACTATTTGTGCTGCCAGAGGAGACACCAAGTCCTCCACCTGAGCCAGTTGCTGCCCTTCTTTCTCCAATTTTATGGCAGGTACTCAACTATCCAATCTCTTCTCCACATGTAACCAGGTGTACCGATTTTTCACTAACTTTTGCAAGTATATTATTGAAATCACAACAAATGCTGTTAATTGATGAGGTTAAAAAGTTCATTGGTTTTTAATGTATCAAAGTCATCTATGTCTTAATGAGGTTTCAGATTCTAAGCTGATCTGTTGACAGACTGTCTTTTAACTGAAATTTTCTAGAATGCTGAATGAGATTTGCAACCATTGCTGCAGTTAAACAGCCCTGATCTATTTGATTCATACTCTGCCGGGATTGTTCTCCTGCAAATGGCAATACCAAGCTTAAGGCCTGTATCAGGCTTAAAGAATTTCAATACAGAAATAAAGAAAGCTAGATATGACTTGAATATATGGAAGGAGAGCACTCGATTGAGGCCAGACGTGACAATTCTTGAACTTGACTCAGGTAGAGGGTGGGATCTAGCTACAAAACTGATTTCAGAAAGAGGTTATCTTGGAAGGGGACGTTTATCAGCAGCTGCAGCTCTAAGGCATCCTTATTTCTTGTTGGGGGGTGATCAGGCAGCCACAGTTCTTTCGAAGCTTAGCTTAACAAAATAGATACCGTCTTGATGATTTGAGTCTATATTCTGCTCCATTAAATCTTTCATTTTCATTTCTTTGTACATATTTTATATCTTTTTTCCTTGCATCAGTAATTCTCATAGCATAACATGTCAATCAGGCCTGCCATAGACAATATTGGGGTCTCTCTGATGGATGTTACTTGGTGAATCATCCCACCAAGAAAATCTCAACTAATTAATGAATTGAAATTGGTGATATGTTGTTAATCATCCGTTTGTCTTCATTTTGATTGAAGGTTATCCTTGGGGTCTCCTAAAACCCAGAAACAATTTACCTAATGGTTCTGCTGCTATTCAGACTCTGTGGATCTGTCTCAAATCATTATATTGCTAGCATTGCATGATAGAAGACTCAAGAGAAAATGGTCCTAAAAAATCCAGGTTATGAGACCAAACTTTCACATCCTGTTCCCTTTTTATTCGATAATGAGAACGTGGAAGAGGCTCAACACTGTGAACTGCTTGATTTCTATTTTGTGAACATTGCTGTTTCTGCAGTCAGTGGCCATGGTAATTGATTACTTATTGTATGCACATAGCTCTCTCAAAAAAAAAATTTTTTGTGGCCCTTGGGTGCTATAAGAACAGCCTAAAAGGCCACATTTCCATTTATAGATATCTAGTTAGGATGGAGTTTTCTTAAGATAAAAAAACAATTTCTTGTCTCTTTGCAATAAAATTGCTCATTCCAGCTTCTGCTAATCTTCTGGCCTTCTGCAATCTTGTTTGTCTTCTCTATGCATTGTGACCATCATTAACTAAGTAATATCAATTTATGTATGAGGATTGAGGCCTACCATGCTTTTTTAATAGTCTATCATGCCATGTCTGAGAAAAAACTGATTTATGCTGAACTTTACCAGCCAGTGCTAGCACGTTGTAATTTTTTAATGGACATGCGATAAAACAATTAGGAATATATTGGAGATAACTTGCAAACATACAAAGAAAACAAGTGCTGGACTATTTTTCTGAGAAATTCAGAGGAAAATCAATTGAATCGTTTCTTGCTCAATCTGATCTACAATGGTTTCTGGACGACTTGCTGGAAACAGCTATCAATTTAGCTACTTAACTATCTCTATTCATGCACAACTGCCTGAACTAATACAACTGATAAAAACCAAGGACATAGAAACTAAAGAACTCAATTAGAAACAATGGTGACTAAGATAGCTGAGCATAAGGTGCCAATCCTAACATCTTAGAAACAATGGTGACTAAGACAGCTGAGCATAAGGTGCCAATCCTTAGCACTGGAATCATACAGCTGATGGGTTAAAAGCACGGCGGAAAGAGGGTAGTCAAATCCTAGACAGAACCTGATGAACATCAGCCAAACCATCGGGCAGTCCTAGTATGCCCATATGGCAAGTTTATTACCAATATGCACATGGTAATGTCAATAATTTCATTCAGAATCCTCCTTCCAGATGTTCTGTGAGCCAACCAAGGAAGGAAGATGAAGATCATCTTTATGATAGATAATTATGATGGAAGATACTTTCAAATTTAGGCTGTGGGAATGGAATGTGGGTCTGTTTTGTTGAGTTCTTCATCTTTTTTAAGCTTTTAATCTTGCAGCATGAAAGCCGGAATATGTTTTTGTTACTAGTGACTAGAATCCGAGGAAGAGAGACTGACAAGAAAGAACTTTGTAACAGACAACTTCAAAGGAAAAACTCAAGTGGAGGAGATAAAATTGCTTGTCTGATAATACAATAACAGCCTGTAAAGCCATTTTCTTTATTTAATACCACCAGTATTCATGTTTTTGGAGGTACAAAAACAAGGGTGTATTATCATAACCACTGTACTTCTTCCTTTTCCTGTTGTGACCGATCAACTACTTTTACAAATCATCATGGTAGAGGAATGCCTCTAAAGGATTCCTCTTCTTGCAGCCCCATTTGCATTTCCATGAACACATGGAATTGACTATTGCAACTCGTGTTGAATGGAGGGAAATGATGTTTGATGTGGAAGGAGATTTTGATAGAACAATTGCATATCCATCATCCATGTAGTCTGTCCCGTCAGGGAAAAGCTGCCACAGAAGGCTCCCAGCTCCACTCCCACCTCTCTTGGTTGAGTTCAAGAGGGTCTTGTACACTGTGTTAATTAGTGTGTCGCGGAATGATGAGTTGTATCCAGGATCTTTTGAAGATACACCGAACTCAGCGAACACAACCGGCATTCCCAGATATTTCTCAGCATCCTCTATGTGAGCTTCCATCCATGACTTGGTGAATTGGATATGAGAATCCGTAATTGTTTGTGAAATCCTTCATCCATAGATTTAATCATTTGTTTAGACTCTAATGAGAAGTTTTCTTTGTCAATGCTGTGCAGCGAGTACTTACCAGGAGTCTGCATACATGTGAACAGAAGCAAAATCAACACCAAGAACCTGATGGTTCCTGATAAAGTCGGTTCCAACTTGCGTAGCATATGAGTTTGGATTGAACTGAGCCCTATCAGGAGCCGATGGTCCATAAAATCCCTCCAATCCAATCTCTACCAAGTGCTTTGCATCCATGCTCTTCACATATACTGCCATGTCTGTTATCCATGACTACAAAACAAAGACATCCATTTGCTTCAGAATCGATGGCATAAACAGAATTCTTCCTCAAAGCACTACCAGCTACAGGAATATATTGTATAGCTGCAATGCAAAATCAAGTGTCGAAGATCAACAAACCTGCAGTTTATCACCAGAGGGATCTGAGGTGCATCGAGGTTCATTCATCAGCTCCCAAGCAAATATTGTAGGATCATCCTTGTAGGTTATGTTCGTGATCGTATTGACTCTATTCAATACCGCCTGTATTCAGTGAATAAAGAAACTGTAAGACCAACTGTCAGATGGATTAATCTTCCGTATTCGATATTAGATTGCACAAAAAAAATGTTGGTTGGAGCAGTGGTCTGAAAGTTGCCTTGACATGAGCCTTGTAGTAGCTTCTGAGAGTTGGATGAGAGAAGAAATCATCATCAGATGTCAAATTAAGGCCAGAAGCTTTTCCCCATTTAACATATTGTGCTTTTCCACCGTATGCATCCCAATTGTTAGCCAATGATAATATGAGCCTGATCTTGTACTTATTTGCTTCACTGACCACAAAATCCAGGGCCTGCAGCTCAAACAAAATTATTACACATAATAAAGAATGCATACCAAAATAACTTTGGCATCCTAGCTATCAGTAGCCTTTGTAAGCTCAGAAACCAGGTAACAGTTAGAAATACCTTGAAAACATCTTCATCATAAACACCTGGAGATTTTTGAAGAGCTCTCCATTGACCATCATTAAAAGCCCAAGTCCTGCAAACTGATAGACCAACTGAGGATGCTTTTTGGAAAACCTCAGTGACCTTTCCTCTGGTAGATTGATCAGCAGCAAACACCATCAGCCAGTATGTGTTAAATCCATTGACATAGAAAGGTTGGTCATTGATCACAAACTGGTTTCCTTTCTTTGCCACCATTAGCCATTTATCTTCTATCACATCATTCAACTCATAAACCCTGCACATTTGAATAATCAAAGCATAAACGTAAGAATCATGTTTTACAGAAAAGTAAATGAATTTCTTTCTTTTGTCTTCCTTTATGGTTACCCTTGACTTGAGCTAGAAGATGGTAGATGATTGTCTACTTCCTCCACCATTGTTTTAAATTGTTCATCATCCATAACACCAGAGGTGCTGCATTTTGAACTTTCATTAAGAAGAATAGAAACGGACACTAAGAAAATGATCTTGAACCCAAATACCCTATTGTGGATATCCATAGTATCGAGTCAGCAAACCAAGGGTTGCACACCCCTCTTCACTGGACCCCCCATATTTATATGCATGACCATCTAAGGCTGTAGCAGAAACTGTGATATGCAAGAAGAGTGTTGAAGAGGGGATCTACACCATGGCTTTAAATCCAAGAAAATTTCAATTCTTATACTTTCTCTGCCATTTTCTTTTCTTCCAAACACAGATACATAGATGGATATACACAAGCAAAAGCTACAGACCTAGGTCTAGTTGCATGCTTAAACAAGGCTTCAGGTATGACTCCTAAGGTAAGTTTTAAGGGTCCTACAAGAAAATGAGACCCTTTTAAACCTAGATAACTTGTAGTTCAGATGACACTGACATTGCTTCAAGGTCACTGCATCCTTCTTGAAGAACATGTTGACACGTCCTAAAACCAACAAACTAGATTGGTCTCTACACACACATATACATAGACAAACACGGAAAAAATAAATCCATGGAAAGAAAGACGAAATCGATGCATGCCATTTCTCTGCAAAAAGCAATCTGGAGAGTAGGAGATTGAAGAAGTATAGTGGAGCTGGTAAGCAGGTAAGCAGAACTAAGCTGATCTGTTGCAAGCTTAACTTGAATGTTCTGTGACACATCATATATATATGGCAGACCAAGAAAAAATCCTGTTAAGTAGCCTGGCAACCTTTGATTGTCCAAACACATTACCTGTCTGATTTATCAACTATCATATGCTTTTTGTTTCTGTCCTGTTTTTGGGTCAAATTAACATATTTGTGCTCTGTTGCAGTCTCGAAGTTCCCATTAACAACTGGAGAAAACTATCTTTAACTTTGAAGTAGCAAAAGGTAGCTCCCAAGGAATCTAAGGTCCTGCTTTAATCATAACAATGTATTTGATATCATTATGTATCCTGGTATGGCTTCAAGAGTTTATATTTTTGCATCAATTTGCTTTGTTTTTATTGAATCAAAAACCTAACATTGGATTAATCAAACTTGAAATTCAAAATTTTCAGGGAAGATATGAGCTGAATTCAGCCATCAGAAGCTTAGATTTCGATCCCTTGTTTTTTTATAATGAAAAAAAAAATGTCTACCATGCAAAATGTTGTATCTTAGCCCAGTTTTTTTTTTTTTAGAACTATTTTTGTTGGCCCATTATGAAGCACTCATCTTGCATGGCTCTGGTATTTTCCTATTTCTATCTGGGCCTTGCTAGAATTGTCACCCAGAAGTTCAGGATTTTTATTATTTTTCTTGTTTTTTATCAAATTAATGCACCCCTGTTGTTAGAGAGGCTACTGCCATTCTTGAAGGTTGATTTAATCAAATCCCATTGACTAGTTGATGGAGTCAAATCCAAGTGATACATGGTTGAGTAATTTTTAAATAAATAAAAAATATAATTTTAAAGTTGACCTAATAAAACAATAACCCAAACCTTAAATGGGATTTATTATTAAGACTCGTGCACCTGTGTTCTGCCAATTGTTAACAATATCAATTAACATGAAATTATAATTTACTGTGAATTATAACTTGGATTATTGTTTTTCATTGTAATGCTAGTTATAATTTACTGTGAATTGCTATAATAAGATTATAATTTTATCCTTGAGTGGAGAAAATGGAAGGCTTTATGAGGAGGGTAGTTTGGTTTTTTTGATCATTAAAAAATTATTCGGGGGTGTGTTAGTTTTTTTCAAATTATTTGTACAGTAAAAATACACTTTTATCGTCAAGATCAATAAAATTCAGAATATTGATCCAGGGTTTTCTTTTATATTTTTTTTTTCATTTCAGTCCTTATTCTTTGATTTTTAATTTTTTTTTCTTGTTCCTTCTATTAAAGTTTTGTTAACTTTTAATTTCATCCTTCAATCAAAGTTTATATTGTTTTATTTTATTAATTTGACCCTCATTTTTTTATTTGTTTTTTTTTGTTAAAGTTATTTTTCAATTACGTTTAACCCTCCAATTGAAATTTTTCGTTTGCCCTCGAATTTATTCTTTATTTTGATTTTTATCATCATTCTTTTAATTATAAATTTTTTAGATCCTTTTGTGTATTTGATTTTTTTTTCTTATTTCATCATTCGACATTTGATTTGTTGGGGAATGAACTTCATTTTTTTTTCATTTCTAATGCTTCTAGTCTAATGACCCGAGTCATAAATTTAAAAATTTAATGTCGTTTGATAATTTTTTTGGATCATTTTCTTTTACTATCTTATCATTTTACATTAGTTTTTTTTTTAAATAGATTGATTTTGTGATTATCTTTAAAAAACTTTCTATAAATTTATCTCGGTCTCATAATCTAGATCACGGATTTTAAAGGCTTTTTTAATATAATTTTTTTTAAAAAAATTTTTTATTTGTATTTGATTTTTGAAGATATTATTCTAATTCAGCTATAATTTTTTTGTTTATAAAAATAAAATTTATTTTTCAAAATAAAAAATATATATTTTAGGGTATGAGTTTATTCAATTAGTTTTATTTATATTTATATTTATATTTATATTATCATTTATTCATTTAAATAAACAAGTTCAACAAACACAACCGAGTAAATATTTTATTTTGTGTGGTTTAATATCTTGATTTATATTTATTTTTTAAATTTTCTAATTTCTCTTTCAGTTATTTATTTAATCAGATCCTTGCATGTGCTTTTGATATACGCTTTGAATTTTTTTAATGTAAAAAACACATAGAAAAACCTATATACTTGATAATTTTTTTAAAATAAAATTTATAACCCGCAAATCACGGGTTAAATAGCTAATCAAGGATTAAAGTTAATTCGCTGAGTGCTATTTACTCATGTTGTACATCAATTTTATTTTTTTTTCCTTTGGCAGGCCCATGATTAATAGAAACTTAGCCAATTTGTTCAATATTTTACATGTAACGTACAAAAATAAAAAAATAGGCTATTAGTCAATATTATTTACACCACAAGTTAAAAATAAATAAATAAATAAATAATCATCAAAGGTTGAAAACCACTTTCACCTACTATCTATCTATCGTCATTTGCACAATAAATAAATAAATAAATAAAAACTCTTCGTGGTTCCTATCAATTGCAAGAGGGTGGAGCCCTTATGGATGATGCCCGGTGGCATGCATGTCTAACAGGAAATATAATTCCACTTAACAATTTACGTATGGAAAACATTTTCACTTTTATTATTTTTATTATTATTATTATTATTATTATTATTATTATCAATCTATTAAAATTTATATATATATATATAAACAGGGTTTAATGCATTGAATTTATTCAAGATTCTCAAATAAAATGCCAAACAACTAATCATCTATAGAAAAATGATAAAAGAGCAAAAAATTCATCACAGCTTGGTGGGGGGGAAGGGCCTCAAAGACCAAACGCGTTAAAACGGTATGATTTGAACGCGTTTTAGAGAATCTCTCCCTACGACCCCTTCATCAGTGATCTGTCATCCACTCACAATTCCATTTTCCACCGTAAATGGCAAATACTGTAATTACTACCGCCTCCAAGGCTATTTACGTCGTTTTATTAAAAAGGCTAGCACGCACTGCTGGTTCGGTTTTTCCAAAATTTTAAGTTAGTTTAATTGGTTTATAAAATTGAAATTCAACTGAATTAGTTGAATTTTTAAAAGATTTAATAGTTTTTTTTACAGTTTGTTTTCTCAGTTATTTTTTTTCAGTTTTGTTAATTTTTTTATTTTTTCTCACCCGTACCCCTAACTATTTTCATCCTTTCAATTTAGTTTTCAAACAAAACACCCCCCCAACTTCTATAAATCAAATTCCCTAATAACTCACTAGATTAAATAGTGGATTATTAATATTGTAATATACACATATTATGTGGTATTAAGCCTAAAATAAAAAATAACAAAGTGGTAAGTATTTAATTTTTGAAGGAGTTAATAAATTTTGAAATATTTTATCTTAAATTTAAATTTTATTTTTTAAATTATTTTTTTGACACGATAGACTCAACAAACTAGGTTTAATTAGTTTAATCAATTTTATTAAATCCTTTGAATCTAGTATTTGAAATTAATCTAAACTAGTTTGATAGTTAGAACTTAGATTTTTAAATGAATTTATTGATATAATTAGAGTTAAATAACATTTCTTAATTATCTAAACTTGTTAAATCTTCAATAAAATATCCTTAAAATACGTAACTTAGACAAGAAAGGACATGGGTGAATATGCAAGAAACTCAAATGAGGGATTCAATTAGGTCTTGCCCGCCCCACTAAGAATAATTTAATTAGAAACTAAATTGTGAAGTAGTTAATAGTACGAGGACTAATTTGAAGTTACAACAAAAATCCATTAAGAAGTTATTACATCATATGAAGAAACCCCCACAGAACTAGCTAGTGTCTTTAACAAAATTAATCGACTGGCAACTACTAAAGCCAACACAAGTTGGTTTCTTCCTTCTAGTTTCTTCACCTTCATATTCAGGCGTTCTGTCCGAATTGACCCAGTGAGTCCGTTTCTCTTTCAGGTTCTTTTCAGCTGATTGTTTCTAAGAAGGTAAACTTTCACCTTCACCGACTCTAATCTCCATTGTTTTGTTACCCTAGAGCTCAAGAAAGATGGCTTGAGTTCTCTTTGTTTCTCTCTCTTGGAGTCCTTTATTAGTAGTGCTTCCTTTCCTTCGATGTCTTTGGGATTCCAGTGCTGGGATCTTAGCTTCTTGTAATCTGGTTTTTAGCTAGTTTTTCTTGTTTAGGAACTGGGTTTTTGGTGTTTGTTTAGCTAGTCCTTGATCTGGTCACATAAAGGTTTGAGCTTGATTTGAGTGCTTAATCACCTAGATCTCTGCTTTATTTATCCTTGTCAAGCTTCAGTTTTGAGCTTGCTTTGTTTCTGTTTTGGGTGTTGATTTCGTAGGTTCTGATAAAAAGAGACTTTATAGGCTGTTTTGTTGAGGTTGAGTCCATGAGAAGCATGGATAAGTGTTTCTGTGCTTCTGTTCTTGTTCTTCTTTGCTTGTTATCGTCAATTCAAGTTATTTTTGCTGCAAATTATGTTCCCACTGAGAAAACCCTCCTAGACTGTGGGGCCAACTCCGATCTACCTGATTCGGATGGTCGAGGTTGGACCTCAGATAAGGGTTCTTCATTCTTGTCTTCCTCCGGAAAATCATCCACAGCCACTGCTTCCACTCAAGATCCTGCCGTTCCCCAAGTTCCCTATCTAACAGCTCGCATTTTTCAGTCAAGTTTTACCTATAGTTTCCCAGTGGTTTCTGGTCATAAATTCGTTCGTTTGTATTTCTATCCTTCTTCATACAATGGGCTTAATGCGTCCGATGCTCTCTTTTCTGTTACTGCTGGGTCTTATACACTTCTTAGCAATTTTAGTGTTGCTCAAACCACGGATGCTTTGAATTATGTTTCAATCATGAAAGAGTATTTGATCAATGTGAATGGTGATACATTGAACATAACTTTTAGTCCGTCTTCAAATCCTTCAAGTGCTTATGCATTTGTAAACGGGATTGAAATTGTGTCAATGCCGGACATTTATAGTAATGCTAATGGAGTGATGATTGTCGGCCAAGGTGTCCCATATGTCATTGACAATACTACTGCCCTTGAGAATGTATATAGGTTAAACGTGGGAGGTAATAGCATCACCCCATCTGGTGATACAGGTCTATTTCGATCCTGGTCTGATGATCAAATATATCTTTATGGGTCAGCATTTGGTGTTCCAGAGAGTGCTGATCCAAATGTGAAGATTAGATATCCTCCAGGGATGCCCTCATATGGTGCCCCAGATAATGTGTATCTCACTGCTAGAACGATGGGGCCAGCTCCTAATGTCAACGTGAATTACAATTTGACTTGGATATTTAGCGTGGACTCTGGTTTCAATTACTTGGTTAGGCTCCATTTCTGTGAGATTTCGAATATAACCAAGATCAATCAGAGGGTATTTGACATCTTTCTCAATAATCAAACTGCTGAAGACGCAGCGGATGTCATTGCCTGGGCAGGGGGGAATGGGAACAATGGAGTTCCAGTTATTAAAGATTATGTCGTGCTAGTTCCTACTGGGCCTCCACAGCAGGATATGTGGCTTGCACTTCATCCTGATCTGAAATCAAAGTCCCAGTATTATGATTCAATATTAAATGGTGTGGAAATTTTCAAGCTAAGCAGTCCAAATGGTAATCTTGCTGGACCAAATCCAATTCCTGCTCCTGAACAGGACATCATTGATCCCTCAAGGGCCAGACCAGCTTCTGGATCTGGTCATTCAAAGAGCCAAACAGCGATTATAGCTGGAGGTGTGAGTGGTGGGGTTGTTCTAGCCGTTGTCATTGGTTTTTGTGTTCTTGCTGCGTCCAGACGCCATAGACAAGGGAAGGAGGCAAGTTCAAGTGATGGACCATCTGGGTGGCTTCCTCTTTCTCTTTATGGAAATTCACACTCTGCGGGTTCAGCCAAGACAAATACTACAGGAAGTTATGCTTCCTCTCTACCTTCAAACCTTTGCCGGCACTTCTCATTCGCTGAGATCAAGTCTGCCACCAACAACTTTGATGAGGCTTTGCTCCTTGGGGTGGGAGGTTTTGGTAAAGTTTACAAAGGAGAAATTGATGGTGGAACAACTAAAGTTGCAATCAAGCGTGGTAATCCACTCTCTGAGCAAGGAGTGCATGAGTTCCAGACTGAAATTGAAATGCTTTCAAAACTTCGACATCGTCACCTTGTTTCACTGATTGGTTACTGTGAAGAAAATACTGAGATGATTCTTGTTTATGATTACATGGCTCATGGAACATTGCGTGAACATTTATACAAAACCCAAAAGCCCCCTTTGCCATGGAAGCAAAGACTTGAAATATGCATTGGGTCTGCTCGTGGTTTACACTATCTCCACACTGGGGCAAAGCACACTATTATCCACCGTGATGTTAAGACAACTAACATTCTTTTGGATGAGAAGTGGGTTGCCAAGGTCTCTGATTTTGGGCTGTCAAAGACAGGCCCTACTTTGGATCACACTCATGTCAGCACTGTTGTCAAAGGTAGTTTTGGCTATCTGGATCCAGAGTACTTCAGGAGGCAACAACTAACTGAAAAATCCGACGTGTACTCATTTGGAGTTGTGCTGTTTGAGATCCTGTGTGCTCGACCAGCCTTGAACCCAACACTGCCTAAGGAACAGGTGAGCCTGGCAGAATGGGCTGCTCATTGCCATAAGAAAGGCATTCTTGATCAGATTCTTGACCCCTATCTGAAGGGGAAGATCACACCAGAATGCTTCAAGAAGTTTGCTGAGACTGCAATGAAGTGCGTCTCTGACCAAAGCATTGACAGGCCTTCAATGGGTGATGTCCTCTGGAACCTAGAGTTCGCTTTGCAGCTACAAGAGAGTGCAGAGGATGGTGGCAACGGTATTGTAGGTGCAGACGATGGGGAGTTGCCATTCAATGTTGCCTATAAAGGGAAAGCTCCTGATGCTTCCCCCGGTTATGACGGTATTGTGACTGATTCAAGAAGCAGTGGAATCAGCATGAGCATAGGTGGCCGGAGCCTTGCTAGCGAAGACTCTGATGGCTTAACACCAAGCGCTGTTTTCTCGCAGATCATGAACCCGAAAGGACGATGAGCTGATCAAAATCCAGGAAGGCAGTTTGCAATCTACTGTCAATCGTCAAACAAACTCAATTTGGCATTTTTTTTTCTTTAGTTTTTTCTTGTCTAATTCATTTAGTTACCTTTTCCCCTCGTTCTGATATGTTTTGATCAGATCAGTTACTATAATTTGTATCTACAATTTACCTGAAGAGTGTAAAATAAAGTTGTGTAACTTCCTTTGGCATTTGTGATAGGAGCATCTACATGATATCATATTGTTTTTTCTTGTTGAGGTCATGTTTGTGTCGCGGTTGAAACCATTTTTATGCCTTTTCATGTTTGAAACTCAAGTGGATGGATTTCGATAGAACAACAGTCCATGTCTTGTGATGTATGCTTGCATGTGGTATTTTTTAGTCTTTGATGGGCTGCATTGCCTCAAATTCTGGTCTCTTACAAGTGGTGGGGTCCCAGGCTCCCAGCAGAGTGTAGTTAATACAAGGAAAAGGCCAGAGCAGGTTTTTTATGCCCTAAAACTGTCTGGTTCAACGAGTCATTTTGACTCGGCTGGCAATAACGTGGAGAAGTGTAAGTGGAAGCCTGGAAGGGCTGTCGTAGGGTTTGTCGATAAATTGACTTTTGTGAGAGAATAAAATTTAACAAAAAGATTTTATTATTATTATTAGCCAAAAGAGACGTAACATATAATTAAATCTTTTAAAAAAGCTTATAAATCATGATGTGGATTGATCACGTATGAGAGATTATTTTTTTTTAAAAAAAAGAAAGATATTTTATTTTTATATATATAAAAAAACATATTTAATACGCTTTTTAAACAAAAATCTTTAATATAAAATTTTAATTGTTTTGAATAAAAATAATTTACAATAACTATATGATAAGAAATTGTAACTTAAAGTTTCTAGTTAATTTTTTATTTTATTTTTTCAACTTTGTTTTAATCTTTTTGATATGTATCATGTAATAAGTTTTTATTAAATGCATGACATTATTGGTCAAAATTTAAAAATGTTGACACATAAATAAATAACTAATGTGTAATAACTATAAAATATACTTAAAATTGCACCGTTTTATGTTTTATTATTGTAAATAAATACAAAGATAGAAAATATAGCTTTTTCTTCA
This sequence comes from Populus deltoides, assembly GCA_015852605.2. NCBI lineage: Eukaryota > Viridiplantae > Streptophyta > Magnoliopsida > Malpighiales > Salicaceae > Populus > Populus deltoides. The sequence goes on along the minus strand of CM027585.2, from coordinate 571,476 downwards.
AGTTGGTCCCAAAGTGGCTAAGGTCCAAAATGTTTGCAATAAAATTATATCAATAAGTTGATAATACAACATTAATGCATATCCAACCAATCTTCTTTCGTGCTGAGAGATTAAATCTTTTTCGAGTTAAGTTTTATCCAAATCAATACATTTATAAAAATTTTATATTTTAACTAATGTATTTGTGATAATTTTTTCTTCACACCCTTCTATTTATTTGAATTCAAATCCCAGAACTCCTTAAAATTAATTCTTAAAAGATTTGTGATGACATCATCTATGAATCAGTGATTTGACTCGACCCAACAGATTAACCGAAACTCTTTAACCTAGCTCCTTGTCCTTGCCAGGTTTTAAATTAATCAGGTAAGGGTTACTTGATGAGTCATTTCACGACTTGATTCACTCGGTCAAAATCTAGTTTGATTTTTTTAAAAAATAATATCGTTTTAATTTTATTTAAAAAAAATCTTGAAACAACGTCGTTTTGGGTTTGATCAAATCAACCCGGAATAACCTGCTCAACTAATAATTCATATCATGGGTCGGACCGAGTTTATTAACTTTTGATATGAGGACAAAACATACATGCTTGAGGTATTTGGCTTGTTGGACATGTATTGCAATCACGTAATTTTTTTAAAAAAAAATTTAAAACAACATTGTATTGTTTTGAGTTTAATTAGACAAACCTGAATTAAGCCGTTCAACTAAGAACCCATGTAGTGGATCTACCGAGTTTAATGACTTTTGGTACGAGCACAAAACATTCATGCTTCATGTATTTGACTTGTTGGACCTGTATTGCAACAGTATAATACGATAAAATATCAGAAGCTCCAAGACACCAAACGGCATGACCATATGATACGAGGGAAGGGTCCACACGGAATTGTAGGTTCCATGCATAATCCATCAGTTGTACAGCTTGAAGTGCCAGAGAGGTAAAGATAGAACAGAAAATGCCATCCAACTCTTGACGACTCTTTCATTGTTCGTTCACACGCTCAAAATGGCCCCAAAAAGCTCCAAGAGAACGTGGTGGTTGAAGGGGAGAGAGTCCAAATTTGTGAACGCTTTTGCTTTCAAGGCATTCTAAAGATCATCAAGATATTCAGAAAGTGGGGCTTGCTGTAGTGGGCACTAGGTGGTAAACGGTGGAAATCGCATCCACAACACCCCTTTCCAAGAAAGATCACCAGCTAATCATTACCAGTTCCTGGAAAATGTTACGAAAACAGCACGGTGACAATACATATTTCCAAAGACTTTCTGGAAGAATTGCAGTGAAGTTGCTGTTTTTGTTCCTAAATATCTGAAGCAGAAACTATGTTCTTCCAAGTGGGGTCATATTTAACAGACAAAAATCGAACTTACAGTCTTCCCATCCCTACTTGCTTCTGACAGCTCTTGATCCTGACTCTCTTTGGTGGTACTGAGGAGAAAATTACCACCAAGTGGAAATCCCAATTAAAATCACATGCATTGCACTGATGCTGCAAATATTATGAGCATCAGAACAGCATTCCTTTAGTGGGATAAGAATAAAAATTTGCATAGCAATGTGCTATACCAAGTATGCGTTGATGATTTGCAGAGGAAAAGACACGATTTAATCCTTTGAAAATAGCATGCAATACGCACTCATTTATGGTAATTTCCATCAGAAATCTTAGCCAAGCATTGCCCCGCATCTGATATTTAGACAGCCAAATCAAAGATTTCCTACAGTTAAATTATATGATAAGGTGTCAGCAATTCATCACCAAGAGAGGAGAGAGAGAGAATAAACTTTAAAGCAGAAGTTTATTGATGAACAGAGCTAACATCAGTTAACAACACTATAATACAAAGAATGAAAAGCAGAGGAGTTAGGACTATGTTCTGTCTACAGACACACACTTTAGTTTTCTCCTTGCTGTTTAGATAGAAGATAAGACGACTGTTTTTAGACCATAGAGAGAAGACAACAGGAAAACCAAGCCCAGAAAGACAACCAACAAGATGCTCTAACCAGAAATATCCTGGTGGAGATTGAGGGTATGATGAAACCTGAGCAATCAACTTGGTCTTGGGAATTAGTATAGGAATTAATCAAGTACTAATCATCTCAGCAATGGTATTTTATTTTGTTTTACTACTCCGAAGTAAAATTTCTGGGAAATGAATTTTAAAAATTGATTGTTTTAGCTCAGCTTTTTTCTTGTAATTCATTAATTTGAGTTGGTATGAAATAGAATGGAGAGTTTTAAAGCTTTTTTTGTAGGTTATGGAGCCTAGGCTTTTCTTCTCTCTTTTCATCTCCCTAAATTCTTGAATTGTAAAAGGCTTAAAAAAATACCTCAAATTGCTATTCACGCAAGGTAACTTTTATTAATTAAAAATAATAATACACAGAGATCTTCCAAAATGTTTCACAGCCTTATTCCACCAAAAAAGCCTTCTAAAACAAAAAACCAAAGCTGAAAACATCAAACTCTAACAGTATTCATTTGTGGAATTTCTCATTCTGCCGAAATATCAACAACAAAATGCTTGCATCAAATTGGTCATATCTACATGACAGAACAAAATACACAGGCAGAACCACACAATTGAAGGTCTTCAACACTCAAAAACATCGACAGGATAATGTTCAATAGGCTCTCACAGACACCAGGAACCATCAAAGCAGTCATTTGGCACTAGGGGGCAATGAGTCTAAAATAGCAGTTATCTTCTTATGTAACTCTGGCTTGTTGGCTCCCACAAGCTTGTCCACCTGCTGCCCATCTCGAAGGAAGAAGAAAGTAGGAGTAGCTTTGATCTCCCATGAAGCACTAAAGTCCTGCAAACACACATAGTAACACACTAATTTTAACCACCATCCAGTTCAACATATTCCGCTGTATACAAAACTTGTAGCCATATCAATATATGACAAGTTTCAAAATCAGGATTGAATTTCTTTGTTTTTTTTTCTTTCATTTATATGACTTTTTATTCAATATCTATTGTGAAGACTGTACAATAAGTCGAGAGAGAGAGGGAGGGTGCATATCATGCAACTAAAAGGATAGTTATGACAGTCCAACCTATGTAGATGAATGACAAGAGAAATTGGGATATCAGGAAGCTCGAATATAATTTACAACTTACAGATAGTTCATCAACATCAATCACTAAGAACATTAGAGAAGGGTAGTTTTCCGATAGCTCAATGTAGTATGGTGCAATCTGTTTACAAGGACCGCACCATCTTGCACTGAAATTTGCGAGCACCTGTTAAACATCCATATTCAGTTCAAAATGAAAACAGATTACTAAAACACACTAGTCAGTAGATCAAATAAATTTTACATGAAGTCAGCTCCAAAGCCAACCAACATGGTTGTATTGTATACGCTGCAAAATGAGAGCTGTGGGAAATTTTAGGGTGTAGAGTGCATCTATTTGATGGAGACATCATACCCAAGACATTGTTTACATGTCCGTATGATCTATTAATGATGAAGGATAGCTGAACTTTTGTGTTATTAGATTTTATTTAGGTTTATTTATTGGTTTAATTTAACTATTGTTTGATGTTTTATTTGTAGGCTATAAATCCAATTATTTATTCTAGTTAGGTTTTAATATTTATATTCTATTTATCTCTAAATGTTAGACCTCTCCTTTTTAATACAAATTACTGTTTCCAAAAAATCTAAATGTTACACAAATTTTGATGAATTAAATAAAAATAGCCAAGTTGTAGATTTTCTCAACCCACATTCTTCTCTTCTTCAGCTTCTTTGGCTTCTTTTTTTAAGTGTTTTTTTTAGCTCTAAATCTCTTTTGTTCCACAACAGTTTTGGTTACAGAGCATAATCTTTTAATTGTTCTCAAAATTAAACTATCTATGGACTTGTTTAAATCCTAGATTTTATGGGAAGCTTTCATCAATAGTGATAAAAAAAATCACCACGCCACCAGCAAGGGTGGCAACAGACCGAACCAACAGCAGACTATCCAACATCCACCAGCAGCCACAGCAACAAGAGTCCAGACACGAACCAATAATTCAGCAACTTCGCCACACCAGCCGTCGCACAACAGTCTTTGAGAAGAGAAGATAGCAGCGTGTTAGAGAGGCGAGGAGAGGACAAAACTGCAGCAGCACTTTGACAAATGTTTCTCTCTTGTTGATTTGTTGAAGTCAAAAGGCAGCAACACTATCTATTAAAGAAGATAGATCTTCCTTTTTGACACATCAAAATTGGCAGCAACAATATCTATTAAAGAAGATAGATCTTTCTTTAACACGTCAAGATTGGGAGAGAGAGACGTGGAAGAGGATGAGATTTCGTGACAGTTTATTGCCAAATTCCACAATTTACTTTACTGCCTATTTCTATAGCATTTTTTTAATTTAGTTGTAATTTTTATTTATATTAGTTTAAAAGAAAAGGAAAAAAAAAACAGTGACAAAAAAAATATAAAAAAATATGGTCAGAAGAAGGAAAAAAAAGTGAAAAGTGACTGTAAAAAAGAGAGAGAAAAATAGGGGGGGGGGGAATGAAAGTAGCAAAAGGATCTTTTTCAGGACATCAACGGCAGCTTACATGATCCAAATAGTTTCTCGTCAATATTAAGTAATTTGATCGGTAAATTACTTAACTATTTGATTCATTGAATTTTATTTATTTGGAAATACACTTTTTACATTCTTTTGTGCCTTTAAAAAATAAAAATGAAAAATATCATCTTGGATTATATTCTTATACTTTGCTCACTTTATATTTTGTTATTCAAATTTTGTCACAAGTTTTTTCATCACATATAGAGCTGATCGAAACTAGTAAAAAGTCATGATCTTTATTTGATTAATCATTTACACTTGAGGGTCTAGCATTGCATACTTAAATTTTTTTTGTGTTTTTTGTTCTTGATCAATCTCCACATAAAAAAAACAAAACAGAATTAGCTTTATTTATTTATTTATTATGATTTCACTTGTAGAAATCTTATGTGATCTTAATTCCATTTCTAAATTAGTGTTGCATGTATTTGTATCATGATCATATAGTGTCCAAGCTTAAGTTCGCACTTATCGTGGACTCGATCCATAGTGATACTCTTAAGGCCATTTGAGGAGAAGTGCAAACCCAGATAACCGACATGTTTAAAAGAATTAAACTCCCAGAGAATTCTCAAATAAGGCATCCAAAGACTAATAAATATTACAAGAATAACTATTATAAGCAAGATCACCCTAAGCATCACCAATATGACTATCATTTAGGTTACTCTAAATATAATGACCTTGATGAGCAAGTTAGGAGCCCTAACAAAATAAAAGCCCCCACTTTTGACGGTCATCATGACCTTTGGATCTTTGATAAGTAGATTCGTGACATGGATCAATTCTTTGAGTGGCACAACTTCTTTGATAATAAAAGAGTACTTTGCATAGATTTTGTAAAAGTTTGAATGATGATTTAAGAAAAAAAGTTAGGCTCATAGGTGTTTTCATTTTGACCAAATCTATACTGTATTGCAAGATTATGAGTTGCTTATAAAAAGTAATGGATAAAATATCAAGACCCACGTAGTACCCCTTTTAGATCTCAATTTAAAAATTATGGTTCTTTGTCAGGTACTCCATCATATAAACTTAATCCTAGCAGTGCCCAAATTTCAAGCTAATTTACATAAATATCATGATGTACTTAATGTTAGAGATTATTTTACGATAGAGATTAAAAATGAACAGTGTTCATTGCAAACCAATCTTAAGTTTTAAGTAAGTAGTGTTAGACCATTAAAGCATTGCAAATAATTGAATCAAATAGTTATGTTATTAAACTATCACTAAACTTTGATATTAACTCTACTTTTGTCATGATGGATCTCGTTGTATATATAACACAACAGTTTATCTTTGATGATCCTTTTGAAACCCTTGCCTCATTATCCTTATCTTTGGCACAAAAAAAAACATATTAATACTACTTTGGAAGCACTAGTTGTTTTTACCAGGGACGGTGAACTTCAACGATTCTCAGTATATAAGCTAGAGGACCAAATTCAGATTATACTTGGATTACCAAAGAGACATCACAACAGTTTGATCCTTATCTTTAAAAGCGTTATTGGAGCCGCCTTGAACTATACTCGACATGGTCAAGTTTTTCCAACCTTGAGAGAGTTGATGGAAACATCAAACCCGAGACATGGACACTTTCATAAGTTTTATGATAATGGAGAATAGTCAAATAGTCAAATCCTTGTGTTATTGGATTTTATTTAGGTTTATTTAGTGAGCTTAATTTAACTATTATTTGATATTTTATTTAGTGGGCTATAAGCCCAATTGTTTGTTTTAGGATTTTAGTATTTATATCCTATTTATTTAAATGTTCGACATTTTTTGATAAATTAAATAAAAATTGCATAAGACTTTTTTTAATCCACATCCTTCTCTTTTTCAGCTTCTCTGGCTTTTTTTTTTTTTTTCTCCTGAGCTATTTCTTTCTTTTATTTTAAGCTTTAAATCTTTTATATCCCGCATCAGCACTATTTCGTCTCTTTTGGTTCTCAATAAGAAATTCGCTAACCTCAAGTTATAATTCTCAGTCAAAAGACATTAATGAGTATTGTAAAAAAACGATAATGGAAGGAAAAAAAATCCCGTGGATGGACAAAAGTCAAACTTACAATTTTGCCATCCCTGCTTGCTTCTGACAGCTTCTGATCCCATCTCTCTTTTGTGGTAATGAGGTGCACATTACCACCAGCAAGCTCAATATGCGGCTCATCATCATCCGCGTCATGGTTGCGCTGCAAATAGCATGAACACTCAGAACTCTGTCCTTGTATGACTTCCACAAGATAAGAATAAAACATGAATATGAGTGCATAATAGCAAGTGCGCATTGACAATTGCATGGGACAAACACAATTTAATCCTTTAAGACAGTGCCATGGCAAAGTGGAAGCCTAAAAGATAACCAGGGAATAATAACATAACGAGTCAGCTATATCTATATACAAAAGGAGTCCATTTTAGAAAAAATATTTAGCCAAAAGAATTGATTCTTTTTTTTTTAGATTCACTCGAGTGCCATCAAGCATAAACAAAATAGATGGATTTGTTTTTTGTTCTTTATTTCAAACAGAGCAGAAAGCAAATTTCTATCCACAAGTTTAATATTTAAAGTTGAAAAGTCTCTGTTATTGTTTTACTAGTTTTTAAGTGGTTAAGCGAGTTCATTATTCTTTGTTTTAGCAGCACTATCCTCTCTAAAACAATAGGTAAAAATATAGTTCCCCTTTGTGGCTTGACTCTTCACGGACTACTTTAAAAGTTTTTAATTGTGACTGCAACATTTTTTGGACAGATGATACTGATTTGTGTTACATATTCTGTTGACATCTCAATTAAAACTGCCAGTGATGTGATACTTGTTATAACTATACATGATGTCTCTTCCATAATGCATCTGACACAGACTTGCACCATTTTAACCTGGAAATTTTCTAGAAGCAATCAATCAATGACTCGACGACATTGTATCCATCTTAGTCTTCACCATCTTTTCCAGGCCGCAAATGAAAATCACATCAGCTGGGGAGCCTTTACTGAGAATCTGAGTAAACTAACCACTAAAAGGTTTCTCTTTTCCTAACTGACTACCATGGAAAAAAATATGTTAAAAATCAGATGAGCAGTCTCCTGGACAATGTTACTCCTGAAACTAACAGTATATTCAATACAATGAAATCCCAGAACCCATGCTCTCCTATCAACGAAAACAAGTTTGTAAGTCTCTAACTTAAAAGTAATATAATTGCTTAGGTTGTCTCAATTTCCCATGAAAATGTGTTTTTCAGTAATTAGATACTTTCAGCCACGTTATATCCCATGTTACCAGCTACTTTAAGATCAGCCAGGGGAATCCTTTTCTGCAGTATCATACCAGCCAAGGCCCTAACCTTCATTTAATCATAATTCAATACTACCTTCTGCTGCAGTCTTACAAACTACTATTTTGATCATTTCTCCATTCTAAACTATTCACAGTCCCTTCAAGAGAACCAGATTCCATTGATAAGCACGATCTTTTCCAAAGTAAATTTTCCTTGTTATTGTGAAAGCAATATGAAGACAACAATATACCTAAATCCACATGGAATCTTGCACAGAAACCACGACACCAAGCGGGCATTGATGATTCATGATGGACGTGGTACAATTTGATTCCTGGGAACAGTGCAATAACATAAAGTGGAAGCCTTAAGAATAGGTGGGGAGTAAGCCATGGAGTCAGCTAAATCTACATTTCAAGGAGTCCATTAAAATACTAAGCCAAACGAACTGATTCGTTTTTCTTTACAAAATTGAATAGATTCATTAGGGTGCCACCAACAGAACATAACAAAATTGACAGATTTGGTTATTGCATAACAAAAAAAAATGCAGAATTCGATCCCAAGTTTCCTATTCAAAGTTGAAAAGATTTTGATAACATTTTAAGAATTTCAGAGGGTTGAGAGAGTTTGTTATTCTTCATGTTAATGATCCCTGCACACGGCAAATCCCTTCTGTGGCTTCACTGGTCACCCACAAACCATTAACAAAATCCTTAACTGTTATTGTCATGTTTTTAGGACACATAATAACAGTACGTTTTTTTTGCATACATAGTTGATTTATCTTAACCAAAACTACAAATGATGAGAAGCTTTTGATGGTTTTAGGACATATGATAACTTTTCTAAATGTAATAAAATGACAATAACAATGTTGTATTTATTGCATATCCTCTTTTTTCATTATTTTTTCATGCCACAACATCATATCAGCTGGTGAGCCACGACTATCAAACCTTAATACATCACCTACAAAAGGATACTATTTCCCCCCTGGTTACCACAAAAAAACTCACGCTAAGAATTGGATGAATCAAGTGACAAGTACAAGTGCAGTCCAAATATCAAGGTTGCTCCTAAAACTAACAATATACACAAACACTGTTAAATCCTACAGCCAATGCATGCTCCCCTATCAGCAAAGATAAGACTCCAAGTCTCTAACCTAAAAGCTCTTCATTTTTAAGGATACATCTTAGGTATCGTCTCATGTTCCCAAGAGAGTTTCAGCGAGAGAATATTCCGCCACATCATCCCTAGTACCAACTAGCTCAAGGTTAGCTGTGGAATCCTTTTGTGCAATATTATACCAGCCAAGTTCCTGACCTCCATTAAATCAATAACTCAACTATATCTAATGCTACAATATTACAAAGAACTATAATTTTGGAAATGGCTCAGTTCTTAACTCCTCGTAAAACCTTCAAAGAACCAAACCCCATCAATAAACTTCCATTTTCACGACTGTCTAGTAATTTTTTTCCATTTGCAGTATCTAAAAACAAGAAAAACAAGAAAAACAATAAGAAAACTGAATTCCAAGCTTCCCCATACACAAACAAAAAAGAGTAATCGGTTGCAATTATATGTAAGAAGATAAAATAATTAATCTCCATAGAAACTCTTACCTTAGCCAAGCAAAGTCCCATATCTGATTTCCAGACTTTAAACCCAAGCAGATTGATGTAATGTCCCAATTACCCTGAAAATGGAACGAAATCCAAAATCTTCAACACGCCTAAAGAAAAACCACTAAAATGCATATTGTTCTTAACAATTCACAGCAACAGCAACAACAACAAAAAAACAATAAACTAAAAAGAATTTAATCACTTCAATTCAAAACTGTGAAGCAGAAGCCTCTAAATCATATCAGTAAAATTAAATTTGGGTAGCAAGAAAAAGGAAAAATCTTTCAAAACATTTCTCTTTAAATTACAATTAAGAACCAAAAGTAAGATCATTTACTTCAACAATCAGCATATTAAAATTCTCTTCTTTCAATAACATTAACAGCACTATTCTTAAAGAAAAAACATTAAAAATAGAAACAATGAAGCATAGAGAGAAATTAAGACAAGAAGGGGGTCATCAATTATGATTACCTTCTTCTTTAAGATTAAAACAAGGAGATTATGAACCGTAGTCTTGATTTGCTGAGTAATGAAGGGGAGAGAGAGAAGAAGAATGTTTTGTTGTCCACAGGTAGACAAAGGTTTGTGCTTTTTCTGATTAAACTAATGAAAAGGAGAAAGAAATAACAAACAAAGGTGAGACATTCTGTTGTTGTTGGGTAATTGGAGTTGTTGCTTTGGATTTTGCTCCGTTTCTAATTTTAGAGAGGAGGTTGCACTAAAATTTATTACTTGCCGTAATGTCATTAAGTAAGTGTTTAAGGTTACAGAAATTATTATTTTTTATTTGAAAATATATAAAAATAATATTTTTTTATTTTTTAAAAATTATTTCTAACATCAAATTATTAAAACAATTTAAAATTATTAAAATAATAAAATTTAATATAAAAATATTCAAATATATTTTTTGAATGTAAAAATAAAAATAAGTTTTGGAGTGTTGTTGCGGTTGTTTTTAAAAGTCATTTACACTCGGAAACATATCAAAATAATTTTTTTTTATTTTTAAAAAATAATTTTTGACATCAGCACATTAAAATAATCTAAAAACACCAAAAAAATATTAATTTAAAATAAAAAAATAAAAAAAATTCAATTTTTTTAAAAACACTTTTGAAACGCAAAAACAAACCGGGATCCTGAAAACTTTATTTCATAGTTTTTAAACTCAAATACTGAAAATACTTTTAATAAATCTCACTGAAAACTTTATTTGACTAGAAAAATATAATTAATTTGTAAATTTTTTAATTTTAATTTTTAAAACACAACCGTAAAACCTACCTTAATATACAAAAACTTGCCTAAATATCGCCTCCCATAAAAAATAAAAAAAAATAGATAAAGCTCGCTAGGATAAAAAAATATTTGCACTGTTTCAAGTGAACTTTCTAGCAAGTTAGGGTTTTTGTTTTGAAATAAATGATTGTTACAATGTTCACACCACTGTAATATGGTAGATGGAGGAGGCATTAATTGGTGAGTCAAACTGGTCCTAAATTTAAAATCTATTGCCTACTAATTAGTGATTAAGAATTATGTTTTATGAAATACTTCTATAAAATATAAATTATACATGGAAATCAATTTACAATTTTTGTTGATAAAAAAATTAAACTTGAAAATGTAGATTAAAACAAGTATTAATCATTTCGCCTCAAACGACTCTATTTTAAATTGAAATTCCTATGCTGGATTTACATGCTCTTATTGGCAGGTATTTGGTCAGTCTGAAGATGTCATTTCTTTTGTTTTTGTCTCTCGCCAAGCATCACAAATATCCTAGATAGTTGTCAACAACAAGAGACAGCATAACTGATATCTGAGAGGTGGTTAAATTTGCTAGCTGCGAGCAATAGAAGAATGGCCGACAAGGTGAAGAACAAGAAGCTTGATTCTTCATGAAGTCGATGGTGCCTCTCATTCATATTTCACAGGAATTCACTTCGAAGGTTTTCAGTTGGAGAGCAAAACTCCACCCTCGAGAACCTTGAACGAACGGAATTTAACCCGGAAGATCCTTTTATCCGTGCCCCATAACAGGGTAAATGAAACAGAGTCGCCATGACAGTGAAATCTCATTTTGTTCTATTTAAGCATTCAAAGAGACAAGCCTAGAGTATTTTCACAATTAGATCTGGTGAGCAGAGTTGTGCGTGTTTGTTCATGAGGTGCACTACGCGATGCATCTCCTAAACAAACACACTTTTCCACAGCTGGATGTCAAAGCTTAAAAATAGAAGTGGAATGCCTCTTTCTATGACTACACTGTATAGACAACTCGCATAAAACAAATGGCCTGGCTTTTACAATGGGCATGCAAGGTAGGATACAGAAAATTAAATGAAACGAAATGCCCAGAGGGTAAACAGTTAAAAAAGGCAGCAACAAGAAACGTCTAGATTAAAAAAACGACATACTTTCCATATATTATTTCCATGCAACCCCCAAATCATAGTTTGGAGCTGCACGAAATATCATTCATTCTTATGAAATTCAAACCCTCACAAAACCAACCCCAAAAGAGTAAACAGACCATGTTTCAACAAGTAACAATAAACGCAAGCCATTTATACAATGTTTCCATAACGTCAGCCCATGGCATACTTCTGTGTCCAACTGCGAGCAGTGGCTTCATATTTGGCTCGGTCAGTCTTGTACATATGGGCAATCTCTGGTACAAGAGGGTCATCAGGATTTGGATCAGTCAGCAATGAGCAAATGGAGAGCAGTACCTGATAAGCATCCATCAATTAGCAGTAATAATTAACAAATCTTTCTTTGACTGTGGTAGCATGGGAGTAAAGTACAGAGACTTCTGTGTTAGTTTCAAGATGAAATCTAAAGCCTCATGCTCACCCAACCAACCCACTGAACCATTCTGCTTTGACAGCATTGATAGATTAAAGAAGAAGAAGAAGAAGAGCCCTGTTTGAATTTCAGTAACAGAGAGCCTCATGTTCTTAATCTATGGAACATGCAGCCAACTCATGTTTTATATCCTAAGAAACATTAACTGCAGGAGAACATTCAAGTTGCTAAACAGGAGAACAAGGCACGCACCATTGCTATCTACACACACAAGCATAGACTGGCAAGCAAATTTTACTGCCGTAACATTACACTTGGTCATTTCAGAATAACATTCTAGATTCTTGATGGACACATTTTGCAGACAATAAACATGGATAAAAATCTATAAGATGACAGACTCTTAGCAATAAGCGTAACTAGTAACAATAAATTTGGAAGAGAGCGATGTGAATGCCTGTATTCTTAAACTACTGCCACATAAACTATGTGATCACAAACTCTTCCATTCTCCATTCATCCTAAAACAGATCATAGTCTACAAACTTTACTCGAGCAAACTATTGCTAGTAAAAAACAAGAACTGCAGCACATTAACATGTTATCAGCATATATTCACAGAGCAAAATCAAACCTTAGAAATGGTAAGAGCAGGACTCCACTGCTCTTTGAGGATATCAAGACAAATGCTTCCATTACTATTAATGTTGGGATGAAAGACCTTGGTCCTAAACGCAACCTGAAAAGAGTGCAAGAAAAAACATCATTATCCCTCCGGAAAAAAAAGGGCACACACACAACCAAACAAAACAAAGCCTTTTTATCTAACCACATACACAAGTCAAAATCTGAAATTGCTCCATTGACAGCAAAACAAATTACCTTTGGAGGCTTGAAAGGATAATCAGGAGGGAAATGGATGGTTACTAGAAACACCCCACCTGCATATGGACTATCAGCAGGTCCCATTATTGTTGCTTGCCAGTGAAACATATCTTCAGCTACAGGACCTATATATCCAATCAAAACTCAGGATTTACCAACCTCAGATTTGAACAATCCCAGATAAAACTAATCATCCATTGCAAAAAAGTTCAAGCAGAGTGGGCTTCAAGCCACAACCAAGCACAGTGAAGTTCACATAAAAAAGAAGGAAAAAAAAGCAGAAAACTGAAATTTTCCCAAATCAGAATAAATAAAGAGCTGGGCTTTCAGAATTTTTTTTTAAAAAAAATATTGCACACCTGCACTGCAAGAAGTAGGTGGATCCTTCTGTAAATCCTTGAGTTCCTTCAAGATACGCTTTGCAGCCATTATTTTTACCTCTCCTCTTCACCTTGTTAAAAACAAAAGAGAAAAAAAAAGTTACAAACAGCAGAAAACAAACAAAAAAGAAAGAAAAAGAAAGAGTACCTGAAGATGAGTGGTGGAAGGGGAAATCTGCGATCTGGAAATAAGTCGAAAGGGGACCAACACAACCGCTGATTTCCCACTCCCCTGTTATCTAACAGTCAAAGAGGTAGCCGCGGAGGAGGAGGAGGAGGGTCTGCTTTTGGTCTTTTTCGGAATCTCCTTTTATTGTGTTAGGGTCTGTTTGGCGGTGCTGAAATAAAATTTATGCCACCTTTCTCCGTAGTCTTATTCTTGAGGGTTAAATAAATTTTCGTCCTTGTAAATTTATTAATGTTACACTTCGACTCTCGTAGTTTAAAATTTATTAATTACTATTATGATTTTAGTGTTTATTTGGTAATATGGCGGGGAATTAAAAGGGTGGTATCGATAAAATAATAATAATAATAATAATAATAATAACTATAAGAGTAGAAACTGGATTCTTGCTCGTTGAACCAAAACCTTATTTGCTTCAGGAACAGCTAGATGGGTGGTCTGCGGTTGAGTTGATTTTTTTCATGACTTAAAAAAATAATGTTAAAGTGATGCAAGCATTAAGAAATTTTGTGACTCAAACATAATGAAGACGAAAAGAAATTGAAAAAATAAAAAATAAAAAATTTCTCCCTTAATTCATGTTAACATGATAAGCTTGTGATCCAAATGGTAAAAGTAGAACATTCTCGTAAAAACTATATAGTAAAAAAATGTTTAATAAAATCAAAATTAAAAGCTGAAATCAATAAAAAAAAATAGGTGTAAAAATAAATTAAACAAGAATATTAATATCAACAAGGGCTAACATCTCATACTCGTGACCCGTGCTTGAGACAAAGTTAACCACACAAAAAAAACAAAACTCAATTTTCAAAAATCTAATCCTAAAGCTTGAAAAATCAATTTAAAAAAATGATAAAAAAAACAATAAAAAAATAAATTTAACATAAAAATGGTGAAAAAACCCAAAATCAATCCGAGTTAATATGGTAAATGTGTGACCTGTACCGCAAAACCAAGTTATCATCATAGAAAGTAAAAAAAAAATGCTTCTTTAATAAACTCAATATTAAATTATGAAATCAAAAAATAAAATTATTGAAAAAAAGAGCAATATCAATCTAGGTTAAAATTCCATACTCGTGACTCGAGTTATGAGATCGAGATCACTACACTAAACAAAATTAATGAAGCCCAATTAAAAAAAATAAATATTAAATAATGAAATTATAAAAAAAAACAAATTTCAAAAAATAAACCAAGAAAAAAAAAACTATTAAAAGAATAAGGGACAAACTCGACATGAAAATTAAAATTAATCAAGTAATAATGGATGAAATTGATTTTTTTATAAAATAACAATCAAAATAATGAAAATCAAAATTTATATTAATACAAAATATGACAAAATATTAATGAATGAAATTGAAGAAAATAAAAAAAAATCAAAACAAATAAAAAGTAATCATAAGAATAAGGGATACAATTGAAATAAGAAGAAAATTGAGGACAATTTTTAATTTTGACTGTTGACATGTTTTTTAAAGGGAAAAAAAAACAAGGGGAACGAGAAATCTAATTGTTGCCTAACCACCTCGAAAAACATCACATACACCGCCTTGATGGATGCACCTTAACATGTACCGCCAACAAAGATAAATATTATTTTTTTTAGGTGTTAGGAGGTGTTGCACGCACCACTCAAGAGCGGTGCAGTGCCCCCGACACGCAAACACTTGCATTACATGTTTTAACAACTTTTATCTCCCTTTTTCTTTTATTTTATTTATTAAAAGACCCGACCTTATATGATATTAACAAAGAAAACCATAACAAAAATACCAAACAACCTCTTGATCTAAGCTATATGTGTTTTGTTTCTAATAATATCTTATTAATTACACGTGCTAAGAAAAATGAAAATGCCAATTTTGTTCATGCACAAATAAATAACACAAGTTTAACTTTTAAAGATATTTTAAATATTACATTATGCAAATAAAAAATTTAAAAATCGTTCTATCCTCCTTTAATCTTATAATGAGAAATTTTTTCACTAGAAGCAATTTACAAGGTTTTTTAATTATGAAGGGCAAAATAATTTTACAATATGAATTCATAGTTAACCGTGAGTGTTTATATGGTGTATTTCTGCTCTCTTTTAGCTTTAATATATATATATATATATATATATATATATATATATATATATATATATATATATATATATATATTTCAACTATATTTTTATAATATTTTTTATATTTTAGCTTCAAATTATTTTTTAATATTTTTTAATTATTTTAATATGTTAATTATTAAAAAAATAAAAATAAAAATCTTCTGGTTCACTCAAAACTTAAATTGACTTGCCGATATCAACTTATAAAAACCTAACCTAAAACTGTTGGTTTTAACAAAAAAAAAAAAACCGTTGATTTTTCTTCTTCTTCTTCCAAACTACTTGTTTTGATACTAAAAAAAAAAGAATTTTATTACAGCTATGCACGAAATAAATACCAAGTTTGAGCAACAATCACAGCCACTTGATTTGCAGACCTCTCTTTCATCAGCCATCAGAACAGTTTTCAGCTCTCCTCTTCTTATTCCATCAACGAAAAGAAACCGTTACCCGCTGAAAGACGACTAGTTTTCAGCTTTTTCACTCTCCTTGAGAAGAAGACGAATTCTTCAGTGCATCAGTATGTATTAGAGACCATTGCATCCGATCTCTATCGAATTTACTGATTTTTTTTATTCAGATCTGATTGCAAGAAATGAAAGCGACATCTTATATAATTAATTAATCAGTTAATTAACTTTGATCTGATTGCAGGTTTTCTTTAATTTATTAAAAATGGAGGAAGATAAGAAGAAGAAGCGAAACAAGAAAAAGAAAAACAGACAGAACAATCATGGTAATAGTAATAGTAATAGTAATAGTAATCAAGCAGCGGAAGACGACGTGTCGGTTGATCATCATAACAACAACAACAATGGGCAGAATCATGGTAATGAGAATGATAATCAAGTAATAGAGGTATCTTCAAATGGTGATGCTGTGGATGTGGAGGATTTTAATACACATAAGGATAAACCCAATGGAGTAGCACCACAATCTGTAAGTTTTTTTAATCCAATTCTTATTGTTTTTTTTGTGTTTGTCTTACTAGGTGGGTTTGATTTGTTCTTAGTTTATTAATTGATAAATAAATGGAGAATTAACCACTTAGTTTTGTTAATAAAAAATGGAAAAAGAAAAAAAAAGAGAAAGAAATTGTTAGATCATATGTATGATTTGATTATTGATATGTTAGAGGTGAAAACTTTGTGTTTTTTTTCATAAATTAAGTTAAGTTTTGATTAATAGTGATAACCCGAGAATCGCATTGTCATTTGCTACACTCTACCATGATCACTGTAGTTTTGCTAGCAACGGGTCTGGAAAAAAGTTTTTATTTATGTGTTTCTTGCACTGATTGGTTTGGGTCACTCAGATGAACGTTTTGGTTAATTCAATGTAAGTGTGGCTGGCATAGTATTACTGCTCTATTTTGTGTACGATTCTCGTCTTGAAGCTCCCCCTCCTTTGTTTTTTTTTTTTGTTGGCTTTCAGTGTTGTGATTCTAAGAATTGGAACCATGATTCTCTTGATTTGACGTGATTCTAAGAATTGGAACCATGATTCTCTTGATTTGATGTTGCGGGAACTTCTCATTATGTCAACAAATTCAAATTCAGAAGCCTGGCAGCTTGCTTAAATTTTTATGGCTCTGTCTAATTTGTGAAATCATTATTATTCAGTTTTTTCTGTGGAAGATTTGTGGGAGTAGGCAAGATGTGACAATTTGTATTTTTTGTATCCCTTAATGTAAACTTCTGAGATTTTGGTTCATGGTGTATTTTAATGTCTTTTTGTTTACATTTTTTTTTGTCTTGTGCTAAGGAAAGATTGGATAATACGTGTGACCATTTTCCAGTTGCTAAGTGTTTTCAGATTCTTCTTCATTTTGGTACTTACATTTAGATTTTCTGTAGGATTGACTGCTGATAATGATCCCATCGTTTTAAAATTCTGTTTTGCAGTCCATCTTGGCTGAAGCAGAGAAGCAGTGGCGGCTTCAAAGAGAGGTGACACATTCAGTCAGCTGGCTTTTCATTCTTAATTCTTTCCCTCTTCTCTCTATCATTTATTTACATAATTGGATATCTTTGTTTTTAACATTAGTTTTAAATAGTAATTTTTTTTCTTTTGTACAGGCTGCTTTACAAGATACAATCAAACATTTACAAAATGAAACCGATTCACTCATAAAGACACAGGTGCTGAATTATATTTTGTGAAAAACCATCTGCATGCGTGCTTGTGCAAAAGACTCTTCCTGTTGTCGTGTTGACCTTTTCTTTTTTGTTTTAATTTAAGAAGTAACTTACTGCGTTACAGGCTACCTTTGAAGAGACAATCAAACAATTACAAGATGAAAATGATTCACACATACAGAAAGAGGTACTTTGAGGTTAATCTAACTGTGGGAATGTACTTGCCAAAATTTTCTGAATTACTTCACACATTTTGTGTTGTAATATTGAATTAGTTTCTTTGTATTAACATTTATGCAAAGCATGAAGAAACTCACTGCATTCTTTTTAATTCATGCAAGAAGTAACTTAATGCATTTAACAGGTTACCTTTGAAGAGACAATCAAACAATTACAAGATGAAAATGATTCACACATACAGAAAGAGGTAATATCAATGCATCTAATGGTGGGATGAAATGGATTAATGTCCTGAACTTCTAAGAGGCTAGTTTTTTCTACTTTTTCCTAATCATGTAAGTCCTTGTTTGCAATATTTTTTTTGCAGGCTTCCTTAGAAGAAACAATCAATCAATTAAGAAGTGTAAACAATTCGTGTGTAAAGAAAGAGGTAGCATAATTGTTAGATAGATGGAGAAACTCACTGAGTTTATGTTTAGATAGAAAAATTGTGTTGAGAAATGTATTATGTATGGATAGGAAAATAGTGTTATCTCTCCTCTCTTTCAATCATGTTACTAAAGTTCCAATCTTTTTGTTTGATATTTGTTGGGAAGAGGAAGTCACCTGACTATACCTTTTACAGGCTACCTTTGAAGATACAATCAAACAATTGAAAACTGAAAATGATTTGCACATGCAGAAAGAGGTGATATAAACAGGCAGCTAAATCTTTGTGAATTTTATACCCAATGTACTTTTACAGTCTGGCCTAAATGGATAATTTGCAGGCTGGTTTAGAGATGAAAATCATGCAATTGCAGAGAGAAAAAGATTTCTGGCTTCTGAAAGAGGTACTTTTGGTTTTATATAAGCTTATAACAAAATCTTCTCTCATTTGGAACATTTAACACATTCAAGGGCATATCTCGTTAACATGGTAAGCCTTGGAAGTTGGAACCATAATTGAAAAACCATGTTTAAATATGCAAGTTGACTATACCCAGCTTCTTATAAGGTTGCCAGCTGTGTTTTCATCATAAGCATCAAACCATGGAATTTTAATACTGAATGCATGCAGCTTATAAGATGAGCTGTTAATGTATAGCCACATCAAATGCAGGCTGGCCTGGAGGAGAAACTTAATCTCTTACTGGATGAGAAGGCTGCTCTGGGTTTAAAACTGGTATATTTCTTGCCTCACAAGCTTTTTTAATGAAACCATATAAGAAGAGTTTAGATGATTGGCATCACATATTTCATTTTTGGTCTTTGGCTGTGCGCTCATGAGAAATATTGTTTGATAATTCCTTAGAAATTTTGTCTATATAGTTGAATAGCTTTGTGATATGTTCCACAGGCAAGCCTAGAGGAAAAAATTGGACAGTTAGATAGTGAGAAAGATTCTTGGGCTGTATCAGAGGTACCTCTTGTTACGTGCATTGTGTTTGCCTTTTCCCCTGTTTTTTTCCCTTCTCAAAGGATTTTGTTTGGTTAATTAGTGAGCTGAGCTCTCACATACCTGTTGGATACTGGGCTGTTTCATCTTGTATCATATGCATTCAAGCGTGCGGGTGCTGGAATTGAAATGTGGTTGAGTGGAGATTTGTCCTTGTTTAACGTTTCTTGGGTT
The DNA here is from genome assembly GCA_015852605.2 of Populus deltoides. Taxonomy (NCBI): domain Eukaryota; kingdom Viridiplantae; phylum Streptophyta; class Magnoliopsida; order Malpighiales; family Salicaceae; genus Populus; species Populus deltoides. Next base: position 551,631 of record CM027585.2, on the reverse strand, counting down.
TTGGGATATCTAGACTACTAGATGATGTCTACAGAAGGGCCTACCTTTTCCTTTGTTTTTTTTTTTCCCATTGAAAATACAGCATATTTACATTTGGCCAACTTCAATTGCACTGCTTCCATTATAACGGAGTGTCTTGTTTTTCTTTTTTTGGTTTGTTCCCAAATATAGATTCTGTTATTGAAAAGGCAAAGTAGTATTTCTTTACTCTTCTATTTTACTTCTTATTGATAATCAAATATAATTCTCTGTCTTCAAAAGTTTCTAATTTAGAAGGGTGATTTTGGAAAATAGATCAGGTGCTAAAACATTTTCATCAGCCATGCTTAGTGTATGCAGTTGGCTTGAAAGTAAAGCTCTTTGGGACAAGTGCCTCTTATTCTCTTTTGATAAATGAAAAATCTCAGTTATATATGCATATAAAAAACTCTACACATGGCAAAGGGAGAAAAAAGTGGTTAGGTGCTCATTGTATGTTGCTTACTTGGAAATGGTCGGAGGGTTCTTGCACAATGATGTTGTACTCGGAGAGGGATTTAGGAAGGAGAGGAGGGAAGAAAGGGTAGAGAATTAGAGCAAATGAAATGGGAGAAAACTAGAAGAATTGTATTAGAGGATAAACTGGTTAAAATTTTTAAGTTGGAAATGAGTTGGAGGGTTCTTCCACAATGATGCTGTACACTCAGAGGGATTTAGGTAGGAGAGGAGAGAAGAGAAGAAAGGATAGAGAAGTAGAGCAAATGAAATAGGAGAAAACAAGAATAATTGTATTGGAGGAGAAACCGCTTTCAATTCTTAACCCTTAATAATCAAAGTGACGACTATAAGAGATAATGTGGGCGTTCTCTTATAGGCAGCAAAAACGAAAGGAGGAAAAGAGAATCCTTACAGATCAATTATCAAAACTTAATAGGAAATGGAATAAAGTTTTAAACAGTATAACTTCCGACTAAATAAATTTGAAGGTCATGGTAAACTATAATAACCATAATTTCTAAATAAGAAATAACATGCAATAAGATTTCAAGAAAAACGAGAATAAATATTTTGAAGATGTTCCATTAATCCTGCATTGTTGAAGCATGTATCTACTGCAGTTCGTATTTATCTTTTTTATAGTCGTGAGATTGAATTACCAAAGCATTAATGTATATGCTTCTAATTTTGCATATCAATGATTCTACACAGAATACAACCAAAGAAATTGTTGGTAGAATGAATATTGACATCACAAGTCTACGAATGCAGGTATATAGTTTTACCCATGTAGTTATGGTCACATCACTGCTTCTGTTGTTGCTGCCTACTGAACTTCAAATGTGTTTGTAAATGTGGTTCTCATGTGGTCTTCTTGTTCAAGCTAATTGTTGATATATTTGGTTATCCTAGAGGCAGTGTGTGTAGGGCACCGTCATTATGCAGCATAACCTTGTTTTTGTTCTGATATGGTAATTAAAACAAAGCCTGGCAGGTGGTGGAGTTGGAATATTCCAGGAATAGTCTCGTGAAAGAAAACCAACAGCTGAAGGAAAGTGTCTCTGTCCTGAAGTTGCAGCTTCAAAATGTTGAGACTCAACAGAGCATCTCCTCTGCTAACTCATCAGAACTTGGAAAGGTTTGTCATCCAGTGCCCTGAGCTTTTATTGGAAGTTAAATTTATGGTCATATGTCTGAGTTTTTGCTGCTGAACACTTCTGCACTGTACACTTTCATTCGTACATTGAGATGCTATGTTCTTTTGTTGTTCACATTTCTGACGAATTGTGATTAAACGTACTGAAAAGTCGCTGTTTCTGATGTAGAATGATGCTGAAAAAGAGGACTTGAACTCCCAGATTGAAGCAGCTTGTGCACTGGTGGACAAATTGATCACTGAAAATGCAGAACTTGTTGAGAAAGTAATGGACTGCAATTCTGCATTCCTCATTTTTAACTAATTCCAATGCTTTTAATGAGGCTTTATGTATAGTCTTTAAGTGGGTGTTGAGACCATGTTTGTCAGGTCCATGCATGTGTATGCGTGGGTTTGGGTGCGCGGTTTGCCTTTGCATTCACGCGGGAATGTGTTAGCAAGTATCATCACTTTAATCATCTAACTCTACATTTGTTCTCAGGTGAATGAGTTGTACATAAAACTTGACCAACAAAAGGCAGCAGCTAGCCTTTCTTCATCAGCCGGAAGTGATGTCATTCTTAGAAATTCTGAACTTGCCAATGGAACTCCTCCCATGTCTGAATCAAGCGAGTCCGCTTTGGGCCTTAAGTCAGAGTCCTTAGATGCAGATCCCCCTGCTGCGGTGCTCCCACAATCTTCAGAACCTGACGCGGAAGAAATTGTGCAAATCCCATTGGATGATAATGAAGTTCCAGATGTGGAGATGCAAGCTGAAGATAAGAGCGGCGTGCCGCTCACGGATGCTCCACTAATAGGAGCTCCTTTCCGGTTAATATCATTTGTTGCTAAATATGTCAGTGGTGCTGACCTGGTCAGCAAAGATGATTCAAATTAGGGCTTGAGCTAGGATACATAATGTTTCCTTCTTACCATCAATTTTTTTTTTTTTTGCCCATATACAAATTTTTATGCAGTAGAGATGGACCAAATTCTAGCCATTACACTGTATTTTTTAAACAGACCGAACATGTTTGCTCATCAAAGTGTAAGGATAACATGCAGAGTTGATAACTTGACACGCACGCCATATTTTGTCTCGAATCTTCTGCTCTTTTGTTTACTAAATGACGAGTCGTCTATTTTCTTATCTCGCACGACCTGACGGCTAGCTAAATAACCAACGCTTTAAGGGGCGTGGTGTTATTGCCGTCACGGAAGGTGCCTCACGTTTTCCAACGTGTTAACGTATAGCCAATCCATTCTCGCCACATCATCACCAAGAAATAAAGAATTCTCCTACACGCTAGTCCTCCAAATTAAAAAAATCATGAGCAATAACAGCCGTCTAATTTGAATATCTTCTATCATCGGCAACCATCGATACAGTGAGTAACGTATGAGCAGCCAATGAGAAAGGAGAGGTGAAGCCTCTAATCCAATAAGAAACAAACACGTGGAAAATTTACGTAGCTGTTAGTTGGAAGGCCGTTATGTTAAAATGGGTCAGTCTTTCTTCTCCACGTGATCACCCTTTTTTGCGAATTGCGATCTCTCTGTTTCTGCTTCTCTTTTTCTCGAAGAGAAAAATAGAAGCAGCCAAGTAATCGGAAAATGGAGGCACGCGGCGGAAGCAGCCTCCGGCGAGTCTTGGTGCTGGCCTTTTGCGTAGCCGGGATCTGGTCGGCTTACATATATCAAGGTGTTCTTCAAGAAACTCTGTAAGTTAGTTTCCTCTACTTTTTATTTATTTAGTAATTATTAATAAATCAAATTTGAAAGCATTATTATTTAATTTTGAATTTAATTTTATTTAGATCGACGAAGCGATTTGGTGCAGACGGGAAGAGATTTGAGCAGCTTGCGTTCTTAAATCTGGCGCAAAGTGTAGTTTGCTTAATTTGGTCTTATATAAGTGAGTATTTGTTTTTCTAATTTAATATTGTTTTTTAAAAAATTAAATTAAAATGAATAAATTTAATTTGTCATGTTCAATTCAGTGATAAAGATTTGGTCGACGGGCAGCCGCGGCGCTCCGTGGTGGTCATACTGGAGTCCTGGCATTACAAATACAATTGGTCCTGCTATGGGCATTGAAGCCCTAAAGTATATCAGTTACCCTGCCCAGGTCTTGGCCAAATCATCCAAAATGATTCCAGGTCGGTCCCTCCTTCCCTAGTTGGGTACTTCTGATCTGGTGCTTCCTTCGGTCGGATAAAAGTGGGATCTAGTATGGGTGGTTGTTACGGTGGATTCCACTTTTATATGTGAGCGAGGAAGCACCTAGTAATTTATCTTGAATAACTGATGGGTGGATTGGGAATTTTGAATTGTGCAGTGATGTTTATGGGTTGTTTGGTGTATGGAGTAAGCTACACTGTTCCCGAGTATCTTTGTACTTTCCTTGTTGCTGGAGGGGTGTCTACATTTGCTCTTTTGAAGGTGAGGAACAAATTTAATTAGTTGCTTTGTGATTGTTGTTGTTGTGTGATTGTTCTTAGTTCTTGCTTTTGGTTGGTATGATTTCAGACTAGCTCGAAGACGATTAATAAGCTAGCACATCCAAATGCACCCATTGGATATGGTCTTTGTTTCTTGAACCTTGCATTTGATGGGTTTACTAATGCGACTCAGGATTCACTTACAGCAAGGTATGTTTATTTGTTCAGTCCAAACTTTTGTTTTTGTTTTTGATTTTTTTTTACTATTTCAGTGCTGCTGGCTGTGTATCATATTGTTGTGGTCTTCTGTCGTTTTAGAGGTCAGAAAGTTGAAGTAAATTGGTTCTGTTCTGTTTGTTTCATCATTTTAATGAAGAAGCAATTATTTCCAGTAATTATTAGGTGACCTGAGATGCAACTCCTCCTAGGAAGATCTTTAGCTAATCTGTTGGAAAAATCCTCTCGTATGACTCTAAATTGATGCCCTTTCTGGAAAGAATCTTTTTTATTTTAAGGGAGTGGGAGACTGTGAAGGCAGGCTATGTTGTTTCTCTCTGATATAGGGGTTTATCATCTTCTCGTTTAATGGCCTGTAACACTATCTAAGTTTGTTAGTGGTTTCAGCGTCCTGGGAAAAAGTACTAAGTCTGGTGGTGTTTTGTAGACTGGAGCTTGCCAATTGAATGTTTGAGTCCTAAGTGCTTGGTAGCTGATGGTTATGTTGAGTTGTTTGATGTATGAGGGATATCTACTGAAGTGCATTGGTTCTTCAACATAACCAGGAAGGCTCTTGGTTTTGCGGATTTTTTCCTGCTTCAAATGTTATCTGTTTCTTGTTGATCTTTGGGTGGTGGTGCCATTTCAGTTTCAAAAATGGGTTTTCCAATTGTGCCTTGTTGTATGTCAGCAGGGGGGAGACTTATTTGTCGGGGAAACGCAAGAGCCAAGGGGCTTGGTTTTAGAACTTTAGTTCCTTGAACTCACTAAGCTTTTGAAATCTGAGTGATTGGTATTTGAATTTCTAAGAGTTATAGCTGGTGTTCGAATCTGCTGTTTGTGAGCTCAGTTGTGTTGATTGTTATTTTCCGTTTTCATTTTAAGGCCATAGTTTCATTGCTTAGGTCTCGGTGGAGTTTGTAAGTAGTTCTGTTAGGGCTTGAGTTTATGCAGAGGTGACCTGCTCTGTTCTCTCATTTAGTCGTTGTCATATTGGTTAAGGTCAGGCTTTCTCTGTGTCACAAGGCCATAATCTCATTGATCTCTTTGTAATCTTGCTCCTTTCATAATAATATCATCTGGTCACATCTTTGTGAAATAAATAAACTGGGGCGGCTATGAGGTTTATGTGAACAATGATATAATGTTGGGAAAGTATCTCCAGAAGTTTGCTTTTCTTCCTTCTTCCTCCCTCTTTTTTTTTTAAGAAAAAAAACTCGGGGATATATCACCCTCATTCTTCTCTTCACTCTATGTACATCTTCATTTCTAAAGCATATCTCTCTGTGTTGTTCAGGTATCCAAAGACAAGTGCTTGGGATATAATGCTGGGAATGAATTTGTGGGGCACCATATACAATCTGATCTACATGTTTGGCTTGCCACATGGGATTGGCTATGAGGCAATCGAATTCTGCAAGCAGCATCCAGAGGCCGCATGGGACATTTTGCTCTACTGCCTGTGCGGTGCTGTGGGCCAGAACTTCATCTTCTTAACCATTAGCCGATTCGGGTCTCTCGCCAACACGACCATCACCACAACCCGCAAGTTTGTCAGCATTGTGGTTTCTTCAGTGCTTAGTGGCAATCCCCTGTCAGCAAAACAATGGGGATGTGTAGCCATGGTCTTCTCAGGGTTATCATATCAGATATACCTCAAGTGGAGAAAATTGCAGAAACTGCAGAAGAAGAGAAAGCCTATGTGACTACAACAATTTTGAACTTAATACGTACATCTCTCTCTCTCTCTTTAACTTTCTTTTTATATATATATATAATCAATCTGTATCCGTAAAGATTCAACGGTTGCAAATTTACAAAACCGCCAGTAGGGATTGTAAAATGTAATTGAATAGATACACTTTATTAAGGTACTGAGTTTAGAATGCCGCCTTCGTTCTACAATTTCATCCGATGAACTGCGCTGGCCTTGTTTGTCTTCGGACTTGTTCACCTGATTAATGCTCTACGAATACTAAAATCGTTCTGCCAACTAACGTGTTGATATTTGATTGCTGCTATATCATCTAAACAGGACAATCACACTAGTAGTAAACTCCCAATTGAGTACATGAACTTTAATTTTTTCTTAGCACGCCAATTTTTTCAATCATATCAAAACATGTTATCTCAATCTCGTACAAGGATTTTATTATCCTATATTTTGGTGCACCGACTCTTTCTGCCATACCATTTAAGTATTTTTAGATTTTTTTTTTAATTAATAGTAAGGCAAGTTACCGTTAAAAAAATGCGCTTTTTTTTTTTAAAACGAAGAGAAGCTGGCTGCAACTACCCCCTTTTTTCACGTCCTGCACAATCTGGCATGAAAAAGATCTATTAGTTTGAGGAACAAATCAACAGTCATCAAATGTCTCCAACTGCTGAGCAGCTGCAGCAAGAAATTAGAGGAGGAGTGATAGCTTCGAGATTCCTTTCAGAATAATGTATGATGGTGAAGCGATGGGTAATCAGGCATGGCATTGGATCGGCGGCTAATGCCATTGGGTTCCGGGAAAGTTACCGTTGAATTAGGTAATCAGCTGGTTATACATGCGATTAAGTAAAAAAAAAAAAAAAAACCTGCCCCAGAATGATAAGAAGCAGACTAAATGTCACACCTTGATTAACAGTTTCATAAGCCAAGGCAAGTATAAATTTTAGTTTTTTTTTCAGAAACCACTACTGTTACAATGATAGCTAGGAAGGAGGAAACAAGAGCTAGTCACACCAAATTTGTTAACTAAAATTCTAAAACAATCGAAGTGCGAGGAACTTGTAATTAAGCACTTACATGAGAGCCTCTGTAGTCTTAGCCAGAAACTTCACCGCAAGATCGTCGTTCTGGAACTGGCTTCAAACAGAAATCTCGATGTGGTAAGTGTGGCATATTAATTATGAGGTTTTTATGTGTCTGATCCTTTGTTCTCCTCTGATGATGGGCGGTTCTCAGATTCAGATGGCCCGACTTCTTCAATCATCCTAACTACTTCTTCCATGGTAGGCCTCATGTCTGGCACCACTGCCACACAAGCCATTGCTATTTGAAGCATCTCTACCATCTCCTCTTCGATGTTCTGGTATCTCATTAGCTCCTCGTCAAACACTTCCGCTGTCCATTCCTCTCGAACAACAGACTGGACCCATCTTGGGAGATCAATCACATCATCATGCCCCGGTGATTGAACTGGTGCTTTTCCCGTCAGCATCTCAAGGAGGACAACACCAAAACTGTAGACGTCAGATTTCTGAGTAGATTTTCGTGTATCAATCACTTCTGGAGCCCGGTAGCCTGCACTTCTTGATGGGACACTAGGGTAACTCAATAGAGGAGTTAAACCAAAATCTGAGATGCATCCGTGGAGGTCTTGCATCAGGAGTACATTGGAGGACTTGATGTTGCCATGAATGAATTTCCCTCCACAAGCAGAATGGATATAGGCGATGCCTTTTGCAGTTCCAAGGCAGATCTTTACTCTGGATTCCCAATCTAGAGCAGTTCGTCCAACTTCCCTGTTTCCTGCAGGTCACATACGGAGAATTATGATGACAGGAGGAATCATACAATTAAAAATGATATAACTGCCATCAGAAATAGAGGAAGCCATTAACCGTGTTCTTCATTTCAAATAATCCCAAGCTTAACACAATCATCCTATCTTTTCACCAAAGTATGATGCAGATTAAATTCTTTGCACTTGTTTTTTGATTTAAGCATGCTATACAAAGTCTAGCTATCGCTGATCAGTACCGAAACACGCAAGAAGAGGAGCAAGTCTTGGAAAAGAAGGGAGAAAAGAACAAGATGGTAAGCGAAACATACCATGCAACACCGTGAAAAAGCTGCCAGATGGTGCATAGTCATAAACCAAGAGTTTCTCATCCTTGGAGTAGTAATAAGCGCGAAGAGGCATGACATGTGGGTGCCGGGCTACACTCCCAACAATCTCCATCTGTTGCTCAAACTCCTTTTTCCCAACCACCACTTCTTTCAACCTCTTCACAGCCACCGTCATACCCTCCTCCAAGATGGCCTTATAGGTTGTCCCATAACTCCCCTTTCCTAGCACTTCAGCTGAAGCTCTTAATAAATCCTCAAGGTCGAAATTGCAAGAACAACCTTCAAAAAACACCAGCTTGTTCTTCTCAGCTTCTTGCACCCCACTCCCAAAGTCTTTACTGGGCTTCTCAGTCCTGCCCCCCTTCCCTTTTAGCGCACCATTACATTCACCACTTTTTTTCTTCACACAGCAAACCACAATCATTACAAGTAGAAACAATAGCAATGCAGAACTTCCAACTGCAATACCAATGATATATCCCCTACTTAGTTTTTTCTTGGAGCCATCACCTGGTCTTTTAGTCACTGTTGGAGGTGGTGATAAGGAAGTGGGGCTCGCAGAAGGTGAAGGGGTAGATGCATTACACAGTTTTAGTGGTGGTCCACATAGCATATGGTTCCCTTCAAAGGAGGAGGTAGGAAACTTTTGGAGGGCAGCTGGAATAGAACCATTCAAGAGATTGTAGCTCAAATTTAATTGCGTGATCCCTGATATATTGAATTCAGGTATGGGTCCTGAGAGTAAATTGTTTTGGAGGCTCAAGCTAGTAAGGTGTGTTAAATTTTGCATGGCAGCTGGAATAAGTCCAGTGAAGGAATTGAATGAAAGGTCAAGCATGCTAGTCCGGGGAGAGAAGGAAGATGGGATGTTACCTGAGAAATTATTATGTTGAAGATATATGGAGTGGAGCGAAGGAAGGGAGAGTAAATCTGCTGGGAGATCCCCGCTAAGGAAGTTGGACCGGAGACTGAGGATCGTTAGGGAATCCAGTTTCCCAAGTGTTTTGGCTGGAATAGGACCATAGAGTCCAACACCAGGGAGGTGGACAGCAACCACACGGGAGCCTTCTGTGTTGCAAGCGATACCAACCCAAGAGGTGCATATTGGGGTGCTAGAGTTCCAGTTAAGTTTTGGGCTATGAGGAACTGCAGAAGCAAATTCAAGGAGGGCTTGTCTATCAGAAAGGAGGGCAGCCACACTATGGTGAAGGAAAAGCAGCAATAAAGACCATGTCAAGGCCACAGGAAATGAGAGCATCATCATAGAGTCTGCTGATGAAATGTGCACCTAGGTGATTATCAATTCTCCGTTTTCCTGGCACAGCAAAAATTCTTCTACAAATGAACTAGTGCAGAATAATGACAATATAAAACGTTTCCTAGTTTATATAAAGCATGACTAACAAAGCAAAGTAACTGCCACTCAATCACATATTCTAAACAGAAAAAGAGCAAGAAAGCATAAAAATTCATGAACATTGGCCTTATATGACGAATGGGGCTGTAAAGAAGTTAAACAACAGCTACGAGCATTGATGCCAAGAGTCGTCTTCACGAAAGCTAACCTACCCTTAAATAAAACTAAGACTCGTCACTGATTTATAATCCAGAGATCAATCAACACTGACATCATCACAAAGCATTTCGTATCCTTTTCCACTTGGATTCAACTGCCTGCTGTGAGCCCCATAATAACACTCAGGACCAAATGCTGTGAGCCCCATAATAACAGTCAGGACCAAATGCTTTGTTAGCCAGTAAAAGAAAAGCGGAAAAAGACATGATGTCATTCCAGCATTTAAAGGAGCAAATCTATGACATAGATAATCGTAGGCAGGAAGTGTCTTTGCTTTATCTTGCTGAAATAGTTTTCTCCTATGTTGTTTCCACCCTTGAGGATCCGTGTGTCCAATATTGGACACTTCGATACGAGTATGGAAGCTCTGACACTCCAACTACATGGAAAAATGAAAGAAAACTTGAAAAAATAACCGATCGAGCCAGGACATGGGTACGTGTATCAAACACACACACACCCGTCAAATATCAGATTCCGGGTCCGAGCAACATAGGTTTCACCTGCATAATCGTCTCAAAAGTTCTTCTAATTTCTAACAAAGTCTCCCTAAACACACATAATCATGCCACAAACTCCAATTTTTCAAGGACATAGATCCAATGCGTAAAAGTATCTAAACACATCAAAATCACCTACTGTAAAGGACTAAGAAGAACAAAAAGAAAAAGCAAAAGAAATTCCCTTCCTTTCCATTCAAAATGATAAAGCAAAAGCAATTGACGAACGTAATTTTTCAGCCTTCCTAACTTCTTCTAATCCTCAATTGCGTAAAGCCAGGTAGTAATCACCAATCCATGTGATCATAGATTAAGAATCAAAGCTAGCAAACTTCAAATTCACTTAAAGGACTGATTAAGTTTTTACACAGTAGTAACCTTTTAGAGTGAATCAATGGGGAAAATTCGTCTCTTTTTTTAACCTGAAATATCTTATTTATAGTTAAAATTTTCGAAATTAAGTAAGCTTAATCAAACAGTGATTACAACAGCGCAGAAAAAAAAAAAAGGGAAAATGTGGCGATCAAATTTCTTCAGTTTTCCTGCTCTTTCTCAGTAACCAAAAAAGAAAAATTAACTTACGAATTTAAAATTCAAAAACATTAAATGCAAAGAATTTCTGTATCAATGATCAAGCTTAATCCAACAGAAAACACATATTCACAAATACTTACATACACACATAAGTATACTTACACGTATAAATACACACATACAGCCAAAAGATAATGCACAATGTAGCAATCAAATTTCCTGCATTTTCTCAGCAATCGAACATGAAAAGTGGCGAATTCAAAATTCAAACAAATAAAATGAAAAGAAAAGTTGTATTTACTTAATTATGCTTTAACAAACCGAGACTACACACACACACACACAATAATACAAAACGTCGTAGTCAAATTTCTTCAATTTTCCTACACTTTGTCAGAAACCAAACAGAAAAACTTCCGAATTAATAGCACAACCAAATTCAGAGAGAGAGAGAGAGAGAGAGAGAGAGAGTTGAAACCTAGAAACGGATAAGGAACGAGAGCAGCGCAGCAGTCATAACCGTTAGAGGTAGTAGGAGAAAACAGTAAGCATACAGGCAGCTAGAAAGGAAACTAAAAGAAAAAAAAAGGTTGTGTAGGTAGCCGAAGCTAAAGCTGTAACGGCATTGCTTCATAAACACGCTTCCTGCTGATTCTGTTTCTAATATTTTTAAATATTAGGCTTCATCGTCAAGCTAACGCTGTGGCCATAAGCCAGTGAGTGATCAGATCAGTAGCTTAATGCAGATCTCAATGATTAATTATCTGCTTCCCTTAATCAAGAGTAAGATTAATCACCTCTTTTTTTTTTTTAATTTCTAGTTTGATTAATTAGATAAAACTGCGATAATTAATTAAGCACACATTTAATGGGACTGGTGAGCATTTATTTCGGTGTTTAATTAATAATAACAGGACAAACCACAGACAAGAGCTTTAATTATCGAATTGGTTTTGATCTCTGGTCACTTATCTATCACGGTTATATAACCCAACCAGACCGATTCGGTTCTTGATCTAGGCTCGATAAGTCAACTAGGTTAATAACCTAGTTGACCAGGTTTATTTATTTTTTTAAATAATATGATTTTAATTTATTTTTTTAGATTGAAATCCTAGCTAGATTCTTAAATTTTTTAATAAAAAGAAGTGATATTGTTGCATGTGATATCTTCTCGAGATAGGGTTACTTATCATATATATAAAGTACGCAGCTTTTGATTATATACTGTCTCAATTTAAAAAGACAAATATTATTTCAGCACTGAGGGAATAGAGACAGTGGAGATCAGTAGCATGATAGTTTTATTAGGTTCGTTCATATCGCCAAGGTCGATCGATCGAGCTGCCACTAATTAGGCAACGCAGAAAGCATAGAGAGAAGTTCCACCAGTCCAAGAAGGGTGGAACCTTGCCAGGCCAATTGAATAACCATTTCCAAGATAGATACACCCGTAACTTGCTGATACACCGCCATATACAGTCGCACCAGTGTTGTATGACCATAGAATATTGCCAGTTTTGGCATCCATTGCATATATGGGGCCGTTGGGAGCCACCGATCCTGCAAAAAGTACATCATTTACTATTGTTACGGGTCCTTGAGCAGCTTCGTTGCTGGGGTTTGCTGTGGACCACAATATTTTGCCTGAGTTTGCATCCAGTGCTACCCATGCTCCTACTGTTGTTGTCTCGTTCGACGGCGCCAGTGTGAACCTCTCTCGATTGCTGTTGGCAATGTTCGTATACACTGTCCTCTCATCTGTCGCTGCCCCCCATATCCCTCCTCCCTCCAAACCACCTGGTCCTGCCAGCTACATAAATAGAAATCAGATCTTATTAGCGAATGTTATGATCTTGAGAATGTACAGTACTTGTTAGTTAAGAACCCTTTGGTTTTTCTATCATTTTTCATTAGTTTCGTGCTTACTTTAGACCAGACTATAGATCCATTGTCTCGATCTAGAGCCCAGGCAAAGCCACTCTTTTGTACTGCCACTGCAACGTCACGTCTAGTTCGGTTAGCAGTGATGGTAAGCAACATGGGTGCCTCTCCAAAATCTGCATCCAGATTAGGTCCTGGAGGGCAATCGGGGTTGTTAGGAACCAAACATGCAAAGTAAAAAACATCATAGCCACTCAGTTTCCTTGACCATTTAATCCTTCCAGTATCGATATTGATAGCCAAAATTGAGTCAAAGTGGATATCTGGCCCGATGCACTGGTCTGGCTGTGCTGGTTTTGTTGTCTGATTGTTTTGTGCTTCTTGGCACTGGGTCACTTCTCGAGGAGCCGTGTAGAGGTTCCCAGTTCCGACGAAAACCAGTCTCCTAGTTACATCAATAGCAGGGCTGCTTCCCCAAATGGCAGCTCCTGAGTAGCCTCCCAATTGGCCTTCGTTATCAGGTAGCGTGTATGTTCGCCATATGGTGGTGCCTGTCCGAACATTTAGCTTTGCCATGCTACCTCGGAAAGTGCAGCACTGATTAGCAGGTAAACCTACTTCTAGTGACGAAACTCCAACATAGAAAGCTCTATGGAACAAAAACGGAAAAGACAATTGATTTCCTGTGATGTTAGTGGTTGATTGTAGCACTACAACTGTATGTCTAGAAATCTAGTTGTTCATATGACTAACCCGTTGTAAAATGTTCCGGATTGCGTAATCTGTGCTCGAGGGCGTGGATCTAGTTGAGTAGACCACACAAGTCTCCCACTGGCCCGTGCGACAGCAATCACTACAGCAGGCCCATAAATTCCAACAAGCAAGAGGTCGTCGGCTATTGTCGGGGTTGATCTTGACACGGTCACGTTCACTACGATTCCGGTGCCATTTAGTCCGGTTAGCTGACTAAGGTTCTGCTTCCATATTAAAGCACCGTTGAATGCATTAACTGCATACAAAAATCCATTCCAAGATGGAAAATATACAACTCCATTGGCTATTGCTGGAGTTGCAGATATGTCTTTACCGGCAAAGAATGTCCATTTTAGCCGCAAATTCTTAACTGTCAATCGATTGATTAGCACCTCTCCCTTTGCACTTCTTGTATTGCTAATATCAGCTCCATGATTTAGCCACTTCAATCACATGAAATTAGAGATTAGAGAACTTGCAGCATGATAGATGACAGTAGTAATAACTTGGCTTCTTTAGTAAAAAGAAATGAATGGAGTGGAAAGGATATTAGCACTTACAACTGCAGTAGCATCATCCATTGCAGGAAATAGGCATAGAGCGATGACAAGAAAGCCAATGGTGATAAGATATTTCTTGGTCTCAAGATAAGCCATTTCAGCTGCAATATTCACCATTCAATGGAGGAGAAAATGAGAAGCTAGTTCATATATATATACATGAACAAGTAACAGTTAACAGAATGAGTTCTGACTTTCCTCAAGGTTGGCCCTAATCAAGACATAGGATGTGCCAAACAACATTAACTTTACTATAGATATATAGACTCTGACCATTCCATATGTCTATCCCTTTTGAATCTATGATCATTTGACTCTAACTTGCATCTTGCAAGGCCTAGCAGGCAAGTTTTCAATGATTTCTAGCCCTTCTTTTCAGTCAGCTAGATAAATCTGAATCAATAGACTGTTAGTGCATGCAAATATAGGATGTGGTCTTAGAATTACAAATTACAAAGAGAATTTGCTAAGTTTCATAGCCAGAACTTTTGACCTTTAAGGTGACTAGAACTCAGCTCCTTATTAGGAAAGAACAGTTACATTTCAAATCATTCCATGATCTTCCAGAAAAGTTATTCTCTTTGCTCTTCAAAAGACCTTTTTGAAACGTCTTAAAGATATGTTTATGTTAGGGATACATCTTCTCAATCTTTGAGCTAACCATTTTGATTTGAGCATTAAGTCAATACGAAGTGATGCATGGTGGTCTTATCGCTTCAACCACTTAAGCCAAGGAGGTCCAGGGAGCTACTACTTAACTGGTAGAATTTGATGCAAAAGGTTTTGATCAATAGGATATAAATTATATTTGAACTACGTGAAAGTGAGAATTGATGCAGGGGAGTGTGAAGAATCTAATAGTTTTGAACAATCAGTCGTGGATCTGTTATAATTGAATAATGTGGAAAACATATATAGTAAACTTGTTTATAAACTAGGAGGACAAATTTAAGCTCAAGAAAAGGCTTATTCACGCCAAATGATTAGTTTGGAAAAAAAAAACCTGTAACATTCAATTCGGAAGATTTTTAAATTAAACTTAAAAGATTTATTTTTGAATTTTTAGTTTATTTTTAGATAGGTGATTATCAATTCTCCATTTTCCTGGCACAGCAAAAATACTTCTACCAATGAGCTAATGCAGAATAATGACAACATAAAACGTTTCCTGGTTTATGAAAAGCATGACTAACAAAGCAAAGTAACTGCCACTCAATCACATATTCTAAACAGAAAAAGAGCAAGAAAGCATAAAAACCCATGAACACTGGCCTTGTATGACGAATGGTGCTGTAAAGAAGTTAAACAGCAGCTACGAGCATTGATGCCAAGAGTCGTCTTCACGAAAGCTAACCTACCCTTAAATAAAACTAAGACTCATCACTGATTTATAATCCAGCAACACTGACATCATCAGGACCAAATGCTAATTAGCCAGTAAAAGACAAGCCGAAAAATTAAGACATGATGTCATTCCAGCATTTAAAGGAGCAAATCTATGACATAGATAATCGTAGGCAGGAAGAGTCTTTGCTTTATCTTGCTGAAATAGTTTTCTCCTATGCTGTCTCCACCCTTGAGGATCCGTGTGTCCAACATTGGACACTTGGATACGAGCATGGAAGCTCTGACACTCCAACTACATGGAAAAATGAAAGAAAACTTGAAAAAATAACCGATCGAGCCAGGACATGGGTACGTGTATCAAACACACACACACACACCCCTGTCAAATATCAGATACCTAGAAACGGATAAGGAACGAGGGCAGCGCAGCAGTCATAACCGTTACAGGTAGTAGGAGAAAACAGTAAGCATTCAGGCAGCTAGCAAGGAAACTAAAAGAAAAAAAAAGGTTGTGTAGGTAGCCGAAGCTGAAGCTGTAACGGCATTGCTTCATAAACACGCTTCCTGCTGATTCTGTTTCTAATATTTTTAAATATTACGCTTCTTCGTCAAGCTAACGCTGTGGCATAAGCCTTTGGGTGAAATAAGGGGATAAAATACACTGTTTTATTTCAATAAAAAAAAATTTATAAAATAAATAAAAACTCTTAATACATATTCTCTTTTTCTCTCTAGTGTTTCTCTGTTATCTTTTCTACTTACAATAATATAAATTTAGTTGCCTATTTATACACAAATTGAAAGTAAGAAAAATCAAACTTTAAGTATGAAGGCGGCCGGCGGTTTGTGAAGGTGACTGGCGGTGACAGCAGGCAGTGGTTGCCGTCTTTGACTTTCTTGTATTGAGTTTAATGCAACAAATCCCTCCTTTAAACTCAATCGAGGGATGTCATGCGAAGCATGAACTTCAATCTGATAAATATTTCTCTCTTCAATGGCTTTGTAAAGATATCTGCAACTTGATCATTTGTTTTGCAGGATATCAGTTCAACTTCTTTGTTCTTCACATGCTCTCAAATAAAGTGATGACGTGTATCAATGTGTTTACTTCTTTCATGATACACTGGGTTTTTTGCTAATGCAATCGCTGATCGATTATCAATATAAATCTCTGTAGGATTTTCTTGAGGAAATCCCAAATGCTTCAGCATATTCCTTAACCATATTAAATGGCATATAGCTAAGTTGGCAGTAACATACTCAGCTTCACAACTTGATAACGTTACTATCGATTGCTTTTTGGATGACCATGTGAAAAATATATCTCCCATGAAAAAGATTAATCCCGTTGTGCTTTTTTCTTTCTTCCAGATCTCTACCCCAATCATTATCCGAGTAGCTAACAAGATTGAAGTTTTTACTTGCGGTATAAAACATACCTTCATTTATTGTTCTTTTGAAGCAGCGAAGAATTCTCTTAGCTGCATTCAAGTGAGACTGGTCTGGTGTCTCCATATATCTGTTGATAAGTCCAACTCTGTAGAGTATATCCGGTCTGGTACATGTCAAGTACCTTAAGCTTCCTACTAAGCTTTTGAAATAAGTTGGATCAACATTTCCAACTTTACTCTTTCTCAATTCCACTCCATTCTCAACTGGAGTTGATACCGGATTGCAGCTTTCCATCTTGAACCTTCAAGAATATCTTTGGCGTAACCGCTTTGAGATATAAAAATCCCTTCTTCTTTTTGCGTCACTTCTTGTAAGACCCAAACTTTTAGGCCAAACCCAAGCCCAAGTTAGCCCAAACCCAACCTAAGTTAACCTAGGTATATAAGAAAAGGTTGCAAGAGAATTATTGTTCTCTCTTCTAAGTCTTGTGGCCGTCGTGACCCTTTCCTCATCAAACCAAGGATTTCAGTTTTTGATCTTGAGTTTTGGGTTTAAGAAAAGTGGAAGTACCAAGTAAGTGATTCTCTCTCATATTACTTTTAATTATAATTTGTTTATGGAAGGATTAGAGAGAGAGAGAGAGAGAGAGATTAGGGTTTATAAGGATTAGAAGTTTATGTTGTTAAGATTGATTTATGATTATTAAGGGTTTAATGTTAAGTGATTAATTAGTATGTTGTTAGAAATAAAGATTTGTGAGTTGATTTGTTTAAATTAATTTTTATGGGTTAAGAAATTCATTTTTACCTTGCTGTAAAATCTGGACAGAATGGTCTTGAGGTTGAAGATGATCAAATTTTATTTTGGTCCTTGATTTGTGAAAGTTTCAGTTTAATCCCTAAACTTTAGAAAAATTACAATTTGACCCCTAAATGTATTTTGAGATTCTGGACAGTGTTATTATGAGGTTAAGGATGATGAATCTCAGTTTGATAATTGATTTGGAATATTTTCAGTTTGGTCCCTAAATTTTGGGAATTTACATTTTAGTCCCTAAACTTTATAAAAATTACGGTTCGGTCCCTGGTTCGTTCTAGATAGAATTAAGGATGGTTTATGGGTGAAATTTCAGTATGGTTATGTATTTAGAGTTTGGTCCAGTTTTGGTAAAATTATGTTTTGGTCCCTGTTTTGGATAATTGTCGTTTTAGTCCCTAAACCTAGGAGACTAAACCTAGTTTTCTTTTATGCATTGGATCTTTTATTTGTGTTGCTTTGAGTTGCTTTTGAGTATATTTCGTATATTTATTGTAGGTTCTCCTAACGATCCTTAATAGGTTTTTCGGGTCTTTCATCTGATATTCCTTTTAATCTATATTCTTCCGGGTGAGTGGGATAATCTTTAATATGCATATATTATACATAAATATGTATGTTGATTATACAATGAGTAGTAGTTAATTTCTTGAATATTTATATATATTGCTTTATTTTCCGAGTACTCATTTATTCTTGAATTTGCACTCGCAATCTGTCAAACTAAATTCTATTTGATATGATACACGTTTCTTTGATGATTCTGTGAATATCTATTATGCCTTGATATGGGACTTGTCAGTAACTCCATGCTAACGGAGAGTAGTTAGCCTATGTGCACATAGTATTCTGTATACCTAGCTGGTGAGAGAGGCATCAGCCTGTGGCGACTGATCATCCCACAGTGGTCACCTTCGGGTGTCATCTGGTCATTTTTTAGTGTCATCTGGTCACCTTTGGGTGTTATCTGATCTCTGACATGTATTCCGCTACGTTATGATAATATGTTTAGTATATATATATATATCAAGATAAATCATCTTACAAACTATTGATATTATAAATATCTAAAATGTATATTAAATATTATTCCCTCACTGAGTTGGTTGAACTCACCTCTCATTCTTAATATTATTTCAGGTTCTTAGTTTCTGATAGCAGTTGGACTTTGTTGAGTGTTCCTGCTTCTTCAGTTTTGGTCGGTATGCCTTGCTTGTTTTGCAAGGCTTTCCTTTTAGTTTTGATTTGATGTCTTAGACGCTCCACTATTACTTTGTTTTAATTAAGTTTGGATTTTGACAATTTAATGAGTATTATGGATTATTGTTTTTGTTTTAATTACTGATGAGGAGTTTTAAACTATCTTTTGGTTTCATCAGTTTTGAATAATATAATATTTCTGAAGATTATGAAATGCTGTGTATTTTTGAATAAATTGTTCTTTTGATATGTCTGTTTTGAGGCTTAGCGTAGGTGGGGTGTCCTTTCGACACCGCTCCTGCGTTGCTGGTCACGGACCCGGGATTCGGGTCGTGACACTTCTAAGCCAAGAAAATGTGTCATTAGATCAATGTTTGTCATCTCAAACTCATGTAACATACTTTTCTTGAAGTCTTCAAACATGGTAGGATTGTTGCCGATGAATATCAAGTCATCAACATATAGACACACAAATAATATGCTGCCATCTGCTTTTTTCTTCATATATATTGCGTGTTCATATGGACATTAATTTTTCAAATCCATTGTCTTAAAAATACCTGTCAATTCTTGTATTCCAAGCACGTGGAGCTTGGTTCAAACCATAGACGGCTTTCTTTAACTTGTATACTTTGCCTTCATTTCAGCTTCAATGTATCCAAGTGGTTGTTCAACATAGATCTCTTCTTATAGGAAGCCATTCAGAAATGCTGACTTCACATCGAGTTGATAGATCTTTCATTTATGTTGTGCAGCTAATGAGATCATCAGTCTGATTGTTTCTAGCCGGGCTACTAGAGCAAATACTTCTCTATAGTCAATACCTTCTCTCTGTTTGTAGTCTTTTGCCACTAATCTTGCTTTGAATCTTTGTACTTCTCCTTTTGCATTCTTCTTCGTCTTATAGACCTATTTGACACCTATTGCTTTCTTGTTTTACGGTAGATTAGTCAGCTTTCAGGTATCATTCTTCTCAATAGCATGTATTTCTTCATCCATTGCTTCTATCCACTTTTCTTCTATGACATCTTCATTGAAGCTAAGTGGGTCATTATCTACAAAGAAACAAAATAGAGTTGTATCTTCCATGACTTGAGTGACATCGTACAACTCTTCTAGATTTCTCATCCTTCTTGGTTCTTCTGATGAAGATGTTGATAGTGGTATTGATGATGATTCTGGTGTGTTTCTCCTGTTGAATACAGGGGATCTGTGTACCGGACTTTGTGGCTCATTTGCTGGTAATATTGGACCTTCTGCAAGTACTGTTGGTACTTCCACTTCGTCTTCAAGGATCAAATCAATGCTAATCCATTTGACTGCTTCTTGATCATCATTCCATTGCCAAGTTTTATCTTCTTTAAAGATAACATCTCTACTCATAATTACCTTCTTTGTGATGGGATTATACAGCTTGTATCTCATCCTTTTATCACAATATCCAACAAAGATACATTTCTCGCTTTTATCATCGAGTTTAGTCCTTCTTGCATTTGGGATCTTTGCATATGCCACACAACCAAAGACTTGAAGATGAGTAACACTTGGTTTGTGACCACTCCATGCTTCTTCTAGAGTGATTGTTTTCAAACTTCTTGTTGGGCAACGATTCAGTAAATACACTGCACTTGAACTAATTTTGTTATTTTACTCTTTATTTTTGAATTTTTAGTTTATTTTTAGATTTTTTTTGTTGTTTTTCCTATTTAATTTAGGGTTATAATTTTTCTATTTGTAATGGTACATTTTCTAACCTATTTAAAAAGTTTTGAACCTATTAAAAAAACAAACTACTTTAGAGAAAATTATTTAATAATAAAATACAAAATTAGAGTTATGATTATAAACCCTATTCTAATTGCATAGCTATGTTAGCTGGTAATAGAATTGTGTTAAAAAGCCTAGCAAATATATTTTTGGACTAGATAGACATGTCCAAACCTAAGAAGTAGTTTGGTCGTACCTAACAACTTTTTTTTAACAAAAATAAACATAATTTTTAATCTGATTGTTGCATCGCAATCAAATTTTTTTTATATAAGAAATTGCTAGTCTAGTTCTATAATGATTGACTAACTAAGTACTCAAATTTGAGAAGACCTTCAAATTAGATCTAGAAGATGATGTTTGTTTTATCACTTTTTTATTTTCCTATTTAATTTCATATTTTCAGCCTTAGTTTTCGATTTTGTTTTTATTTCTATTATCTATTTATAGATTTTGGTTTTTCTTCCTTCTATAAGGACTAATTTCAAACCTATTTAAAAAGTTGTGATTCTTTTAAGAGACATAAGATTACATAAAGAAATTATTAATAAAACTATGATTAAGGATTGTGTTCTTCAGACCCTTTTCTGAAAATTGTCTCCCTTGTTCTTTGAATCTTGTTCTTTTAATTGTTTTGAACAATTAGTGGTGCATTTATCATAATTGAATAACGTGGAAAACATAGCAAACTTGTTTATAGACTAGCAGGATAGAGCTAAGTCAAGAAAAGGTTTATTCAGTCAAAAAAATGGTTTGAAAAAAAAAAACCCATAACTTTCAATTTGAAAGATCTTTAAATTAGGATTGAAAGATGGTTGATATAATTTTTTTATTTTCCTTTTTATTTTTGAATTTTTAGTTTATTTTTGGATTTGTTTTGTTGTTTTTCCTATTTAATTTAGGGTTTTAATTTTTGTACTTGTAAAGGTATATTTTCTAGCCTATTTAAAAAGTTATGAACCTATCAAAAGAAATAAAATACTTTAGAGAAAATTATTTAATAATAATATATAAAATTAGGGTTATGATTATGAGACCCTATTCTAATATCATAGCTATGTACTTAGTTGGCATTAGAATTGTGTCAAAAAACCTAGCACATATATTTTTGAACTAGATGGACATGTCCAAACCTAAGAAGTAGCTTGGTTGCACCAAACAACTTTTTTTAATAAAAATGGACATAATTTTTAATCTAATTGTTGAATCGTAATCAAATTTTTCTATGAGAATTGATCTATAAGTCTTGTTTTATAATGATTGACTAATTATAACCAACCCAATTTTAGAAGACCTTCAAATTAGACCTAGAAAATGATGTTATTTTTTTATCACTTTTTTATTTTCCTATTTAATTTAATATTTCAAGCCTTAGTTTCCAACTTTGTTTTTATTTCTATTATCTATTTACATATTTTGGTTTTTCTTCCTTGTAAGGAGTGGTTTCAAACCTATTTAAAAAGTTGTAATTCTTTTAAGAGAGATATATGATTACATAAATAAATTATTAATAAAACTACGATTAGGGATCATGTTCTTGAGACCCTTTTCTGAAATTGTCTCCCTAGCTTCTTGTCATGGGGTCAATTTTTCATCCCAAAAACAGACTTCACGTGGCAGTCTAGTCCCGCTAGACTCAGCCTTTCCCTCACCGATTTACTCTTGTTTTGCCTACGACTAGTTTATCCCACAAACCCAAGAGATTCCCCACACTCTTTCAATGTCACAGGCAAGCATAATAACACTAATGAATATGAACAGAATGTATAACACAACAGATTACAAGAACAAGTCCCAACATTTCATTAACTCAACTAAAGGATTACACAAAGTCCATCTCGTGTGCTATGCACATTTCTGTTCTCTGTATGCTACACAATTTACAGCCTAACTATGTACAAGATAATGGAAGTTACAAGTAGAAATTGCCTCTAACTTCCTGCACAGGTGGAGCACCTATTATCCCATGTTCTGGCCATTTCTTTCCCATATAAGAAACTGTCGTAACTACCAATAACTGCTCCCAAAACTGCTGCAACTGCATTGGCATGTTCTCCCACAAGCCAGCTGCCCACTACCAGCACACATGCTGCCAGCGTAACTGCCTCGCATGCCTTAGACCGTCCGCTGTCCAAGTTAAGATTCGTTGCCGAACATCAACCATGCCTTGCCGAATCATTGACGTACACTACTGTCGAATCTGCCAACGCTCATCCACGATGCCATTGTTGATGCATGTTGCCATTCATGCCAGTAGTGTTTACGTCAAGTCTAGGACTATCTATTGTCCAGACTTATCGTCAGCCCCTGCTGCCGATCTCATCAGTGCTGCCAAATTCCCCACTGTCCCATTGTGTCATCCCATCACTGTTTCGTTAAGCCTTGTACAATCCTCGTCCAAGTCTCAACTCTCGTCAGCATACTGCTGCGCTAGCTGTTATGTGCTGCCACACACACACTCTGCTGATTTTCGCTACTATAACGTGAGCTGCCACCCCATAGCTACTATCCAGCAATGCTTTTCGTCAACCTACTCCTTGATGGATTTTAACCCTGTGACACTTGTTCTTTGAATCTTCTTCTTCTTAGGTACAGCCGCGTCAAACCTAGTGAAACTCGTTGCAAAGATTTAACCATCAAGAACAAATTTAAGCCTTCTTATTCCAACTTCCATTCAATGAAACCGAATACAAATCACAACAACAACTTTTAGCCTGCAAGTTTCCTGCTAATTTCAAAAAAACAAAAACAAAATATATTTTTTGCTTGCTGTAAACCAACTTGTATCATGATCACTAGTAATGACACATGCATGATCTCCATCTATCTCATAAATCACTATCCGTCTACATTGGCCAGTCTATAGCATTTGTTCTGTTCTCTAGCATTCGTGTTTGTAGCTGTAGGTGCACAAGTTTCAGTACTCATATGTAGGATGTAGTTATGCTGGCATGAGGCTGTGATATTGTGACATTTCTGAGGCAGACAAGATGGCGTATATCAATTTCCCTGGAAACACCGACAAGAATGCGAAACATGATGAGATCCAAAGAAGAAGTGTGGCAAATCGAGATGAAAAATACGTAAAAAAGATGCAACACAACAATGACTGGACTTCATCACCCAGTTTCCGACTGCTAAACAGTGTCAAATGCCACCCAGAGTTCCCCCAAACACTTCATAGAGGAAGGGTTGCCGCTACCCTTGAACACGAAGAGTAGAATTATAGCCCCAGTGAAGTGGTCAGGGAAACTCCGGGGGACAGCTAACGTTCTCTTCGTTTCTTCGTTACAAAAACACAAGCCTAAACATGGTGAAGGTTTGTCTATATATCATGAACGAGGAGGGGACCAAGCAAATAAAGACGATAGAACTGAACCTGGTCATAATTTGGACTGGATGAAGATGAAAGTTTAGTTAGCTGAGTGAGTGGATGAGTGGCCATAATTATTTCACAGCATCTTCTATTTATCCTGACTCTGATCTTCCAACTTTATTTGATTCTGTTAAATTCTGCAATGCTGAAAAGGAAATTAAAGGTTGGAAAGAGATCAGAATGGAGAAAAGGGAATTATTCTCTACATTCCATGTTGCCCGCCATTCTGTCTAGATTCACACTACAACAAGAACCTATCCTTCCATCAATGCAAAGACACAACTAGCTATCCTTGTCAGGAGGCTCCATTTTCACCATAATAAGCTACAAAGTAAGAAACAATTTGTGTTAGCTTTCAAATAAAGTTTGACATACAGAAAAGCTGTGATAAAAGAAAGCCAAATTGACCTCAAATAACACATCCTGTATAAAGATTAATGGAGCCCGTCTCCGAAAAAATTATGCCTCGGCCTATATTCGAAGATGAGAGAAACCATAACAGTTCAAGATTTAACCCATTCCGTATCGAATTTATCGTGGAGTGTGGTCACAAATTGTTCTTTTAAGCCTCCAAATAATCCATCTTTTGTTTTTCTTTTTGAAGATAAAAGCTGTTCAAATAGGGACTGACAAGTTGGTGTGAAAAGAACAGAATATTTGATCACATTTTTGGGTAGTGTATAAACTCCTAGAATCTGAAAATGACCTGCCTAGAGAACCTGAAGAGGAAAGGCGGGTTAAAGATCATAGAAAAGACTACAGTTGTTCTCTCAACCAGAATCTCCTATCCATTTAGCCCACTGTCGCGTCCAGGTTCACCCAGTTCTTAGCTAGTTGCTGCATGGAACAGCTCCTATAAATAGTATGGCTAATGACCATGACTGAGCATATACTAAAACAAGAAGCACTCAGCATCGCATAGTCTAGCACAGATCAAGTGTTCCCTAGAGTTCCTCTGAGCACTTCATTGGGGATCTTCCATCGACCTGAAAGAGTATTATCATTCCTACTGAAGTGTTTGGGGGAACTCCTGGTGTCATTTGATGTTAATAATTCATAAATTACAAGCTCAGAAAACACAGTAAGCAGGCTTCGTGATACAAGGAGAACTTCAGCAGAAGAATTTCTAGGTTTCTAAAACCTGCACAGGTTAGGCTAAACCTTTTCTTTTGTTTGTGCCAGAACAACATCATCGCAGGTAACTGATGTTTTTTTCTTAACTAAAGTTCATGACATAACTGTACATATGTTATGTTTGAGGCTCTATATATTGGTACCATGCTTTCACTATTTTTTTCTAAGTCATCATTATTTGACACAAATTTAAGGGCTTCCAATTGCTGCAGGAGCATTAATGAATTTGGATCAAATGCTTCCAACAGAGCTTAGAAGAACCTGAACACCCAAGGAAATCAACGAAGCCGGAAATTCTCACGATAGGTCCGGATTTCAGTTTCAAATTCAAATGTGAAACCGTAATCAATCCAGAGCAAATTACTTGGCAAACCACATGCCATTAGGAAAGTGTTGCTGTCAAGTTTCCAACTCATGAGATTATGCACGAGTTGGACCTTCCTGCAAAGATAAGATTGTGAGCATTTTACATACAAATGTGCTTGCTGCTGAATAAGAATTCAGCAGAACCAAAAATTCCTTCTGCCAGCATTTTGCAGCCTGCAAGACCGCCCTCTTTGTCGACAAACACCATATGCAGCTTTGACGTTTTTGCCTCTAAAGCACTTGCACATGAAGAGCCTTTGTTAGTCAATAAATGACTAGATTTTCTTTTAGACTCAAACAAAAGCTGGCTCCTTGGAAAAATACACGGATGACAGATTTTGCTGAAAATCAACCTGTCACTTGAAAACCTCTCTGCCTCTTTGCCATCCCTCAGCCAAATCCTTCATCATTACTCAAAAATTACATCAAGAGAGGAAGGAGGGGAGTAATTATTTTACTCGGATCATTTTTTATATATATATTTTTTATTTCATTAATTATTCAACATTAAATTTCATAATTTATTTTGATTTATTTTATATAAAGTTATTTCAGCCACAAAACTCAAGTCACGAGTTTGGCAACTTAACCCGAGTTTACTCAGGGTTTGTTATAAATCATTTTTTAATTTTTTTTTAATTTCTTCATTCAACTTAATTGAAAATTATACTTCATACTTTATTTTAATTTTTTTTTATGTGGAGTTATTATTATCTTAAGATCAGCATTGCAGATTTAACATGTTAAATCTAAATCATTTAAATATAGACATTTTAATATTTATTTTTTAAAAGAATATAAAGATCATATTTTTACTAGTGTTATGTTCATATCCATCAACTTAACCAGGATATATAAGGTAAATTTCTTCCCAATTTAAAATTTTCTTTCCTAAAAATTATTATATATATATATATATATATATATATATATATATATATATATTAAAAATAAGTGATATGACTCGCAGCATGGGCAATAATCTAGTAGGAAACATCCCATACACCACCACGGTCTGGTTGAACCGACAAATGAAACATATAACAAAAGGGTAAAAGACACTGCTCAAGAAAGATTCAGGTTCAGGAAGGAAGTGAACCAGAATCAGCTCTAAAATCGAAACGAACAGATAAAGAAGAGGTCCAAGAGGTGATCAGAGCAGGGTGAAAGCGCACCTGAATGGAAACGAAGCCTTCAAAGTTTGATAAATCAAAATAAAAGGAGGATTTGTCCTTCAAAACACGGTCCTAACGCACAGACAAAAGCCATTGAGCCCATGAATTGGTTGGAAAACAAAGGCTGAGCAACCAATCGAAGCATCTTGAAGAGACAACTGATGTGAAAAAGGAAAGAGAAGGAACGCATGCAGCCTCAGCTCAGTGATGCGAACAACGCGGCAAACAGTCTTATGAGAAGACAACCACTGAAACAGTTATGATTTGAGCAACAACACACACCACCCCATAAGCTTTACCTTCATTGGACACTTCGGAAGACATGGTGGTTGAGAAATTTTGATTATCAAATAACATCGCATGCACCTCCTGCAGGACGCGGGTGGAGTCCACTCTCTGGTGCATGTCTCATACGTACCATCGATCTTTTTTATTATTATTTTTATTTTTAAAAATACTAATTTGCCCCTAATGCAAATAGAGTATAATAAATATAAAAAAAAAACCATGAAAAAAATACTAAAATACACTTTGACAAGAACAACAAAGTAATTGTAATATTTGTAAAAAAATATGCCTTTTAAGAGCATTTGTATAATTCAACTATATAAAAAATATAAACTATTAAATTGCCCCCAGTCACTTCACGAATGACCTCTCTGTCTCATGTCTCATGGAAAATATCTTTCTACCCTGCAATCATGGCAAAAACTTTATATATAGAACAAAAAAAAAAAAAAGTAACTATACTATGCAATTCTTGTCTGACGGTCTACTGTAACTGTAAATGACTGGGCTCAATTTTTATTTTTATTTTTTATAATAAGGCCAGCTGGTTAACGAAGGGAGAAGAAAGAAGGGCGTGAAGGAAAAACACACCGCCACACTGAAACAGAGAAGAAGAAGCAAGTGGAAAGGAGAGGAAAGAAAGCCTCGGAAGAAGGGGAAAAAAAACACAAAAGCCAGAGAACTATTGAAGTCCACAGTGCAATGAGAGTGTATCCACTGTGTTTTTACCCTCATCTTAGTTTTTTTTCTTGTTTTTGTTTTTGTTTTTGTTAATAGCACAGATCAAGTGTCCCCTAGAGTTCCTCTGAGCACTTCAATGGGGATCTTCCATCGACCTGAAAGAGTATTATCATTCCTACTGAAGTGTTTGGGGGAACTCCTGGTGTCGTTTGATGTTCATAATTCGTTAATTACAAGCTCAGAAAACATAGTAAGCAGGCTTCGTGATACAGGGAGAACTTGTAAAGCAGCAGAATTTCTAAAACCCCTCAAAATGGTGCACACAGGTTAGAGTTAATTCTTTCTTCTGTTTGTGCCAGAGCAGCATCATCACAGGTAACTGATGTTTTTTCTTACCTGCAATCCATGACATAATTGTACATATGTTATGTTTGAGGTTCTATATTTGGCTGCCATGCTTTCGCTCCATTCTTCTGTCTGTCATCATTGTTTGACACAAATTTAAGAACCTCAAATTGCTGCAGGAGCATTGATGATTTTGGATTAAGAGCTTCCACCGTATCTTAAAAGAACCTGAGCTCCCAAGGAAATCAACAAAGCCAGAAATGCTCACGATAGGTCCAGATTTCAGTTTCAAATTCAAATGAAGAACTGTAATCAATCCAGAGCAAATTACCTGGCAAACCACATGCCATTAGGAAAGTGTTGCTGTCA
This sequence comes from Populus deltoides, assembly GCA_015852605.2. Lineage (NCBI taxonomy): Eukaryota > Viridiplantae > Streptophyta > Magnoliopsida > Malpighiales > Salicaceae > Populus > Populus deltoides. The sequence continues at coordinate 523,458 of CM027585.2, read as the reverse complement.
AGTTTCCAACTCATGAGATTATGCACGAGTTGGACCTTCCTGCAAAGATAAGATTGTGAGCATTTTACATACAAATGTGCTTGCTGCTGAATAAGAATTCAGCAGAACAAAAAATTCCTTCTGCCAGCATTTTGCAGCCTGCAAGACCGCCCTCTTTGTCGACAAACACCATATGCAGCTTTGACGTTTTTGCCTCTAAAGCACTTGCACATGAAGAACCTTTGTTAGTCAATAAATGACAAGATTTTCTTTTAGACCCAAACAAAAGCTGGCTTCCTTGGAAAACTACACGGATGACAGATTTTGCTGAAAATCAACCTGTCGCTTGAAAAAGTCTCTGGCCCTTTGACATCCCTCATCCAAATCCTTCATCATTGCTCCACTATTACATCAAGAGGAAAAGAAGGGGTGTAACATGGTAACATCTTTTGAACACATGTTTGGTTTGACAAGGCTTCATGCTAGCAAGACTGGGTCTACTGATCGTTGTACTGTTGAACTTGCCAAGAACAAGGCAATGGCATTACCATGAATACACAACGGTCAATGCTTCATGCCAATTAACTGAGGTACATTATGGAGAAGACTAACATCGCATCATGATTAGCGGCTAAGACCTTTACAGGCATGACAGAATATAGACAAACTGTAAGTAGGTTGCTGGACTTGGCTTGGGCAAGCCTCCTCTATAAGGTCCTGATCATGGTTTCGTTTGAACAGTTTTCTCTTGTTATGCGTTGTAGCAGGGACTGGCTCCTGATTTTCTTGCTTTATTAATTTAATGAATTTCAGAATTCACCAGTGTGTGTGTGAAATGCATCATGCATGTCCTATGCAAACAAACAAGGGATTAGCTTTCCTTGTATGTTTGATCTTCCTACCAGGTTATAATATTATATGTGTGCTCGTCGTTCCTTTGTCACACGATACCAGACATCTGCCTATAATTTGGTGAAGGTTTTTCTTTATATACTCTGTTAAGTGACAGTTGATGGCGGCTCATAATTGAGCCAAAAAATTCAGCTTCCAACCGTCCTTGAAGTTTGCTTAATTGCAAAAAAACAAGTTCCCAGAGCTTTACTATAAATGGGGCACTCGTTTCTTGTTTAGAGCATTAAGTTTTGGACCTTTCCAGCCCCAAACCAGCTTCCAAATACCGATATACGCCTCACCTCCTCCCAATCTTGGTCCGGAAGCAAATCATAAGGTGACGAAGTAGAAAATTTACCATTATTGGTATGGTAAATCTCCACATTACTTGCTCACACGTTGCATTAAGACTAGGTGTCTAGAGTCAAGCATCATCAGTCCAAGTTGGTGGAGAGAAGAGAGGGGTAGCCCAACTGGTGGGGATCCGATCTCGTCAGAACAGAACATTGTAACTTACAATCCCTTGTAGTGCTAAAAAACTCTTCAACTCAGCAACAGAATCTTTAGCGTCTGAAATATCGTAAGCAACAAATCGTTGGGAACCTTCTGATGGAGCTCCTCCTCCTTTCGAAGGATCATTTTCTCTAGTCTCCTCATTGTGATCACTGCCAGGTTTCTAAATCCAGTCAGGGTAGCCCTTGGCACATCTTGTTTCTCACACCGCATCCCCTCTTCCACACTCTTCTCTTATTTTCCCTGGTGATTTCAGTTAAAGTTCGAATGACGTGTTTAAATAACGAGCCCTTCCTCTGGGCTGACACGGAGAGAAAGCCAGTTGCATCAATGTCAAAGATTACCTCTAGGCTCTAGCTGAGGTGCACCAAGTGCAGTTCAGTGGCAGGAATATCTTTCAATTCAATCTCACCAAGTCCAGTTGCATCCTGTTTTTTTTTTTTTTTTTGGTGTTTAAGAAAACATAATTCGTAATTCTTAAGAAAACAACTTGTAACATTTTTAAGTTCGTTAATTTGATGTGATCAAGAAATAGATAGATTACTACTGGCTTCAGGTTTTGCAAAGCCTAGCCCACTTTTATGGCCTGCTCTTTTTATACTTGTATTCTGGATTAAGTCCATCAATGCTTCAACAAGAAGTCAGAGCTATAAAGTTTCCAGTCCTGCCGGAGATTCTCATGATGACGAACAAAGAAACTGGATAGCTTTCACTTTTCAGACAAGCTGTGTAGAGTGTTGATATCCTGGACTACTGCCATCCTAGTTGCTTTTTTGGAAGTTCTTTTGGTTATTGAAACAAGAACCCTAGCTGCAAGCTCGGGGAAAGAACAAGATAGAAGATTGCAACTGATGCATCACATGCTATATAGGGTTTTAAGCATTCACAAGCTAGAGCATCTATGTAAACAGAAATTCCAACACTGAAATCATCATTTCATTGCAGAAAATACACTCTCTTCACTTTATCAGTTCTTAGTGTTAGAAGTTTACATCATTCATTCATTCCAAGTAAGCAAATAAATTAAACGGAACAGATTATAATTTTGGGAAAAAAAAATATTATCGAAAAAAAGCATCTTTTCTTAGATGTTATAATAGGCCGAAAGGTTCAGGCAGAGGCTCAAACCCATTATCAAAGAAGGGTCCTTGATCAGATTTATCATCAATACTGTGCAGCCAATCCGTGTTCTTTAAATCCTCTTTGAGTAATATTGCATCATAACGAGAGCTTTCACAGATGTCAACAACTTCACTCAATTTTGCAGAGTATCGTTGTCCATCATTTGCTTCACGCCTGATTTCGGTAGCCCTGCTAAAGTAGCTTTCATTTTCCAAAACATCTCCATTTTGCAAATTTCCATTGTTGATGGATTCTGGAGCACTCCTGGAACGGGCAGAGTGGGTCTTGGGAGTGGCAGATCTAATGCTCTGAGGGAAGAGGGTGGTGCTTGAAAGCGATCGGGTGCTTCCTGTGCCATTTCTCAAGTCCTACAACAGCGAATTGATATACTTTTAGGATTATCTTAAAACATAGAACTGTCTCTTGAAGGCAGAAAAAAATAATGTTCCGTGCAACAGAAACCAAACACAAAAATCTTTTATTGCATTAGTAATAGCAGGTAATCAAAGCACCTCTTTCCACGTATGTCAGCTAACCTAATAGACAATGCCATCATCAGTCCAAGATCTCGGCCAAAAGAACTGGCAATTCATCTCAGCCGCACCTCATAATTTTCAAGGTAAGGAATTTGAATCAACAGCCAGGGAATAAAATGTAAAAAGATCATGCTGTTAGTTCAATGGCAGCCAACAAATAAACAGCATTGTCATTGTTTAGGTTCTATTATAATGAAGGTAGTAGCATGGCATTGTGTGATGCACAGACATTTGCACTTGTAATCAACATGGATGACAATGATCAAATCAATCATTTGAATTCCAACTCATTAGGAAGCCAGACTAGAAGATTATCAACTTGACAAAAACATGTTTCTCAGTTTCAGTGAAAATTTTCAAGAAAAAGAGCATTTGAAAGTTGATAAATGTTGGCACCCAACTAGCAAATTTATATCTCATTCAAATTGCATGCACGCGGGGATGCTACACAGCATAAAAAGCTAGTTTATCATAACATGGAAGGAAGAGAACCCATACCATATGCCTGATGGCCATATCCAGAGACTTCTTAGATATAGTCCTCCCAAACCCGGTGCTCTCTGAGGCTGTTGATGATGACTTCACAGGTTTTCTCATTCCTAATTCTGACACATGCGAGACCTTTCGAGGCTCAGGTGCATCAGCAATATGCCCATTACTATGCACACGGCCCTTTCCAGATGGCTCTGTGAGTCTTCCCCGTGAGACAATTGGAGATGAGTGTCTTCTTGGTGCAATCACAGAGCCTACACTTTCTGGGTTCCCCTTCATAGTTGCATGAACATTTGGCCGGGACCTGCCTGCAGAAAGTGGCCTGTCTGGCAAAGTTGTTCTGAGGTTTGGAGGTGTGTCAAGAGGAAAATCAGGAGGAACAACTGGCTGTTGTGGACGGACTCGAGGGCTTGGGGAATTTGGTCGGGATGTTGGTCCAGGAATGCGATTATTTGAAAGAACTCGTCCAGCAGAAGTTGAAGGGCTTGAGGCAGTGGATGAGGAAGGTGCTGGGTTCCGACGTGTGGGAGTTGATGGACGAGAATTTGATCTAGGGGGTGCTGTACTCAAGTTTGCAGGAATTTGTCCCCTGGAACTTGGAGTTGAGGGTCTTGAATTTTGAGAGGGTCGAGTCTTGTCAATTGAAGAGCTGGTGGGGGCTGGACGAGCTCTTGATGGAGTTGAGGAACGTGATGGTGTCGGGCGGGCTGATGGTGTGGAAGGTCTTGCTATAGATGGTGTGCGGGAGACTGGGGAGGATGGTCTAGTATAAGATGAGACAGAGGCTGAGCTTGTATTTAGGATTGAAGAGGACCTATTTGAGGAATAGGTACTGTATTGTGAAGAAGATATAGAAGGTCGAGTCACTGAGCTGCTTCTAGTTGGCCTTGAGGAATGGTAACTCTCTGGTTGTGAAACTGAAAGCTGAAAACACAGGTAAGAATTAGGCTTAAACTTTGATAGCTGATCCCATGTCCTCCCATTATCAGAAAAAACTCCTAAAATGAAAATACTATTGTTCAACCAGAAGGGGCTAATTCAACAAGCATAAAATGATCTGAAATTGGGGTAAGACTGACAGTGATAGCTTAAAGAAAGAAAAGAAGCAGGGCATACCCTAGATGCCGCCTTGGTAGTAGAAGCTGATCTAGCCAAAGAACTGCTTCGTGGAGCCACTAAAGTTGGTTGTGATTCACTTCCTTCTGATGACGGAAAAAGAGGAGTTCCAGGGGGAGTGAGAAGCCTAATGACATAAAAAGAAATAAGTATGGATGACAGCATTTGAATGCTAGTTTTTTGGTTTGTGGAAGTAATAATTTCGATACAAGAGTAATAAACTTGGTCTGCAAGCGTTCATTCAACACAAAAGGAACATTTAACTACTATGATTTCAAGCCTAAATTATCCGCTAAATCCTTGTCAGCCCAGTATAAATAAGCAAATAAACAATGGGACAATGTCTTGGAGCTTTAACTCATACTTAAAATGTAATTTTTCTTTTCTACAGGAAAGCACTTCCATGGAAACATTCTGAATCATATTTAAGTAATCATGTGATCTTCCATTGTGAGAGAATCTCCTGATCTCTTTCCTATCCTGTACAATACAATGTCTCATTATTTGAAATAAGCCGTGCAGAGTTGTCTGCAACTTTTAGAAGCACCAGAACAAAGCAGAGTTTCCGTTCTGAGTTCATCAAAGCTTAGAATGCAAAATTCTATATGAGATCCCAAGGTGCAGTCCACTTAAAACTCAGAATTCTATTTTTTTTTTAATCTTTTCAGCTTTTCTAAATTGTACTAAATTCATTATAGAAAGAGGTGATTATCCAAAGTGGAAGGACTTCCAAATTCCACGACAATGTGAACCTTGAGCGAGCTATGTTTCCTCTAAAACTATCAATCCAACATATCAAAAACGAATTTCAATCTGTTGAAAAAGTTTCAACTTTGCATCCAAAACTCGAAACGAATCGAATCTTATACCAGACACATCCAGCATCAATGCTGTTGACCAAAAAAAAAAAAGAACAAAAAAATTAGTGACTCTAACATGCAACTGCTAAATCCGGAAAGCATCAAAGATTTACCAATCATAATCATGCTTCCCTCCTTCTGATGATAACAGATCATCGATCCCACTCCTCGCAAGTTTGGCTGGTCCAACTGAAAGTCTCCCCAATTTCACTGAAACTGTAACCAATAACCCCACATCAAATCATAAGGCCATCACATATTTTCGTCCCCACAAACAAAAAAGAAAGTAGACAAGCAAGATTCTGAGCTGGCTAAATCAAAATGGGAATTTAAGAAAATCCCAGATGAAAATCACCATAAATGTAAATTCAAAACCAATAAATAATGAATCAAATCCATTAAATCTAGGCACAAAAGAAAAGGAAATAGTTCTTTGCTAGCAAAAGAAACGGCACCGTTTGCATTTCTTTTCCTGTTTCTTTGATTATAAGTGTAGTGTTCATTAAATATAACATCGTTTTCATTTCCAAATCTCTCATTCATCAACAAAATGACCAAACCATCCTCTTCTTCATTCGAGCGTCTCCATGGAAGAATTGCAAGAAACACAGAAAACCACCGAGGGCATCTCCGGGAACAAAACTGGTAAAAAAAAATCCAAAACATACCATCAGAAGATTCATCGGAGGAGGCGACAGAGAGACTGCGGCGGTTCTTGGAGAAGAGATCCAAGTTCTCATCCTTGTTGTGATTATCTTTAGAAAAAACACCGCCGCCCGTCAAACTATGACCTCGGCGGTGGTACTGGGACCCCACCGGAATATTTCTCCCTCCCACTAAAGACTCTCTCAAACTCCCATTAACACTCCTATAATTACCGTTATTATTATTATTACTACTACTCATCATCATTTCTTTCCTTCTTTGTTGCTTTTTCTTTTTTCTTTAGCTAAGCTTCTTTCATGGCTGCCAGCAAAATCCACATATTATCCTTTCTGAAGCAGCAAAATGTATGTCAAAAAGAAAGAGAAAGAGAAAGAGAATGATAAGATCTACTGCGAGAGGGGGAGAGAGAGAAAGAGAGAGAGTGTAGTAGATGCGAAGGGAGACAGTAAGTCACCTAGCTCTCCTCTGTTTTCTTTAATGTTTTACGTCATGTAAGAGCTTGAGAGAGAGTCGGGTTTGGAATTTGGATCTGTGCGCTTTTTTTTTTATTTTTTTGAAAATGACTTCTTTGATCCAGAAATATTACTTGATTCTCAAGTCGGTCCCCAAACAAATAGTATTTATCAATTGGGCCACTATTGATAAACTTGACCAGATTAATCCCCGCAGAAAACGTATAGTTTTAAGCAAATATCATATGATTCTCGAATGGATCTTCAAACAAATTATTATCAATTGAGTTTCTATTTATCCAACAAGATCAGATCAATCTCACTATACCATTTGAATTAATGAAAATACAGTGTAGTTTCAAGACAAATAAATCATTTTTTTATGAATTCTAATCTTTTTTCAAATCAATTTAATATTTTTTTTTGTTTTTACTTGGAGTATATTCAGGAATTGAATAATATGTTGAAAACAAGATAGGGAAAAAGTTCAGGGGGTTAACTGGGAATCGTCTGATTGTAGGGACCTAAATGAGAATATTTTTTAATTAAGGACTTAAGTGATGGGTAGATGATAATTGGGGTATGGTCAAAATGTAATTAATCAGTGCTACAGAGTCAGATTTAGGGAGATCGGTGCTGAGGTGCAGTTTTGTTAATGGTGGAGGAAGATAATTAAGAGAGAATGGTAAAATCTGACAATACATATTTTTTTTTATTTAAATTATTTATCCATTTTTAAAACATCAGCTCTGTCTTTATTGCAACTGTATAAATCATGTGGTGAGTTGTTGTCTTAGAGCCACATGCCTGTCCCCCGAGTGAGGGCATGTGTCTTTATCTTTCAATAATCTTCGTCTTTTTTTTTTTTTAGTTTCCAGTTTTATCCATGAATATTAAAAGCGTGTTTAACAGTGTGGTTACGGGTGCTTTTCAAATAACTTTTCGTGTTAAAATACATGTTAATAATGTTTTTTTATTTTTTAAAAATCATTTTTGACATCAGCACATCAAAACGATCCAAAACATACAAATTATATTAAATTTTAATAAAAAAAAATTAAAATTTTTTAAAAATACAATCACAATCATATTCTTAAACGATACCTAAACCCCGATTGGAGAGTGCCCGGCCAAGGAATCGGAACATTTTAATCTGTAACGTGGTATATTGTACTGTGTTTTTCTCACTTAGTGGAATTTCTCATTCTCAGGGCTTGTGATCATTGTTTGACCGGTCAATTAAAGACAAGACCGGGTTAAAAATTTAAATTGATATGGGTAGTTTAATCGGTACAGATCTAACCGGGCAAAACCTGATCATCAACTTATTTATTTATTTTTTAAAAAAAATTAATTATTCAACACTATTTTAATTTAAAAAAAATATAACAAACCCTAATAACTTGTAAATTAGATCAGCTTCGATTCTAAATTATGCTTGTGATGTAATTGTAAACTAGTATGTTTATATCATGGTTTTTCTTCGTGGGGCCATTAAAAGGGTGTGTTTGGAAGAATAAATTTTTTTATTTTTTTAGTATGTTTTAAAAATGTTTTTAACTTGAGAAAAAAAAATTAAATTATGTTTGCTTAGTGTTTTATAATACTTTTAATGTTTTTATATTATAAATAAATAAATAAATTATACTCGTGATGTCATTGTAAACTAGTCAACAAGATGAAGCTAGTCGGGCAGAGTGGAGTTTTGTAGACAATCTATGACATTGGTCCCACCAAGACGACCTTCCTTACTCATAAATGTTTGGAATTTCCATGGTGATTGCACATGAATTTCGGCAACTAAGATTGTTTTATCAACAAGAGATCATGGGCCTCTGATTTCACCCTCAGCCACAACCAACCACCCTTTAAAATAAAATAAAATAAAATAAAATAAAAACAATAAATAAATTGGGATCAGTTAGACACTTGATTGCTTATACTTCTGCATTTCATGGGACATTGCAACTACCATTGAGAGATTAATTTATTACACTGTGATCCCTCATTTAATTTTTTTTAATTTAAAAAATAGAGCATAGATTTAAATTCCTTGATTTAAATTTAAATTTAAATTCAAATTGGTAGTTGGGTTCTTAATTGAGTGATTGACTGTTGCTGTTATCACCATGTGTTGTTCATATCTAACAAGGATGCCAAGGCAATTATGCAAGCAGAGCAATCATGCTTTGGTATTAGGTCACCGACAGCATCAAATGATGATTTGTTTTTCTTAGAAAACTATTTATGATATTAAAAAATTAAATAAAAAACTCAAAACTTTGTAAATACAATCAAACAATTCCCATTTTTACTGATCAAATAGAAAGAAAACTCTGGATATTTTTCTCTTTGAACATATCTTACAACTAGATGATGTGAAATCTAACTTGTCTTGTTTTTTTCCTTGTTTAAGAGGGGGAGTTCATGTTTGGAGATGTGGTAATTAAATGTTGTTTTTTAAAGTATTTTTTGTTTGAAAATATATTAAAATAATAATTTTTTATTTTTTAAAATTTATTTTTAATATTAGCATATTAAAATAATAATATAGAGATTTGTCTATTTACACCTGTGGTCGTATAAGATGCAAGGTTAATACCTAAACTAATTTTTTATTTGATTCATAATCATATAAAACAAAAGAATATTTAGCTATTTACAAGAAAAGGCCAAGTGTGGTATTACCAAGAAGATCTGAATTCTTCACTAAGTCGGACATGGCATAGAGAATTTCGGGTGAGATAACATATCACACTGACCTTTCTTCTACCTTTCTATTTTCCTACCCTTTTCTGATGTTGAAAGACAAACACATTTAGCAGTTGTTCATTTATTTCTAGCAATCCCAGAGATACAGGTTCAACTCTCCCTCCTTCGTGTTCCGGTTCGGCTAGGTTTGGTTTTACTCCATTTATTCCAGTTTGGTTAATAAAAATTACATAATTTTTTTCATGGATTATACTAAAAACTCTCTTCTGAACTCTGGTTAAGAAAAAAAATATAATTTATAGTTTTTTTTGTAACATTTATTTTTAAAGTGCAACTGCAAAAACTAACATGCATATTTTCTTGAATTCAGACTTTGAAATTAATAATAAATTAATATAAAAAAATACCATTTTAGAATTGTATAGAAATAATTTTATATCTTTTTTTTTAGAAAACCACAGGGGGGGAGCGCCTTACAAGGGGAAAACTCAAGCTCGCCTTGGACTTTATATCATTTTATATGTAAAATGATTTAAAAATACCTCAAACATCGAACCAACCTTGAACATGAAAAATATCCAAAAAATTAATAATGAAGTAGCTTGTTGCAATTTGAGTATTATATTAGTTATTACTTTTCAAAATATTTTTTGTTTGGAAATATATTAAAATAATATATTTTTTATTTTTTAATATTATCATTTCAAAACAATTTTAAAATCTAAAAAATTTAATTTAAAACAGAAGGAATTAAAATAATTTTTAAATTTTTTTTAAAATAAAAATAAACATAATATTCAGCCCTGAACCACTGTTCCCAAAGTTATGGATGGACCTGCAATAACATTCTCATTGATCTAGATTTTTATCCATGCATGGCACCCCACTTCCCCTGAGTTAGGAGGTTCATCGGTACCTAGAATGTGCCTACAGAGGATGGATAATCATTTTTCTTTAATTGTTTTTAATTAATGTGATTGTTCGGATCAGTTTACGTGCAGCTCGATTAATTTCACGGGTTCTGAAGTTAATAACCATGTAAATTTTCAGTGATCCTAAAAGGATTCGAACCCGTGATCATTGAAGAGCAAATCCAAAACCTAATCAGTTGAACTATTCTTAAAAATTATTATTTTTTTCAATTGTAATTTGATATTCTTGAGCATAATTTTATTAACCACCATGGAATTTTAGTTGTAGTGTTTGTTTATTATTTTAAAATAAGAAAAATAAAGAAATTTGTTGAGATCAAAAGCACACGTTGTTCTGTATTTTTTATTTTAAAAATATAAAGATTCATTTAAAAAATATATTTATCTTATATCTTCACTCCATATCCTTCTTGTTAATATATATATATAAATGCAAATGCAAGCTAAGATCCTGCATTACGAAGCATCCGTCCCTCTATTTCATGCCTTAGATTTGAAGCATTAAATCATTTGCTACGAGGATTGCTCGTAACATTAATTTTATTTGTTTTTATGTTTTAAAATAGTTTTTTTTAATTATTTTTTTAGTATTTTTAGATTATTTTGATGTTTCAATATTAAAAATAAATTTTAAAATATAAAAAATATTATTTTAATATATTTATAAATAAAAAAATATTTTAAAAAATAATTATTACTATAATATTAAAAACAAAAACTCGTTTTGAATGCTTAGATGGGCCATGGCACGAAATCCTCTAATAAAAATTAATAACTGAAGTCTGAAGATGGCTGTCTTCTTATCAAATTGCTGGACCATTTGAGAAAAGGATGGCTCAACATACTGAGCCCAACAGCTGCTCTCGTGTCATGTGATGGTTCATACTTTCTTTAAAGAAAGAAAGAAAACTTTAATAAAGAACCCGACAGGATCAGCCTATATTCTCGACTTTTAATGTTTCCACATCTCCAATTTTATGGTTATGGTATAACGATGAATTAATTTTTAATAAATTAATATTTTTAATTAAATAATATTTTTTAATCTTAATTTAAATTTAAATTTTAAATAATATTTGATTGATTGAGTGATAAACTTTTATTTTCTTGAAAATTTCAAGCTTTGACATCAATAACAATAATAATTAATAAGCATGGCATTCAGGTTTGTGCCCTATTAGTTTTGGCAGGGAATTTTCTATCTCTACACTTTAGGTTTGAGTTTTAGTATGCATACTTGTCATTCTCGCGGTACTTTACTTGTTTATTGGGCTTGTAGGATGTTCAGCAGATTTGATTATTAGTTGTGATGCGCGAAAACTAGTGCGGATAACTCGGTTATCAAAATAAAATAAAATAAAATAAATAAGCATGTTGCCAAAGCTTCATTTTTGTAGTCTTGAAAATTTCAAGCTTGGACATCAATAATAATAATAATTAATAAGCATGCATGTTCCCAAAGCTTCATTTTTCTTTTCTGTTATTTTCCCCTGAAGAGTTGAAGATTTCAAGCTTGGACACTGATTAAGAAGATATTGAAGAGATGAGTACTGATTGATTGATGCAATAAAAGTGTAGACAAATTTTGCATAATCAAACCCCGCTTCCCTCATTCTAAAGTATTAAATGAAAAAAAATAGAAATTCCTTAGGTCCCCAGTAATCCTCCTGCCCATGTTAGCGGATTTCAAGCCAACCCCACAGAAGGAAACAGCTCAACTCAAGGGTTTTGGTGGATCAATGGCTAGCTAGGGAGCAGCCATAACTAACTAGTGTAATCGGCTACCACAATCGAGAGCTGGAAAAACGCTTGGCCCATCTGTTTTGACAGCGATGAAACGATGAGTAGAACAACTGGGTCTTGGCATCTGTATCTCTGCAAGGTCGCATGCAAAATGAAAGAGAAACCATGGTGGATTGTGGACACCGTCCTACCAAGTCACTAACCTGTACATGTCTCATGACAAAGAAGGTGTTTCGGTTTACGAATAACATATACACAGTGAAAATAATAAAATAAAATAAATAAAAAAAGGTTAATTTGATTGATTCCAGATGAAAGAATCCTTTTATTGAATTTCATTACATTTAGCCAGAATTTATATAATAATTAATTAATTAATTAACTGGGGGAGTGACGAAGCTTGAGCATTTGAATGAGGGGACAGAGCAAACCAAAAAAGAACTTTACAGTTTTCCTGTGAATTTGAATATAAAATCATGTACAGAAATAGCATACGGCATAAATTAGTGACAAGGCATTTTTTGAAAATCTTAAAATCAAAATATTTTGACAAAATTAAGAATTTCAAATTGAAAATAATAATTAAATGGAATATAGCGATACATAGCGTATATTATAAAATAATAAATATTAAAATGATGAACATAATAAGGAAATCAACAAGAAAAACAGTTGAAAATAAGTTATATAATTTAAAATGTGTACATGACATTTCTTTATTCCTAACTGATTTTTCACTAGATTATTGGTTGGATTAAATGTTATAAGAAAGAACTAGTTGATATAAAACATACAAGCTTAGATTATCTTTGTTTTTTTTTTATTTTTTTTGCTTATTTTTATACATTTATTTTCATAGCATTAATGATCTAGACAAAGTGTTATAAAAGACTATTTTGTTATGGATAATTTAATAAAATTATTTTGTGTTATTTATAATTGTTTTATAACTTCTAAGAACACATAAGAGAGAAAAATAAAAAATAAAATAAAATATTGAATAATAAAATATATGAGAATAAGGATAGTTTATTTATTTATTTTATTTTTCCAGACATTTATTTCTGATCAAAGACAGGCTCCCTGAAGACGACGCTGTTTAGCGAAATAAAAGAAGCCGCAAGGCAGGCTGAAATGTGAAAAGCTCATAACAATTTTCTCATCCTTTTTTCTTTCTCAATCCATCAATTTAACCCTTATTAAAAATATTTTCAATTTAACTTTCATGTATTCTAATTTCAATCAATTAAGTCCGGTACAAAACCTCCATCCAATTATTCCGTTATCTTGGATTTACAAAGCTAGAAGAGAGAAAGTGAACTAAGGATTGTCCGGCTAAGCTACACGTCACCATATCAACTCAAATTAATTATTTTTTAAATTAAAATAATATTATTTTATGTTTTTAAACAAGTTAAATATAAATTAAATTTAATAAGTGAATTAAATAATTCATGAGTTAACCTGTCTGATTAATCAGGTTTGGTCGGCTTAAGAACTTTTCTAATTCAAATTGAAAATTGGCCTGGGTCAAGCTTTGGCTTGCTGGTTTCTAGATCAATCCATGCTACCGGGTTTGATAATTATGGATGGATGCTACATATCGGGCCTTGATTGACAGTCTTCATTTATATAGGGACTAAATAGACTAATGAGAGATAATACAGGGCTTAAAACACCGATATAGCCTTCCAAGGTTTCTTCTTCAACGAGTCAGTTATCTCTCTATTAATTTTTTTTTCTTTTTCAGAAGCAAAACACAGAAAAACCAGAGAGAGAGAATGAGCAGAGGAAGTGGAGCTGGATATGATCGGCATATCACTATATTCTCCCCTGAAGGCCGCCTCTTTCAAGTCGGTACGTACTGTCCTCTATCACTGTAACTGAAATTTCCTGTCTCCCCCTCTCCTTTTCTCGCCATTAATTGAAATTGAAAATGAAATTGCCGGTGCAGAGTATGCGTTCAAGGCAGTGAAGGCAGCTTCCACCACTTCCATTGGAGTTCGTGGCAGCGATTCTGTATGTGTTGTTACTCAAAAGAAGGTTCCGGTGAGTTAATCACTCTTTTTTCTGTTTCTTCTTTTTAATTCTATCAACTGCCTTGATCTAGGGTTTGTATTTTTTTTAATAATTGTTTTTTGAAATGTGGGAGCAGGACAAGCTTTTGGATCAGACTAGTGTTACTCACCTTTTCCCTATTACCAAGTTCCTTGGATTACTGGCCACCGGCATTACTGGTCTGCTTCTTTGGCTTTTATCCTTTTCTTGTTAGCAAAACTTTTATAGCACAAGGTAATTGATATATCTTGATTTTTTTTTGTAGCTGATGCAAGGAATTTAGTGCAACAAGCAAGGAATGAAGCGGCGGAGTTTAGGTTTAGATATGGGTATGAAATGCCTGTGGATGCATTAGCCAGATGGTATGTTTGTGATTTTCATCATAATTTACATTAGAACATTCAGATGGATACGTTTGATTATGTTCGAGTTTTTCAATATGTGGGATGAATATTTTTCTGTTTGGGTTATTAATAGCAAGTAGAGGTTTCATCTTAACTGTGTCTACCGTTAATTGTTAAAAAATAAACGAATTTTAACTGCCTGTTCTCGAGTTTTAACTGATGATATCTTGTCTAACCTAGTTTGTTTTTCATCCTTGTAATCTCAAATTTTTCTAAATTATCTATCGATAGTGGCATGGTTTTTTTTTTTTTTTTGCCTTACCGCTACTATAGCCTTATATAAGCTAATGATGATGTTTACGTTTTGTATATATAGGATAGCAGACAAATCGCAAGTTTATACACAGCATGCATATATGAGACCTCTTGGAGTAGGTAGGGGTTCTTGTTTTTATTTTTGCTGTTGTAGTTGTTAAGATTATTATTACATCTACATGCAGCACCTTCATAACACGTATCTCAGTGTGTGTCGTGGACATTTACACCTGCTAATTGCTGCTGGTGGTCTTATTCTTTTTTATTTTTGAAATCTTTACTGTATCTTTTCTGTGAAGTTGCTATGATTTTGGGTATTGATGAAGAGAACGGGCCTCAGCTTTACAAGTGTGATCCAGCTGGCCACTTTTATGGTCACAAGGTATTTGACAAATTTGTTCTTTTCATCAAAATGCGTTACATTATCGATGCTTTATGCAGAATGTGCTGTTTGTCTATTGTGTAATGAGTGCACCTGTGAATCCTGTGATCATATAACCAACAAAACTTGAATAAGTTGAGGTAAATATTTCTCTGAAGACATGCTCAAGCTATGTCCTCAGAAGAGAATATCTGATAATTTGTGTATGATTTTGAATTTCACATGACAATGGCATTTGCCTTTTTTGGTGATCTCCTGTGTTTTTCTAGTATTTCTAAATCTGGCAACTATTGTTATTTGTTGTTTAGCTAGGCCAGTTAATTTGCATCTAGTTTTACTAGATTTGGTAGCTGATGAACAGTGTAGATATTAACATTCAGGAAGCTACCTGGTTCTATGGTTCTATGATATGATCACTTAATCATGTATGATGCAACTCTGGAATTATTGATCGCATGTTGGTGGTTTATTTTAAATTTGCATTCTACATAATTCTAAGGGAGCATTTTGCTTGAGGAACTAACTTTATGCTCATGATGCAGGCTACAAGTGCTGGATTGAAAGAACAAGAGGCTATCAATTTCCTGGAAAAGAAAATGAAAAATGACCCTGCTCTCTCCTATGAGGAAACTGTGCAGGTACTTGTGTCTATTTCCTATTACTCGGAAGGGACTGTATTTATTTTGTTAACTTATTACCATGGGCCTTTAATTGTTGCACAAGAGAAATATGCCCTTTGCTTGTCAACTATTAAGTCCTCTTACTTTCCTTCTTCTCATTTTGGAGATACTTCAGTATGCTTAGGATTTTTTGGGCCATAAAATATGCAGTAGCTATTAAGTACTTTTAATTTTGCCTCATAGTGTTAAAGAATCTCAGGGGTATTTATTGGAGTTTCCCATGGTTTTATTTACAGAAATGGATTATTTGATTTCCTGGGCTATGAAAGGATTCTGAGCATGATATAAAATAATTGTGAGGATAGATATGATTGCTATTTTGTCTGATTGTTTGACTAATTGGTGCAAAGCTGCTTTTAGATTATTTCTAATGGGTTTTCTGTTTGTTCCAGACATAACATTCTATATGAGGTCCTGATATAGCATATTGGTTTTACTGTGCAGACTGCTATTTCTGCTCTGCAATCTGTTCTCCAAGAGGATTTCAAGGCTACTGAGATAGAGGTTGGATGTCTCCCTTTTATACATTCTGCAGCTAGTGATACCAGACCACTAATATTAAATGACCGAAAACAAAAGGATACTGGTATTAAATATACTGCGAGGGCAGATATTAAAAAAGAAAAAGAAAGAAACTTCAGTGTAATTTGTCTTCTCTGACACATGTCCTATGATTGAACGCTGGTATTTCCACTTCTGTTAAGGTGGCTTTCCTTCTGTTAAGTTTCCACTAGAATTTGGAATATTTGCAGTGTCTGCTAAACATGCTTACCATTACAGCATGGGCATGAAAATGCTGTTTTAATAGATTTAAATATAGAAGTAAAATGGTTTCTCACGGTCAGTGTTTGATTTTCGGCAGGTGGGAGTTGTGAGAACAGGTGACTGTGTTTTTAGAGTGCTGTCCACTGAGGAAATTGATGAACATTTAACTGCTATCAGTGAACGTGATTGATCTATGGAGCAATCAGAGCCACTTGGGGAAATGTTCTTGCTATAATTTGAAGTTATCGAAACGTTCTTACTTAATCATGGAGTTTGACAAGGAAAGGAAGAGTTGGAAACATTGTTTTGAATTGTATTCCAAGATCCCTCCCAATATTTGTTAATTTGCCAAATCATGTTACCATTATTGACATTTCTGCAGTTTTCTGTCTGCTGTCTTCCATGAAATGATAACGGGTCGGTTTTGGGAGAACGTTCTTAGTGATCCTAACTATTTGCATGTGTATGTTTGGGATTTTATGAGCACCTCGACTGCTCGGTGTTTTGGATCTTTGAAAATTCGCCTGTAGTGAACCAATGCCGTTAGATGTTTTCATGCTGGGTCTAGCTGATATCTATGAAGCCAGCATACAATAACTCTCTATTAGTTATTCCGAGTCACCTGGAGTAGTAATTATCAGAACTTATTTCAGGAGTTTACTTGTACCCATGTCCCATGCTTATTCTTCAACGTGAAAGTTCAAGTACTTGTTGGATTCAATATTGACACCTTTCCTTGGACTCCAAAGCTGCTGCTGTCACAGAAGACGACACCACTTTGCTGTCAGGATCATCTAACCTTCTGGTAATCTTTCCATCAGCTACCCCATTTATTATGGTTGCTTTCTTGTACACAGCATTGACTAGGTTTACCAACTTTAAAAGGATGCTACCAAGTGTTTGAATGACAAATTTTAAAAATCATAACTTTGGCAACTTTAAAGTTAAATTGGGTTTGGTTTAATTATTAATTTCCACATAGTTTAATTTGAAATCTAGTTTAATTCAAGTTTTGGATCAACATGTCATTAAATTAACTTGCCAGACTGGATTTAGGTTAATAACACCAGTAGCTCGAGTCAAAGAAAGGACACAACAGAAACCACTGGTGCCACAATTGCATGCAACTGATTCATTATTTTAGTTATATCTATAAGCTTGCAGAATTGCTTACACCATTGTTAATTTGCCGAGCTTGTCACCAATGAATTATTAACATCAAATGACACCAGGAGTCCCCCCAAACACTTGAGTGGGAATGATAATACCACTTGAGTGGGAATGATAATACTTTGGTCCGTCGATTGAAAAGTATCTGTGAAGTGCTCAGAATAACTCTAGGATGTCAAAGAACCAATTCAACTAAAAAACTTAAGTTATTAGGTAATATTTCAAGATATGATTTATATTATTTTCTAACACATTCCCTTAACACACTCCCTTAAATGAAAGCTATTTGCTTGAAACTTGCACATATCCATATTATCTTGTGTTTAATTTTTATCAAATAAATGAGAATGGTGAAATTCAAACTCGTGACCGCTTAGTTATCAAGGTTTTGATATCATGGTAAAGAACTATTTCAACTCAATAGCCTAAGTTGTTAGATAAAATTTCAAGATATAATTTATATTGTTCTCTGACATAAAGAACACACTTACTTGATCCATGCTATGCTTTGATGTTCCTCTCCTTGTTTTATCTGCTTAGTATTAATGGTCATTGACCATACTATTTATAGCAGCTATTCTATGCGAAATGTATGGGGAGATTGTCAGCAACAGAAGAATCCCACTCCGTTCTTTCATCTCTATCCACCCTTCACTTTTCTAAAAATCTTATTAGATTATGGGACTATATGCATCACACTACTAAATTATCAGTTATGACATTATTTTGGAAGGAACTCTTTCTTGAAAAAGGTAAAAAAACAAATTTAAAGTTAATTAGTTGTTCAAAACTCAAAATCTTAACAAGACACCAACCAAACGCAATCTAAAAGTGTCATTTGAAACTGGTTAGCAATACGAAGCTAGCAGACTGTGGCCATTCGCTTAATTTGTGCTAACATGTTTTTCTAACTTGGTTTGTGAAATCAATTTGTCACATCTCTTAATTTGATCCAATGTTTCGCCCTCATGTCACTGTTTCCAGGGAAATCCATTTACACAATGGATGCCTCAACAATCTCCCCATTACAGCCCCATGCCAGCATAAGTAATCCCTTCATGTGAGTACAACAAAGACATCAGCACCACAACCGCAGGCATGCATGAATGTGAGAGAGCAGACTAAATGCAAGCATTTAGGCTTCATTTTGATGATAAATTTGTATATGAACCATAGAGAATGATCTGCAGCGAGAGGTTATGCTCCAAAACATTTCTATAATACCGAGCTAGCTAGTTTCATTTTTAATCTATTTCACAGAAGTCATTGTCATATATATCCCGAAGTTTAGTGCCATGATGAGTGATGCTTATCATCTTTCATTGATTTTGGTCACGAATTCTGCAGCCTAATTACTTCCAATCCTCATCCTCTTGAGTAGGGCAGCTATTCATTCTTCGTTTACCTCAGGTACAAGTTTCCACTTTCCACTGTCTCTTTTTCCTTGTTTCCCCCTCATGTTCATGCTACCATTAGCCAGTAAATTCATCTTTCACCGTGCAGGTAAGTTGATTTAGAAAACCCCAGTTATAGTACTGTTGATCAGGACCAGTATATTTTGAGCTCCCGCTTAGCCTAGCTTCGCGTTCATGTTGAGCTGTCGCCGGCTTGCCTGGTCCGGCGAAGTTAGGGTGGCACAGCCCAGTGCACTGCACCGTTTGGTCGGCTGGCCCTAAGAACATTTTCCTGACACAAACTGATTTCTAGCTAGGGTAATAAAATAATTCTTTCCATGTTTTGATTTGGAGGCTATTTAACTGGTGCATCAGCATGACTTCTCAAAACAAAAAAAGGTTGATGACAACATTCTTGGTCCAAACACCCTTTCTGCACTGCTTCCATCAGGTTAATTGCCTCCATCTCGCAATCGGTCAAACTGCATGATATCTCGAGATAAAAAATAGAAGAGACCTGAAACATCTAGGAAATACAGAAATAGAGAGGAAAAAACTATATCATATACAAAATTCTATAAATTAATATATATATATATATATATATATATATATATATATATATATATATATATATATGATTGGTAGATTAAAATAACCCACACACACACCAATTAGAAGAATATATAGAGAGGTCTGACGATTGTGATAAGCAAACAAGTTTCGCCATTGCAGGCTCTCCATTAATGGAAGGTAGTGCAGTGCCTGTCATTTGATGACTCATTTAAGTGCCTGGATGACTTGAATATGCGCCGGCCGTCTTCTATTATATTACATTATCTCTTAGTAGCCAAAACTCTATGCTTATGCCTGACTGCTAATTATTCCGTTTGGAAACACAGTACTCATTTCAACCTGTATTTTAAAAGAAATTAAAAATTTTTTATTTTATTTAAAATTAATATTTTTTAATATTTTTGAATCATTTTAATGGGTTGATATCAAAAATAATTTTTTTAAAATAAAAAATATTATCTTAATATATTTTTAAATAAAAAAATACTTTTGGTAACTAATAGCTACCATAATCTTAAACAAGAATTAAATTCCCTTCCATCATCCATCCATTTTTATCCTGATCCAAGGTATAATTAATTGGTTTTGACATTTGAGTGACCCAACAAGGGTTTAGTCAATTTTTTATTATTTTTAAATATTTTGAGACTCGAATCTTCTTTTATTAAATAATATTATTTGAGATCATGCACGATCATTAAACCAAATGTTATTACAATATCCAACACTTATGTTCATCTACCTGTGTAATTTACAGGTTTATTTCTTCCATTACCGGTTTAAATTTTTAAGATTGGATATAAATATCTGAATTTGAATAACTCTTGAAAAGAAATGTTATTTATCCAAAATACCTCCAAAAACAAATATTAATATTGTTATTATAACTGTAAAATTTAATTCAAAAATCGACTGAGTCACAAGTTGGGAGGGTTGACTCTGTATAATTTTTTTTAAAAGATTAAAATAATATTATTTTAACAAAAATAATAAAAAAAGGTCAACTAATTGAAGGCCAGGTTTTGACTAGATTAAGCCCAGGTAGACCGAGTCATCTAATCCACTTGAGTTTTTGATCGAATTAACCAAGTTTTATCTTTTTTTTTTTTTCAATCTAGATCAATTGAAGTCCATTAGTTTACTAGGTTTCCAGTTGAACCACCAAGCTAGATTAGGTTTACAACTATGATTAAATGCAATATAGTTGACTTTTGGCGTTGGATAGTAATCAAGGTGTTAAGTGTTTAAAATTAGTGCTTAATATTTAAATAAGAGAAGCAAGAAGAGCTAGGTATAGGTACGTGGGGGTGATGGCACAACCCATGATAATTATTATTTGATCGACATGTAGTTGTTAGGTAGGCGCTAGCAATTTATGGCGTGGCTATTGGTGGGGGTGATGGCACCAGTAACATGCAAGTCTTAATGGTAAGAAATATATGTATGTCTTCCTAGCTAGGGTTTCTAGTTTTCAATGTGCGAGCCAATGGCCTCCTTGGCAGGTGCATTCTTTGGATACACAAGATCCCAATCACAAGATTTCACTCACATAATCTTCCATTTTGTCAACACTTTGGAATCAGAGCTACCAGTGCTCCCCTTTTACTGTTACTAGGTCTACGTAGGTATCACTTGGAAATGCAGAAGAGATTGCGATGAAACCCGCGTTCTCTCCTTGTATTGTTATTCGATCTATATAGGTGTCATGTCACTCTCCTTTTACATGTTTTTCCATGCTCAATTAACTCTAGTACTGCATTCATTCATGAAAAATATCAATTTTTAACTCCAAGAAAATTAATCTTCAACAATTTCTTACATTGATTCTTGCGACGTAACCTACATATATTCCGTGACCACTATAAAACTCTAATTATATTATATGCTTGCTAGATTATATAATATTAAGCACTGCTTAACTCAATCAAGACACTCATCTTCAATTTCTTCTCCAATCTCTCTTTGCTCCCCTTGGTTGTGAAATGGCATCATGCTCAACTGCTAGAAAGACTGTCTGCGCAATATTGTTGCGAGGGATCTGCCAACCGACACATGGGTACGTTATGGCATGATTCACTGACGCCTGTGCCTCCACTTTGCTGAGTTTATGGGTTCTGACTCTAATCCCACCTTTGTAGTAATCAAACATAACTAAGCTCTGAACCTGTGATGATCCCATAAAACCCTGGCGGTTGATTCCTCTTCCACTCTAGTGCGGCAGTAGGCGTCAGAATGGCCCTGCCCTTGCCGTATCATTACAGATCTTTCTGCTCTCTGACGCCACCCGCACCTAGATATGCATACACTTGCTACATGAGGTCTCTCTTCGAGGTTTTTCTCCCTCTCTCTATATATAGCAGGGAGATCCACATCCTAATTGGCACTAGCTTCTTTGTTGCTCAAGATTCTCTTGCTGACTCCCTTCCCAACAAATTATTTTGCCTTCCCTCCAGCAAACTTCGACTCAATCTCATTTTCGAGTCGCATTTCACAAAAAAGGTCCTAATCTCCTAGTTTTAGACCCAGTTTCCACCCACATATGGCTTGTGCAATCATAATAACGTTACAACATAGGTGAGCTTGCTATCTTGTTTTTGGAGCAATTTTTAGTGCCCTATCTATATATTGCAGATTTATATTTTGTTTGCTCTCACTCCCAGCCTAGCACAAGACTAGTAGAAGAATCTTCTTGGAAAAATGTGCATATATATATATATATGAACTAATCATAGACTTTTAACCATCCAGGCATAAGTCAGCCCACGGCAATGTGCCACGCTGAACATTCAAATCCTCTTGTGAATGTCTCGGCAAGTAAACTCAGTGGAAGGTTCATCTTACCTTTTACCAGAAAAATAAGATATTACCCTTTCAACATTTCCGCAATTAATCTTTTCTCCTAATTAATCCAATATTTCGTATCTGATTAAGACATTCAAGTTGAAAACCTCAATTATAAAAAGTATTATTCTCTGTTTATGACCTTCAAATTGGAATTTTCAAATTGAACAGTAGTTACCGAGAAAAAGAAAAGAAAAGGAGTACTGTCTCCTTGAAGACTGACAATTTCTTTATAATTTTAAACCATGGTGTGATATCTATGCTTAGATAAAAATATTCCTATCTTAAAGATTCAAAAACATGATTTTGTTACAGTAGATATTCCTTGTTCTTCCTCCAAAACCACATAGTGTAATGCCAACTTTTGCACTCAATAAACAACATTTTGTTATCTAGTTTTGAGGGTCACCTTTACTCTAAGAACATGGCTTTGCTTTCAATCCACATCTTCTCCCTGTGTTTTATACTTAGCCTTTGCTTTCCTCTACGTTACATCAAGGTTCTAAACCCTATAAAATACTAAGTAACAACTTTAAAAATACATACGAGTTTTGGAATTTATAGATATAGTTAGACTTGTAATGTACAGACCGAGGAAAAAAAAAGACTTGGCAAAGGATAAGGAATCAAGTCACGCCGCGAGAGTAGATAAATAAAAATCATACGTTTTCTCATCAAATTAAGCCGTATCAAATCAGGCGTCCAGCATAGAACTTTCCAACTCCTCATCAAAGCCTTTTCTGACCAGCAGTTTCCATGATAATATATATTAACACCTCTTCTTACGTTATTCCTTCCCATCATCTCAATGTCATCATAATCTTTTCTACTTCCATATATATACAAATACCCTCGCGTTTCCTCTCACATCCCTCCTTACCTACCCATAATTTCCTTCATCCTTCCAGTCTGTGCATGTTTTGACTTTAAAGGGCACCTCTTGTTTTACTATTTTTTATTTGTAAGTATGTAAACTAATTAATTAAAATCACTCTAATGTGACAAGTTTTATTTCTCGTTAACATTTGGGGGTGGTCTTTTTTCTTTCACTGATATTTATCTTGTTCTGATTGGAGTAGGAGCAAGAACATGCTATGATTAAAGAAATGGTGCACAGATTACGGGAGATGTTGTTATTTTTGTTCCTAGCGATCTTTTCCAAGGCTACTGGGGTTCAGGCTTATTCGCGCGGCGGCGTGATACAGGAAAGTGCTGCCTATTGCCTGAGCTGGAGGTTGGCTGTGGAGGCTAACAATGTGCGTGCGTGGCGCACGGTCCCTACTCAATGCTTGCGATACGTTGAAACTTACATGCTTGGAGGACAGTATGGCAGGGACCTTGACTTGATTGTGGACCAAATCTTGAGTTATGTGAATGAGATAGCTCCTTCTAGTGATGGCATGGACGCCTGGATCCTAGATGTTGATGACACCTGCATCTCCAATGTCTTCTACTACAGAGGAAAGAGATATGGGTATATGTGTGCATGGTCCTGTCATATGTATGCTCTATTAATTGGTACTGCAAGCTTACTAATCAATGGTGTTTGTTTCCTGTACTGTAGGTGTGATCCATACGATCCAGCTGGTTTCAGGGCATGGGCATTAAAGGGAGGATGTCCAGCAATTCCTGCTGTTCTTGGATTGTTTGGCTACCTAGTTCAAAGTGGTTTTAAAGTATTCCTAGTCACTGGCAGAGACCAAGAAACTCTTGGCCAAGTCACTATTGATAATCTGCATATTCAGGGTTTCATCGGCTACGAGAGAATAATCTTGAGGTAAGTTGGTACAACCAAACATTTCATGGTGGCCAGAGTACCTTTTCACGCCACAAAACTCTACTTGAGGAATCAATCTTCAGTAAGGAAATTGATTAATCATCTGAGTGGGTAATTTTCCTTGGATTTGAAATAACATATAGCATATATTCTCCTTCAAAATGATTACTCAAATAGAAATCACATGGAAGAATACCTGATATATAGTGACAGGCTTTCATGGCACACTCCAATGATTAGGTATTTTGAAAAAATGACCGATCACTGCTTGGTTCCTCTTATTTGTAGTATTGACTTCGTAGTTGATATGTTGAAGTTAATGCCATCCCAACTATGCATATTTTCGGATGCCATTCGAGTCAACATCATCGCCAGAAAGCACTCCTGTTCCATCAGAATCATAGGCTAGGCAAAAGGCACAATCCCTTAGCTCAATCTAGAATCAAGAAGACAAGAACCCTTTACAAGCCTAACCAAATTGACAGGGAAACTAGGCTCACCACCTAATACAAAATTGCGTTTCCAATCTAAGACAAGTTGTGTGGATTGCCAGCTGTGGATGGAATTTTTTGAAATTCCATGTTGGCAGGATTGGATGGGCTAACAGATGTGCATGTCAGCATTATTATTACTGTTTAAATGGCTTATGATATACCCTGGATTTGTAATCTTCTTGTTCTCTCAATCTCCAACAGGACAGCAGAATTCATAGGACAAAGCGCAGTGGCATACAAGTCAGAAATAAGAAGGCAATTAGAAAAGGAAGGGTACAGAATATGGGGGAATGTGGGTGATCAATGGAGTGATCTTCAGGGAGAATGTTTAGGAAACCGGACATTCAAGCTACCAAATCCAATGTATTTTGTTCCCTGAAATCCAGTGTGGAACACTACTTCATCTTTTGTGTCTCGAAATGATCATAAGACAAGAATTGTAACGTTATTATCGTGTTGCCAATGAAATAAATCATAATTCAGTCGAATAAATGGCTGAAGCTTACTACAAATGAACTTATTATTATTACTCTTAGAGCAGTATTTAAACAAGCATTAGCATATCCATGAAATGGCCATACCAAAAAACTTAATCATGGGAGAGTAAATCACATTTTCACATGACTATTTTGATTTTGGAAGTGAATGAGGTTTACCTGTCAAAACCCATTTTTCGCTCTGCTGCTGCCTCCTTGGTGGTCAGAAGATAGAGAGAGCTGGTAGTTGGATGGACGAGTTCTCTGTGGCATTTCATCAAACATGTTAAGGATGCAGGGGAGTAGTAAAACGGATCAATTTAACATCAAAACGGCGACGTTTAAAACATTCAGTTTTTGGCGCAAAGTACAAAGGGTGTTCCCGTTACAGGATTCGCTAAGGATAGAAATCTTTGGATTTATTCAACGAAGTTTCGCAGAAAAAACGGAGGAACCCCTTTTTCCTCTTTTTTTTTCCCCATACAAAATTCTTTATTAATTTTCTGCAGCTGCAGCATTTGGAAAGAAATCCCCAGATATTTGAATTTGAGGACAAGAACAACAAGGAAAGATGAACGATGCAGATGTGTCAAGGCAGATACAGCAAATGGCCAGATTCATCCGTCAAGAGGCGGAGGAGAAGGCCAACGAGATTTCTGTCTCCGCCGAGGAGGTTTCATTAATTTTGTTTGATTAACACGATGTTGTATTATTACTGTTCATGATCTTACCCTTTTTTTTTTAATGTACGTTGTCAGGAATTTAACATTGAGAAGCTGCAAATCCTGGAAGCTGAAAAGAAAAGGATCAGACAAGAATTCGAACGGAAGACTAAGCAAGTTGATATACGGAGGAAGATGTCAGTTCTATTACGATATCTTGTTTTCTTTTTTTACCAGAAATCTTGAGTTTCTGTTGTTCGGATTGTTAATGAAATGTTGTCTGATCTTTGCTATGTAGCGAGTACTCGATGCAGCTGAATGCGTCGCGTATAAAAGTTCTTCAAGCACAGGATGATATTGTGAATTCCATGAAAGAATCTGCTAGCAAGCAACTTCTGCGTGTTTCGAACAACAAGAAGGAATACAAGAAGCTTCTCAAGGATTTGATTGTTCAGGTAATTCGACAAGTCCTCGTATCGATGTCTTACGAGGAATGATATTATTATATGAAACATATTGTCTACTGACTTGATACTTTTGTTCAACGTGATCTGTAGAGTTTAATCCGACTGAAGGAGCCAGCAGTTCTGCTCCGATGCAGAGAGGTTGACCGTAAGATTGTCGAGTCGGTTCTGGAGGATGCAAGCCGCTTATATGCAGAGAAAACCAAAGTACATGCTCCTGATATTACCATTGATACCACTGTATACCTTCCGCCACCTCCGAAATCTTCGGACTCTCACGATCCTTTTTGGTAATAATCTCTCATTTTTCCCGCAAAAGTTTCTCAAGCTGAGAATGTTGTTTTCTTCTTGAACACAAGTCAATGTCATACCTTTTACATTGTTTATGCTTCCTTTGTCAATTGCTCTCAAAGTTCCGGCGGAGTGGTAATGGCCTCAAAAGATGGGAAGATAGTTTTTGAGAACACTTTGGATGCAAGATTGGATGTTGCCTTCGGAAAGAAACTGCCAGAGGTACGTTTTCGCTTACCAACTCAACAAAAGGTCTGTCCTAAACTGCAGAAATCATCCTGTCATGCTTGCATTTCGTAAAATCACGAGCTGCACTGCAGGTAGCTGTATATTCGAAATTTAGTCACCGATGTGGTTAGCATTCGCTCTGCTGTTTGTGACTTCCTTTTACAATTTTTTGTTTTTGTTTTTTTCACTTGGTTTGTTGCTTGTAATATCACTTCTACCAGAAAAGTTTCAGAATGACTGAATTGGAAGTGGAAAGTAGCATTCTGTTTCTAGCTCTGGAAGTGATAAACCTTAGACTAATTTCAACCATTTGTTTGTCTCTGTGCAGATCCGAAAGCAGCTTCTTGGAAAATTAGGAGCATGATGATCGGGATTTGAAATTTGCTGTGACAACAAGGCAGCATGATCTTCTTTGTAGATGTAAAGCATTTCAGCTCCCGGACCTTCTGCTTCCATGATTTAATAAGCTCAGCAAACTTTTCAAGTTTCATTTCCATCGAACTTCTCCCTTTGAGATAGGGCATCACACTGTCATTACTTTTTGATTATTTGGGTTTGCCGAAAGAGTGATTATATGGTAGCATCTCTTATTTATTTCATACGTGGAGATTTCATTCAATAATGTGCTTCATGTGGTTTGAAGGCTTTGCATGCATGCTTCATAATCTGTAATGGAAGTGTTTTGCGACAAAATAACTTCATTGCAGAACCTGTCACCAAACCAATTCATATCATGAAAATACGATCTCAATCCTAGGTGCTCTCTGGTGCATAATATGAGTTCGTGATGTCGAGCTGTGCAAATGAAGTATCAGATGGAATAAAATTTAATACTTTCTCCAAAATCGTGAATTCATATACATCAAGAACCATTGTGATTCCTTGAAAATACAGACTGTAAAATACCCGGAAGCTAGGACATGGAATGCCGGCGACTCCTGCCAGTTTTCCCCTCTGGCCCGCGAGGCTTTCTACCAGATTTTTGGTGCCTCCCTCCTCCTGGGCCGCTAAAAATGCCAATCCTTCCGATTCCCTTCGATAGTGAGGTGAAGAAAGTTTTTCCATTTCCTGACTTGTCAATCATCCCTTGTTTCATGTACATCTGCTCCTTCTCCAACTCACTCAGTCTCACCCGCATTCTTGATATCTCAAGCTTTAGTTCTCGGTTTTCCCTCCGCAAAGAAGCATAATTATCTCGAGGCGACATCGCTGCGCTGGGTATGCCACTGCTGATTCTCTGTGATAGGAACCCGTCTCCTGAGCTTCCAGACAAGGCATTCTTTAAACGTAGCTGCTCAGAGTAGAGAACTTGAACTGTCATCTGCACTGGAAGACGATCATTCTGTGCAGCATGATTGCACGCTTCTTGTGATAGCTTTTGGCAGTCTATCAACTTGCAAAGCTTCTTACATTCATGCTCAGATAGCAATGGATGAGCCTAGATAGAAAAATGAAGAGCACATGTGATTTACAACAGATAAACAGAGAGCAAGTGAAACACCTTCCTCCCCCGACCCCCATGCACGAACAAATGTAAAAGAAAAAAACTTTTGGTTGAGATGCCATTTGAGATATTAAGAAGAAATCAAATATATTTGAAGCTGTCCATAATAAACAAGATTAATGAAATGAGATCATCTTATTGAAATCCTAAAGGAGCCTTAACCAAGATGAATTTCAATGCATTAAGTCCAATTAATCATATGGAACTTTCCTCAAATCCTGTATTAAAAAATCCACAGAGCTGAATACTTGGGATTGAAACTATTCTGAATGCTCAGACAGTAGATGTTGGCATGATTAAGAAGCGCATTAGGTGAGTTTTAATGAAATTCTAAAGCTTTGGATCACGGGAACTGGAAAAAATACCTTCAAATATATGTCAATTGCTCGATAAAGCCCATCATCAATCACTCGAGCATAATCAGGGAGTATCTCAATCATGGCAGTGAATTTCTGCAAACTCAAATATGGATCAGGAGCAGTTTCTGCGAGATATGAATCGATAAGCCTTCCAACTTTCAATAACGAACCATGGCCAGGAGATCCAATGCCTTCAGATTCATACCCACAATCTTCATTTTCTTCTTCTTCAACACGCTGCAGAAAATTTACTAGTATCCGATGGACAGTATCGACATCAAATAATGAATCCCCACTCCGGACAGATGGTATAAGAAGATCATCAAGTGAAACCATTTCCAACCTAAAAGCTATTCGTCTTTCAAGCTCAAGCCTACATGCAATAGCAGCATCCAACATGATGGCCATCCTTAACATCCCGAACAGAAAATTCAATGGAATGGAAGAGCTCTTATCTGTTGGCATTAGACTTACAAGAGTTTCTACAATTATACTCTGATCATTTTCCTCCATGTTAGGACTTGATTTCATCCTCGCTGGATTCCAAATCTGAGATTTTCCAATACCCTTTAATGATATCTGGGCATAATGCATTAAAGAGGCAACAATGCTATCTAGCCGGACTCCTACACTTCCCATG
Source organism: Populus deltoides (assembly GCA_015852605.2). NCBI lineage: Eukaryota > Viridiplantae > Streptophyta > Magnoliopsida > Malpighiales > Salicaceae > Populus > Populus deltoides. The sequence goes on along the minus strand of CM027585.2, from coordinate 494,024 downwards.
GCACAGATAACTCTTTGGTAATAATCAATCCTTAGCACCGAGAGATCCTCGACCCACCACTCTAGACAGCTACTCTTAAGTTCTGTGGATTCACTATTGCAATCTAAATGGGACAGGCCTGACACCAACTGCTCCTTGCAAGCATTGATGGCAATGGCCTCTATACATCTGTTTGGAATTCCCACTTCCTCTGCTATGGGAGGTAGCAGCTCACATGTAGTAAGGACTTCGACAGACCTTTCAAGACTTTGCACCACAAATTCATTCAGATAAGTCTCCGTGCGGGAAATGAGGTTTTCTTCCCGGTAGTCTTCAGTCATTTCCAGGTATTCAGCAGCGCAGCGCAGATGAGCAACATTTGCAGTTGTGATCTCAAAGTTCATGCCATAACAGAATTTCATGGCAAGTTCAAATGTATGAGGCCCGCCGGGTAAGTTGCAGAGCTCCAATTTCGAAAAATTTGAGTCCTTTGCATCTGCAACCATTTTCCGTATCTTTCCACTTCGAGACACAAGGGGAAACTGCAGCAAACAAGAACCCCAAACTCATCACACAGAGCAGAAATTGAAATCATTCCATTATAGAGCACGAATTTCCAAAGCAAAAACCTTACCTTATGCAGTAGAAAAGACTCCCCATCCACAACAATTGTAATGTCTCCAGCAACATCTGAAAAGATACTGTATGGAAGAACAGACATCTATTACGATGCTGAAGATCAAGGAAACTGATCAAGAATTCAAATCATGGGCACTGCTAGCCCCTAAAGAAGGTCCAGGAGCACAAAATAATTTGAGATTAGGGATTCTTTTCCTTTTCCTTAGTCCTTTTTCGAAATGGCTTATAAGTTTTAGAACTACAGATCAGCTAAAAATGCAAAAGATGATCAAACCATTCTCTCCAAAAACAATCTACATACTATTGCACTCATGCGCAATTAGGACTGTACTGATCAAATAAAACAAGGACACTGGGAATCTTTGGTTAATTAAGTATAAAAAACTGATTAAGTTATTAATTTCTTCTTTTAAAAAAAAATCCATGGTTTAGAATAATTAATACCTACTCTAGCTAGTTAAAAACAAAGATTAACACTAATAAAAATACACAAACAAGACAACTTGCAGATCTACATATCCAAGCCTAAGCATAAACACACACACACAGAGGACAAAAAAACACAGATCTTTATATTATAATCCCAAAATCTTACCACCTAGAAAATGAAAATCTTCTAACGGTAAACAAAACCCTCAAGAAGAAAACTAAATAATAAAACATTTTGCGACAGCCCACCAAACCTTATATGCACATAAAAATGTTGAGATGGAGGGAAACAAAAAGATGGGTTTATTACCGAGTAGTGAAGGAGTTGCAGAAGTTAGGAGTAGTAGGTGATCTCTTAGAAGAAGAAAGAAGGTTCTCAGACACCATTTTTTTTTCCTTTCAGACAAAACAATAATCTTAAAGCAGTCTTTGAGCCGAGAGGCAGATGATGATGATGATGAAGGAGGGAATATGAATAACAGCTTGTAGTTTACGTAAATAGCCTTGTCATCACTGCTTATTTACCAAGAAAAGTTGCTTCTGTGCCAGGCCTGCTAAAGGATTTCGAGTTACTGTTATGGTCAGAGTTGAGCTCAGAATCTGTCAGAGATGATGAGGTTGCGCGGGCGACAAAGATTTCGATATCTGAGCACTGGACTTTACAGGATAGGACACTAGCTAGGTAACATGCTGCTGCTCCTCCTCCCCCTCCTCCTCCCCTATTACGTTGTTTAATTTATGTACGGTTTGGAACATTCAATGCTATGATGATGTAGTCAATGCAATGAGTGTTTTGTAGTTTCTGCTTAGATTTTACTTGGAATTAAGTTTATTTATGATGAATTTTAAAAGCATAAAAAAAAATTAATTTAATTTATTTTTTCAGTTTAAGGTACTTTAGAGAATTCACTTCAAAGCCATTGCCAACATGCAAATTAAAATTAAAATTAAAAGATTGTAGCTTGAGTTAATTTTTCTTATAATCATATTAAAATTATATATTTTTTAATTTTAATATGTTTTAGAAATTGTATTATCAAACGTGTAAATTAATATGTTTTTTAATAATTAAATTAAATCATTTACTTGTTATATATATATATATAATTTTAATTGACGAGATATATTTAAATTAACTTACGAATCAATTGAGATTAATTTTTTTTAAATGATTTGAAATATATGTGGTTTTTACATTGGTATAAAGTACAATTAACTACTTAAAATTAATCTTGATTAAGATTTAAAGTGTATATTATCATGTAATAATGAAAGAAAAAAAAAAGGGCATGGAGAGAAGTAAAAGGTATTCATTTTCAATTTCAAGAGATTTCAAAGGATGAAGGAAAAGGAAAAGGAAAAGGCAGTCAATAACACCCTATTGGATTGGATGGTGGCAATAGCGTTAATTCCATGAAGTCCATGGCCACATGTCTCTTCAAAGCAAAAGAAAGAGAAGAAAGAAGAGGGAGGCGTGGAGTGATTGGACAGATGATGGCCGGCACGGAACTCAATAAAGAGAGCAATTATTAGAGAGACTGTCCTCTCCTCTTCTCTTTTTCATCATCCATTGAATACAACAAATAATCTGAATCCCAAAATATTCCCCCTTCCTTCGGTTTGTTTGACCCTTCCAAATCACGTTTTCCAACCTCATTTCAGTCCCTGATATGTTGCCTCCTTGTCAATTTAGTCCTCGTTTAGCATCGCGGTGGCTTTCGCTTTTCAAGGTGCTTTTCAGATAGCATCTCGCCTGATAAGGCCTCGGGTTAGTGTTTGTAATTGTGGTAGCGGTTGTTTTTTAAAATACCTTTATTTTTTATAAAGTTATTTTTGACATCAGCACATCAAGATTGTATGAAAACACCCAAAGAAATTAACTTGAAGAAAAAAAAATCACTTTTTCAATAGCACGGTGATGCCGCAAAAATAAACAATGCCTAAATCAATGCTCTTTGCATGTTTTTTCTATGATTTTAATGCCTAAATCACTTTTTCAATATATATATATATATGCGTCTCATGGATTAAATAAATATTTTACAGATGGAGAAGGAGTGAGATTGCTAATTAAGCATCAACATCCACCGTGCTTAGGACAAGATTGAGAAGTTTAAGACTCAATTAATGTTAATAAAATAACACAAGGAGCTGGTGGTACGTAGTAATATAGACTGAGTTTTCTGCCCTATATATCCTACTCTCTCTCTCGACATGTAACATTCCCAATGGAGACCACATGCTCAGAACACTTTCCTTTTGTCGGCTGCTCTCGGACAATATTCACGACGGCATGCGGCATGCCAATGCCCGATTGGCATCTTACCAATCATATGCCCACCAATTCTATTGATTCCTCTCTCCCTCTGTTTGTGTATGTCGTTGCAAATTGTATTGGCTACGGTGAGAAATGATGCCAATAATTTTTTATCTTGAGCAGGATGTTGGTTTTGTGTCTCTTTTTTCGTGTTTATTTAAAAACATGATATTTTTAAATAAAAAATATTTTTTAAATTTAAAAATTCAGTTCGTAACTTGACCGTGATATATTTTCAAATAGACACACGTCTCTTATTTAAAAATTTACAAAATCTGGTTCGGTTTAATTTTGATTTTGGTTTTATAAAACTAAAATTAAAATATCCAAACTAAACCGAACTGACTCGTAAATAAAAATAAAAAATAAAAAATCTGATTTCTACACCATAGATCCCATCCCTAACATTGCAGTCACCCCCTTCTACTCCTAATCTTCTACACGCCACACCGCCTTTCAAAGGTTCAATTATTCTTTGATATCTCCATCTCCATTCTCTAGATGGAGCAAGCCATCATCCCCCTCCGGAGCTCCTCCACGCCACACCCAACCTTTTTATATATCTTCATTCTAATTCAATCTGCATATATATGAAGGGAGGCTGTCTCTACTCTTGAAAGAAAATGGGGTGGTGGCTGCTTTAACTAGGTGAGCTACGGTATGGATGGCGTGGAGGAGATGAGGGAGATTGTGGTGTGGGTTTACAATTTTTCTTGGGAGGAGGACGATGAAGAGAGGAATTAATTCTCTGGGTCATGAAGTTGGCTATGGGTATGGTTTACCTTTCTAATCACACTGAGATTGTTGTAGCTAGTCTGTTTATTTTATATTTTTATTTATTTATTTTTCTCCATTTACACTCTATATGACTAAGGTGGGTCCCTTAATAATTTCTTGTTATAATAATATCAATAAATCAAACCTTTCATTTCCATAATCGAATGCCTTCCACACTAGTAAATTATATACAATTAAACTGTTTTTTTTTATTGATAAAAGATGTGTTCTTTTAAGGCATATATTAGAATTATCCTATAACTATAAATTAATCTTTTGTTTATATATAAAATCACAAATCAATCTCATAATTTTAGATTTTACTAGTATATTGCTCGCGCTCCGCCGCAGGTTAATATCAATTTTTTTAAAAAAAATATTAAGAGTATGAAGAATTTTTTAATAGTGTTATTACACCTAACCAAGTGGGATAATTTTGAAACCTCTCGACTTAACTCTTTATCTAACTCCAGTGTTTTATTAAATTGTATGAGAGCTAACTCGACTTAAATCGATTGATTTCATAGGTTTAAATGCAAATTTAATGATTGATAAAAACATGATTTAGCGTTTAAAAAAACTTCAAAATGAATTTTTTTAAAAAAAATATTGAGACGATGATAGATTGAATCGACCCCCCTCGCAACCCGGGTTATGGACTCCATTGGGTTTAATAACTTTTTTACATATTTTTTATTTAATTATATGATAAAAATAAATGTTCACAAAAATAAGCACCAACTTAAAAATAGATATTTATTTGAGACAATTATCCCTAGACAACAAAGAAAAATCAATAATGCAGTCCATTTCCCAACCAATTTAATATTAAATGATAAAATTAAAAAAACATTAAAAACAATTAAAAGACCAAAAACTTATCATATCGTTGGGTAAACTTATCAAACCTATGAATCGGGTAAGCCATGCTAGTACGCCAAACCTGTAAACTAGGTTATGGACACCACTGAGATTATAATTTATTTTTTTAATCTTTTTTATTTAACTACATGATAAAAAAAAATAGATGATTGCAAAATCAAACACCAACTCAATAACGAGATGTTTTATTAGATCATGATAACCTCATAAAAGGCAAAACGAAACCATTTATGAAACTGAATTCTCAATTAATCTAGTATCTAAGGATTAATATGATATTGAATGATGAATTATCATCATTATTATTATAATAATTACTATTCACATCATCATTATTAACATTACTAATATTGTCATTATTATTACAACTACCACCATTTCTATTATTATTAATAAGTAATATCATATTTATTATTAATATTATTATCGTGATCACTGTCATTATCATCATTATTATTGTTGTTATTATTGTTTATACTATTTTTATAATTATTATCACTGCCACCATAACTAATATTATTATTATTTTTATTCTTATTACTTTCATCATTATTATTATTACTGTTATGACCACAATTACTACTACTACTACTACTATTACTTTCATTATTATTAATATTATCAACAAATTTTAAAAAAATATTATTACTATTGAAAAACAAACTATAAATTTAATTTGAAAGGTAACATCTACTACTGCTACCACTACTATTATAATTATTAAAAAAATTAAAAAAAAATATTATTACTATTAAAAAAAACCATGAATTTGATTTGTAGGGTAAAATTAAAAATTATAAGAACTTTAAAAAAAGAGCCAAGTGAAAAAACAAGAAATTAAAAGTAGAAGAATTGAATTGAAAAACATAATACACACAAATTAAAATTGAAGGGCTAAATTGTAAACAAATAAAACTCAAACAAAAGAGAAAATGACTGAAATAAAAAAATCAAAACAAAGAGGATTTGAAACACCAACCAAAAATAGGGATGAATTTAGAAGGATTGAAACTATAAAAGAAATAAAAACAAGATAAAAAATTAAAAAAATAAGGACTGAAATGAAAAACAAAACATATAAAAAATTGTAATTGAAGGACAAAATTGAAAAAAAAAACAAAACTTCTATAAAAGGAATAAGGTTGAAATAAGAAATTTAAAGACTGAGGATTGAAATTGACAAAAAACAAACAAATAGGTTAATTATGCACTTTAGTTGTCAGGATAGTGAAAAGAAAGAAAAAACACGTAGACAATCGATCACTCGCGACAATCCAACCATTATACGTTTATATGCGCCACATCATGTGGAAGAGGGCACGACTGTGCATCTAGTGAGACGACGATTGACCAAATTTGGCCACTAGATGATGTCACACACACCACCTAAATGACGTGGACGCCGCCCATTCGCTAGTTCGTGTGGAACACATGCCAACAGTTTTTCAATTTAAAAATAAAAAAATAAATCATGAAAATACTAAAACGCTCCTCATGGCCTTTTTAATTACACAAAGTACCAATATGATAATACCAAAATACACCCAAAGACATAGCTTCTTTTTTGTCTTTTATAAGGCTACAAACGTTATTTTACCATACATGAAATGTTGAAAAACTTGAAATACCCTTGTCTAGCAGCCCATTTTTTTTTTTTTATCTTGGGGGCAATGAAGTATTTTTACTATTACGAATATTGTGAAAAGCCAAAAAAACATTTGGTCAACAGTTCTAAAATTTGTTGACTCTTGAGGTAAAAAGATATTTTTACTATGTTAAAAAATTTAAAAAGATGCATACACTGCCAAACAATCTTTTAATGACCACTAAGCCAAAAGAAAAGATCCAAATACCCCTAAACTGAAGGCTTAAATTTAAGCTACTTAAGGGTAAAATAGTAATTTTATTGTAGTAATCCACAATAATTTTTATGTAGAACTTCAGTGAAATCCTCGCATCATTTAACTTTCTTTTTAATAGATTTTGGTTCAATATTTCATTAGTGTCAACAAACTCATCTCTTCCTTAGAGATACTATGAGACAAACCACATTTCTCAACCAAAAACATAATGATAATGATGGCCGTCATCACTTGAACCTATTAAATAAGGCTAAAAGAAACAAACATCTATCATTGACACTAGCCTATTGGCTAACTTGTGGGGATAATCTTGAAAAAAACAAACTAGAAAACTAAATCTCTAATTAACTCATGTTCAAGGATGAAATTGGTAAGAAACAACAATAATTTTTTTATATATAAAAAAAGCCATGCGAACTTGAGTAAACCAGCCGAACTTGCAACACTAGTCATGGATGCCATCGAATTCAATAAATTTTTTATCCCATAAATTATTTTTCATTTAATAAATTTATATGACAATAAAGTACTTGACAATTTTTTTAAAAGAAAAAAAAACCATCTCAGACACGTGAAACTGGGATAACAAAGGAAGATAATTGATAATAAATGGTGACATTTTTTTTTTAGTTTTATGTTAAATAAAAAAGTAATTAATCAATAACAAGGGGATAAATTGTATTTTTTAAATTAAGAGACAAAAAATGCATTCAAAAAATAATAACCTGGGTGATATGACTTAACTCGTCGAAGCTGCGATTTGGATTATAAACCCAATCTAGTTCAATATATTTTTTTATATACAAATTTATATCTAACCTAAATATATATAAAAAGACAAAGATAAAAAGGATTGGAAAGAAATCCAACAGCACAAAACTTTGGCCTAATGCCCTAGACCTTTGAAAGGAAAAGCCCAGGTGCGTGGGCCTTTAAGCCTGTTAATTTTTTTTTATGTAAAGGAGTGGATAACTTGTTGTTTGCTTCTATTTTTTTAAATAGGCAGACGACGTGGTCTGCATGTCCAGATTTCAGCCACCATTTTGGTGCTCGAAAAATCAAGGCTATAGGGTTTTTACCTAAAAAACCTGGTTTTCAACCTAAAAACACCCTTAGAACATCAAGAAATCAACTTATTAACATAATAAACTCAAAAAAGAGTCCAAACCACAAAACCAAACCGAATAAAATTTCTCATCCTCTACCTAGATTTGTTTTTTAGGTTATATTGAGGTTCAAAACAACCACTACAAGACTCCCCTGACCTAACAAAATCTGTTGGCACTAATTTTAACTATTTTGGTCGTCGAAATAGGTGTCAATAATGAGCTTTCTCTCTCTACATGGAAATCCAACAAGTTCTCTCTCTCTTTTCACAAAAAAATGAAAAATAAGGAAAATAAGGTTTGGTATCAAAATTGAATTTCAGGCAACTAAAGGGACCGACCACCTATTAAGTGAAAAAGATGGGGGGACTAAACTAATTTTTTTGGATAAAATTAGAAATTACCACTTATTTTTTCCCTATTTTTCACTTTGATTCTCTGTTTTTCAATCTTGCCATTTCTTTATAAAAAGGAACTAATTGGCTATTAATTTGGGTATAAAAAGGTTCAATTGTGCAAAATAAAAGATAAGACCAAATTAAAAATTTAGAAAAACTTTGTTATTCTAATCCACAATTATTTGTGATAGAGTGAACACCAAACAATGAATAGTAAAACCATTACACAACTTAGTTTTTTTTTATATTTAATTGTATCATATCATGTTATTTCTATATTATAAAAAATATTAATTATCTTAATATCATTTCTTATTATGAGTTCTCTCCATCGAGACTATATATTTGATTGCAATTAAATTAGATTCTCAATTATTAAGTGTCTTCTAAACTCTAATATATTCAAATTATTGTTAAACTATCACATATAATTTCTTTACCAAAACTATGATTGGAATAGGTCATGCATTCTGTTCAAAATGACGAGTGACTGACTTGCTTTTACATGGTGTGTGTCTTACTTTGGTCACCATTGATAATTTTTTTGGTGTTGTTAACTTTATCGTGTTGAGATTTTTTTGATAGTATTGAGATGGCGCGTTCCTAATTTTTTTTTCTTGTTCTTTTCTTTCTCTTTTTCTTAGAATTTGTGCCAACCCATTTTAATAATTTCTTTAAAACATTGCTATTTCCAACAATGACTTCTTACAAAGTTAATAACAATCTTTATCAAATTATATTATTTTTCCAAATTGTTTTTAACTAGTGCTAGTTTATCAATTTTTTTTTCAAAACCATGCTAATTTTCAAAAAATTCCCAATAACAACCCACAAAAACCTTGACTAACATCAGTCGCAAGCCACTTATAACAAAAATAATCACCAAGCCAGCTTTATGCTTGTTAGCAATTAAAAATCTTGAGTGACTTAAATGTAAATTTCAAGAGAAACAAAATCAGGCAACTTGTGGAATACCTTAAAAACACTGGGCCAGAAATAGAAACAAAAAAATAATTTGAAATAAACATCCGTCATCGTCTGTCTAGTGTCTACCCCTACACAGCACAGTGACAGTCACACAGCAAAGCATCTACACCTTCCACTCCCCTGCAAAGCAACTGTCTCTTCTCCCCAACGCAGAAGACCAAAAAAATGCTAACCCTAAACGTCGTCGCGCCTCCCTCCATGTAACTAATTAAAATAAATCTTCCTTTCAAGCCATCTGCTGATTTCCAGTTCAAAAATTAGGGTTTTGAAGCTAACCCTATTAATTCAAATTTTGCAGATTGCCAAATTTTTCAGCTCAACCATCTAATCATCAATTCAATTATATCAACTACCGACTTGCAAATAAAGGTGTGTTCTTGCTTGTGCCCTAAATTTTCTCTTTTTATCCTGCTTTGAAATGATTTCGAATTGATAATATTTTATATTTTTTTTGCAGGGAGAAGAAAGCTTAAGGTTTCGAGACTCAGGTCTAATTTTTGGGACTCCATAAGATCAGGGTAACATGAATTGGTTTATTTTTAATTAATTTATTTATCTTGTTTCACTGTCTAATTGTGATTGTGTTATGTCCTAAACCAATCCTGGGAATATATTTCACTTTGAGTCCATATGGAATCCGGTATGTTTTGATTAGGAAAACTTGGTTGTTGTGTGAATTTATGATTGCTAATTGAAAGTTTTGGAGAGTAAAAGATTCAATGCTTATGGTGTCGTGTGAGGTTGTAGGCTACTGGGCATTGTGTGCTGGGTAAGTTTTTGGGCTTCTATAATTTGTCTACGGCACTAGTTAGTTTTATGTAATGGGGATGTTTTCATTGTTTTGTTTTATTGCAGGTTCTTGAAGGATAATTCGACGCAAGTTGTGGAATCACCCTCTACGCTCCAAGAAGAGGAAGAACCACAGCCTGAAGAGTTTGTTCTTGTGGAAAAGACTGAGGAAGATGGAGTGGTTGAGCAAATAATATTCTCTTCTGGTGGGGATGTTGATATTTATGATCTGCAGACCCTGTGTGATAAGGTAACTGTGTTTCTGGTTGATGCCATTTTGTGTCACAATATTATGATATTGAATCAACTCAATGAAAAATCAAATACCGGGCTTATATTCTGGCCGATGTCAAGAGGTGAAGATGATAGGAGATTTTGCTACAAAATGATTAGCTCTGCAATGTCTGTAGCTGATCTTTTAAATTCACAATTTATAAATTTACCCAGAAGAGTCTTTCTTGAATCTGGATTCTGACTTGCGTAAACCCAGAGTCTAAAATGATGCTATCATATTGGGTTAAAATAACAGAAGCAGTCCAACTTTCAATGAATGGAAGATTGGGACAATCGATTCAATGAGCTATTATTGGTTGATTGCTGCTCACATCACACATTTGAAATCTGCATGCTTTCTTTCCAGTTTGAAGGATCACCAATTAATTAGTGGCAAAACATTTTTATGGTGTAATATACTTGCGAAATCCAAAATCAATAAAACAACTAAAATCATTGCTTAACAGGTGGGCTGGCCTAGAAGGCCACTGTCAAAATTAGATGCAGCTTTAAAAAATAGCTACATGGTAGCCACATTGCATTCTATACGGAAATCACCTGGATCGGGTACGTAGTAGATATATTGTAAGACATCCCGTTTCATGTAATTGATCTTGTTAAGTTAAAGTTACGCTTATTTCCACATCTAAAATTATTTTGTAAACATCTTAGTGTACTTGGAGAAGTTATTTGACAGAGGGGAATGACCAAAAGAAGCTTATTGGCATGGCTCGTGCTACATCTGATCATGCCTTCAATGCTACAATTTGGGATGTTCTGGTTGATCCTAGCTATCAGGTATACTTCATGTTATTTTTTAATAGATAACCGTGTTGAGTTGCTGATGCAGAGAATTAGAAATACTCTCTTCTGTTATGCAACAATATGAGTCCATAGACGCATGCGTGGTGCAATTTTCTTCCATAGTTGTCTGCACGAGGAGAATGAACCTTGAAATTTTATTACTTTTCTGCTTGCCTTTTTCTTGGGATGCATGATTATGGGAATAGTGACGCGTCCTGCAGGAATTGTTGACTTTGTAGTCACCTTAGGAAATATTTTGGTGGCAGAATGGGGAGAGAATAAGCCTTACTGATTGCTAGTCGTAGTGTGATCCTTTGTTTTGGCTACGAAATGGCAGGCGTTTGGAATGGATAGCAAGTAGGACCTAGCCGACTTCAGATTATGGTGGCTACAGCATTTTTCCAGATTTTCTTTTTTCATTGTCTTGGTTCATGACATGAAAAGGTTAAGTTCAGAGCATGGAAATAAAGTAATTTTAGACTTGGAATCATGTACTAATTGAATGAACTCACTGTTCATCTTCTAAAAGTGCATGTACCTATCACTTCTGATATTAAGAGATTCTTATAATTGGTTTGATACTATGCCAGCTAACATCACGTCTTAAAATTGTTTTATATTTCATTCAGGGCCAAGGCCTTGGTAAGACACTTGTTGAAAAGATTATTAGAGCTCTTCTACAAAGGGACATTGGCAATATAACGCTATTTGCTGATAGTCAAGGTATAGCAATCTGTACAGTAAAAAGCATTGTGGGTTTATTATACTGCATTCCCACCATAAAATCTGTCAGATCTTCTGCTACAGTTAGATGTTGGTACCTCTCACCTGGATGTGGGGCTGGCGACTCGTATTTTCCTGCACGTGCAACTGCAAAACATTTGATTATTTTATCTTTTAGAAAGGGTCAAGGATTGATTGAGGGAATGTAGATTGTTATTTTGCACTGCTTGCTTTGTTTCCATATTTAATTCAATCCTGTCCAATTGCACTCATTTAAGCTTTGCTTCTTATAATATTAGTACCCTTGAAACCATGTTCTCTTTTGATTGGGATCAATTATTTTGATCAGAGTTATAAATTTTGATTGTGGGATTTGACATGGATTTATTTGATTGCCATTAATGCAGTAGTAGAGTTCTATCGGAATTTGGGATTTGAACCTGATCCTGAGGGCATTAAAGGTATGTTTTGGTACCCAAAGTACTAGTTGACTGGGGTGAGGACAGGCTTCTTTGTGCTTGAATGTAACTGATTCAACTTGCAAAATGCAATGGCACAAAGGACTTAAGATAGAGAGGAAACGCACTTGTAAGTCCGCATCACATGTAACTGTAATTTGAAGCTTTCGCGATTGATTGTCATGTATATCATGGAAATATGAGGCAGTTAACTTTCCACCGTTCAAGAACAGTTGATTTATTCCTACATCTTGTACTTTATTACCTTGCTTTACGTAGCATGAGATTTGATGAGAACTTTTCCAATTTGTTATTGTATTGTTTTGGCGTTCACTATCAGATACTGTAAACCGTCAAAGAACACTATTTGAGTGATCTCATATCAAATTGTATTATTGAAGCAACATTTATCTTATCTATAATGTGGTTGATTTTATAGAAATTCACGTCCAAAACAAATACCTACGCATGGAGAGAGACAGGGACCGAATCATAAGACCATTTCTTTCATTTGATAATTTTTAGACTTTCATATTGCATATAATCTAATGTAAAATTGTTGATCTGGTAAATGATGTCCTCAGCGCTCCATGGTAGGTGCAAACATCTCTGATGGCTTGTTTCCGTACTTCAGTGACTCGGTACAAATTCTCATAAAATTTTAGTTTCGGTTGTTTACATTGATGTATGATCTCTTCCATGCCACTATATTTATTTAGGAATTTGACGTGGTCCTTTTGACTTCACTGTTAAACGAGATTAAAATTTATCCACTGGCATGGCGAGGCGACATTTTTTAAAGTCTCCTTGCACTTGATATATTGTTTAAAACAACCCAGCCGGGAGGATTTAGTTGCTCGGAAATATATTAGAAAAGGGAGAAGGCTTACCGTAGGAGAAAGGTGCACAATTCTTAATATATAGAGTTTGGATAAAGACATAGAAAAAAGGGAGATGCTCTTGTATTATGTCCAGCAATAACATCCTGGTTTGCCCATCTTACCAATGGCATCAAACCGTGATTCATGCAATATCTTGTCCAGAAATGAACGATGCAAGTGTCGTCTCGAGGCCTTCAAAGGGACTCGTAGATATCTCATTGCTTGTAAATATAAAAGATCAAAAACAAAGAAGGAAAAAAGGCCACTTTCGAAAGTTCAAAGGGATTGGGGATGATACCAATTGTGACAGGGTCAGATTTTTGTCGAAATTTTCCGGTCCTCTGCGGCCCAACCATTTTTTTTTTCAGGAACCTATCCCAATCTTTATTTGAGCCACTCAAGAATAGATGGGGGTGTAATTCAGGTGAAAGAGGGGGGAAATTAATTGTAAATGAACGAGAAAAGAACAATAATTATAGAAAATAAAAATGGTCAACTATGTTGTTTGGCGCCTTACAGTGGCTTGGGAGTTGCCTCGAGCAATAGTTTTCATTTTTTTAATGGCTATCTAACATCTTGACTATTTTGCAAATTCTATACGCAAGAATGACTCGACCACTCTTCTAGCATGCTCTCTTCTTGCTTCTTATTATCTCACAATCCCTTCACTGCATGAAGGTGAAGTTTCTTTACCATTTAGCAATTGGTAGTCTTTCTGATAGCAGTAAGGTGGCTTTGCTTCTTGACTACCACAACGACAATTTACTTCTTTCTCTGTGTTTCTTTCTTACATGCTGATCATATTGGATTTTATTTCGACAGATGTTGAGGCTGAGGTTCTGTCTCTTTGGAGTCATTATTGCTTTGTTGCAATGTTACTTTGTTATGCTTTCTTCAGCGCAGAAAACTCATCCATTGGAAGGTTCTCCCCTCTTTATCCATGAATAAACAGACACGCTTACAAGCATGTGCATGGTTGATTATGTTTCTTGGTTTTTTTGTTATTTTCACCGTGGAATGATTCTTTCCTCTGTGTTCCAGTCAGTGCTTTGCAAGTAGTCCGTCGGAAGCTCATAGATACACAGGGCAATCTTAACTGGACAAAGAGTAGTACTGATCCTTGTACATCGAACTGGACAGGAGTAATCTGCACCTGGAATAAAGATGATGGTTATTTTCACGTCAGAGAATTGTATGCTGATTCTATACTTTCATATTTATAATTTGCTGTTATCTTTATAGATTAAGGTTGATCAGATCAATCAGATCATGCAAGTACGTTTTGATTACATGATTCATTCTGGCAGGCGTATGCTACATCTGAATCTCTCTGGAAATTTAGCTCCTGAACTCGGTCTTCTATCATATGCAAAAACATTGTGAGTCAGATCATATTAGCATACCATCAATTAATATTAAATGGTCATCTTTTATTTAATCATCATCCTTGTTACTGAAACTCAATCCTTTTGAATTTGCTTCTTTTTTCCAGGAATTTTATGTGGAACAATATAAGTGGTAGCATACCAAAAGAGATAGGGAAAATGACTTCCTTGCAGCTTTTGTAAGTTGAAATATTTGGAGTTAAAAAATTGTCAACATATAATCTCAAACCCTAAGGTTATAGACTAAATTATAAAGAAATCTAGAAAAAGTTTGCTGATATTTTTATTGAATTTGAATAATAGCATTAATCTCCATAAAATAAACTGTATTTATATTAATACTAAAATCAACAACATTAAAGGTCTTTAATATGCTTATATATGTTATACAAAAGATCAATAATATAAACAGTATTATTGATCTTCTTCAGTACCTTTTACGAAACATACTTCTTCATCTTTAATTTATTATAGGTGCCTACTAGAAACCTCTCCTTGAACAAAAACCATGAACATGTCTCATTTTTTAAACAATTTAACTTGTCTATGCTTGTTTGTTGCATGCTTATTTAATTTTGGTAGCAACTTCTTGTTTTCTCCCAACCTTCTGATGTGCAACTTGCACCTATTCAACTAAATTCTCTATTGACTTGCTAAATCTAGTAGCTTTAGGTAGTGAGTGTAGATTGAGTACATGATTTGGAGATTTCATGTACGCAATCTCAAATAGTGTCTTGCAAGTAGCACTATACTTGAAATTGTTGTAAGCAAGTTCTGCATGAGCCAATGCAATTTCCCTCTGTTTAGGCTTGTTTTCCACCGGTGCTATAAATTAGATTGCTTAAAGTTCTGTTTAGAGACTCTATTTGACCATCAATTTGTGGATGAATAGTATTATTAAACTTCAAAGAGGAATTAAACATCTTCTATAAAGTTAACAAAAAATGACTAAGAAACCTAATATCTCTATCAAACGTGATGGATTTTGAAACACCATGCAACCTCACTATCTCTCTGAAAAATAGCATAGCCACACTGATCGCATTTGTAGTCTTTTTACAAGGTCTAAAGTATGCTCTTTTTGAATATCTATCCATAACAACAACAACAAAATCAATTCCTTACCAAGTTTATAGAAGGCCTAACACAAAATCCATGTAAATATCTTCCTAGATATGTTTATGTATAGGTAAAGGCATGTATAAATCAGTGTTTTATGATTGCCCCTTAGCTGTTTAACAAGTAAAATGACATTGAACAAAATTGTTTTCATCATGTTTGAGTTGAGACCAATAATACTTATCCTCCAAAGCTAACACTGTTTTATATCTTCCTTTATGACCCCATTTAAACTTCTTCTTCTTTAAACATTTGATGATTGTTGCCATAATATTACTGAAATTCTAAATAAATTTTCTATAAAAAGTGATCAATCCATGAAAACTCCACGCCTCACTAATTTTCTTCGGCGTGGGCCAATCATAAATTGCCCTTACTTTCTCCTTGTCAACTTTGACTCCACTAGCTCTTACTACAAAACCAAAGAATAACAACTTGTTGGTCATGAAACTCTTTAGCTCCTTACTACATTATTTTAAAGCTATTATCCACTCATCCTCTAGTTAAATATGAATTTGATGGTACTCCTTCTTCAAGTCAATCTTTAAAAATATTGTTACATCACACAACTAATCTAGCATATCATCTAATCATGGAATTGAAAACCTGTAACCCATAATGATTTTATTGATGGCACAACTATCAATACATATACGCCAATTACCATCCTTTTTTGGTGTCAGTAAAGCAGGGACAACACATGAACTTAAGCTATCTTGAATCATCCATTTCTTTAGCAATTAATGAACTCGAGAAAGTAGAAAAATACAGGAAGGAACTATAAATGGACTTTATAAAAACATAAAGCATAACATCACATATGAATTTTTACTTATTATACACGCACCATAAATTAAAATTTGAAGCTCATAGGTTAGAGACATGCTACCTCGTGAATAAATTAGCTACAATATTGTATTCAGAGAATTTGTTTTATGGAGTGGAAGAGTTCAATTTTTAATAGATAACTCGAGGACATCATAATCTATTATCTTTAATGCTTCAATTATTGTACTTAAAGGAAACCCATAATAATCTTCCATAATATCTCCAGAAAAGTACTTGTTAGAAATTACCAGGTCCTCCATGTCCTTGTTTGCAAGATCTTCATCGTATAAATCTTCTTCATCATCTTCATCAAGTTTGCATAGAACATGCTCATCATCAAAAGGTTCTTGCTCATACTAGCATTCAATCACATTGATCGATTTTTATCTCTTGTCTTGATCTAACAAGGTCCCATGACCTTCATCAAGTTCATCTTCACCAACACCCTTCATATGGACAAATGATTATCTAAATGGAATTTTGAGGAATAAGTCCACAGTAAGGTCAACCCCAAAGTAAGTCTCCGAGCACGTTCATTTTCTTTTTATGATTCATATTTGTGCCACCCATCAACCAAATAAATCTTCTTCATCAGATGAATACTCGTAGTCATACTAGCTACAAGTACTTGCATGCCTCTCTTCTTCCTGGGTTCATGTTTGCCCACAATTTTAGTGCCTTAAGCATGTTTGTAAGTTCATCAAATCTGACATTGATATCGTCAAAGCTAGTTTGCACTTGCTCATCTAAAGTTGCTATCGCTACTGAATGATGATCTAGATGATCCCAAAAAGCTTGCATCCTCTTATCACCGTCATAAAGATGATTTCCACCAACTGCTCCATAATTCTCTTCACGGTTCGCCATTGATCTAGATATTGACCCGCTCTAATACCACTTGACGCAGCACATAACAAAAATAAAACTATAGTTCTCAAGCTTTTAGGTTACAGACCAAATTACAGAGAAATTCTCTGGTATTTTTATTGAATCTAAATAATAATATTGAACTCCATGAAATAAACTAGTCAAACCTATTTAAATTAGGACTAAAATCCTTTATAGGAAAGGATTCTTATTTAAAATTTATCTAATTAATAGAATTTTTCTAATATTAGAATTTCTAAATAGTAAAATATTAATTAAATTAAAAATTCTAAAAAAAAAAAAATAATTAAAATTTAAAATTAAGTAGAAAAATAATTAAAATAAAAAAAATAACAACTGTATGCTTCAATCTGGTCATAAACTCTTGGATAATTCTTCTACGTAATAGTTGCTGCACGTTATGTAACTGCAAAATCAAGTGCTAAGAAACAAATTTCTCTTTGCTAGTTGTTTGATTCTTGAAAAAGTAAACTTTTCATATTACTCCATTTTTGGGAGGAAGGAAGATAGAGGGCAATTTGGTGGAGAATATATAATCCGTCTTTTTTTGTTTGGTTCTTTTGAAGGGGAGGGAGAGGAAAGGTTTAAGACAGGGTGTGAGAGAGAAATAGGAAGCCATTCTTACCTTAGGTATTACATCCATCTTACCAGAACAGGTGACCAAGATTGGTCAAGCTTCTGCTTTGTGAAATTGAAAAGCAGGAGATCTCGTTGTGGGTATGAGTAATTAATATAGACAAGGATTGTTGCATGGCATACAGTTACTATACCATTCTCTATTTGCAGGCTTTTGAGCGGAAACCGAATATCAGGTCCTTTGCCAGATGAGCTTGGTAATCTCCCCAACATAACCAAGTTTCAGCTGGACCTAAATCAAATATCAGGACCACTTCCCACATCGTTTGCAAACTTGACCACTGTCAGGCACTTGTAAGAGGCTTCTTCTTTGGGGACAAACTCTTCCCCTTCTTGCATGTTCTCATGGATGTTTTCTAAATGCAGTCATATGAACAACAACTCAATCAGTGGTCAGATTCCGCCAGAACTTGGGGCATTACCTAAACTCATACACTTGTAAGTTCGGTTACAACCCGCATATAATTCAATTGATTGCCGTTTTTTCTTGAAGCTGTCACTGTCAGTTTGAAGCAAATGAACCTAATTTTGCGTTCATTTTTCTTTTTCTCTCTTTTTTTTGTCACTTGCTGTTGCCAACGTTTGCAGCCTGTTGGATAATAACAACTTGTCAGGCTATCTTCCACCAGAGCTTTCAAAGATGCCAAAGTTGACGGTTTTGTAAGTTCCATCTCATTCTATAATCTGTCCTACAACAGTAGCGACCTTTTCTCCTATATCACTTTAGCAGTAAATCTGAAGATACTGAAAAAACATACATCGGAACCATGACAGTAATACCCCTAAAACTGCTGTCTTGCTTCCACGACATATCAAACAAAAAGTTCCAATTTTATAGGCAGAAGAAGCAATTCTGGTAATGTTATCATTGAATACAATGAATCTTTGCAGCCAACTTGATAACAACAACTTTAATGGAACGGAGATCCCAGAGTCTTATGGCAACATGTCCACACTGTTGAAAATGTAAGCTCTTCTCCATACTTCAGCCTTTTACTTTATTCATGAAAAAGCATGCTGTCAAAATGTTATCTCAATGGTGAAAAAGCATATAGGGATCTGTCACAGTACATGCATTGAGTTGCATTTAGTCTTTTGTTTGTTAATTTCTGATGTCCTTTTTTAGGAAAATGATCTTGCTTGCCTTTGTTGAACAGTAATTCTCTAAAACTGGTTCTTAATTAACACTCTGACATTGAGCTCTGCAGGAGTCTTAGGAACTGCAACTTGCAAGGATCTGTTCCCGATCTGAGTGGCATGCCACACCTTCTCTACTTGTAAGTCTTCAGAAAAAAATTGAGTATTTCGTTTAACCATCATTATTTCTTACAAATTCTTCAAGCATGTAGCTTTCCTCGTTACATGTGCTTGTATTTAATAGGTGACAGTAACAGTCATATTCTATGAACCACCTGCAGTTGCCCTCCTTTTGAACTGGTTGTTGTTCTTTATATGCAAGTATTCATGACTAAGTAGAGTAGTTGTCTTAAAATAATGTTTTTTTTTTTTCCAAATTAACTAGGATCTGTTTTAGAATGTTGATTTTTTTTTTTTATGTCTATTAATAATTTGTTTTTCAGGGATCTAAGCTCAAATAAGCTAGTCGGAAGCATACCGACAAATAAGCTTTCTGAAAATATCACAACTATGTAAGTTACTGAAGTCTGAACTTGTGGAATTAAGCTCCGGTGCTTTTCAGCTCGAATTGTCTCTACACTGTTTATTATGCTTGTTGACGTGCATACAAGGCTATATACATGCTAGTATGCATCAACAGCTGAGGTTTTGCTGCTAAAATTATGAAATAGAACATCACCACAAGAACATTAGCATTTAATGAAATGCTACTATTTGCATATCTTACAATAGCGTTAGTGGAAGTTCAAAAAATAAACAGCAACAAAAGAAAAAGATAATTCAACTGGTTTAAGACTAGCGCACAATGTATGAATGGGATTGTACACGATGAAAGTGGGTATGATCCAAATCCCATGTGGTGAAACCAGAAACAAACCACCAGATTTGTCTTCAACTCTAGAATGATTTTGATGTGTAGAATATAACATTATATATTCATTCATTCGAGTATTCATGTGAAATTCAAAATCCTCGCTGCTGCGGTTAATATAGCGATCCTTGTTCTTTCTGACATGACAAAGTACTTCACAACGTTTTTGAATATTGCAGCAATTTATCCAACAATATGCTCACTGGACCAATCCCTTCAAATTTCTCGGGCTTTCCTCGTCTCCAAAAACTGTAAGACCTCTCTGCATTTATTTGTGCACTTTCTGTTATTTTATTGCTACACACTATGCTAGCGTGGTTAAAATAATCGTATATTATGAAGCTCTTTGATTTTATAGTTGATGGATGATACCAGTTGATAATGAAGATTACATTTTATTGCAGGTTGCTTAGGAACAACAATTTGAGTGGTGATGTTCCCACTAACATTTGGCAGAGTTTGACTCTTGGTTCATTTGTAAAACTTACCTTGTAAGGCTTAATTACAGAAAGCAACCTTTTCTGACTGAATTTTTCAGTCTATCTTTTCTTAATTATTGCCATGTCATATCCTTCGTTGTATCAATTTATATTGTTTTTGGGGTAAATTGCGTCAGGCACAGTGATGAACTTCTTGGCCTTCGTACTTCTGTATCTTCTACCTCAACTTGTTATACTGTGCATTACTTGCAGGGATTTCCGGAACAATTCACTTACGAATATTTCAGGCATTACAAATCCTCCTACAAACGTTAGCATCAAGTGAGATTTGTTTTACCATATAACATATTCACTTTCTGGCAGATACATTTCTTTTTACTCCTAATAATGTCACTGCATCCGGGCTCTTTTATGCTTGTTTTTAATTTCTGATGCATAGCCTTGTTTTTATTTTCGATAATATTTTTATTTAATGTAAATGAGATAAAGACCATGTCTTGATCATTTGATTGTTAAGTCCTTTTGCCAATTATGATTAGATGTTTCCTTAGATCCCAAGCAGTCACTCCTTGTCTCGCTGCTTCAACTCATTGAACCTTGTTGTTTCATCACACAACTCCATTCACAAGTAGTAGTTGCACTGTGCTGAACTATCTTAGACAAAACCTTGTATCATTATCGTGCCAAGGAACCCAGTCCATCATAAACTTGTTATAACGTTGTAAGTTTCACGCCTTAGATTTTTTGAAATTAGATTTGGATTTCAGAAATTATATGATGTTTTGCATTGCTGAAACATGTAAATTCTTGCTTGTTACCCTCTCTAATATATAGAATCATCATTTCTGCACTGTGCCTGCTGTTATGTGCATGAATAACTTTCCCTTTCCCTTCCCCTTTTCCCAGTCCCCATTCTCATACTTGGGTAAATTTTTTTTTCTTCCTACTTAATCAAGTTATATAATTTCTATGTATGATATAGCCAGTCACATAACAAATTATATTTATTTTTGTATCCCTGAATCACATGCTTTTAGAGTTTAGTTTTAATACTTCTTTCACTAGACTATGTTGCTACAATGACTTTAGTTACCGTTGTGAAATGTTCCGAGAGAGTTTCTTGCATATATAATACAGGAAATAATATTGATCTAAATTAAGTGTAGCAAATAGTTTTAAGAGTTTTAATAACTGGATATCTAGGCTTCAAGGCAATCCTGTTTGTCAAAGAGCAAATGAGCTAAACATAGTCCGGTTTTGTGGAGTCCCAACTGAAGATGCTGAGGTTCCTGGAAGCTCAAATGACTTCCCTGAAAGCTGCAAAACTCAATCTTGTCCCTTCAGTGATAATTTTGAATACGTTCCAGAATCTCCTTCTCCCTGCTTCTGTGCTGCACCTCTTGGCATTGGACTACGCTTGAGAAGTCCCAGCATATCAGATTTTCAACCATATAAATTCCCATTTGAGCTTTGGATAACCGACCATCTTGACATGAACCCTTACCAATTAGTGATTGACTCATTCATGTGGGAAGAAGGTCCCCGGCTGAGGATGTATTTGAAAATCTTTCCTTCATTTAGTAATGATACTTATAAATTCAACACAAGCGAGATTCTACAGCTCATGGAACAGTTTGCTACATTTTCCATTCCTGGCGATGATACCTTTGGCCCATATGATCTACTTAATTTCACGCTCCTTGGACCTTACAAAACTGGTATGTCTCTGGAGCTACATTTTTTTCACTTCAAACACCAATTTTGTATCTACATTATATGATAAAGTGAAACTGCAGTAAGTTATTAGTAGTGAGCCTAGTGACTAGAATTGCTGCATCTTCCTCCACTTCTATTCTACAAACTAGTTCGTTATTTGATCAAATGCATGACCCTAGAAATACCGGGGGAGGTGTTGGGGCTTTTTCTTACATGACAAATCATATACAGAGAACTTACTGCTTTTATTGTTTTGAAAATGCCAGTGATTCCCAAGCTTCCGAAATCAGGAATGAGCAGAGGTGCCCTTCTTGGAATTGTGTTAGGATCCATGGCCCTCATAGTTGCTATATCTTTGGTCATTGCATTCATTTTCTATAAAAAGCACAAGAGATTCTATCGTCAAGTTTTCAAGAAAAAGTCAAGTAAGCCATTATCTTGTTATGACATTCGCTCCCCACTTGCCTCCATCAAAAAGGATTGATGCTATTTTTTTCCATGCAGCTCAAAAACTTCCATTTAAAACTGAAAGTGTGCAAGAGTTCAGTTTTCTAGTACTTGAAATGGCAACAAATGGTTTTGATAGCTCTATGCAAGTTGGGCAAGGAGGTTATGGAAAGGTGTATAAAGGAGTTTTAGCTGATGGTACAATAGTGGCTATCAAGCGTGCACATGAAAGATCTTTGCAGGGTCAGAGAGAGTTCTTCACTGAAATTGAACTCTTGTCACGCTTGCATCATCGCAACTTGGTGCCATTGGTTGGGTATTGTGTTGAACAAGGCGAGCAGGTACGTTGTGGGTAACAATATCTGTCACATACGATTTGTTGTGATATGATTATGGGATAACAGCTCAGACCGAGAGTCATTTTAGCTTCCCAACAGTTGGATGCATTAAAAATGTCGTTCTAGGCTCTGTGCTTTCTCTTTGTTTCTTTTGAAAATTCTGTCTGTATCTTGTCAAAATTGAGTGCCACAATGCCTATCATCTACTTCAAAATCAACAACTTATCATCTTGCGTTTTGTGTATTTTGCAGATGCTAGTGTATGAATTCATGCCTAATGGTTCTGTTGGACACCTCCTCTCTGGTAAACATTTTGTATTGTGCAACTTGTGATGTTGTTGGATTAGATTCTTCTTCTTGTTTTCCTTATCCAAACATTTTGAAGAAAATTTTGTGGATTTGTATGCAGAAGATTATACTGAAGCCTCATGTTCATTTCTCATGTTTTCCCCTTCATTCTCTTCTAATTAGTCATTTATCTACACAAGGAAATCAAAAAATAAATTTATATGGAATATTTGAAAGAGAATAGGAAGCATTGTCAGCTATAGCATTAGCAGGAGTAGGATGAGCACTAAATAAGGCTTCGAAGTTGCTAGCTAGATGTCACTCTAAGGGTGTAACATGAATCTCATCTTAGATT
The DNA here is from genome assembly GCA_015852605.2 of Populus deltoides. NCBI lineage: Eukaryota > Viridiplantae > Streptophyta > Magnoliopsida > Malpighiales > Salicaceae > Populus > Populus deltoides. The sequence goes on along the minus strand of CM027585.2, from coordinate 470,272 downwards.
TCATCCATCGAGGCAGATCTCAGGAAGGGCTTCCAGGGCCATAATTAATCATTGTTCTTCTGCTATGTCATCATGTTTGTTTGTTTTAAAAAGGATGGAGGGGGGAACAAAATCCATGGTGTAGAAGCTCGACTGTTTCTTCTTGTATATAGTCATATTTGACATTGTTGATGTGTGATATGACAGGTAAATTCAAAAGACCTGCAAGTTTTTCCATGAGGATGAATATTGCGTTGGGTTCAGCCATGGGTATACTCTACCTTCATACTGAAGCTGAGCCACCAATCATCCATCGAGATATCAAAGCAAATAACATATTACTGGACTTCAAGTTTACTGCAAAAGTTTCAGATTTCGGAATCTCGAAGCTTGCACCAGTACAAGATTGCGAAGGCGGTGCGTCTCATATATCCACAATTGTGAAAGGCACACCGGTATGTAGCATTCTATAACATGATCAATTTGAGTTGTGGATTATGAAACTCTCTTCAAAGGATGTTATAACCTTTACCTGTAATTTCAATGCTATAGACATTAAAGATCATCACTATAACGCATGTTTTCAATGTACAAGAAATCACACATTTTATACTTTCCAATTTCCCAGTGTCTTGGAAATTTCTATAATGACTAGGTAATGACAGAAGCTTAGTCTAATATCATGATATAACATGTCCCTTTCAGCATTGGTACATCAATATTCTTGTGAAATCAAATCCATGTTATGAAAGCTACATAGAAATTTGAATAGTTAACCAATGGCCTCTTCTCCAAAGGGTACCTTTTCTTAGCAATATATCCAAACCTTTGGTAAAAAGCAAGTTTGGGTAGCAATCAGATCTTTCTTCTACATGATATATTTATCTGACGTGGGAATGCACTGAACTCACTTGAACCTGTACTCCATGCAGGGATACCTCGATCCAGAATATTTTCTGACCAACAAGTTGACAGATAAGAGTGATGTTTACAGCCTTGGAGTTGTATTTCTTGAACTCTTGACAGGGATGGAGCCTATATCTCATGGAAAATATATCGTTCGAGAGGTACATAACGGTTCATCATAAATACCATAACTTAAACAACTGCTTATTGTTTTTCAACTGTGAAAATTTGATTCAGGATAAAATTGAGCAGGATTAATAGTGGATATCAACATTGTAGTATTTATCAATTCTTGTTGCATGAACCTCTGACCGGCATTAAATCTGTTTCTATCAGTAACTGTAGAAGCTTCAGAGTTATTTTCACACTATAACCTGGGATTCTTTCAATAATTCAATTGTGTTTGCCAGTTCCCCCTGTCTAGTCTCATAAAAAAATGGAACTATTTGGACATTACTGTTAATTTTAGACTCGGATGAAGATCTTTGCATCTATTTCTCAGCTAAAATAGTTTTCTTATGCTCAACCACCAACATCAGAGGACAGATTATCAATCATGCTATAATATGATACCTTAAACATACAACCTATTTCCTTATCTACTTCAAATTTATTCCTTGTTTGCACCATAGAACTAGAAGTTTGCAGTGGAGCACAAACAAAGTGTTTTTGATAGGACACTAAAAACATGCAGAGAGGATTCCCATGCTGAAGTTGCACCCTTCTTCATCAGAATCTAATTTTGTTGCCTCTTCTATTTGTCAACGACAGATTAACGCAGCATGTCAAGCTGGAATCATGTTCTCCATCGTAGACCAAAAAATGGGTCCTTATCCCTCCGATTGTGTCAAGAAATTCATGGCATTGGCCCTAAAGTGCTGTCATGATGAGCCTGCTGAACGACCATCAATGTTGGAAGTGGTTCGCGAGTTGGAGAATATATCCTCTATGCTGCAAGAATCTGGCACCATTTCATCAGAGCTTGAGACATCTGGAATGTCAGGGGCGGATTCGCCAGCTCTCTTTACTACAGGCAAACCTTCTGCCTCCTCCGGTTTCCTTGGAAGTGATCTAGTCAGTGGTGTCTTTCCCGTTATCAGGCCTCGCTGATTGGTTATGTGAAAACGGAAACTCCCCATGTATCTGTGTATATTCTGGTGAGTCTATCCACCTGGTGCTCGACAGGTGTGGCTCAAAATGGAGTTTAGTGCCATAAATTACATAACTTCGCGAGTATTGAACCGAACAAAACTTTCCATTTTACACCAATTAGCTGATAAGTCTGGTTGTACCTTTTGTTACAGGACTCTAAATCGTTTAGGTTGGTTTGTGGTTTTTTAAATAAGTTCCTACTATATATGTAGGAAGACTTGTTCTATGTTAGACTAATTCCTTGTTCACGTTACCACTTTCTGTTAGTGTGGATCGTGGGTTGTTTTTTAGCTTCTTGTTAATTATGTAAGGCTATATAATAGCCAAAGTTTATATTCAATAATAAAATCGTTCTTTCAGTTTGCTTGAGTATATTGCAGTATTGCTTTTGGTATATTTGTTCTTGTTCTCTACATTAGCTACAAAATGTAAACGTAGAAGGCACCTCAATTAGTTTTTTTTTTTTTTTTTTTATGTATCATATGCTTTCTTTGATGTGAGACATGAATACAAAGATGCTAAATTTCTGTTTTCCACACACAAAAAAGAAGGGAAAGAACTGGTCAGTCTATGAACAATTGAATAACTTGGTTGATGAATGAAAGAGCAAGTTCATTATCATATAAATACAATTTGAAATGTCAAAACCAAATAATGTAATTTGCGTTAATAGTTCCGAGAAAAAAAAAAAGATTTGATGATTACTAGCTAGCACAACTACTAGAATGGTGTCCTAAGCAACGTCGTGGGCTAAACCAAATTTATTTTCAATAATAATAAAAAAAATTAGGAGAATGTTGTGTTTTTAAAGAAGGAGAGAAATTCAATAATCAGGTTAAACCTTGATTAATTTGATAATATGATAATAAAAAATTAGACAACAATAACAATAACAAATAAATTTTTTTTTTAAAAAAATATTGCCCCGAGCAAAGCTGAGCTAATACGTGAAACCTGTAACCTAGTACATGAGATCGGGACAATCCTATTAAAGAACGGTACAAAAAAAATCGATTGTAAAAAAGGACATGGAAAAAAAAGATCCAAGCCAACCCGGTCAAATCTTTCAAACCCGTGACCTGAAAGATTAACAAAATCTCAATCAATAAAATGATGAAGGATGAAATAAAAAAATAAAGTTCCAATAAAAAAAAATTAAAAACAAAACAAATAGTAATCAAAAGAATAACAATCAAATTTAACATAAATAAACTAAACTAACATATTACGGGATGCAATTGAAAAAACAATTCAATTAAGAGAATGATATAAAATATTAAGGGATGCAATTGAAAAGATAATTTAATTAAGAGAACAATTAAAAATAAAAAATAAAATCAAAAAAATAGGGACTGAATATGAAAGGTGAGAAAACCAAAGGAGGATTAAATTGAAAAAAGAATTCTTAGTCCATAGAAAATCTAAAATAAAATAAACAGCAATAAAAAAAACATGGACTTAATCTAAAAAAATAAATAAATTGAAGGGTTGCTTTGAAAATATGCATGATTTGGCTCTGGAACCAAAGAGGAGAAAGGGAAGAAGGATGAAAAAAAAGGCCACCAATGCAAAACCTAACATATTTTTTGTAAGACCCATATCATGACCCATTAGACCTAAGCCCAAGAACCCAACCTAACCTATATATTTAAAGAAGAGGTTCGCTAAAGAATTTGTTTTTTCCCTTCTTCTCTTTTCTCTTCCTTGCCATAACTTTTCTCTAAAAATAACAAGGAATTTAGGTATATCTAAACTTAAGCTTTTGGGTTTTAAGAAGGGTTAAAGAAGCAAGTATCATGTCTCTGTCTTCTGTTGTATTTTTATTGGGGATTTTATAGTTGGTCGATTAAAGAAGTGTTTTAGGGTTTTTATGATGTTTACTATATTGATGATTTAAGAAGTTTAATTGATGTTTTAGTATTAGTTTGGCTTAAAATCATTTGATATGAAGTGTGAAATTTTTAGTTTTTAAGAATCTGCAGAATTTTGGAAGACTGGCAGATCGAGATTATGGAATCCCGATCAACCGGTCGATCAATTAGTTGAACCGACCAACCAGTTGGCTTGATGGTGCTAGTTGACTGGTTGGTCTGAATTAGCTGACCAATTGGTTTGTGGTGATGGTCAACCAGTTGACCAAGTAGTGGGGTTTGATTGGTTCTGTTAAGTTCGGTTACCTTGGGATATGTTCGGGACGATCGGGTGGATCTGTTTTGATTTTATATTTATGTTTTGGTCTTAAATTTTAGAGTTATAGTCTTTTATGTTATCTACTTCGAGTTATTTTTTAGTGTTTTTTCGTATCCATTATAGATTCTGCTTACATTCCTCCTAGTGATTAGTAGTAGTTTTCAGTTCTATATATGTTTGTTTTTTGCCATTGAGATAATATTTAATATGCATGTAATATAAATAATATATGTATGTTGATTATAGGATGAGTACAATTGGTTAATTCTGGAATACACACACTGATGTGCATCATGGGAATTATAATCCATCTCGTAAAGCTAAATATAACATGCAAGAGGATTCAGATGTCAAATGACAAGAGCGAGAGCGAAACAACTACAAAGGACCTTGACGAGTTAAATTGGAATGATTGAAGCTGCGTCGGAGTTAAAAATTAACAATCAGTTTGAAATTGGTTTAAGGGTGCTTATTTGCCTAAAATTGGAACTTGGAGATGGGAAAAGCCCTTAATGGTTCTTTTGATGCTGGGCTACTTGAGTTTGGATTGATAATGCAAATAAGTAAAGGTATTGATGCTATTTACAGTCAGAATAGTAGATGAATTTGAACTTGATTTTTGAATTCATCCATTGCATGTGAAAACAAGACTAATCTAGGTGGATTTCAAGTTCAGAACGTGATCTTTTTAGATTGTCCAACCATGATTGTATTGGACTTTTGTGCAAGAAGTTATAGCTGTTTTAAATTTGGTCTGTTTATGTTTCAAAAAGGTCAAAAAAAACGTGTGCTAGTTAATTTGTCTAGGTTACTTTGTCAAAGTCTGTTTTTTAGGCTTGACTTATATCATGTTGAATTTTTCTTAACTTTGAAGGGATGTTCCAATCATAAATATAGTATCAGAATATGTAATAAAGCACTTTTGGCCAAGATTTGAAACTTAATTTAGAGAATTAAGAATTGTTCTTCCAAATTGGTTTTGTCGAAATCCTAGATTGATCTTTGTGGCGTCCAGATTGACTTATCAAAGTATCATTCTAGTCTATCTTCCCTCTTATTTACCTTAATATCACTATAATCCAGCCTAAACACCAAAAGAAAGACAACCAACAAGACCCATCCTTCATCCATTTTCGTCAGATTCATTGTTGTCGATTTTCAAATCATTTACGGCACATCATCTAGTAATATAAATAATATATGTATGTTGATTATAGGATGAGTACAATTGGTTAATTCTTGAACACACACACACACACATACACACACATTAAGCATAATAATATCTGGTAATGGAATACATGTTAAATATAAGACAAAACCATTGACTCAGATAATAGATGAAGCCCTAAGGTTTTAATAACATATGAACTTTGTGTCCCCGATCACTGTGGGAGGATCAGTCGCCACATGCTAATGTCTCTTTCACCAGCTAGGTATACATAATACTATATGTACATAGACTAATTACTATCTGTTAGTATGGAGTTACTGACAAGTATATCGATATTAAGACATAACAAATACTCATATGAATATCAAAGCAAATGAATGTCATATCAAATATAATTTAATTCAATATAATGCAAGTGTGAAATCAAGAATGGATGAGTACTCAGAAAGTAAAGCAACATATATCTGACATGTATTCCATTACCATATGTTATTAAGCTTAATGTACGTGTGTGTGTGTGTGTTTTAGTCCTTATACTTATAAATAGCTGAAATATATATTAAATATTATTTTTTCATCGAGTTGGTTGAATTCACCCCTCTATTTTAATATTATTTTAGGTTCTTAGCTTTCATTAGCATATTGACCTTTGATTAAGAGTTCCTGCTACTTTGCTTGTTGGTATGCCTTACTTGCTTCCGTGAGGTTTTTCTTATTCTTTGTGATTCGATGTTTTAGACGCTCCACTATTATGTTGTTTTCATTGAAGTTTAGATTTTTATTTCAAAGATTGGATTTTGTTCAATGTAATAAATATTTTGAATTATAAATTGTTTTATTGATTTTGAGGAATATTTGAAAGATTATGAAATGTTGCATGGATTTTATATAGATATATTAGTTTTATGATATGTATGTTCCGAGGCTTAGCGTGGGTGAGGTGTCCCCATGACACTGCTCCTATGTTGCTAGTTAAGGATCTGAGATTCGGGTTGTGACATTTTTCCCACATGTGTTGCCCAGGAATGGAGACAACGTTGTGTGGATGAAAACGTCATCATGGAAACTAGAGTTTGGTCGTCGGACAACGATGTACGCGCGTTCCGAAGACCGCGGGGGAACACATGTGCAACCGCCTTTTTCAAATTAAATATTATTCTATTTATGAAAAATACTAAACTACCCTTGGATAAGCTCAATAACAACAAAAAACCAAAAATAAAAAGACAAAAACACCCCTTGACCCAAGGCAAAAACAATTCTAATTCAAGGGTAGTGTGGTAATTTTACTGTGTAACTAAAATGAAAAAGCCCTACTGTCAATGTTTTATTTTTTTTACCTCCAAGGGCACATAAATAATTTCATTGTGCAAATAACGATAAAAAAACCATTGTACCCCCATTCTCAAGGCCAATTGTGTTGTGTTTGCAGGGGCAAAATTATTATTTTACTGTTTCAATCTAGAGTGCCGATGGATCTATAATTACAGTAAAAATTGCACAATTATATCACTACCCCCTTGTAGTTTCTTTTAATTTTGACTATTGAAACTGTTTCAAGAAATTTGGAATCAAATCTAGCCATCAACAATAGGCAGTAGCTTTTCCATAAATCAAGAAATTAAAACATCTTCCGAAGGGTGTAAATGTGGCCAGCTTTGGACATAGCTTGATTACATGTCAAACAATTTTATACATCATTCATGAATATGCTAAATAGTGCTATTTCTTTTATATATATATATATAAAAGAAAGGATGAAGAATGGATTAGTATTAGAGAAAGTTTACATGCTTTCTGATAATATATAACTCTAATCCTTTTGATGTCCAGTCCACCATGCACCCAACCCGTCCTCGATCCGTGGTTTGAATACTCTAAGCTATTTTTGCGTTCAGAGGAGGAATCTTCACACTGTCTGGACTATATATATCATGAAGTCTTTGGCATGAATTCTGATAGTGCAGAATTGCGATCCTGGATAGCTGGTTTAAAAATATAATTTATTTTCATATTCATGAACTCGTGTTTCACTTGTGTCACCTGCATATCTTATAATTTGGCTTGCAGGGATCTGAGAAAGGGCAACCTTAGGGGGCCTCTACCACCCAAACTTCCTGATACTATGAGAACTCTGCAAGTAAAACCGTGTTGCAAGGGAGAAAAAACATTGAATCGGTTTCATCGCTTTAACTTGATTCTACACATATTTATTGACAATCATAAATGCACTAACAGTAAATTTAGATGTTCTTATCATTTTTAGTGGTCAAGAGTTTCATCTTTTCTTTCATGGTTGTGTCTGTCTCTTTCTTCAAGGTAGACTTGGGGAGTAACGGATGGGATGTCACTAGTCATTCCCCGAGCACCGTAAGAATTTTCCTCAAGCTGGCTTCCAACTGCGTTCTCCAATTTTGTTTTTGTTGAAAATTTAGCAATAAAGGATCAGAACAAGTGCTCAACGTATTCACTGGTTAGTGGTCCATTTACTGAAACAACTACATTGGAGAATCTCAGATATCTTCACACACAATGATGCCCAACCAATCACAATAAAAAATAGATAGAACATTCAACAAAGTAAAAGATAAGATCTCTCTCTTCTTGATTTAAAGAGAAAGTTGCTATCAGAAATTAAATTTCTCAAAGGTATTTTATATTTTATTTATTACTTTGAATGTTCAACAGGCCTAAGAAAATGACCATGTTGACGTGTTCCAAGGTTGATGATATTTTTAAGCGTAGTCAAGGTGCTTGCTTTATGGTTGAAGATTGATAGAAACACTTTAGCGTACACTGGAATGGATCTAGGGATCAGCTCTGATGGGATCAAATTCTGGAATAACAGAATAACTCACAGCTGACTTTTACCATATTTTCCTTTGTCTGGTCTCTGTCCTGTCTTTTTCATTGCAGCAGCCGTCCTTTTAGGGCTTCTTTTTTTCTTCTTTCTGTCGTGGCCTTTTTTTCTACTTCTTTGGCTATCTTCTTATTAGCCAAAAGTTAATAAAATCTCGACTATTATCTGGAAAAAAAAAAGGGTGCCAAAACCTGCTGTCATGATCTGTAATGGTGGGACAAAGTGCTTTGATGGCAAAATAGTGGAAAATGAAAGAAGTGAGATGTTTCTGATCTCTCGCAGTCTGTCACGACCCGAATCCCGGGTCCATGACCGGCAACGCAGGGGCGGTGCTGGAAGGACACCTCGCCCGTGCTAAGTCTCAAAACAGACATATCAAAATAATAATTTATTCAAAAATACGCAGCATTTCATAATCTTCAGAAATATTATATTATTTAAAACTGATGAAACCAAAAGATAGTTTAAAACTCTTCATCAGTAATTAAAACAAAGACAATAATCCATAATATTCATTACATTGTCAAAATCCAAACTTAATTAAAACAAAGTAATAGTGGAGCGCCTAAGACATCGAATCAAATAGCCTTGAAAGATAAGAAGGCATACCGACTCAAAACTGAAGAAGCAGGAACACTCAACAAGGTTCACCTGCTATCAGAAACTAAGAACCTGAAATAATATTAAGAATGAGGGGTGAGTTCAACCAACTCAGTGAGGGAATAATAATTAATATTCATTTTAGATATTCTTGATATTAATATCTTGATATACATATACATATACATATATATATATACATACTGAAACATATCATCATAACGTAGTGGACTACATGTCAGAGATCAGATGACACCCAAAGGTGACCAGATGACACCCGAAGGTGACCAGATGACACACAAAGGTGACCAGATGACACCCGAAGGTGACCACTGTGGGATGATCAGTCGCCACAGGCTGATGCCTCTCTCACCAGCTAGGTTTACAGAATACTATGTGCACACAGGCTAACTACTCTCCGTTAGCATGGAGTTACTGACAAGTCCCATATCAAGGCATAATAGATATTCACATAATCATCAAAGAAGCGTATATCATATCAAATAGGATTTACTTTGACAGATTGCGAGTGCAAATTCAAGAATAAATGAGTACTCGGAAAATAAGCAACATATATAATTATTCAAGGAATTAACGAGTTGTACTCATTGTATAATCAACATACATATTTACTTATCATATATGCATATTAAAGATTATTCCACTCACCCGGAAAATATAGAACTAAAAGGAATGTCAGACGAAAGACCCGAAAATCCTATTGAGGATCGTTAGGAGAACCTACAACAATACAAAAATATACTCAAAAGCAACTCAACCAGAGATCCCAATGCATAAAATAAAATCAGCTTTAGTCTCCTACTTTTATGGACTAAAACGATAATTTTCCAAAACAGGGACCAAAACGTAATTTTACCAAAATTAGACCAATCTGGAAAAATACATAACTATACTGAATGTTCACCCATAAACCATCCTTAATACTGTCTAGAACGAACCAGGGACCGAACTGTAATTTTCATAAAGTTCAGGGACTAAAATGTAAATTCCCAAAATTGAGGGACCAAACTGAAAATATTCCCAATCAATTATCAAACTGAGATTCATCATCCTTAACCTCATAATAACACTGTCCAGAATCTCAAAATACAATTAGGGGTCAAATTATAATTTTCCCAAAGTTTAGGGACTAAACTGTAATTTCACAAATTGAGGGACCAAATTGAATTTTCGTCATCTTCAACCTCAAACCCAGAATTTCACAGATTACCTACTGTCATCACCTGATTTCTAACAAAATTCCACCATTCAAACAAAATCATAACTCAAAATCATCATCTTTACCTCCAATCTCTCACAATCAACTAATTAACCAATTACACACAACAATCAACCCATAACCTTCCAATTAATTCATCAATCAAACTCAAAACACAATATTCAAAACCCTAACATTTATCAAAACAGAAATTAAGGCTTAAAGAACACACATTTATACATAATCTTACCTTTAAACTTATTTCCTCCAACTCTTTTCCTTTTTCCCTTATTTTCCCCTCTTTTCTCTTCTTCTTCTTTCTCCCTTCTCTCTCACGGTTTGCTCTCTCAAATATTCAGATCTCTTCTCTTTTTTTCTTTTTTTTTCTATTTATACTTATCATCTCTTTATACAATTACTACAATACCCTTCAGTTAATTATACCAACTTTTAAGCCTCCAAGGGCTTTCTTGCCTTTTACCTACTTATTAAATTTCAAAACATCACAATCTCCCCACCTTATAAAAGTTTCGTCCTCGAAACTTAAACTTTAAGAAATGAAGTCTTACCATCAAGTTCAAACAAGAATGGATACTTGTTGAGCATTTCCTCCTCAAGCTCCCACGTTGCTTCTTCACGTGGGTGTCCGCTCCACACAACCTTAACCGATGCGATATCCTTCGACCGAAGTTTTCTAACTTGTCAATCCACTATTTTTATTGGTTGAACTTCGTATGTCATATCTTTCCTCAGCTCAACCGGTTGAACTTTCAGCACATGAGATGGATTAGACAAATACTTCCTCAACATCGAAACATGGAACACCGGATGTATAGAAGATAGATTAGGTGGTAAGGCAAGTCGATATGCCACTACCCCTACTCTTTCCAAGATCTCAAAGGGCCCTATAAACCTAGGACTCAACTTTCCTTTCTTCCCAAATCTGAATATCCCTTTAGTCGGAGAGACTTTTAGGAACACGTTGTCACCCACTGAAAATTCTAGATTACGCCTTCTCTTATCCGCATAATTCTTTTGCCTACTCTGAGCTGTTTGAAGCTTATCGCGGATCACCTTAATCTTATCCGAAGTAATCTGTATTAACTCGGGACCCATTAATCTCCTCTCACCAACCTCATACCAACATACAAGTGATCTACACTTCCGGCCATACAAGGCCTCATATGGGGCCATATCAATGCTCGCTTGATAACTATTATTATATGCAAACTCCACCAAAGATAAGTACTTGCTCCATCCGACACCAAAGTCAATCACACAAGCTCTTAACATATCCTCCAAAATTTGTATAGTCCTCTCAGATTGTCCATCTGTCTGAGGATGAAAGGCAGTACTTAACTGAATGTTAGTCCCCAAAGCTTCCTGAAACTTCACCCAAAACCGAGAAGTGAACTGTGGACCTCTTTCGGACACAATTGAGATCGGCACACCATGCAACCTTACGATCTCGTTAACATAGATTTCTGCTAGTTTTGCAAACCCATATGTCACCTTTACTGGCAAGAAATGAGCTGACTTGGTCAAACGATCAACTATTACCCAAACCGAATCATAACCCTCCTGGCTCCGAGGCAAACCTGACACAAAGTCCATGGTGATCCTCTCCCATTTCCATTCAGGAATTAACAATGGCTGCAAAAGCCCTGGTGGTTTCTGATGCTCACCTTTAACCCTCTGACAGGTCAAGCATCGAGATACAAATTCAGCAATGTCCCTCTTCATGCCATTCCACCAGTAACACTCTTTCAAGTCTTTATACATCTTGTTAGAACCAGGATGTATAGTATAGGCAGTTTGGTGTGCTTCCATTATCACATCTCTTTTCAAATCATCCACCTCAGGCACACATAACCTGGAACCAAATCTCAACACACCATCTTCATGGATAACAAAACCTGGAGCTCTCCCTAACTCCAACTCATCTCGAATCTTGCAAAGTCGCTCATCCTTCATTTGAGCTCCTTTAATCCGGTCTACCAAGTCTGACTTAGCCTGAAAGTGAGCCAACAATGCTCCCGATTCACAAATCTCAAAACTGACCCTCTCATCCAACAATCCGTGTAACTCTTTAATCAAAGGTCTCCTCACCTCCTGAATATGAGCCAAACTACCCATAGATTTTCTGCTTAAGGCATCGGCAACAACATTTGCCTTGCCCGGGTGATACTGAATCGTGCAATCATAATCACTTAACAGTTCCATCCACCTTCTTTGTCTCAAATTCAGATCCTTTTGCTGGAAGATATATTGAAGACTCTTATGATCTGAAAATATCTCACATGTCTCCCCATACAAGTAGTGTCTCCAAATCTTAAGGGCAAACACTACCGCAGCCATCTCCAAATCATGTGTGGAGTAATTTTGCTCGTGCTTCTTCAACTTTCTCGAGGCATAAGCAATCACATTACCATTCTGCATCAAAACACAACCCAAACCAATCCTGGATGCATCACAGTACACAGTAAAACCGCCAGACCCTGAAGGTAATGTCAAAATTGGAGCCGTAATTAACCTTTCCTTCAACTCCAGGAAACTCTTCTCACATTCTTCTGACCATTGAAACTTGACACTTTTCTGTGTTAACTTCGTCAACGGAGCAGCGATTCGGGAAAAATTCTCCACGAATCTCCTGTAGTATCCTGCTAAACCCAGGAAACTCCTAATCTCAGATACCGTAACTGGTCTAGGCCACTGCTTAACTGCCTCCACTTTCTGTGGATCAACCTCTATCCCATTTTTAGACACCACATGTCCCAAAAACCCAACACTCTCTAACCAAAACTCACTCTTCGAGAACTTTCCATACAACTGATGATCTCTTAGAGTTTGAAGCACCAATCTCAAATGCTCTTCATGTTCCTCTTTACTTCTTGAATACACCAAGATGTCATCAATGAACACAATAACAAACTTATCAACAAACGGCCTAAAAACCCTGTTCATCATGTCCATAAAAGCCGCAGGTGCATTCGTTAACCCAAAAGACAACACTAGGAACTCGTAATGCCCATAACGAGTCCTAAAGGCAGTTTTAGGAATATCCTCATTCCTAATCCTCAACTGGTGATACCCCGATCGCAAATCAATCTTTGAGAAACATTGAGCTCCTTGTAATTGATCAAAAAGATCATCAATGCGAGGGAGTGGGTATTTATTCTTAACAGTGACCTTGTTCAACTGCCTATAGTCTATACACATCCTCATTGATCCATCCTTCTTCTTTACAAATAACACAGGTGCTCCCCACGGAGACACACTCGGACGAATAAACCCCTTATCTAACAAATCTTGAATCTGCTCCTTCAGCTCTTTTAATTCTGCTGGCGCCATCCTGTAAGGTGCCATAGAGATTGGTTTTGTTCCTGAAACTAGATCAATACAGAATTCAATTTCCCTATTGGGAGGTAGTCCAGGTAAGTCATCGGGAAAAACTTCGATGAATTCCTTAACTATCGAAACTTGTTCCATCCTCGGGACCTCCATGTTCATATCATGCACATAAGCTAAAAACCCTTGCATACCCTTTCGTACCATCCTTCTCGTGATGGCCGAGAGAATACTAGATGGAGATGATAACCCATCTCCATGAAAAGCAAACTCCGTCTCCTCATCAGGCTTGAAAATCACTGTCTTATTCCAACAATCAACTGAGGCATGGTGCCTTGATAACCAATCCATACCTAGTATCACATCAAAACCTACTATTTCTAAAATTACCAAATCGCCTAATAGGTTTCTCCCTTGCACTTGAACCTCACAATCAACATAAACATATTCCCTAAACATAACCTCATCCGAAGGGATAGCTACACACAAAGGACTCTCTAACAAAATGGGTTGTTTAGTAAACCTTAAAGCAAAATATGACGACACAAAAGAATGAGTTGCCCCCGTGTCAAATAACACTCTAGCCTCGAAGGAACATATTAAGAGTGTACCTGAGACAACAGTATTGGATGTCTGGGCATCCTGCTGAGTAATGGCAAAAACTCGTGCCTGTCTCTGACTTGTTGGCGCAAAACCTCTACCGCCTACTCCACGGCCTCGCTGGCCACGCCTACCAGCTCCACGACCACCCTGAAACACAGAATGGCTAGCTGACTGAGTCTGAGTAGGAGATGTAATCGGTACAGAAGCATCAGGCTTGGACCATCGCTTGTTCGGACAATCCCTTAACAAGTGATCAGTCTGCCCGCAACCGAAACAAGCTCCCGTCTGCCTATAACAGACTGTGCCATAATGCCTAGACCCACAAGATTGACATTGAGGCCTCCCATCTGAACCTTGTGGTGTTAACTGAACAGTACCTCGGCTCTGAGTCGGACCAGCTCCACTAATGCTAGGTCTATTGTTTCCTCTGATAATAGACCTCGACAAGAAATTCCTTGACTGATTTAATTGGCCCTGCCAGCCCCCATGTCCCCTGCTAGGACTTCGGACGCATCTTTGAAAAGAGAACTGATTTGCCACTTTGGGCCTCTTAACCGAACCCACTGATAATTCATCCTCTAACTCTCGTGCCTCAATAGCTCGGGCACGATCCACTATGGCCGAGTACGTCTTAAACTCATGAGCCCCAATAGCTTTGAATAAGTAGCTATTAAGATCTCGAACAAACCTCTTAATCTTCCTCTCCTCAGTCGGTACCAAATACCCGGCAAATCTGGACAACCGTGTGAATTCCACTTCATACTCTGCCACACTCAAGTCACCCTGAACCAACTTTTCAAACTCATATGATCTGGCTTCCCTCACACTTTCAGGTAGAAAACGCTCTAAGAACATCTCAGAAAATTCCTTCCACTCCATCGGTGGCGAACTAGCTGCCCTTTCACCCCTCTTGGACTCATACCAGTTCACAGCCACCTCGCCTTCTAGCCTGAAAGATGCTAAAGTCACTGCACGATGATCCGTGCACCCCATGGCCTCACACCTACGCCACACTGCATCTAAAAACTATTGTGGGTCCTCAGAGTTATCAACACCCTTAAAAGTAGGAGGTGCCAGCTTAAGGAACTCTGACAATGGCACTTTCACCCCATGCACGGTATGGGAAGTCGAAGATGCATTCTTATCCTTCTCCTTCTCTCTCTCAGTTAAAAGGTCAGCCAGGGTCTGCATGGCCTGTCCAATCTTATCCAAAGCACTATCAGTATAAGACACCCTATCATGGGATTCCTGCTCCTGATTCTTACCAACATCCAGACCATAGTCTCCCTCAAACTCCACCTCATCCTGAACTTCTGCTTCCATTGGTTGAGGCGAAGGGGTTCTAACCCTCTTTTTGCGCCTCTCCTTCCTAAGCTGAGCAATAGGAATGTCCTCTTGATCATTACCGACATAATCGGCATTAACTACATGTTTAGCTCTCGGCATATTTCCTAAAAGAATGCATTTACATATATGTATCAACATAACTATAAGAAGTTTTAAGGATGACACACCAAACACTAGATTAGAGAATTATAAGAGGAATGACATCAAGACAAGATAGATCCTAAGCTCCACATATTACGAGGGTTTTGAAAAATAAAAATGAATAAAATAGATTATGAGGTTTTAATGAAAAACCAGGCTCTGATACCACCTTGTCACGACCCGAATCCCGGGTCCATGACCGGCAACGCAGGGGCGGTGCCGGAAGGACACCCCGCCCGCGCTAAGCCTCAAAACAGACATATCAAAATAATAATTTATTCAAAAATACGCAGCATTTCATAATCTTCAGAAATATTATATTATTTAAAACTGATGAAACCAAAAGATAGTTTAAAACTCTTCATCAGTAATTAAAACAAAGACAATAATCCATAATATTCATTACATTGTCAAAATCCAAACTTAATTAAAACAAAGTAATAGTGGAGCGCCTAAGACATCGAATCAAATAGCCTTGAAAGATAAGCAAGGCATACCGACTCAAAACTGAAGAAGCAGGAACACTCAACAAGGTTCACCTGCTATCAGAAACTAAGAACCTGAAATAATATTAAGAATGAGGGGTGAGTTCAACCAACTCAGTGAGGGAATAATAATTAATATTCATTTTAGATATTCTTGATATTAATATCTTGATATACATATACATATACATATATATATACATACTGAAACATATCATCATAACGTAGTGGACTACATGTTAGAGATCAGATGACACCCAAAGGTGACCAGATGACACCCGAAGGTGACCAGATGACACACAAAGGTGACCAGATGACACCCGAAGGTGACCACTGTGGGATGATCAGTCGCCACAGGCTGATGCCTCTCTCACCAGCTAGGTTTACAGAATACTATGTGCACACAGGCTAACTACTCTCCGTTAGCATGGAGTTACTGACAAGTCCCATATCAAGGCATAATAGATATTCACATAATCATCAAAGAAGCGTATATCATATCAAATAGGATTTACTTTGACAGATTTCGAGTGCAAATTCAAGAATAAATGAGTACTCGGAAAATAAGCAACATATATAATTATTCAAGGAATTAACGAGTTGTACTCATTGTATAATCAACATACATATTTACTTATCATATATGCATATTAAAGATTATTCCACTCACCCGGAAAATATAGAACTAAAAGGAATGTCAGACGAAAGACCCGAAAATCCTATTGAGGATTGTTAGGAGAACCTACAACAATACAAAAATATACTCAAAAGCAACTCAACCAGAGATCCCAATGCATAAAATAAAATCAGCTTTAGTCTCCTACTTTTATGGACTAAAACGATAATTTTCCAAAACAGGGACCAAAACGTAATTTTACCAAAATTAGACCAATCTGGAAAAATACATAACTATACTGAATGTTCACCCATAAACCATCCTTAATACTGTCTAGAACGAACCAGGGACCGAACTGTAATTTTCATAAAGTTCAGGGACTAAAATGTAAATTCCCAAAATTGAGGGACCAAACTGAAAATATTCCCAATCAATTATCAAACTGAGATTCATCATCCTTAACCTCATAATAACACTGTCCAGAATCTCAAAATACAATTAGGGGTCAAATTATAATTTTCCCAAAGTTTAGGGACTAAACTGTAATTTCACAAATTGAGGGACCAAATTGAATTTTCGTCATCTTCAACCTCAAACCCAGAATTTCACAGATTACCTACTGTCATCACCTGATTTCTAACAAAATTCCACCATTCAAACAAAATCATAACTCAAAATCATCATCTTTACCTCCAATCTCTCACAATCAACTAATTAACCAATTACACACAAAAATCAACCCATAACCTTCCAATTAATTCATCAATCAAACTCAAAACACAATATTCAAAACCCTAACATTTATCAAAACAGAAATTAAGGCTTAAAGAACACACATTTATACATAATCTTATCTTTAAACTTATTTCCTCCAACTCTTTTCCTTTTTCCCTTATTTTCCCCTCTTTTCTCTTCTTCTTCTTTCTCCCTTCTCTCTCACGGTTTGCTCTCTCAAATATTCAGATCTCTTCTCTTTTTTTTTTTTCTCTATTTATACTTATCATCTTTTTATATAATTACTACAATACCCTTCATTTAATTATACCAACTTTTAAGCCTTCAAGGGCTTTATTGCCTTTTACCTACTTATTAAATTTCAAAACATCACACAGTCACTTCCTGTCTCCTCTCTGAACCCGATGAAATTGAAGCCAACAATGAAGACAAAGTGGCATCTCACACACGATTTTCAATATGCCACAAGGTTCCAAAATCTTTTATTATCATTACCCCCACGAACAAGTCTTCCTTGTATTTTTCCACACCACAATGCCCGCCTGGGTGGACCATCGTAGGGTTCCAAAATATTATCTTATAATAATTTTCATAGTCTTCAACAATATACACATTTGAGTTTAACCATACACTTGACTTGTCTCAAGTAAGCTTCTCTGTTTACTTTTTAATGGTATGTTTTTGTAGAAAGTGCTTACTTTGTCTTTGGGCTTACTACAAAGTTTGTAAGCTACCAAGAGTGGTGCCCTGGTTCATCTTGAGTTAGTAGGATTATGTGGTTTGAATTGACAAGCTTGTTAGCTTAGGATGTCAAATTTAGAAATTTGATTAGGCTAATTTAGGTGAAATGAGTATTTCTTGTTGCTTGTTTGGTGCTGGATATGCTTTGGAATTTGGAGGGATTGTTGACAATATGCAATGTTTACTCAAAGTGGCTGATTTGGTTTATGTAGGAAATCAAGATGTCGTGGATGAGAAGTCTTGGCTGTGTTTTTGTGCTGTCCTATTGTTACTTGGTGCTCCAAACAGATGCACAAATTACAGATCCCTCAGAAGGTTAATTTCTGTCCAGAAGTCTTGATGTTTTTCTTACAATTAATTGGATCTTTGATTTTTCTTCTTCCAATATCCACATGATGTGTTGAAGGAGATATGATGCATGAAAAGTGGGCTGAAGTGTGTTTTACTTGAAACTAATGCTAAAATTGTCGTTGGCTGGAGGAGAACATGGGATGTACATAGCAGGAGAGCAAGTTGAGGAAAGTTTCTTGCCGGCGAATGACAATTAATGTCTTCGACCTTTTTTTTTTTTTTTTGTTCTCGTAGTAGCAATTTTGAGAGTTCCTCGCAAAATATAAAAATCCCTCTTCTTGCCTGCTTTTCAGAATGAAGTACCACTAGGCAAAACATCATCATATGGTTTTGTCAAATATGTTCTTGTGATGTCCAGTTTTGCTACTGTTCTGCTCTGATGTGCTCCATTCCCTGCCTTTTTGCAGTTGCTGCATTGAAATCAGTCAAGAAAAATTTGGTTGATCCTATGAAGCATCTCAGTAGTTGGGAAAGGGGAGATCCTTGCGCATCCAACTGGACTGGCATTTTTTGTTTCGACACATATGCGACTGATGGATATTTGCACGTCCGAGAACTGTGTGTTCCTTTTGTTCTGCATTTTACTTTTGCTGTTATTGATTTATCTCTAGCCCTCTGATTTCAATGAACAAAGCAAATGTAATATGGTGCAGAAAAATCTAGTACTCCGCTTCAGTTGTTTACTTTATTTTTACGAATCTAATACGTTCTCAAGATGTGTTTCCTCATTAATTTACAGAAATTTGGCTATGATTACTTAACTGTTTTCAGTTTTGATGCAGGCAACTGCTGAAGATGAATCTTTCTGGACATTTAACACCTGAGCTTGGCCAACTTTCTCGACTTATAATATTGTGAGCCACAACCTAATTTCTGGACAGCTCTACAATCTGTTTGTAACTATTTCTAGTCAGTCCTTTTAGTGATCTAATGCCATTTCTTTGTGCTGCCTGTTGCAAGGGATTTCATGTGGAACGAATTGGATGGCACCATACCGAAGGAGATAGGAAACATTTCATCTTTACAACTCCTGTAAGTTGGTTTCATTGTATAAGTTTGATATCCTTGTGAGCAAGAAAGTATAATGCAAGAATCATCTTAAATTATTTATCTGAGTTGTCCTCTGTTCTTAAGTTCAATTGATAAATGTAGATTGGAAGGAATTTTTATGCTTAAAATATAGAAGAGGTTATTAAGATGTTCTTATTATTCTGAAAAGGTTCAGTTTTAGTGATGGTGTTTATGAAACTCTGATGCAAAAATTCGCTGAAGTCAAATGTGTTTCGAAGGGCATCGACATATTTTACAATTTGTGTTCATTAATCCATAAGATGAAGCTAGATTGATCATATGATTCGAGATAGTTTAACCCTGTGCGATTCATTTGGCAAACAGGCTCTTGAATGGAAACAAATTATCAGGTTTTTTACCTGATGAGCTTGGCTATTTATCGAAATTAGATCGACTACAAGTGGACATGAACTATATTTCAGGTCCAATACCAGCATCATTTGCCAACTTGAGCAGTGTGAAACATCTGTAAGTTACATGTCTCTGCAAGTTTCCCCAAAGAGTTTAGCTTTTTCCGACACATGTTATCTGCTTGGATGTGATTTTGCAGCCACATGAACAACAACTCGATTAGGGGTCAAATCCCGCCCGAGCTTTCCAAATTATCCACTCTTCGTCACTTGTAAGTTCATATTGCAGCTACTTCGTTCTCATTTCTGTTGTTCAACAATTCTCTTGGTGATCATCCCTGCCGAATGTTGTTGGTTGGTATTTAAGGATATGTTAAACAATGTTTCACAGGCTTTTGGATAATAATAATTTATCTGGGTATCTTCCACCAGAATTCTCAGACTTGCCGGAGTTGCGCATACTGTACGTTCCCTTATCACATTATGTAGACTTTTATTTAGCTAATTACTTTATTTACCCATCATACAAGGTCATTTCTCTTAGAGCACTGTCACGACCCGAATCCCGAGTCCATGACCGGCAACGCAGGGGCGGTGCCGGAAGGACACCCCGCCCGCGCTAAGCCTCAAAACAGACATATCAAAATAATAATTTATTCAAAAATACGCAGCATTTCATAATCTTCAGAAATATTATATTATTTAAAACTGATGAAACCAAAAGATAGTTTAAAACTCTTCATCAGTAATTAAAACAAAGACAATAATCCATAATATTCATTACATTGTCAAAATCCAAACTTAATTAAAACAAAGTAATAGTGGAGCGCCTAAGACATCGAATCAAATAGCCTTGAAAGATAAGCAAGGCATACCGACTCAAAACTGAAGAAGCAGGAACACTCAACAAGGTTCACCTGCTATCAGAAACTAAGAACCTGAAAATAATATTAAGAATGAGGGGTGAGTTCAACCAACTCAGTGAGGGAATAATAATTAATATACATTTTAGATATTCTTGATATTAATAGTTCGCAAGATCATTTATCTTGATATACATATACATATACATACTAAACATATCATATTATCATATACATATCATATACATACTAAACGTATCATCATAACGTAGTGGACTATATGTCAGAGATCAGATAACACCCGAAGGTGACCAGATGACACCTGAAAGTGACCAGACCAGATGACACCCGAAGGTGACCACTGTGGGATGATCAGTCGCCACAGGCTGATGCCTCTCTCACCAGCTAGGTATACATACAGAATACTATGTGCACACAGGCTAACTACTCTCCGTTAGCATGGAGTTACTGACAAGTCCCATATCAAGGCATAATAGATATTCACATAATCATCAAGAAACGTATATCATATCAAATAGGATTTACTTTGACAGATTTCGAGTGCAAATTCAAGAATAAATGAGTACTCGGAAAATAAGCAACATATATAATTATTCAAGGAATTAACGAGTTGTACTCATTGTATAATCAACATACATATTTACTTATCATATATGCATATTAAAGATTATTCCACTCACCCGGAAAATATAGAACTAAAGGAATGTCAGACCAAAGACCCGAAAATCCTATTGAGGATCGTTAGGAGAACCTACAACAATATGAAAATATACTCAAAAGCAACTCAAACAAGAGATCCCAATGCATAAAATAAAACCAGGTTTAGCCTCCTAATTTTATGGACTAAAACGATAATTTTCCAAAACAGGGACCAAAACGTAATTTTACTAAAATTGGACCAATCTGGAAAATACATAACTATACTGAATTTTTCACCCATAAACCATCCTTAATTCTGTCTAGAACGAACCAGGGACCGAACTGTAATTTTCATAAAGTTCAGGGACTAAAATGTAAATTCTCAAAATTGAGGGACCAAACTGAAAATATTCCAAATCAATTATCAAACTCAGATTCATCATCCTTAACCTCATAATAACACTGTCCAGAATCCCAAAATACAATTAGGGGTCAAATTATAATTTTCCCAAAGTTTAGGGACTAAACTGTAATTTCACAAATTGAGGGACCAAATTGAATTTTCATCATCTTCAACCTCAAACCCAGAATTTCACAGATTACCTACTGTCATCTTCTGATTTCTAACACAATTTCACCATTCAAATAAAATCATAACTCAAAATCATCATCTTTACCTCCAATCTCTCACAATCAACTAATTAACCAATTACACACAACAATCAACCCATAACCTTCCAATTAATTCATCAATCAAACTCAAAACACAATATTCAAAACCCTAAAATTTATCAAAACAGAAATTAAGGCTTAAAGAACACACATTTATACATAATCTTACCTTTAAACTTATTTCCTCCAGCTCCTTTCCTTTTTCCCTTATTTTCCCCTCTTTTCTCTTCTTCTTCTTTCTCCCTTCTCTCTCACGGTTTGCTTTCTCAAATATTCAGATCTCTTCTCTCTTTTTTTTTTTCTATTTATACTTATCATCTCTTTATACAATTACTACAATACCCTTTATTTAATTATACCAACTTGTAAGCCTCCAAGGGCTTTATTGCCTTTTACCTACTCATTTACTTTCAAAACATCACAATCTCCCCACCTTATAAAAGTTTCGTCCTCGAAACTTAAACTTTAAGAAATGAAGTCTTACCATCAAGTTCAAACAAGAATGGATACTTGTTGAGCATTTCCTCCTCAAGCTCCCACGTTGCTTCTTCACGTGGGTGTCCGCTCCACACAACCTTAACCGATGCGATATCCTTCGACCGAAGTTTTCTAACTTGTCAATCCACTATTTTTATTGGTTGAACTTCGTATGTCATATCTTTCCTCAGCTCAACCGGTTGTACTTCCAGCACATGAGATGGATCAGACAAATACTTCCTCAACATCGAAACATGGAACACTGGATGTATAGAGGAGAGATTAGGTGGTAAGGCAAGCCAATATGCCACTACCCCTACTCTTTCCAAGATCTCAAATGGCCCTATAAACCTAGGACTCAACTTTCCTTTTTTCCCAAATCTGAATATCCCTTTAGTCGGAGAGACTTTTAGGAACACGTTGTCACCCACTGAAAATTCTAGATTACGCCTTCTCTTATCCGCATAATTCTTTTGCCTACTCTGAGCTGTTTGAAGCTTATCGCGGATCACCTTAATCTTATCCGAAGTAATCTGTATTAACTCAGGACCCATTAATCTCCTCTCACCAACCTCATACCAACATACAGGTGATCTACACTTCCGGCCATACAAGGCCTCATATGGGGCCATATCAATGCTCGCTTGATAACTATTATTATATGCAAACTCCACCAAAGATAAGTACTTGCTCCATCCGACACCAAAGTCAACCACACAAGCTCTTAACATATCCTCCAAAATTTGTATAGTCCTCTCAGATTGTCCATCTGTCTAAGGATGAAAGGCAGTACTTAACTGAATGTTAGACCCCAAAGCTTCCTGAAACTTCACCCAAAACCGAGAAGTGAACTGTGGACCTCTGTCGGACACAATTGAGATCGGCACACCATGCAACCTTACGATCTCGTTAACATAGATTTCTGCCAGTTTTGCAAACCCATATGTCACCTTTACTGGCAAGAAATGAGCTGACTTGGTCAAACGATCAACTATTACCCAAACCGAATCATAACCCTCCTGGCTCCGAGGCAAACCTGACACAAAGTCCATGGTGATCCTCTCCCATTTCCATTCAGGAATTAACAATGGCTGCAAAAGCCCTGGTGGTTTCTGATGCTCACCTTTAACCCCCTCGACAGTCAAGCATCGAGATACAAATTCAGCAATGTCCCTCTTCATGCCATTCCACCAGTAACACTCTTTCAAGTCTCTATACATCTTGTTAGAACCAGGATGTATAGTATAGGCAGTTTGGTGTGCTTCCATCATCACATCTCTTTTCAAATCATCCACCTCAGGCACACATAACCTGGAACCAAATCTCAACACACCATCTTCATGGATAACAAAACCTGGAGCTCTCCCTAACTCCAACTCATCTCGAATCTTGCAAAGTCGCTCATCCTTCATTTGAGCTCCTTTAATTCGGTCTACCAAGTCTGACTTAGCCTGAAAGTGAGCCAACAATGCTCCCGATTCACAAATCTCAAAACTGACCCTCTCATCCAACAATCCGTGTAACTCTTTAATCAAGGGTCTCCTCACCTCCTGAATATGAGCCAAACTACCCATAGATTTTCTGCTTAAGGCATCGGCAACAACATTTGCCTTGCCCGGGTGATACTGAATTGTGCAATCATAATCACTTAAAAGTTCCATCCACCTTCTTTGTCTCAAATTCAAATCCTTCTGCTGGAAGATATATTGAAGACTCTTATGATCTGAAAATATCTCACATGTCTCCCCATACAAGTA
Source organism: Populus deltoides (assembly GCA_015852605.2). Classification (NCBI taxonomy): domain Eukaryota; kingdom Viridiplantae; phylum Streptophyta; class Magnoliopsida; order Malpighiales; family Salicaceae; genus Populus; species Populus deltoides. Next base: position 445,975 of record CM027585.2, on the reverse strand, counting down.
GTGTCTCCAAATCTTAAGGGCAAACACTACCGCAGCCATCTCCAAATCATGTGTGGGGTAATTTTGCTCGTGCTTCTTCAACTTTCTCGAGGCATAAGCAATCACATTACCATTCTGCATCAAAACACAACCCAAACCAATCCTGGATGCATCACAGTACACAGCAAAACCGCCAGACCCTGAAGGTAATGTCAAAATTGGAGCCGTAATTAACCTTTCCTTCAACTCCAGGAAACTCTTCTCACATTCTTCTGACCATTGAAACTTGACGCTTTTCTGTGTCAACTTTGTCAACGGAGCAGCGATTCGGGAAAAATTCTCCACGAATCTCCTGTAGTATCCTGCTAAACCCAGGAAACTCCTAATCTCAGATACCGTAACTGGTCTAGGCCACTGCTTAACTGCCTCCACTTTTTGTGGATCAACCTCTATCCCATTTTTGGACACCACATGTCCCAAAAACCCAACACTCTCTAACCAAAACTCACTCTTCGAGAACTTTCCATACAACTGATGATCTCGCAGAGTTTGAAGCACCATTCTCAAATGCTGCTCATGCTCTTCTCTAGACCTCGAATACACCAAAATGTCATCAATGAACACAATAACAAACTTATCAATAAACGGCCTAAAAACCCTGTTCATCATGTCCATAAAAGCCGCAGGTGCATTCGTTAACCCAAAAGACAACACTAGGAACTCGTAATGCCCATAACGAGTCCTAAAGGCAGTTTTAGGAATATCCTCATTCCTAATCCTCAACTGGTGATTCCCCGATCGCAAATCAATCTTTGAGAAACATTGAGCTCCTTGTAATTGATCAAAAAGGTCATCAATGCGAGGGAGTGGGTATTTATTCTTAACAGTGACCTTGTTCAACTGCCTATAGTCTATACACATCCTCATTGATCCATCCTTCTTCTTTACAAATAACACAGGTGCTCCCCACGGAGACACACTCGGACGAATAAACCCCTTATCTAACAAATCTTAAATCTGCTCCTTCAGCTCTTTTAATTCTGCTGGCGCCATCCTGTAAGGTGCCATAGAGATTGGTTTTGTTCCTGAAACTAGATCAATACAGAATTCGATTTCCCTATTGGGAGGTAGTCCAGGTAAGTCATTGGGAAAAACATCGATGAATTCCTTAACTATCGAAACTTGTTCCATCCTTGGGACCTCCATGTTCATATCATGCACATAAGCCAAAAACCCTTGCATACCCTTTTGTACCATCCTTCTCGTGATGGCCGAGAGAATACTAGATGGAGATGATAACCCATCTCCATGAAAAGCAAACTCCGTCTCTCCATCAGGCTTGAAAATCACTGTCTTATTCCAACAATCAACTGAGGCATGGTGTCTTGACAACCAATCCATACCTAGTATCACATCAAAGCCTACTATTTCTAAAATTACCAAATCACCCAATAGGTTTCTACCTTGCACTTTAACCTCACAATCAACATAAACATATTCCCCAAACATAACCTCATTCGAAGGGGTAGCCACACATAAAGGACTCTCTAACAAAATGGGTTGTTTAGTAAACCTTAAAGCAAAATATGACGACACGAAAGAATGAGTTGCCCCCGTGTCAAATAACACTCTAGCCTCGAACGAACATATTAAGAGTGTACCTGAGACAACAGTATTGGATGTCTGGGCATCCTGCTGAGTAATGGCAAAAACTCGTGCCTGTCTCTGACTTGTTGGCGCAAAACCTCTACCGCCTACTCCACGGCCCCGCTGGCCACGCCCACCAGCTCCACGACCACCCTGAAACACAGAATGACTAGCTGACTGAGTCTGAGTGGAAGATGTAATTGGTACAGAAGCACCAGGCTTGGACCACCGCTTGTTCGGACAATCCCTTAACAAGTGATCGGGCCGCTCAAGAACCGAAACAAGCTCCTGTCTGTCTATAACAGACTGTGCCATAATGCCTAGACCCACAAGAATGACATTGAGGCCTCCCATCTGAACTTTGTGGTGTTAACTGAACAGTACTTTGGCTCTGAGTCGGACCAGCTCCACTCATACTATGTCTATTATTTCCCCTGAGAATAGACCTCGACAAGAAATTCCTTGACTGACTTAATTGGCCCTGCTGGCCCCCATATCCCCTACTAGGACCTGTATCAAACCGCTGCTGAAAAGAGAACTGATTTGCCACTTTGGGCCTCTTGACCGAACCCACTGATAATTCATCCTCTAACTCTCGTGCCTCAATAGCTCGGGCACGATCCACTATGGCCGAGTATGTCTTAAACTCATGAGCCCCAATAGCTTTGAATAAGTAGCTATTAAGACCTCGAACAAACCTCTTAATCTTCCTCTCCTCAGTCGGTACCAAATACCCGGCAAATCTGGACAACCGTGTGAATTCCACTTCATACTCTGTCACACTCATGTCACCCTGAACCAACTTTTCAAACTCATGTGATCTGGCTTCCCTCACACTTTCAGGTAGGAAACGCTCTAAAAACATCTCAGAAAATTCCTTCCACGCCATCGGTGGAGAACTAGCTGCCCTTTCACCCCTCTTGGACTCATACCAATTCACAGCCACCTCACCTTCTAGCCTGAAAGATGCTAAAGTCACTGCACGATGATCTGTGCACCCCATGGCCTCACACCTACGCCACACTGCATCTAAAAATTGTTGCGGGTCCTCAGAGCTATCAACACCCTTAAAAGTAGGAGGTGCCAGCTTAAGGAACTCTGACAATGGCACTTTCACCCCATGCACGGTATGGGAAGTCGAAGATGCATTCTTATCCTTCTCCTTCTCTCTCTCAGTTAAAAGGTCAGCCAGGGTCTGCATGGCCTGTCCAATCTTATCCAAAGCACTATCAGTATAAGACACCCTATCATGGGATTCCTGCTCCTGATTCTTACCAACATCCAGACCATAGTCTCCCTCAAACTCCACCTCATCCTGAACTTCTGTCTCCCTCAAACTCCACCTCATCCTGAACTTCTGCTTCCATTGGTTGAGGCGAAGGGGTTCTAACCCTCTTTTTGCGCCTCTCCTTCCTAAGCTGAGCGATAGGAATGTCCTCTTGATCATTACCGACATAATCGGCATTAACTACATGTTTAGCTCTCGGCATATTTCCTAAAAGAATGCATTTACATATATGTATCAACATAACTATAAGAAGTTTTAAGGATGACATACCAAACACTAGATTAGAGAATTATAAGAGGCATGACATCAAGACAAGATAGATCCTAAGCTCCACATATTACGAGGGTTTTGAAAAATAAAAAAAATAATAAAATAGATTATGAGGCTTTAATAAAACCGGGCTCTGATACCACCTTTGTCACGACCCGAATCCCGAGTCCATGACCGGCAACGCAGGGGCGGTGCCGGAAGGACACCCCGCCCGCGCTAAGCCTCAAAACAGACATATCAAAATAATAATTTATTCAAAAATACGCAGCATTTCATAATCTTCAGAAATATTATATTATTTAAAACTGATGAAACCAAAAGATAGTTTAAAACTCTTCATCAGTAATTAAAACAAAGACAATAATCCATAATATTCATTACATTGTCAAAATCCAAACTTAATTAAAACAAAGTAATAGTGGAGCGCCTAAGACATCGAATCAAATAGCCTTGAAAGATAAGCAAGGCATACCGACTCAAAACTGAAGAAGCAGGAACACTCAACAAGGTTCACCTGCTATCAGAAACTAAGAACCTGAAAATAATATTAAGAATGAGGGGTGAGTTCAACCAACTCAGTGAGGGAATAATAATTAATATACATTTTAGATATTCTTGATATTAATAGTTCGCAAGATCATTTATCTTGATATACATATACATATACATACTAAACATATCATATTATCATATACATATCATATACATACTAAACGTATCATCATAACGTAGTGGACTATATGTCAGAGATCAGATAACACCCGAAGGTGACCAGATGACACCCAAAAGTGACCAGACCAGATGACACCCGAAGGTGACCCACGTGGGATGATCGGCCGCCACAGTCGATGCTCTCTCACCCGCTAGGTATACATACAGAATACTATGTGCACACAGGCTAACTACTCTCCGTTAGCATGGAGTTACTGACAAGTCCCATATCAAGGCATAATAGATATTCACATAATCATCAAGAAACGTATATCATATCAAATAGGATTTACTTTGACAGATTTCGAGTGCAAATTCAAGAATAAATGAGTACTCGGAAAATAAGCAACATATATAATTATTCAAGGAATTAACGAGTTGTACTCATTGTATAATCAACATACATATTTACTTATCATATATGCATATTAAAGATTATTCCACTCACCCGGAAAATATAGAACTAAAGGAATGTCAGACCAAAGACCCGAAAATCCTATTGAGGATCGTTAGGAGAACCTACAACAATATGAAAATATACTCAAAAGCAACTCAAACAAGAGATCCCAATGCATAAAATAAAACCAGGTTTAGCCTCCTAATTTTATGGACTAAAACGATAATTTTCCAAAACAGGGACCAAAACGTAATTTTACTAAAATTGGACCAATCTGGAAAATACATAACTATACTGAATTTTTCACCCATAAACCATCCTTAATTCTGTCTAGAACGAACCAGGGATCGAACTGTAATTTTCATAAAGTTCAGGGACTAAAATGTAAATTCTCAAAATTGAGGGACCAAACTGAAAATATTCCAAATCAATTATCAAACTCAGATTCATCATCCTTAACCTCATAATAACACTGTCCAGAATCCCAAAATACAATTAGGGGTCAAATTATAATTTTCCCAAAGTTTAGGGACTAAACTGTAATTTCACAAATTGAGGGACCAAATTGAATTTTCATCATCTTCAACCTCAAACCCAGAATTTCACAGATTACCTACTGTCATCTTCTGATTTCTAACACAATTTCACCATTCAAATAAAATCATAACTCAAAATCATCATCTTTACCTCCAATCTCTCACAATCAACTAATTAACCAATTACACACAACAATCAACCCATAACCTTCCAATTAATTCATCAATCAAACTCAAAACACAATATTCAAAACCCTAAAATTTATCAAAACAGAAATTAAGGCTTAAAGAACACACATTTATACATAATCTTACCTTTAAACTTATTTCCTCCAGCTCCTTTCCTTTTTCCCTTATTTTCCCCTCTTTTCTCTTCTTCTTCTTTCTCCCTTCTCTCTCACGGTTTGCTCTCTCAAATATTCAGATCTCTTCTCTCTTTTTTTTTTTTTCTATTTATACTTATCATCTCTTTATACAATTACTACAATACCCTTTATTTAATTATACCAACTTGTAAGCCTCCAAGGGCTTTATTGCCTTTTACCTACTCATTTACTTTCAAAACATCACAAGCACTCTCTTAGTTTTTGGATGTACATGCATTTGATCAATAGTTGCTTGTCAGTGATGGTTTCCGTCCTGGAAAAAACTTAGCAGCTTTAAGTAACATGCTTATACATACATACATACATACATACATATATACATACATACATACATACATATATATATATATATATATATTGAGTAAATCCATTGATAGTTCCCCCCTCTCATCATGCAGTCAGCTTGACAACAACAAATTTATTGGCTCTGGGATTCCAGATACCTATGGCAACCTTTCCAAATTAGCAAAATTGTAAGTTCTATATAACCAGCTGTGCCTTATTAACACAGTTTTAAATTATGCAGAGAAGGAAAGTGCATGCTCTTAATCAGCACTCTCTATCTCGAGATTTTAATAGACAAACTGATGTTTAAATCCAGTCTCTAATGATGGTGAATTATTAAGTTCTTCCTTGCAAAATCACATTCCACTTCTGGAGTCGGGAGGCTTCAAGTGTTTCGCCATTGTGTTAGCTGATAATTTTACTCTTTCGTTTCCTAATCTTCTTCGACGAGGTAGAAGTCTCAGAAATTGCAGCTTACAAGGAAGCATACCGGGCCTTAGTAGCATACAAAACCTTTTATATCTGTAAGTGGTATCTGAATTTCATACTACAACACAACTGTTGCCTTTCAGTTAATGTTATCGGGCTCTTGTTGCAGGGATCTAAGCAAGAATGAGCTCAATGGACCCTTGCCACCAACACTCTTTGATAACATAACCACTATGTAAGTAAACCAAAGTATACTGGTAGGTTTTTCAGTTCAAAAAGGGAGATAAAACTAGTAATTCTTGACTGTACAGATTTCTATCAGTGAGATTTGATCTTCTATTGATTGAAGTATTTGCAAAACAATGCTACAAGGAGAACTCATTCAAATTTCAAAACCTGTTGATAACCTAATTAGTTTTTCTTTAAGGTATTCCTGTAGTTGAAACTTATTCTTGTTTGATGCAGTGATCTGTCAGATAACCATCTTAATGGATCTATACCAAGAAGTTTCTCAAATCTTCCTTCTCTGCAGAGACTGTGAGACTCTATCTACATATCTTTCTTTTGCACTAAGGAATTAGTAGTTTACAGTAGTATCTTCAGAGCATCATTTTCAAGATGCTTTTAATATCTCAATTAGATGAGTGTACTTTTTGATGAGGTCTCCAATTAACTCACGAGCAATGTTTATGTGTTGAATAATCAGTTAATCTCTTGATTCTAGCAATTTGATCCATTCTCCACAGTTAAGGTGGATGGTGACTGGTATTTGCAAAAGGTTATTTTTGGCAAGATTTGGGAACTTTTAGATTCTTAAATAAGTATTTTTTTAGAGAGAGAAAAATGATATTTTAGAGAGAGAGAGAAATAATATTTTAGAAAGAGAAACCCTGAAAATATATCTTAGACTAAGTTAATCCTATTTTTGGTAAGTTTAGGGCTATTGTCCTGGAGTGATGTCGTGTCAATCCTACCTTTGAAGAGTTTTACGAGTGCACTAGGAAAATCATATCAATTCCTTCCAAGGTAAATTGTACAATTACACTTGGGAGATTAAGTCAATTTTTTCCAAGGTAAATTATGCAATCGCAATAGAGAGACTGAATTAATCTCATCCTTAGAAGGTTGATGAGAGGTCCTTAGACGTGACCTAAAGAAAATGAAAACATCATTACTTTAAATAAGTTATTTCATATATAAAAAACTTATATTCTTAGTCAATCGATGACTTGGATATCCATTCTTTATTGAGATCATGGCCTCAGTTCTATAGGTGAGGAGAAAATAGAGTTTCTCCGGTAGAAGTTTTCTAGGTAGTTGACTCACTTTTCCTTTGATAGTTGCCAAAGAAACTTCACATATTTTACGGTTTGAACCAACATTTCATTTTGTACTTGTTGAAAGCTTTTAGGTTCCAATGAAATTCATGAAGTTGACAAAAAGTGTAGCTTAAATTTGTTTGTCTCACCAAGTCCTCGGGTAAATACAGGAAAATACAGGAAATCATGTTCTAACTTAGAGCAATAAAAATGTTGTCTAGCCTTCTGACTCTTTTACAAACAGTGTTCATCAACTATTCGTAGTATATCATGCCTTCCAAGGTGATTTGGAACATTATTGGTCATTAAAGTAGTCTTTCCTGCTACAGGAGCTTTATTGGTACCATCAACAAGATCATAAGAATGCACGTCATCCCTCTAGTTGAGTGATGTTATTGCCCTACAGAGCTTCTCTTGATTGGTATATTAGTGCTCAATAAGGAGTCGGACTTAATTGAGAAGTTGTTAATGCTTTGATAGAGTAGTTATGTCAGTAGCTATAGGAGATCTATGATACGTTCCATCTTAGACATATCATGATCGTTTATAATTGATAGTGATTAGGGATGTCAAAATCCAGTTATGAGAGAACAATTGATAGCTTTTTGATTAGTTTTCCATAGATGGTGCCAATGATAAGGTACTAAAAAAGTCCAAGTAGCTTAAGAGCGAAGCTTAGGGATAACCGATTAATATCTTATTTCTAGCAATCTGATCTATTCTCCCTGGACAAGGTGGGTGGTGCTTAGTAAGCCAGGGTGACTAATGGCTGGTACCTACAAAAGTCCCCTTCGGTAGATTTAGGGACTCTCAAATCCTTAAGTAAGTGTCTTTTTAGAAAGAAAGTGTAATGATGTTTTAGAAAGAGATACTCTGAATATATATATATATATATATATATATATATATATATATATAATGGAGATTGTGAACCTGAAACTCGAAGGATTCATAGAGTGTTTATAGCTCGTGAGTCTTGTTCTTTTGTAGAGACAAGAAACATGAATGTAATTTCCTTCTGATGGTATCAATAAAAAATAAATATCTCTTACACATCATAAATTAAGGATAAATATCCCTTGCACATCATAAATAAAGGATAGATATACACATCATTAATATTGATGGAAAAATTATAGGTTCTTAAAAGACTTTTATATATCTAGATGTGTTGAGAGATGAATATCTTTAACCTTAATATTTTATGTTAAGGATCACAAGAATAAACAAGCAAAGTCTTGTGGCCTAATATAGGGTTTAAAAAGATCATTAGTTCTATATCTATTTAGGCTTGGCATGATACCGAGTCCAAAAATATTAGATCTGGTAACTCACCAAACCCACGTGGCTGAGTTTAAGGATATTGGATCTAGCAGCTCATCAAATCAACATGAACTTAACTTAGCACGTGGCTAAACTCAAAAATATTGTGTCTAATAGCTCACCAGACTTATGTGTATTTGAGTTCAGCACGTAGTTGAACCCAATAATATTGGATAAAATGTGGATTATTACCCTGTTTTTGGTTTTTTAAACGTGGACTCCAGCAAAAATCACATATATAAAACATCCTAATCCATCACTTTCAGATGTCATGTCCATTAAACATCCTATTTTCAATGTTCCTATATTAGAGGTCTCTCGAAAATAATCTGTTGTTCGGTAATGTATCAGCTAACATGTGGCAGAACATGTCGTCCACTAAAAGTGCCGGCCTTACACTGTAAGAACTTAAAGAAGAAATTAAATGAAATCAGTAACTTTCAGCATGAACTCTTATATTAAAGACTCTTCAAACTGCAAAATACTGCTAACTTCTGCTTCTGTGCATATGAAAAATGCAGTGATCTCAGGAACAATTCGCTTTCAAGCATTTTAGGAGAAGTGAATCTGCCAGAAAATGTCACCCTGAGGTAGTGTTTTCGTAGAGTAATTGATACAATATTTTCTCTTCATGCTCATCCAGGCTTTGGACACAGCCTCAAATAGAAAAGCAAGGATTCAAATACAAACCTCCTCCTGATTTTCAAATGCCACAATAACGTTAATGAAATTACTACAGATGAAAAATGAGATCAATACTTTAGCATACAATGTTTTTGGTTTTATACCCGTCAACTAGATTCTCATTATCTTAGTGCTTTTATTCAGGCTTGGAGGCAATCCTATCTGCCATGATGCTAACATACCAAACATTACCCAGTTCTGTGAACCTGAAGCTGGAGGAGATAAGACTCCTGAAAGGCTAACAAATTCAAAAGTTTCATGTTATGTTCAATCATGTCCAACAGATGACTTCTTTGAATATGTTGCATCATCTCCTGTGCATTGCTTTTGTGCAGCCCCTCTCAGAATTGGATACCGTCTTAAGAGCCCTAGCTTCTCTTATTTCACACCACATGTTAATCAATTCGAGAAGTACGTAACGCGTTCTCTTAACATGAACTCGTACCAGTTGTCCATTGATTCCTTTTTCTGGGAAGAAGGACCTCGTCTAAGGATGTATTTGAAGCTCTTTCCTCCAGTTAATAATGTTCATTCAACAATGTACAATGCGACAGAGGTTCAACGAATAAGAGATATATTTGCATCATGGCAATTTCCTCCAAATGACTTCTTTGGACCATATGAGCTTCTCAACTTCACCCTACTGGGACCTTATGGACAGAGTATGTACTGTTGCTACTTCTTTCAGGCTAAAATGAAATTCCAAATCCTTAGCTAAATGATGTTGAATTAACCTTTATGCCCTTATGTGTAACTAACATGAGTCTGTGTCTTCTATGAGAACAGCATAGGTATTTGAGATCACATAAATAAGTTACCAAAATCATCATGTCTTAGCTTTACAATCATTCCTATTCTGCAAAATAAGCAACTCCCAAGCCTGAAGATTTTCCGTTAGCGTTGAAGTTACAATTTTAACTAGGAATTCAGTGCCCCTGCTAACAATCCTGGAAGGATGAGTTCAGTTGTATTAAATAGCTCTTAAGATCTTTATAGAGTGAAAATGTTTTCTCTCTCAATACTTTCATAATGGTATGGATGTTCATGGTGCTATACAACATTTTCTGAATTACAGTTCATCATGTCTATGAATCTCTTAAACATAGACTGCAGGTTCAGCATTCTCTAATTCACTGATGGGTGTGTACTGTATGCCCCATTATTTTTTTCTCCAACAGTGAATGTTGAGTCCCATAAAGAAGGTATCAGTAAGGGTGTTTGGGCAGCCATAATACTAGCTGCTATTGTCTGTGCTGTTGTAATAATTTCAGCAATCACAGTTATGATTATTGTAAGAAATGCCAGATACAGTCAGAGGCTTCCAAGAAACGATTTATGTAAGTCTGTCATTGTGACTAATAAGTATTTGTTTCTTCTAATACTATCATATTTGGCTGTACCTGAAGAAGGTACATGAGACTATTTTGTTTATTTGCAGCCTTAACAGTACAGATGAAAATTGATGGAGTGGAGAGCTTCACTTTCAAAGAAATAGTCTTGGCTACCGATAACTTCAACAGCTCGACACAAATTGGTCAAGGAGGTTATGGAAAGGTTTATAGAGGTGTTTTACCAGACAAAACAGTGGTAGCTATAAAGCGAGCCGAAGAAGGATCCTTACAAGGCGAAAAGGAATTTTTGACGGAGATCAAGTTGTTGTCAAGGTTACATCACCGAAATCTAGTTTCGTTGACTGGATATTGTGTTGAAAGAGGGGAGCAGGTAATATTTTTAGGTGGTGGATGTCATTTTATATAATTTTTGCTGGCATGTACTTTTTTCTATCCCATTTGTTCTGGAAAGTCAAATGAGAAGGGAATATACGCGGTGTCCCTGGCAAGGGGGCGGGGGGCGTAGGAACTTGTTTGTTCAGAAATGCAGGTATGCATAAGCATCCTGAAAGCACAGTAGGTTCCTGGAAAGGACCTGTTGCTTTTGTTTAGCATGGCTTAGGTTCTTGCCATCGAATTTCTCCAGGGAAATATCATCAGCTCATTCAGAATGTGAATTGAGATTGGGATTAAATTTCATTAATTTGTTTTGAATCTCCAGGAGGCTTTCTTTCTCAACTAAGTTCTTCATTTCATTTTCTGCTTATTGCGTACCAATCGAGTTTTGTTCGGCCATCTTACAGAGTGGTTTTGTAAATCCTTTTTCTAAGAAATTAAATGGATTTGATATGTTTTTGCATCTTTATTTGCAAAGTTTGATTGGTTACTTGTTGAATCAGCCTGCTTGTGCTCTTTGTTTATGCACAGATGCTAGTATACGAGTTCATGCCGAATGGTACCTTGAGGGACTGGCTGTCTGGTATAAAACTCTGCTAAATCTTTTTATCAGTTATCTACTTCATATCTCCATGATACTCTCCTAGAGTGTTTATAATATTCTTAAGAACCTTTAGGTCTTATAATCACATGTCGTTAAATTCTGGAATGAATATAGGTTCAGAGTTGGCTAAAGGTGTGGTTTAACTGTTACAGAGGGCTAAAATCGGATGGAAATAATGTTACAGTATTAGATCTAGACAATTCTCTACTTCATTTTCAACACCATAGACTATTGTAATTCCCCACTTACTATCTACACATTATCTTTTATTTAGAACATTAACCTTTTAAAGTGTTGGGAGTCTCAAAATTGATAGCTGCTGTTGCATGTGGCTAAAGACAAGGAGAAGTTCAGCTTTGGAACAAGGTTAAGCATTGCTTTGGGTTCAGCAAAGGGAATCCTTTACCTACATACCGAAGCAGACCCTCCAGTATTCCACCGAGATATTAAGGCTAGCAACATACTTTTGGACTCTAAGCTTACTGCTAAGGTTGCCGACTTTGGACTCTCACTTCTGGCTCCTGTCATGGATGATGATGGATATCAGCCTAATCATGTATCTACAGTTGTGAAGGGAACTCCAGTAAGTTTGACTCCATTACGAAAAGAACTGTGTAGCAAGGATGCTTTGTTACATGGTGAATATGGAATTTCTGTCAAAAAAGATCATATTTGTTTGCTGAATGGTTTTCTGATCATAATGCTTTAAATTCCTTTCAAATAGTTTGTAAGATGTATTCCAAAGAACCCAAAGAATTAAAACTTAGACAGTACAGATTGCAGCAAAGCAATTTCCGATTTGGAGTCTCTTCTGATTGTTTTGGACTTTTCTGTTCTGCCATCATTATAGGGCATTTACCTGTAATGGCCTGTATCATTTTAGTACTAAAACTCTTGGATTTTGTTATTGAATATGCAGGGATACCTTGATCCAGAATATTTTTTGACCCGCCAGTTGACAGACAAGAGTGATGTCTACAGCCTTGGAGTTGTATTTCTGGAGCTCTTGACAGGAATGCAGCCAATATATCGTGGAAAAAACATAGTCCGTGAGGTATTGTATGTGATACACATTGATCTTTCGGAGACCTTGAGTTCTCTTCTACTCACGCTGCATTCAAATATTGATCAAATAACTTTTTATTTAACACAAGGATAAAAAAAATAAAATTGGTTTCAGGTAAATATTGCTTGTGAGTCAGATAAGATGTTCTCGATCATAGACAGAAGAATGGGTTCCTATCCATCTAAATGCATCGAGAGATTTGTAGCTTTGGCACTCAGGTGTTGCCATGATAAGCAAGACAAGCGGCCATCAATGCTGGAAGTGGTCAGGGAACTTGAAATCATTCTCAGAATCTTGCCAGAAACAGAAACTACTGAAATAGATTCTGCTTCTGCTTATTCCAGGAAGACCACACCCACATTTTCTGGCACGTCAGCATCTTCATCTTCATTCTGCACAAACAGGGATATATCCAACTCTTCCAGTCACTTGGGAAGTGATCTTAGCAGTGGTGTCATTCCATTCATACCGCCTCGTTGATATCAAAATTAGATGACCTTTGTACTCATTTCTCTTCCCCTCAAATTGTGCATGAAGTTTACAGGGAAGTGGATGAAGGAACCATTGATGAGGCAGAAAGCATCATGTTCATAGAGTTAAAGGAATTATGAAGGCTGGTTCAGTACTCCAGCAAGGAATATTCATGTATTTATAAGGATATTTACATGTTTGTATTTACAGATAAGATAAGAGCTGTAAAATACAAAGAATCAAAGATTCTAGTTATCAGATTGAACAAACTAGTTATCAGATATTGAACAAACAACTGGATAAGAAAAGTAATATGTCATTCCCATAATTTCTATTTTTCCTAGCGCTTGTATATATCTTGTCTAACACCCCCCCGACTCCCCGAGAGTTGATGGGGAGAGATCGAAGCATCAACTTGTCTCGATGTAGGAAGAATCGTGAAGAAGAAAGGCCCTTGGTGAAGATGTCTGATGGTTGATCATAAGTTGAAATATAATAAGCTTGTAAATCTTTGTTCAGAATCTTCTCACGTATGAAGTGATAATCGACTTCGATGTATTTTGTCCTAGCATGAAACAAACACAGGATTTAAGGATAAAGCTAGAGCTCCAATGTTTTCAACCCAGAGACAAGGAGCTGAGGTGAGTGGAACCTGAAGTTCACAAAAGAGCATACGTAGCCAATAAAGTTCAGCTACAGTGAGTGTCATAGAGTGGTATCCAGCCTCAGCACTCGACTTGGCCACGACAGGTTGCTTCTTAGCTTCCTATGAAATGAGGCAGGGTCCAAGATAGATGGCATATCCAGTTGTGGATTTTCGATCATAAGGACTACCGGCCCAATTGGAGTCACAGAAGCTATTTAGTTGCAGAGAACCCTTGGTGAATTGTAGACCAAACGTAAGATTGCCCTATAGGTACCTTAAAATATGTTTAGTAGCAGTTAGGTGCACTGTTGTTGGACAATGCAGGAATTGGCAAAACTGGTTGACACTATAGAAGATGTCAGGTCTTGTGAGGGTGAGATTTTGCAAAGCTCCTACCACTGAGCGATATTTTGTCGAGTCAGAAAGGGGGCCACCTGAAAACTTTGATAGCTTCCCACCAAAACTGCAAGGAGTGGACAAGGGTTTGGCACCCACCATCTTAGTTCGATGAAGTAAATCAGTCACATATTTTCCTTGATGAAGATGAAGACCATCAGTAGTTCTTGTGACTTGAATACCCAAGAAGAATGAGAGTGGACCAAGATCTTTGACTGCAAATTCATTGCTCAGGGTAGAAATAATCAGAGAAATAGCATGAGAAGAGTTAATTATGACAACGATATCTTCCACACATATAAGCACATGAATGCATATATTATTATGATTATAAAAGGAATAACAAGGTGTCCACATTAGAACCAGCAAAACCAAGCTCCAACAATGCTTGTGAAATGCGCATAAACCAAGATCTAGGGGCTTGTTTTAAGCCATATAAGGATTTCTGCATCTTACAGACATAATCAAGATGGTGTTGGTCTTTAAAGCCCTTAGGTTGCTCCATAAATACCTCCTTTTCAAGAAATCCATGAAGGAATGCATTTGAGATGTCTAGTTGATGAATAGACAACTGTGGTGGACAGCAAGAGCTAAAACAAGTCTAATAATTGTTGGTTTGATAAGAGGGCTAAAAGTCTCATGAAAGTCACTGTCATTTTCTTGATCAAAACCTTTAGCCACTTTGTACTTGTGAATAGAACCGTCAGATTTTTGTTCAATCTTTAATTCCCATTTGTTCTTAACCACTTTCTTGGATGCAGGACGTGGTATAAAATCCAAGTTTTATTACGTAAGAGAGCATCGAATTCAGCTTGCATAGCATCACACCAATTGTTATCCTCTACTTCTTGAGAGTAGTTTGTGGGTTCGGAGGGAATGGTAATTGCGGGCAAAGCTTGGAGAGGATGCTTAGTAGAGTAGAACAAACGATGGTCTGGAAACTGCTTTGGTTTTAATGAGTTGATTTGGGACCTAGTGACCATACAGGAAGGCAAGGAGGGAGTAGATTCTATGGGGACAATGATATGAGAAAGAATTAAACTGGAAGGCCTAGACGAGGTAGGGGATGGGGGTGCGGGAGATAGTGAAGGAAATGGAGAATCAGGTGTGGTGTGGTCTATTTCAGGGGAAGGATGTTGTGCAAGATAAGGTGTATATGAAGGAATTGAAAGATTAATTGAAGAACTAGAATTTTAGAGAGCAAACATGAAGTAGTCGGAGGATCAACACTAGGAGGAACAACCTCTGCAGACCGAGCAAGCAGGGAGGAGTCATCAAAATTCAGTTCATCAAACACCACATGACGTGAGATGTATACACAGTTGGTGTGAGGATCCAAGCAACGGTAACCCTTTTGTTTAGCACCATATGGCTGTTGTTACAGAGATAAGTGGTCAAGATCATCTGTGATGTGGACATTTGATTGGGCTGTTAATGCTGCAAGTTGAGATGGAGGATGACGCCCTTGGTAAGAAAAATGCATCCTGTTATAGCAGTCGAGTGCTTGGTGATTTGTTTTGCCATAAATTTGGCAGGGCTGTCGAGGTCTGTAGAAGAGTCTTTTGAGATGGGAGATGCGGGAGGGAGAGGGAGGTGCAAAGCGATTAGCCAAGGTGGTCCATAATTGGCGAGAAGAAGTTAGTCCATAAATAGTGGACAAAACTTTCTCAGATAATGTGGCATTTGTCCATACTGAGGATAAATTGATCCTTTTTTCTGCCATAACAGATAGGCATGGCTGAGATCAGATGTAGTCTTCCCAGTATCATCAACAATAAACTGAGGAGGACGGGGGGTGGAGCCATCAACAATGCTTAAGAGATCATAGCTACACCACTATCTGTGTTCTTTTATAGTCTGCAGCAGCAGCAGCCCATCATTGCTTGTTTCATTTGTTAGCGTGTATAATCTATGTTCTCTTGATGAATTTGCAAAGTGCTTCATTAGCTCCAAATTTGATGCAAGCAGACAATAGGAGGGTTGTGCGCCACTCCCTCTTTTTGTACATTGCCGGCAAAATCATAGCTCCATTGATCTGCGAAGTGTACTGACAGAAAAGAGCTCGATACAACTCAGTATCAGTCTAACCATAGCCTCCCTTTCTTTCCTGGCAACACTCACTGGATTGGACCTATGCGTGTAAGAAAGAGCTTCTGTTTCTTGTAGGCCTCCGATATCGTTTGGGCTTGCCTCAAAAACATCAAAATGTGGGTTTAGGTAAAAATCAATAAAAAAAATATTAAAAATATTAATTTAAAACTTTAAAAAAAAAATTAAAAGTATGGTACGACCTATACTACCAAACTCCACCTCTAATATATATAACCTTGATCGATTAATCAATCAATTTCAGAAGCAAGCAATAATTGTGGTTGGAATATTATCACCTTCACTATTATTTAACATTGAAGAAAGTTGACTTTTTGTATTTTCTTCAAAAAAACGGAAATTGAAAGTTTGACTATCTAGGCACGTGCAAAGAACAACTATTACTCTTTCAGTTTTTCCTGTGGCGTCTGAAGGTAGAAATGCCACCACGTTACCATGTTCGAAAGCGTGTCGGGGGAGATTTAATGCCATGTTTGGTCCCTGTATTTTTCATTTTCTTCTAATGTGGTCCATGTATTTGTTTTTTTTCTTATTACGATTCTTCCACCTCATCATTTAATGACCTCTGTATGAATTTTTTTTCTTAAATTAGTCCTTGTAGGTTTATACTTCAAGCTTTGTTAGTTATTGATTATTAAAAAAAAATTATATTTTCAGTTAATAATTTATTAAATAAACTCTTGAGAATATTTTCTTTCTCGATCTCTTTTTGAGATGACTTGCAAGGATAATATTGAGAAAAAAAAGGCATGCAGTGACCAAATTATGAGAGTAAAAAGAATACAAATACCAAATACACAACTAACCCTCTACTTTTAGGCCTTTCTCTTTTTCCAAGTTCTTAAAGGTAGGTAGGAATGCCTAGAAAAGTCCACGGCTGTCGCTGGCGAAGCCCCCCACCATGTTTTATTCATATCTACTTCCACTAAAGTTTGAGAAGGTATGCGTAACAAATTGCAAATAATAATAATAACAAGATATATTTTTTTTTGGCACTTCAAATTTATTGCATGTGATTTATTTCTTCAACAAGAGTCATTTTTCTTGAAATTGTTGATAACAAGACAACAAACAGTCCACTGGTTATCATTAAAGAACATGGTAGCGAGAAGTGCAAACTGTGTTGAAGTTACACGTTGTCACTGTTTTGCATTTCATCCACATATAGTTCTTGGTAATAATTGAGAGAAACAGAGTAATTAGTAAAAAAAATGAATATCTTTAGACTTTCTCTCTTGTAATCTTGCCTGGCTGCTAGAATGGATGGAGCAACCATGACGACAATGCCATCTCACATATATATCGTTTTCTATTGCTCAAACTAGATTCCATTTATTATCATTCGTGCCCCCATCAACAAGACTTCCGCTATATATTTATTCCTGCCCACCAAGCTTTACTTGCTTCTGTTGCAGAAGTCTACAACTTTTGATTCTGTGGTCTCAAGGATTCATAGCTAATCGTATAGTTTGGATGTTAAAAGCAATCCCTCTATAGTTTGGTCAGATTTGACTCGTTTCCAGTAAGCATCTTCTTTTATCTTCCTTTCCTTTTGTTTTCGTTGAAAATTGTGGATTTTTTAGACTTTTACTGCCGGGCGCCTGTTTCATTGTTAGTTACCGGAATTATGGGGTTTGACTATCTTCCTTGTTTGGTAAGCTGGATATTTTGGGGACATTAAATCTGCAAGCTTGGTTTGGACTTTTTTCCCCTTTCCCTGATATGCTTTTTTTGGGTGAAAAGATTGTATCTTGTTGCTTATTTTCTTTTGAGTTTGAAGGGATTGCTGGAAATGAATATGCAAAATGTTTAGTTATTTTGTTTGGTTCTTACTTAGGGCATGAAGATGTTGCAGCTGAGAACTTGGGGGTGTGTTTTTCTCCTGTCATATTGTTACTTGCTGCTCCTTACAGTTGCTCAAGTTACAAATCCCTCAGAAGGTGAATTTTATCTTTTTTTTCCCCCGCAAATTCTCAACTTGACTTTTACATGAATGTTATCATGATTGCGTTGACAAAATGATCCTGCGATACGTGTTCTTTGAGGCTTCTAAAATGGGTAGAAATATGTGTGCTTAAACTATATAATTAATCTATTTGGAGAATAAGAAAACAAAACTAGACAAGGAAAATTAGGCAAGTTGTTTTCAAGAAAAAAATTGCACCTCCTCTTTTAATATGCTATTGTGATGCCCAAAATTCTTGGTAAAGCTAGGCAGTGTTGTTGCCTACTGCTCTGCTCTAATTATCAATGTTGTGCATTTTTGCAGTCAATGCATTGCTAGCAGTCAAGAACAATTTGATTGATCCTATGAAGCAACTCAGTAATTGGAACAAGGGAGATCCATGTACCGCCAATTGGACTGGTGTTTTTTGTTATGATGCAACTGGGACTGATGGATACTTGCATGTCCGAGAACTGTATGTTCTATGCATTTTCTTATTGTTGTTCTTTTTTACCCTTCGTGTTTTGATGAATAAAGTCAGAGGATTTCTTTATGTAAAGAATGTAATGAGTGATACAATCATAACTCTGGCTATGAAACACTTACCATTTGTCAATTTTGATGCAGTCAGCTTCTTAATTTGAATCTTTCTGGAAATTTAGCACCTGAGCTAGGCCAACTTTCTCAACTGGCAATATTGTGAGTTGCAATATCTAGTAACCATATTTCTGGAGAATTTACTTTTCAGTATCTGAACATGTCTTGCTAATCCGCTTCTGGTGATTCTAAGTCCCCTTTCTGTTGTGATTACAAGGGATTTCATGTGGAATGAATTGACTGGCAGCATACCAAGAGAGATAGGAAATCTTTCATCTTTGAAACTCCTGTAAGTTGGTTTCAAGTTATTTCATTTTTTCAGTGGGTTGTTGTCCTTCTTCTGTCATGGTTATAAAAATGGATATCTTAAAAATGAATCTACACCGGTATATGCTTGGAATTAGTTTAACCTCCTGTAATGTATTATTATCTACGCAGGCTGTTGAATGGAAACAAATTATCAGGATCTTTACCTGATGAGCTTGGCTATTTATCGAAATTAATTAGACTCCAAGTGGATCAGAACAATATTTCAGGACGAATACCAAAATCATTTGCTTACATGAGCAGTATTAGACATTTGTAAGTGTATCTTCAAGCTAAATCCTTCTTTGAATTGCGAAGAGATTAGCTTTTGTCCGCATATATCATTGACTTGCATGTGATACTTGCAGCCACATGAACAACAACTCAATCAGTGGTCAAATTCCACCCGAGCTTTCCAAACTATCAACTCTTGTTCACTTGTGAGTTTTACTACAATGGTGTCCTTTTTGTTCTAATGTCTACTTATTTTTATGATCCATGTGAAATTTTTCCCTTGATTGAGAACATGTGAAACAATCTCTGCAGGCTTTTGGATAATAATAACTTATCTGGGTATCTTCCACCAGAATTATCAAAGTTCCCAGAGATGCGGATAATGTACGTGCTTCTATCATGTTGTCTAGAATGTTACTTGAATCATTATCACATTCAATCATTTCTGTTATTGTGTGATTTTTTCTTTTATGTACATGCATTCTATTAGATTTGCTTATTAGTAGCGGTATTGATTGTAGTAAGAATTCAGTAAAGCTGCAGGGTGCTTAAATGAGATGAGGCACGATGCATGTTCGTGTGCTTGTGTGTTTGTCTGTGTCTGTTCATATGTTACTTAAAGTAAATTTTGTTGACAGTTCGTTTGTTGTCCTCCTTGCAGTCAACTTGACAACAACAACTTTAACGGATCTGGAATTCCAGCTTCTTATGGCAGCCTTTCCAGATTAGTAAAATTGTAAGTCTAAATAAAACATGTCAGGCTTCAAAGCTATTTTGCGTTTAGAGGAGGAATCTTCACACTGTTTGGACTGTATGGAGTCTTTGACATGAATTCTGATTGTGTAGATTTGCTCCTGGATAGCTGGTTTAAAAAATTTATTTATTTTCATATTCATGAACTTGTGTTTCACTTATAGGACATGCTCAAGGGCTTTTCTTTTGTGTTTATATAAACACGAATCAAATGACAAACTTGTTCTGCATAAATATACATAAAAAGAAGTGTCGATGATGACCTTTTCTCTTTGTTTTTAATCCTCTTTGACAAGGTAGAAGTCTCAGAAATTGTAGCTTGCAAGGTTCTATACCTGACCTTAGCAGCATACCAAACCTATACTATTTGTAAGTTCTTTCTGCATTTGTTAGTATTCTCATTCCATCAATGCCACTGAACTTGAATTTCATATCTATTTTTCCATTACATGCACTTATGGTACCTGCATATCTAATTTGGCTTGCAGGGATCTGAGCAAGAACAACCTTAGAGGATCTCTACCACCCAAACTTTCTGATACTATGAGAACTATGTAAGTAAAACCACGATGAAAAGGAGAAATAGAACTGGCAAATTAGAGGCTGTATAGGTTTGCAGTTGTGATATTCAGTGTTCGTAAAACCATGTTACAAGCCACTTTACAACCACTGGATGAATTAACAAGTTTGTGATGAAGGTCTTTCTGTGTTTGAAATTTATTCTTGTCAACTGCAGCGATTTGTCACAGAACCATCTTAGTGGATCTATACCAGGAAGTTTCTCAGATCTTTCTTTTCTTCAAAGACTGTGAGCTTCTATCTACTTATTCCTTAGCTCTTGAAAAGATCTTAAAAGCATCTTAATGATGTTCTACATGTTGCTCTGAATGTCTCAAATTAGATGCTCTTATTTGCAGGCTATGCACGCTAAATATGATGTTCTAAATGATTGTATACTGCAGGTCACTTGAAAATAATCAGTTGAATGGGTCTGTGCCAGCTAACATTTGGCAGAACATGACCTCCACTAAAAGTGCTAGTTTTACAATGTAAGAATTCAAAAATAAATGCAATTAAAACCATTAATTTTCAGCATTAAAATTAGTATACAAGACTCTCTGCAAACCGTAGAGTATCAGAATAATACTAACTAATTGTTCTGTGCACCCCACAAATGCAGTGATCTCAGGAACAATTCACTCTCAAGCATTTCGGGGGCGTTGAATCCGCCGGACAATGTCACCTTAAGGTAATATTTTTATAAAGTAGTGCGCACCCACCTTTTTATGATCTGCTTCGTAAACACTTGCACCTGATCTCTGGTAGACAATTAGATGTGCGGAGTAGAAATATGTTGTGGCCTTATCGTCCATTGGAAGAAATAGTAAGAGAATTGGAGGAATTTGTCAAATACATGGGTTTAATTAAATTTGTTTGTTAGATGGATATGCATCTTCAATCTCCACCTTGCTATTTGATGATTCCAGCTTATGTTTAAGATCTGTGAAATCAAGGATGAAGCATCCCTCTCCATGCACACAGGTTTTGGATAGAAAGCTTCATATAGAAAATCAAGGGTCCAGTATAGGCCTGCAGATTGATTTACCAATGTTGCTAGCTTTGAGGATTAGGAGATAGATCAGAGAATATAAATTACTCAAAATACCAACATGATGGCATTGAGAAATACTCCTTTTTTTTTGTTCTTTTAATTTTATATCTCACAGTCAGATTCTGATCATTTTAGCAGTTTTTGTTTAGGCTTGGAGGCAATCCTATTTGTGAAAATGCAAACATAGCCAACATAATCCAGTTCTGTGGATTTGAAGCTGGAGGAGATAGGACTACTAAGAGGTCAATGAATTCTACGATGACATGTCCTGTTCAAGCATGCCCAGTAGATAATTTCTTTGAATATGTCCCAGCTTCACCTCTACCATGCTTTTGTGCCTCCCCTCTTAGGATTGGATACAGACTTAAGAGCCCTAGTTTCTCTTATTTTGATCCATATGCTTTTCCATTCGAGTTACATGTGACTAGTGCTCTTAAACTGAATCCATATCAATTGTCAATCGATTCCTATTTCTGGGAAGAAGGCCCTCGTTTAAGAATGCATCTGAAGATATTTCCTCCAGCTAATAATGTGCACTCAAGCACATTTAATGTATCCGAGGTTGGACGAATAAGAGGTGCATTTACATCGTGGCACTTTCCTGGTGATGACTTATTCGGACCATATGAACTTCTCAACTTCACTCTAGTGGGACCTTATGCAGCGAGTATGTGTTCCAAATTCCTACTTCTTTTTAGACTGAAGTTAACTTTGTTAATTCTTCAGAAGATGATGCCGAATCAGATTATGTGCACTGTATGTCTGCCAAACATCGGTATTTGCATTGTTTGTGCTCCGAGAATTGGTATTTGAGATCACAGAAACAAGTTAGAGAGCTTGATTTATTGCTTTCCTCAAATAACTACAAGTACCAGAAACATAATTGGCTTCTTTTCATATTACTTTCTTTGCAAAATAAGCATGTCTTTTTTTACAAGTGAATTAGAATGTCTTCAGCCTGAAACTTTTTAGTTATATTTGAAGTTGCATGTTACAGCATCTCAGAATCTTTCACATCTTTTGCGAAGTAGAGTTGTTTCCCCGTTGATAATTCCATTTTGTTCAAATTATTTTGATGACTTTTATATTGTTGCTTGAAACTTGTGCATGAAAGCTCAATGATTTAAGGGCCAACCTATCCAAATATGACACTTTTGCAATTCAAAATTGTAAAGTTTCTGAAGTGAAGTTCCACTGCAGCTATATGCCCAACTATGGTTCCCATCCATTGGTAGATGCATAGTCTTCTCTCATATACAATATCCATATATGTGAACTCTTTGATCTGGACTGCAGGCAAGGCTATGCCTTGGCAATATGGTCTGTGTGTCTTTTCGCTTTGGAATTTATGTGCTGGATTAATAGCATTAGTTTGCTTCATATCAATATATTTGTTTCTAATGGGTGGCTATATAATAATATGCTTTTCTTTTGCCAACAGTACATTTCGACACAAAAGGGAAGAATATTAGCATAGGAATTTGGGTAGCCGTTATATTAGGTGCTATTGCCTGTACCGTTGCAGTATCTGCAGTTGTCACACTTCTTATTGCTAGAAGATATGCTAGAAAGCATAGAAATTTGTCGAGAAGACATTCATGTAAGTTTCTTAATGTGCTGCTAGAATTGTTTTCAATTAATAATAGTATATGTGGCTATCCCTGGAAAAGGTATCATGGGATTATTTTTGTGGTTTACAGCATCGAAGGCATCGATAAAAATCGATGGTGTGAAAGGCTTCACATTTAAAGAAATGGCCCTGGCTACTGATAACTTTAACTGCTCAACTCAAGTTGGTAGAGGAGGCTATGGAAAGGTTTATAGAGGTGTTCTTTCTGACAACTCAATCGTGGCCATAAAGCGTACTGAAGAAGGATCATTACAAGGCCAAAAAGAATTTTTGACTGAGATTAAATTGTTGTCAAGGTTGCATCACAGAAATCTAGTTTCACTGGTTGGATATTGTGAAGAAAAAGAGGAGCAGGTAAATATTACGGTGCTGAAATTAAATCTTATTTTAGATCATCCTGGTTTGCAACTTTGCAAGTGTTTTCTGATAAATCCTTAAAAGAAGAAAGTAGCAGAGATTCTTGGAAGGGACCTATTGGCTCTGGCCATTTCATTCTTCCCGAGTAATACTTTCAAGATGACATTTTTATTTTTAGCATATTTCAATGAGAAATTTAAAAATAGGCAAGATCTCCTTTTCTGTCCCATGTTTATTTTGCACAGACCAACAGCATTACCATCTGCGAAGAGTCCACATTGGTCAGACAAAACATCAGGATAGAGATGCTATAAGTTAGATGGGTTATGGTCCTAGTCTAGCAATTGGATGTGCTTCCTTTTCTTAGCCATGCCTTGCTGTAGCATATGAACCGAGTTTTGACCCCACCATCTTCTAGAATTCGATTATGCTAATCCTTGTCCAAGAATGTGAAGTGATCTGATTTTCTTTTAGCATCAAAATTGGGAAACTTGACTTGATTATGTGTAAAAATCCACCTGTTTGTTCTTGGTTCTTGCACAGATGCTGGTGTACGAGTTCATGCCAAATGGTACCTTGCGGGACTGGCTTTCCGGTATGGAAAATTTCTGATTTGATGGCTCTTTAATCTATTCAATGTCTCCATATTATTCTGTACAGAATGTGTACAATAGTCTTACAAACTTTTAGATCATACATATGATCTACCTCTAATCGCTGATTTTGAGTCATAGTTTTGTAGTTGAGCTAATTGTGTTGTCTGCCTGTGTTGAAGGACTAACGATGCACTGTCATATTTCACCAATGGAGTGTAAACTTAAAAAATCCTGTGTAGCACATGAAATAGTTTCCAGTATCATTCTTTTCCAGCTCCATGTTTTAGGATGTTATCAATACACTGTCTGTTACTCTTTGGTTTAAGACATGATATCTTGAACGCTCAAAGTTGATGGTCACTGTGTTAATGCAGATAAGGCCAAGGGAACATTGAACTTTGGTACAAGGTTAAGCATCGCGCTGGGTTCAGCTAAGGGTATCCTTTACCTCCATACTGAAGCACAGCCTCCGGTATTCCACCGGGATATCAAGGCCACTAACATACTATTAGACTCTAAGCTCACTGCTAAAGTTGCTGACTTTGGACTCTCACGTCTCGCTCCTGTCTTGGATGATGAAGGGAATCTGCCTAATCATGTATCAACAGTAGTGAGGGGAACTCCAGTAAGTTTGACTCCATTATATGCCCACTTTCTCTTTTTAACTTATTGAACACGGGAAGAGGATGCAAGGTGTTATGGATGAGAAAAATGTGAATTCTGCGACGTCTCTTATCCTGATGTTTCACTCGCAAAATTTTATCTTATTCTCTAATCTATATGCCAAGAGAAGTACTTTTAAAGAAGGTGAAGAAATTAACAAAGGCATAACTAGAAGATATCAAAAACCTTTCTGGTATGCCCTGAAGATATCTTTACTGAAAATTCATGTTAGCATGATTAATTGTGGATTGATAACTTCTAGTAAGGAATGTAATTTCCGGTCCAAATATTTAACCACCTGGTTGGCAAAGTTTTTGCCATGTCTAGATGGCCTCAGAAATCTTAAGCTTCGTAACTTGTTTAAGTCCTGTGGATTGGATAAAACTGAGTCGCGCAGATGTTGGAATCCCCTCCAAATCCTTGGATGTAACTTGTTCACCATCACTAGATGCTATGGAGCATCATTGACCTCGTTTGAATAACTCTCTTGATTGTCACCGTGCGTGCAGGGATACCTCGATCCAGAATACTTTTTGACCCACAAGTTGACAGACAAGAGTGATGTGTATAGCCTTGGGATTGTGTTTCTGGAGCTCCTGACTGGTATGCACCCAATATCACATGGCAAAAACATTGTTCGCGAGGTACTTCAATGAGCTCTTAATTCAGAGGCCTTGAGTTCTCTTCTTATATGCATATCAGTCACAACCATGGCCAGCTTTACTTGAACTTTTCAACTATAGCTTATTTTGATAGAATAACTTCTCATTTATGATGCGACAGCAAGAAAGGCTAAGAACCTGGGAATTGAGAAACATCGAAGCTAATACCGGTAATATGTACTCCGGTTTCAGGTTAACATGGCTCATCAGTCTGGCATTATGTTCTCTATCATAGACAACAGAATGGGTGCTTATCCATCTGAATGTGTGGAGAGATTTGTGGCGTTGGCACTCAGCTGTTGCCATGACAAGCAAGAAAAGCGGCCGTCAATGCAGGATGTGGTCAGGGAACTGGAAACCATACTCAAAATGATGCCAGAAGCTGATGCCATCTATGCAGAATCCACTTCCACATATTCTGGCAAATCCACTCCCACATATTCCGGCAAGTCAGCATCATCATCTTCATTTTACTCGAGCCAATATCTATACGAAAGTTCCTGTCTTCTGGGAAGTGATCTTAGCAGTGGTGTTGTTCCCACCATCAACCCTCGCTAACATCAAACAAATCGACAATCTGGAGTTTAGTTAGGTGTAAAGTGGGTTTGATGCCCTATCTTATGCAACACAGAGACATTCCTGTATAAAGTGGAGAAATACTAGCGGTTATTGCATGAGAGTTGACCCATTTCGCAGTCGATAGAGTTAATTGCGAAAAACTAGTTCATGCTTTTTGTTACTGAAAAATGAATCTTCCATCACGTCTACTTTCATTGAAAAATATTATTTATTTATTTTACCATTTAAATCAACTAAACTATTATAAAACCTGAGCCAGCCTGGCCAAGTCATTTCTGGCTGACCTAGAGCCTAGTTAAATTGAAGAAAAAATAAATATGATTCAATAGGGTTTAGTTGATTCAAGATAAAACAGGGTCTTCAAGTCATTAATTTTTAAATAAATAAAATAATCTCATCGTGAATTTTTATGAAAAGATAAATTTAAATTAACTTCTCAACTCGAGGCTCGCTAGAGTTGGATTTATAACCATGCTATTAAGCTAAAAATATGTTAGAAAACAAGTGGAAAAATTCGAAGATAAAAAAATTGATATTCCAATAATGAAATGCACAGTCACATCAATTTGGATGGGCTGGTTTTATGGTCAACTAAGTTTGCTTTATTTGTATTCATTAAGGGTTAGGTTATGTCTAGGGGTTGGATTATAAGAGATAAAAAAAATAATTTTTTAGTTTTAATTGTTATTAATCTTTAAAAATAGATTTAATCTTAATATTTAGGGTTAATGATAAGTTAGAATTGGTGGATAAATCCAAGTGAGAATTTAAATCGGATTCAATGATCGAACCTCAAGATGTATCATGTAAAATTCTAAGAACTCATTCACTTTTATAATCAATTTTATGGCACGGTTCAAAACTTTATAACCAAATCAATTTTTGTAAGAAAACATATTTGCCAAAATAATCCTGAAAAAATTGATTTCAGATTTAATTCGATGTTTTTCTAAAAAAAAACAATGTTTTGACATCTTTTCATAAGATAGCAAATGAATCGTTAAAGCAATTTTCATGTTGAGGTAACCAAAAAATATTGAACCAAGACATGAAAAATAAAAAAAAAAAAAACTCATGTCCCATGTCTTTTGGGCTATATTTTTAGTTGTCTACATAATCGCATTTAGTTCGATTTACTAGTCATTGATTCATAAAAACTCATGTCTTTATGCTAACGAAGTATTATCTAGTATAGTAGGGAAGAAAATTGTACATGAGATTTATGATATTTTGACAAAGTTATGTGAGTCCAAGTCTTTTTATAATAAGATCATTTTAAAAATGAGACTTTATACCCTACGAATGGTAGAAACCATGTTGGTGGCTGACCACATCAACATAATAAGAACTCTATTTTCATAACTCATAGCAAATAGAGGAAAATAAATGTGCAGAGCTTATACTTCAAAGTATTCCTTATTCATATGATCAACTCATTATTAACATGACCAATAACATCTTAACAAACTATCTAGTTTTTAATGATGTTGCAATCACTTTCTTGGAAGAAGTAAATAGGCGTAAAAACAAATGAGACAAAATTAACATTTCACTCCAAGCAAAGACATTATTGATGTTAAGAGGAAGATTAATGGAGTATGGCTCCAATCGGATTTGAAGGCCAAGAAGTTCCAAATTAAGAAATAAGAAGACTATGAAATACTACTACTATGGTAAAAAAAAAAAATGGCACTTTAAAAGGGATTGCTAGAATAAAAAGGGTATGTAGAACAACTCTAAGTCATCAAAACCTCATAGGTGTGTTGCAAACACCTAAAATGATGAAGAAGTTTTATAAAGCAAAGCAGTGACAATCTTTAAAGATAGAATCAAACTCATTGAGGTTTGGTTAATGGATTTAAAAGTAACAAGGCACATGACTCCTCATCAGGATTGGTTTTATACATATGAACTCTCTAGAGGCTCGATGTTCATGAACAATGATCATGCCTTAGAGATTGTTGGCATTGGCACCATTAAACTAAAAATATATGATGGCTCAATTCATATTATTTTAGAAGTACGACTTGTGAAAGGCTTGAAGAAGAATATTTTATCCGTGGGACAATTTGATAATCTTTGTTGTAAGATTCGTCTAGACAATGGTATTATAAAAATTATCAGAAGGGCGCTAGTGGTATTAAAATCTAGAAAGATAATTGCAAACTTTTTTATGTTAATAGGAGAAATATATCATGAGGCAGATGCATTAATTGCATCATTCAGTTCTACAGAAGAAAAGATAGTAATGTGGCATCAAAAGCTAGGCCATATGTTAGAGAAAAGCTTGAAAATTCTTTCTAATAAAAGTTATTCCCTGGTCTTACAAAGGTTTCTTTACCTTTTTATGAGTATTGTATTACAATTAAATAGCACAAGTTGATGTTTGGCATATCAACAATTAAGAGTGAATGCATTTTATACTCGATTTATTCTGATGTTTGGTAAACATCGATTATATCCATGGGATAAGCAAGATACTTTGTATCATTCGTAGATGACTTCTCTAAGAGATGTTAGGTGTATCCATTCAAAAGTAAGCAAATGTGCTCTCAGTCTTTAAAACATTTAAAGCACGGGTAGAACTAGAAGTTGAAAAGAAAATCAAGTTTCTGAGGATAGATAATGAAGAAGAATATATCAGTGATGAATTTGATAACTTTTATTAACAAAAAAGTATCAAAAGGTAGTTCACAACAGCATATACTTCAAAACAAAATAAAGTGGCAGAGTAAATGAATAGAACTTTGTTTAAACGAACAAGAACAATGTTAACAGTTGCAGGCTCAAGAAAGCTATACTGGACAAAAACAGTTAAAATCATATGTTATGTAATTAATTGATCTCCATCAATTGTGATTGATTAGAAGACACCAATGGAGATATGGACTGGAAAACTAGCTAATTATTCTCACTTATATATATATATATTC
Organism: Populus deltoides; assembly: GCA_015852605.2. Lineage (NCBI taxonomy): Eukaryota > Viridiplantae > Streptophyta > Magnoliopsida > Malpighiales > Salicaceae > Populus > Populus deltoides. Next base: position 416,835 of record CM027585.2, on the reverse strand, counting down.
AGAAGTCTTGTATACATGATGCATAATACATAATAAGTTAGAAAATTGGATTCAAAATCTAAAAAAATATATTCTTGGGATATATTGTGGGAGTAAGGCAATATTACCTATAGGATCCCACTGCCTAGAAGGTAATTATCAGCAGAGATGTTATATTTGTAGAAGATAAAATGCAAATGGAATAAAATGAAAGCATTTTAAAGAAGACTACAACAACAGTTCGGGTAGAAAATACTCAAGACCATACTTATTCCAAAACTACACCAGAGTATGAAGAAGAGGAACAAATAAAGTCTGAAACTCTTGAAGTTCAATGATCAACCCGTGAGAGGACACCACTGGCTTAGCACTCATAATATGTTACTGAGAGCAACATATTATCTTGCCATTGCATATTATCTTAAAACATATTATGGAGAGTCATCAACTTTCTATGAAGTTATAAAAAGTATATATGTATCCATGTGGATGATAGCAATGCAAGAGGAGATAGAAACTCTACACAAGAATAATATTTAGGATCTTGTTCCTCTACCGCAAGAAAGTAAGGTCATTGGCAATATATGGGTTTACAAGATAAAATGTGATGGAAATAATCAAGTGGAGCGTTATCATGTAAGATTTGTGGTGAAAGGAAATGCTTAGAAAAAAGGGGTATATTTTAATGAAATATTTTTCATGGTTGTACAACTAACAAGAATCAAAGTAGTCTTGGCGATGTGTGTTATATTTGATCTTTATTTAGAGTAATTAAATGTGAAAATTGTATTTCTTCATGAAGAGCTTGAAGAATAAATTTATATGTTTCAACCAGAAGGTTTTGCTGAATTAGGCTGGGAAGACTTTGTTTGCATGTTAAAAAAAATCTCTATATAATCTCAAATAGTCGCCTAGGTGTTCGTATCTATTATAATTAGCCTTAGGTATAACAAACTTAGTTCAGACCATCATACGTATTATAAAAGGCTTGAAGAAGATGAAGATTTTATTATTTTATTGTTGTATATGGATGACATATTGGTAATAGACTCTAACAAAAATCAAGTCCATGAATTAAAGGCACGGTTGGATAGGGAGTTTTATATGAAGAACTTGAAACTGGGACCAGCAAACAAGATTTTAAGGATGCAAATTTACCAAGACAAAAAAAAAAGGAAGATTTAGATTTCATAAAAAAAATTATTTGAAGAAAATCTTGTGATATTTCAACATGCAAGATTGTAAACTAATTTCAACCTCAATTCCTAATAACTTTAAAGTATCCTCAAGTATTCTCTTAGCAATGAAGTAGAGAGTATGGATGTGTCTCGAGTATCATATACATCGGCAGTGAAAAGTTTAATATTTTTCATGATATGTATAAGACCAAACATTGCATAAACAGTAAGAGTAGTTAGTTAATAGATGTCAAATTCTTATGGAAGGCATTAGAATTCTATTAAGAGGATCTTAAGATACATTAAGGGTATCTCAGATGTTGTATTATATTATGGAGGATCAAAATTTACTATCAGAGATTATGTTAATTCAAATTTTGCAGACGACCTTAAAAAAAAAATCACTTCAGGCTATATATTTATAATTGCAAGAGGAGCTGTGAGATGGGTCTCTAAACTACAAGTTATTGTAGTTTTATCCACAACAGAAACTGAGTATATGGCAACAATCCAAGCTTGTAAGGAAGCATATGGCTAAAAAAGACTCATGAAAGATCTCGGGCACAAACAAGAGAAGATTATCGTGTATTATGACAATCAGAGTGTCTTGTATATTACAGGGAATCTAGTGTTTCATTAAAGAATAAAACACATAAATGTTCAGTATTGTTTTGTTCGTGAAGTAGTGGAAGATAAAAGTGTGTGTTTTCAAAAGATTCACATCCAGGAAAACCTAGCAGATGTTCTAAGCAAGCCAGTTAACAGTGATAAATACATATGATGTAGATCCTCTTATGGCCTAGCAGATTCATAGGCAACATGAAGATAAAAAGTATAGAAAGAATAGAAGAATCACAAATGATCAAATACAAAGACATGATTAAAAATCAAAGTCTTCAAGTGGGAGTATATAGAGGGCAGCGTTCATTAAATGTTTGGCACTAAAATTTGCCTAATAATTAACAATTTTCGATGAACCTTAATTAATTGTTGGCGTACTATTTTTTTTATTTTATTTTTTTTGAAGAGACGATAGGATGCCCAACTTATAAATAGGTTGTATATCATGTCTTTGGTGCATCATACAAGAGAGAAACATAAGGGTAAAGAGAAGAGGAGTGAAGGAGAGGAATCTCATAAAACTATGAGGTATTTGTGAGAGTGTGTGAGGTGTTTATTCCTATTAGTACATAGATTCTCAATTGTTCTCCTACTAACAGAGAGTAGTTGTAATTTTCACATTACTTAGTACAATTCTTCTATACTTGCCTATAGACGTAACCAAATTTAGGTGAACTGCGTAAATTTTTGTGTGTTTTATTTCTTAGTTTACCTTCATTTAAGTTGTGTATTGTTGTTTACATGTCGGGATCCTTAACACTTTGACCCTTTTTTTTTTTACCCTTCTTTTGTTTTCCTTCTTTTCACATGCATATTAATATAATGTTTTGAATTTCAAATATTGTATTCTTTTCGTCATATTTGCTTGTTTGTTTTGGTTATATATACATGGGTTTTTCATGTTTTGTTTTGTTTTTATGTTATTTGGGAATTTAAATGATAAACTGTTATTTTTGTACGATATTGTAGTTTTGTTTTCATGTTTGTTGGTGTCAAGATAGGATTTTTAATGTCAAATTTGAATAGAGAGTTGGAATGACTCAGGTGATATGGAAAATGGATTTGCAATGTTTAGATTACCTAGGTTTTTTATTTTTACTTTTTTGTTGGTTTATGTTGTTTGAAACTCTTGAATTTAAATCCCTGTCCTAAACCGCACTCTTATTTTTCTCTCCTCGCCTTCATGTTCCTGATTGGCACATTCACCTCAAGGTGCCTTTGGTTTCTGCTATCTTGCTTGAGGTGTGATTTCCAAGTGCCTCTGGTTGGTGCTTCTTGGTTATGCTAGGTTTTACCTATTATTAATGTTGTTGTCTCTTACTCCTCTGTCTACTTTTTTAGGATATTCTGGTGTTGGTCTATGAATCTGATCATGCAATGCCACTACTTAATCATGTCCCCCCTGAGAGTGATTTGTGTTATTTAAGGTTCATCTTGGCAATATGTCTTTCAGCTGATTTTTCAATTCAGTGTATACTCTCAAGGTGCTGGGTTGCTGGTTTCTCAGAGTCTGTATCTCCAGGCACTAGGTTGTCATCTTTTGTACTCATCTTGTTATGTCCTAGCCATTTGGAATCATCAGTGTCTAGTTTGTTCTAACGCTTATTAGATACACATTCTGATACTTGCTTAGATGGGTGGCTGGTGCTTACCTTTGATGAGAAGTGATGAATTAGGAATTACCCCTTTGCATGCTTACGCAATGAGTGATTCTTATTTTGATTATCCAGGAAATCTTTTCCAGTTGGTTTTACAAGACCGAGCACTTCCAGAAAGTTCATACGAGCACCGGGCTACCATTCAGCACGATGCTTTTTTCCGACGACGAGGAGAGGAACATTGAATCAGTAAAAACAAGCTTTCAATAGCTGCTTCTTTTTTTGTTTCTCTTAGCAGTTCATGTAACCCCTTCAGGGAAATCTCATTTATTTGAATGGCAGGTTTCAAACATGGGAGTAACAAGCATCCTAGTCGAAGATGGGATTCGTCTCGGAGCACTAAGGGAGGGGCTCAAGGAATTTTCTGAAAAAATTGCAATGCATCTGAGAAAAACAACCAAAGGTGGTTCAAATTATCACAAAATCCAAATTCATTTGTGACAGACAGGTCAAGATTGAACCTTTTTTTTATGAATACTCAAATGGAACCTAAGATAATGGCATTGAAATAGTTACAGAGGCCAGGACTGCATCTGGCAATGTGAAGTGCAGTCCACTGCCAGACAACCGAAACTCATCTCCTATATAAAATCAACCGTAGAAGCCCATTTTATCCATACCATAAAATCAACCGTAGCCCTGTAAAACTTCTAGCTTGTTTTGGGAAGCCCTAATGTAGCGCATAATTATCTATTTGAGTCCTAATCTTTTTGATGTTATCAAATCTACCTCAGATATAATGAATATTAGACAACACCACCTTCGACGGGCTCACGAGCAGTGATAGTTTAATTTTTTATCACGTATTTGTTTAGTGTTTTCATCAAAAGCTTCAAAGTAAACTCTAATATTTCACAATGAAAGATGTTAGTATCAAACGACAATTTATGTACATGAACAAAACCTGGAAGTCCAGGGACAACAATGATCAAACTGAAACTATAAAGGTGAATATGACCAAAAACTCAAACACAAGGACTAAGTGAATGTATTTCACCCAACTGCAATGTGTAAAGACAAGGAGTAGGAGGTGATGTTATAAACACGTGTATGAATGTCTGTAACGCGAACTTTACTCATGTTTTGGATTTGGGTTTGCTGGTTGTGATAAGAAAACGACGTGCTCTCTCATTTGATTTATTCTAAAATTATAGATCCCTCTTCTTTAGGAATCTAAGCTTGTCCTCTTCTGCCTTTGTCTCTGTTTCAAGAATTCAATACCACTCGCTTGATTCCATTCTTTGATATAAGCCCGCTTTCCATCTTTTGGGGTGAGTTTCTTTTCTTATATATGATTGCGAATCGAGGCGTCCTTATTTGATTCATGAGTTTTTGGGGTTTTTTTTTTTTAAGTTGAAAACTTTGCAATGCACAATCAAAATCCTAATTGGGAATATTGTATATAATTCGAAATTTTTCATCTTTTTGGCGTTTGACAGCTCAGGAACCAAATGGGTTCTAGTGATTTTGAAAAATTCTTTGCTTTACTTTGATACTGTCATCTTCTTGTCCCTTGGATTTATTGTTGACTTGAGAGATCAAATTGTTGACTAGAGAGGATCAAGAGAGCACATTTAGATTTATATAATTTCAATTGTTTTACCAAGTTTGAATTCTTCAGGGCCTTGATTGTGATCATGTGCCTAGCAAAGTTCTTTGCTTTTGATGCTTTTTTAGGGATTTTCTGTTGAAAGGGTTTAGAAGGCCACCTCAATTGCTTTTTCTTTTCTTTTCTTTTTAATCTGAATTTCTAGTGTAATTTGTATCAGTAAATATCTGTGATTCACACTATGGCGTTGGCTTATACAATTTTCTTTAACTTTCGGCAGCAACAAGCACAGCTCGGACAGTATTGTTGTGTATTGTTAAGCCAATCTGGGAACTTAATTGATTGTATTCAGAAATCTCTGGAATGAAACTCTTAAGAGTGTAATTGCCAAGTTGGTATAGGAGTTAGGTGTACAGGGTAAGGAAGTGAGTTTTCTTAGGTTGCATGCAAAGTACCATGAGGTTCATATTAAAACAAGCTCCCCTGTTTTTTCTGCTCTCTGTAGTTCTCTTTGCATGCATTTTGGCAGAATCTGATAGTGATAATTCTGAAAGGTTAAAGTCGGCTCCTCATCAAAATGTGAGAAGTAGTGTTATAGATGGAAGTGGTACAGAAAATGCAGTTGATTTTGAGGGTACAAGTGGTGGGTTGGAGGAGAGAAAGGGTGGTTATAACAGAGTCTCGATATCTACAGTTGCATTATTTACTTTGGCTATGGCTGCTGCCACTGGTTTAGGTGCTGTCCCGTTCTTTTTTGTGGAGCTAGATCCTCATTGGGAAGGATTGTGCGGTGGGACGGCTGCTGGTGTTATGCTGGCTGCTAGCTTTGACCTCATACGGGAAGGGCAAGGCCATGGTGCTGGCAGTTGGGTTGTGATTGGGATTTTATCTGGTGGACTTTTCATTTTGCTGTGCAAGAAGGTAATGAATCTGCTCTTTCACATTTAAATATGAAGTTTTCTTCTTCCATCTAAAACTGATTTTCTGTTTCTGGGCTTTTAGCTCTTTCTTTAGTATGGGTTGGGATACATCATATATCCGTTCCCTTTTCCAATGTTTCATAGAAGGCATACATCTTTGGTTCTTATTCCTGTTTGTCTAGTGATGAGAACATACATTCAGTGGGTGTTGATAAGGTTCCTATTCCTTTCTCATATATGACACTTTATTTGGGACTTTGACACAGAGTCCAGCTAGGGAACCCTCAGAGAAGTTTATTCATACATTTTTTGAAAAATTAGCAAACAATTTTGTTCGTGTATGTTTATTAATTCTATGATGTGGCTTCAGTTTAAATGTTTGTTTGGATTGTCATATTTGCATATATAATTAACATGTGTACGTTCTCACATGTTCTTTGTTGTTGATATCTCATTATGATGTACATGATTTCTTGTTTCAGTTTCTTGAACAATACGGGGAAGTAAGCATGTTAGACATTACAGGTGCTGATGCAACTAAAGTTGTTCTTGTTATAGGAATCATGACTCTCCATTCATTTGGGGAGGGTTCTGGTGTTGGTGTCTCTTTTGCTGGCTCAAAAGGCTTTTCTCAAGGACTTTTGGTAACTTTGGCCATAGCTGTGCACAACATACCAGAGGGGCTAGCTGTGAGCATGATGCTTGCATCGAAGGGTTTTTCCCCGCAAAATGCAATGTTGTGGAGTGTAATCACATCCTTGCCTCAGGTAGTGCATCAGACTTGATAAAGTACACATGTATAACTCACCTCAAGAGAGCTAATCTATGCTGAGATCACTTTATGAGCCTTATGAATCATTACTATGAAAACAAGAAAAAACAAATCATAGAAGCAACATTTTTAAAAGTAACATGCATTTATCATTAGGATAAGCCTCAGAGAACTTCCTCATCTCTAGATTTGTATGCTTCCTAACAATGCTTCTGCTAGATTGGTAAGGGCTTGGAGGACCCACCATTATCAAAATCAGTTTTGTATTTGAGGTTTGTTGTTGGCTGTAATGTTACCTTTGTTGGACGAATCTTGATTGTATTAACTGCTTGTGGTTCAGAAGTGTACGAATTGGTTTGTTCACATCCAACCTCATTGATTGATTTGTTCTACTTTGGTCCTTCTTTCACTTTTGGAAAACGAGGATCAAGATATGGGTTGGACAAGAACACCAACCCAACCTAAGGACAATGTCAAGAAAGAGATATGGCAAATCTTAGAAGGTTCCTGGTTGAGGGTGAGGAATTCACACTAACAAGTAATTGGAACCTTTTATCCAACAACTTTGCGTGTGCGAAGGGAGCAAGACTATACATTTTTACAAGGCGATTTATTTTCCTTCTAGAGTACCCCTTTGTGATGCAAAATTGATCTTTTGCATATAGGGAAAGAGAATTGAGAGCCTTTTTTGAGGTTTATTTATTTAAATCTCGATCGTGTAAGACTTGAGATCTTGATACCCAGCAAGCTTATATTCTGATCATGAAAATGGGAAAATGTACAACAAGAATTTGGTCCATCTGGAAAAAATTCTCTTTGAAGTAACAAAAGATATGCAAATAATGATTGGTTATGGGGTTAACAGTATTTTAATATGAACGTTGTCAGCATTCTTGATTATTGGTTGTTTACTTTATTACAACCCATCGTAGCTGTTCCTGCATTCATGTGTGCTGATGCATTTAGCAAGTTCCTTCCTTTCTGCACAGGCTTTGCTGCTGGATGTATGATCTGGATGGTTGTTGCGGAAGTGCTTCCTGACGCTTTCAAGGTAATTTGTTGCATCTCTGGATATATGAATACTTGGCTCAATACATTTTGGATTGGATTAGGTCTTTGCATTGAGCATTCAAAATCCTTGACTTAAGCCTTGTATATACATTGACTAACCCATCACAAACCTGCATCCCTGCTATTCTTACCAAAGACGTGGTACATGCATGGGTGTCAATACATGATAAATGCACGTGCACGTCTAGAAAGAGGCAAGAGCTGTGTTGGAAGATAGCAAGAATATTTATGTTTTACTAGTTCGTTCTCTTTGGTTTTTTCCTGGTCCTTCACATGATATTACCATTGTTCATTGATTAATTAGATAGCTTCCAATAATCTTTTGTTTGAAACATGTCTACCATTTCTAGGCCTACCTTTTAGACTTAAGTGGAACTTTTGGACAATTTATGAACAAAAATAAGATTGCTCTTTATCCATTCCATTTAAAAAATGACCCCACCCATTCCCCCTCGAAGAGATAGGGAACCTTGAATGATTCACGTGAGACCTTGTCTAATTGTATATTGGACCTGGTGATAGTAAGGTACACGTGAGAAAAAATTGATAATTTTGATGGCTCTGCTAAAAACAGAACATAAAAAAATCCAAGCATATTCGAAACAAACAAACTCATAAAATATATCCAATTAATTAGAAAAAGCAACATTCACTATAACAAGAAATAAAAAATGGTAAAACTAGTAGATCTGAAAAAAAAAAAAAAAAAAAAAAAAAAGAGCAGAATTATATATATGTATTCATTAAATTCTTAACAAACATTACTAATTACCTTGTTGTTTCGAAGAATTAATTGGCAGCAGCTTTGCTTTAACTTTTATGCTTTGTATTGTTAATTTTTTCGGCTAGGTTTGCACTTTGCAGAGAAGAATGAGAGAGAGACAGTAAAGGAAAGGAATTAAAAATTGAAAAGCTTTTGTCTTCCACTTGCATAGAGATACACGGATATTTAGCCTATTAAAGTCAAACGTAACTAATAAAATAATAATTTAATATTCAAAAGCTTATTATTTATTATATTTTAAAAAAAAAAGTTTTGCAGGGGCCCGGGCCCCTGCTGGCCTCCCCTTGGTTCCGCCGCTGCTTGAATCCTAAATGTCAAAAGGCTTCAAATAAGTTTAAACTGAATTTTGTTCACCATTTTAAGTTGTTTACTTTTGTTTTATCACATAGTTAAATTTTTCTGGATTTTTGTATTACAGGAAGCCTCTCATCCTCAAGTGGCGTCAGCAGCTACAATTTCTGTAGCATTTATGAAAGCTCTCAGCACAGCTTTCGAGAATTTCAGCCATGACTACAGGTGAGTTGCTAGGCACTTTACTTCGGGTGTGGCCAGAAGTAGCAAAATTGCATTATGTTTCAAGTTTCCTCGTTGTGTCACGTTGACATGTGCACTTTACTGATATTGGATTGCAGTCATTGTATGGCATAATTGCTATTCCCTTTTGAAGCCCATTATATCCTTAGCTGACCAGGTTGTGATGCCTTCTTTGGTGCAATTTATATTGTACTACAGTTCAGGACATGTTAACGACATTCAGCTTCAGCACCTCATTTTTAATAAGGAAAATCATCTCTCCCCTGGGAATTTCGTGTAAACAAATCCATAATGATCCAAATAACTGCTTTTGGCCACGTATAGTAATCTAACCCAATCAGGTCATCTTGATTGCATGGAACATTTTGGCCATCTGAAACCTTTTGCAAGCATGCTTTAAAAATTTCGTTGTACATATAATTGGCCTTTAGTTATGAGATGCAGTTTTGCATTTAGTTTCTTGTAACACGGCCTTGATCTGCATGATTGGAGGGGGGGTTTTAATAAAAAAATGGCCCGTCTCATAAGTAGAATGTATATTCCCTCCATGCCATCAAAGAAATACTCTTGCCAAGAAGTTTGTCAGATTATGAGATGTGTCAATCCCAAATGCAACCTCGCCATTGTGGTTTCTGTGCTGATTTTGCTCCTTTTGTAGCCTATTTTTGCTTGTTTTGCTAATTATGTATTTACTTGTATTATTAGTTTCATTTCTGTATATTGCAGTTCAGAAGATGCTTCAGGCTTCTTTGTTTCATTACTTTTTGGTCTTGGGCCATTGCTTGGTGGCTTCATTCTTGTTGTATTTGCTCTTGCATTCCATCTTCAGCATGCCCTCCTTATGGGTACTGCATCTGGCATTGCCTTTGTCCTTGCTGCGTGGCGACCTCTGCAGCTACTTGTGTCTTCAAAGATGGGGTTTTTCCCCCTCATATCTTTGCTTGCACTGCGAGCAGCATTTGTCCATGTTTCAAGCTCCAGCATCAGTGAACAATTTACCAACAGTAACGGGCTTTCACACTTCAGTCTTTCTTGTCCTGGCTGAGGGGCTTGCATTAGGAGTGGCTGCCTTTCATGCATTGGCTGAGGGGCTTGCATTAGGAGTGGCTGCACCAAAAGCTTATGGACTTGTTCGGCACATGGTCCTTCCTGTCTCCCTACATGGACTCCCTCACGGTGCAGCTGTTACTAGCTGCATCTTCGGTGCTACTGATAGCTGGCATAGTGCCCTAGCAGCGGCAACTTTAATTGGGTTTGTGGGTCCAATATCTGCTATAGGAGCAATACTTGCAAGAATTGACTACAGTGGTCTGGATCATGCGATGGTCATTGCTCCCTAGCTTTGGAAGCATAATTAGAAGAGGAGTAAGGTTGATTGCTCCCTAGCTTTGGAAGCATAATTAGAAGAGGAGTAAGGTTGGATACACGGAGAGGGGGAGAGGGGGTTTCGGGCTGGCAGTTGGAGTGGGGTTTGCTAGTTTATGTTTAATGTGCACTAAGTTGGTTTGCTTGCACACTCCTTATTGCAATTCTGCTCCTGAAGCTGTCAGATGAGATGATCTCCTGTTATATTCAATGGCAGAGGTGGCATGCATATGCTGCAGCTAGCATTTTGACACAAATGATAGACACAAGCATGCATAGATAACTTGTAGAGTAGAGTATGTGGATAAGGGGAGATATAAAGGAAAGATATGGTGGAGGATGTGTCCTCTCACGTTGTACAATAATTTTTTTCATCAATTTTAAATTTTTCTATTCAAATTTTCCTCGGAGAAGAAAGAAATGTTTGTGGAGTTGGCTGATTACAGTGGTCTGATTCACTGTTTGAGAGACTATTTATTACAGAGACGAGCTCCTATGAGAAAGAATCTATGGTTGGATGCGTGCATGTATCAGGCGTGTTCTGTACTTCTGCTTGTAGATGGGCACATTTATAACTTGATGATGAAGTTTCACTGCATCTAGAAACTAGAATGAATATATAGATGCTGTAATTCTTTTGCCTTGTGTTGAAGAGTGAGAAATCTATGTTTTCAATGCAGATCGAAAAACAGTGTTGTGAAAGAGATACAAAAAGGAAAGAAAGTCTCTTTTCCATCATGGACGCCCAGAGGGCATTTAGTTTCTTTTCTCTCACCAACACCACCATCAAAGGTCCATGACTTCTTGCTTGCCCCACCAACTTAGCAATTGCCAAAGAATCTCTTTGAATGATAACGATCAATGCTCAGGGAAGATTAGCAGAAAACGAATGCTATCTAGGTCAGTTCATGTTCTTAGTTCCCCTCTCCGTCAAACATGTTCTCCTTGCTTTGTTCAAGGCTTGAAGCAACTTCCTTTCCCTGATGGTGGACACACAGATCGTACACGCAAATATGAAAAAGATGAACCTCTTGTTTAAACAGAATAAAAAATAAAAGAATTCAACAACATATATGATTCAATCACTCTCAACCTCTATAATTGAAGTGATACTTCGATATTTAGACCTAAAACTCCTGCAAAACAACATATTTCAAGGGGAATACATGCAGCAGGTTCACATTCAGTTTGGCCAGCATCAACAGATCATAAAATCCCCCAAATGCACCTAACATCTAAGATTTCCACTAACCCTAGATAGACTCTATTGGAAAACTTATTCACGTGAACAATGTGGATCAAAGACAACAAAAGTAAGCATTCCTAAGCAAAAGTAACCGTGAAAATTGAAAAAGTTGATCACTTGAAAGTCGACTGTTTGCTCTGCAACTCCTCACCTCCATCAAGCAGTTTCTCCTTCTCCGTAGCAGCCGATCTAACACCATCAGCAACAGGTTTCGATTCTTCAACACTCTGAGACCCCGTCATCCTTGCCAATATGACAAAGGTCATCCCACCAAGAACATTATTCAAGCACCTAAGAACCACAACCGATGACTTAAACGCAAACGGAGGAAGTCCGTGGGCCAACAAAAACTCCACCCCATTCAGTGACTGGTACCTGAGATTGCTACTAACCCCCATATGAATCGCCCACGTCAAGGCATTCAAAACAGTCGGAGGTGGTTTATTCGGCGTCTCAAAGCTCGGATCCATCTTTTTCCTCATCTTAATCAACCCATTTGAAAGCTCAGTCCCTACCAAACCAGCAGCAAAACCAACAGCAGCAAAAATAATTCCTTTATAAACAAGTGTACCAAGTCTACTCATCAAACTATAAGCACCTGGCTCAAACATATGACTGGTTGGACAATTTGCGAAGATCGCAGGCAATGTCTGACTAGTAGCCGCCGCGGTCGGCGCAAGCAAATACATCAAAGTAAAATTGAGTATAGCACCAACAACCAAAGTCGAAAAAACAAAATCCAACTCATTAAGACCAAAATTCGGCCGCGAAGCCATATCCCCAAGAATACAAGAAGACACTCCAACAACCTCCTCCATCAACACCTTAAAAGGGAACTGCGGATCCGCCGCCACCCGTGATCTCCACCCATTTAAAAAAAGACCCAGAACCCCAAACCCCGCCGACGACGACGATGAATTGTCAAAGCTCGAATCACCACCACCACTCCAGTTTCCACCATCTCCACCGTTTCCACCGAAGGTTCCACCGCCTCCGGCATTGGAGGGGGTGGGTGGTTTGGAAGGGAGGAGGCGGAGAGAGGGGTTAAGAGGGGTGGCAAAGGGGAAAGAGAGAGAAGGAGAATTAGGGTTTGGGAATCTGGGGGTGGTGTAATTAGTAATGTATTGCCTTGAAAATGCAGAGATTTGGAGCTGGGCTGCTGCCGTTTCCATTTTTTTCTTATTTTCAATCAGAGCTAAGCTTAAAAAAAAAAAAAAGGAAAGGTCGACAGATTAAAGGAGGATGAAAATGATAATTTACAGATCTAGAGTGACTGATCTTGAATATTTTAATAAAAAATAAATTAAAAATTGTACCTGACACAGGGAAGGAGATTAGCTGATAAAATCAGCGGGGGTTTAATTTATTTATAAGAAAAAATAAGGAGAGAGAGATGGCGTGGAGAAAAGGGGCTGCCGCTGCTGCTGCTGCTTGTTGGAGTAGAGGGAGGAGGGAGGGAGGGAGGGAGGGAGGAGAGCAGGTGGAATGAGGTAGTTAGGATTTTATTTATTTATTTATTAAAAAAATAAATCGTGTAGATGTTACTATATAGCTTTATTCATAATAATAGAATGTGTCTTGGATTATAGTGAAATTATCATTTTATGTTTTATATTTATAAGATTTTACTTGAGTAAAATGATTTTTATATATAATTAATTTATCATTCTTTATTTATTTGGAATTAATAATTTTTTTAAAATTTTATAAAAATATAATTATTGTATTACCTTTAAAAAATTAACAATAAAAACCTTTGATTCAAGGGACTAATAGTAATTTTAATTTTTTAATGTATAGTTGAATTACTTCATTATTTTTATTATTAAAATTTATTAGTCTTAGCTTTAGAGATTTAATTGTAATTTCATAATGATTTTTTATTGTTGTTGTTTAGTCCTAGGAATATTTTTGTTTTTTTACAGATTAATAAATAGTATGCTCACTCTATTACCCTTGCCATTCAAATTTTTTATCATTAATTTTAGGGGTTTGGTTGTAATTTCATATCAGTTTTTTTGTTATTATTGTTTAGTACTAGGGGCTATTTCATTTTTGTACAAATAAAAACAAAAGAGAAAAGGATATTGACGCATGCCCCGCACATGTCAGTCACTCTACCGTCTTCGGGCGACGCATGCTGCTAACTTTGGTGGTTTGAATCGTGATTGCGCCGCATCATTAGATTTCTTTCAGCATTCTCTTCCTCTATGGTGGTTGGTTCTAGCTTAACGCTAATTTTCTTATCTTTTTTTCTTTCTTTTCATTCTCTTTCTTCCTTAGATTCCATGCTAGCCATGCAAAAAATTGAATCAACTCTTCGATTTCTTATTTCATTTGATTCAGTTATTCTTCTCTTAATTACAATTGTTTTATTTACATTGATTATATCTAATTGGATTTTATTTTTGATTTCATCTCTAGTGGTTTGATTTTGTTAATTTTTTATCAAATTTGATTCTCATTCTTTTAATTACTATTTTTTTATTTTGAATCATTTTCATAATTGATTTTTTTTCAATTTCATCCCTAAGCATTTATTTTATTTTAATTTTTATGTCAAATATGGTCCTAATTCTTTCAATTGCTATTTTTTTAATCATTTTTTTAATTGGTTTTTTTTTCAATTTCATCCCTAAACATTTAATTTCATTTAATTTTTATGTTGAATTTAGTCTCAATTCTTTTAATTTCTATTTGTTTTGTTTTGCATTGTTTTTTATTGATTTTTTTTTATTTTATTCTTCAATATTTGTTTGATTAAAAATCTTGCTTCTTGGTTTTTTTATGTTTGCCTTTAATGGGGTCATCTCAGTCTCATGACCTGAGTCATAAATCTGAAAAATTAGCACAAGTCAACTTTAGTTGTTTTTTAAAGCATTTTTTTCAAATATTTTTTTCCGGTATTTTTTATGGTATCCTATTAATGGGGTCATCTCAATTTCATGTTCTAGATCATGTGTTTAATTTGTTGACCTAGGTTGGCTGTCGAGTACACTCGAGACTTTTTTATATCTTTTCATCATATCGGAAGGTGTTCAATTCTTACATTTTGTTGATGTCTTTGACCTTATGTAATATTTTTTATGGTTTGAGTTTATTCAGTCAATTTCATTTGTATTTATTGTTTATGTAATGAGTTTTTTAGGGTGGATTTATCTTTTATTTATTTAAATAAATGTAAACACAATCGGGTAAATATTTTATTTTTGCAGTTTGTTTCTTAGTTATTGCTAGCGACTTTTTTATTTACATAAATAGTTATCGATTTTATTTAGTTACATGATTGCATAGGCTTTTCAATTTACACTTTAAATTTTTCATGTAAAAAAAACACTTTAAAGCAATCTGTATACCTGGTTTTTTTAAAAAAAAAATTATAACCCTCGACGAAGCGCGAGTTAAATAGCTAGTATCATATTATTTAACTAGATAGGACAACAGTGGACAGATCCATTTTTTTTCTAATTTAAAAAAAATATATCAACACGGTACAAGTATTTAAAATAACAAAAGAAAAATAAGACTCGTTGTCTTGATTTAATTTAATAAACATGATTAATTTAAAAAATACAAATAAAAAGCTAAATTGATATAAAAATGACAACTTAAAAAGTTTTTTTAAAAAACAAAACTTTACTCGAGCCCATTCGGGTTAGCAAGTCAAATCTGTGACCTAGTTATGATATCAAGATAATTGTGTCAAAAGCAAATTGAATAAAACTATAAAATTTAGTTATCAAACAACTTAATATTTAAGGGGGAAATTGAAAAAAAATGAGAAAGAAAAAAGATACAACTCAACCAGGGTTAAACCGCTAATCTTGTGACCATGAGCACATGATTGGAATAACCTAATAAAAATAAAAGCTATAAAAAAGCTCCAAAACATGATAGTAATAAAAATAATATGGACTAAATTTAATATAATATAATTTGAAATCAAATATTGAGGGATGAAATTGAAAATAATTTTTTGTTATGAAAATAATAAAAATAATTAAAAGAATGAAGATCAAATTTGATATAAAAATTAAATGAAACTAAATGATGAGAGATGAAATTGAAAAAAAATTCAATCAAAAAAGATTAAAAAAAAATAGCAATAAAAAATAAGGATCAAATTAGATTAAAAAAAAGGACATCTTTATATTTTGCTAAAAAAAAATAAAAAGAGAAAAGAGAGGAGAAGAAGAAATTGCATTTAAGTTTAACAACTACGTTGTCATATACGCACGTCACACCATCAAGAAAATTACAGTAAGGTGCTTCCATCATTGTCGTAGGAGGCGGTTTTTGGATGGGAGGCATTACTCACTCGCTAGCATGTGTGTCACACATGCTAGCCATTTTTCTTTTTAAATTAATATTTTTATCTAGAAAAAGATCAAATTGCCCCTATGTCAACTTGTTAATTACTAAAAAATAAATTTGAAAAATATAAAAATGCTCTTGGTTGTAAGTTTGGAAATTTTTGCTTTCGAGGTATAATAATCTTTACATTGTGCTTCCAAAGTATAAAAAAACTGAATTGTCCCAATCAACCTTCTAACAAAATTTGCTTTCTAGGATAATATAATTTTTACACTATACTTTTGAAAGGTCAAAAGACCAAATCATCCCCAATCAATTTAAAAATGATTAATCATTGTTCATTGATTTTTCATTGAAAGGACAAAATAGTAACTATATTATTGTAGTGAAAAATGATATATATATATATATATATATATATATATATATATATATATAGTGACATGGTGAATTCACCTTAGCCTTGGCTTTCAGTTTTTTTAAAAAAAAATGTAGGATGATGATGGCTTAGATTTTGAAAACTAAAATCTAGAACCCTAAATGCCAAGATGCAATCTCTCTTTTGCCTCAATTATATGTTTAAAAAATTTTAATTAATCAACACAGAACACAATTTTATATAATTTCAACCGAATACTCCCTCTTAAAACCTTGATTCAAAAAAACTGCAATTTATGACTTTATTAAACCAACTTTTTGTTAAAGATCATAAGCAAAATCAAACATGCACTAAATATCAGAAGATAAAGACATGAAAATAGGTAGAAATGAGGAGATATGTCTCTCTTGTCTTAACTATATTCATCAAATTAAAAAACCATTTAAAAATAGATTAAAAGAAAACCCTTCGCTCCAAATGCTTTCTTTCTTTCTTTATTTGGACTACAAATTAGAGATTTTATTTCACAATTTTAGCACTTGATATAAACAAAAACAAGAAGAAAAGGTTGGAAATAAGTTACAAGTCTGATTCAAATAATCCAACAGATCATGCTGCAGGCACAACAATAGCTCCCATCATCCCTGATACTGGTGCTGTGTGCGTTTTGCCGGCGACCGCCAAACAGACACTTACATGACAAAATCCCACTACCAAGACAGGCGAGCAAGGATTCGATGCAAAGCCATCTTATTTAAAGACAGGAGAGGTGGCACATGGAAGAGCAAGTACAGGTAGAACGAGTTGTATCAGCAATCATCATATAAATTAATCTTTGCAATGGTCGTCAAGCTCATCATCTCTTTAAATGACATCATGCATATCTACCCTGAGCTTTATATATGTATATATATATATATTGTCAAATGGTTGGACTATGGCGTTAGCTTTGTTAGTTTTGCTCCACATCATTCCAAATATAGTGGAGCCTCTGGCAAAAGAATGGAATACTCTAGACAAAGAAAAGACAAAGAAGGGGGACCATAAATACTCAAAAGTCAATAATTTATCACACACTAGTAAAAAATGACACCTACAAAACTCAGATCCATCTAACACTTACAACATTGATATATATTCCACACTCCTCAAGGTTACAACCACAAGAATAAATGCAATGAATATATTAAGTTTTACACAAAAAAGATGACCTTAGCAAACCTAACTCAAGAAACAACTATATAATTCTTTTTTTTTTTTTCCTTTTTTCATTTAATGTTATCCATTTTGGTCCCTTTTGTCTAGGGGAAAAGAAGAAGAAGAAGAAGAAACAAAAAATAAGAGAAACCCCCCCACCAGAACGAGCACCAGCAAGACTGTTAGCCTAGTATCTTTGTAAAACTGTGCTGAATTGAGATGTGTTGGATGGCATACTCTGGGCATGAGTTTCTGATATAAACCAGTTCAGACAGGTGTAGGAGTGCACATGAGCTCTCATCAGCGTCCTGTTTTGGCGCGTTTCATTCCACTTGTATTGAAAGGAGAGACACTGCCACTTGGCCCTGGACTCTCTTCTCTGAAATTTGAATTTAGCATCGCTAGCTCACGCAACTGCTGCCTCTTAATAAAATCTTGTGACTCATCCTGCAGAGAAAAATAATTATTTTACAGAACCAAGGGGAAAGGAAATGCTCTTCAGGTTTAAGTCCCACTAAAAGGGGCAGGGGGGATGAAATGCATAAGAAGAACACGAAAAAGGGAGACAGCCTATCACTACTACTTGTGTCACAGGAGCTAAAAGATGTCATGAGCCAGAACACCGTTGGTGGACACTCATGTTTCACTTATTTCCAACCTGATATCTTCAAAGGCATCAAGGGAAACAACTTCTAGAAAGGATAAATTCTTATGGTTACTGAAAAAACACAGTATATTTGCAATAAGAATTCAGTTTCTAAAGCAGAAGAGGGTGATATCTTCAACTAAAAGCTTCATATCTCAACCTTCAGGAAAGCTCCTCTTCACTTCTTAACGGCAAATGCAAGAACCTAGTTCCTCCAGATTTGAGAGCACTAATATTAATTCGGACCACAAACCTTGAATATGAACTGAAAACCTACACTAGCATGAAACACAGATCTCTCTACTTGTATGCCATCATATTTGTTCCCGGACAGACTAAAGCCTTGGAAGGACTACCATTTACCAAAGAGGATGAGCAGGCTCCAATTATTAGATTTGCAGCTAAACACTAAATTGTAGCACAAAGCATACAAAAGATCGCCAGCACACCATACTGATAAAAAAAATTAGAATTTCATGAAACTTTTAAACAAAAGTGTGAAGAAAGGAGGCAGATACCACGGGTTTGAGCAGTTCTTCTATAATTTCTTGTGCCTGTCTGAGTCTTATGTCAACAATGTTGGCAGGTAAGTCGGCCTCGATTAAGATGTGAAGTGGATCATTCAAGTGCTCATAGCCCGGTCTACCCTTTAGCTTCTCTTCCTTCAGGATGGAACCGGATGAAAATAATTAGGAGCAAACTCAAAAGGCATTAAAAAGGATAAGATTCTACTGGTAAGTTTGCTTTATTTTATCAATCAGTTTTGGCTGTATCATCATTCATTACAGGGGGGAAAAAAAACAGATTTCAGTAGCACTAAAGTGAGAAGGAGTGTGTGTAGGTTAACACTACCTTGTCTGGATCCTTGATTGATCCTTTCCCTCTAATGTACACCCGGCAACCTGTGGTAGCTTCCACCCGTTTCAGTGAATTGCCTCTAGGGCCCAGAAGTCGCCCAACAAAATTGAACTAAAATAAAGAAGAAGCCAGCAAATGTTACCACTTAACAATTCTATTTCATTGAAGGAAACTGGGAAGATATGCTCAACCAGTTAAATTTAACAGGACAGCACCAGAACTTGGTGGAACTTGCAATACATACATTTGGATAAGTATCTACTGGAATTTCCAAACGCAAAATTCTCTTCACGGTAAATGAACTAGGGCTTGCAGGTGCACCTTGCCAGTCCATAGTCATTCCAGGAGGTCCACTTAATCTCTGCATGAAGAATTTAACAATATCAGCACACCACAGAAGTAGAAGCACAAAGGATTGTTATCAAAATTGTTAACAGAAATAATAAATTGAACTATACAAAATATCCTCTTCAATCTTAAGCTTCTCCAAGTCATCAAATTAATAGTGAACCTATAACACTAGCTATCATACCACTGATAAAAAAAAATGAAGGTAGGAAAGAAAAGACAGCAACTCTGTTATTAACCACAGCATGTTAAACTAATGACACTTGTTATCAACCTATTACAGACCTTAGGTTATATAACCAAATAGTAAGATGACCCCTTGCCAAAATTATGATAGACTTATTGGCTATCCTCATTTTTTATAATTATACTACAAACTTATGAAAGTTTGGATTTAGAGAATGAATCCTCATTTGGATCAAGAATATTAAGATGAAAGCTAATTTGTGAAAACAGATGTGAAAAGGAGTGTTAAGCATACAAGTGATCACAAAACAAACAGTTATTCAGCAGAATATTTGACATTTTAAGCATGTTGGATTTTCCTTCCTCAAACAACCACAATTTGCATAGGCAGCACGATCTTTTGATTACAATACCATAGCAGCTGGGAGATGCTTTCTGTCTTAATTTGAACTTATTTCCAGGCGACTGCTTTCACAGTGGAATTTGACTTTGATAGTATGAAAAGCTAAGATCAGTTTTCAGTTATCTCAAATTGAACAGTAATCTAACGTAACCACTTACACATATTTCTACCAACATTAAAAGTGAAATAGTTGGGGCACACAATTCTGACATTCATGTCATCAACTTGTTGAGGAAAATTTTAAATGTGGATTTCACAGGTGCTAGTAAACTCGGTGCAACATGAAAAGTTATTGGCCCGGGTCTATTCATTAAGAAGAATCATGCCTATCATGCTGTCTCTAAGCTTCTCAGCATTTGAAGTATGCATAAACCGGGAACATACAATGTCAAAGTCTATGTAAGATTAGCTCTTATGGGCTTTTTGGCATGACATGGTGCAAACTATCAGCTGGGTCCCTTTTCATATGTGAAAAGCTTTAGTCCAATTTCAACCTCATGCCATGGAAGTAAATGGTTTGCACTCCAATTTTAAATGCATGGCAAAATACTCAAGATGCAGTTGGTACAACACCTGAAGAAATGGTTCAGATTGAGGAACTTAAAACTAGATAAGGTACACAAAAGTAATTTAGGTTCTCCCGATAAGATTATTGAACTAAGAGTTTTGCTAAAGGTGACACAAGAACACTTGTGCCATACAGTTTAGGGAAAACGTTTCTTTAGCTTATGGGAAAAACATCATAATAATAATAATAAATTAAGGCATTGAAACAGCCAGTAAGTCCATGTCTCTCTACTACTGATTTCTCAAGAAAAAAAAAGTCATCGAATTAGTCACTAATGCACTAAAATATCCTCTTCTTGGTAGCATATCAAATGTTCAAAACAATAGCAACAAAAAGCTATAGAAAAATACGCATGGAAAAGGGAAAACTCAAAATCCAGCAAGAATGCTTCTTTACATTCGAAGAAGTGTTTGTTTTTGTGATTGGAATTGCTTTTTAAACTGCTTTTTACCTAAAAGGCATTAAATTAATGCTTTTTTAGGTGCTTTTCAATGGTTTTGATAAGATGATATCAAAAATGAAAATATAATTGAAAAAACATCAATTTGATGCATTTTCAATTAAAAAGCACTTTTGAAAAGCATTATGCACCGCATTACCAAACACACATGAAATTTATGAAGAAGAAAAAAGCAGAAAATGAAGTTGAATCATTAATCCTACACAAAAAAAACTACTTCTTGGTGACATTCTAGCATCTTGCAATGCTATTAAAATCCAGAAAACATTTTTCACGAGAAGTTTTAGTACCATCCATTGAAAATGAAAATTCAAAACTTTTCACTAGTCACCTCATCTACCCGAAATACAGGCAGGAATAACACCCGAACACCAAGTTAAAGTGGGATCCAAATAGATAACTAAAATGTTAAAGGAAAATAAGGGTAGAAAAAATGGGATCCAAATTTGAAAACAAAAGAAGCAATTACCTCCTGAGGAAGACCATTCCAGCCACCTAAACCCGTCCCACCAACATTGGAGATAAGGTTTGAAGAAGCCATTGGGCTGGGACTTCTATGCCGTAGTCTGTCAAAGTCTCCAAATCCTTGGTTGGACATCATTCCTGATACCCGGAAAATTTCTACACATAAAAAGAGTATTTATTTAAGAGAGAGATCCAGAGTGATCTTAAAATGAAACATCACTAAATGAAGAATTGAGGCCATAAGAAAAAGGAAAGAAGGTAACCAAAAAAATAGCTGGAACACAAAGCAAAAGTGAAGAAGAAGAAGAAGAAGAAGAAGAAGAAGAAGAGCAAAATGAATGCACCACATAAGTTGTATCTCTGATACAATGATAATACCATGAAAACTTTTGGTCGAAAAGTTTAAAAAAAATATATACTTCAAATCAGAAAGGGGGGCAACAGAAGACAGCTATTCACACATTTCATGTGCCTGTAACAATTTCCTCTACAGAATCACTGCAAACCACTTACGAATTCCTGCGCAAGAACTTAAAAGCTCTCAAATTTGCCAAACACAGATCGTGCATACAATTTAATGTCTGACACAAACTAGTATAAACATTTTATGCTGACAGAAACTGCGGAAATGAAATATTGAACAACAACGGTCTTTATTGTTTTTCTTCCTTCTCATAACCGTACATGTTTAGTGATTCAGAGAAACAACCTATAATTAGTTAAGACTAACTCTTTTATATAAGTATATGCCTATTTTCATGCACTCAAGATTAATCCAGCCCCTTCGCTAGCTATAAGGCTTTTAGATGGTGTCCAAGTTCATGCTGCAATGCTGCCTGAACCAGACTGGAGATGTTAAATTGCTAATACCAAATGAACTGAAAACAACTACTTCCTAGCCATCCAGCCAACAAGATTACAAACACAATCAGAGTGAGATTATAAAAAAAATACACATTCGATACACTAACCAAAGTAGATAACAGTGAAAATCAGATGGTAAGAACAGTGAAACACATCTAAACACACAAAGAAGCATATTGAAAAACCAGAGTGATGAAATCAAAGAACATGATAGCTTAAAATGAGAAAATAAACCAACAAAAAATCCAGAAAAAAACTAGATCCAAAAATGAAAGACTAAGAAGTGAACCTTGATTTAAAAGTCGGCTACATATTGGAAGAATTTGCATGAAAGGTCCAAGCTTTTGATGTTCTGCTAATAACTCTGACAAGTACTGACTGCAAGAGGAGAGTAACAATCAAAACAGATCAAAACAACACATGTCTCTACACAGACAATACAAAATTGAACAAAAATAAGTAAAAAGACTGAGTCTTTTCCCTTCTTTTGTGAGAAAGAAATGATGGGGTTTACAGGGAGAAGTAGCTAAGCTTGCTTACCTGTCAACATCTGGGGTGCTTCTAATCTGAGGAGAAGCAGCTCTTGCAGGTGAAAAGCTGGGATTATACAAGCCTGACATGGATTTTTTGGCTTGCTTTTGTGAGATTTTTTTTGTTTTTTGTTTTTTGTTTCTTTTTTGAACAAACAAAAGAATATTAAGACTGGAAAAAGAAAAGGCAAGGAAAGAAAGGTAAGGGTTTTGTTGCAGAAGAAAAGGGAGAAACACAATACCATCAATAAAGGAGGAGTGAGTTTTGTAATAATAATCTCCCCCAACAAAAACAAAAACAAAAACAATTATTTATTAATACTCCTAATAATATTTATCCAAAAATAATATTAATAAAAAAAAGAAAAGGGTTTGCAACTCACTAGTCTCCTCTCTCTCTCCTCTCTCTCTCTCTCTCTCTCTGGACAACAGAACTATCTTGCTGGATGTAAAGACAAAAGTGCTATTAATTTTTATTTACCATGTTATTTTCTCTTTCCTTGCACATTTCTTGCTAGTGGCTAGTTGCTGTAGATATTATTTTTAAAGTATTTTTTATTTAAAAATATATTAAAATAATAGTATTTTTTATTTTTTAAGATTTATCTTTTTCATTAAAAACATTTTAAAAAAAATTAATTTAAACTAAAAAGTTCAAAAATTTATAAAAATACCAAATATAACTTAACAAGAACAAAATAATTGTCAGGTTGTCTAAGGCTTTTAGTTTTAACTTCCTCTCTTCCCATTCAAATTCAATTATCAAGTTATATAAATAAAAGAAAATATTAAAAATTATTTAACTTTATTAAAAAAAAATGATTTTTTTTTGTGAAAAATAATACAGTGGCTGTGCACAGAAAGAGGTGAGAAATTTTCACCGTGGACAGGAAAGGGAAATGCATGGAGAGGTGTGGCTGTTTATATGGTAACTTTTTTTAGCTCCTTGGGTGTAGTGTAGAGAGAGAGGAAGGATCTTGTGGTGGACATGTGTAAACCATGCAGGAAATCAATCAATCAATGTCTGCATTTTGTATTAAAAGGGTCCCACAACAAGTAGAGCGGCCAATGCCATTTGATAATGATATTGCCAACCCAGTCTGAGCTGGACTGGACTCGCTCTTCACTTTATTATATAAACTGCGTCGTTTGATTAAGCCTTGATTGCGTTCTTCCATTTATTCTAATGGAATGTAGTTGAGAGCGATTTTTTTATTCTAATTTCTTAATGTTAGAATTATTAAGAAAATAAAAATATAGACATTAATTTTATTTGATGCTTTTAAAATTCACTACAGGCGCAGTACTATGTCAGTGTTTGGGAGTGTGTTTATTTATTTTTATTTTTTTAAAGTGTATTTTATTTAAAAAAATATTGAATTAATGGATTTTTTATATTTATTTATAGTTTTGATATAATGATATAAAAAATAAGAAATATATATGAAAAAAATTATTATAATATATTTTTAAGAGAAAAGGCATTTAAAAAAGGTATTATATACCACAATATCAAACACATAAGTGCCTGTTTATTTATGCAGTTATGCTATGTATTTAAAAAAATTTGCGATTTTTTTTATTTGAATTATTTTTTATGTTTTTTTATCATTTTGATATGCGAATGTTAAATATCATAATAAAAATATTATTTTAACACATTTTCAAGTAAAAAAAATACTTTAAAGACAATTATTGAGACAATGTCTAGCACTATCTAAGGATGTGGTTGTGATTGAGGTGTCGTTAGGTTTTTTCAGTGGAATCCACAAAACAAATAACAAAAATCATGTATTTTTAACTTTTAGATCATGGTTGTTTACGTGGCCACGCCGCACTTTTCAAAAAAATAATAATTTTTTTAAAAAAATATTTTTTTTGTGTTTTTAAATTGTTTTGATGTACTGATGTTAAAATTAAATTTTAAAAAATAAAAAAATATATTATTTTGATATATTTTTAAACAAGAAACACTTTAAAAAACAATTACTATCACGATACCAAATACTACCGAAATGAAGTGTGATTTTATATTTTAAAAGAATTGTAACTAAAAACAACTTAATCTTATCTCACACCACCTTATTCTCAAACACAAATGATATCAAAATATGAAGTATTGTCATCTAATATACAGCTTCATGTGATAATTTTTACATGTTGTTAAGAAAATATTTGATAAAATAATAAGTTATTTCATAAGAACACTGATATAAGAATAAATTATGAGAAAATCATGATCCGTAAACAAAATTTATGACGATGATACAAAATAGGTTTTGCTCCTTTTTTTTCCTACATACACACTTCTTTTTTTCACTTCCAAGATTAATTCGAAATTTTGCACTCCATAAAGCATAGGTTACACTAGGTTTTGGGTCGCGCTTCATTACGGGTCACATAAAAATCAAATAATTGCATTAAAAATATATATATTGTTATTTTTACTTATATATAATGAAATATTTAAAATAATGATTAAAAATTCAGTTACTGTATCAAAATAAATTAATCAACCACCATAAAAATTAATAAATAAAACAAAAAAAAGTTGGTATGACCTCGTCGACAAAACGAGCAAACAATAACTGCTTGCCCCACTTAAATGATAATTTGATTATAAATAAATATATTTTTCATTTTAGTCTTATTTAACCATAACTTAAACATGAAAGCAAAGAACTGCCAAAGGATTACATCGGGAAAAAACAAATAGGGACTAAAATGAAAAGAGGTTGACAAAATGTATCAACCCGGGTTACTACGTAAATTTTACAACTTGGATCATTGACATGACCATAATGAGTTCATCCAACTGTATAATTTGTTTTTTTTTTTCTTTCTTTTATTCTCTTCTCGGGTGGACCTTCATTAGGTCTTAATTGATCATAAATCAAATAACTCTATAAGTAAATAAAAGAGTTTTAAAAAATTTAAGTTAAAAAGTATGTCATATCACAATCAACTTTTATTAACAAACGAAATTTAGAACCCAGGACTAAACATAATCCCAAATAGGTATAATGTTTTGAAGGGAGGTGAAAAAAACGATGAAGTTGCATTTTTTTTTTAACTTTAGGTCAAATAAAAAAATCAATGTTGATAAAGGGTTAAATTTTATTTTAAAAAAATTTAGAAGGGAAATGCATTAAAAAAAGCCTCGAATGTGGTATCATAACCCGTAAAATCACTAATTCGCGCTAAGAAGTCAACCAGGTCTAATATATTTTTTTACTTAATGTTTCACATCAATAAATAATAAAAAGAATTGCAAAAAATAGTTGAACAATAAATAATCCACAATGCTTTGCTTTGCCTTTTCTTTTGTTTTTTAAATTTTGTTGTGATTTTTTTAAAATCTATTTTTGTCGAGATTGTTAAAAATTTAGCTTCGTAATTTGCTTCTTTTTATTTTTTTTTATATGAGATTAACGTGGTTTATAGGTTTGTCAATGTAACTCAGGTTGCCCTAGTTTACGAGTTTGGTGGATTGCTTTTTTTTTCATTGAACTTAACTTTTTTTATAGTCTATTTTCTTTTTCATATAGTTAAAAAATGGTTTTAGAGAAACATCATGTTATTAAATTTTATAAAATAAAATAAATTAAAAGGGTGTGAGGAAAACGTTGTTCACCCACACACGTTGTACTATAAATGACAATAGTAACCTATGGTGTTTTGCTTTCTTTCTTTTTTCTTTATGTTTTTGAATTTTTATTATGATTTGTTTTTATTTTTTTTTATCAATTTCATTTTTTAATATTGGAATGGTTGAGAATCTAGCTTCAAAATTTGTTTCTTTTTATTTTTCATTTCTATAAGGTTAGCATGGTTTGCAGGGTTGCTAGGGTAACCCGAGTTGCCATGTTTTATGAGTTTGGTGAGGTGTTGTTTTTTAATTGAACTTGACTTTTTTATCGTCTATTTTTTTCTCATATAGTTAAAAAAATAGTTTTTAAAAAATATTATGTTATTAAATTTTATAAAGTCTATGGACCTATTCATAAGTTTGACTGATTGACTTAGTTCGTAGGCCTGACAAGTTTAAATTTTTTAAACTAGTTTTTTTTCATCTTTAGATACTGGATTAATTAGGAATTCTATTTCATAATTGGTTTTGTTTTGCCTTTTATGTGGCTATTGTAATCTAAAAAAAAATCTCGGTATTGGATTGATATTTAATTTTACAATCATTTATTTTTGTTATTATATAGTTAAATAAAAAATAGATTAAAAAAATTATTATCCTAGTGAAGTCCATAACCCAGTTCACAGGTTTAGCGTACTAACTCGACTTACCCGATTCACAGGTTTGATAAGTTGACCAACAAATATGATATGCATTTTTTTTTATCTTTTAACTGTTTTTAATTTATTTCTTTTTTATTTCATCATTTAATATTGAATTAGTTGGGTGTATTATTGATTTTCAGGGATAATTGTCTCAAATAAGTATTTATTTTTAGGTTGATGCTCAATTTTGTGAGTATCTATTTTTATCATATAATTAAATATAAAATATAAAAATTTATTAAATCCAATAAAGTCCCAGACCCAGGTCGCGGTGAGAGGTCGATCCAATCTGTTATTGTAAAAATTATCATCATGAAGTTTTTTTAAAAGTTAAATCATGTTTTTATCGATCATCAAGGTTACATTTAGATTTATGAAATCGATCGATTTAAATCGAGTTAGTTCTCATACGATTTAATTAAAATCTTGAATTAGACAAAAAGTTAAGTCAGGAAGTTTTAAAATTTACTCACTTGGTTAGATTTAATAACACTATTAAAAAAAATTTTAAACTTTTAATATTTTTTTAAATTAATATTAACCCGCTGCGGTGAAGCACGAACAAATATACTACTACCAATAATGAACCAATGTACTACTACCAACAATGAAGGCACTAGAAAACCCGACCGGGTAACAAGAAAACGAATTGGAGCGATTGGTTTTGTTCTCAGGAGGTAGTACTATAATAGAGGCACCCAACCAACCGGGCTGGACAAGATTAAAAAAAAGAGAGAGAGAAGAGAAGAGCGGAGCAGAGAAGAGAAGAGTGGATCAAGAAAAAATGGGATGGAGATGGGTAGAAGCAGTATTGCCATTAGGAATCATAGCAGGAATGCTTTGCATAGCTGGTAACGTTCAGTATGCCATCCACACGAAAGCTCATGGCCGTCCTAAGCACATCGGCAACGATATGTGGGACGTCGCTATGGAGAGAAGGGACAAAAACCTCCTCTCCTCCTCCTCCTCCTCCTAGTCTGGTAATCCCCCCCTTTTTCTCTCTCTCCTTTAAATTATTTTGCTCGTTAATCAAGGTTTTCAGTTGAATTGGAGAATTAGGGTTTTTTCAATCTCAATTGAATTGATTAGAGTTTCCATTAGCTTCCCATTTCTTATCAGAAATAATGCCTCCTCCTACTCACTCCATCACCTAAATATTCGAAAAGGGTTACGTTTTTTAGACGATGCTTGCTTAGAAAAACGTAAAAGAGGTGAAATTATGAATGCTACAAATCAGTAACAAATATTTGTTTATCCTACGCTTCAGCTCAGCTGAGTGCAAGCTGAATTGATTTGGAAAATTTGACAGCGAAATACTAAAGGTAGCCATCGATCTATCTTGTGGTGTTTCTGGGTTTGTCAATTTTATTTGATTGATATTTAGTTTCCATTTATGTTATTAGAAACATGGTTTTCAAATCATGGTAAGAGTTGGATATGAGTTGTTGTTTAACATCATAATGTTCAATATTTGAGGGGTTGGACATTTCTATTTGTTGATTTTATGCTTCAACTTATGTCATTGAGAAATCAAATTATGTGTTGTCTACCATATCATGTAAGAGTTGGATATGAGTTGATGTTTAAGATCATAAAGTTAAATATTTGGGGGGTTGGACATTTCTATTTGTTGATTTTATGCTTCAGCTTATGTCATTGAGAAATCAAATTATGTGTTGTCTACCATATCATGTAAGAGTTGGATATGAGTTGATTTTTAAGATCATAAAGTTAAATATTTGAGGGGTTGGACATTTCTATTTGTTGATTTTATGCTTCAGCTTATTTCATTGAGAAATCAAATTATGTGTTGTCTACCATATCATGTAAGAGTTGGATATGAGTTGATTTTTAAGATCATAAAGTTAAATATTTGAGGGGTTGGACATTTCTATTTGTTGATTTTATGGTTCAGCTTATGTCATTGAGAAATCAAATTATGTGTTGTCTACCATATGATGTAGCTTTAAGGAGAATGTTGTGGTCGCGAAAAGCTTCTGTATATCTCCCCTCTCTTTGTGATCATGATTGTTCATTTACTCAGAATTTTTTGTTGTCAACTTCTTATGATATCTAATGCAGGAAGCCTTTCCTACAGACTCCAGGAGAGAAATAAAGTGCGCATCTGACATCCCAGTTATCTAAGGAAGTCCTATGGGCAGTATCAGCTTGATCTTCCCTTTTGTTTTGCATATGAATTTCTGTCAAGCAGTTGATCTCAGTAGACAAATTTGCAGACTCCTTATCCTCTGTTTTTAACTATGGGAGTGAAATTGGCTTTTTACAGATTTGTTGCTATGATAATCCATGTCACACTGTTTTGCTTATGTTTGCTTCTTGACTGCAATAGTTGAGGATCTACTCAATGTTCATTGTTCATGAATGGCTTGTGTCTGTGAGATGCTTTCTTAGAGTTGGGAAGTTTTCATAGGAATTCCAGGTCTAATGTTTCAAGTGCATCATCAAAGTATAGAGGTCAAGGACAATTAAGAATTAGCAGATTGCAGCTTCCTTATTTAGTGAAAAAAAAGAAGCTTCTGCTGGTTTGTTATAGCTTTGCTGGGCCTGGCGATCCTAGTAACACGTGCTCATAATAAAGACCATCAGTTTGGAGTTGGTTTCTACCCTAGTCCTTTTTTTCCCCCCAGTGTTGCTAGGTCAGGCAAGCAAGCAAGCGTATCAAGCCAAGTTGGTGAAGATACCGAAATAGATTATGACACAAATGCTGGTTAGAAAAGTAGATTGCTTTATAAACTTTGTTGAAAGGTCAATAATTTTTAGAATTGGTTACCTTCTTTTCTTTTCTTTATTTCTACTACGTGTCATTTATTTTTGGAATTTGTTTGGTTAATTTCTCTTGGAACCAAACGATTGAAATAATATTTTAAAAAATGCTTAACACTAACATGATTTTCAAATAATATTAATTTTTTTTATACTAACTAGTAATTATATCTCATGCTCTGCACGTGATTCATGATGTTTTCTCTTATTGAAATGAGTGAAGTAGTAATTTATAACAATTTATTTATGATATTATTAAGTGCGAATAAGTAATTTCTGAATTTTAAAGTAATAATCATCCATAGATTGCCATGATTTCAAACATTATTGATCCATATATCATTTTCTTTAATTTCTTCAACAGCCATTTTAATTCTTGTTTTTTTAAAATAATAAAATTTAATTTTTCTACAATATCTCATGATAAGATGACAGGGACAATGAAATCCAATATATTTCTGAAAATAATTAATTATATGGGAGTTTTACAATGTTATTATCACTATATTATATGCATAACAATCAATTTATTTTTGTATTCATACCAAACATTTTTATACAACACACAATATATATTGATGGTATTATAGGATACAACTAAAACAATCAAGGCTTAATTATAAGTCAATGATCTTTTAATTTACATATAATGGATTATGTGTCTTAAAAAAGAAAAAAAAAATTTGCATAAAGAAAAATAATCATGTGAACTAACTCATTCGGAATCAAATCTATAAGACGGCATAGGAAGACCATTAGCATAATCAAATCCAAATAAAACTCTGAATTTACGAATAAATAAAGGACTCTCTATCTAGATATCTTGATAATGATAAAAGCACAAGCCCTACTACTTCCATCTATATCTCTCTGTTTATACATAAATGTATGTCCACACTCCACACAGCATCTCTCAGGGAACTGATCACCACGACAAGACAGGTGCTAGGCTAGGCTCCTTGGAAATGGAGAGACAGCAAACAAACACCCTCGAAGTTGGATTTTAACTACACATTGAGTGTGTTTGATTGCAGATTTAGTTCTCTAGCAGCAGTCACAGGTCAAATGAACCGTGAGATTCAATGAATTACTGATCCATATAACCAGCAGCAGCAGCAATCCTATCCAAGGTAGGGATAACAACTCTAGGAACTTCAGTTCCTTGCACCAAACATAATCACATTGGAACACAATCATACCATTACCAACCAGAAGATTTAATATTCCACGTAAATCCTTAAATCCCAGGTATACTCTTCGTCATTCCAAAACGAGAACCATATACACCCTTCAGAGGAAATAAAACAACCCCCTCTTCTCCATTCTTACAAGTTACACCCCTCATCCATAACTTTTTCCTTTCACCACATGCATAGAAAGCCAGTACACAGATAAAATGAATGTGCTGACAACAAAGAGAAGGTAAGAGAGTTAATGAGTTAAGCCACATAGACAAGGCTGTAGAGAAGGGGAAAACAGTAGCATTGTTGAACAAGTGTCACTAGAAAAGTTACTGGCCTGGTGAACAATATCCGGTCTATAAGTCTGAGAGACAATTAGGATAAATGATTTGAAATGACAGAAATTCACTCTAAAACTATTTCAAAAACATATTTATTTTATGCTTTTCTCTTCGTCCCTTCAACCATATACATTTATGTCCCTTCTATATTTGTCTTTTTTGTCCTAGAACACTAAACATGTTCTTTGGTAAGAGAAAAGAAGCATGTTCGCCATGATGGAGACCTGGTACCTCTGAAGGAAGGCACGGACGTAGCGTATTAGTGAGCATAATATTGATTGAAAACCATGCTAACTCTGTACTAAAAATTAAAAATACTCTGAAATACATATAAACTAAACTATACAGTATAGTACTTCTATTGTAATATTCAAACACAAACGAAAAAAAAAAAATCTGAAAACAGATGATGCATTAATATATTTCAGGAATAGCTTCCACAACAAGAAGAAGAAACAAAGAGTGAAAAAAGAAAACGGCTAGCAGGATCAGAGGAAACCACTGCTCCATATGATGACCAATGGAAAAGGCTTTTAATGGTAACAACGAAGAAAGAACTGCACAAATGGAAATATTGATGGGTACTGTAGTGCATGTTAGTTGTTACAAGGGATGGACTCACTGACTCGCGAGCTAGCAACACCACCACCATGGACATGGTGTGTAAAGCTTGCTAGCCAAGCTGACATATATTTCTCGTAAATATTTGTGTGCGTGCGTGTGGTTTTCAACCCTTATGGAAACCAGGAATCGAAGACAAGTGTATTCGAGGAGGAAAACATAATCAAGCAAACAAAGAAAAGAAAACGATGCAGACAGACACATGCATATATACGAGTTTTCATGTGTGCTTGTGCTTGTGCTTGTGCTTGGATCTTCTTTACTGTCTTTTGTCAACAGAATGGCCTTTCCATAGGTCCTTTAGGTCAGGTCTACTACTGTTTGTTTGGGCTCAAATGACCAGCCCTCGAAAGATTTCTTCCTTTCTGCTATTATTTTTTTTTTCTGATGATTTTGAAGAC
Source organism: Populus deltoides (assembly GCA_015852605.2). Classification (NCBI taxonomy): domain Eukaryota; kingdom Viridiplantae; phylum Streptophyta; class Magnoliopsida; order Malpighiales; family Salicaceae; genus Populus; species Populus deltoides. The sequence continues at coordinate 384,319 of CM027585.2, read as the reverse complement.
AGAAAAAAAGGCACAAAACACCTCATGTTAACAAATAATCTGGTACAAGTAAAGCTGGTGAGCATTATTGTTTTATCACTGCTCTCATTGATTTTCCCTACTTATATATTGCTGGTGAGCACCATTATTGTTTTCTTAATGCTCTCCTTGTTCTTTTCTGCTATTTTAACCACCAAATCATTTTTTTGTTGCATGGAATAAATCCACTTAAAAAATAGTGATGACATCGACAAAACTTGCTTTTGGAACTTGGGGCACATAACATAGAATTCTTTAGCATCTGGTGGACATTTGACTAAAGACAAGCACAGCACTTCCACTATCAAAACAAAGATCCGATCAATTTGGACGGCCAGTGGCTAAACAGCTGCTGATGGTCATGGGAAGAAAGGATTCCTTTGCCATTTGCTGTCTGAAAGAGGATTACTAAATTAATTGATATCTGAAAAACTCCAAAGCCATAACAATGCGGAAAAGGGCTGACTGAAAATCTGAAAGTGCTTTGGTTTTGAGTTGACTGAGTGTCTCTGGTATGGTCATGTGTATGTATGCAGAGGTCAAATTTTTACAGTATTAAATATAGCATGCACACACACATCCCATGTAGTTATAAATGTAAGAGAGCAAGAGTCTCTCATCTGTCTCTTTCATGGGTAGATATCTACACCAGAAGCAGTCAGTGTAGGGCTCCAAGCCTCCAACTATAATTTTTCTGATTTCCAGTAATATATGAATATGACAACTTGGCCTGCTGATGGCTTCAAGTCATGAATAAGACTGTGCCATTGCATTGCCTCTTTCAGTCTATATTTTTCTCTGCTTTGTTGTTGGCCGGACACACAGATGCAATGGGAAAGGGATAGGAAGTCTAAGAGTAAGAATGTAGAGATGGGAATTCTATAATAGCAACCCCATTAAGTAGTCAGACACTTAACAGGAAAATGTTTCTTGGTAAAGCAACACCGAGCATTTAATTATCAAAGAAACATTACTAAACATAAGCGAAAGAGCAAAACCCAATTTCATGCTGATAATGAGAGAAAATTATCTTTCACTGCTGTCACAAAAACACGCAAATGCAATCAGTGCAGAGTGTGTTTTCCTGGTCGCTGTGAGGTTAGAAATTAACAAGCTGAAATAAAGCTCAACGAATAGACTCAAGCCTGATATTAGATAAGAAGGAAAGGGACTCAACTGGAATGGTTGAAGCCGTAGCTTGTTAAAACCAAACCAAGCTTATCCTCAGGTTATCATGCTCCTAAAACTGAGATTACTGATAATCTAAAGGCAGTGTTATCAGAGAAAAACACAGAAAACAATCTGTACTGGAAGGCACCACAGAAATTTTTATTCCTTGTCAATGGGAAAACTAAACTCATCACATATGAAATTACTTTTTGCTAAAATGCACACCACAATGAATCATAAAACTATGGAGGGTTTGTGAGTGATAACAGATTTACACAAACATCCTATATTACTCACACTACAATGAAAAGCCTAACAGAACCAAACAAGACGAGGAAGAAGACACCACCAAAAAAAGGTGTGAATGGAAGAATATTTGAATACGGGAATGGAGCTTGAATTAAGAATGAGTGTGGAAATGAAGGAGGACTTGTACAGGTGGGAGGAGTTATGGCACATATTCATTCTCAAGGGTCGGTTGTGTTCGGGTAACCATCGCTGCTGGTGCTTTCGTTTCCCCAACCGATGTCATCTGTAGGGATTCCCCCACCTCTGCAGCCCTCTCCATCTGTTGCATTTTCTTCCTCTGTTTCAACTTCTGTGCCCACAATACGAAGAATGACAAAAACACCAACAGCAATAATCCACCCAGGACAGACCCAACAATTATCCCAACTTTTTTAGAGCTCTTCTTTCCCCGTCCACTTGGTACAGGACCCATGTTCGGAGGAGATGGAGTAGGAGATACTGGTGTTGGAGAAGGGGCGGTCGACTCAGCTACTATTGAAAAATGCCCTTGTTGGGTTGTTAAGCATACATTTCCAGAAGACACGTTGCTAAAAGTTGGAAGACCCTGTAAATCAAACCCCACACACTTTGCAATAGACCCAACTGGAGCTGATTGCACATCCAAGAATGTGATATTTAGGGGATCGCCAGATACCCTGATGTGCAACTCAGGCAAATTCGTAGCAGATAAGTTTGAAGCATTGTAAGCAATAAGTCCCAAAACTGGAGCAAGGTAAGCATAACCAGGCAGCGGGTAGTATGTCGAAGACCAATTGCCCAGATTTTGGTAGACCAAAACAAGCCTCTCCACATACTGCAGCACCACCACTCCTTCGGGAATCCCAAACTCTTTGTACATCTTAACACCTTTTCTTCTCAAGCTCCCACTCCTGAGCCTCATGGCAGCAATCTTGATCCCAGTCAAGTTCGAAGGAACAGTCCCATCATATGCAATGCCAGTCCTAGGACGAACAAATGCTCTATAAGCGTAGTCTTGGAGAAGAGCATCAAGGGGACGCGCACTATTTATTGACTGAGCACTAATCCCCGGCAACCAGACGATCAATGTAAGAAGAGAAAGCATCGCGAGACTTCGAAGAAGCCCCATCGATGCTTTGGAATGTTGGAATTCAGCAGAATGCCACTCAAAAAACCTTTCAAAACCCAAAAGTAAAACCACCCAAAAAGCCAGCCCCCACAATCTCTATCCTTAGAAATAACCCCAAATCCAAACAAGAAACTAAAAAACTCAAACTTGAAGAGCTATTGCAGCCAAGTTTTTCCGAGGAAACTTCGACAGCAATAAACCCTCAGAATTGCAAATCGATGGTTGGTGGGGGGACAGGTCTGTCTATATCTCTAAAAAAATGTAAACAACGGATACTGTATAAAAGAACCCCAGATTCGCCAAGTCGAGAAAATAAAGCAGCTTTGAAAGGTTCAACGGTGAAAACCCTTTATATATTTTCTCTCTCTTTTGGAATTGCTTGTGCAAGACGCTCTCTTATGGTTATAGACTCAAATCAAGCACAAGACTTCGCGAATCTCTGCAGCATTTTCTCAATTAGACTCAGAATTAAAGGACCAATCTTCACAATTACAGCAACTAATTAAAGGCGCTGAAATTAATCAAATCCTGTCCGCTGATGAAATGACTGCAAATTAATACACATTCCAAGTAAAAACCATATAATCCAAAACTAACGTAGATTCAGCCACAAAGATAGAGACTTTTTATTACCTGAATTCAGAATTCCAAATGGGAGTTTCAGTTGACAAAAATTAGAGGCTTGTAATTGGCTGTTCTTCCTCAAAACCATGCAGTTGAAGATTCACATTATCCAAGCAAGAATCTTGAGATAATAAATCATGATTAAGAGTAGGCAGCAACTGTAAAAGGAGGGACCTTTTTAACAAAAACCCATCTGCATTATGGTTGAATCAAGACAGTAACAAAATAATCAATTTTGCTTTTGGAAATGACCCCTACACTCCTCTCTTTTATTTCATATATGGAAAAAGGAGGGGGGGGGAGAGAGAGTGAAAAAAGTTTATAAGAAGGAAATCTAAAGGGCAAGAAGGAGATACGCTCTGTAGATGATGATGAAGATGACCCAGTGTAGAGAGAGAGAGAGAGAGAGAGATTAGTGCTGTGGCTGCTGCTGCTACTCCTAAAACAGTAAAAGAGTGATCCCTGTTGTTGGTGAACAATCAAAATACCATAAAAAAATAGAAAAAAATAATAATTAATTTGATTTACAGATGTGTAAAACACTTGCTAAGCCCCTCCCCCCACCCACATGATTGTTCTTCCTTTTTGTTACTGCTTTACCCATCAATCGTCATCTATAGACATACATGTCCCTTGGACCATTTTCTTTTTCTTTTTTGAAGTCTCCTAAATGGCTAGATCTCAACTTGTAATTTCTTTTTTACAATACAGAAAGTATTCTCTATTGGGTATTATTAGTAAAAAGAAGTGTGAAGATTTTATTTTATTTTTTTTTTGGAAAAAGAAGAGACAAACCAAGAAATGAGGGCAAATGAGGGACCAGGAAATGTTAATGCCATGAACAAACACAGGAGGTTCATTCAATGAGAAGGACTCCTCTGGAACACGACAGGGGAGCCCTTCCAGTCACCCACATCCTGCCAAAGAAAAGGGTATTTTATGTTAAGACCAAAAGATATTTCTGGAGAGAGTTTTATTCCACAATTCCCAATAAACTCTGGATTATTATAGTTTTTTTAAAACACAAATCAAGATTATCACGGTGCAAAACTCACGTTACAAGCCGGGCAAATCAAGTTTAATTTAATTAAATCATTAAATTAATTTTGATTTTTTAACTCGATAAACTGGGTTTTTTTTTTTTTTCAATTCATACTGGATTAGTCGAGCAACAGCCTGATTGGATTGGATGCTTTTAGAAACTCACCTAACCCCGCGCAATTATGCCAGCCTATTTGCTTCATTTTCTGTCTCCATAAAGTGATCTATTTTAAATAATAGTGTCAAGCTATGATTAGCACATTTTTAGATAATCCCACTGTTGTTTGGTGGGAATATCAAGCATGATTTGATTATTTATATTTAATAATAGTGGTTTTGCCAATACTTGTTTTTCTAGCATGGTGGATTCTAATTTAATTATGATTTTATATTTCATGAATGAAAATATAATTTACTTCTTAAATTTATATTATATATATATATATATATATATATATATATATATATTAGTAAACCTTGCTGATAAAGAAACAGAAACTTGTGTGAAAACAAGATGGTGAAAAGCTGACTTCCTCCGTCATTTTATCGTGTTGATGTCATCAAGTTTGATATTTTTTAAAAAAATTACTAAATTTAAATTATTTTAATATATTCATATTAAAAATAAATTTTAACATATCTTTAAATAAAAAACACTTTAAAAATTGATCTCAACTGTACTTTTAAATTACAATCATGACCTCGTTTATCATACTATTGTTAACAAAATAAAAGCATTTTCGTGTTTGTGATTTTATTTGAGTGTGTTTTAAAAACATGTTTTATTTGGTAAAATATTAAATTAATAATTTTTTATGGTTTTAATATATTGGTGTTGAAAAATTAAAAAAAAAATTATACTTTGCATTTATTTGTTAAAAAAGCCAACCGCATGGTTTGCCGTGCTAATAGACACGTACTAAATGTCCATTTGCTTGCGTGCTGAGGAATCCTGAACCTCTTTCATTCATATAACATGGATTTTGAATTCATGCTCTTGCTATTTACTAATATTTACTGCCTTCCGAAGAAAAAACACACACAAAAAAAAAAAAAGGGTAATCGTGAATGGTCGTGGTCAAGGGATTGGATAGACAAGTCAACGAGTAAATTGATGGGTCATTTCTAATGCGAGAATAAATAAAAAATGGAGGGTCATTTGAGTTAGTTAATGGGTCATTTAACATCTGGAATTAGTACATGAACATTAATGAATAAAAAGAGGCAGTGTTTAATTACTATTTTAAAAAATAAAAATATTAGAGACAAGGAAAACATATCTCCATGCTCATTTTGTTTTGAAATGATAAAAACTCATTTAAAAATTATTTTAAAAACATATTTATTTTATATCTCAATCAATATCCTTTTAAATCAAATATATTTTTATTTGTCTTGTATTTATTTTTTTATCCTCAACACTAACTAAATGGAAGCGAATAATGACTATATATATATATATATTTAAAGATTTTTTTTTTTGAATTCGAGAAAACCTCACCTCCTAGAAAGCGCATTTTATGGGTCCAGGTGAGGGAATAAAACCCCGGCTGTCCCAGGTTCTTACAAGAAATACACATCCTGACTCGAACTCGAGACTGCGTGCGAGATCTCAAACCCTTTGCCATCACGCTACGCCCCTTGGGGACTATATATATATATATATATATATATATATATATATATATATATATAAAGATGGTCATTGGAATACCATGAATAATTTTTAATATAGTATTTTTATGATATAAAATATAGAATGCAATTTAATCAGTTCCTTTTGTTTTTCCATGCTAATATTTTAATTTTCGAAGAGACGTGCGATGATTAAGGAGATGTATTTATTTTCTCAACCATCTGTATTCAAATCCCGAGAACATTACCTACTCTATAGTATTTAATATCAATTAACATACAATCTGACTAAACAATACCCTTCATTCTCGAAAAATTAATAGAAATAAATCATAGGGTAATTGGAACATCGTATAGTTAATGCGATTAAACAAGAATTTTTTATTTTTTATTTTTTATTTTTATTTTTTTTTTCCTGGGGGGTTGAGGGAGAAGTTTCTGATCATGGAGAAAGTTGTCGTTGCTTTTGGAGAGATAATGACGCTTTTCATTTTGATGCAAAGTGTGAAAACAAGATGTTGAAAAGTTGACTTCCCCCATCGTCTTGTCATGCTGATGTCACCAGGTTGCATATATTGTGGTCGAATGATGTTTTCTGAAAAATTAAATAAATTTATTTTAGTATTAATCTTTTTAGATTATTTTAATATACTCATATTAAAAATAATTTTTAAAATATAAAAAATATTATTTAAAGAAAAATATTATTTTTAATATGGAACGGGCTAGCTGCCCATTGCAATCATGACCTCATTTATCATACTATACTATCATTAACTAAAGAAAAGCACAATCCATCTATGTTTCTTTGACATGATTTGTTTTTGTGTTTGTAAATTTTATAAAATTTGGATGTATTTTAAAAGTGTGTTTAATTTGATAAAACATTAAATTAATAAAGTTTTTATGTTTTTCATATGTTAATATGAAAAATAAAACTAAAAATATATTTTTAAATAAAAAACATTACTAAACACTTGCTAGGGTTTTATTTATTAACAAAGCCAAACATTATTAAATGTCCATTTGCTTGCGTGTTAACGAATCCTAAACCTCTTTCACATAACGTGTGCTCTTGCTATTTACTAAAGTTAGAGTTTTTAAATCCAATCTGGTGATTGATTTGGTTTAAAATTTGATGATTGATCCGGTTTAAGATCTGGGTTATAGGTTTTTCACGGGTTACTTAGAACAACCCTAATTTTTTTAATAGATCAAGACGATATTGTTTTGATTAAAAAAATAAATAATCAATAGGTTGTAACCGAGTTTTTATTGAGTCTTGTCGGGTCAACCCGTGAGGTCATGTGAGTTTTTCATTTCTCTTATTTTTTCTTAAACTCGATTGGGTTCCAGCCCCCCATTAACCGGGTCTCGAGTCAACCTATCAGGTCAGGTTTTTAAATTATGCTAATAATTACTGTCTTTCAAAGAAAAAAAGCAAAAGGGTAATTGTAAACGGTCGTGGTCAATGGATTGGATAAACAAGTCAACGAGTCAATTAATGGGTGGTCATTTGAGTCAATGAGTCATTTAACATATGAAATTAGTATATGAACACTGATGAATGTGATTTAAATAATTCAAATGATACAAAAGACGCAGTGTTTTGTTACTATTTTTAAGACATACAAATAGAAACAGTGAGAAATATATTTATTTATGTTTTTTTAAATCAAATTTGTTTTTATTTTTTTTTTCTATTTTTTTATATACCTTTATATATAAAAACTATAAAACCTTACAATATTGTATAATAAGATAAAAATAAAAAAAAGTCATTCCCTTCCAACAACAAGGATAGAGGTTGGATGCATATTTTTCTTTTTCAGCGACTTGATAAAAACCCTAAGCCCACCAATGCATTGATCGCAATTAACATTGCTAATAACTCCAAAAGGCCTGTACATAAAAATCCCACATCTTTCTCAGCAAACAAACACAAATTTTTCTACTTTTGGGATTAGAGCAATTCATTGATTAAGAATGCTGTCATGCCAGCTCACTGGATCACGCGAGCCCCACACCCACACACATCCTAGTTGCCAAAAGCAAGCTGCACATGGATGTCCAAAATCTGCCACGTGTGTCCAAAACTTCAAGGCCTTCCGAGCGGGCTATTTCTGGCAACTTCTCCCCTTGATTACCCTCTCTCCATGGCATGCTGCCTCTGGCGGCTTCTCCCCTTGATTATTCCAATGTGCATTCCCATTTGACGCTCTTTCCTTATCTTTTATTTAAATTTGGATTTTAAAACATTATTTATCAAGATTTAAATTTAGTTTATTACGATTACATCCCCATTGGATCTTCTAGTTCCGCCCTCGTAGATGGATATCCTTGGAATCGTTCGAAAAATAAACTTTATAATTAATTAAAGAATAAATTGACCCAGGAACAACTCTAGTTATAAAATTGCTCACCTCGAGTTGTAAAAAATAATAAAAAGAAGGAGAACAGTAAAAGAGAAGGAACACCAACCAGAGTGAATGCTCGTGAGGCAGCCCCGTCGTCTTCCTGGCTGCCACCTGCTAAGAACTCTTTGCTGTCCTTGCCGCCTTGTGGCCCACGTCCCCCATTGCTGGCGAATTCTTTTTTCTTTGTAGCTAGTGATGGTCCAGCTGTTCATGCCTCTTCGAATGCACGGTGTTTATGGAAGAAAATCATGGGATTTTCATCCACCTAGCTAGCTTCAATGCATTCATCATGTGAAACTGTGGAATCTGTTGTTCTTGTGCTTGAAAAAATCTTACAACACAGGAGACGAAATTTGAATTCAACTAGCACGATTTCTCCTGCCCTTTGAATGCAAAGGCCGGTGCAATTATATCAGCTTGTGTACTCTTGTTTCTTTCCCCTTGGCTTGTGATTAACCCATGACAGCTTGGTTTGTTTTCGTGGCCGCCTGCCTGTGTTTTCCGTATTAAAAATAAATTTTTATAAATAAATAAATATTATTTTAATATATTTTTAAGTGAAAATTATTTTGAAATAAAATGTCAAACAATACCTTAAAAGACAAGCAATTAGAGTGGTAACCTTAAAATAAAAGTGTTTTAGTTTTTTAAATTTCTTTTCATAAAAAAATCATCAAATTAATATTTTTTTTAAGTATTAATATATTTTTAATTAAAAAATATCTTTAAAAATAAATTCGTGTTGAATACTACAACTATTATTTTAATACATGAGATCAATATAAAAAGTGCATCATTAAAATTCTATATAAAAAAAATATTGAATTTTAATTATCGGGTAAGTTGGTCCGATGATAATAATAAAAAAAAAGGCAGTTTCAAATTGAGGCGGCTCAGATTCGGGCTGAAATATTCGAATGTTCATCAATTTGCTATTTGACCATTGTCTCACTGTTTATTCCTTTACCGGGCTTCGCTATCCTGGGCTGTCCAGAAGCATAGTTGGGCCTCAAGCCCAAATCAGAAATTAGATTGTCGTCTCTGGGTCTTGCTTAAAATTCAAGTGAGAATAAAATAATTCCCTTGGATGATTAATTAATTAGTCAAATATAAAAAAATCAAATCAATGACAGGTGATAAGGAAACCTAAACATGCAATAAATCTAATTTTTTTTAATGTGGGGGATACACCTAGAATTAATCTAAAATCCAACATCGGTTTTTTTAAAATTAAATAAGTAAAAATTTTTATACTTTAAAATATATCCACCCCCCCCCCTATTTACACCATTAAGATCAATAAAATATTTCATTAATTTTGGATATTTTTATGTATTTATTAATTCCTTTAAAAAAAATAGTAAAAAAAAATATCAAACATGCAATTTTTTTTATTTTAAAAAAAGTATTAATTTAAAATAAACAAAAAATAAAAAATTTTAAAATGCTTTTAAAATACAAAAACAAATATGATCAAAATAACAATAGAGAAAAATGTTTTTATGTAAATATTTAAATAGGAAAAATAAATATAGAAATATCACATGGAAAATAAATATTAGATATGTAAATAGTTTTTATGTAAAATATCTCATGGAAAATAAATATAGAAAAATATTTTTTAAAAAAGATATTTTAAATGAAACAAATGAATTATAATAAGAAAAAAAAAAGCGAGTCAACGAGGAAATAAGAAGAAGCATAGAAAAGTGTGCAGAAGAGTTGGTGGTGTGGGGAAGGTCTTTTTGCAGGAGAAATGCTGCACAGGGAAAAGCATACGCGCGATGCAATTGGATTTACATGAAATTATTATTTTTTTTAATTAGGTAAGGTTCATATGTAATTACATTATTTTTTTTAATGATATTCCAACAAACCTCTTTTGTTTTACATGAAATTATTATTTTTTTAATATATATTGTAAAGTAATCTCAAAAGGTTACTTCATGGAACCAGACTGTATACTTCCTTTCTTAACATCGTAAATATGGATAATAATTTAATTTGAATTCAATTAATATCGTCTTTATTGGTGTAAATAATATAGATGTAATATAAATATTATTAAATCCAACTTCAAAATATTCATTAATAATAATACCATTACCTAAAATATAGACATTAATAAACTATCATATGTGTGATTATTTTTTAAAGTTTTTTTTAAATATATTAAAATATATTTTTTATTTTTAAAAATTATTTTTAATATTAATGTATAAAAACAATTTTAAAAAATTAAAATATTAATTTTAAACATTTGTTTTAAAACAATTTGGCCATCGCAATTCCAAAAAAAAAAAAAAGTCTTTGTCGCATTTGCCCCTCTCCATTATCTCTCCCACTCCTGTCTGTATATGCATCATCACTAGATATAGATGTAGAGAGAGAAACAAGAAACACAGAAATAAAATACCCACCTTTTTAATTTTTTTGCTCCAATTATCAGAATTTCTTGATCGGAACATAATCAAGAAGAGGAAGAAAGCTTCGATCGATTCTTCCTTCCCTCCTTGAATGGCGATAACTCAGTAGTCAAATTCCGACGCTTTCTTAGGGTTTGTCGAATGCCACCTCAAATTTCATCCATTCCATATTTCTAACCCCCTTTCTCTCTTCCTCGACGGAGTTTCGCTTTCGCAGGTACTATTATTCCTCCCTTTATCCTTTTTTGTCTATAATCTTCACGCTTTTTCGATCAGTTTTTGTTTTTTAATTTTTTTTCTTTATTTGATTGATGATTTGATAGGGTGATAATAATATGAAATATATGTGATGGTTAGGGTTAGGGCATCATCTGCTGCTCATACGGTGATGGAAGGTTCAGGGAGTATCTCTGATCCGCACAGAGGTGGAGGTGGAAATAGTAATAGCAGCAGCAGCTTGACTTCTTCTTCGAGGTGGTATGGAATGCTATCGGCTTCTAGTATTATTCAAGCGCCCATTTCTTCTTTGTTAGAGTATTCTGGTCTTTTAAGAACGACTCGTTCGAATCATCAAGAAAATGAGTCTTTGATTCCTGGTGGTCTTGGTGGAGGGGGACATGGTTCTAGTAGACTTGATGATTCGTCGGCTTCAGTGGTGCCTAATAATGGAGAGGTTTCCATTAGGATAATTGGGGCGGGAGAGCATGAGAGGGACGGTTCTGGTGCATTGGTTGTTGGGCAAGTAGGTGGGGCACAGAATGAGGTGCTGGGACAGCAGCAAATGATGGGTGCGGATGCTCTTCAGGGTGATTTGAGGAGTGATCGTGGAGGAGGAGATGCAGCTGATGGCGCTGGTGGTCAGCAGAGTTCAAGTGTGAGTGGGGATGGGGAGGCTGCAGATGAGGCTGGGGGTAATGGAAGGGATTCAACTTACCAGAGATATGATATTCAGCAAGTTGCTAGGTGGATTGAGCAAGTGCTTCCTTTTTCTTTGCTTCTATTGGTTGTCTTCATTCGCCAGCATTTGCAAGGTATTATTTGTTTATTGTTTTACTATCTTAAATCCAGTGGTTTGTGCCTTTTAGATTTCTACATTAGAATTAAGTAATGTGAAAAAGAAAACTGAACGTGAACCATGTGGGGGAATCATATTTTGGAATGGTAATTCCCACCAACTAAGTTTTTGGCAAAAGCTGGGTGCGAATGGATATTAGTTTTTTTGAACCTACAGACTTTCATTAGAGATGGGATGCAGATGAGTTAATGATTATTTTGGTGGATGAGTAGCTTGCAAATTGTTTCCTGGTCAATTAGCATGGTTTGAGCAAGTTCTCATGAAGCCAAAAAAAAAAAAATCACCGATGGTTTTTTTATTTTGCTTTGCTTGCCATTACTTGATGGGTGTTAGTAGCTACACTTTTCATTTCATCAATTTGATTCATGACTCAACCCATTTGCACTGAATTCATTGTTGTCTCGTTCTCACATGCTTCTTATATAATTAATAATGAGTCTTTTAACTACAGGAGAGAATTTCTGATGTGCTAACCTATTGGTAACTTACACCTCAGATTAATCTGTTATCCATATAGAAAATAACCTCTTTTTTCATCCTTGTCATCACTGCTCTACACAAAACAGTTTCTCACACACTCTAACCAGATTTTGAAATGTAAACTTGCATATTTATGAATCTTGCTGTATGGTCAATTGGATTCGTTTGGCTTACCAAATTTTGTATATTTTTTTCTTTTCATCTCAAATTTCCTTTTCCTATTGGCCCTGGTACTTTGTATGCGGAATGGGCCATTTGCTGTTTTGCGGTGATGATTGAATTAGTTAGTTGATCCTATCCATTATCTGGTGTTAACCAAATGGAGAATCATAGGAGTTCATTGTGAGAGGAGAGAAGAGATCAGAAGGAAAGAAGATTGGAGAAGGGAAGAACAGCTGATATAAGGACTAGGAGTGAAAGGAAGAGAATCCAATGCTGAAATATGGCGGACAGGAAGAAAGAGATCTTAAAAATCAACCTTCTTAACATGAGCTTTTAATTTTTCATTCAATGGAGCTGGATTGAATTCTATTTCTATGATTATTTGGTGGATTCTTCTTGGGTTGGTACTGTCTGGTTTTCATTAACATTATTTTGAGAAAGCCTATTCTCTTAACTGGAGAGGTGGCAAGGCTGAATAGGAAAGGGGCCGACTGATGAGTGCCTTTTAAGCTTTTTTCTAAAGGCTCTTGTGTGAAGCTAACATGGCTGGCTACATACAAGTATAGCCAAATCAAGATGAGACAGATGGACGGTCAGTCAGTGGCCGCTGCGGGACTACCATGGGAAAGCCCGCCCCCGCTAGCTAACACAGAAAGATATTCCCAGATAACAGTAGTCTGTCTCTATTTGAATCCCTTCCTGACCAGGCCAGGCTGAATTGGGCCACCATGTCAGGATGGGAATGGCTCAGCCCACATGCATCATTTGACAAAAGCGCTCCAGTCGCCTCCTTGAAGTGGCTTGTCGACCATCTTTTCAAAGCACAGAACAGAAGGACAGGGATAGTTCCTAGGAAGCAAAAGGCTGCAATCGATGTCGCAAACCACATTTTGTTTTAATCTAATTACATCTCAATCCTCTTCAACTGAACTCTTTGATGTCTCTTGTTTCACGCTTCTCATGTATTGAGACTGAATCTTTTAACTAGAGAAGAAATGTCTATGGTGCTAGCTTTCTAGTTTGTCACACTTCACGGCAATCCAATGTCCGTGTATAAAATAACAATCTTTTCAATTCCTGTCACCCCTGATATCCTTAACAACAGTTGCACATGCACATGCACATGCACATGCACCCCCACCCCCATCCTGTGTGTAAATGCATGTATTTTAATATTGGTCTTATTTTTTAACCTCATTCCTTTCATCTCAATTGTCACTGCCCATTTTTTCTCTAACCGGTGCATGTACTCATAGCTAAGCCAGTGCTTAGTTGTTTTAAGATCATTAGATTAGGCTGTAACCAAATGAAGAGTTATAGAAAGTCAGACAAGAGGAGCAGAAAATTGAAAGGAAAGAGGACAGGACTCAAAATCCAGGGATTTAAAATTAGAGAAAGGGATTTAAACACTTAAACTATGGTTTATAGACAGAGTGTTCTTGAGATATAAACGTTCTTTAATTGAGGGTATATAAGCTTAATTCCTAACTACTAGACACTATAAAAGACACTTGAAAATGCTATCCGTTCATTGCTGGGTTCAATAATAAGTTTAAATTTGCAAGATATTTTTTCATGATTTCTAATGGTAGAAAAAAGGAAAACATCTTTTCCATGCACAATAGATTAAAAACAAAGAATATTGATAGATCTTCTGCTTTCTTTTCTTCTTCCATCTCTTCTCCTTTCTTTTTTTTTCTGTCCCTGACTTCTATACCTTCTTGAAATCAGACCTCTTATCTGCAGAGGTATGATTTAGTGTGATGTTGGTATATTGAAGTTTGGTGTTGTTCTTTAATTACATCACTAGTTGTTGGTTCTGGCTTTTTTTAAGGAAAAAACAAATTACAGAAGTTTGAGCATGTTGAATTCTGGCCTTCTTTACCTAAAAGTTTTTATTTCTTATTTTAAAATTTTAAATTTTGTGACATTGCTCTTTATACAAGGAATTGCAGGTTTCTTTGTTACAATTGGAATTGCTGTTGTCATGTTCAAGTCTAATGATATTCTACGAAAACAGACAGCTCTGAAGGTATTTGAGTTTTTTCTATATGGACTTGTGCTTGGTGAGAATTTGAGCATTTTTAGTCGGATTAGATTATGATTTTTGAGCTGACCGTTGGTCTCTGCAGGGAGAGAGGAAAATCTCTGTGCTGGTTGGCATCTCACTCGCATTCATGGTCCATGTGGTTGCTGTTTACTGGTGGTATCAAAATGATGATCTTCTGTACCCATTAATCATGCTTCCTCCCAAGTCTATTCCTCCTTTCTGGCATGCTATTTTCATCATCATGGTGAATGGTATGTTTACTGTTTGCAAGTTATTGACATATATCTCTACTTCTGATCGACTGAAGATGCACTTTGTTTAAAAAAAAAATCTTTAATGATGGTACCTAGTCATACTGCATGCATTGTTAAGTTTTGCATGGAATATGCAGAAAAACACATGCATGCAGAGGAACTCTCACGGTTTTAGGAATATCAATTATTTTTATGACTTCCTTAAAAGTTATTTCCCCTTAATTAAGTACAGTGCCTTTTATGTTCTTGTAAGCGGATGGGATGTTTTGAACCTTTAAGCCACCACTTGTTATTATTTTTCTGTCTTAAGAGGGTTCTTATTGTTGTTCTTTTCCAGATACTTTGGTCCGACAGGCAGCAATGGCATTCAAATGTGTTCTGTTAATTTATTACAAGAACAGTAGAGGCCGAAATTACCGCAGGCAGGTGAGATATTATGTAGCAAGCATGTGTTGTTCTATTTGGGTTTTGTCATTTTGATTTGTTCTAAAAAGGATCTGAAAAACAAAGCTGGTTGGGGTTGGCTCCTGTCCACTAATCAGATGAAGATCTCAATCAACTCTCTTCATCATTCTATTCAAGTTTTAGGCCTATATTTGTACATTTATTATGTTCCCTTAGTTTCTGACCATGGTAAGTTTTTCTTTCTAGGGTCAAATGCTTACTTTGGTTGAGTATCTGATTCTGCTGTACCGTGCCTTGTTGCCTGCACCAGTCTGGTACCGTTTCTTTTTAAACAAAGAATATGGGAGCCTCTTTTCGTCACTAATGACTGGGTTGTATCTAACTTTCAAGCTCACTTCTTTTGTTGAGAAGGTATACTGTTTTGTGATTTATTCTTTTTGTTTCCTACATCTGTATGCCTCTTTTTTTGCATACATCCGGTTGTTATGCAATTATTGAGCTTGTGTTATCATTTCTTTGACTGCTTTCATATTGGTTGGTGTATTGCAGGTGCAATCCTTCTTTTCTGCTTTGAAGGCGCTATCACGTAAAGAGGTGCACTATGGGGCACATGCAACATCAGAGCAGGTACTGTCGATTTCCCTTTTCTCTTAGATTAGGCCCATGTTTAGAACATTGTGCACATGTCCACGTGGAAGTTTGCAGTTATTTGCTTAAACTTTCTTTTCGGGTTTTCATAGGGCCCAAAGATAGCATAAATAGTCCATGCTCATTTATGGTATGATGAAATAAAGAACTCATGCTTATACTTTGGCAAAAGGTTAAAAAAAACACAGAGCGAGCCCGTCAATAGAATGTGAATTGATGTATTGAGCCCAGGGAAAATTAACTAAGACCCTAAAAAGTCTTGTAATTTCAATTTGCCATTAATGAAAACACCACGTCAGCATTATACCACCCGCTTTATTTTAACGACACTCTCTCTCCCTCTTCTCCCTCTTCCTTGATCTGTTGTGGTTATATTGGAATCTTTTTGTATATAGTTGACTCCCATTTACTAATTATTTAATCTAAGCTAAAAATGTGAAATATGTAATATTCTTGTTCATCAAAAACCTAAGGATAGCTCGCTTATGACCTACATTTTATTATTATTTTTTGCTATTATGCTTTCGTAAAATTATTTTGGAATTGCAGGTTTTCTTTTTATGCACATGATATAATATTATTTTTAAGATCCAATGATAGCTTTCTGATGAATCATCCTATCCTTTGTGATTCATCATTTCCTCAGTTTGGCACAATGGATTTGTGATTATTTAATGGCTTTATCAATTTAATTGCTCTTTAACTTGTTGTGCATGGATTTTTAATCTTTTATAATCCTTCTTTTCTTGAGATTATGTGCGATGGGATGTCACACACACACCCACACTCGTATGTTATATGTTTTCTTTTCTCTAGATTTTGTTGGTAGTTCTTGACAAGTAGATGAGATAGTTTTTCCATACGTTTTAAGGCATCAATGCTGTAATGCAGGTCAATGCAGCAGGAGATCTGTGTGCCATATGCCAGGAAAAGATGCATGCTCCTATACTACTTCGATGCAAACACATCTTTTGTGAGGATTGTGTATCAGAATGGTTAGTTTGTATGACCCAATACTACTAGCAATCTATATTCTGTTAGCTGTTGAACATAATCTGCTTTTACTGAAGCCGACTAGCCAACTGCTGTTAATTCATTTGTTTTTTTAGCTGAACTTTTATACGTGTTTAATCTGAACCGAGTCTGTTTCAGGTTTGAGAGGGAAAGGACATGCCCCTTGTGCAGGGCTTTGGTCAAACCTGCAGATCTCAGATCATTTGGTGATGGTTCAACTAGTTTATTATTCCAGATATTCTAAAAGCGTCTACTGTAGAAACCAGGAGTTTTGCTGCTTGGGAGCTCCACACATACCCAGAGCTGCCTTTTTCTGATCATCATCTCACCTATACACGTATACGTGGCTGTTTTTGTCTGGCTTGTTCATTAGTTAGTTAACCAAGAAAAATCAAACCAAAGAAAGTAGGTGGAACTTGAATTGGCTGTCCATTCGACTGTGTGTCGTGAAAGGATGAGTGTATCAAATGGCCTTGAAGACCCAGTTCCTCAAATGACTAACAATATATGTATCATCCTCATTTGCCTTGAATGGAAATTTTCTTTCATTTTTGTCATAAAACTGTACATGCTTCTATTCTCAAGGAATGAATGAATGCCTTTGCAATTTGGAGTGCTTGAGCTTATTTGTAAACATAGCAACCTGGTTGGTTGAAGTTTTTAACTTTCTGCTGTGTTAGTGGTTTAAGTTGGCATTGCACCATCTCTAACCCGTCCTCTGCCAATCAGCAGTCCTGAGTCCTGACTCTATGCAGGACGTGAATTTAGAATCCCCCCACCCCCTTTAATGGAGAATCCGCTTCTACACTTTCATGGCTGAATAAGCCCCCTTGCAGCCTGCTGGTCTGGCAAGATTGAATCCCTCCGTAACTGGTGCATGCTGGCATGCCCCTTGGGGGATGAATTATGAGAGTCTGGGTGTGAACTAGTTGGAAATGGGGTGCCAAACAGCTCTTCATGAACTGGTATTAGAAGTCAGGTTTTGGTTGGTGCAAAACGCAACAAAAAATTTCCGAGGATGATAAGAAAATAAGGTTAGGTGGTGGGTGTTTGCAAGTGATTTCAGTGGGTGTTTGCAAGGTGATTTCAGTGGCTTTATGCTAGGCAATCCATGAAGCTGTTCCAGCACTGTCAAAAGTAGTTATATTTTGCTACCAATATAGCGTGTAAAAGAGTTGTTTTATCGACATTTGATTGCAGAAGAAAGCAAGGATGTTTTGTGATTTCAAACTATACAGATGAGTTGATGATGGGCCAAATGAAATGATTCACAACAATTTATTTATTAGATCAAACAAGTTGCTAACTGCAAGTACGTTATATGAGAAAGGAAAATCAGACTTTATTTGATAACAAATACACAACTGCATACACAATTTCATGCACAAAACAATAAAGAATGATGCCCAAGAAAGAAAAAATCTCCCCAAAACCTTGGCTTTAACCAGTCACATAACCAAGAAAAAACGAAAAAACCAGCCTTGGACAAAACTATTGATGCCAGAGATGGATAGGACTACTAGTTTACGCCAGGTGATACCGATGAGGATGTTTTTTCCTTTCCCTCCTTGTGTATTGGAGACTTTGGAGTGCATTTCTCATCTGCTTGCTTGTTTGCAGGGATATGTTTTGCCTCTTCTTTTTCCTTACGGAGAGGCATACCTGCACTTGGGGGGGCATCTCTTCCTGCATCTTCTTCTACTTCCTTGAGTGCAGGTGCACCTGCACCTGGGGGGGCATCACTTTCTGAAAACTCCTGTGTTTCTGGTGGTAGGTCAGGAACAGGATGTAGGTCAGGGACAGGATGGATTTCCTTCTCAAATAGTGAACGTAATGTGGTCTCAGAAGGTGAGGTGGAGGAGGGTGGAGAAACAGAAAGCATCCTCGTAAAGGGATAAACTTCTGTGACTTCTTCACTGCCTTCGTCCAAATAAACAACATCCTGCATTGTAAGTTGGTGGTATTCAACAATTTCTCTCAGAAAGCGGTTCTCACGAGCATAAACAGAATTGTCATGTGCTAGACGGGCCTTCTCAGCCAAAAGTGTCTCCAATTGAAGGCGGATCTGCCACATCAGAAATCTCAGTTAGATTATTACAATTGTCTCGAAGCATAGTCGTACAAGCACCCTACAGAAATAGAAAGCTATGCTTGACGATATGAAGATCAACATTGTAGATGAAACATGAATTACGAAAGTAGGACGAACAGCACATATTGGTCTTATATAGAGAACCTCGTCAGAGGAGAGTGCAAACTAGTAGAAGAAAGCATTACCAGATCATCATCGTCAGCAGTGCTGCCCTTTTCACAGCTCTCCCGAAGGATCTTATTCTCTTCTTCAAGCTGTGAACATCTCTGTTTAGCAAACGCCAGGTCTGCTTTAACTGTTTTCAGTTCCCGCAGAAGAAGTTTTGCTTTGGCAGCAGTAGCCATTGCAACCTGTGAACAAAAGCAAAGGCTAATCATGCATTTCACCAGCTACGAGATTGAAACTAGGCTCACAACTTTGTCTTTTGATGAAGCTAATAATTTCAAATCAATGCTGACCATAAGATTCATATCCTATTTTAACATTTGATGTAATTATTCTGAAGTTGCTGCAAAGTGAGTCAGTTCAAAGCCATTATTACTGACAGCTTTAATCTTGTTCAAGGCACAGGCTAAAATCTAAGTCACCAAATGAAACAAGAAAGAAATTCACACTTTTCCCACAGCCGCGATAATTTATCTTGTATCTAGAGACCTCCATATTTGGTGACATGCTGCTTAGTAGTTTAAATTAATTTAATTGAGAACTTAAATCTTATTTGATTTCCAAATTGAAGAATTTAAAACATTTCCAGATGAACCAGTGACCCTCAAATACAAAGTTGCCACCTTACGTCGCGAGATGCCTTCAATTGATTTTCATGGTTCAGTGGCTGTGTAGGCTGTTGCATCCATGAAGTATTTTCACCAGGACCTTGATTATGTGCCTCAGAACCTTTTCGCCTGATTTGCAGTTTGCGAGTTTCTTGGATGATATCTGCAGTCTTGTTTTCCACAATAGTGCGACCTTCCTGGAAAAGTAACCAGAGATATCGAAGCAAGAAAATATAATTTCTAGACTTGGTAAATTTTAAATGTATGACTGTTTTATTCCAAATATGTAGCCCTGCAAATGTACTTTGTTAGCATCATTGTCACTTTTTTTCATCAATTCTTCTGTAACCTCCCTAATCGATTCAGTGTTTCGTAAAAGAAGTAGGAAAAAAAATACCAGATCAATTCAAATTCTCCTCCATACAGAAAACCTGATCTCTAATAACCAACTTTGAATTTAGTTGTTCACTGTTGTATTTAATAGAGCTTTATATCCACTGCCATAATTCTCAGCAATAGAAAATGGAACTAAAACAACAGCAGTCAAGTTGGAGGACTGTCCTCAGGATAAAAGTGGTAGAAAGTAGGGAAAGAAAAAACCCTTTTGATGCGTTGCGTATACCTTTACAAGTTAACAGGCTGGCTACATTTAGCAATCCTTGCCTTGCTCAGGTGATAGATATGAAATCATGAGCTCATCAAGTCGGATCAGGAATAACAAGAAGTTAAACAGTAAAAGAACAATGGATAATTTGCCTAGAGTTGCAGAGGAAGCAAAACATCTTACCTCGAAAGCCTTTTCAAAGGTATCACCAATTTGATTAAGGGAAGAAGTAATCTTATCCAAGCCCTTTCGTAGTGTAGGATTATCCATTTTCCTAAAGCCCTCAGGTGTACGGTATGAATACTGTCAAAGAAACAAAAATATTACAACAATCATTTGATCACCATTGCTCATTTATTTCCTGATTTTCTTCACTGAAATAAGTGAGACTCAAATGTTAAGTTGGTAATCACCTGACCACCTGCTGAGGTATCTGGCATCTGGAACCTGGATCTTGCTGGTGTTTCAAATTGTGACAAATTATCTTCCTCGATAATTGCTTTTGCTTTCTGAGCAAGAACACCCCAAAAACCCTTCGACCCATTTGTTCCCAGTTTGTCTTCATATGCATCGAACACCTAATGTTCAGGCATCATACCCTCATCAAATTTACAGGGTAAGAATAACGTGGAATGCACCTAGTAATGCAATGACATGCAAGCCAATCTGTCATCTTTTTACAGCAACCATTACCAATCATGCCAACAAGGGGCAAGGGCATCAGTCCAGTCATAAAAGACCCAAAGATTTAGGCTCTGGAGATATGAGATCTAATTTGGAGTCCCCTATTAGCTAACCAAAGATTTTTGGGTTGGATCTAATTTGGAGTCCCCTATTATCTAACCAAAAACAAGTATATATTATCAATTCATGAATTTTTGCCAAACCAAGAGAGGAAAAGCATAAAGACTATAAGCATATAAAATTTATTGAATCCTACCAGAAACAATACTATAAAACTATAAATTTTTACATATATTATTATATATATATATATATATATATATATTTTATCATCTATGCTTCTAATGTTATCGAATACATCACAAAATGAAAGATCAATAAAACTGAAGCAGTGATCAGAACCAATTTTTTATGTAGTCATGACATGAAAGTGGATTAATAAGATCAATTTAAAGATGCAGACAAGATGAGATCCATTTTCATTTTTGGCAGAGAAAACAAATCCTAAATGTAGCAGAAACAGGAGAAGTAAAAAGTTCTTAATAGAAAAAAGACGTAAAGTAGACCTTAGATCTCTGAGAGATAGAGCCACCAGCATATGCAGAAGAAAGGGATGATTCACGATGAGCAGCAGATGCCCTAATAGCCTGAGCAGCCAGAGATGGGGATGAAGAAGATGTTGTAAACAATGTGTCATCGTTATTATTACTATTTTTGTTGATGCTATCATGGTGGTGGTCATGTTCTGGTGGGCGATAAATCTCTTCTTTGAACGTTGATGTCCTACTGATTCCTTGTCTTCTCCTATATGCCATTTCTTTTTATCAATAATAACTTGTTCTTGGCCGTTACAGCCACCGGCAACCGCCACGATGACAAAGTGGAGGTGGTGATCACGGAAGAGGAAGATCACCACAGCCCATAACCGTCTCTCTGTTTTTGGATTTGTCTAACGAACTTTTACTTTGTATTTTTTTGGTTTTGTACCACAAAAACAAGACATAATTTATTACCATGAGGAATGCTAATGTGACAACACTTGCATGCCTTTTAAGATACTTGCACCCTTTGATTTTTCATGTTTTTGTGATCCAATGGTCTGCATTGACTGGGAGTTGTGCCCCTTCCAAATATACTATTACTGGGTGCCTTGCTTCTTTTTTCTGGGATAAATTGCCAAATGAGTGGTTGAATTTGTGTGTGACCAAGGTTCAATTTTATATATTTTGAAAACTCAACCTGCGAGGCTTACAACTCACAAATGCATCTTCTACCTTTGCATATGCAAGACAACTCACATATGTTCGAAGAAACAAGTCCGACTGTATGTCTGTCACTGTCCATCAGGACATCTTTCTAGTTATGGGATCCTTTATTTTATCATCATTGAATCAGTCTCACCAATCCCATTTCTTCTCTTTACACTTGGTTTATGCAAAAAGAAAGCCTTTTTATTGTAAAAGTTTCTAGTCCAGATAGTTCATTGAATAGTAAGTTAGCAACCCTTTTAATTTACGCGTGGTCTAGACTCTAGAGCCCCATGATTTGATGGAGTCTTCAATAAGGAAGATTTTCTCAAGATCTTTACCTTGTCATTGATTAATACAAGTTCGAACCAAGATTGAAATGAAGGCTTGCTTGATAAATGATGGGATTGGCATAACATCTTTCTCAAAAAAAATTGTTTAATCGTAGTTAATTACAGAACAATTCCTAGGAGGCTGCAATCATTGACTGCTTTTACAACGAAAGGCTTTTTCTTTGATGCAATGCATTAGCAATATATGTACATGTTGTAAAACATGTTTCCTACCAATGAGTTCTTCATGTTAAATTACATTATGTTACAGCTGAAGAGCCAAGTCAGCATGCTGAGTATTCAAAGAGGAATGTGGTCGGCTATCATTGTAAGTCTCGCCTGTTCTGTTTGGAAAAGGTCCCTGCATACCCGAACCATGCTGTGAAAATCTATTCTGCCCCAGAGAATTTATCTGGTCAAGCCGTGTCTTTAAAAATGGCAGATCAAAGATGAAATGACCAGAAACAGGTGTAGGTTGTTCGCTTGGTTTCATGGCAGGAATTCTCTCAGATGAACCACCAAGTCCATGACTTGGACCTTGAGTAGAAAAGGCTTGATCACCACCTCGACATTGAGTACTTGGAATACGTGTACTGCCACTACGTGTATTGCCCATATTTCGATTAAAACTTGACATGCCTGTGGTTTTTAATGGCCATGAAGATGGTGAAAAACTGTAACTTTCACTCAACCTGCTTTTCAAAGCATTTGACTCAGAGTCCTTGAAACCTAAATCCAATGATTGTGGTTTGTTATCCATCTTGCTTTTCCCCACTTTCCACATTGCTGAATCGTCATCATTTATACTTAAATCAGCAGTTAAAAGATTCAGATCTCTAGCATCAGTGACATATGAATGTGAACCTTGTTGAAGGCCTCTGTTTTGGCTTTGGTGAGGCTTTTCATTCTTTGAGACATTGGCAACATCCATTTCATTAGCAAACGAAACTTCACTTTTAATGGCGCCAAAGATACTGTAACAATTATGGTTTGGCGCAACTTCACTTGAAGTTCCATGCAAGCTCAATTTGTTACCAGCATAAGCTCTGCCTCCTTTATCGGCATCAAACATGTCTATTCTTTCACCCTGGCTTATATTTTGGCAGGCAGCAGAGGGTGGAACATCAAAAGTAGGTGGATACTGAGCAGAGGCTGATGCTGCAAAATTTTGACAGTTTGGAGCCTGGAGCCAAAAGTTTGAGCCTGGAGTTGAAAAATTGGCAGCAGTGTTCAACCATCCATTTAACTTGCGTCTAGCAACCATTTGGGCAGTTGGCCCTAAGTCCTTAACAAACAACAGTAAGCTTTTGCTGTAGGAAGTATCCTGCTGATTCACCTACATCAAGCGAGAAACACCATGTCAGCAACCATCTGAAAGCTAGTAATCCGTGGTATCAGGAAGCATAGATAGAAAACAGAAAACTCTCTTGGGTTAGTCACTTACATGCACTAGTGGCTTTGAATTACTATAAATTGATGAAGTAATTGGATAGTTCTCATTGAGGAAGGACATCCATGGTTTATATGTAGAACGCCTATCTGTTTCATCAGAAGATCTTTTACTGTCTCCAGAACCTGTTGAAGAAAAGCTAATTAAAAAATGTTATGAAATTTGTAAAATTATACTTCATGGTGAGAATAAAAAAAATTCTGCTTCTCTGTTTCCCTATTGTTGGAACAGATGGCTTCATGCATTTGTGTACAATCTACATTGAAGCACCTCGCAGACTAGGGGTATGAATATTCTTGAGTTTGAAACCTTCAGAATTGCGTAATCTAAACAACCAGTTGTGTAGTGGGAACATTCTAGCCTTTTTCCATGGGGAGCAGATCCGATTATGACCTCACGTCAAAGGGATAAAATCATAACCTAGCGAATCTTTTGAATTTAAATGCAAGTGTACGACAAACCACACATGGAAAGCTCCTTCTGGACAGAGAGTTTCTATCCCTTAAAGATACAGATTCCAAATATCGACAAATCACAGATGGAGAGCTCCTTAGATTCGTTTTCAAAGCAATTCCTTAAATTTCTAGGTCAACACTTAACATATTCTGTGCATGTTGGGCTGCCCTTCCCTAAAATGAGTCCTTGAGGAATTTGATTTTGAGAGGGTCGGAACAGAATTCACGTCTTACCAAAAATTACTCTGTCGTCTGTTGCATCAGAATGAGTTGTAATACCCAAACATCCAGAGTTCAATCGGATTGCTCTTTTCAGACTTGATGAACAACTTGTTAAACATGGGGTGGGTTTTGGAGATACATGGACAGCTGTATTACTCGATTTTGAACTCGTCGCAACCTTAGGAGATGAGCTATAATTTGAACCTTTGGCTTCATGTTGGGGCCTTCTACCATTTCTCCTTCTCGTCCCCAAGAATTCCAGTTCAAAATTCTCGGGATCAGTTCTAAGAACATGGAAAACCTTCTTTGCTAATTCATCTATGGCACGAGCCTGTAAAAACCAACCTTCTACGTTCAATTGAAGTGAAAATTTCATAATTCATCTAAGCAGAATAGTCATAATTCATCTAAGCAGAATATTCTTTGAATATGATTCAGTTCTTTGACAGGAAATCGATATCATACCTGTCTGAAATAAATGGTGGAAGAGGAATTAAAGTGCATTGCATTTCCAGATATTAGAAACACATCATGCTGCATAACAGTAAAATTTAGTTATCAGAAAAAAAAAACAGAAGTTTCTTGTTCAGAAGGTATATGTTTCACACATCAACCTTGTAAAACAAATGTGCCTTCAAACAAATGTACATTTAAAACCATAAATAGAGAGCTAATACTTGATGAATGAGCAAACCTCAAATTGTTCAAGACTTTTATACATTCCCTCATGTAGTTTAGCCCTCATGGTGCCGAAATCCATAGGCTCTCTAATGATTTCATAGTACTCCTCAACCTTATCAGCAGTAATTCCATAAATAAAATGGACAAGAAAGGACAAATTCATGGTATGAAAAGAAACTTCTGGCCAAATACCAACCTCATTTGGGTCAACTGGTTCTGCAAATATTTCATGGGTATCTCTCCTAAGACAGAAAAATAAGAAACAAAAGTCAGAACAAGAAAGAAAACCATTTTCAACCAGCGATAGACACTCCACGGTAAGAACCTCAGCAGCTGTGTCATTTCCCCGGTTGCAAAAAACAAAGTTATAATTGGGAATTTAATAATGATCTTAAATACTTAATGCATACAAGAATTCCTCAGTATCTCAAATGATATAAAAACATTTGAGAAAATATCCACCTCTGTAATACGTCAATGATATGCTCAAGTGTGCGTTTTTCTGGCACCCATGATGTACATGGCGAACTAGATGGTTGATCTGATGCAGGAGAAAAACTAGAGTCACAAACAGAGAAACTTGAAGATCTAATTTACAAAATTAACTAAAAAACATGAAGATCACCTGGAGAGTCAGCTTGTCCTTTCTGTTTTGGGCTATCTTTATTCTGCAAAATGGGTTCATCTGGTCCAAAAGGGAATGTGATGTCAGTGTCAACGAAACTTAAAGCAGCAGGCACTTTGCAACAACATTTTAACGAAACCAAAAGGCTTACCACTACTGATTGGATGATCTTCGTAACTTATTTCTCTGTCATCCGATACATCACTTGACTTGGGATCCTGAAACCAAACTCAGGGAACAATGAATACTTTATATCAATCTATACAACCTCTAGAGCCATGAGGAGAGACCAAGAGGCAACAATCAAGCACATCATGACAATGACAAAGTACTGTATAGTTACTAGCACTCTATAGAAACAGGTTTTGCATATCATGGTAAAGTAGCAGGCTTTTTAAATTTTGAATACAACATAACTCATATGCTGAAGGTAAGAATGCAGTAGAAAGAGAAGAAAAAATTCTGAAGGAGCCCCACTGCCTTAAGAATTACAATAAAAGCAACAAAGATAGTAATGATCAAGTAAAACCCATATGCTGTATTTGAGCTGAAATGTTGGGTGGGGTCAATCAACTGCTACTTCCAATAGCACAACACAGATTCTTCTCATGAATTTATGTAGTCATCAACTTTCACCCATACAGGAGCCCTCTTTAAAACGCCCCAGGAACTTAGAAGTTAGATCCCAAATAAAAGAACACTTGGGCATGACCAATCAATTATAGTGAGCAAGAAAAGAAACCAGCAAAAATACTCATCATTGCAGATAATTAGCTCCATAAAACAAAGAATTTGATGAAGATGATAGTTGTTACCTCACCCCTCCAACAACCCCGAGTAAGTAAATAGATGGATAGATAACAAAAATAAAAAAAACCTGTTGAGAATTGGGAGTAGAAGCCACATCTTGAGGAGGTTTAAGCTTCCTCTTTTTCTTAGCCCTTGTCGTACATGCTGGACCCTCAGTTTGGTTCTCCTTTTGCTGGTCTAACTCCTTGTCTTGTACCTCGGCAGCAGTGCTGGTACTAGTGCTAGTAATGCTCCTAGTAAGCCTAGTTTTTTTAGCAACAGTGGTCCTCCTTGGTGGCTGAGCCTTCCACAAATCCAAAGCAGATATCCTAGGACTCCTTCTGTCTCCCTCTCTCAGCATTCTCCCCCTCTTCATTTTTGTACTTTCCTAGCCAACAAAACCAAAAGAGAAACAAACCCACATTGTCAATTTTGTAACTTTATGTTTACTCATTTCAAAGAAGACAAACTTTACACTCAAATAATCACAAAAACACCCACCTCAAGTTTGAAAAGAACAACAACCCAGGTTTCTTTTTTCCCCAGCACAGAGCTTTATAGAAAGAGACGCAGGTGGTGATGAGACAGTGAGCGATGAGAATGGAAAAGAGGGAGGTGCATTGAAGAAGTACAGCTAGGAGGAAGCAAATGGAGTGTAGTTTTTTCCATTTTAGTGAGAGATACGCAAAATTTTCAAGCAAGGAAAATGCTTAAAAACCCCATTAACTGATTTGATTGCTGTTACTATTTGCTGCTAATTGTTAAAAATGAAATCTTTTGTTTACAAAATAAAAGAGTGGTATTTGGCAGGTGATTACAGGATGCTCCTGCCATCAAAGAGGACTGACACACAGGATAAATAATTAAATATCTTTTAAATATAATAATAATTGAAATGAAGGGTTTTTTTGAAAGCTTCTGCCCTGTAATGAACATAAAGAGAGAGAGAGACAGAGAGTGTGGGGTTCCACAGACCGCAACCAGACAAGAAACGAATCAGCTAAAAAGAGACTCTTCCCTTAAATCGTTTTCCTTTATTTATTTATTTTATTACTTGAAATAATAGTTTCTTTTTAATTCTTTTTTTTATTTTATTTTTGCCGTCGACGCTTGATGGTCCATGGGCCGAGTCTGCTGTCACATCCTGACCACTTCGACCTTTCAGGCCCATGCTTTTTATGGAATAAAAAACTTTTAACTTATTTTTCACATTAAAAAAATAATAATAACGAATTGGTAGAAAATATAAGATTTTACGAATAAAATTTTATTATTATTGTTTGCGGAAAAATTAAAATCCCCCCTTGCTTTTCATTTTGGTTAATTTTCTCTTTAATTGAGAAAGATTTTACAAGTAAATTATAAGAATAAACTTTTATTATTACGAATGCTGTAGTTATGTGGGTGTAGATTGCTTGGTTGGAAGGACTAACAGTAGATTGGGGAGGGGAAGTTTTGACCATTAAAACAACAAAATAATTATTTTTTACATTTAATGAAAATAAATACATTTACTATTTTCCATCTTCGTAGGATACACTCTCACTATGTGAAAGCTAGTTTAATGTTTGGTTTCTTTTTTAAAAAAAAAGATATCCTCCAAACCCTGATATTTGAGATATTTAATTAATTTTATAGTTCCGGCTATTTAATTCATCCATGTGGCAGGTGAGGTGGCTGATAGATATATTCATGAAACTATAAAAGGTTCTTTTTATATACTTGTGAATTCTCTTATAATTAAACAATTATAATTTATATAAAAACATCTTAAAATAAATGAAAAATTGAACCTCTTTTAAAGATATTTCCTCTTCTTTTATACCCCGCTCTTTTATTTGAGAAAAATTATTAAAATATCAGCAAAATATTTTTAACTCGTAAAGAAAAAATATCTTTGATATTAAAAAAAAACATAGAATCAGCACCTAACTAAGCCTATAAATAATGGGCCTAACAACTCATGAACCCATATATATCTGGGTTGAGTGCTTTAATGGGCTCAGGAATAGTGGGCCTGACAACTTACTAAACCCATATATATTTGAACTCAACACTTCAATGAGCCTAAAAATAATAAATTATTATCTTTTTTTTTGGAGCAAATTCAAACAAAAACAATAAAATGTTGATACATCACTTGTTTGATTGTTCATCCATTTTATTTTCAAAAAGTTTGTATTCATATTGCCTTTGATTTTGACATTAATCTTTCAAATTCACCCCATATGATTTTTTAATCTTTCAAATATGATTCACATTCTTTTAATTGTAATTTATTTTGTTTAGGATCATTTTTATTTTTATTTTAAATTTCATCATTTTTGAGTTTTGCTTTGTCAAATTTTATTCTCATTCTTTTTGTTGATGTTTTTTATTTTAGAATTTTTTAATTTATACTTTTATGTGATTTTATCCTCCAAAATCAAATTTGTTGAGAATAAAGTTTCTTAATTTAATTCATGTTTAGGATTTTATAAGTTATAAGTTTTAGAGATTAGATTATGTTTAGGATGTTCGCTTGGTTTTGCTTTTTTTCTTCTTTTTTTTTTGAGCATATTTTTCTTATATTTAATCTTTTTTTTGTTTTGTTTTCTTATTTTTTGGGTTTGATTCTATTAGGTTAGCCCTCTATATTTTTTTTAATTTCACTTCCTATAATTTTTAAATCTATAAATAATATATTAAATTAAAAATGATTTTTAATTTCATTCTTTATGATTTTTTTAATATTTTAAATTTAGTACTTATTCTTTTAATTGCTATTTATTTTATTTATTTATTTCAAATTTCATCATCTTTAGTTGTTTTTCTCTTAAATTTTATCCTTATTTTTTGTTGTTATTTCTTTTGCAAGTCTTTTTATTAATATTTTTCAATAATATCATTCTTCAAAATTAAATTAGTTAACAATTTAACTTCTTGATTGAACCCGAACACATGATTCAACGAATTGTAAGTTTTTAAGATTATATAAACTTGGGTTTTTTTAGTTTTTTCTCCATTTTTTAAAGTTCATGTGTTTTTTTTGAAGTTTTACTTTTTTATTTCTTTTATAGTTTTCCTTCTATAATGTTAATACTGGATTGTTTGATAAGTTCATGTATAGTTTTTTTTTGTTAGTTTATTTATTATTATTGTTTTTTTTATTTAAATTGTCACTTAAATGAATGACTAGATACTTAGAATTTTTTATCTTGACACTTTTCTTACGTCATTTTTGTTTTCAGCTCACGTGGAGTGTAGAGAACATTTCTAGTATATTCTACCATATCTTTCAATTAACTTTTTGAAAACACAGTACAACTTGTGTTTGTAAAAAGAATTATTTTTTTGGTTAAAAAATAATTTATTTTATATTTTTTGATGTATTAATTTTAAAAATAAAATTTTAAAAGTAAAAAAATATTATTTTAATGTATTTTTAAGCGCAAAATACTTTAAACTGTAATCACAACCATAACCCCAAATAGATTATAATAAATCATGATCAATATGGAAATGACACATATAAAAAATAGCTAAAGCAATAAATTGTCAATGCACTAAAAATAATTGACTAAGGCATGTTTGAAATTATGATAGTGGTGATAATTTAAAGTGTTTTTATTTAAAAATGCATTAAAATGAAGTTTTTTTATTTTAAATTTTTTTTTGACATCTGCACATCAAAACAATCTAAAAATATAAAAAAATTATTTTAAGCAAAATAAAATTTTAAAATTTCTGGGAACACGATGCAACCCTAAATCAAATTTAATCAACCCGGTTGGTTAGTTTATAACTGATCAAACCCTGAGTAAAATACAATGTATTTTTTTTTAATTTCTTTTTCAAAATAACTATTTTATTTTTTTTGTTAAAAAATATATTTTAAAACCATGTCGTTTTAAGCCGGGTTGCATGACCTGTGACCCAAATCTTACGTGTTATAACAGGAATTCCGTATCATTTCTTGAGAGACGAAGAACAAAAAAAAAAGATTGGAAGTGGCACGTGAGTTTTATAGATAAGGAGAATACACTCTGAGTGCATTTTAATATTGTTTATTTCTCAATTAAGTATTTGAAGTCTTATGTTTTTCAATCAAGTACCTTGCTTTGCATCTATGATTTATAATCAATTTTTGGGTACTAGTTAGGCCATGTTTGTTTCTCGGAATTCACTTTCCGGGAAACCACTTTCCAAACTTTCCTGTGTTTGTTTGCTATTAGGAAAGTTGGTCAACGGAAAACACTTTCCGGTCAACGGAGAACACTTTTCAGTCAACGGAGAACACTTTCCGGTCAACGGAAAACACTTTTTGGTCAACGAAAAACACTTTCGAGTCAAAGAAAAATTTGGTTTAGTTTTCAGGAAAGTGTTTTCTCTTTGGTTGTGTTTGTTTTCCGGGAAGTGGTTTCTGGGAAACCACTTTCCAAACTTTCCTGTGTTTGTTTGCCATTAGAAAAGTTGGTCAACGGAAAACACTTTCCAATCAAAGGAAAATTTGGCTTGGTTTTCAGGAAAGTGTTTTCCTGAAAAATTTGGGCGGAAAACACTTTCCGGAAGTTGTGAAAAATTTAGAAATGTCATTATTTGCTGATTATATTAAATTTGATCCTCAAACTTTTGATTGCTATATATAATTTATTTTGTATATTTATTTTTCAATTCCATCTCTTAAAATTTAATTTTTATATTAATTTTGGTCCTTATTTTTATAATTGCTATTTGTTTTTTCCTTATCATTTTTTTATTGAAATTTTTTATCTATCAAATTTGGTCCTTATTCTTTTGATTGTTACTTATTTTATTTGAAATAATTTATGAAATGTTAATTATTATTATTTTAATTTATTCATTTTTTATTTTTTTTAATTTTTTAGATTTGATCTCTATTATTTTGATTATTATTTATTTTATTTGAGATAATTTATGAAATTATATTTTTTTTCAATTTCATTCTCATTCAACTTTTTAATTTGTAAGATTTGTTCCTCATTATTTTAATAAACTTGAGAAAAATAAAACATTAATAAGTTATTTTCCAGCTCATTTTCCATGACATAACCAAACACTGGAAAGTGTTTTCCAACTTATTTTCCATTACACTACTAAACATCAGAAAATACTTTCCTGAAATTCACTTTCCTGAAATTCACTATCCTCGAAATTCACTTTCTAAAAAAAAATTATTTTCCAGCCAGCCTTAGAAATGACAATTAGTAAAGGACTCCGTTAACGTTGTTAGATAATCAGTGGAGAGCTGGTGATACTGGGAGTTCACAAGTTCAACTCCTACCTTGGATAATGCAAAGGGCTTAGTTGTGTCGTAAAGACAATTGTCAGTAGTCAGGTGAGGACTAGTTTGGTTGCTCTTATCATCATCAATTTTTAGTCTTCACTTCTCTGTTTAAAGACAATCCCAACACCTTCATAGGTAGTTTTACTTGTAGTTGTTGCGGTGGTTGTCTTGTCCTTTCCTGTCGGGATTTCCCATCTTGCTTGCTTCTTCTATAAAAAAGAGTCCCTGTCTTTCTGTTCGGGGTCTTCTGGATATCTTCTTCTCTTTTTGCAGCTTTCCTTTTAGATCCATTTTTGCCACTACTTGCCCCCACCCACCCACATACATAATTGCTGTGCTGTGGCGCTGTTGGATTCTTCACTTTCTTATTTGAAGACGAAATTATTCTACTTTATCTCTTGCAGTTGGGGTCGCTGCTGTCAAGTTCGATTTCTTTCCACTTTCTTGATTTCTGTGGTAATTTTCTTACAGTTTTTCTTCTTCTTTTTTTAAGCATTTCCCAGTCGTGTAGTGTTTTTTTTCTCCAATTAATCTCGTAATTTCATTTCGCATCCTTTATTTGTTTGCCTGTGAATTACTTACTACAGTGCTGGTAATTGGAAATGAATCACTGTAAAAGGAAAAAAAAAAACAAGAAATCGCTGTTTGTGTCCCTTAGCTAGTAGTAGTTGTAATTCATTTGATTGAAATACAAAAAGCTCAATCTTTATGCATTCAAAACCCACCTTGCCCCAGCTATAGCTATAGTGTTTAGGGTACAATAATCAAGCTAAAATATCTTGAGTGGTGCATGTGCAAAACCCCTTTTCTTTTCTTGTTCTTTTTTAATCTTGGCATGCTTGCTTTTGTAACTGATGAGAGAATTTGGGTTTTGCTTACTGGGTTTTCAATGAGTAACTACTTTTAAGATTTCTAATTCATATGCCCTCCCTGCTCTCAGGATTCAACTCATTGCATCTAGGGACTTGCTCCTTCTAATAGAGTTTCAGTTTAATTCAACAGATTTTTTTTTTTTTTTTATGAATGTTCAACAGATTTATACGAGTCTGTGAACAACTACTTCGCTAAACCTTTTCATATTATCCTGGTGGTGGTGGTTGTATAGTAGAGATTACTTAGCGGAAGTCAATTGAGGAAGTTTATTTTTTTTTTCACTGTTATTATCCTAAGATAAAGGGTGCTTAGGGGTGGTGGTGTTGTCAGGGTTTTGAAGAATAGATGGTTTTCATTGGAGTCATCTGCATGCAAGCACTCAGCCACCTTTGGGTATTTCTTTTACATGACTATTTTTATCAACAAGGCGACAATAATTTTCTTTTTTAAATTTAACGACATTATCTCTTGAGGAAAATGGTTGTGCATGGTTTTAGTTTCTTGTTCAACGTGAATTTGTTATATTTGCTTTTGATCAACATTAGCATGGAGGGGCTAAGGTGGATGGTTGATTTGGTAATCAATTTACCTATTCTTATGTTGTGGTGCCAAGACTAGCTGATACAAGCAGAGGGATTTGAAGGAAAACATAAAAAGTAAAATCAGTTGCTTTTTCACTAACTTGCACTCGCGATCCTGCTTATCTCTCATGTTTTTCAATATTTTTTCTTCTCCTTGGTATAATTTCAGATGGATAGGGATTCACAAGGAACTTTACATGATGTGCCCACATCCACTGTTCATTTCCATGTTAATGGTGGTTTCGTAGTTGGCCATTCTACCCTCCCAGCAGTATGTGCTCTGTGCCAAAGAATTATATTACCTGATAATGATGATTTTGAGATTATCAGTATATGTGGGGACTGTAGATTTTTGTTGCTTGAAGATCTTGAGAGGCCCACTCGAGACTCTCATCGGAGGAGGCGTCACAGAGGAAGAAGAACCAGGTACAGCAGTGCTGAGTCGAGTGAAAACATTTTCCCACAACAATTTTCTCATGTGATTAATTTGGCTAGGCAAAACCAGTCCACTGTTCATGGGAATGAGGATCGCTCTTTAGATGTTGATAGTTCTGCTAGGTTGTTACAGCATACAAGCTCCTGCACGACTCCAAGTAGTTCTCGAAGATGGCAGCGTCTTTCTTCAGATTCTGAAAGTGAGGATTTTGGTAATGTGGATTCTCTTTATGGGGATAGTGAAATTAATTTCAGATCCAGTAGGTACCGGGTTTTCCATAGTGGGAGTGATGCCATTTCTTTTAGTGCGTATGGGGAGGACTCTGATGCTTCTGTGGACGGACATAGTGTCCTGGACCCAGAAATGTTTATTCAAGCAGATGAGGGAAGCAATTTTGACAGTGATACCGACATCGATCCAATGCATGCTGGTCTCCACCAATGGAACTCTGATGACCTGGAAGAGGAGGAAGAAGAAGAAGAGGATGGTGAATGGGAAGAGGCTGATATTGAGGAAGATACAATTGAATCTGTAGAAGCAGGAGCTCGACTTCGAAATCTGTTTGTTTCAAGTCCTAGTGAAGTTAATGGCCCTGTTAGTTGGCACAGGCAGTCCCATTCACCAGAATTTGAGGACCTGAATCAGTGGAGAACCAGGCAGAGTAGACAAGCACATAACCGTGACTTCTTTGCTAACTTGGAAGAATTGGAATTACCACAGCACATATGGAATTATGAGTTGGCAGATTATGCGACGGGCTTCGGGGATTTGCTTGAAGTTCTTACTCATTCTGACATTGGAAGGAGAGGAGCACCTCCTGCAGCTCTGTCTTTTGTGAATAATCTACCACTTGTGATCATCAATGAGGAACATGAGAGGCATGATGGTGTAGCTTGTGCAATCTGCAAGGATCTTTTGCCAATCGGCACAGAAGTTAACCAACTTCCATGCCTTCACCTATATCATCCTTACTGTATATTGCCATGGCTGAGTGCACGTAATTCATGTCCTCTCTGCAGGTACGAATTTCCAACTGATGATAAAGACTATGAGGAGGGTAAGCAAAACTCTAGTACCAGAATGGGGATCCATGATGTTCAGCAGCAGGAAGCTAGTGAGGACAGTTCCTCTGATGTCTCAGATGAACCTCTTGAACATGGTCAAATCGGAAGGGAGCTCCTAGATGTGAGCCTGCCCTTAAGTACTTCTGGCAGAGAGGGCAGCAGAAGGAGATGGTTTCTGCTTGCTGCTGCTCCCCTTGTTAGCCTTTTGGGTATTGCCCTTGTGATGTGGCGGGACAATCCTCAAGGAAGGCGGGCAAATAGTCATGGCAACTTCCCTGAGCGAGGCTTGTATCAGATTCAAGTTTCTGGCCCTTCCCAACCCAACCAAAAGGTTAATGAGAGGAGAAGATGGTGGTTTTTTTCCTGAGGTTTGGTTGAACGAGGTCATGCTGATGGCTTTCCATGCCTAATTGAAGGTGTTTAGTAAGAGTGAGATTCATTTCCGCATTGATTGATTCTAAAGTGATGTGAATGCGATTCTGAAAGTCCGGTGATGATTTGATCTTTTTAGTTGATGCCTGGGACCATGCGATACCATTCCATACATTGAGGGCTTGAATTTTTTGCTCCAAAATCCAAAATGAGGGCCTCACACAGCTACACTTGTTCGTGATTGGATCTCCTTTCCTCGTGTTCATTTCGTTTAGGGTTGGCGCAAGTGTTGGCATCGGGCAAGATTTTTATTTTCGTTTGGCGTGGCATCAACGAAGAAGGTGAGAAATCAACCTGAGCTGCTTAGCATCCTTTCTTTTCAAGAAAACCCGTGTCTTGTTTTGTTTCTCAAAAGTAAGACTCTTTCTCGTGGTTCAAGGCATGCTGACATAAGTTTCTGCTTCCCATGAGTTACGAGCGATTCAGTTTTACCTATTTTTGTACAAGGAGTCCAACCTTGAGTGAGAAAATGCGCCGTGTATTTTTGTTTTTGATTATTACATAAACTTTATATACTGCTTGTTTTTACACAAACTGTGTCTATGCATTTTAAAATTACATTTAGTTCCAAAAGTTTTGATGTGTGATGATATAAAAAATATTCTCATGTCCATATATAAGCTTGAACAGATGCTCATCTTTTAACGTAGAAATTCATGGATGCTTGTACAATAACTGTAACCTATAAATCTCAAGGAGGATATCCAAGCTTAAGTTGGCATAACTTGATTGCGAAACCAGTCTCATCGCCATACACTTCGATGTGGTTCTACATAACTG
The DNA here is from genome assembly GCA_015852605.2 of Populus deltoides. Classification (NCBI taxonomy): domain Eukaryota; kingdom Viridiplantae; phylum Streptophyta; class Magnoliopsida; order Malpighiales; family Salicaceae; genus Populus; species Populus deltoides. The sequence goes on along the minus strand of CM027585.2, from coordinate 348,097 downwards.
AATACTTACAGGAACGGAAATACAGAAAAAATTAACCAATGACAAAAACATTAAGAACGATATGGCAGCTGATGGATGAAAAACAGAATTAAATTGAATTTAAATGAGTATTCCGGAGCTCCTTCCTGCAGATCTTATAAACATAGGCTATGCAAACAATAGCTGTTTCCACTGAGCTTGCAGCGCAATTGGTGCCAATGTCCACCGCCCTTCAAGAGGTCTCAGGCTTGAGTCTCACAAAAAGAAGAGTTGTTTCAAGTTTTTGGTCATCTACTTGGCTATTGACCTGAGTAGGCGGTAATATAAATTGCAACTGGAGATAGCTCCATGTCAGCAATGGCTTGATCAGCAGTTTCAGAAGAGTATGTTGAGATAAAGGACAATCCATCCAGCCATTGAGAAAATAGCAAAAATATGAACCCAGAATAGGACAGCAGCAGCTTCTCTTCCACATCCTCTTAGGTTGGCCACAGCACCTAGAGACAGGAAACTAATTAAGTAAAGAGACGCTACCCTCCAATCTCATCCCAACTATAATAACATTGATTTCGAATCCCTGCTTTCAAATGAATTACTTCGGCTGTTTGACATTTTAAGGAAGGAATCTTCCGTATTTTCCCTTTGGCCAATTTCTAACCCAGTTAAATACATTCTTCGTATACCAGATCAGATAAAATATCAATTGCTTTTTCTTTTTCTTTTTCTTTTTCTTTTTCTTTTTTTCTCTTGCATATCATGACAGTTTCAAGAAGGCCATTTAAACACTGTTCCAAATAATAAGATTGACTATGAAATGCTAATTTTCTGATTGCTTAAAAGTTTGCCTTCAGATTGAAAAGGCATAAATGAAAGTTTCCTGGAAAGGAAAAGAAGATTTACCAGAAAGGACAGATGTAGGCATCGTATGCTGCAGAAGCAGAACAAACCGGAACATCTTATCACCAGCAGGAAGGAAGCCAAGCTTATCAGCCAACATAACAATGCCAAGTCCAGTAGGTGGCACCAAAACCAACCGACCAAAAATAATAGCAGCAGTTGTCCGAAACCCAAGTTTAGAACTTCCAGGTCCTGCAGTGAAACAAAGAGCTTTCACTTGAAATCCACCAAGCTGTTAAGCTGATAATCTAAATTTTCAACAAAACCATGAGACCATTACTCTGAATAAGCCGTTACTCTGAATATAGTTTATAAGATGGCACAATATAGTAACGAGAAGATTGTTAGGAATTGACTCACCATCAACGAGATTGCCTCCTAGTGCCAACAAAATGCATGGAATCATGGCCTCCCTGAGAACCAGAACCAGAAGCATCAGCAAAACCAAGTAGATGCACTTTCATCATGCAATGAAAAGGTAACTTAGCAAGAATGAATCACTACTCATGTCTCAGCACCATAAATAAATTTTCCTTGATTACTTGAAGGGAAACCAAACATCATACATGCAAGTCAAGCTTCATTTTCAGAAGTTACAGAAGCAGATGGTTTTGATTCTATTAAATTAGCAAGGATTGCAAGGTAACTCCACCCTGTTTGTGGAGTTCACATGTATTCAATACACACATGATGTTCAGAATGAATTAGCAAAACTAATTACACAAGCCTTACAGTTCCAAGTAGATTCAATTTGATGTTCATGCCAGTTAGAATAGCAAAAACTTGGTCATGTTCATCAGAAAAGTTGAGTATCAATGCTACTTTCCACTTCCTAATTCTTGTATTACTTCAAGTGATTTGACACACATGATAATTCAGATGTAGGCCTGTTGAGTGCTTAGGCAAATGTTTTAAGTCCCAGGTCTAACAAACCTCGCAAGAGCTTTCAGAATCTCACTGTTTACATGCTATGCACGTTTCTAATTCCTTAAAACTATATTGATTCACTAACTCCATATATGAAATTAATTCATATTATAACAAGAATAGCTGTTCTTTCCTTTATTCTCCCTTTCTATAGAAACTTGTCAATTAGTCTGGTGCACACAGGCAGCAAAATTGACATTTTCCAATTTGCTTGCAATCAGAAAAACGACCAACCACAAATAACAAGAAATGATTTGGTGTAAGAGGCAAGCATACCCAAGAATATTGCAGCTGTCAGTGAAAAAGAAAAGGGGAGAATCAGGTGTAAAGATCAATTGCTTCAAGAACGGTACTGCACCAAGGAACATAGCTAGGATCTGCAGAAAACATGTACATATGAAAAGGAAAGTTAAAAGAGGAGAATAAAAAAAAAATTATTCTCCCCGCTGCTTCCTTTTCTGCTTCTTTTAATATAATGCACTCTGCTGGAAATAAGGGGTAAAGCCAAGGCTTTTGACAAGAACCAACTTTACTAAGCCAGCTCACAATGCCAATTAGTTAAAAAGTGGAGCTTAGAACTTGGGCCCATTAAAGGATGGTGAATTATAAAGGTGATCGTATGCTTCATCTTTAGGCCTATCATAGTGCCAACAAGTGGAAGAAAAATGATATTAGCACAACCATGTTCAGGGTTATTTCCTATTCAGGCCATATAAGATGCACCAACACAACATTCCATGAAACCAAGTGCCAGCTCCACTTGTCAACAGCATTCTTACAACCAGGCAACAGATTTTGCAATTCTAATAGGTAACAAGAATCTCATATTGCAGTTTCATGGAATCACTTACGAGTTTGCCAAAAACATACCCAAAAAAAAAGGCCAGGAAAAAGATGAACTTACCGAAGCAATGATAGGGGGCTGAAGAATTTGCTTGAGCTTCAACTTGTCATAGAGAAAGACAAAAATCTGTTTGATCTGCAACACCAAGAGATAAAAAAACTCAAGTCCATGCAGATAAAATATTGATATGATACAACACCAGAATCAGGTTAAATAGGAAAAAAATCGTTTTTATGTGCTTTTTTCAAAAGGTTATGGTGTTGGGTCAGAGCTTAGAGAAAGCTCTAACAAATAGCAAGAGCACCGATCACCAGTATTGAGAAAAGTGGCAAGTTAGTCTTAAAACCACTTTATAAATCAGTAAGAATCTCTCTTAAATACCAAGAACAATAAGTTTCAATGTCATTAGTTGTGAAATTCATCTTAGTACCATTTCCTTGCTAAAAATATAGAAACTTAAGAGCAGATTGCAATCAATTGACACCAAATAGTAGATACCATTGGCACAGAATGTCAAGTTATTCATCCATAAGATAAGCATGATCTGGAAGTTTGATTGCCAACTGTTTATCAAATAAGTATAACATGCAAACATAACTTAATTCATACCTTCCCTCTCTTTGGAGCATCTGGTTCTGCCGGTGCCTCCTCCTGGGCAAGCAATGGGACTTGCTCCATGGGAGCATCTTTGGCTGGCTTCTTGATGGGAAGATTCGGTTCATCAATATCAAAGGTACCTTCCGGTGGAGGTGCCAACATGTTAAATACATATGTGTATAGAATAATTGCACCAACCTGGCATGCATCAACCAGAGCTTAACCAGTCAATTTCTTGAGAATATATATAAAGACATGTTTTAACAGTAAAAAAAATTATTTCCTTATTTTTTAGCTTCCAGCTTGTTGGGTGAGGTAGTGAAAAGAGAGTAAGCAATCACGGAGTGTGAAGAGTTAGTAGTGAGAGAAACCCCCAACTTATTTCAGCAAGAAAACTGTATTTATCACGAAGGATACCATATATCTCAGGGGAAGAAGTATGCAAGGTAATTTATTAACAACCAAAGTATGACATGGTTTTGCAACTCTGATCGTAACATACAAGCAATTGCAAAAGACTAACAGATGCCTGCGACTTACCCACTGGCCAAACGAGATGTAGGCAGTCCCATCTGTGCTACATTTTTCCGAGTCACCAAAAGGGTTGGATGTATCTCTACATAAAGCTGCAATCAAGACAAGTGGCACATTCCCAATATTCCCTGCGCGTTATAAACAAAGGTTTGAAAAGAGTGAACACCAGCATATTTGAAGCACTAATATGTAGAGACTGCAGTTTATGTACTTGGAAATTAAAAAATGCAGAGATTTTCAAAATTACTGCATAATATACACACTTGTTTTTTAAACTTGCATATGCATTTCACTGCCCAAGTAGCAGACAAATTAATAAGCACACACTCTATTAAAATTTCAAAAAAGGAAGTGGCTCACCAATTCCGATTTGTACAATTGAAAACTTGAAGAATGGGTAAGGTGGCCGGACAATGGATGCAACAATAAAACCTATTAGCGAGCCACAGATGGAGCTAAGAACAACATTCACGGGAATAAACCACCTGCAATCAAACAGACAGCAGCTAAATTAACAACAAACCCTATTACAATTTCGCAGATGTAGTAAATTGAAAAGGAAAGACAGGAAATAATTACCACTCCAACATTTTCTGTAAAGTGACAGCTTGTCCAAGTTGAGAAAATATCAAACAAGGAAGCAAAAGTGAAAACACCAACTGCACATATAACAAGAAAACATGGTTGTTTAAAATAGCCGATCAGTACTGTAATATTACTAAAGCAGCAATGAAAAAAATAAAAATAAAATGGAGTTGGAGTTGGAGTTGGTTTAAATTTACCCCATTTAAGAGTTTCCTTCCACTAGCAGGCAAGATGTTAACATACTTGGAGGCCATGAGAAATCCCAAGAAGCACATGGTAAAAACTTTGGCAATGGGCAGAACAGCAATTTTGATGGTGCCCAGGAGAGTCTGTCCTCCTCCCACCTGATTTGCTCCCATGGTGTCCACAGCTAATAAAAATCTCTCCATGGTATTTTCTGTGATCCCTTTGGCCGATCGCTACGCTCATTCACCAAGTCTGCTCTGCTCAGACAATCATTTACCTATATCGGCCGAGAGACAAAACACTATATTAAAATCCATTTCAACCAAATACCAAACACACTATATTAAAATCCATTTCAACCAAATACCAAACACACTCGTCTAATGAATCCTCTCCCTATACTATTGGAGTAAAAAATTTATGCATGTAGGTAACAATCGACCCAGCCCAGCCTGATCGAATTCTAATCCAACATATCATCATCATCATCATCTGAATAAATTTCTTGAAAAAACAGAGAAGAATAATATTCTTGAGAGAGGGGGGGGGGAGAAAAGGCATACCAATTAAAAAAAATGACAAGGGAAAAAAAGAGAGACGGCGTGTCTCCTTCCTCGGTGCAGTTCTCTTCCCTTGGGTTGGTAGAAGACGACAGAGAAGAACAATAAATTGGAAAAAAAAAATGAGAGACAGGGTGATATGAACGTTTCTGTAGATTGATGATGCCACAATAGGGTTCCAGACAGATAAATCTAACGTTGTATCAATCAAAGGAAGTGAATTCTTGTACTCTTCTTCTTCCTCGTCCACCTCTTCCGTAAATTAAATGAATTTTATCATACAAAGAGAAGATGAAAGGGGGGGTTAGTGTGGAAAGATGAAGGACGAAAAGAAGGCTTGGAAGAAGAAGCAATCTGTTTTGTTGTCGAGGAGGAGAGAATGGAGAAGAGACTGTTAGCTGTTGATAAAAATAAAATAAAAAAGAACAAAAAAGAGCTTATAAAAAAAAATATTGATGAAGGCCAGGGCGAAGGCACAGACTGGCTGTTGAGTGCTGAATTCCGTTTCTTTTCTTTTTGGTCTTGTAACGGTGGGGAAGTCGGTCACTCACACTGTTAAAAAGACAGATGGGATACGTGGTGGATTAATTTTTATGAGAATAACTCGGAAACGTACGCTTCTCTCTCTCTCTCTCTCTCTCTCTCTCCTATCGTAATTCGTAAAAGATGGGACACGTCCATAATTTCTTCAAGGGAAAAAAATAAAATAAAGGATTTTGTTTTTGTATTAATGTGTGTTTGATAGTATGATTATGGTTGTTTTTTAAATAGTTTTTTGTGTTAAAATATATATCAATGATATTTTTTTAATTTTTAAAAATTATTTTTGATATCAGTACATCAAAATAATTTGAAAATACTAAAAATATATTAATTTAAAGTTAATAAAAAAATAAAAAAAATTTAAATTTTATCAAAAATATTTTTAAAACACAGAAACAAACACGTCTGATTTGTTAATATATAAAATAATTATATTAATAATAATTAATTTCTCAGAGTTTAGGATTCCCTCCTTGTCTGTCAATATTCACGTCGTCTGTAGTTGTGGTGTGAAAAAAGAAAAATACATGTCCTTACGTGTCAAATAATTTAGTTTCCTAGGTAGAATGGATACAATTTGTGTGGCCCTTCTACCCTCTTTCCTACCGCTTTTCTTCTTTTTGTCTCTGTATTTCACGGATACACCATTTGCTTGTACACTTTTTTTAATTCCTTTTCTGCCCCTGCTCTCGCAGAGGAGACATCAAAGAGGTCTCAAACTATATTCACCCTTGATATTTTTTTTCTTTTATTGTTTTATTAAAAAATAATATATATCTGGCGGGATAAGCCGCCATGTTTACCTTGGGCGCTTACTCGATTTTTAATAATAAATCTTCAAAATCAGTCCTTTTCTTCGGACAATTTTCTTTGAAAACATTAAATCAGTTAAAAGGCACTGTGCAGGTGCGGGATGACGTACGATCAGGGATAAAGAAACAACGAGAGAAAGAAGGAGAGATACAACTACCCTTCCCTCCCACCCGCCGATCAACCCCCTCAATGTTGTTTCTTCGGCACCCCCTTTTTTTTTCTTTTTTTTTTTGAGATTGCCAGTTTGTTATTATTATTCTTTTATTTAAAAAAATATATTATTTTTATGTTTTAGCCTCTTTTAAATAGTTCTTCACCCGGGAAGAATTACACTGACTTTTTTTTCAAGTGTGTTTTTAATGATTTTAATTATTACAGGTAGTAGTCTAATTGAACCAAACAATTTAAAGGTCAATATGGAAGATGGATGCGTGATAGAGGGTTTTTCTTGCATGTGGCACAATAATTCAGCATTTAATTATTATTTAAAAAAAGGTATTTAAAGATAATTGACGTGCGAGGGACCATGTAATTATTGGTAAATCCAAGGGGCGATTGTCCTAATAACACCTAATGAAATATTAATGTTTATATGTATATATTATACTGTATGAGTATATATATATGTGAATAGATAAAATATAGAACTGGTTTTTTAATAAATGTTCTGTTAAATAATTCCTACTATTTTATTAGCTTCTGTGTAATTACCATTTATTTTTCTATTTATGATTTTTTTTTTAATTTAAGGTATATGACTAAAGATGAAGAAATAAGTCTGAAAAAATCTCAATTCAACCCATTCAACTTTTAAAAAAAAAACCTGTTTGTGTTTGTAGTTGTTGTCCTTACCTTGTTTATTTGGAGTTTTTTTTTTAGCACTCTAAAAAAATAAATAAAAGAACACAATATATAAAATATTTAGAAAAGTAGTATGGTTTAGAGAGTTATGGATAACATCGACGACTCACGAGCCACAAGTGTCATATGCGACACTCGTCAAAGTTAAAAATAGACCAACATAATTTACAATAAAAATAGAGAAAATAGAAGAGAGAGAGAGAGAAGGAAAAAAATTCTATAGACACATTGAAAATTTGATACCGGTACCATAGGTACCGTTGAAAAGATATTGACGAAACGAATCCAACAACATTGAAGAATGTCATGAGCTGTGACTGGAGTGGGTCACACGAGTCGTTCAACTATGCAGAGACTCGTTTGCTCTTGGACGGCTCGTGTGACATATTTCGGTCACCATTAATGATCTTATTTCATATCGTTAAATTATTTTTGTCGAGATCTTTTTATCGATATCTGTAATATATTTATAGAAGTTTTGATGTGTTTATATAGTTTTATTTTTGTTTCTTTATTTTTTATTTCTTCTTCTTATAACTTGTGAAGAGGAAAGAGAAAGGAAAAAAAAATCATGATCACACCAAAAGATCACATGGTACAAGAATACTCATTTATTTATTTTATTTTTTTTTGGTTGATTATTGTGATACCGGCCTGGGAGGTAATAAAATAATGAATAAAAAAAATCATTGAATCGAAAAGAGGCTTGGATTTACTTCTTTTAATCACTTTTGATGGGACCACCGCAATCTAAACAATGTCCTTTCCCTCCCTTTAAAGCAAGTCTTCGTTAGAGCCATCCAAGCTAAAAAACCTTGCTTTCTACCGCATCCAGAGATCTGGATATCTTTGATTACGCGGTGTTGGGTATTTTTATAAATTTAGCAATTTTCAATTAAAATAATATTTTTTAAAAAAATTTAAATTCACATATTAAATTTATAAAAAAAATAACAATATTTTTTTCATATTTTTTTTCATATAAAAAACAGCTTGAAAAATATTTTAAAAAACAACTCAAGTTGTAAAAACAAATATCACCCAAAACAAAACTTTGTTTTCTAAAGAAAATTTGTGTGCAACATATTATTTTCTAGGGGTGAGAAAAAAATCAAAAAACCGAGAAAACCAGAAATAAAATAACTAAAAAAACCGAACCGTGAAAAAAAACTGATTAAACCGATTAAAATTTTAAAAAAACCGGCCGGTTCGGTTTGGTTTCGGTTTTATAAGCCTAAAACTGAAAAAACCGAACTGAACCAAACCCAAACCGGAAAAAAACCGATCCAAAACCGAGCCAAACCAGTTTAAACTGGTTTTTATCCTAAAAATCGAATCAAAACTGATTGGTTTGAACCGGTTTCACTACAATTTTGGTTTTTTAAAAATAAATTTGATTTGATTATTTTTTTTTATAAAAATTAAACCAAAAATAATCACCTCTATTGCTCCCTCACCTAACACGTTTCGAGTTTTAACAACACCTTCTTCATATATATATATATATATAAAAGTAATAAACATTTCACATCTTCTTTATATACCATCATCAAAAAGAAGGGAAATCTAACCATTCACGTGATAATACGGTGGGTATTGTATGGTGGTGGTCTTGGACCTGGCAAGCACATGGAAGTGATTACAGCTAGCATATTATTTTTTTCTTCATAAAACTCTTTAGACAAGTTTTAACAACACAACGTGTGTTTGTTCTTCAATCCATTTTTTAAAATGTTTTTTTATTTAAAAAAACATCATATTGATGTGTGTGTGATTTTAATATAATAATATTAAAAAATTTCAAATAAATATTATTTTAATACCTTACAATTAAAAATCATCTTCTACCGCATTATCTAACACATACTTGGAAGTATTAGAGGTGGCAAGCATGAGGACTCGGAGGCATGTGAAACAATCTTTTTTTTTAGAATGCTTCAATACCTAATTATTTCATGTAGATTAAGAATATGTTTAGTGTTGTGGTCAAAACTCAATTTAACCTGAGCTATGTTATTTTTTTCTCTTTGATAATATGTTCTCTTAAATTCATTAAGCTGACACAGTCATATAAACATGATTCTTGTATGATTGAATTTGAAACTTGATTTAAGTAAAGAGTTGAGTTTTTAGTGCTCGAGATTAATCTGTTATACCAGGTTTAATAATATTATAACAGAAATTACAGGATGGATGTAACGCCCTAACTATATGTGAAGGAGCCTCTCATAAATTTTCAGTTTGATTCGACGGTTGGATTGAGCGTTATGTTTAACAGCGCTAAATTAGCCAGTAGGTAATTTTCACGCAAGAAAAATTTAAATTTTCTTGTTTAACCTTTTTATAAAACATATACATTAATCCTCTAAGTCCTGGGGGTCATTTTATCATTTGTATATAAACTTCTAATTTTCTGTTATTTGAACATTGACCCCTCTTCATCTTACGTATTTATTTTATCCCAACAAATTTTTCTTTCTAACAATTTAGCACTATGTTCACTTTTCATTTTATTAATTTCATCATTTTTATCTTAATTTAGATTTTTTTAATTTAATTTAATCTATTTTACTATCAATTAAATTTTTTATATTTTCAAAACCTAAAAAAAATTATAACCGAGGTTTTGAATTGGATGCGGTTTTGTTATGCTTGACAAAATAATATGAATTATACCGAGTGTTTTTATAACATGATGGATAATATTTTTTAAAAATATTTTTTAATAAAATATATTAAAATAATATTTTTTTATATGAGCATCTCAAAATTATATAAAAAAAATTAAAATAATTAATTTAATGTTTTTTAAAATAAAAAGCCATTTCTAAATGGAGGATTTTCTCAAAACTTCTACTAAAAAAAAAAATCCTTAAAGTGGACAGCACGGTCAACCACGGGCATGGTGTCAGGTCAGCTAGCAGTTTTTGTAAAGTAAAAAAGGGTAAAAATATTATAACGGTCCTGGAACTCTGCTCTAGGATGATCTTCCTCTCCACTAACTACAATTTAATAATATATACTTAATTCCCCAGCTAAATAATTTTTTTAGCCACTAGATTTTATATTTTATATGTAATTATGTCTGGTTTTGTAAGAACTAGAATAATTTATTTTTTATTTTTTCTACTTATAAAAATTTATCCTAGTTTTTACTAAACACATATTTTTTTTATTTTTTAAATCATAATTAAAAATATTTTTTAAAATCTATTTTTTTTAAAGGACACCCATAAACACTATATGTAATGGTATTGTTGTGCATAACCCTATATATAACCGTAGAAAAAAAGTATTTGTTCAGCTAAATAAATTTTTTTTCCTACTAGATTTTATATTTAATTATGTTTAGTTTTGTACGAACTAGAATAATTTTCTTGTAAAATCTCACAGTAGTTTTTACCAAACACATAATTTTTTTTTAAAATAACTACTAAAAATATTTTTTAAAACTTTTTATTTAAACAGCAACCATAAAAACTATCTATAATAATATTGTTATGCAGAGTACTTTTCAAAATTATTTTTCGCTTCAAAATAAATTTTCTTTATATTTTTTTAATTTTTAACACCCGTATACCAAAACAATAAAAAAAATACTAAAACACATCAGATTAATGTCTTTTCAAGATAAACACATTTTATAACGCAGTTTCAAACACAAAAACAAACAATGATAAATCTTATTCCGTGTTTTAAGTTCCATGGTGCTATTTAATAGGAGGAAGTAAATTTATTTAATATAGTATTGACTTTCTTTTCCATGATGTAACATATTTCCTAGCTAGTACTAGCAATGAAAATAAATTGGTTGGAAAAAATGATCTTACAAAACAAGGTTCAAAAGTAGTTTTTGACTTTTTTTTTTCTTCAAAGAAATTGGGATGCTATGCCCAACAAATCCTTAAATTTTCTTGGAAGATATATTTTGGTGGTCCAAAGATGAAGACCACTCTGTTATGCATGTCTTTTTCTCGTTTAACAATTTTTGTTTTTTTAATTGTTGCTAATATATACAGCCTCGATGTTATCGTGACGATGGTTATTTTCTAAAGTATTGTTTTACTTTGAAATATATCGAAATAATATTTTTTTTATTTTTTTAAATTTATTATTAATATTAGCACTGAAAACATTAAAAAATAATTAATTTAAAACACAATAACAAACATGATATTGTATATTCAACGTGTAGTTGGGATTCCGAGTCAAAAGATTTTAAAATAAAACACATCATGCACAACTTGCAGGAAGAAAGGTTATGGAATAAATATTGTTATTATTACAAAGAATAACTGATTAATTAATATGGATGTATGAATGAGAATGCACAGAGACAGAATAAGAGCAAGCATGCAGACGTTACGCGTGGACAGTGTATAATAATAAATACATGACAAGAAAATAACACGTGGGCCCCTTCCCTCGCTCGCGCACCACTACAGACCAAAAGACGAATCTACAGTGAAGCTACACATCCCATGATCCCTCCGCTAACTGCTTACTTATTACACAACTGCTGGCAATTTGATTGCGACATGGGAAACTTCGTCGTCTACATGTCCATGCGTATGTATGGTTGCTGGTTAAAGTAGCCGACGGGGCGTGAACCGGTTTTTTTTAAGGAAAAAAACCTAGTTTGATCAGGCTAAAATCTTGAGTTGATCTTACTATTGAAAAGTATTTAAGTTTTTTTATACTATAAAAGTCTTTTTTCTACCAATCATGGATTTATAATAAGAATATCCACATGTTATGCACTCGACCAACTCTATATTTTCAAGATAGTACAATATACAGAAGTTTGTATACGTGCTAATTTTCCGGTATCTTAGACAAAGGGGTTTCATCATGGATTTAGAAACATAGAAGTTTTCTTCCAGTCCGTTCCTTTCAGGTAAAATGCTTCTCATTCATTCGATAATTCTGTCATAATCAGCCTCGCTAAACCCATGATATGACTTGATGGTAAACACCTGTGCAACGACCGATAATTTACTGTGATTTGTGTAACCATCTCATAATAGTTCGTCAGAATCTTTTAAAAGATAAAAAAACCTAGTCGTGTTTGCATGAGGTTCTTCATTTATGATTGGACATTGACCGACACGACCCTGATTCATTCCCATTTCATCCATAACCATATTTCTATAAGGATTAATGTTGTCATCTACAACTACATGCACGTTACTAGAACTAGAAGTTGACTCAACCATCATTTCTACCATGGGATTGTGAGGAACATATGTTTCTCTGTGTGTATACTAACACAAATATTTATTCATGAACCCTTTTTGTAGGAGATGTATCTGGATCGAGCAAGTTTTTATTTTTACACCTCTTTCATGGATATCTAATACCCTCTCCACTAATATTTCTTGGACTAGATAGTGCGTAATTAATAAAATCATGAATCCCATTACAATAATCCATCCTCCGCAACTCTTAGAATGAATCTCTATACATCCATAAACAATCATCTATTACTTATATCAAACCTATATAAAATAATAATGACAACATGAATTAATTAATTATGTTAACTAAATAAATTTGAAAAAAAATATTGATTTAGCTCAAACTTATTCAATTTATTTTAATAGTACTTTTAATTCATTATCAATTATCTACATAAAGTCAAATTTCTACACATTTACCAAAAAAACTAACTCGGCAATAAAATTAAAAAAACATAAAACAAACCGTTAAATAAGTTATTATTTATCACAAAACACCCTAGTAAAAAATTTGATATAAGTTTTACCAATTTACAAACAAATATAATTTTACAAAATCTAAAACAAACCTTAACATGCACAAATCATAAATCCATACAACAAATTTATATAAAAAAAACTATAAAACAAGTAAATACCCAAGCAAAATACATATACTAAAAAAATATACAAAAAAATGAAGTTTAAATAAAAAAGAAGAAGAAGGAAGATTGCTTATTTAAAGTATAGAATTCTCAATAAAATTTAAATAAAAACATGAATCCTGACAAATTGAATTGTATTAAGATTGGGGGTTGTTGTTTGTTGTAGAAAATAGGGTATAAGGGGGGGGGGGGGGGGGGGGGTCAAATTAAATCACTACCATATCCTAAAATTATACAATTTTTTCCGAATACTCTTGGATAACAAAGAGTTTCTGACTTATTTTAAGTTTTTTAACAAGGGTTCTTCTGTTTTTGTTTGCATATTTTTTTTTTTTTGTAAAATTATAATCTTTTCACCTAAACATTATTTAAAAAAAAAAAAATCGGCGAGGCGCGGCACCAAGGATGGTGTCTTTCTAAAGCGTGTTTATTTCTGCAATGATTTCTCCCTGTTTCTCCAATCCCCACCCACTCTCTTCTTCTTCTCTTTTTTAGTTTTTTTGGTTCATTTTGTTTCTTGTAATCATCAGCCAGCAGCGCCGCCCTTTCAGTTTCATTGCTGAGCTGCAAGTGGAGACCCCGCGCATGTCCGTACTCTTTTTGTCTTCAACAGCTGCCGTGTCCTCCTCCACTCCCATACGAATCAAAGATCTTTCCCTTCTTTAAGAACCCAACTGCGTCTGGTCTGCCCCCTGTATTAAAGTTCCATGCATATATATATATATATATATATATATATATATATATATATATATATATATAAATCTCTCAGACTTTCCAGAGTTTTCTCTGCTTTTATATGATCGAAAAGGTTTCAACCGGCATGCATCCATGCCGTGACAGAATCAATTAGCCTCTTTATTATTTAAATGTGGTTGTTTATTTCTCTTCTTCCTCTAATTATTTATCTATTGTTCAAAAAGAAAAGGGTAAAGAGAATAATAAAACCAAGCTATGAAGAAGATATATACATGTTCCATGCACTGCTAGCTAGCGAAAGGAGGCTGCAGGGAGGGAGGGAACAAGAAGTTTATTAGCGTTGATCATCTTCAATTTATTATATTTTTCAAGAAACATAAAAAAATTGATGAGAGCATGTATGGAATTAAATTAAAAAAACAATTTTTAAAAACACATAGTTCATGAAACCATCGAAATTAATTATTATTTTTTTCATCAAATTTATATAAGTTACTCAAAACTAAATAAAATTATAGTCTATACATCCTGTGTATTATAGTATTTTGGGACAATTACTAACCGTGGGATCCGTAGATTCTACTTCTATCTATCTGTTTCTCTATAAATAAAATATAATAAAATTAATTTTATGTTATGTTTTTGTTTTTATTTTTCTCATGTAGTGTTTTAGAATATAAAAATAGTTATTTTTTAAAATATTTTTTATGAAAAAATAAAAAGAAGCAGGTGTAAAAAATAAATATCTGCCGTGACTTTTAAAACCAAGTACACTTAAAACCGTGGACCAACGGTGGAGAAATCTGCCAAGGGAGGCCCAGCTCATGGTCTCGGATCTTCATATCCAAGGGAAGGGAGGCTTGAGTAGTTGAGGGGCTCTCTCACTTGGATTTCAATCCTGGCAAGATAATCCCAAAAAGTGGCCAAGTGGTAGAAATCAAATGCATTCCTTCCTAGAAAAGTCTGTCCGAGCGAGATGCAGACAACTACTTGTTAGGTAATCCCAAATCTTAACGTCAAAACCATGAACATCTCAGATAAGGAGAACACATTGTTTTGTTAAATCAAGATGGTGATTCTGTACATGAATTTCAACATGCAAAAAGGAGAAATTTAAAAATAAAATCACACAATATTTGGGCCAAATGATCTCTTGCAATGAGCAATAGCAGCCTGGATTGAGTTATCCTGAGCACATATTTTGTGATTCTGATTTCCACTCGAGAAACCTAGGTGAGTTGGGGAGGATTTTGTAGAACTTGGACAACTTTTAGATTTCCTATCTTTCCCACCAACGCTAGTACTCATTGCTTCCAAAACTCCTCTAATTGCATCCAAGTTCTTCTCCATAACTCTTGACCTGTCACCATTTCCGAAAGGGTTGTTCGAGTTGCTGCTGCTGCCTTGTCCTTTTCGCACTAACCATTTGTCAAAAGGCTTTATTAACGTCTGATATGCGCCAATGTTTTTCTTTCCTCGGGGAAAGTTAATTTCTCGGCGAGACTTCATAAATGATGCGAGCAAAGTCCGAATTCTCAAGGTTTGAAACTTGACCAAGAACTTCATGACGCCACTGCTGTTCATTGCCGTTTCCTTCGATCCTTTCATTGTGCTTTGATTGAATTGAAACAGGAAATCAACATGGCAAGTACTCAGTGATTATTGTAATATCAAATGCCTATAGTCATCATCATATACAAATAAATATAAATTATTGCAAATAAAATCTATACCCACATCGCTGTATATTAGTTGCCACATTCTGAAAAACTCGAGAAACTAAAGGGGCAAAAAGCTATCCTTTATCCTTGTTATTTTCCGGATTTATCTCTTGAGTTGCGTTTAGTTAGTATCATAGTGTAGAAGAGGAGATCATAGACTAAATTGAAATGGACGGCTCAAGGTCCATCTGCGTAAAATTGTGACCATGGGCCTTTTTTTCTTCCATGTATTTTTAATAAACAATACAGATATCGAACATGGCCATTTCTGAAAAAAATGCCATAAGAAAATCGAAAAATGAAAATCAGAAAATATTGAAGGATACCTGGGGCGTACAAGCTCCAAGTGATTGCTGCTAGCCGGACGGCCATTTTCATCACTGGCCTCTGATGATACCGTTAAACTGGGCTTTAACATATTGAGAAAACCGTGAACTTTAGGAAACTGAGCCTTCCTTTTAATGGTCTTTTGGATTCTACCATTAGAATTAGAAGCCTTGGACCCCATTTGAGTATCCCATTGATCACCCTCCTTGGAAGGAGAAGAAGAGTTCATAGTGAATGTTGTTGTTGTTGATGACGACGATGGAGACTTTGACATTGTCGCAGCAGCCTCATACTCAATGCTGGTTGTTGTGGTGGAGGGTTCTTGGAAGGGAACACTAGAAGAAAATGATATACGTAGCTCCATTTCCTCATCAGCCCAGTCATCAATATCTCCATGATAATTCTTCAGTTCAAGGGCTATCTCAATGTAGGATTCATCGTCGCTTTCATCGGAGAAAATGGACTGGAATGATGAGGAGTTGAAGTCATAGCAGCTGCTGAATGAGAAGCTCTCTTCTAGCTCTTGATCTCTGTATGCGATACTTGCCATGTTAGATAGTTATTCATCGGCTAATCACAACAAGAGTATTGAGATCTTTGTGAAGCAAATGATTCTTGACATATTTTGAGGTATTTAGGATGATCATAATCTCGAAACCTATAATAGAAAACGAATCCCTACGTACAGATAAAAAAAGATCAGAGGTTGTTGGAATGAGGGTAGAAAAACATGAGAATGGAGGTAATTAAGCTAAGGTACATTTGATTTAATCAAGAAATTTTGCTAGTTAGCTAAGCTTTAACCTTTTTGGTTTTGGTTTTGGTTGAAGAGTCTATGTCTAATATAGTCTTGGTCCAAATCAGACAACGCCAGTGGTTATATTATTTGAAGAGTCGTCATTTTAGACCCTTGTTTATTCTAATAAACTGTGTTAAAAGTTGAACACTTGGGCTTGTATTTTTGGTTTAACAAACCTCAAAATCCCTCGACCTCCGTGATTCAATATTCTCTTCTCAGAAGAGACCAACCCATCTTACGTTTGCAGATTTGGTTGTGTCTGCTACACTTGTTTTTCAATTTTGTTACAGATTATGACCTCTTAACCCATCTACCAGTCCTCTTGTGCCATATACCATGGCACGTCTTCCATTTTTATACATTGAACCAGACTTGGTCCGTGTGTTAGCCTTTTCGGTCTCCCCGGCAAAGCCAAGTACACTCGTAGTATTAGGACCAGCTCGGCAATCTGATTCTTGTAATTGTTAGTTGCAATCTCGAAATAAAACCGCAACTTCTTGCTGAAATTTCCCCAGTATCAGGAAGGGAAAGGGACTGTCTGGTCTAGTCTTACAACATCTGGTGTTGATACTTGGCAACATATCATCATGTTTCGTATGAATATGCGCCTATAATGCTGACAAAAGCTGATTTCTGTGCTGAAACAAGGTACCATGCCCTTAGAAATACTCCAAGAGTAGGCGGATCCGGCTCCTGGTGCTTGGTTTTGAAAACGTGTAATAAAACAGAATTGAACTACCCCATTTGCTGTGTTTGTGATGTTGGAAACTTTGAAACCTGCTTTGAAACTAACAACCTATGTGGGCCTACGATTCCTTCTTATTAACCCGTCTTGCTTGTTCCTCAATCTAGTAATCAAATTAACTGCAGAAATCAATCAAATGAAGCCTGGATTTAAGGTAGTTTGATGACGTCTTCTAGATGTAGCTGGCATTGGTGCATGGCTCCATCCTGTTGTTTTATTCGAGTCATCCTTTCATATTGCTTCAAGAATCATAATTTTTCCTGGATTCCTGCGCTCTAATTTGGTTCTTATTTTTCTGAAAAAATCAACAAGCAAGCACAACACAAACACACAGCCTGGACCAATGATTTTTTCTGATCTTATGCAGCTACGAGCAATGTCACTCATAAAGTGAAACGGATTTATTACCAACATCAAATCTCCATCTTGAATGAAAAAATTCACCAAGACTTTTCTTGGGTTCCCAAGTCATCTAATAGACTATAAGTTTAGAACAGTCAGACTGCTGTGTGAACTCAATTAACAGGTTTTATTTTATCTATTTTCTGCTTTCCGTGTCTAGCTAGTTTTCTCCTTTTGATTATTCAAACGTAGATCGAAACTATGATAAAAAAAATTTGTATTTCTTAAAAAGAAATGGATCAAAATTTAAAGGTCGCTGTTGTCTATCCCCTTCTTGAAAGGAACATTTTTTCTTTTACAGGAAATCGTATGAATGCATAGATGTCAATGGTAGTATATTGTTGACAAAGTCGTGCAAGGGCTAGCTCAATCACAATCTAGACTCTAGAGGTCAACTTAAAGCTGCATTTTGAACAAGATCCAAGCTTTGGGCAATAAAGAAATAAAACCTTGCTGTCTCTGTACATGTGCTAATTATCTTGGAAGATGCATAAGCAAAGAGAGAATTGCTTATGCCCAGGCATATGGAGCTAAGAACACAAAGAAAGAGCAGACACCGCATGATGGGATCTAAGAGAAGCAGCATAGAAATACATGAGAGTGCAAATCCTGAAACATCAAAATCAACAAGGATACCTTATTAACACATACAAACATGAAGCCTGAGCATCGTTAGTACAATCATGACAATGATTGATTCATATTTCTAGCTTCATGCATATGAAAACAAACCATAATTAAGACTAATTAACCACTGAAAAGAAAGCGAAAGAAAGGGAGAGAAAAAAAAGGTTTTCAGGGAGAATTAAGATCATGAAGATGAATAATTAAGAGCTCCTAACAAGAACGCTCCTCATCATTTCCTTAAATTCAAAGAAATCAACACGACCATCATGGTTGCTGTCGACAGTGATGATCATCTTCTGAATTCTGTCAATCTCTTTGGCTTCAGGCAATCCCAACTTCCTCAAGACCACTTGCAGTTCATGTGCTGATATGTAACCATCCCCATCCTCGTCGAAAACCTTGAATGCCTCTGACAAATCAGATTCCTCCATTCTCATCCAAGCTTGATCTCCAATATCATTCGCAGACGCCTCCTCCTCGGCCGCATTATTATCGCGACCAAAGAAACTGTTGTCCAGTGACTGATGAAGGGACACGAAATCTTCGAAAGAAAGGCCAATGTTGTCTGGCTTAATGTGGGATTTGATGGTGAATTCAAGCTCAGAGAAGTCAGCGTCGAGGCCAAGAAGGCTGAGTGCTTGACTAATTTCCTGGATGGTGATCATGCCATCGCCATTCTTGTCGAAAAGATCAAAAATGCGGCGGAGCCGAAGGGAATTGAGACTGGGGCTACGTAGACTAAAGGAGGAGGATTTCTTGTGTCTGGCAGAGGCAGAGGTTGCTGCTGCTGCTGCTTCCATAGCTTGCTTTGTATGTACTTGGGTTGTTTCTGTTGCAGCAGTAGAAACTGATTTAATTAGATCCACCAGTAGCTAAACTGATTTGTTGTTGAAGGGATTTATTGCATGGCGATTGCGTTGTCAAAACTGTGAAGGACAAAGCGCGTTTGGTGGCGGGGAGCTTGTTTGGCCAGCCAGTGATGACTCACGACCATTTCCCTGGTGTTTCTTTTCCATGCCATCCCATAGACTTCAGCGTTAAAAAAATTTAGATCAATTTACATGTGCTCTTTACATGGAAAAAAATTAGAGATGATGAAGATACGAAGAGTCTTGCTAAGTATATGAATTTATTATTAAAATTAAATTTATTTTATATTTTTATATTCATCTCTTAACTAAATATATTTATGTGATTTCTGAGATATTAATCAAATATAATTTAAACATTTTCATTCAATGTGAGATTAAATTAAATCCATCCTTAATGATGATTTCAACATTGAGTTAAAAGTAAATTTAGTTTTTCTTATAATTAAGTTAATAGTGAAGTGGAATCTATATTAAAATTATCTTTTAAAATATATTAATATTTGTTCGAAAGCTTAAGTAGCTGGATGGAGGAAGGGAGGAGTTATTATTTCTAATGTAATCGATAAAAAAAAAATTGAATAATTAAATAATAAAATAGGGTTTGAATTGAGATTTTTCTTATTTATCTCCTAACACATAACACAGTGGACCGTCATAAAAGCATGAATTTTATGACATGGTACATTATACCTAAATTATAAGAGTGTTTTGATATTGTTAGTTGTTGTATTTTAAAATATATATTTTTAAAATATATTTGAATGATATTTTTATTTTTATAATATTAAAGTATCAAAATAATTTAAAATTAAAAAAAATAAAAATAAAAATAAAAAAATTAAAAACACACAACCAAGTTGCCATAAATGCTATTTAAGGGACTGATTTTTTATTTTTATTTTTATTTTTATTTTAAATTATTATTTTTTTATATTTATAGATTATTTTGATATATTAATATTTTAAAATTAAAAAAATATTATTTTAATATATTTTTAAATAAAAAATATTTTAAAAAATAATTTCTTCAATGACACGAGAAATTTCGAAGAAATTAGAGCGTCAAATCAAATTCACGGAAGAGGTCTTGGTCCATGGAGCATGCATTGCATTCCCAAGTCCCAACACGCGGCCTGTTGCGGTGCGCACACATAACAAAATATCTCCCTGCAAATTGCTTTTCTCGGGAAAAGTTGGGGGGGGGGAAGACGAGAAGAAAACAAACGTCAGCCGTGGAGCGTGGGAAACGATTTTAATTTTCAATGCTAAAATTAGGGTTCATGGTCACAATGTTTTCTCCTTCTTTTCGAGGTGTCGGTCCCTGAATGAATGGTCCCACGTCGAGATGGTAGGAATGGGTGCCTGTCAAACGTGTTGGTATTTGTTTCACGTGGATTGTAATAGTAAATTGACATTTCTATTCTTAAAAACACTCTTATTTAAGTGCTTTCTAGGGGTAAAATAGTCCTTTTATTTTATTTATTTGTTATTTGTGAATTGTTAAAGGATATCTCCATCTTTTCATTAATTAATCTTTTGCATGGTTCAATCACTTTGTTGCTATTAAAAACAAATAATTAATTAACTATAATTTAAGGGTTTTTTTTTAGCATTTCATATTTTTTGGTATAGCATAATTATTCTATTACCTTTGGATTCAAATTTTTTAAGGCTTCACTTAAGGAACTAATTCGTAATTGCTCTATTTTTTCATTTTTATAATTAAGCTTAGGGTTCTAAGGATAGGATGGTGTTTTAAAAAAACCATTAAAAGTTGTTGTTGATGCACGCGTTAAACGTCTCAGCCGTTCCGTCGCCTTCGAGCGACACATATGACTAAACACGGTGGTCAAAAAATTGATTATGCCACACCACTGGATTCATCTCAGTTTTCTTTTTTTCTCTAGGTGACGCATGTGCTCGCCGGACCTCTAGTGAATCGAGACATCCTTTTCTTTCTCTTTTTTCTCCTTTAAAGTCATGTTTGGCTCTCCACATCCCATATTATCTCTTCAAGCTCCATTTCTTTTGATTTTGTCCCTGGTTTTTTTTTTATAACTATTTGCTTTTTATATGTTTTTTTCTTTTCAAATACCATACCAACCCTTCAAATTTTCAGACCAACCCCTTCAATTTCATTTTCCTTCACATTTAGTTATTTACCTTTTGATTACTTTTTTTTTTTGTATAATCTATCAAATTACAAATATCTTTCAATCTCACCCGTATTATTTTTTAATCTTTCAAATTTGATCTTTATTCTTTTGATTATTATTTGTTTTAATTGAGGTCATTTTTAAATTGTCTTTTTGCAATTTCATCATTCTTGGGGTTTTTATCTATCAAGTTTTATCCCAATTCTTTTTGTTGCTACCTTTTATTTGTTTTGACAAGTTTTTTTTAATTCATATTTTTTTACAATTTCATTCTTCAAAATTAAATCGGATTGGAATTAAGTTTCTTTATTGAACTAAAGTTCTATATTTTACGGGTTGCAAGTTTTAAAGATTAGGTGATGTTTAGTAGGTTTGCTTTGTTTTTTTTTAATATATATATTAGTTGATGTTTTCTTATTTTTTATCCTTTTTTTAGAGTTTTGCTTTGTTATTTCTTATAGTTGTCTTCTATAAGTTAAGTTCTGAGTTTATGGCAAGAATAACTAGTTTCAAAAGTTAACCTGGATTGACTTTTGTTTTTTTGTTTTTTTTTATCTTTTTTAATTGATTTATTTCAAATTTATCCTTCAAGTTTTTATTTTTATTTTCTTTCTACGAGATTATCCTAATCTTATATTTATAATCGCAAAGTTTGCGAGTTCACCTAGGTCAATAAGGCTTTTTCTGGTTTTTTTTTTTACAGTTTTACTTTTCATCATGGAGTTGTTTGATAACCTAGATATGCTAAGGTTTTTTTTTAACCTTTTTATCAGTTTATTTATTATTATTATTTTTTTCATATTATTTAAATTATCAATTAAAACAATTACTAGGGTTTCAGATTTTATTACCCTACTATTTTTTTTATGTAGAAAACCATTGTCTAGCCCGCAACAGAGCGCATACATGAAATCTAGAATTTTATTATATATAATAATTATAAACCTTAGGAAAAAAATCATAAATTGGAGTCATTTCTTGTGATGTCATCAAATTCAAATTAATTTTTCATACTAAGCTCCTCCTAGTTTTATACTCTGCTTGGAAATGTAATAAAAATTATTTTTTAAAGTATTTTTTATTTGAAAATATATTAAAATAATATATTTTTTAATTTTTTAAAATTTATTATTAATACAGCACATTAAAATAATTAAAAAATATAAAAAATAATTAATTAATTTTTTTTAAAAAAACACATAATAACTACAACCCCAGACATCATCTAGTCCTAGATTCCCACGCGCACACGCTCGCAATAACTGGCCTCCAACTCCAACTCAAAACTAAAAACTCAAGCTCAACCCAACCCTAACATATTTTTCTGTCCCTAGAATGGACAAGCCCTCCCCTAGTCGAAACGCGAAAACGAGTGACTGAGTGAAAAAAAACGCTGCCGTTTTCCCACCTCTCTCTTCTTCTACGTTCTCAACTTGCTCCCCCTCCGCTGCAAAAATCATACATTTTTCTCCCTGTCCAAGTCAGGTAAGCCCTTATGTCAAGATTTCCGATTTCTAATCTACTACACGTTCCGCTGCTATTCATACATTTCTATCTTCCCTCTCATAGAAAATAACTGACGCTAGTGCTTGTGAAAACCTTGTTTATTTAGGGTTTTAATTAGGATTTGAAAGATAGTTTACTGGTTATTGTTTTAGTGAATTAGGGTTTTCATTAGGAGCTGTGAAGCAAACTTTTCTTTGGATTATTAGCTGATTAGGGGTAGTTGTTGTCATTGATTGTTTTTGCTCTTTCTTACAGATATCTCATTTGCTGTTTGATTACCATGGATTCTGAATCTTGTACGGACCAAACAAACAAAACCCAAGATGAGCAAGCTAGCAAGGCCATTGTTGAGGCATATCTAGGTCCTGTCACCCCTGATTCTATCAAAGAGACTGGGGATTTCCCACTCTCTCCAGTCACTTTAGTTAAAAAACTGCCCAAAGTTCTCTCCTTTACCTCTAAAACCAACAGAAGTGAGGACCATTTTGACAACTTTAGCAGCCCACGAACACCCAAGGACGGTGTTTTTGACCCTTTTGCTCCTGGCCATGAAGACAAAATCCTGGCTCCTCAGTGCAAGAAATACAATGATGAAGCGAGGGCCAGTGTTGTGCGCCGGCTTAATTTTACTTCTTCTTTCAGAGCCTTGAGAAATGGGAGTTTTGGTGATGATGTGGAGTTCTTATCGGATGAAGAGATGTTTGAATCTGTGTATGAAAGTTTATTGGAAGCTATTGTTTCGAAGCAGACTGAGGGTGCTCTTGAAGAAATGACAAAATTAGAATGGGATTCTGATGACTGCACAACACCGCCTGCAGCTCCTATTATAACCGGAGTTCCTGATACTTGTCCCGCCGCTCCTCTGAAGCGAAAAGGTAAATCTAGGATTATTGATTTGGGATTATGCAGAAAGCTTGAATTCTAAAGGTGATTTACTTGTGCTTATCTGATCTGATGAGAGTAGGATGCAGTGCTGCCAACTAATTTTATAAGATTTCATAATGTATTTTGTATGAAAGCTGTTGACATATGTGCCTCTAAGTCATAACTTGTGGTCTATACAGATATTATTTAACTAGGATGATTTGCCGGACAAAGATCACAATGTAGTTGTAGCATTGTATAGGAATTCTTGACGCGTATTTACTTTTGGAAATGAGCAACTGTAGCGACAAGTGTACTTTTTTTTTCTTATGACTCTACCCATAGGAGTTCATTATGTTTGTATCTCATAATGTGAATTGTTGAAATTAATAAAAAAGAATGCCTTCTTGTCTTTTTTGGAGTTAAATTAACTTTTGCTGATAATGGTGCAAAAGCATTACATGCCTGTTCAGGGTCATTTTTTAGGCAAGATATGAAATGAAGGAGGGATAGTAAATGAAGAAATGCCTCATGTTTAAGAACTTTATTTATTTATTAAGGTTGGATTGACAAAGATGGAACTTCAACCTGAATCCTCATTGCTCTTGCTTATGCAATGGTACAACTGAACTACGGGCTCTTTGGAATACTTTTTAGCACCTGTGCATTAATAAGCTACTTTATTAATTTTCTCTTTCTTCGTCTTTGTGCTATCTAATGGGTTTGACATTTTGTGCTCCATCATAATTTACGTACTATTTACTTTACTAATTTGTATTAAATGGGATGGAAAAATTATTCTGTTAGTCCTGCATTTAGAGTATTTGTCTTTCGAATGGTTTTGGCATCTTGTGCTCCATAATAAATGAATGAGATCCAGTCTTTGATTAGCTTCTCTGATTTCTCGAAGCAAATGTAAAATTACATCAAAATGTTAGAAAGTAGGAAACACAAATGCTTAGCTTCTCTGATTTCTCGAAGTAGATGTAAAATTACATCTAAACGTTAGAAAGTAGGAAACACAAATGCTATTATGCTGCTAAGTACTACCATCGTGATTGAGATATCCTTCTAACTTTTGTATTTCACCAATTTATGGTTTCGCCTCTTCAAAAAATCAACTTTGCTGAAACTCGGCATCACTTACTATTTAAAATGGAATGAGATGCTTATTTCTAACCAAGTATCGATTGTTGTGATAAGACTGGTGATTGAAAAAAGTTTGCATGCTAACAATAATTGCTAAATACTAGTTCAAACTGCTCAATGTGTGGAGATATAACGAATTGCGTAACCATTAGTAGCAAAAATGAAAATAAAATAGCAGTAGTTGTGTTTGCAGATGATTACAATATACAGATGTTTTTCCAGCCTCTACTCCCTACTCTCTAGAAGTGGCTGAGAAAAACACACAGAATATACGCAGCACACAAATAATGGATTTGGATTCTCTAAAACGATTGAAACTGATGAACAGAAGAACTATTTGACCAGCTTGCTTACTGTTTCCTACGTATATGGTGCGCAAGGCAAAACTGAAGAAGCGTGGTGGGGATGCATGCTTTAGTTGATTTAATCAAAATTTAGTCATGTTCTTGCATTCCTGGCTTTGAATCTTCAGGGAAGGAATATCAATAGTGAATCGACAATCAGATGTAGCGACAGTATGCTTTTTGAATATCTTCAGGAAGGTGGCCCTGCCTGGAATTCTAGTGCGTGTTTCCAGAACAATCTGTCCGGCTAGAACATCAATGATTAAAGCTGACATATCAGCTGCCATCTGATCCACCTGTATAGTAAGCCGGGAAGGAAGTGTCTCGGTGCCCTTAGAGGGTATCAGGCCCGGGTACAGGTCAGCATCTCCCACCTCATCGCCTCGATATAGAAGGTAGCTCTTTCCGGGGCCGTGCTTGAAGCTGACATGGTTAGGATTCTTGACGAGGAGTGTTAGGTTGAGGGTGATGTTAAGTTGGATATTAACAACAGGGAATGAGATGCGAGGAGAGATGCCTTCGAGGGTAGCTGATAGCAGCTGGGTTTGGGGCGCTTTAGGCTTGAAGACTGTCAATACTAGGATAAGAAAAATAATGAATAGCAGCAACTGCAAGAGGAGAATCACCCCACCAACAATGAAACACCTTCTTCTAGCCTTAGGACCACGTCCTTGGTCGTTGGTTTCTGTCATTGATGCCTATAGGGTTTGGCTAGTTATTGAGATTCTGAAGGAGGACAAGGGACATATAGGGAATCCACAAGAGTTATAAATACAGGCCACAAACAGTACAGGTGGGAAGGAGGAGGTATAAATGCATGGATGTGCCAGCTACCAAACAGGGTGTTGGGGGTTGGAGGCTTTTAATAATTTCCCACCATCATCGCCCCAGAGTCCCAGACAATCTTTTCTTTTCTTACTTTTACGAATGGAAGAACTTGTTTGGCTTATATTTGCCCCCTCTAACCTCTACCAAATATTGGTCATAATTATACTTATATGGCCTTTAAATGAAGTATCTCCTCATTTAATTACCAGTTCGATTTGTTTTCACACCATGATCCATGTACGAACACGCAAACGTTAAGAGAATCAAACAAATCAAGTCACACCCAAAAAGTTAGTAGTAGTTCTCTTCACGAGATGACTATCGGTTGCATGTAGTGTAATAAAAAAAGAGATAACATGAGCTCAGCAACTTCCGAGCAAGGGGGTTAAGTTCACTTATCTGATGCCGTCACACTCACTACTATTCTGTTTTTAAAACCATTTTATCAAGTCACAATGATTCGTTGATCATGCTGTTGAAGTAGTTTGTCACTGCCACCTCCAGGAAACGACTTCAGAAGAAGGGCCTCCCTTGAGGAGGCCTTGCTTAATTGCTTGATGGTGAAGTGAAAGAACCTAACAAGCAATGAAGATTCCCGCTTTGCAATTCATATACTGAAATTAAGCAAGAGTTGGGCCATGAAGCCTGGAAGATGTCTCACGGATGAACAGTTACACGTGGGCATGGTTTCAGCAGTTGGATCGTACTGTGTAATCAAATGCTCATATGAACATGGACAATTCAGCTTCCAACTAACTCTTAATTGCAATTGCTTGACGTGAACAATATGTCAAAGGCTTCCTAAATCTGTGACACGTGTGGCTCCAGAAAAAAATGTTAATTGGGTCGATGCTTTGCTCTCAACAAATTACACACGCAAAGAGTACGACTTGCTGAGGTTTGCACGCCTTATTGTCTGGAGATGCAAAGCACAGGCATTGGCTGAGTAATATAGCAGCATGGAACCCCTGGGTTTCTGAATTATCTGTTAGTTTTACCCCCCAAAATCACCATTTATCTCGATGGTAAATCATAATGCAGCAATCATAGAACAAGAATATTACTACGGCTGCTTTGATCTTGATATCATCTTGCCCATAAAAGTAAATCAGAATTCTCAGAAGAAAACAGACCGACTGGTCAAATTTCATTTTCTGAAAGCAAATCACAATGAATGTAAGATACCAAGGAGATCACACTAGTAGATACATATGATTCTGATATCCTGCTATCACAAGCAAAATGTTCAACTCAGTTGTAAAGAGACGAACATAGGAGTAGCTAGTTTGAGCTGAGCAACTGCTGCCTTTGAGACACCAGACAATCCAACAGATTTCTCATGACCTTACCATTGAGAGATTGGACATTTCCGTGTCCTGAGGAATGTTTCAAATTCACTTGGTTGGTTAAAACTCTTTCCTTCAGAAATGGGGAAAGTCTAATAAACATGGTACAGCTATAAAGTGCAACAAAACTGATTTGACTAGAATACTAAATCAGAAACCCTCAGTAGCAAGCTGTTTCCATATAAAAGAATAAGAGACGACATTTTGCAATAGAAAGGCAAAACAAGTCAACGTGAAATTAGAAGTCGGTGAAATCAGAAAATCTGATGTCAGAAAGAAGCTTGAAGATGAAGAGTTTTTGCTTCAATTAGCACTGGATTGAATCATGCGGGGCAATTTATCCCCAACATAGCTGGAGAAACAAAACACATCTCTAATTCTAGTCTCATAAATTTACAGTACCTGATCAGTCTTGAAGCTTTGCAAATTATGAATCCATACAAAACACCTTATTGGGAAAAGAAACAAAAAAATCATGAACAAGGCTTCTCCAGAAAGCTGCAAATAGGTGCGAGTGTGAAAAGATATGTAATTGCTTTCAATACCTTGCCATAAACAAACATAAAACGCAATCAAGAATTATGTCTGCATCTGGCCAATCCAACAGCAATCAGCATCACAATATGATGTTGCTCTATTAATACATAATCATCTCAATCAAAATCAACAAGAACTAGTAACACAAAAAGAAAGAGAAAAACTAGCACTATAATCTAAAACAAGAAACAAGAGAGAGGAAAGAAAAGAACAAAAGGGTTCCTACAATTTTGTCTTATACTTGCACTTTTGATCCCCTATAGTTCTATTAGAAACAAAAACAAGAAGATCACAACTACTGGTAGAAGTGATATGTACATTAAACAGATTAAAAATGCTAGCTTTTCCAGAAATCTTGGTCAAGGTATTAAAGGGTATAGTACCAGCCATGGCATCAGAAAAAAACTGCGAATCAGACAACAACCGATCTGCCATAAGTGTAACGGTTACGTTTATGGGTTGTGTTTTGTCTGCTAAAATCTTACCCGCAGGAATTGGAGCTTCACCAACAACTTGGCCTCTATAATTCAGAAAAGCAGAGCTGTTCTTGTACTTGACACTCACCTTGTTCGGATTCTTGATAGAGAGATCCACGTCAAGACTCACGTTTACATCCACTCTTAGCCTGGCTATGTCAAAAGAAACCTTCATGTCACTGATGGAGGTGGAATCCACGGTGGTTGTCGGTTGTTTAGGCTTGAACACCGTTAACCCCAAGATGAGCAAAAGCAGAAAAATAAAGAGGATCACAGCTGCGGTCACCCCTAAACAAATGTTTCTGCGTTTGTGTTTCTTAGGAGATTCAGCTTTCATTGCAGCAGCTTTTGACGATTCCACATCCATTTCTTTTTTCCCTTCAAAATTGTCTCTTCTTAGGATTTGTAATTCCAAGGGGGTCACATGCATGCCTATTTATAGTTGCTAGAGCTTCTTTTATTTATTTATTATATTAATAAATATGCAATGAGTTGTTATTTTATTATTTGAGGGTGTTTTTTTAGTCAAATCGAAGAGATATTTGATATTTTGATATTTTGATGATGGATGCAAGATCATGATTCATGAATTTCGAGGGATTTCTGTGTGTCCATATGTTCCAAATAGAAGCAAGCAGCTTAATGGTTGGAAAGATGGCTTAGTTCCTAAAGGCAAGCTCCTTCTTTAATCATCAATCTGAATTATTTCATCCTTGATCAGAAGAAAATATAGTAATTTCTTTTTCCAAATCTCTTAGATTCCTTAAATATGTCTTCAACTATTTTAAAAAAATATACACTTAAATATCATTTAATAATAATTAATGAAAACATGCGAGAATCATACCAGGTATATTTGGAGAAAGATATATGTTTTTCCTTTAAGAATTGCTTTTAAAAATCTTTGATTTTTTTGTTTTAAAATAATTTTTTTATAATTTTAAATCGTTTTAATGTATTGGTGTCAAAAATAAATTAAAAAAATAAAAATATATTATTTTGATATATTTCAAAGAGAAAAATACTTTGAAAAAGTAACAATTACCACAACATCAAACACTATCTAAATATTATATTTATATTTGACCATCAATCTTAATTAAATCATACTTAAAAGCGATCCCATCTTATAAAGAATTTAGCATTATCTTTTAACAAACCCTAAAAAAAAAAAAAAAAGAAAAGACTAAAGTTGAGAAATCAAAATTGTATGTTTGGGGATAAACTTGGTATAAACCAAAGGGTTGGGAGGTATTTTGGGGATTTGCCAAAGAAACATCTTTTCCATCTTAAGAGGCAACAACGAAAGATTAGGACTCTAAAAGCAAAGATGGGGCTGTGGTTAGGATGTCATCATCTCCATTTTCCTCTCTTAGTGGGTTTACTATTGCTTGTCTTGGCATCAAATTATATTTTTGTGAGCTGCTTCCATGAGCATTTTTAATTGCATGGACATGCAATTTCTTGGCCACTCTTTTTTTTTTTCTTTTTCCTTTTTTTTTTGGTTCCAAGTACACTATACATTCATGAATTTACCATTATCAGGGAATCTTTTCTTTCCTGTCTTGTTATCAAGGAATAAGTTAAGAGCAAGCAAAGCATCAACTTTTATATATATATATATATATATATATATATATATATATATATATTAAAAACAACATTTTATAAATTTCTAAAGAATAGCTTAACTGGTGAGGTCTTGAATTTATTCTCTAATGATCATAAGTTCAAATTTTTCATAATTATTAAAAAGTTATATGATCATTAGCTAGCCCAAACTCTTCAAATATTAATAAAACAATCATATAAAATTAAATTCATGGACAACACATTAATTTATCTTAAATTCATTAATTAAATATGAAAAATCTCATTATTTAGAGATCGATGATATCATAGTTCATCAACCTAGCTGGTTAATTTATGATGGGCTATATATATATATATATATATATATATATATATATATATATATATATAATGCCTTTGATCATGCATCAAGTCCCCTTCCCCTTCAACGTCAAGAAATATTAATTAAATCCTAATTGGACACCACTTTCGTCCGTGGTAGCTTCTTCAATTTAATATCAACTTACAATAGTTATATGAACTTGACAACAAATCAAAGCAGCAAAATTCATGAACATGATCTACGTTAGAAAAATATTCTTGCTTAAAATATTCTTTCAAGTATATAAGTATCATGAAAGGTCACTCTTTTTAGATTTACCTAGTTTTTTAAAATATTTTCTAAATAAAGATTTACTCTTTATAGATTTACACCACCCATTTAAAATTTTATCCTATTTTTTTCTCATAAATTTCTCATGACCTCTTATAAAATTATTTTAAATATAAAATCTTTTATATTTCATCTCACTCTTCTAATAATTTTTTTAAGTATTAATTTCTTTTTACATACTTATAAATTTTTTCAAACATAATAAATATCCATACACACGAGCCCTCTAGTTTCAACCCCTCTATTCGTATAACTCTAGCAACAAGGAGGTAGGTAGTTCTTAATTCCCTCTTTTCATTTTTATTTTTTCTTTAACTTGACTCGCAACCGATCGAGCCACGTCCTATGGTCACACAACAGGCCCGCGGAGATGACAGTGTCCAAGGGTCGGGTGTGTAGAATAAATATATTTTGATTGGTAGGTGATTTTTTTATATAATACTGGCACCGTGACACGAGTGTGTTAGGCGGACAACAAACTAACCGGAGGATAAATAATGATACAGACAGTCCTTCAAGATTCACAATTCGGCTATATTGATACTTATACCGCAATTTTGTATATATACACGCCTCGGAGGCCTATTAACAATCCTAGCCATATATGTTCACGTACAAGCTCTAATGATTCAAGGTTTGTTTTTGCATTTTAGATTCATCAATGTTCCACTTTTCACTCTATAATTCGAATATCTCAATTTTACCCATGCAATTTTTACTTCTTATTACTTTTGATATTTTTATTTAATTTAATTCTTAGCTTCTTCCTCTCAATTATATATATATATATATATTTTGCTAGTGACATCAAAAACCTAGGTTGCCTGGCCAAACCAAGCAAGTAGAGGCAATAATTTTTCTGCTTGCGGCTCAGGTTAGTGTGAGAAAAACTTGGTTTTTTTTTTGTATTTTTATACATATTTTCTCTCATTTTGAACAGTTTTCTTATATTATTTTATTTGAGTATCTTTACACATAATAAATTTTACCACACAATTCAATAAATAAAATACTTATACTCACTTTTTATTGGATGAACAACAAAGCCAATCAAGCACTGCTTCCTAAACTAATGAAACTCGATCTCTTATTGTACAAGGTAAGAATCTTTTTAGAATAGCTATCTTGCAGGGTAAGATAAGTTTTTATAAGACTTAATTGTAAGCGAGATGTTAAAGCTCTCATCTCTCGACTATACATAAAAAATCACTTCTTTCATCGTGTAAATAATTTTTTTTACCTGTTTATCCCTTGAACAACCAAAATCAATTTAACCATTAGGGAGTTATTTTGTAGTTAACACCAGCATAATCCACACCAGTACGACCCAGTTCGTTGTTAATCGTGAAAAAACACAAAGAGATTCGTTGAAGTTTTTCACCGATTTCATCATATATTATCTCACAAAAACTATCAAAAACACAAAAAAAAACTCAAAAAAACATATTCAAAATATAGATTGATTAATGGAGTATTTAACATTAGAACTTATAAAAAACTAGAAGAGTAACGCCTTGAAATTTTAAACTGCAGTGGTATAACTGAACCATTGATGAATCTATTAGGGAAAAAACAAGATTTAATGGTTTAACATAGGAACTTTGGAAACTAGAAGAGTAATATTGGAAAACCTTAAAGTATAAAGGTATAATAGTAAGATTAATGAATCTATAGGGACAAAAACGAAGTTTATCCTGAAACAGAAAGGAGTATAAATATCGTGGGCGACCATCACGTGATACAAAATCTGCCGTCAATTATTATTGAATTGAGAGGCCCAATGCCAATGCTACTGCGCAGGAAAACAGAGTAACTGACTGGCTACTACTACACTCCGTTTAGCATTTACCACACAACAAAGAAAGCAATGGAGATGGAGATGGAGATGGAGAAGACGAGAGGAGGAGAGAGTGAAGAATCAGAGAGAAGAAAACTGATATTACTGGAGAAAGTGAAGGAATGCCTTTCACAGAGACAGGATCAGAGACGAGAGGAATCGCCGTTAGTGTGGGCGATGGAAGTTGTGAAATGTTTAAAATCGTTAAAAATGGAAATGCCAAGCCCTGACTTAGCTGAAATCTTAGTCTCTCATCTCTGTTTCGATAACAACAACGCTTCTACCTGGAAGTTTCTACAACAGGCTCTTTCCTCTCGCCTCCTCTCTCCGCTTCACGTCCTGTCTCTCCTCTCCTCTAGGTATAATTAATTTTTAAGAATTTATGTTTATTATTAATTGATTAAATAATTATTATTAGTTCTTTTTATTGTATTGGTTGATTGATTGCAGAGTGATTCCGAATCGACGGTCTCAACCGGAGGCCTATAGATTGTTTCTGGAACTTTTCAGCAGATACGCGTTTTCGCTTGATACAGCTGTTGATGATGCTTGCAGAGATAAGTATGTTTTTATTTCTGTGCCAATCCTGTTTAATTAATTCAATTGAATTGAATTGAAGGTTAGGATGCAGGCAGCAATCAAACATTTTTTTTTCCAATTTTTTTTAAATTGATAAATTAAGAAGTATTCATTGTTAAAGTAAGAAGAGGAGAGAGGTGGATTTTTGTAATATTAAATTACTTGTTGAGTATTTGCTGCCAAATTTTAATTCCTATAGTATCTGTCTGTGGAAATATTGGTGGTTAGGAGGCTGTCTGATGATTTTTACTGCCTGATTGTGCTTCTGTAATGTGTTTGTGTTTTCAATGGCAATTTAGATTTCATGTTGTCATTTTCTTTCTCCTGGTTTTGTGGCACTATTCAATACTCTAGCCGAGTAACTATGGACGTTTCTCAAAGAATCATGCTTTGCTTGCTTTTTCAGGATAATTAATTCTGTTGATGCTGCTCTTCAACTTTCACGGACTTATGAAGTTCGTCTTTCAGAGCTTGGACAGTTGTTGGTGTTGTTCTTTTTTACCGTTTTTGTTGGATTGATTGATAGCACTTTTGATGATATGGGATTACAGATAAAATCTTCAGATATACAAGAGGGACCATTGGGAACAGATAATTTCCAGGATATGGACATGGATTCCAGAGGGGATTATAGTGTTGAGAGAAATGAGCATCGTGAGCTTTTAAGGAAGAAAAATACTATCATGTCCATGGAAGTGCTGGCAAAGCTTATGGAAAGCAGAAAAGCTGTAGTTCTGCTCCGCCTTGTACACTTTAACATGTATGATACATTTCCATTTCTTATTTACTTTGCCACTGAATAACTATTGTTGTTTCCACAACTGAATTGTGTGTATCTTTTTTTTTTTTTACTCCTATTCTTTTGATGCTAATGTGAACGAAGATGGTGCCAACTTTGTGTTGACATTACTTTGATAATGCATACTTTCAACCCATCTTTTCTGCTCTTTATCAATCTTTACACTTTTAGTTCTCTAATTGCTATATTTGTTTTTTTCTCATTTTATGTTCTGATTGTGAATCCCATAATGACTTGATTGGTAGTGGTACTCTTTTGTGTACCCTCAAGCTCATGTTCTTAGGATAGTTTATGGTATGCTGGGGATGGCATCTATATATGGATCAACATGTGCCTGTAATCATCCATGTCCTACTGTTCTAAAATGTAAGAGTTGTACACCAAAACAGGAACCATTCATTTGCACATGACCGTGGAAGGA
The DNA here is from genome assembly GCA_015852605.2 of Populus deltoides. Classification (NCBI taxonomy): domain Eukaryota; kingdom Viridiplantae; phylum Streptophyta; class Magnoliopsida; order Malpighiales; family Salicaceae; genus Populus; species Populus deltoides. The sequence goes on along the minus strand of CM027585.2, from coordinate 313,611 downwards.
AACACTTATCACCAATGAGATCACAACCCAAATGCCATAATTAATAAATTTCTCTCATTATTTTCTGTCTTTGCATTTCTACTCTCTTATAACTTATAAGAGCTTAAAAGATGATACGACAGAACAAAATGAGGGAGAAGGACTTACATAGCCAACTAACTAGAAACTGAAGCATAGCGAGTTACTCTTTTATAGTTCATGTTATACAGTGGTTGCTTTCTTTACTGAGGTCGCCCACTAGGCATATCTGATTAGAATTGGATATGTTTCTCAAAATTAAAGAGTTCCATTGTCACTTTTCTTTAACTGTTTAACAATAAATGTTAAGTAGAGACCTTGTGATGAATTGGAGCTGAACAAGTTGGATTGCCATCTCCACAACAAGAAGTAAAAAAGAAGCCAATGGCTGTTATACTTCGTTTTTCTTTTTGGAGAAAAGAATCATGGGACCAAGAAGAAAACATTGCCTCTTTATTTTACGCATGCTATTAGAACTATGCTCACATCTATACTCTACTTAGTATAATTAAAATTTGTATAATGCCATCCCATTTCTTAAGGTTGTAAATGTCTGAACCACGCACATTCACATCTGTTGCTACAAGCCACCTTTTCTACATTTGTTTCAATATTTTCCTTCACAGGCCTGAAAAGTTCCATGGCCTCCTACAGAGGCTGTGGTTTTCTGAAGCCAATAAATTGGCATCCTCAAGTATGAAGCCTGCAAGCCAGGTTTTTGAAAGATTCTCAGCCAGCATCCGCAACGTGTGTGATTTTAAATACCAGTTAAACAAGGGCCAACTTGTTCGGATGCTTACGGATATCAGACAACCACATAAGCGGCTGTCCTATTGCAATTCTGAATCTGTACAGTCTGCTTGTTGGGCTCCCTTTGATATTTACCTAGAGCACATAATGGATGGGAAGCAACTTCTTATTACTTCAGGAGTTAGTATGCTCACAGGTAATGATCTTGAAGTTATATGTGCATATTTCAATCTATATTTGTGCTTTTGGGTAGGAGGTATATGTATTGACTTTCTAAAATGCATGGTTTTTCTTTTTCTTTTTTTTTCCCCTAAAAATCATATTTTGAGTACTTAAAAAAAACCGTGTGGAAGTGGCAATGACACATTTTCTGATTTGCATGTTATAATTGCAGAAACAATTATGTTGCTTCAGGTTTTTAATCGGGCAAGCTGGCAAGAAACCTTCCTAGCACTCTGGCTTTCTGCTCTTCGGCTTGTGCAACGAGTTGAGATCTATCTATCCTAACTTTTTTTCTTGCAGAACATATGCATCTCCGTGTAGTCTGAAGCTTATTCCATTTCATGGCTCGCTGCAGGAACATGACCCTCTGGAAGGCCCTATTCCACATCTTGAGTCTCGTCTTTGTATCCTTTTGACCATTGTCCCTTTAGCAATTGCTAATATTATGGACGACGAGGCGAAGTTTTGCTCTTCTTCTCTTCAGGGAGCTGCAAAATCTGGGTTCATAGAGATTGATGGACATGAAAATCAAGTGGATGGGAAGGGCCAAACTTCAAGAAAAAATGGGCTTATTTCCTCTCTTCAGGTCCTTGGACAATTCTCCGGGCTCTTATGCCCTCCAGCATCAGTTATTGGTGCAGCTAATGCTGCAGCTGTAAAGGCAGCCAGCTTCATTTCTAATTCCAAGAGTGCAAGGGGTGGTTCAGTTTGTGGCACTCACAGCGATTCTGATATAAATGCAGGTATCTTAGAAGTATTTAGTTCACATCTAGGATCATAGAAAATTCCAACTCTGAATCCATACTTTATGGATTGAAATGCACAGATACTTTTAACTGGCTGCTGCTTTACACGGTATCTTGGCAATATTTATCCTTTTCAGGTGGTAATTTGAGGCATCTCATTATCGAAGCTTGCATTGCAAGAAAATTAATAGACACGTCTGTATACTATTGGCCTGGTTATGTGTCTGCTTCAGTCATCTCATTTATAGATTTACCACCAGCTCAAAAATCTCCTTGGGTAATATTTATGGAAGGAACGCCATTCAGTAATTCTCTTGTGAATTTTCTACTCGCAACACCTGCTCCAAGGTAGAATAGAAAATTTTCCAATTAACCTCTAGTTGACATACTTGTAACTGATCTCCTTCATTGCTCTTCTGTTAAAGTTTAGCAGAGATAGAGAAGCTATATGATATTGCATTAAATGGGTCAGTGGAGGAGAGGTCAGCAGCGGCAAAAATTCTTTGCGGTGCATCCCTAAGCCGTGGATGGAACATTCAGGTTTGTATGTGTACTATATTGATGCCAAAAATTCCCAAATTGTTTGTTTGGTGACCATTGTAGAAAATAGTAGTTCTTAGCCAATATATTTTAGTGCTTTATTCATAAGTTTCAATTCTTGAGTGTACTGTTTGCTCTGATCAATGCCTGCCAAAGGAAGATGAACATGCATTTTTAGATTTGTTGACTTGCTGTGGACTAGGGATGGGGGTGTGTTTACTAGTGTTTCTTAATTGAAGATGTTTTTTCTATCCTTTCTTTTTAATGTTTATCAGGAACATGTGCTGCACTACGTGGTGAAGCTTCTTTCTCCTCCTAAGCCTTCTACACATACTGGACAAAGGAGTCACTTAATTGATTATATGCCTATGTTAAGTGCCATCCTTTCTGGAGCTTCTTCAATTGATACTGTCCATGTGCTTTCTTTGCATGGTTTGGTAGGTGAAGTACTGTTCCTTTTTATGGTATTTACTCCTCGAGTATGCAATGACTTTAGACTCTTTCTCACTCTTTCTCAAACAAAGCCATTTATTTATCCATGCTGGCTATTATAGGATTAATATCTTGCCATCCAGCCCGCTATTTGTCTTGAATCTATTTGCTGTTTTTCAGGTGACTTTGTGTCACATTGATGTGGGCTTTTCTTAATCGTAAGAATAATGAATTATTAAAGAGCTATGTGGGCTGCTTGGCTGGTCAAAGCAGGTTTTAGCAGGATCATCTCATTTGTTTTAGCCTAAGGCCAACATGAAATCAAATGCATATGCTGAAGCTGCACCAACCAGTGCCTTAACCACTATCCATCATTAATATGCTGTTCTTACACACCCATTGTTCTTGAACTGCTGAAATCTGTTTTGAATTTCTATCGCCGCCTCTTAGACACTTATAAAGTATTGCAAGTTGGATCTTCTTTGAGTTCTGATGGATCTTTGTTTATGTTCATGTAGATCCCTGAAGTTGCAGCTTCTTTAATGCCTCTTTGTGAGGTGTTCGGGTCACTTGTGCCTACATCAAGTAACATATCAAGCAAAGGTGATGAGCCCTCCATTTACATGGTTTTTTCTTCTGCCTTTCTCTTTCTTCTGCGTCTATGGAAATTCTACAGACCCCCTATCGAGCAGTGCTTAACAGGAGGAGGAGCCATTGGAGGTGAACTCACTTTGGAGTATTTATTATTATTGCGCAATGGTCGCATTGCATCTCACAATTATTCTGCCCAGGATGAAATTAATAGCAATCAGGTTCAGCATGAATATTCATCAGATAAACCCGAATATGTTGATTTTTATCCAAAACTGCGAGCTTGGTATTGCCAGAACAAGTCCTGTATAGCCTCTCCGCTTTCTGGCATTTCCACTGGAAATCCTGTTCATGAGGTTGCTAATAAAGTCTTAAACATGATTTACCGGAAAATGACTAAAAGTGGGTCCTCATCCGGGAATTCTTCAACAGTTACAAGCAATAGTTTATGTGGGTCCCCTCCAAGTACTGCCGAAGATCCTTACCAGAGGCCCATGCTTCCTGCATGGGATGTGTTGGAAGCCATCCCTTTTGTTCTTGAGGCAATTTTAACAGCTTGTGCTCATGGACGACTTTCATCTCGGGACTTGACCACAGGTTAATCACAAGTCTAGCTTTAATTGTTGCAAAGGATTTTTAGTTTGTGCTTTGGTTTCCGTTTTATTTGTTATGGTTAGGGTTCAAACTATCTCCTTGATCTCTAAAACTCCTGTCTTGTTATTAGAAGAATAACAGCTGTGCTATCAAGATTTATAAGTATAATTGAGTCTCTCTAATGTGTTCCCCTCTGGCATGCATAGACTTGAGAACTCTTGAATCCTTGCAGGCCTAAGGGACCTCATTGACTTTCTTCCGGCAACTCTTGGAACCATTGTCACTTACTTTGCTGCAGAAATCACTCGAGGTATATGGAAACCAGTTCCAATGAATGGAACTGATTGGCCTAGTCCAGCAGCGATCCTTTCAGCTGTTGATTCTGAAATAAAAGAAATACTTGCTGCTGCAGGAGTTGATTTTCCATGTGGTTCCTCTGGTACATTTCAGCAGCAAATTCTTTTGATTTATTTACACTGATTTACTATTGCATGATAAATTTTTAATGCATTTCATGTCTGCTGTTCACCAGCAAATTTTTTTTTTTTGTTAAGGGATATCACCTAGTTAGGATCTTTGCTGACTTGTGAGAAGGGTGTTATCCTGCCTTCAACCTTTTTGCAAGAAGTGATTATGCTCTCATGATTCAGTTATGCTCTCTGGTTAAGACTCTGCACCCTATCTACATTCAAGGCCCAAAAATTAGTACTTCACCAGGCTTTCATCTCCTTCTCCATGTCTTTGTATGTAGAAATAACTTCCTAATGATTAAACAAGGCCTTCTTGTATGATCACCGTATTTACTGTAAGGTAATTAGCTATGTCAGTTAACCTTGCCTTTATGGGGACTTTACATGGTGCAGACTTTCGTTGAGTGTTTGAATGCTCATATTGCTTCTGTTCTGGTTTACCTTCTCTTGTTCATGGACTTCTTATAATAGGCAACTCAGCCAGTGATGCAATTATTTGTCATATTTGGATGCACATTATAGATTAACACTGACACGTATGAAATTGTCATTTGAAGAGGAGAATGCTAGTGTTTTGCTTGCTAAATCCTGTATAATCTCTTGCAGGGCAATCACCTCCCATGCTTCCATTGCCAATGGCAGCTCTGGTCAGTTTAACCATCACTTTCAAACTCAACAAGAGCCATGAATACATACATGCCGTAGTTGGGCCTGCCCTGGAAAATTGTTCGTCAGGTTGCCCTTGGCCTAGTATTCCTATAATTGGCTCTCTGTGGGCCCAAAAGGTCCGTCGCTGGCATCACTTCATAGTTGTATCATGTGCTCGCTCTGTCTTGAAACGAAATAAAGTAGCCGTTGCCCAGCTCCTGAGGAGTTGCTTCTCATCATTCCTTGAATCACTTAACGATTCCACATCTTTGTTGACCAATCAGAGCAGCGTAAGTCGTCTATTGGGCACCACTATTGCAGTTCCTGGTGTTTCTCCTTCCCTCGCACCTGGATTCCTGTACCTTCGCTCTTGTCGGACTATAGAGGACATTCAATACATAAATGGTGTGGTCATAGGTCTTGTAACAGAGTATGCAAGGGAATTAGCCACCAGGTGGACTGGGATGGACTCCTCTCGCTTGAAGTCTAGCCAGGCATCCCTATCCCATGCAGCTGCCAAGGCAAGGGAAGTTGCCATACTGGGTGCGAGCCTGTTATGCTTGTCAGGTGGGATGAATCTGATTCAAGAGCTTTACCTGGAGACTATCCCAACATGGCTGCTCTCATCCAAAAAAGAGAAACTTGGTGAGGTCAGTGCCGTGTCCCGTATATTGGAAGGGTATGCAATGGCATACATGGTGGTTCTGTCGGGCTCAGCTTTATGGGGCATAGGGCCCACACCTCCAGCATGGGCATTGTCTAGAAGAGCGCGAGTGGTCGGCGTCCACATGGACTTCTTGGTTCGAGTGTTGGAAGGAAATATTTCACTTGGCTGCCATCCAGCGACATGGAAAGCTTATGTATCTTGTGTAGTGGGTCTAGTAGTGAGTTTTGCTCCAGCGTGGATTCAAGTCGTGAAGCTGGACACATTGAGGAAATTGGCAAGTGGATTGAGAGGGTGGCATGAAAGTGAGCTGGCTCTCTCTCTGCTTGAAAGAGGTGGGGTTGCAGCCATGGGCTCTGTAGCTGAGCTGATAAATGTAATTAGTTGAGTTTTGAATGCAGAAATGCAGTGTCCATCAGCTGTCATTTGAGTTCTGAATGAGATTAGTAAGGTCCATCAAATGTCGTTAGAAATTGGTGTCTTATAGCAATATTTGAAGGCCGTAGCTCAGAATGTCAGAGAGACCTCCGGGGCAGGCTGACCTACGACCTTTTGGAGAGTAACCTGTTAGTAGTTGAGTGGTGGCAGCTACCTTCATGATAATTTTTTCCTTTTCTTTAAGCAAATAGTTTTGGGGTCAAAATCTTGATCTCCTCCGTGTACGAAACCTTTTAACTGTCTCTGCAAATGCTATCATGTGTTTCCTGTGTCGCGGGCCGAAGTCCCATAGAAGAAGCCAGGAGTGATACCAAATGGCGTGGGGCGATCATTTGTCCTGGTCTCGTGTTGAAGAAAGATATCATCCAACGAAAAAAACAATATGAGCAGCTTAGGACATCAGATCTTGCTTTGCCAATGAAAGGTCCTCCGCCGACAATAGAGAGGCCTCCTTCTTGGTAAGTAGCCACACTTTGACTTGGGATTCTTTTCTTCCTTTCACTTTCCCGTTGGGTGGAATTGACAGGATGCATGTACCCATCTAATGTTATTCTTTTTAATTAAAATAATCTTCTTAATCTATAAGCACATCTAATTTGAATCATTTGCATTAATAATAATAATAATAAATAAATAAATAAATAAATAAAAGACTTCTAGATGGAGTCTTCAAACCAACTGCAATTTATGAAATTGAAATTGAACTGTTTTCAATTTTCATCTCAATTTGTATAATTCTATTTATTGTGCAATTGTGCTGTACTTGAACACAGGCGGGAGAAATTATGGTTAGTGCGTGCTAGTGTTCTCTGTTGTTTTGTTTTTAAAAGTGAATTTTAATTGAAAAGGTATTAAAATAATTTTTATTTATTTATTATATTAACATATTAAAATCATTAAAAATATCTAAAAATATATCAATTTAATGTTATTTTTAGTGAAAAGTATATTGTAATACAAAAATAAACATTCATTTTATTTTGGCCCAGTTTAAGTTGAATAGGCTTTTTATAGAATTATGATTTTTTTTAAAATTAAATTATTTTTTTAGGTTTTTTTAAGATTGTATTCATACGTTAATGTTAAAAATAAATTTTAAAAAATAAAAAAATATAGTATTTTAATATATTTTTAAGTGAAAAAATAGTTTCAATTATTCTCTCACATAATCTTTCATTTTGATACATTTCTTAAAAAAAAAAAAAAACTTTAAAACAACCTCATTCATACTCCCTCTTTGAATCTTAGTCAACCAGCTCATGCATTTCATTCATTCCATTCCATTTATTTCGTGTGGTTTCAATGGAGAGCAGGCTCAAATAAACAATAATATAAAAAGTTAAGTGAGGTAAAAATCAAGGATAATGCTAATGGAATCATCTTATAATTATTTCACCTTGGGTGGAAAAATTAACCTATCTTATTCACACAATCCGTAGACTGTGGTAGATGAGACACCAAGGAAAAAGGCATGATCCTCATCTCTACAACACATCGGGGCCCAGGTGGGTGATGGGCAAACAAGCTTAGTTTTTTGTGTGGTTATAGTGCTTTACTTTATAAATCCCCAACTCCATAAAATAATATTAATAAAAAAAAAATAGGCATTCTCACATTACTCACCTACCCTTCTATCATTCTTTTTAGATTTTTTTTTCTACAATTATGGTGGCACAAAGAGTATGTTTAAAAAAAATATTTTTTTATTTTTTATACTTTAAATTAATTTTTTATATTTTTAAATCATTTTAATATAATAATATTAAAAATAAAAAATATTATTTTAATATTTTGAGGAACTAAAATCACTTTTAAAAAAAATAATTATTATTATACTTTCAAACATCCTCCAATTTTTTTTCTTGGAGGGCAGCCAAGATTATAAATCTTTTTTACAGGTTAGAATTTAAGTTTTGCTAGTTTAGACTCTAAAGTTTTAAATTATTCAAGAAAAAAACTATAATTTTATTTTACAAGGGTCAGTCCCAACCTTCCTGACTCCGCACCCAGTGCTGCTGTTCATTGAATTACTCGTGAGAGACTAAAAATTGGGTAAAACTCTAAGAATCAAACGAAGTATTCAGATTCAAATTTACCATCAATTAAATATTAAAAAAGAATACGAGTAGAAATTAGTTGATGATACAAGCTGTGACTCATAATTTACTATATAAGCTGTGACTCATAATTACTCATTTAATGTATTACAGGAAAAACTTAATTCACTTCTCAAATAAGAAAAAAAATTAAAAACACTTTAATATTATCAAGTGGATAAGTTTAAAATAAAGATGCCTTTTGGCCACAACAAAAAAATAAAAATAACCGACATTATTATTATTATTATTATTATTATTATTATTATTATTATTATTATAGGGAAGGCATGGTAAGGAGTGGGGTTTAAATATCTGTTCGGTGGTGTTAACTATATTATTTTTAAGAGTGTTTTAAATTTAAAAGTATATTAAAATATTATATTTTAAAATTTTTTATTGTTAAAATATTAGAATTATAAAAACAAATATTTATTTTTAGAACCTTTTATAGTATAACAGTGAATATTTTCAAGTATTTTTTATTTAAAAATATATTAAAATAATATTTATTTTATTTTTTAAAAATTTATTTTTCATATAACCCATCAAAATAATTTATATTAAAATAATTAATTTTAAATAAGAAATAAAAAATTTAAATTATTTTAAATTTAAAAATACTTTTCAAACAATAGAAATTGAATTTAGATTTACATATCCTTCCTTCCTGTTTCCTCTCATCATCATCGCACACAATCTCCACTCTCTCTCCCTCTCCTCCCTCCCTTAAGACATTATTATTATTATTACTACTACTACTACTACTCTTCTGAAGAGAGAGACAGAGAGATCAATTTCTTTTCTCTAGGGTTTGGTGTTCCAAGCGCAGAAGCATATTAAAAACACTGAAGGAGGAGGAAGAGGAAGACAGACAGACTGCTAGCTGGCTAATTAGTTTCTGTAAATTAGGGTTTTTTCCTCCTCCTCTTCTTTTTTATTATTTATTAAAATCAATTCAAATTTTGAGAGAGAGAGAGAGAGAGAGAGAGAGAGGGAAGATGATGATGGAAGGGTCAGGGAGGAGGATATCAGCAGCGAATCCAAGGCCGTGTTCCGGGAGAAGGATATTAGCAGCGAAGAAACGGGGTCGATCTGATGGGTTCTTGAACAGTGTTAAAAAGCTTCAAAGAAGAGAGATTTCCTCAAAGTCAGATCGTTCTTTCAGTATCACCAATGCCCAGGAGAGATTTCGCAATATGCGCTTGATGGTACCCTCCTCACTCTACCACTCCTCTTCACAACCTAATTTTGTCGCTTTGTTTTTTAACCATCGAGACTCATGTGCTTGTACTGCTTTTGTTTCTGCTAGAAAGGGTTCTTGAAACCTTTGATTTATTTTCTTTTTCCAGGAAGAATACGATACTCATGACCCCAAGGGCCATTGTTCGATGGTGCTGCCCTTTTTGATGAAGAGAACTAAAGTTATTGAGATTGTGGCCGCCCGGGACATTGTCTTTGCCCTTGCACATTCTGGTGTATGTGCTGCTTTTAGTAGAGGTACTCACATTCTGTCTTCATTCTCATGTCATGTTACATAGAAATATACTTGAAATGTTTTCTTTGTGAATGTGAAAGACTATGACTGCATCATATCTTATCTGCTGTTCACTATTTGAAACGCAGAGACAAATCAGAGGATATGTTTTTTGAATGTGAGTCCTGATGAAGTCATTCGGAGTTTGTTCTACAATAAAAACAATGATTCTCTCATCACTGTTTCGGTCTATGCGTCGGATAACTTCAGCTCCTTGAAATGCAGATCAACGAGAATTGAGTGCGACTGCGCTTCCCAAACCTTTAACTTTTCTTGTCAACTTCAGTCTTACATGACTTGTGTGTGTCCTAAATGTGTGATGATGATGATGCCTTGTATTTTAAATGTTTAGGTACATTCGAAGGGGTAAGCCAGATGCAGGTTTCCCTCTTTTTGAGTCCGAGTCCTTGAAGTGGCCAGGTTTTGTGGAGTTTGATGATGTCAATGGAAAGGTGCTAACGTACTCAGCACAAGATAGGTACCGTTTACAGTCCATCTGCTACGTCAATTACATGCTCCAGCTATCCTACCTCTAATATTTTGTTATTGGTATCTGTGATCAGTATATACAAGGTTTTTGACCTAAAAAACTACACCATGCTGTACTCCATATCAGATACAGATGTGCAAGAAATCAAGATCAGGTACTTTCTCTGTGTGTGTGTGTGTGTGTGTGTGTGTGTGTGTGTATGCGCACATGTTTAAGATGCATCATTATCTTATTAATTATAAGATACTGTTAAAATATGATAGAGGCTTATGCCTTTTACCTTTTGTTAGTGTAGATGCATGGCAATAACTTTTACTCATCATGGCAGTCAATTTGTACGGTCATTCATTTAACTTTCACATACAATGCTACGTATCTCGTTCTCTTCTGGAATGTGTCTGTTTGATTGGCCCTTGATTTTTTTGTTCTGCATGCTAAATGTCTAACTTTGCCTATGTTTGGCTTCATCTGCATCAGCCCGGGCATCATGTTATTGATTTTAAATAGATCAAGTGGCTATGTTCCTCTTAAGATTTTGTCAATAGAAGATGGTACAATTCTCAAAGACTTCAAGCATCTTCTTCATCGAAATAAGAAGGTGGACTTCATTGAACAATTTAACGAAAAGCTTCTTGTCAAACAAGAAAATGAGAATCTCCAGATTCTTGATGTGAGTTACCTTTTTTCTTTTTCAGTATCTATCTTTCAGCTTGGCTTGTTGTCTGCTCCAGTAGTTGTATCTTCTTTATGCAGGTTCGACATACTGGTATTAGGGAAGTTAGCAGAACTGACTTCATGACACCATCAGCATTTATCTTTCTGTATGAAAACCAGTTGTTCTTAACATTCAGAAATAGAACTGTTGCTGTTTGGAATTTTCGTGGAGAGCTTGTTACTTCATTCGAGGATCATCTCTTATGGCATCCTGACTGTAACACAAATAACATTTACATAACAAGTGATCAGGATCTTATCATTTCATACTGCAAGGCTGATTCTGACGATCAATGGATGGAAGGAAATGGTAATTTTTTTTTTATCATCATTTTGGTTGGCAAATACTAATGCTTAAATACTCATGGTCGATACTAGATGAGGTCTCGAATCCTTTGTTCTCTTCTCATTTTTGGAGAAAAATTCTATCTTAATTCTATAGAATGCAATTATTAAACATAAAACTGAACATACTGCAGTGTGTCTGAGTTTTTAATTGTTTGATTTTAAGCAGATAGTATACATTTTCTTTCTGTCAATTGTAGCTGTACTGCCTATTAACAGCTGGAACATTGTCAGATACTTTCAGGTTGTCCAGCAAGAATAAAACTTGTTCTCGTACAATGATGGTCCCATATGATCCAAATGAGCTTACTATAATTTTGAATCCCTTGTGAATTCTGTGCTTTGGTTTATCTTAATAAATAAGCTGCTTAGAACTGACCCAATAAATTATGCAAAACTTTATCATCCAATTTGACAAACATTTTTTGAGTCAGGTTGTTGGCTTATTGTAATCCAGTAACTTTTTTGAACTGCTGTCTTGTTTCCAACCATACAGTGTATGTTATTATTTCAGACACTTTTTTTAAGTGACTTGATACTTTTACCAGTCCATATTAACTACCCAATTTAAGTGGCATGGTCTAGAGTTAGATCTGTTGTCATCTAGAGCTCTGATCTACTCTGAAGAATAAATGTTGATCCTAAAAGCATGTCTGGATGCCACAATGCTGTATCAACTTTTGATTTTTTTTGTCGAGCATGAAAACTACTAAACATTGTTGGCAAGAGGAACAAATAATCAATGGAGAATTTGGAACATCTGTGTTCCTGACACTTTGTTAATGTAGATTTTTTCGTCTCTGTGGTTGGTGTCCACGAGGACAATCCCTCTGATGGTGTTTCTGCATGAATTGCTTTTGAGGAAAGACCAATAAGTTGTCGGGCCTTTGTTTGTATAAGATCTTTTGGGAGTTGCCTTAATTGTGATGCAGTGAAGAAAACTTCTTATAGGGAAATTATCAAATCTCACTGTCTGATTCTGGATGCAGCTGGTTCTATCAATATCAGCAATATCCTGACAGGAAAATGCCTAGCTAAAATAAATGCCACCAATGGCAGTCCCAAGGACGAGGAATGCAGCAGCAGTACAGGAAGCTCAAAGCAGAGCCGCTTGATGATGAGAAGTACAGTGGCAGCGGCTTTGGAAGACATAACCGCTCTTTTTTATGATGAAGAGCGCAATGAAATCTACACTGGTAATAGGCATGGTCTGGTTCATGTGTGGTCTAACTAAAGAGGAGTATTCATTATTTTGATTTTGAAACTTTGAAACTGCAAGAAGGGGATGTTGTGTCATGCCTGCACTACATAACTTGAGTGCACTGTATCATTAGATTGCATCGGCATTATTTGTATCATTAGATATTCTTGGACTGCAGCTGTAGCTGTCTGTACATTAGTATATAGGCTTCTTGATTGGGATTCAGAGGAGGCTTAAATCTTGATGCAGTCTCCATGTATACTAGATTGTAGTTTTCTAAATTCTAGTGTCTAATTGTGTTTGGATTTTATTTTATTTTATTTAAAAAAAAAACATAATTTTAAGTTGTGTTGTGTCAGTCGCAATAAATCACAAAATAATATTGCGAGGTTGTATAAAACATAAATGATAATAATTCTTGGAATCCCCAAAAAATTAAATCAACATGGAAATAAAAAAGAAAACTAACCTGGGGTCTGGCTATACCAACCAGGCCCATGTGTTGAAGTGCACATTGTTCTTTGACATCCTCTCTTGGACCGCAAGAAAGATATAATTTTGATAATTTGATTATAATATTAAATAATATAATACATGTAATTCTTTACAAATACAAGCACATGTAAGGAGAAAATTTGTTAAAGGTGCATGGATATGTGAGTTTTTTCTCTTAATATCCTGCAGAAAAATGAAAAACTTGTATATATAAGATAAAACTTATAATAAACTTATAATAAACTTGTATATATAAGTTTTAAAACTTATATATAAACTATATATATATAAGTTTTTAAATATATATATATATATAGAGAAAAGACTAACGATATTCATCAACACAGTCCGGTACAAACAAGTGTTGAGCATATGTTTTTCCGACAAATTGATAAGAAAATGTCTTGTCCAAACTAACTTGCATTCTCAAGCAACAAAGAAAGGGGGATGGACCGACATTTACGAAAGCTCGAGAAGACCACCTGATCGTCACCTACGTGTTGACACAACATTTGTTGGAGCATAACGCATCAGATGTCATGATAATCTTTCATTTATACATATATCTACTACATTTGTGGCGGTTTACCAATTTTTTTTACATAAATAAATAATGTTAAAAAAAATAATCAAAACCCGAGTTATTGATTTAATTAATAATTTAAATAATAAAATATAACAATAATATATAAAATAATAAAAAAAAAGATAAAAGAAGTCTGACCAATCTCTTCTGAATTATTAAACAATTCACTAAAAAACTAAATTAAAATAAATAAATAAATAAATAAATAAACAGATCTAGGTTAAACTTAGTTAAACCACTAACTTCACAATTATGAACATAATCTTGTATAAAGGAAAGCAGGAAAAAAAAATCTGAAGGTAAATTCTTAGTAAATCAAATGAGATTGTAATAACTCCATATAAAATAAAATGAAATGAGAAAAATTAAAGCTTCATTTTAAGCAAATAAAATATTGAAGGATGGAAACTAAAAAAGAATAATTTAAAAAAAGATTGAAATACTCATCCAAGCCCAATTGGGTCAAGATTAAATATCTTTGACCTAGTCTTGATACTAGGATAACCACATTTAAAAGGTAACTGAATAAAATCATGAAACTCAATTATCAAACAACTTAATATTCAAAGAAAATTTTTTTTATTAAAAAAAGCAATGAAAAGGCAAATAGTAAAAATAACAATGCAAAACTCTAAAATTAGATGATAAAAAACAAAAAACATTAGCTTAAAAAAAAAGCAAACCTCAGTGAATTTCTTAAACCTGATTTAATATCTAAAATTCACAACGTGTAAAATCCTAGATTTAAGTTTAATTAAAAAGCTCAATTCACAAGTACTTTAATTTTGAAAGATAAAATCATGAAAAAAATACCAATTTAAAAAACTTGTCAAAGCAAAAAAGATAGAAATAAAAAAATATGTATCAAATTTGATTGAAAAAAAAACCAAGGAGAATGAAATTATATATATATATATATATATATATATATATATATATATAAACAAGCTAAAAATTAACTGCAATCAAAATAATAAGTATCAAATTTGAAAGATTAAAAAAATAGTGAAATTGAAAATCATAAGTAATTTTATAGATTATTAAAAATAAAAAAGTAACAATCAAAATGATATGAACTAAATGCCAAGGAAAAAAAACTGAAGGGGCTAGCACATGATTAGAGGATGACAGAAAAAAAAAGAAGAAAAAGAAGAAGAAGAAGAAAATGGTTGCCGGCAAAATCAGAGGCGCATTAGGAGCATGCACTACCTTATTATATAGGTGGCGTCGAGACCTTTCAAACATTGCAATGAAAGATGATATTTGATAACCGGACAACCATGCATTGTTATTCGATGGGCGTGGGGTCTCCCAGTATGCTCGCACCATCATTTTTATAACAATATTTATCATATGATCAAATACAATAATGATCCTAAGTAACCTTCACATCATCACTAAAACCAATATGAAAAGATAAAAAAAAAATCATGTAATGGAGTTATGTTGATTTTGTGTTTAGGAGCAATAAAATAATTTAAATATTTTAAAAAATTGAAAAGACCATAACACCCTTGTTTGATTGAAAAACATTCAATATCTTTTTATTCCAGTGTTAAATTAGTAATTCCACTGTAAAAAAAACAAAAGAACTAACCTAACCTTGCATAAATTATTAAAAACAATTATATCATGCTAAAAAAACCACCATATCCTTATCCCTAATGCGTAATTTAAAGTTTTTTTTGAGCAAATAATTTTGTGAAATCACTATTCCAATTAATAGACATTTATAACCAGGAGTATATCGAAACATCCTTCTCTTTTGGTGTTTTTGTTAACGTACAAGCTCACAAATTCATAAACCATGGCATTTATTTAGAATTTATTTTGCTGCTAAAAATCCATCTTTATGAATGCTTTTAAAAGTAGAAGTGGCTCTGGTGACGCGGTACCATCCGCGTTCCCAAGAAAATCAAGAACAACATGCTTTGTTGTTTCAGATTTTTTGAGAAAACGGGTTATATCACGTTTCGAGAAACGAAAAAAGTCTAGCCATTTTTTTAACTGGTGCTGCATGGGTATAATAGTGGATACCCACGATGTCCATAAATTAGGGAATTAATTAACTATTTTTTAAAAAAAAGAAGAAGAAGAAGACTGGGCTGTATGATCATGCCTTGCATGATTATTATGAGTAGTAGCAGTAGCTGTTAATTAAAAGAAGAAGAAGAAAGCTGCCTAATCTAATGAGTGGACTGCATTTGGGTTTGGCAGCAGGCAGAGAGACAGGCAGAAGGTGGCTTCTCAAGGAAGAGAACAAAATGGATAGAGGCAGTCAGCAGCTGGCATGGATGTCGGGAGAAGCTGATTCTTCACCCTAAATATATCTTCAACTCTTGCGCTTCTTTCGCCAACTCCCTCTCCCTCTCCCTCTCTCTTTCTCTCTCTATATCATCATCCAACAGGTCATCTTTCTCTTTTCATGTACTTTTTAACTTAATCAAGAATGAAGGGATACTTGTTTGCGTCCTCATTTCATTGCCTTGCCTAGACATTGTACATTTATTTATCTTTTTATTTTATCTTAGTATTAGTTAGGAGGCCAAACTGATTACAAAGAGAAAAGAGAGAGAAAGAGATCAAATCTACGTTGGAGCAGAATGTTGGTAGATAAAAGGAGGAAGAAGGGAAGGGTTGGGATGGAGGGATTGGAAGGGCTGATACAGAGGTTGCTGGAAGGAAGGAATAATAGAGGGAAACGCATCCAGCTGACTGAACCTGAAATCCACCAACTCTGTGTCACCGCCAAGCAAGTCTTTCTTGCTCAACCTGTTCTTCTTGCATTAGAAGCTCCCATCAACATCTGTGGTACATCTTTCTCTTCCTTCCTTCATCCACCCCCTTTCCCATCTTGTTCTTCTGCCTGTTCAATCGGAATTCCACAATCAATGGCCTTTTTTCTTTTTTATGCAATCTATATATCAATTTGCTTGCCTTTTTGTTTGATCTTGTTCCATCTCTATGTTGCCCATTGACTATAATGAGCATTCTATCTTCGTCTGCAATTCTCATCTTCCATTTACAATGTTAGATAGATGTTAGAGTTATCTCATAGAACTGATTAATAGGGCAACATTTTGCGAATTGACCCCCGCAAAAATGACACCCTTTTGGACTCGCATATCTCTGCAGAAGAATTACTTGCCGATCCTGTTTAACACTTGATACATATTGCCGTTAGTATTCTGGTTGTTTGCAGGTGATATACACGGGCAATATCCAGATCTCTTGCGATTGTTTGAGTATGGCGGGTTTCCACCAGATTCCAATTATCTATTCCTTGGAGACTACGTAGATAGAGGAAAACAAAGTATAGAGACAATATGCCTTCTCCTTGCTTACAAGATCAAGTTCCCTGACAATTTTTTCCTTCTTCGAGGGAACCATGAATGTGCTTCTATCAACAGAATATATGGATTCTATGATGAGTGCAAGCGTCGTTTCAGTGTCCGTCTATGGAAAACTTTCACGGACTGCTTCAATTGTTTACCGGTGGCTGCAGTGGTCGATGACAAAATCCTATGCATGCATGGTGGACTCTCACCGGAAATGGATAGCTTAGATCAGATCAGAGCTATAGAGAGGCCAGCAGACGTGCCAGACCAGGGCCTCTTGTGTGACCTCCTTTGGTCTGATCCTGATAGAGACACCAAGGGTTGGGGTGATAATGATAGGGGTGTCTCCTATACCTTCGGAGCCGATAGGGTCACCGAGTTCTTAAAGAAACATGATCTCGATCTCGTATGCCGAGCTCACCAGGTATTCCTTGATTGCTCTCCCCCTTTCTTCAGATCAAGTCCATTACCTTCCAATTCCTGCCCTAATACTTGTACCAGGAATAATAATGTGATAAATAACCCAAGGTGTTCTTCGATGGGAAATGATTGACAGGTAGTCGAGGATGGCTATGAATTCTTCGCAGACAGACAGCTGGTCACCATATTCTCAGCACCGAACTACTGTGGAGAGTTCAACAATGCAGGTGCCCTTATGTGTGTTGATGCTAGTTTGCTCTGCTCATTTCAGATTCTCAAGCCATGGAGGGGGAGAGAAGGGCATCCTGAATAGTTCCCAAGTGAAGGGAGAAAAACGTTCGATGCCCCAGCAAAGGAAAGACATCTACCATCCACTACAAACAATATTCTATCTAGTACTCTGCTGCTTCTTCTCATGTACAAAAAAAAAAAAAAAAGAGGGAGATGCTTGCCCACATTTTGCATTGCAATACTAGCTGCAATATAAACAAAACATGAAAGCTTATATGCATGCAGCAACAAGTGTAACTAAATCTAGCAAATTTCACTCCTCAGGAAACCTCTAGTCTAGTTACTGCTGCATTCACAGCCAACCAAATACTTTCTTGTAAGGCATTATAAGCTTCTCTGAAAACCTTAATCCATGCAAAACAATGCTATGTGAACACACTAAATTAGCTTATAAAAGTAATGTTCAGTGACATGTTTTATTTCACTGCAACAGATATATTTACTCAAACCTTTCCTTTGCCAAGTTCTTGGAAGACATAGTGATCAGAACTTAGTAATGCATTTACATACAGTCAAGATATGACAGAGGCAACACAAAGTTGAGTGCATGAGCGATTTAAATGTCCATCACACCATTTTACTAACGAAAGTCAACAATATAGAAGACCTTACAACACCTGGACCCACTCCTTCAACAATGAACATGTAATTATCATGTAAAACATGGAGAGAGGCATGAACAGTGAACAACTGAATCGCCATTCACAAATACATGCGATATTTTACACTTGATCAGCAGTTATCCAGAGATTAATTTCATTCTTAAAAAAACAATAGATGAAATCTTGCAAATTTGGCGCGGAAAGATTAATTGTACGCATAAATTGCAATATATATATATATATAAGTTGTGACAAAGTTCAAAAGTCACATCACCAAGACGATGAACCGAAAATCTTTTA
This sequence comes from Populus deltoides, assembly GCA_015852605.2. Taxonomy (NCBI): domain Eukaryota; kingdom Viridiplantae; phylum Streptophyta; class Magnoliopsida; order Malpighiales; family Salicaceae; genus Populus; species Populus deltoides. Next base: position 295,083 of record CM027585.2, on the reverse strand, counting down.
CATAAAGGTATCTAATCCTAGAAAATGCATGATGGAAGCAGAAAGTAAAATCTCCCAAAACCTTGTAGCTTCAGAACTGCGACTTGTCAAGGCTGTCGAAATAGGGATGATCCATAACTGCTTTGGCCGAGATTCTTTCAGCTGGATCGTACTTGAGCATCTTCTGCATTATCCAACACAACATGATATTAGTATCCCAATATAGAGGTGATATTGGCAAACGAAGAAGAGCCAAAGTGATGGATCAGTAGCCAGCTTGGAAACCGTAGTTGCAGGACTAAACCTATTTGGTAAAGAAATTTATTAGAGTATCTTAGAAACGTAGAATTTGCATATTCCTACTCACATCACTTGTAAAATTTGTTTCATGTTCCCATCCACATTATTGTCATAATCCGGCTCTACTTGTTACTTTTGAGCAAAAAAGTGATTAAAGAACATACATAAATCCTGACAATATTCCAAAACAGTACGATCTGCGTTGTCATTTGTCAGTGTGAGCATATCAGTAATATGACAAAATCAACCATTTGTGAAAAAATATTTAAATCAGCGTAATCCTCATCAGCCTATAGTATTTCTTAGCCAAATTTCAGTTGTCACCTATATTGTAAACTATATACTTTGATAATCATCAAACTATCTCTTGGGCTGGAGAAGTACATCTATCACATCACAATTCTCATGCAGCTTTAAACATCATAGATCAATATGAAACGAACTATGGGAGAGCAACAACAATTCCAGCGCAGAAGCTATGGCAAGAGCCACATTCACATTCACATTCACATTCAATTCAAGCCAACATGACAATCCACCTATTGAGGTGCACTTTGCCACCCATAAAACAAGAAGCCAACAATTGGAAAAAAGCATGCACTTATAGCAGCAGCAGCAGTAGTTACCGATAAGAGGTCCACCCCCTGAGGTACAAGAGATGGAACAGCTCGTGCAAGGTTTTGAGGCTCCCATTTGGGATAGACATGCCAATCTCTAAGAGAAGTAACTCCTGGCCACTGCTCTTCAGTTGGTGTTCCTAACAACCTTGGAATTAATCGGTAGAAATTAGCTTACGTAATTTATAAAAGTAAATGTATGGTAAAGAGCAACTTTTCATAGTTATTAAACCCAGACCGGTGGGTCGACTCGGGGGCTGGACCAGTCCAGGTTTGTTAAAAAACTGGCCGGTGCAACGACCCGGCCAAACCCAGTTGACCCGGTAGGTCAACCCGTGACCCGGGCGAGACCCGATCTTTTTTTTTCCCTTCAAATGTAGGATTTAAAACCTATTAGTATATATACTTCATGTTCTCAAGAAAAAAGTTATGTTTTTTTAATATGGGATAAAAAACTTTTTGATTTAAATACTTCAACTTAAAAGGATAGCATAATATTTTTTTAATGTGGGATTTGAAACCTATTAGTATATATATATACACTCTATGTTCATAAGAAAAAACTATATTTTTTCAAACTGGGATTTGAAACCCATTAGTATATATATACTCTATATTCACAAGAAAAACGTTACGTTTTTTCAACGTGGGATAAAAAAAATTTTAAAATATTTTTTTAAACTTTATTGATTACAATATGTATAACCTATATTTACATAGATTTTTTTTTTAATTTTTTCATATAAAATATTAAAACTTTAATTTTTTTTAAATTTTTTCAAGTTGATCCGAGTTGACTCATAAAATCCGAGACCCGACCCTAGATCGAGTTTAATAACTATGATTTTTTATATAATTAACGCGCAAAATTAAATTAAATTAGATGAATAGGAGAGAAGCATACCTGAAAATATGAAGCAACTGTTGAAGCTCGGAGTCTCCAGGAAACAGAGCTTGCCTTCTCGACATTTCAGCTGCAATGAATACAATAAGAAACGAGACTTTCATCGAGCACCAACAAATCAAAATCAAATTGATCACATTAAATTATATTACCAAAGATGCAACCGACAGACCACATATCGATAGCGATGGAATAATGAGTGGAACCAAGCAACACCTCAGGAGCCCTATACCAAAGAGTGACAATCTCATGGGTATAACTCTTAAGAGGCACAGTAAAGGCACGACCCAATCCCAAATCAGCAATCTTAAGAATACCTCTCTCCTGATCAAGAAGAAGGTTCTGAGGCTTGAGATCGCGGTGAAGCACACCGTGGCTGTGACAGTGAGCAACTCCCTTGCAGAGCTGGAAGAGGAAGCTCTGGATGAGGGAAGGGGAGAGAGGTCTAGGGTTGGGACCTTTGCGGTGAGAATCGATGAATTTCTTGAGATCCGTATCGAGAAACTCGAAAACCAAGTAGAGATTGGATTTGGAGTCGTCGTCGGAGTTGTTGGCGTCAATGTGTTCGACTGAGAGGAGGCGGACGACGTAGAGAGATTGAGAGAGCATCTGAAGAAGAGAAACTTCGCGGAGAGCGGTAGGGGGAACGCCTTCCTCATCCATTTGGAGCCGAGTTTTTTTGAGAGCAACGAGCTGACCTGTTAGTTTGTCTTTGGCTTTATAGACTTTGCCGTAGGTGCCTTCCCCGACCTTCTCCAGTTTCTCATACTTTTCCATCTTTCGTAATCTGGATTGTGATAGTGATGGTGATGGTGATGGTGAGGGGATGTTATTTTATATATATATATATATAATTGGACAGAGGAGGAGGAGGAGGAGGAGGAGGAGGAGGAGGAGGAGGACATTCTCCTCGCTGGAGTAATAAAGGTTATTTCCCTCGGTTTGTAGGGAGAATCGTGGCTGCTTTATTTTGAAATTCAAATAAGGAAGGGAAGGAGGGAGGGAGGGAGGGAGGGTTGCGTCGGGTCCAATCCAACGGATAGGGTAGGAGCGTGCGGGCGTCTATCCCCTCCGGTTGAGTAACGTTGAGGTCAAAATATTTTATTTTATTTGGATTTTCCAACAACTTTATTTATATATTCATCACCGTGGTTGGCTAGTGATCCACGAATAAAATAAAATAAAATAAATGCAAAACCCATTCGGTGGATGTCGAACTTGTTTATTTTTGTGTGTAAGATATTAAAAGTGTTTATTTAAAGAAAATATAAAGTTGATATTAATTTCAGTGTTTTTAATTAATATAATAATTTAAAAATTAAAAGAAATCTAATATAGAAGATTTTAATATATTTTTTTTAAAAAAACATTTTTTTGCTTACAATATCAACATAGTGTTTTTTGAAAATTTAATTTTTTTAAAAAAAATTTAATTATTTTATATATTTTAGATTGTTTTGATGCATTAATCTTAAAAATAATTTTAAAAAAATATAAAAAATATTATTTTTAATATATTTTAAAATAAATACACTTTAAAAAAAAACAAACACACACAGTGAATGATCCAAGATCACCCACGGGATGCAACAATTAAAGCCTTGTTTGCCTAGACGATAATGTCGCGATCATTTTTATGCTTTCAATATTAATGCATTCAAGAGATCTTAAGACAGATTGTATTGCTAATAAATCACCATGGCATAAACAAGAAAACATGGCATTCATTCCAAAACAGACAGTGCTCCTTCACAGCTCATAGGCAACTGGATGTCATGATATCATCACAAACAAGAGCACAATCACTAATAAGACCGCCATTTGAAATACAATTCTGTCATCCACCGAGGGGGCAGAAATTACAATGTTCTCTCTCAAGTCTCAACTGGGAAATGGAAAGCCCACCGGGCAGAATCAAAATTACAACTTATTTTACCGGATAATACATAGTTCTCAACAGGCTTCTGCAATTATAGTTGCTTAAAATCAAAATTTATGGGATTACTGATGTGTTTTAATTATGCTTCCCTTCTCCTAGTTATCGACAACTTCAATCAGAGTGGGCTCGTAGTCACTAGGAGCCTCAAATCCATGCAGATTCATCACGGTTGCAGCTACATTGGCAAGTCCACCAGTGGGAACATCATTGCGGAACCTGGCACCAGGGGCCAGTCCAGGCCCTCCGATTGCGATAGGCACCTACACAGGAAGTGGGCATATTTAATCGGTTGACTCTATATCAACTCAAGCAAACGGAGAACAATAACCAATGAAACCACCATGCTATTAAATCCAATCCTTCAATGGGAATATTAGACACTATTTGTTACTTACTGGTTGAAGAGTGTGGGAAGTGAGTATCTGAAGGCTGCCATTCTTATCTAAAAGAGGTTTGCCAGACTTATCCCTCTTGACCATGTCTTCAGCATTACCATGATCAGCAGTGATTACAAAGATTCCACCAACTTGCTCTATTGCATCAATGATCATCTGTGGTAAAGCATATCTCCAGTCAACAAGAAGGTAACAAAATGCCAGGGCAAAGAAAATACAGCATGCCAGGAATTAGGAAGGGACAAACAGTCAAACAGAAATTATACAACTCGCTCATTGAAAATGCACAGTTACTAATTTCATGTTCACATCTCTATCTAGGCGTTGTGCATAAACCTTTTTACTAATTTTTTCCCCTCCATCAGCCCCTAGTTAACGCTTATTTGTCCAAAGTTGGGGGCAGCTTTGATATTCACATAAATTGCACTGGAGGACAACTTTTTTATTTGACCTTCACTATCAAGTCTAAAATGAAAAAAAAGGCAGCAACACGGTTACTATTAACCACTTTCCAAGTACTCCAATGCTTTGCTACGTGGGCTGGCTCTTGTAATTCATTTAATTGTGTTAGCTTTATTCTGAAGAGAAATAAATTCCCTGGTGGTATTTCCTGAGAACTACTAATTCATTGTCGCTGTCCAAATGATGAGCGAATGAAATTAATAAGAATAAAAGCATCCACACAGATGGATGACACCATACCAGATGGACCAGCACACAAGTTAGCCTGAAATAATGGTAGCATAGACCATACAACAATCAAGTTCAAAGAAAAAGAAAAGAAAAAAAGATCTAACAGCAAGGAAGTTGTACCTTGACAGCATCGTCAGCAACCTTGCATGCCACGACTGTGGCCTCAATGTCTCCTGTATGTCCCACCATGTCACCATTTGGTAGATTGACGCGAACCTAAACAATCATGTGAAACAACATATCAGTCACCAGTTCAACAAGAAATGAGAGTTCATTCATCACATTATACAAGGCATTAATTACCTGGTCAAATTTGCCGCTAAGGATGGCATCCCTTGCCTTCTCAGCAATCTCTATTGCCTTCATCTTAGGTTGGACATTGAAGGTAATTCCAACATCACTTGGAATTTCCACATATTCCTCCATTTCTTGATTAAAATAACCAGAACGATTTCCATTCCAGAAGAAAGTGACATGGCCGAATTTGACAGTCTCGCTGTTGTACAAAAACCCAAACATATGTAAGAAAATAGCTAGGACTTAAAACTTTCCAGAAGACGACAAAGAGGAGAAATAGATTTATGCTCAACATACTTGAACAGGCAATTTATAAAACTAGTTGAAGTGGCAAAAGTGTCAAATGTTCCATCACAGATAATTAGCCACCTAAAGAATCTGTTATACCTTATACCTTCATAAATATGCAACTTTCCTATGCCATAGTTAGATAAGCCACAAGGCTGGACCAAGGAATCAAAGAGTCGTGAGGTGGAATAATTGCATTATCCAAACAAACATTACTTGAGAGAAACCAGCATATGATTATTGACAGAATTTACTAGACTATAAGATGCAGGCCTCCAGTAAAGCCCCCTAATGACTCGTGTTTAATCATTCTGCCAAAATATGGTTACGAAATGAGTTTGCTTGTTGATTTATAATCAAGTTATTTGCAAACCAAAGCAGCTAAAATAGCTGGGATGCACACACATATTGAAACAAGAAACGGAATTTAAACAGTTTGATGAAGGCAAAGACCATTCTATCAATGGTTGTAGCTCACCTGCAAGCAAAGGTGCGAATGCCGTTGTGCACCAAGTATTCACCAGATGTCCTATCTATCTCAGGAGGAGAAACAAGGTAGTGGCTTGGAAGCTTCAACTCGCCATCATATTGAAGCATTCCAGCATAATGGATTTTAGGAACTCGAACCCGATCAAATTTATCAAAATCCTCGTATTCAAGCGCCTTAGCAAGCATAGCCATGCGATCTGCTCGGAAGTTGAATGTGACAACAGCATCACCATCCTTGATTGGTCCCACAGGATTTCCACTCTCATCAACAATGACAAAAGGAGGTAAGTACTGGTCATTTGCCTTGGGTTCTTCCCTCAGTTTCTTGACAGCTTCTACTGCATTTCTAAACTTGTATGGGGCTTCACCAAGAACTTGGGCATCCCATCCTCGTTTCACCACATCCCAATCATTCTGCAGAAGATTTACAGAAAATGTTCAGACATGCACAAAGAAATGATGCTAAATCTATAACTGTAAAGAGGCCCACAGACTGATATGTAGAACATCATTTAAAGAAAAGATCATTTTTGAAAAACATGCAAGTTACTTCCCACATTTAGACTTCATCTTATCATCATCAGAAACAAGGCCTTAGTTTCAAACTATTTAGCTTAGGCTATGCTTTTACACCATTCAACAAGACCATAAACTAAATCCTCCTTGATAAAAAAGATAGCTTAAATCATTTGGTAGTTGTTGCCTCTTCCATCCACGTAAATTTTTAGTCTCCCCCTACCTCTTTTACCCTCACCTTATTAAAAGAAAGTCGTAATTTGCATCATATTGGTTTGCAGGAACATTATTAATATACGAACTACATGCCACTCGTTACCACCCATAAAGACCAGATTGGATAAGAGTGATCCATTCCTCCCCAAAATCTCAGTTTGACTAGATCGTTTTTTCCTCTGTCCACGTTGCCCCTCATTTGGAGGGAAATAGAGGTTTTTAAGCCCCTAATGGTGTGAAGATATCATGTAAGTGTTGAGTTTCTATAGAAAATAAGTAACAAAATATAGAGCGGGAAGAAAAAAACACAGATTCATACAAGAATAGACCATAAAATGAGAAGCATCACAGGCATTCTTCTCCTCAAGAAAGAACAGAATTTACACGCATACCTCATAACGATCCATTGTAACATACATGCGACCACCACCAGATGCAATTTGTGCATCAATACCTTTCTCACGTAAATTTGACAGGTCCTTCTCAAGAGTCTCCACAAAGCCAATGCTTGACCCATCTAAAACATCACGGCCATCAGTGAGAATGTGAACACGGATTCGTTTTGCACCATTTTCAAAAGCACCTTGTAGCAACAACTGCAGAAAGAAAAAAGGAAGAAGGAGAAAAAGCGTTAGGAAATATACTAATATGATTTCGAGAGAACAAGCCAGGCAAGATAAGGAAAGAGATCAAAAACAAAACTCACCTGCAACTGATCAAGCCTTGAGTGAACACCACCATCACTCAATAACCCAATGAGATGCAAGGTGCCGTTGTCAAAACATTCCTTAATGTACTTAAATCCCTCTCCGTCGTAGATTTTTCCCGAGGCAAGAGCAAGATCAACAAGCTTGGCTCTACATTCACAAGTAAATAAATAAATAAAAAAGATTGTTTTTTACCCGTGAGCTCTCAAGAGAATGAAGCAACTACGTAAGACACCATTGTGGGAGACAAGTATCCGCATAGGAAGATTGAAAAAAAATAGAAGATAAGTGAAGTGAAGAAATTAGTTAAGTCAGATACCCTTGGGCAAAAATGCGACCAGCACCAAGAGCGTTGTGACCAACTTCACTGTTGCCCATGTCATCCTCACTTGGAAGCCCAACAGCAGTACCATGGGCCTTAATCAATCTCCATTTCTCAGGGGCAGTCTATCCAATTCCAAACAACAATCATTCATCATTGAAATTGACGTATGCAGTTATTAAGAATAATTGATAGAAAAGGAAGGAGAAGAAAGGTACAGTTTTGAAGGAATCCATGGTAGGAGTGTGGGCGACGTGGATGCAGTTATACTGATCAGGTTTAGCCTCACCCCAACCATCCAAAACCACCATAGCAATAGTCTTCCCCTTCGGAAGCTTAGGATGATCCGCCAATTTCCATGCGTTCTGTCCTGGGCTCCCCATTTCTTATTTGTAACTTCTTTCTGATCCAATAAAAGAAACCAATTAATTAACGAATAGAAGAAGAACCACAGCGATTATGCTAGGCTATGGCTATGGCTATGGCTATGGCTATGGCTATGGCTATGGCTACGGTGAATGGAGGGAGATAACTGACAATCGAAACAATCTCGGAGGAGAAGACTCCCAGGCTCTCCTTTTCTTTTCTCTTTATTCAAACCGAACTTGGATCTGATACTCAGAAACCACGCCTCTGGCCGTTTGATTTATAAAAATCCTTGTGCTCCTACTTACTATTGATTTGACGCCGTTTAAACCGCTGCTTTTGCAGCATTACTACGTAGCACTTCGCCATTGGTCTCCTGTGCTTTCCCGTGATTTTTTACCGTACAAAATTACCAAAATAGTAGAGATGGGTTGAGTAGGTTAATTTTAGTATCTTATTCTTAGGACGGGTTGTAACTTAGTCCTTTTTATTTGATATCATATAAATTAGTCCCTTGATTCTGAGAGAAAAATTGTTCACTCATTAATGCCTTGTTTGTTTCAAGGAAACTAAATTCTTAGAATTCATTTTCCTTATTTTCTCATGTTTGGTAACTATCCGAAAAGCTAGTCAAAGAAATATTGTTTCCGGTCAAAAACAACAACTGTCTTTTATCATAGGAAAGTGTTTTCCTTTCCTTGTCAAAAGAAAAACACTTTCCTATGACATTGACTCATACAAGTTGTACAAGTTGGGTGAAGAGAAAATTAACTTGCTTGGAAGGATTGAGGTTTTCTAACCTCAAAAGTTTATCGTAGATCTCACAAACCTTTTCTATCAACAGCTCTTCCTGGCAACCCATGAGAACACTTCAGGGGAGAGTTTTTGAACAAAATCTAGCTACAACCCTGGTAAAGCCAAGAGATAGTGTTCTTCGAACCTCCAAGAGGGGCATTAAATATGTAAGATTAAAACAAGTGCCTCTCACCAAGCTATGCATCTCCATTATAGCAATGGTCATTCATAGCCTAACACGTTTAGGGAAAACGGATTCACAAAAAAAAATTTATTCAAAAAACCCATCAAAATATTTTTATATTTATTTATCTTTTTAAAAATCTTCATACAAAAAAAAAAACCTAAATATCTAACTCTTACTATAAACTAATTTGGCTTTCTTCATATGAAAAAAAATAAACTTATTTTAAGCTTTTAAAATTAAAAAAATATATATTAATAGGTTTTAATTACGAAATATTTCATAATGTTATTTCTCTATAATATGATATGATATATATAGTTATATTTTATAAAATAAGCTATATATGAATATAGGATATAATAAAAAAATTCATCATTATACTTTTTAAATTTCATTATTTTATTGTAAGTGATTAAATATTATATTAAATATTTTATATATATTAGATAAACTTGAAAAAAATTTAATTCATTAATAAATTATTTTCCAGTTCATTTTCCATAATATAACCAAACACTGAAAAGTGTTTTCCAGTTCATTTTCCATAACTCTACCAAACATCAAAAAATAATTTATTTTTTTTGAAATTTATTTTTTTTAAAAAAATAACTTTTCTGAAAACAAACGGAGCCTAATTAAAGAGCCAGCCCAATAAAATTTATGGTGAAGGAGATAATTTATGTATTTTAAAATACGAAGAGCTATGCTATAATCACATTGAAATGTGAGGGACTGAAGAAGAATTTACTCAAGAGTATAACCGATCGCTCTCGACTCCCCCTCGCGCATCATGCGGGCACGCGATTCTTCTCGAAGTTTTCTTTTTTTCCCTACTTTAATTTAACCATTTCGGCTCTGCTGTCAAGTAACGGAATATCCCTACCCTTGTGGTTCCTTTTATTATACAACTACTACCGCCGTCCAATGCATGCCCCAGCCCTTACCTTAATTTTATTTATTTTCAATTCTAAGTGTCTTTCAAAGCACATGTTTTTTTTTAAGTATTTCTTTTAATTAAAAATACATTAAAATAATATTTTTTTATACAATATATTTTAAAAACAGAATGTAATTTTTTAAAGAAGTTTTATAGATTTTTATTGAAGACAAAATTAAGGTTGTAATAATATCTTTGAAAGAGTTTTTTACATTTTAAATTGATTGAAATAATATTATTTTTTAATATCAGCTTATTAATATAGTTTAAAAAATTAATTTTTTAAAAACAAATATTTTAAATTTTTTTCAAAAATAATTTTAAAAGTAAAAAACAATGGGCTGTTAACCTGTTGGCACCAGGTGCTTGTTTAAAAAGTAAGAAATGAACTTTTACAAACAAGTCAAACACAGTAAATCTTGTACGAAAAGAAAAGAAAAAACCAGTAAATAAAAAAAAGAAAAAGAAGAAGCAGAAGGTGGATCATCAGATCCGTAGTAACAGTAGTGATTACCACGCACAACTTCGATCTCCATCTCTAGATAATTATGAAGTTGTATTTCATAATAAATTAATATATATATATATAGCGGGTCAATTAATATATAAATTTAATTGATAATAAATTAGAATAAAAGAAACAAGGATGATCATAAATCAATTATGTTTAATGTATTGAAAAAAATAAAACTCACTTGTAATATTAAAAAAAAACATTCAAATTATAATTAATACAAAATTGCGAGTGGAAATAATATTTGAATATAAATGTATTTTTTTATTATTAATTAATAGAAATAGATTGTTAAATCCACCAGCACATGATCACCGAAGAGGGCAGGCAGGCGCGCCTGCATGTCGACGACTCCACCCATTGTGTGTACGCATGCAGAGTGCTTGACAAGTACCGCTACCGAGTGCTAATTATTTGTCTAAAATCCTAATTAGGCAGGCAGCATGATGCTTAAAAACTAATAATAAAAAATAAATCCATCTCTCTCCTGTCTCTAGCTTTATGTTACCAGGTACTGTCTGGAACCGTATTTCTTTAAAAAAAAACTTTAAATTAATATTTTTAATGTATTTAATCATGTTAATATTAAAAATAAAACAAATAAAAAATATATTATATTAATATATTTTCTAACCATGGCTTGCAGGGACCAACAATGTCTTACATAAGAACACAAATCTTGGGCCACACCCTTCAAACCACGAAATATGGCCTAAGCCCACATCCCATATACAGGCAAGTTGAGTGCCTAAATCCCCATCCATCTATCTCCCTTGGGTTAATGCTTGTGGTTCGGGGTGGTACTCGTAGGTTTTATCTGGCATTGTTATTTAGTTATGTTTTTTTTTTAATAAATTTGTTAAGTTGGTATTAAAAATAAATTAAAAAATTATTATTTTGATTCATATCAAAATAAAAAAAAAATATTTTGAGAAATAATCTTTACCACACTTCCAGACAAGCTCGAAATTATTATTATTTTTTTCATTTAAAGTTCACCTCAATTTGGAAGGTTTATTTGTAATAATAAAGTATTATCCAGTAAAAAAGAGTTGAAAGACAACATTTTAACCATAAAATCAACATTATGTATCGAGACCCTATAAACATTATTATTATTTAATTTTTTGGATTCGAGAAAAACCTCATTCTCTGGAAAGCACACTTTATGAGCTCAGGTGAGCGAGTAAAATCTCGGCTGTCCCAGGCTCTTACAAGAGATGCAAGCCCTGACTCGAACTCGAGATCTACTATGTTAATCTTCACCCTTTACCATCACGCCACTTCCCTTGAGAACCTTATTTCCCTTCTTAATTCTTGAGAATTGTAGATCATGCTTAATTAAAACATCATATATAATATGGAAATGATCAGGCATCCGATGCCATGCATGCTCTAATGAGCACAAATGAGCTTTAAAATCTCAAAAGTGCTTGTTCATCAAATCATAAATTTGAACAATATCAAGTTGGATTCCCATGCATTAGATCATATGGCAAAATTATCTTCTGAAAACACCATCACTTCCTATTCTGAGAAGACAAGAATAAGGGCGGAGCTAGAAATTATTTTTTGCATGGGCTATTAAATAAATATATAAATATATTTTAAGATCGATTATTAATTCATGTACATAAATTTTTAAAGTTAACAGTAAAGTTTTAATTCAAATACATTACCCATAATATTAAAAAATAAATTTGAAAGTACATAAAATTAAAGTGAAAGTAAAAATAAACTTATTATTAAAGTTACATCCTTCGATGTTTTGTAGAATATAATTCATTTATAATCGAATCTGAATCCATATTGTAACAACCCCTCAACCAGGATAAAATAACAATCTCATGTCAACTGGAAAACAAAGTAATTAAATTTTTCCCATCTTTCAATTTCTCCTTCCTTCACTTGATTCTTCCTTAGATTAGTGTTTTATAAGTTGGATTTTGTAAGTTTATAAGGTTATTCTCTCACTATTCTTATTTTTTTTATTGGATTTTTTTTATGTTTTTCCTTTACTTTTTTCTATTTCTCTCTCGCCTTTTCTTTTCTTTCTTTTTCTATTCTGCTTCTACTCAGTCAGCAACATATAAAAGGAAGGAAGAACTGATTTGTTTTATTTTTAATGGCAAATAATCATTTTACACTTAATGAGTCGTTTTGCTTTTATTTGACTGTCTTTTTTTTGTTAGCACTACCAAGCTCCGTTCATTTTAAAATTGTAACAAGATTTTATTCAATATATTTTAAGATCCCTCATAAAATTTCAGCTCGATCTGATGATCGGATTGAAAATTATGTCCAATAACGTAAAACTAGTCCAATTGTGATTTTTCATCAAATTTCTAAATTTCTTCAAAAATTCTGAAATTTTAACCCAAGTTAAAGTATCATATTAGAAAGCTCCACGTAAATTTTAACTTAATTAAGAAGTACAAATTATTTTTACATAAAACTAATCAAAAAAATATTGATAAAATCTTGATATGGGCTCAAGCCCACCCAATACTATGCCTTGCCTCCGCCTATGGACAAGAATGAGGTATATATCCTATGCGAAACGGCATGCGGGTTGGAAGATCGATCGATGTAAAATCCATGCTATAGCATTAACGTAGGATCCTTAATGTCTTATGGAAATAAATAATAATAATAATAATAAAAACAGCAAACTAGCTAACACATGTTATTAATTTGAGAATGGAATAAGATCAGAAGGCAATCATGGACCCTATATATATATATATACCAGCGAGTGTTCGGCCAGTTCGCTCGGCATGTTAATGGTCTAAGCCCATATATACCCTATAACCACCAAACTGAGAGCCTGATTCAGCTCGCATAGGCGCTCCCTCTCTTTTCTTACCCCTCGATCTTCACAAATCACAGGTAGATGGTTAATAAAGTATCAAATTTAGAGTTTGCCCCAACGTCAACTCGTTTTTATATGGTTGTTCTCATATACTGTAACTTCACTTTTATTTCCCACTAAGGAAAAATATCATTACAAGGAAAATAAATCATAGCAGATCACCATCACCCCACTTATCCCGCAACATTGGCCACACAAAAAAGAAGAAGAAGAAGAAGAAGAGATGAGACATCAAACTATTGTAGTTTGGTTTTTTCTATTGAAATACATGCGTATATACATGATATATCTCCCACATGGAGCTCTGGTTTTTTATTTAAAAGGAAAAAAACCAAGCTAGCTCTGATTGCCAGTTAAAAAAAACAAGAAGAAGAAGAAGAAGAACTAAAGAAGAAAAGGTGGGGATTTGCATGTAAAAAGGTCGTAAAAACAAGAAGAAGAAGAAGAAGAAGAAGAAGAAGAATTAAAGAAGAAAAGGTGTGGGTTTGCATGTAAAAAGGTCGTATCCAAGAAGGTAAAGGCCCTCAGGGACGAGATGGTGATGGTGGTGTTACAATTAACTTTCCAGTTCCCACAGTGTTCAAGCTGGATAAAGCTAGCAGATCAAAATTCAAAATCAGAATGGGATGATCATCCATTCTTTGCAGGTTAATTATGTACTGTACTATAAATTAATATACCCTGGCCTTTGATTCCAAGTTTGTGGCAAGTGCCATAGCTAGTGCTTAGGTAGAGAATCGTCTGGTTGAGCCAAACATCTGGTCGAGGAGGATGACCATGGCCATGGCCATAGAGGTTCCCATTTCTGGACCAACAATGAGGCGGAATACGTCAACACCAAAAGCCACCCCACCCACCGACTCCTTCTGCTTGATCTCAGCCACTCTTCTCTTCTTCTCATCGTATACGGCACAACATCTTTGTGCATACGATCCCTCTATCTCGTACACAACGTTCTTGTTACTGCCTGAGGCCGGACTAACGTGAGCCAAACACTTTGTGTTGAGGATGTTAACATGCTTCTTCACCAAAAACCGAGGGTTGGTGGTTGTTTCCCCTTCATACACTAGCCAGTTATCTCCAAGGCTCAACCTCTGCAAATTAATTACATATAGATATAAATTAGTAAGACCATTAATATTTGTCTAATAAGTAATCAAAGCATTATTAATGATAAGTATAGAAATTTACAACTAAATGAGATTATTGTTGTTATTATTATTATTATACATGTATACCTTGCGACGGATGGTGAGGAGAGGCTTGCCAGCAGCATCCATGAGAACGATCTCACCGTTATTACCGGAAGTGGCCATGTAGTTGTCAACCCTAAACACAAGGTTGCCCCTGCCGTCATAGACCGTGAAGCCATGGCAATTGAACAGCAAAGACTTCTTCCACACGGTTAGGACAACCGCATGATCTACATCCAAGGCGTTATTAGCGGGCTTGAGATTGAACAGCTTCTGCTTCTTATTAGTAGTGGTGGGAGCGACGTTGGGGTATACCTTTGTCATTCCAGTACTTATCCAGGGACAAAATTAACCTTGCTAGCTAACTGCCCGGCAAAGGAGATGGATCAGGAGATGATAGGAAGAGGAGATCAGAAGGGGCCGGGGGGTGTAGTTTCTCTTCTTAATTTGAGCTGTGAATGGCGGGTTGATATACTCAACACTTACCAACATTTATATATATATACACACAGCAGCAGCAGGAGGAGGTGTAGCCAATGGGGGTACTGGGGTGAAAGGCTATTGGATGGAGTGTGGCTGATAATCCCGCGGCTATCTATGGGCGGTCCAGACAAATCAAGAATTCAAAAAAGGAAAAAGGAAAAAACAGAGGATGCCTTGACACGGAGACCCTAAAAAGTGTGTGGAACGCGGTCAAACTGTGTTTTTTTTTTTTAAAATTTAAAATTAATATTTTTTTTATTATTTTGATAAGTTGATATTAAAAATAATTTAAAAAAATAAAAAATTATTATTTTAATATATTTTTAAATAAAAAATATTTTAAAAAATAATCATAGCTATGATGCACAACCCACCCCTCAATGTCTCTCTCTGTTTTTTATTAATTAGAGTGGATTATTATTAGCAAAGGATTACTACAAAGCTATTTACCTCTTTGAAATAAAATATAATTAATGGAATTTGATGGTAATCACTAACTAAATGTAGATCAACAACAATGATAAGATTTCCTTATTTAATCATTGCAGTCTTTGCTTCTAAGCCAATTAATTATATATAAAATCATTATTAATAAGCAAGCAAACAAATACAAATATTGCTATATTATACAGGGAAACTTGTGGCTGAGGACTAATTAGCGGTGGGAGGGGGGACACGAACACCTGTTATGGCGTGTTTGACATGTACGATCGAATCAAGCTCTCCTTTGTGATGATGATGATAATAAAAAAATCTACATCACAATCATGATAGTTGCCATCCCCTTGGCAGTGGCTGGGGCGGTTTATGCGACGTGGTCAGCCCCCCTCTGTAGCCATCTTCTAAGAGCAACACCTCTGACCTTCTTGTTTTTTTATTTATTTGATTTCTACATTTATCAGGGTCCATTTAGATAGAATTGATAACATATATATATATATATATGTAAAAAATCTTCCGATTAAATATATTTATGTGATAAGGTAATTAATTCAAACTTGACGATCTCTCCAACTTAATTGGAGTTTCACATTCTAAATAATCATACATTGTCACATAGAGAGGAAATTATTGTGAAAGTTACAGGAGTTGCTACTAAAGTCCAAAATGATTCTCATTTTCCTTTTTAATTTCTCTCTTATCCTGTCCTAAAAAATAAAAAAAATGCAAATAGTAGCTTGATGTCAATGTTCATATTTTTGATAGCTGTTAATTTCTTAGTTCTAAAAATCTGAATATCCAGATTTGAAATATATGAAAAGATCAATGGAATGGAAGAAGAAAAGAGTCAAAAACGCAATGGCAGAAAAACCAAGAGCGAGGGTGGTACTGTCCAACCAACAACAATTAATACAGTGCGAGAGTGTTAGGGCCATGACGAGATACATATCAAATCAAACTAAAAAGCATAATATTTGATATTCAGATGGCCTCCTGCTCTCAGAATATCAATCAGTTCATATATACTTTATTTGCAGCTCCTGGGTACTGATCAGGAATAGGAGCTGTCTCTGACTTTGATGGCCATCTAAAAAGCAAGGAAGAAAAAGGGTCCTTGATGCAATGAAAATGGAGGAAAGAGGAGAAGGCGCGCTGCTCATGGCCTCTGCTTTGATGGTGATGGGCATCAAAGCGTAGGGGAGCGTCCACTATTATTAATAATAATAAACACGAGCTTTCGTTTTAGTGGGAAGGAAGGAGAACCATTGATTCCACCATTGCATTCCTGATCAGATGTATCATGTACGTAGTAATTATATAATACTAGCAGTTGAGCACCACAGCCAGCCACTAGTGACAGACACCACACTGTGTAGAGATCGAGATGAAGAGATTCTTAATTAATTAATTAATTATGGCTACCATTTCATAATCAAACAAGCAACGCCTTTCTTTTTATCTCCCCTTCCTAGCTAGAATTCCCATCTACTTTTCTACTCTCTCTCTCTCTCTCAACCACCCCATGCCATAATTCCTACTTTTCTAATTAACTTAACCCTAATTAACCCAAGTAAATACATGTTGACACGCATCCTTGCGGTGGCGACGTTCACCAACTTCTGATTATAAGAGCATGGCATTATTAATGCTTTCAACTATCAGCTGCGAAACAACGTATATGATGGGATCTCGAGAGATTCACAACATTCAGATTTATTTCCTTGTCGTTGAAGGACCAATCTGCTGTGAAATCCTTGATCATGGTGTTTTTTAATATCATCCATGCTCAAGGACGCGTTAACTGTGACACCTGTAAGATGATTCTTTGACATCTACTTCCTTTCTTGATGCCCCCCGGCACCAATGGCTGCACTGCACATAAAAAAAAAGCATAAAAAAATCACACCGACGTCCCAACTAGCTAGCTAGTACGACTACTTTTTTGCTGGCTGATCTCCTCAGTTTACCACCAACCAACTAACCCACAGAAATTAAGCTGATATTGATCTCTTGATTCCCATCCCATTCCAAAGTTGTGAGGAAATACAGGGACGACGCAATTCCAACAGCTGCAATAAAACAAGCAGAATGCACGATGAAGATTCTTAAAAAACCCTGAAAGATACGTGCTTTAGACTAGTCTTTTTCGAGGTCCTAGTGTATACTTCTCACTCGATCGGGTGCGGTGCAAATGTTGAGCTATATATATATATATATAAACTCTGACAAGATTTTACACGGATGGAGGACATCCTTCCTCACATTTTCCATGCGCCTCAAGTTCCTAGTTACTCAAGTCAATTGGGAAAATGAAGATTTCAAAATCTGGATGAAAGCTAGCTAGCTAGCTAGCATGCATGTTTGACACCTTGGAGGAGAAATTAGCAACATCATATCTTTATAAAGCAAAATTAAAGAAGCATGGATTGCGACAGCAGGATAATGGAAGTTTGGTGGGACACTGACCTGAAACACTATTTATTTATGCACATTGTGTCATCATAAATAATGGTGAATAGGTTAAATAGTTAAATTTTAACTTTAATTTTTTTGAAATTTTAGTTAAGATTTATAATTTAGGTTTTATTTATTATGTTTGATTTAATTATTGTTGTCTATTTTATCCAGCGGCTATAAGCTTAATTATTTTTTCTATTTAAGATTTTAATTATCTTTTCTATTTTTTAAAATATTAAACAATTTAGATTAATCAATAAAATAACATATTATTTCTCATTTGAATTTTCTATTCTTCCTGGTTTTTCTTTCCCTCCTCTCAATTATTGGCTTCCTTCCTTCTTCTTTCTTTGCTTTTAGATTTTTTTTTTGGTTTTTTATGGTGCTGCATCAGCTAGCTTTTAATTATTCTTTCAATTAATCAATCTCTTAGTGATTATGAAAATTTTTAAAACTCAACCCACACACTTTCTAAACCCTAGAAATTATATAGAATCATGATCAACAGTTAAAAAAATTAATCTTTTTATTTACATTAATCCATATCTGAAAAAAAAATCACACTCAGCTAAACACACTCTCATGTTTATTAATTTCCCCCAAACCCTAGCCACCATCCATCCTCTCCGGCGCCAGCTATCCACCATAGTTTCTGCCACCCCACACCAGTGGATCAACCACCTCCAGCCGACCCACTTGCCCACCTAAAATCTTTGGCCAAACACGCAATAACAAGAGTACCAGTAGAGAAAAAGAACAGAGACATCAATTTGTCTTACAGAGAAATAAATGCAAGGGGCTGATTTCTTTGATACTCACGTCTTGAAAGAGAGACATTGATGGGATATGTTTTAAGCTTTTTTGTTCTTGATGCTAATAAGTGGGAGGCGAAACAAAAGCGGTGGAGCAATTTGTCTTGTGAAAATATAATAATAATAATAATAATAATAATAATAATAATCAAAGAGGCATGTTCAACAACCAGACACCAGCAGGACACCAACCGCATCAATCTGCTGTGGCAGTTTCAATCTCTTCTTTATTTATTTCTTTTCTTTTCACTTTCTGTCCAATTCCACAACGTCTTTCTTCATAACTTTTATTCGCAATTTTTCTGTCTTGATTAAAAAATAGTTAGAAAATAATAAATAAATAAATAAATAAAGAAAAAATAAGTGAAAGCAATAAAATGACATTATTGGGGACATGATCACGGTGATAGCTTCGTAACATCAATGACAGCTCACATAATCCAAGTAGTCTATCGTTAATATTATGTAATTTGGTTAGTAAATTACTTGAAATTTACTATTTTTTGACAACACACTTATAATTTATAGTATTCTTTTGTCGCTAAAAAACATTCTCATCTCGCATTATATTCTTTGCTCACTTTATATTTCGCCATTCATTTTTTCATTAATTCTTTTACTAACTATAGAGCTTATCGAAACTAGTAAAAAATTATGAAATTTATTTGATTAATCACGGTTTAACATTGCGTCTCGACACACTGACCCTTCTTAGCTTAGTCAAAAAGAAGCTTTTCAACCCCAGGGACGAGCAGCTTTCATTTTTTTTTTAGAATGAATGGTAGGGCGAGTAGGCGGTTCGTATGATTCCTCATCCTCAAAATAAAAAGTAGGAGGATACGCAGAGCAAGAGCTCTTGAAGTCGACCCCCTGGGCGCGCCTCTTAATTCATCCATTTAGGCCCTCTCCGGAACACGTAGATCCAGGGAACTTGGCTTGGGAAGAGCTTTTTATTAGTAAGGGCTTGCTTAAATTTTTTCTACCTTAATCTCTACATTTTAAAAAATAATAATAAAATGGAATTAACTTTATTTTTGTACATAATCTCAATTTCATTTTTAAGTTAGTGTTACATGTATTTATGTCTTGATCATCTAGTGTCCAAATTTAAATCTACACTTACCATGGACACGATCCTCAGTGATACTCATAAGGTCATTAATTTGAGGGGAACTGCAAACCTAGATGTTTAACATGTTTAAAAAAATTGAATCCCAAGAGAGTTCTCGAATAAGGCACCTAAAGAACAATAAATATTACATGAATAATCACTATAGACAAGTTCATAATGAGAGTCATCGATTTGACTATCATTTAGGTTACTCTAAACACGATGAACTTGATGAGCTAGTCATGAGCCTTAACAAAATAGAAGCCCTTATTTTTTACTATCATCATGACCCATGGATTTTTTATATGTGGATTCGTGATATGGATCAATTTCTTGACTGGCACAACTTGTCTAATAATAGGAGAGTTAGATTTTCTAAGATAATATCCATTGGTGAAACTCAATTTTATTAGGGAGATGTTGGGGATTGTTTAGAGAGAAGAGGTAAACCTCTCATAACTAATTGAAACAAAATAAAACAAAAACTACAGGACAAGTATTTACCTCAATCTTATAGGAATAAACTATCAGACCAATAAAACAATATAAGGTAAGGGAACAAGCATGTCAATGAATATATAACATAATTTAATGATTACCTGATGTGATGTGCCATAAAAAATTGAAGTCATGACTTTACATAGATTTTGTAAATGTTTGAAAGATGATTTTAGAGAAGAGGTTAGACTCATAGTGCTTTCACTCTTAACCAAGCTTATACTATTGACACGACCAAAAGATTGATGTCTTCCCCAAGGGGGGGCGGGAAACCAAGCCATACGGGAGGTTTATTGTATGCAAAGATAATAGAAAACAAGTTGATGAAACTTATAAAGAGTAATGGATAAAAATGATAACAACAAATGTCAAGGTTAGAGGATCCACTTGTGGTACTAAAGTCAAACCAAGTTATTTAAATCTACAAAAATTCAAAACAAGGGGGATTATAAATTGTTAACATGATTACATTAGTTATATTTGAATAATGCTAATACTTATAAATGTTGTCGCTTCAGATTATAACTTATGTTAACAACAAGTATACCATACGGTAGGAGGTCTTAAAGTTTAACAAATAACAATAAAGCTTGTTATTATCAAATCCATACACCATGTTAAGTTATATTATACTTATTCTTACACCATTGTGTACCCTTATCACCTTGACATAATACTTAGCAACACTAATGAAAGAAGGGGGGGGGGGGGGGTATAGCAAAAAACATACAAAACATAAAGGGGTCAATGCTTGGCCCACTCCTTTTATGCAAATTATTTGGGGGGGATCTATACGGGAAACCTATCTTCTTGTTTGCCAAAAACGTCATTGATGACGTCATAATTTGAACAAACTTAAATCATGAAAGTTCTAGAGGTCTCATCTATCCAGGGTAAAAATTTGAGATCATTTGGACTTCTAGAACTCGAGATATGGGCTGAACACTAAACAGTGTCGGCAGGACAGATTCGGACTTCTTTATTGTTGCTGCAATTTGGACTTGAACACGGCCTTTTTAAAAGTTGCAAGGCCATGTCTTATCTTTCCATTCATATAAAATGGACCTAAACCAAGATCACAGCTGAAGATTATCTTTACAGTTTGGCCATCTCTTTTCATGCTTTGTCCTTCAAATGCATAAGATGAACATTTACCAAAATTAAAGGTATCTTATATTATTAGATACGTTATTATAAAACATGCTTTAGTTAAGGAGTTATTGATACTTCAAGTGCAAAATGATGATATAAAACCTTGATAAAAATGCACTTTTAAGTACTAATCAACTATAGTGCAAGATTATGAGTTACTTATAAAGAGTAATGGATAAAATGTCAAAACCCTTGTAGTACCCTTTTTAAATCTCAATTTAAAAATTATGGTTCTACCAAAATTTCAGTAAAGTTTCCTCTATAACGAGAGGTCTTAAGTTATCAATATAAACTTGTTTCAAATCCATACACAAACTAAATCCTTGATCCATCTTTCTTGGATCATAAACCACATAAATCAATGTTTCCCAATCATTTATATCTATTCAAGCAACATCAAATAAGGTTATATAATGCAATAATTTCAATCTTTAAGAATTCAATATAAAATCCAGCATATATAGATATTAGAGAACATTTAGTTTAAGTAACTACAACAACAAAAGATAATCATTTATGTTTACATGCTAAAACAAAATAATATTACAATTCAAAATGCAAATATTATACTTAATCTATATGATCAAAAGATGTAGAGTGAATCTACTTTTAGTGTGATTGTGATTATCCTGAAACAAAATGCAATATTTAATACATCATCTAGGAAATAATCAAGTGAGTAGTTAAAAACATTTAAGATTATAAATAAATTCCTTTTTATTTCATGTTCATTCTTATTTCCGACAGTTACATCAATCATCATAATATCATAAATCATTAAATGACTCAAGCCCATTAAGCAAGGCTAATATATATTCTAAATTGATATTTCTAATCATTATTTGAAACATGATTCAATTAGAACATATTGATATCAATGATTATCATTGATATCATTAGTTTTTCATTTTGGAAATGACTAATTAAATTTAGTTCATGCCGATATCAATAACTATCATTGTATCATTAGTTTTTCATTTCAGAAAATGACTAATTAAGTTCAGTTAATGCTAATATCAATAAGTATTATTGATATCATTAGTCTTCTATTTTCCGAGAACGACCAATCAAATTCAGTTAATGCTGATACTAATGACTATCATTGATATCATTAGTCTCTCATTTTCCGAGAACGACTAATCGAATTCAGTTAATGTCGATATCAATGACTATCATTGATGTTATTAGTCTCTCAATTCGGAAAATGACTAATCAAGTTTAGGTAATGCTGACATCAATAACTCTCATTGATATCATTAGTCTTCTAAATCTGGGAACGACTAATTAAGTTCAGGTAATGTCGATATCAACGGTATCCCCTGCTAACATAGGATAATTTCATCTTTATTAATTGTTTTTTTGTTTTTCAAAATCTTTGAACTTTTACACAAAATTCCCTAAGTTACACCTTTCGATTAATTTCCTGAACATAATTTAACTTCAAATCACATTTCCATTTCACACACATTTTATATAATTTTCCCCCCTCTCCTTTTATGGCCCAATACAATCGAAATATGCAATAAAAGGAACCATGAGTTTCTTTTCATTTTCCTTTAATTTTCCACATTAATTTGTCATCATTAGGTACTAGAACAACTTGTAATACAATTTATATGTCAATTTGAAAAACTATTCTCCCCTTCCCATCATAACTACTTGACTGAACCTATGGCTAATAAAGGAGGCAAGATTTTTCTTCATTTTTCCTCAAATTGATACTTTACCCATTGTTTATTTACTTTAATAAACATGTTTTAAGCATTAAACTAGTCATTAAAACAATCAATTCCTCTAATTCAATTTTTTCATAATGCTAAACAATACATAATCCAATAAAATACATGCTAAAACTTTAAATTAAGCTTTGATTAAGGTTCCTCACCTCTTAACCACAATTTCTTAGGAAGAAAATGGCAAGAAAACAAGTTTTTCCCTTTCTTTTGATAAACCAAGAAGATCAAATAGAGTGCCTATCAAGAATCCAAGATATGAGGGTAAAGCAAGGATCAGTTTGCATAGGACATCAGCCTATGGCCTGGAGATTATGACTTAAGATTTGCATTAGTTGTTATTGCTGTTATTTTGCCTAGGAATCGATCAATAAGTGAGAAAGAATAATTCCATTAGTGATGGCTATTTTATTGTCAACTAGCCGTTCCACTCCTTTTTAATTAGGGAAGTAGTTGAGTTTTTTTTTTGTATTTAAACTCTGTTTCCAGCAAGCAAGGAATAAGAAAATAATTACAAGGTTTATTCTCACCTCAAGCAGAGTGTATTTTACACTTTTTTTTAAATAGTTTTGATTGGGACCTATCATTGGTATCAGAGCCTTTACATTATGACTACCAATAAATAAAGAATCGAGAATTTAAAAGCGGCTCTTGGGTGACTTCAAGCTGATTTCAGCAGAATGGAGTTGGGTGTTACCGATAAACTACAACAGCTAGAAACTGTTATTAGCAAGATATCTGAAGTTTTGCTTACAAGGCAAGAATCGTCCTCTAGCAATGTCAACGAATGCAGCGGACAATCCTTCGGTGCACGTTCTCGTGAAAACATAGAAGGGGGTCGTTTAATTGGCTAAGCTCGAATTTCCCAAGTATTTTGGTAATGACCCAACTGAATGGTTCACACGTGTCAACCAATTCTTTGAATACCAGGGCACTTTGGAAACATAAAAGGTGTCTTTGGCTTCTTTTCATTTGGAAGGAGAAGCAAATCAATGGTGGCAGTGGTTACGCAAGGCTTATCACGAGGAAAGAAAGGAGGTGTCGTGGGATATTTTTATGGAAGAATTATGGTCTCGTTTTGGTCTTACGGATTGTGAAGATTTTAACGAGTCTTTATTAAAAATAAGACAAACAAGATCTTTACGTGAATACCAAAAGGAATTTGAGAGGTTGGGAAATAGAGTGTAAGGGTGGACTCCAAAGGCATTAATGGGCCCCTTTATGGGAGGTCTTAAACCTGAAATTGTAGATGGAATTCGGATGTTTAAGCCAAAATCCTTGAAGGAAGCCATCAATTTAGCGAGGATGCAAGATGAGCAGCCAAACCGTCAAGAGAAGACTCATCGTCCATTCAATAGGACCACTGACGTCTCTAATTATCCATTCAGTAGGACCATTGACGTCTCTTCATCATAAAAAATAAAGTCTGCATCACCAATGAAAAGACTAACTTGGTCTGAGATGCAAAGCAGGCGTGCTCAAGGCCTTTGCTTTCATTGTGATGAGAGGTTTGTATTAGGGCATAAATGCAAAAGATCGCAGTTGTTGTTGCTAGAAGACAGTTATAAAGAAGAAGATATAGATAATGAGGGAGCTCACACCATCTTTCAAGAAGAGCCTGAAATTTCACTCCATGCTCTCACAGGGTGGTCAACAGCTAGAACCATGCATGTCTCAGCCAAAGTGGGACTTCATGAACTAATTGTTCTTATTGATAGTGGATCAACCTATAATTTCATCAATGACAGGATAGCTGAAGTATTGCAATTGCCAGTGGTGCCAACTAAACCCTTTAATGTGAAAGTGGCTAATGGTGGTCCTCTAAAGTGCCAAGGGAGATTTGAGAATGTTCAAGTCTTATTGCAAGGTATCTCATTTACCTTAACTCTTTATTCATTACCACCGATTGGGTTGGATATGGTGTTAGGAGTTCATTGGCTTGAACAATTGGGTACGATGGTTTGTGATTGGAAAAGAATGACAATGGTGTTTTTGTGGAAGAACCAGCATCATCAATTGAAAGGAATTGACAAGCAACCAATTTAGCTTATAAAATTTAAAGCAATTTCAAAAGAGATGAAATAGGGCAATTTAATATTTGCTGTTTGTCTACAAGCGGCCAGGGAAAATAAGCCTCAAAGCACTCAATCAGACATGCAACAATTGTTACAAGAATTTAAGGACATCTATCAGGAACCAAAACAGCTTCCACCGCAAAGGGAGATAGCTCACCACATCAATCTTAAAGAGGGGACTGAGCCAATTAATGTCCGACCATACAGGTATCCTACTTTCAAAAAGCTGAAATAGAAAAACAAGTTCATGACAAGTTAAAATTGGGGCTAATAAGGTCTAGTACAAGTCCATTCTCTTCTCCTATTTTGTTAGTTAAAAAAAAAAGATGGAACTTGGCGTTTCTGTACCGACTATAGAGCCCTTAATGCTGTCACCATCAAGGATAGATTTCCTATTCCTACCGTAGATGATATGTTTGATGAACTATATAGGGCAACTTTCTTTACTAAACTTGATTTAAGATCCAGTTATCACTAGGTACGGGTAAATCCATTAGACATTCACAAAACTGTCTTTCGTACACACAATGGTCATTATGAATATTTGGCTATACTGTTTGGCTTATGTAATGCCCCTTCAACATTTCAGGCTGTTATGAATTCCATATTTCGCCAATATCTTCGCAAATTTGTGTTAGTGTTTTTTATGATATTTTAATCCATAGCCCCAATTGGATCATGCATATTGAACATGTTAAAAAAGCTTTTGAAATATTACGGCATCATAAATTCTTCCTCAAGCTTAGCAAGTGTGTATTTGGCCAACAAGAAGTTGAATACTTGGGTCACATTGTAACTTCCCATGGTGTCAAGGCTGACCAAGGGAAAATTCAGACTATGCTTAATTGGCCTCGACCCACTACTGTTTCTGACTTGCGTGGATTCTTAGGCCTTACAGGTTATTACAGAAAGTTTGTCCGTAATTATAGAATCATAGCTCGACCATTCACCAACCTTTTAAAAAAGGGACTCTTTAGATGGACAGATGAAGCAATGCGACATTCAATACTTTAAAGCAAGCAATGACTTCTACTCCTACACTTGCTATGCCTAATTTTTATGAACCATTTGGCATTGAATCTGATGCTTTAGGTGCTGGCATTGGGGCAGTGTTAACTCAGCAAGGGAGACCCATCACATTCATGAGACGAGCATTGGGGGTCACTAAGCAATCATAGTCTACCTATGCCAAAGAACTGTTTGCCATTGTTCAAGCTATTCGCACTTGGCGTCCTTTCTTGTTGGGCAGAAAATTCTATATCCACACTGACCACTGCAGCCTTAAGTATTTGATGGAGCAGTGCATAGTGACACCAGAACAACAGAAGTGGGTGTCCAAATTATTGGGGTACGACTATGAGATAATTTACAAACCGGGAAGGGAGAATTCCGTTGTTGATGCTTTATCAAGGGTAATCGGTAGCCCTAGCCTTAATACTCTTTTTGTTCCTCAAACATCTTTGTGGCAGGCACTCAAGGATGAAGCCAACTAGCATCCATACATGGTCTGAATTGCCAAGCTTGCAATTGAACATCCGGGAGCTCCCTATAAATGGCTAAATGGTTTGGTATGTTACAACAACCGTGTAGTCATTCCTCCTAATTCCTCTCTTGTCCAACAACTATTACAAGAATTCTATGATTCACCATATGGAGGCCATTCTGGGGTATTAAGAACATACAAGCGATTGGCACAACAATTCTATTGGTCATCAATGCATAAGGTGATTCAACAATATGTAGCCTCTTGCACTATTTGCCAAAAGAATAAAGCTGACACTTTATCTCCAGCTGGTCTTTTTCAACCATTGCCCATTCCTTGTCAAGTATGGGATGACATCACCATGGATTTTATTGAAGGGTTATCGCCATCTAACGGTAAAAGCACTATTTTTGTGGTCGTAGACCGCTTAAGTAAATCAGCTTATTTTTTGGCTTTATCGCATCCTTACACAGCAAAAATGGTAGCTGAAAAATTTGTGGAAGGAATGCCAAACTTCATGGCATGACAAAGTCAATTATTAGTGACAGAGATCTTATTTTCATAAGTCACTTTTGGTGTGAATTCTTCAAAATGTCGGGTACAAAGCTGCACATAAGCTCCGCCTATCATCCCCAAACCGACGATCAATCCGAGGTGGTTAACAGGTGTGTTGAGCAATATCTTCAATGTTTTGTTTCTCAACAACCTCACAAATGGAATTCTTTTCTTTCTTGGGCAAAATTTTGGTACAGCACTACATACTACTCGTCTATTGGGATGACACCTTTTCAAGCTCTTTATGGGAGACCACCACCGAGTATTTCGAATTATCAAGTTGGAGCATCTTCTGTGAATGAGGTGGACCAAACAATGGTATCTCGCAATACCATTTTACAACAGCTCAAAATAAATTTGCATGCAGCAGTTAATCGAATGAAACAAATGGCTGATTCAAAAAGAAGGGACGTGGACTTTCAAGTGGGGGATTTGGTCTTCCTTAAAATCCATCCTTATTGCCAGCAAACTGTGTCTAGGAGACCATATCAGAAGTTGGCTAGTCGTTTTTATGGTCCGTACAAAATTGAAGAAAAGGTGGGAAAGGTAGCTTACAAACTCCAATTACTTGCAGGTGCTCGACTTCACCTTGTTTTTCATGTTTCACTGCTTAAGAGGCAAGTAGGGGAGTCCAATACCTCTAGCAGTGAGCTGCCGCCCATAAATGATGATGATGAGATTGTTCTGGAACCTGAAGCTATTTTAGATACTAGATGGGTGAGGAAAGGGTCTAGTTTTATTGAAGAAAGCCTTGTCCAGTGGAAAAAACTTCCAAAAGAAGATGCAACTTGGGAAAGTACACAGGAACTACGAGACAAGTATATGAACTTGGACCTTGAGGACAAGGTTCTGCTTAAAGATTGGAGTAATGATAAACCAAGAAGATCAAATAGAGTGCCTATCAAGAATCCAAGATATGGGGGTTAAGCAAGGATCAGTTTGTATGGGACATCAGCGTGTGACCTGGAGATTATGACTTAAGATTTGCATTAGTTGTTATTGCTGTTATTTTGCCTAGGAATCGGTCAATAAGTTAGAAAGAATAATTTCATTAGTGATGGCTATTTTATTGTCAACTAGCCGTTCCACTCCCTTTTAATTAGGAAAGTAGTTGAGTCTTTTTTTGTATTTAAACTCTGTTTCCAGTAAGAAAGGAATAATAAAAGAATTATAAGGTTTATTCTCACCTCAAGCAGAGTATATTTTACACTTTTCTTTAAATAGCTTTGATTGGGACCTATCACCTTATCTCTCATTTCCTTTTCTTCTTTAAACCATTTCCTTTGAAGCAACCATTTTCATAGTTTTCCCTTCACTTTCCTAGCTAAATCTCCTTCTAACCCATTTTTTATTTTTTATTTCAAATGTTTGCTTGAGATTTTTAAAGAAAAATTGAAGAAATTTAGCAAAAACATTCCCACTCTTTCTTTTCCCTAATGGTCAGTCACTCTTGACTTCTTTAGAAAGTAAATAATGTATTTATGTCACTTATATACTGCAACTTACAACTATGCCTTTTTTTAAAAAAATTCAAGTGCTTTTCCTTTAACTAGTTATTTGGTCATATCAATGTTCTTAAAAATAAATTGCATTTAGAACTTTATTTCTAAAATAATTATCACTATCATATTTATTATATTATCATTTTATTTAGTTTTTATCTTAACTGAGATTTACAATTATTGTGTGCAAGTGTATGAACTCAGTACTAGGAAATTTAGTGACCTCGATAAAGAGAATATACAAGGAAATGAGCTTAACACTATTAATCAAAATAGGTCTGAAAAAGAGATTAATAAAGAATATAATAATTTTTGTTTAGTGGTAGAGGAAGAAGTTTTAGAAAACTATAATGGAATTGCCTAAAAAGGTAAATATGGTGTTAGACAAGTCTCATGATATTAATCCTCTTAAACTACCTCATTCCCCACCCTTCATGCTCGATGTCCAACACATCATAGGTTTTGAACAACATATTGAGCTCTCTGATCCATTACCCCTGGCACTTGATGAAGAAAACGATGATAATTCTAATTTACTAGGTTATGTTTAAATTATATCTATTAAGACTTCAAATAGTGTTTGTTTCACTTAACATCCTAAATCATATAGTGTTTATAGTTACAAACCTAGAAAGCTTGAAGATATTCTTTCTATGTCTCATCTCTTTAAAATATATGATTCAACTGAGTCTTTTACATGTAGAGTTCATAATTTGCATGTTAAGATCATAAAATAAATTCAAGCAAGTAATAAATAATACAAATTTCAAGCTGATATATATAAGTATCATGATGTATTTAAAGTTAAAGATTATTTTGTGATATAGATTAGCCATGAACAATGTTCTTTAAAAACCAATCATAAATTTCAAGTGAATCGTCTTAAACCATTCAAAATATTACAAATGAGTGAATCAAATAGTTGTCATTAAACTGCCATAAAACTTTGATATTAACTCTACTTTTGACAAAAAGAACTTCATTAAATATAAAACACAACTTATCTCTAATACTCATTTTGAAACTCTTGTCTTATTATCCTTATCCTAAAAAAAAAAACATATTAATGCTACTTTGAATACACAAGTTTTTACTAAGAATGATGAACTTTAATGAATCCCAATATATGAGCAAGACGACCAGATTCAGACTATACTTGAATTATCAGAGAAACATCACAATAACTTGATCGTGATCTTTGGGAGCATTATTGAAGTCACCTTTAACTACAATCAACGAAGTTGAGTTTCTCAAATCTTGGGAGAGTTGGTGGGAACACTAGACCTAAGACACTTTTTACACACTTGTGTGATCATGGACGATAAAAGATAGTCCAAACCGTTGATAATTAAGCTTTAACTTATATTTTGGTTTAATTTATTTGAACTTTTAGTTATAAAGCTTTATTTGTTGGGCTTAATTTAATTATTTTTTGATATTTTATTTAGTGAACTATAAACTCAATTATTTGTTTTAATTAGAGTTTATTATTTATATCTTTTTTTTTCTTTTGAAGAATTGATAAAATTAAACTATAACTAAAAGAGCTCATTCTTTTCTTATGGAGGACCAGATCACGGATCACAAGAAAAGATGAGCCTTTTTATTTATTTTTTATTTATGTTTTTAGAGTTTTTTTAATATTTTTTTTTGCTAGTGTTAAATTTTTTTTATTCAATTTTCAGACTTTCATGACACAGATCACGGGTTTAATAGGTTAACATGATTTGACGAGTTAACCCATAAATTTTTTTTTTGCTTTTTTTTCTTTTTAATTAATTTTTTTTTTTACTTTAGTTTGTTAATGTTAAATTTCTTTCCATTTAGTAAAAGATGAGCTGTTTTTTTTGTACACTTTTAGAGTTTTTTTTTTGTTTTTTTTTCTTTTAATAATTTTTTTTTGTTAATGTTAATTTTTTTTTTATTCAGTTATCAGACTTTCATGACATGGATTCCGGGTTTAACAGGTTAACATAGTTTAACAAGTTAACCCAGAAATTTGTTTTTTGCTTTTTTTTCTTTTTAATTAAAATTTTTTGTTTACTTTAGTTTGTTAATGTTAAATTTCTTTTTATTTAGTTATTAGACTTTCATAACACATATTTCAGGTTTCACTAGTTAACCTGGTTTCACGGGCTGTTATTTTTTTAATAATTTTTTTTATTTAATTTAGTTTGTTAATGTTAATTTTTTTATTTAGTTATCAAACTTTCATAACACGGATCCCGGATTTAACGGGTTAACCTGGTTTGGCGAGTTAACCCGAATTTTTTTCTTTTTATTTAATTTTTTTCGTTTAATTTAGTTTGTTAATTGACAATAAACTAAAACTGCTTAGTGTTTCACTGTGCAAGTCCACAGTGAAACGCTGAGTTGTCTTCTTTTTTTTTTGTTTTTTCTCTGTTTTTTTTCGTTTTCTAACCTTTATGGGTTTTTTTTCGTTTTTTTCTTTGTGTTTTTTTGTTTTAATGAATTTTTTTTGTTAATGTTAATTTTTTTATTTAGTTATCAGATTTTCATGACACGGATCCCGGGTTTGACGAGTTAACCTGAATTGTTTTTTGCTTTTTTTCTTTTTAATTAATTGTAACATATACTAAAAGAGATTAGTGTTTTATTGTGGATCTGACAAAGGTCTGACCCGATCAGAAACACTGATGCTTTAGGTTTTTTTTTTAAGTTGTCTCATTTTTTTAGCTTTTTTTATGCCTTTCGGGATTATTCTTTTGCTTATTTCTTTGTTTTTTTCTTTTAACAAATTTTTTTGTTTAATTTAATCTAGTTTATTAATATTTAATTTTTTTTATTTAGTTATCAGACTTTCATGACACGTTTTCCGGATTTAACGGGTTAACCTGGTTTGACAAGTTAACCAAGAATTTTTTTTTTTGCTTTTTAATTAATTTTTTTTCATTTAGTTTAGTTTGTTAATACTAATTTTTTTTTTCTATTTAGTTATCAAACTTTCATGACACATATCCCGAGTTTCACGGGTTAACCTGGTTTCACGGGTGAACCCAGTTAATTATGGGTTGACTGTTAATTTTTTTTGTTTTTTTATTTTCATAAATTTTTTTTTGTTTAATTTAGTTTGTTAATGTTAAATTTTTTTTATTTAGTTATCAGACTTTCATGACACAGATCCTGGGTTTAACGGGTTAACATGGTTTGACGAGTTAACCTGGATTTTTTTTTGTTTTAATTAATTTTTTTTTGTTTGGTTCAGTTTCTTAATTTTTACTTTTTTTTATTTAGTTACCAGACATTCATGACACGAATCCCGGGTTTAACAGGTTAACCTATAATTTTTTTTTGCTTTTTTTTCTTTTTAATTTTTTTTCGTTTAGTTTAGTTTGTTAATGTTAAATTTCTTTCTATTTAGTTTTTTTTCTTCTTAGAGGTTTTTTTTCTTTTATTTTTTCTTTTTAATTAATTTTATTTAATTAATTTAATTTATTAATATTAAATTTTTTTCTAAGTAGTTCTCGACTGATGCCTTTAGTTTTTATTTTTTTTTTGTTTTTATGCCTTTGACTCTAGACTGCACATTGCAGTCCATGGTGAAAAGGCTTATGCCTTTTGTTTTTTTCTTTTTAATTAATTTTTTTTAATTGAAATTGTTAATGTTAATTTTTTTCCATTTAGTTATCAAACTTTCATGACACGGATTCCGGATTTGACAGGCTAACTTCGTTTGACATGTTAGCCCAGTTAATTCTGAGTTAACCCGTTAATTTGTTTTTTCGTTTTTAATTATCAAACTTTCATGATGCGAATTCAAGGTATGACGGGTTAACCTAATTTGAAGGTTAACACAGTTAATTCATATTTTTTTTTCTTTTTTTTCATTAGTTTTTTTCTTCCTGTTGGTTTTTTTTCTTTGTTTTTTTTTCTTTTTAACTAATATATTTAATTGTTACACTTTTATGACACGACCTTACAGTCAGACACACATCCAATGCTATTGGGTCTGGTATTGCAGTCCAGACACTTTTATGCTAAGGGTTAACCCAAGTTTAATGTTATTATTAATATTATAAATATTACTTTTGGGTCAAGCATTGCAACCAAACCTAAAACTCTTGGGTATAATTTTGCAAAAAAACCTAATACTTTTAGATCTTGACTTTTTTTAAAATACAAAAAATAATTGACCCGCAGCATCGCGCGGGGCATGTAACTAGTAACATACTATTTCTTATCTGAATTTATTTTCTTTTTTTGCGAGTTTTTTTTTTTCTCAACTTTTAATTCTTTGCTTGCTTCTTTCTTTCTTTGCTTTTAGTTTTCATTAGTGTTTTTTTTTTCCGCATCAAGGTTTCCCATACGATATCACCATGCAAAAGGCATTCACTAGCAACATGACAAACCAAAGACTGTCCTGTAGGCATCGGGGGATAGAGAAACCATGGGGAATCCGATATCTAAGAAATCATATGATTAACCAAATTTAATTATAAAAAAATACAACTGAACAAGTAAAAGAATAGAAAGCTAAGTACCAGATGTAAAGACATTCTGAGACCAAATGTCTAAAGCATAAGAAAAGTGCGCCAAAAAGCTTAGATGGAGGAGTTTTCACGGTTCAGACATCAAAAGAATCTTTACATGCACATCATTAAGCTACACTCTAAGTTCCTAACGGTTTGGATTTCGCTAAACCTTTGTTGATATTTTGTTTTTAATCTCTTCTACTCTTAATGAAAGCCTGTAGTCATATCATTTCTATCTTTTCCTTTTCACTTCATGCTAAGTAAAGCTCATCTAAGGCAATGGTTTGTACATGATAAACAGTCATGCAGATTGACACACATCACTCACAGGTTTTAAAATGTTTACCACGTATGGAAGATGAAAAGTGCTAAGCAATGTTTGCTAGGAGTTAATAGCAAGCAAGAATTGCAAGTTAAGTAACGACAGGCAAACCGGGTGCACAACCTAGGCATATATTTTGGGACGCAGGTGTAGAATGCCTTGGAACAGAGCATATGATTCAAACGACCACAGGTCAAATGAAAAACTAAGAATGTAGGAGATGACGAGTAAAATGATAACGACTGAAAAATTCTAAAAGATGCACCCTTTAAGAAGTTTTAAAGAAGTACATGTTGAGATCGGTGATAGAGGAAACTAGCTGACAAAATCAGGTCCTTCATTAGGAAAAAAAAAAGAACATCAAATTAACAAATACAGAGGATCCCTTGAGTATAATCCAGTTGGTGCGGAATTACATGGGATAGTTACAGAAGTATTTAAGCACCTGCTGACATGAGATAAAAAAAAAAAAATAGAGTATGCACTTAAAATTACACTTACATGGAAATGCCTAAGGAGGAGAGTGGTGAAAAAAGGTGGTGCCGAATGGAAAAAAGAAGGGCACTGACAAAATAAGAAACTCATAGTTATGAAAAAAATTCAGAAACACAGAAGAGCCTAAAATCAATAATGATTCAAGCGACCACAGGTGGAGAAATGGTGCAGGACCAGGTGGAGAAAGACTTCAAACACAAAAAAATGATTCTAATATTCACTGGCCAAATGAAGAACTAAGAATGTCAGGATAGATGAGTAAAATGATAATAATAGACACATTCCAGAAAAGCATCATTTTAGAAGTTTTAAGGAAGCACAAGCTGAGGGCAGTGATAGACAAAATTAATTGGGACAGTAACTTCCTTTTGGGGAGGGGGGGGGGGATTCAAAACAAAGGGTCCTTCGAGTACAATTTGATGGTATATAGGATAATAACAAAAGTCTGTACAGGCAGGCAGGTACATGATCAAGAAATAGAATGTGAAATTACACCTGTATGAAAATGCTGAAGGAGGAGAGTGGTGCAAAAAGATGGTTAATAAGAGGAAAAGAAAATCAAAGGACTGTCAAAATTAGAGACCAGTAGTGATGTGAAAATGCAGAATATAACCATAGAAGACCCCAAAATGAATAATAACTGTGCAAGAATATTACAGTGGCTCAATTTGTGAAGTTGAATCGAATAGCAAGTTCCACTGTAGAGAACAATTGCCAGAGAATGAAGACAAGGAAATCTGACAGAAGCTCAAATTCGGAGAATTTAATGCTAAGATGTTCATGAAAATCCAAGTAAAAGGAAAGGTAGAAGCAGTGATGTAAAAAAAGAGGTAAGTGGAAGGGAATTTGTTGCCAGTCTTCAGAGTTTAAAGTTGATTAGCAGGATGGAGTGCTACATTTCTCTACAGAAGCTGCACTACAAATTAATATACTCCAAAGTTAGGTTTATGACATTGATTTCTTACTTTTCCTAGTTTGTTTTCATCTTGAAGTGTCTATTAATAAGGGTGAAGATCAAACTGTCCATCCTTTTAACATGCTACTTTCTAAAAAACTCATCTCAAAAACGAAAGAATTAGCTGAAGACCAGGTTCTTGTGTATGGATTGGTACTATCATTACACAAATAGTAAGGAAACCAAAGGATCAAGAGACAGGACCGTCATCCAAAGCACAAGAGATTGTCTCCACTCGAGGAAGAGAAAAA
Organism: Populus deltoides; assembly: GCA_015852605.2. Lineage (NCBI taxonomy): Eukaryota > Viridiplantae > Streptophyta > Magnoliopsida > Malpighiales > Salicaceae > Populus > Populus deltoides. The sequence continues at coordinate 259,739 of CM027585.2, read as the reverse complement.
AAGGGATAGAAACGTGTAACGTATACATCCTGCAATTTGAGAATATATGGATTTGAGTCATGATAGGTTCTTTTGAACATGTTGCTGCGGTAGTATTCAGACCAATCAGTATAACATATCCAAAAGGCAAAATGCAAGTTTAAGCTAAAAGAAGTCAGCAACATCGACTCAATACCTATAGAACATGTCCCAAATTAAGCAAACAGCTAAATCATAATGCACCATTTTCATTGCACGCAGCTCTATCTCAAAAATGGTAAATATCAATACAAGCATATGGTTCAGCAAACAGTAATATCAAAATAGAATGCAAGAATAAGCTGAGCAAAAGAAAACACCTAGACAAGTTCAATATAGGCCATGGGTGCGTTATCCCCTCGTCTCGGTAAAGTTCTAATAATTCTAGTATATCCACCATTTCGTTCCCCGTATCTGTCGGGGACCTCAGCAAATAAGGCATGGACAATCTGCTTTTCATAGATGAAGCCGAGAGCCTGTCTCCTTTTGTGGAGAGAACCATCCTTAGCCAAAGTGATCATCTTGTCAACATGCTTCCTCATGGCACTGGCACGTGCTCTGGTGGTCTTGATGCGACCATGCTTAAGGAGCTGAGTGGTGAGGCCTCTGAGAAGTGCTCGACGCTGGTCTGGTGGGCGATTGAGCTTGGGAACCCGCTTGCCATGCCTCATGGCGAAAAAGCGAGAACCATTATCAACGTCAGGGAAGACATGCCCACAGGTGACATTGTCTGTAAGTAGAACACACAACAGTCAGAATGGTAATCTGAAACGGCATAACCTTATGGCAACAAAATTTCCCTAAACCCTAAATTTGTAATCAAACAGGTAATGGTAGCATTACATATAGGTAATTGAAAGAATAGTAGAGAAATTACCGGAGAAACCAAGGGAGAGAAGAGGGTTAAGAACGGTGAAAGAACGAGTAAGGACTGACTGTTGCCGTTGTTGGCGGCGAGTCGAAGAGAAGCTGATGCTTTTGTGGAAGCATTGGCGACCAGATGATGATGGGAGTCGAATAGTGGCTGCGGCACTCCTTGAAGAAGAGGAATAAGGAGGAGAAGGAAGGGAAGACCTGAGAGAAGCCATGTTCCATCTATGACTGCTAGTGCTAGGAGAAGCGTCCACCGCCACCGCCACCGCCACCGCCACCGCCACTGCCATTGATAATGCCACTTCTACTACCACTGTTTGGCTGGACTTGTCTCTGTCTCTCAAGGTTTTCAAGGAAGGAAGGATTTGGATCAGATGAGAGAGCTGAGAGCGGATAAAATGAGAGGACAAGGATTTTACTCCCTCCAAATATTTGGGCTGGGCTGGTATGGGCTGGGATTTTCTTCTGTATTGCGTGATTTACTACACTAGATTCCAGGAAAAAAAAACATATTGAATTGCTTTTAAGAAAAAATATTTTTCAATGAATTTAATTTTTATAATTTTTTAATTTAAATTCATAATTTTTTTAGTATTTTCACATGTTAATATCAAAATTATTTTTTAAAAAAATAAAAAATTATTATTTTAAATTGTTACCAAACTTTCAAATACATTTTTAATTTGTATTTAATATCAAATGAGACTTAAGGAGTTATAAAAATTTCTTTGATAGTATTGAATTGTTATTATCGCAGTTTTGGTGTGTATAGCTTTGAAATCTTAAATTTTATTTATTTTTTATTTTTTATTTTTTGAATTTATAGGATCTCGTTTTAACCATTTATTTAAAATATTTCTTTCTAATTGCAACTTTTAAAAAAATTACAATTATCACCTGCCACTTGTGTTCTGTCCATGCTGCTTTGCCTTCTTTATTGTCAAGTGCAGCAATCCAATTCAGCGCCCTTGATTTCAAATTCCAAGTGTCAACAGGCGATACATAAATCAAGGCATCTGGTCAAACAAATTCCATTTTCCAATCGTTTTGCTTTTGTATTACCAAAGCCCATTTGCATGGTCCTTATGTCGTTTTATGCACTCCTCGTGAAATTTATTACTCCTACTATTCTAGACTTTGTCCATCATTTTTAATCCAACAAATATGATCATTAATTAAGATTTTATTCATATATTTTTATATATATTTATCAATAAATATTAGATAAAAAAAAATATACATGCATATTTTTTTTTTTAATTTTCAGGTTTGTTGGGCTAGCACGCGCTAACACCAAACATATCTTAATAGACGCATGCTTGGTCTGGTGTTAAACAGACCTAGTCTTGAATGGGATTAAATCTATCATTGTTTATAATATCTTTATCTTTTAGTTGAATAAAATGAGTAGAATATAGCTAACAATGTAACTCAAAATATCACAAAGATAAAAGTTATACTTTAGCCCTATTTTCTCCATAAAAGAACAAAACACATGACATATAAATATATCATAAGAACTTTAGAACAAATGTTCACAATTTTTATTCTTCATTGCGCCCCCGCGCGCGCACACACACATATAGAGCATCTCTCTATTATATTATTGTATTTTCTCTTTCTAAAAAGATACTTATTTAAGTATCAGAGAATCCCAACCTCCATCAAAGGGAACCTTTTGCAGGTATTAGCCACATGTCAACTTGGTCTACCAAGCATCAAATACAAGTTATTAATCACCTTGGTTAGGGAGAATGGATGAGATTACTATAATCAATTGATTAACTGACTATCTAATCCCAGAGCCTTGTTCCTAGGCTATTTGGATTTTTAGGAGTGGTTTTATCTACGAGAAGACAAATAAAAAAGCCATTGGTTTCTTTATAAAACTTGCATTTTGCATTTCCAGGGCATTTTATAGCGCACAACAATTCCCTCCTAGGCTTGGACGCGGCCCAACTCGTTGCCGCGAACACTCTTACCCAACAAGAGCTTCAACATTTATCAATCATGTGTAACTCCTCACCCAAGCCATGTTGGCAACCTGGGGGCAAAATAAAATATTGTCACCCCTAACAAGTCTTAACACCCTTAACAACACACAATGCCTTAGCGTCATGACCACCAACTGCACAATAAGCTCGTATAACGACCACCAACTTATATGTGGAAGTCTCTCAAGGGATCATTGCCACACCTATGAACAGAGTAAATACTCTGAACGTACTCTTTCTAGTTACTATAAGACGGACACCGATCATTGTAATTGTCATTATACGCCAAGCTGTCTAAGCTTCCAAGAGCCCAACAAACAAAAAACTAAAAAATAGTTTATGCATAAGCATACCCATAAGAATATTTATAGCCCTATCAGTGAAGAGTTTATTCTTTGTCTAAATGTTTATTAAACACTCGACTCCCTAAATACTATATTTCTATAAAAACGAGTTTGGATAACTATGATGGCTTGGTCAACCCAAGGAAGCATGTACAAAATATACACGATAGCTTGGATTTGATCATCCAATACCATGACTCAATGTGCAAGAAACTCCTACAACCTTTAGAGGATATGCATGTTTGGTACAACAACTTGAAACCAAACTCTATTGAAGGATTCAATGACTTATAAGCCAAGCTAATGGCACGTTTTAGCACCAATATACCCGTAAAAAAAACTCCACCAAGTTTTTTAGTGTTGCCCAATAAGAGGGAGAGTGTACACATATATATTTGAGGAGATTCAATAATGAGATATTTAAAGTGGAAGAATTGATTGAGTTAATGACCTTAAAATCCTTGATAAGAGGAGTAAGGAAACATGTCTTCTAGAGAAAACTTTATGTCTTACCAGATAGAAGCTTGTCCAAAATAAAGCAATTCATGAAAAATCACATATGAGTTGAAGAAGTCAGTTTGCTACGATATGAACCTCCTTATTTTTACAAGGAAAACCAATGTAACTAACCTTTCAAGTGAAGTAATCAAGGTATTCTAAGCAAACATCTTCGCATCACCTCCAAGACATATTTCCTTTTAAGAACCTCTTTCATACTTATCACTTAGATCACCTCACAATGTATAATCCTTGATAAAAATATAAGTTTCTTGAATATGAATGACTTATTCAAAATAACTTTTTTATTTTATCCAAGTGATGGCTAAAGGCTTCTCAACACTTATCCTAATGTTATATGCACCACTTTCAAAGGGATGAATGTAGTCTCCCTGGTGCTATGTATCACTCTTCAAGAGATAAACATAATCTCTCTAGTGTTATATACACCACTCTTCAAGGGATGAGCGTGATCTCACCAGTGCATTATGTACCACTCTCCAAGTGATGGATGTAATCTTCTCAGTGCTATATGCACCAATATTTAATGGATGAACTTGGTTTTCCTAGTATAAATAAAAACATCATTTAATCATTGCTCTTCAATAAAGGGCTCTCATGCCTCGCAAAAAAAAAAAGATCACGACGACCATTTTTTAGTAAAGGGTTTTTAAGCTCGTGACAATGTTGAGAAAGCTACAGGCTCTCACTCTCCAAAATTCCAAATAACCTATAATCACTTAGAAATTTCTAAGTATAGGTTCACCCTCATCGGGTTTCATATGGCCACTTAAGAATTTATATAGATGATGGGCATGAAACCCTCGATCTCTTAGAATTATATATCAGTCTTCAAGTGATGGATGTAATCTTCTCAATGCTATATGCATCAATCTCCAAGGGATGAACTTGGTTTTCCTAGTACAAATAAAAACACCATTTAATCACTGCTCTTTAGTAAAGGGCTCTCATGCCTCGCCAAAAAAAATCATGATGACCATTTTTTAGTAGAGAGTTTTTAAGCTCATGACAATGTTGAGAAAGCTACATACTCTCACTCTCCAAATAAATTATAATCACTTAGAAATTTCTAAGTATAAGTTTACCCCCATTGGGTTCCATATGACCCACTTAAGAATTTATATAGATGATGGGCATGAAACCCTCAATCCCTTAGAATTTTTCTAAGTACAAATTTTTAGTCTTTTATGTCTGAAAGAATTTTTTCCAGTCCAGATGCATATTTTCAAGCTTAACCCCTTTTATCTGAGAAAAACTCACCACTCTACCCGAATTGGGAGATTAATTAAAGTCTTTGTATATTATATCATAAAAAATGAAAGGCTACTAATAAACCAAGATTTTATTAGCATATCTTTACTAATAAATCACAAATAACTTATAATCACTTAGAAATTTCTAAGTATAAGTTCACCCGCATTGGGTTCCATATGACCCACTTAAGAATTTATATAGATGATGGGCATGAAACCCTCAATCCCTTAGAATTTTTCTAAGTACTAATTTTTGGTCTTTTATGTCTAAAAGAATTTTTTCCATTCTAAATGCATATTTCCAAGCTTAACCCCTTTTATCTGAGAAAAACTCACCACTCTACCCGAATTGGGAGATTAATTAAAGTCCTTGTATATTATATCATAAAAAATGAAGGGCTACTAATGAAGCAAGATTTTATTAGTATATCTTTACTAATAAATCACAAATAAAAAAATACGGGTATAATTTTTTCTGAATTTTTGGGTGTGTTGGGCTGGCACGAGCCAACACCAAACATGTCCCAGTGGAGTCGCGCTGGGTCTGGTGTTAGACAGACCCAACCCCGATTAGGCTCGATAGTGTGTCAAGCCAAGCCCCAAGAGGGCTTAAATCTATCATGGTTTGTCATATATCCATCTTTTAGTTGGATAAAATGAGTGGAATACAACTCATAATGCAATTCAAAATATCACAAAGATAAAGTTACACTCTAGCCCATTTCTCCACAAAAAGAGAAAACTCATTGATTATAAATACATCATGAGACATTCAAAATAAAGGTTCACAATCTTCATCCTCTATCGTGTGTGTATATATATATATATAGTATCTCTCTAGAATATTATTATATTTTCTCTCTTTAAAAAGATAGTCCCCACCTCCATAAGGAGACCATTTGCAGGTATAAGCCACAAGCCAGTTTGGCTTACTAAACACCAAGTACAAGCTATCAATCACCTTGGCTATGAAGAATGGATGAGATTGTTAGGACCAATTGATTAATTAACTATCCAACCTAAGAGCCTTGATCCTAAGCTATTTAAATTTTTGAGACTTCATCAGATGTAAACTCTAGGAATGAAGAACCATTTTTTAATCCTTATAAAGTAACTAGCATAACTAGGAAATGAAATTAAAATAATAGAAAAGCTAAAACACTTGGTACATTTATTGTATAAATAGACTCAATTTACCTATTCACTATTACAATGTAATAATTGTTTTATTCTTCCAAAAAAAAAATCAATGGCTTTGGTGTTGCGGGTAATCTAGTCTTTTCCAATGGGCTATTAGTCATATTGTAATTAACTGGAAACAACTTTAACTTTTTATTTTTTTAACACAATTAGATTACTAAAGAGCCTTTAAAAGGTTAAAAACAATGAATTGTCATCCAGAGGTATTTTTTTTTCTTTTCATCATGTTAGAACAGTTAAATGATGCAAAAAGCCTTAAAAAAAGTTGTCATCTAGGAGCTATTGTGTCTTTTCAAAGTAGAATTGTTGTTATATTCATGTTAACTTGGGGACAATTTAGTCTTTTGATAAATATAATTATTAATAAAAAAAAGGTGGCGGGTGTATGTAAAGCAAGCATCAATGTGTTAGATGCCCCGTTGCTTTCTAGCGATGCATAGAAGTTTCCGATGATAAATGATGAGCTTTCTTAATTTGGTTAAATTTATCTTGACACCTCCTTCCTCCCATGACGACACATGTGGCATTATTGTATTCGGTTTGGTATTGATGAACTTTTTCTTTTCATTTTTTTTCTCTCTCCACCTCGGTTTCTGCGCTTGGTATTTTAAAAATTCAAACCAGCCTTTCAATATATTTTTTTCCTTTAGATTTGATCCCTCTTCTCTTTATTACTATTTTTTTTAATTTTAAATGAGTTATAAAATTAGATTTTTTTTAATTTCATCATCTTTTAATTTTTTTTCTCTTAGATTTGATCCATATTCTTTCGATTGCTATTTATTTTATTTTGTTTTTCTATCATTTTCTTATTAAATTTACCTTCATCATTTAACCTTATTTTATTTTTATGTCATATTTGATCCTTATTCTTTGTTTGCTAATTGTTTTACTTTGGTATTTTTTACATTTAATTATTTTTTTGGTTTCATCCTTTAGTGATGAATTGATTTTTTTTTTAATTTTATCCTTCAACATTTAATTATTTAAGGGATTGAGCTTCATGGTTTTTTCAAAGGGTTTGAACGTGGGTTGATATTGTATTTTTCCTACTTATTTTTTTTTCTTATTTCATCGTATGATATTGTTTTTTTAAAGATATGAGCTTTGTATTTTTTTTTTCTATCGGGTTATCCTAATATTGTGATGTGAACCACATGTTTGACGGGTTAATCCAGATTAGCTCGATCTTTATCACAAGATATACATGCTTGTCATGATAACTTGAGTTGACTTAGGCTAAGTATTTTTGTCAAATTTTCATCATTCCATGTTTAATTGTTTGTGAATTTAGCCTTCCTGTTTTTCTCCTTTTGAAAAAAAATGTTTTTTCCTAGGTTATTTTGATATTTTTTTATTTGATCAATTTATTTTTTTATTTATCTTGTTTTATTATCTAATTAAAATAAAAACATTTTATTTGACCAAGCGATGTGAATAACACTGATCACATATTTTTGTTTCTTCTTAAAAGGCACTAAAATATATTTTTAAGAAAAAAATAAGCGGCCCCAACGCGCAGCGCCCATCTACTAGTCTTATTAATGGTTGCGGTTACAAAGAAGATAAGCTATGCTTTGAAAAGGACCAAAGCCATTTTTAGACAAAGCAAGCAAAGCCCTTGAGGTAATTTGGAGTAATCATAGTAGAAAAGTAGTTATGAAAGCGAAGTGTAGTTGAAAGAGGCAGCATCAATAGGAGGAGGGTTCGTGTCTCACTGACTCTCACTGACTGAGTGGTCCTACACACCTTCGCAATAGCAAATAGGGGCCGGAGGAGATTCACAGATCCTCTCTCCACCCTCTGTCTGATATCTATCATCCATACAAAAAGAGAGAGACAATCCTTTTTCCCTTTTCTTGGGATAGCTATTTCTTTTCCTAACAAGTTTTACTCCTTATTTTAGTAACCTGTGTTAGCAGTAGGGTATATAGTATTGCCCAGTCTCAGCATGTAATATTGTAATGTAATCTTAATTATTAATTAACAACTACTGCTATAAATCATGGGCTGCTTCAATATTTCAATTTTCCTTTTTTTTTTTATATAATAAAAACACTGGTAACAGTGTGAGAGAGGGAGAGAGAGAGAGAAAAAAAAAGAGTGTCAAGGGGGAAGGCAGTGGGGAAAAAAAAAGTAGCCAAGAATGAAACAAGTAAGCCGCTGCATTATCAGGACAGCCATTCTACCAGTATCTGCTGCTGCTTCTGCTCCTGCCTTACCCCTTCTACTAATAAGTCTTCAAAGTCACTATCACAACATTTCTAGTACAGGTAATCAAGATGGGCAACTGCGGCACTAGAGAAGAATCTGCTGTTGTCTCCACTGCTCAAGGTTATTAAATTTCCCGTTTTAGTTTCGGCCCCAGATCTATCCCTTCCCCCATTTCTCTCTTTGGTATTCTACATTTTGCTTTCTGGGTATTTAAGGTTTCGTTAATAAAGCTCCAAATTTTGGGGATTTTCCATCGAAATCTTTTAAAGTTTGAATCTTTATTCTCTTATAAAAAGGAAGTTTGAATCTTTATTATTTATACGAGTGTGAAATTTGGTGGGCGTGCAGTTCAACAACAGCTTCACATACTGTCATCATCAACATCAATTAAAAACGGCCAGTCAGACAAGAAGCATACTAGGTCAATTTCAGATCTGAGTGATCCCACTTCAACTCCACGCAACTTTGAAGACTCAAGAAAGAATGCCCTTCTTTACACCCATGTTATAGCCTTCACTTTGTATGAACTCGAGACTATTACCAAGAGCTTTCGCTCTGATTATATTCTTGGGGAAGGAGGGTTTGGAACGGTTTATAAAGGCTACATTGATGAGAATGTCAGGGTTGGCCTCAAATCTCTTCCAGTTGCTGTCAAGGTTCTAAATAGAGAGGGTCTTCAAGGCCACCGTGAATGGCTTGTATGTCTCTGCTTAATGTGCATTGACCTTGCCCAACCCAACCTCGTTTTACTTCATCTCACTTTCATGTCTTTCCTGCTTATTGAACAGTGCTTGTTTCTTTTTTGTTGTGTTTACTAGACGGAAGTGAACTTTCTGGGGCAGCTAAGGCATCCTAATTTGGTGAAGTTGATTGGGTATTGTTGTGAGGATGATCACAGGTTGCTTGTTTATGAGTTTATGTTCCGAGGAAGCCTTGAGAATCATCTATTTCGAAGTATGCATTTTTTTGCCTTTTGTTCCTCTTCAATTATTGTGTTTCTTGTTACCAATTACTGTCTTTAATGCTACTTATTGCTCTGTCTTGACTGAAAAGGGTATTGCTACTGCTGTAAATGACAATATGGTATGATTGACTTTTGCTGCGATCATCAACGATTACTTTTTTTCTGCTAAAAGATGCTTTCTTTGCCTTCTCTTCTTTCTTTTGATGTTTTACAGAAATTAATTGCAATATAATTTCTGCTGCCATAGCACCTGCATTCGATATCATGGCTGCTTTTGTAATGAAAAATTTACTCATAGTTCTGGCACCTTTGATGTGTTCCAATTCAAGAATGATAAGCATCGGTCCCGTGGTTGTCTGTGAAATACATGTGTTGTTTGTTCTATTCATCGACTGACAACAGTTATTTGAAATGGCGTCAAACATAAATTTACTACTTTGAGGATATGCTGCTATATCCTTAGCTCTCCAATTAGGTTCATTAACTAGATTTATTGCTGTATGGGAGGTTCTCTCATTGAAGAGTTCTGAATCTGATGTGTTATAAAACTTTCTTGTCTTTTGATTTGTTTAGGGAATGTGATGTAAATTGTTTCAGAAATTATATCGGTTTAGATTTTCAATTCCTTGGGGTGGTGTTTCTCCTTTGGGAAAAGATACAAGACTCTTTAAAAATTATATACCGTAAGGATGAATAGATTGTACTATACTGTGATGAAACTACATAGATGATCTATCATTTTGTATAACCTTTAATTGAGCAATTTTATAATGATTTATTGTGATTATTAGTGCCAAATGGATTGTACATGTTAGTTCTAGTGAGAAAATATACAAGACCTTGCTTAGTATTAGAATCTGTAACCTCAATGTTTTGTTAACTTGAATTGCTATGAACTTTTCCGAGGAATCTAGAAGCAACAGTTCCATTATCTTGGGCCACAAGAATGATGATTGCTCTTGGAGCTGCTAAAGGGCTTGCTTTTCTTCACAACGCAGAAAGGCCAGTTATATATCGGGACTTCAAAACTTCCAATATATTACTGGACTCTGTAAGTGGGGTTTCTTATATGTCATTTATCTGAGATTTCTTGTTTGGTTTTCTTGATACATGACGGTCCCTCCTTGTTACCTGTGCTTAATCTCGTTACCGATGCATTCACAGGATTATACAGCCAAGCTCTCTGATTTCGGGCTTGCAAAAGCTGGACCCCAAGGCGATGAGACTCATGTATCAACTCGAGTGATGGGTACTTATGGTTATGCTGCTCCTGAATATGTAATGACTGGTACGACCCTCTACAATCTCTAAAATTCTTGAGGTTCAGTGTTATTTATTCTAAGGTTTGGTAAGGAGACTAAATACATTTATTCAGAGAAAGCTTAAACTAGGAATTGATCAAGCAGTGTTTCTGTATGTATGGAGAAAAATCAGTTCTGAGGGTTGCCTGGCAACGACTAGTTAATCAAGGAATTGGGTGGCAATGTTGGGTAATCTGATATAAGCATCATTGAGAAATATGTGGTTTCTCACTTGGATCTCATAAGGTTATGATGTAGATTTTCATTTCAGCTGAATAAAAGAATTGGAAAAATAAGGGTGGCATATCAAACATCTGACAATTTAAAATGCTTGAAGTTTGATGATGCTAATATATGCTTGGCAATGCAAAATTATTTACGAGCATTCAAAATCCCTATTCAATGATGCAAAAATGATCCAAGTACTTGCAATGTTAGTCTTGTAATAATAAACAATATAAAAGGAAACCTGTATGACCACGTGTTCAAACCTGTATTGCATGGACGAGAGAATGGACAAGGATTCTGGTAGGTTGACAGCCAGAGTAAATTATTTATATCGACAGAAGCTAGAATGAACATGTCATATTCTTTTGATATTGATTTCAAGGGGAAAATGCTGAACATAGGCAACCACAGTTGTTTCCCAGAATTAAGTAAGTGTGGAATCTTTGGAGCAGTTGTAATTCCCAATCTTCTGCTTCCTTAATACTGAGAAGTAACTTGCTTATTGACAACCACCTCCTTTCTCTGCCATTTTTTGATTTTGAAGTCACTTTTCGCACGATCCACATTTTAAATTTGTTGTTTGTGGTTTATGGTATGATGAATCAATGATTGCTGTGCATGCATGTGCCTAATTTCATGGACACTGCAGGGGTGCCAAATTGCCTTTGTGTAAAAGCATGTATCCGCGCTTGCTTTTCTTAAAAAAGTTTATATGGCATGCAGGCCACCTGACTGCAAGAAGCGACGTATACAGTTTTGGAGTAGTTCTTCTGGAACTATTGACAGGAAGGAAGTCAGTTGACAAGACCAGACCCAGCAAGGAGCAGAGCTTGGTGGATTGGGCCCGTCCAAAATTGAATGACAAGAGAAAGTTGCTGCAAATAATTGACCCAAGACTGGAGAATCAGTACTCTGTAAGGGCAGCACAGAAAGCCTGCAGCCTGGCATACTACTGTCTGAGCCAGAATCCAAAGGCAAGGCCCCTGATGAGTGATGTAGTTGAAACTTTGGAACCTCTACAATGTAGCAATGATGGCGCCAATGGAGTTTCATCATCGTCACTGACCCCAACCCTAACAGGTAGTGCCAGTGCTTTTGCAATGGGCGGGGTCCCTGATTACCGGATGCGGAGATTCACCAACAATGTTGTTCCTGGTTCTAGTTGTCGTTCTCCTAATCCAAATTGCTCTCCTGGTGGCCCTGCAGCGTGCAGGGTCAGATGAGCGATATCACCTTCTATGTATTTGGTGTGCCTTTCCGTCCCCGTCCATCTTTCTAAATGACAACTTCTGATGTTAAGTCGTGAGTGAATTTGCTGCTGTTTGTACTTGGTGTACATTCTATCATCTTGACCCCCAGCCAGCTGTTAGTTGCTGCTCGCTAACTTGTTGCTCGTATCAATCTTCTAGCAAAGTTTGCACAGCAATGAGAATTGCCAAATGAAAGCAGTTTTTCTTATTTAGGAGATACCTAGCTTTGCGTTCTGTTTTGCCTGTGTGTTGAGGAAGGCATGTTAGAGGAAATATCCTCGAGTTCATGTACATTTAATTAAGAGTCCCTTCATACCAAACTGTAACTTGATTAATAATGTCATGATTTTCCCTCTCGGATTGTTTGGAAGTGGATGCGTCAACAGTAAACGGATGCCGAGGAGAACCAATGAGCATTCTCACTTGAGCTGGTAGGGGGACTAATAATATGAATTAATTAGCCTCACAGTCCAGGCATTATTCCGTTCATGCATTTGCTTAGTTTTAAATGGCCCTTCAAAGGGCCTGATTAATTTGAAAATATTGTGCCTATCACAACTCTCTAGTCTCTAGCCCCTCCTTGGATGGTTTCATATCTGGGGCCAGGCATCACTGTCAGACAGTGTTGAGTTGAAAGCTTTCTGTGAGGAGGCTAGATGATTCTCAGAAATGGCCCGTGCCATCAACTTTACATCTATCGAATGATCAAGTTTCCAAAACTACTTAATGGCTAAACCCCTTGTCTCCATCATTGGCTGTGCATGATATCGTATAATAGCACAAGAAAGAAAGAGAAAGAAAACCCACTTCATTGACCCACTATTATAACTCTTCTCCACAGCTCTGCACCACACAAAATTTGATTCCTCAATTCAACTCTCCTCTCCGTCTATGCATGTATGTATGTACATGAGCAGCTTTTGCATGCCTCCTCTCTGGCCTGTCAGCCGACATATATTATTGAGATGAATTATTCCACGAAACTAGCAGTATTAGTATTAGCAATCCTTTTGTTGATCATTGGTCCAGCTGGTAAGTTGGTTTCTGAGCAAGGTTTTCAATCTTCATCTTGACTCACTATGTATAGACATGGAGTTGGTTAATCTTTCAAAGTAACTAATATATTTGCAGTTGAGGCTTCTCCAGTAAACACATCATTGAGTTCTACCGCAGGAGAATTCCGGCCTATGGAGGCAGCTGAGTACAGGGTAATTGGAAGAAAGGGAGATGATGATTTGTGGAGAAGAAGGCTAGCACCTTTCCAGCTGTGTTTGCTATGCAAGTGCTGTGCTGGGGCAGCAACCACCACCTGTGCCACCATGTCTTGCTGCTTCGGAATCGATTGCCGACTTCCTAACAAGCCTTATGGGGTTTGTGCTTTTGTACCTAAGACCTGTAATTGTACCTCTTGCGCTACTGTCTAGCTACTACTGCTTTGCCATATATATAAATTTAACCATCTTCAATTAATTAATATTTATTAAACATCAAATTAAACCTTATTAATTTACTCCATGGCTTCCTTTATGTATACACCAGTCATCCCTTGCTTGAAATGAATTCAGAATCTTTTTGGTCTGTACAAATCTTCATGTTTTTAATTGGTTTCATGCATTGTATTTTTTTATATATATATATATATATATATATATTGAATTTCATAGTTAAGAGCATAATAGTATTTGTTTTGTTGTGGTTAAGAAATACAGACTCTGTAAGAGATATTGCGAAGAAAACAATCATACTGGGCCACTATAAAAATAGTATATAATTATTTAAATTATTGTAATTTTCCTGTAATTAATTAATGGTCCCAAATACAATTCCTGGGTTAATTAATTTTTAAGGAAAAAGGGGTTGCGTGATGTGATATTAGGATGAAGATGTGTTGATGGTAACAGGGAGACTAATGCGAGAGAGAGAGAGAGAGAGAGAGAGAGAGGAAAATAAAAATAAAAATAAAAATATGTACAGTGGGGGGTTGCTTTCGATCATTTTCGTACCAAGTCCCACTACAGTACAAGGAGGATAAACACAAATGTAAGTGCAACTCTTTCTTGTCATTCTGTTTGTCGTCTTCTATATGTTGAAGTTTCATTGCTAATAAACCCTATCATCAGACAGAAAGAAAGAGATTCGAATTGATCAATTTTAGTCAATCAATCAATGGTGGTGGTGAATCATGCATGCGCATGCATACCTATATAAAGTTGTTTTACGAATTAATTTTTTGAGAAGTCATGATATGTCTGGGAAAGCACTTACTCAAGCTTGCTTACTTGAAAACCACAGACGTTCTACTGCTTATCCTAGCCCCATCCATCCCTCCCTCCCTCCCTCCCTCCCCACGTTTGGCAAAAGTCAGAGGATATATACAAGAACTTATGAAAAGCTATATAGCTAATTCATAATATCGGATTGACACTGCTCTTTCTCATCTTATGCCAAAAATATTATCATGAGATGCGCGCGAACCTCACCAATACAGCAATTCCTTGCTTGCTGAGACCGGCGTGCATGGCCCACTATATATATATATATAAACATTCTTTGTTTCGAGGACGACTTGTCAATTTCTTTTTACTTAATTGGTTCCTGGAAAGTTAATGGGATTTTAGCAAGGATGATGTGATTAACTAACAAGCACATATATACCACCTAATAATTAATTAAGTCTGTAATAATCTATACGATCATTTAGGCAAGACCCCTTGATTACCTGTACATGTTAATCCAACAAGAGCTGCCTTAGCAGCTAGGTCACATGCATAAAAAATTTGATCCAAGAGGCTCAAGCTAGCCATCATGGTTTTAGGTCCCCATTGCGCCAAACAGCGAGCCTTAATTCGCGTGCTGCGTGAGGCCATTAATTAAGAATTAGGTAGGGGCAGGGAGGACATTGGCACGTATTGTTGCCTGTTAATTCTTTCTGGCAGAGAGACGAGAAATTAAGAGAGTGATTTCAAGTGATGGAAAAGAGGCTGTGGCTCTCCTCCCCTGCTTGCTTGCTTGCATCATGTGATGTAAAAGCTGGCTATGTTCATCTTGAAGCCATTAATTCACTTCTATGGCATTCGTGACTTGGTATATATATAATGGTACTAACTTCACTTTCGATCGATGATACGAAGTTGATCCTCATGAAATATCGATTTTTTGTTGATCACATTGTAATTTGATTATTCAACCTCTATTAATTTTAATTCTTACTAGGTCTCTTCAAATATGATATATATATTATTTGAATTATGAACGAATCGAACTCAAGCAGAAATCTAGCATTGCAAAATTAACTTGAATACAGACCTAAATAAAAAACATGCAAACTCATGTACGTACATGGTTCACCAAGTTCGTTTTCAGATTAACAAGAATGTGCTTTTACATTTGTTTATATGTCTATTTTTCACATTTTATTTTAAAATTAATTATAAATATAAAGAACAATGTTCAAATTGAAATCTTTTCCTTATATAAAAAAACAAAGAGTATAATTTTTGTAATTCTCTAAAGTTATATGTTTTTTTAAGGTTTTTTTTGATTGAACAATCCATCTAGAGATAGAAAAATCAATATACTTATTTATTTATTTATATCTTGGTTTGGTTTGATTTCATTCGGTTAACTATAATTATAAAATCTAAATTCAACTAGGATATTGAATTATAAATGTCATTCAAATACAAAATAATTTGGTGTGTATAATGATGAGGTTTAGAGAAAAAAACTCACAAGATTGAGATTTTTTTATGGTTGATGAATGAGTAAATAGATTAGAAATAGCTAGAATATTGGACATGTAAACGCTTACATGCAAAAAAAAAATCTCATATTGAGTTTAAAAGATCATTTAATACTTAAGTTAACATAAATAATAAAGCCTAATAAGTTATGTAATATATGAGTTAATAAAATTTAAAAGAGATGTAAAATCAAAAACTCAAGAAAAAGAAAAATATCCACTAATAAATTTTCTATAATTATAACTTGTCTTATCTAATGGGTCATAAACTTTTATATGACCATGAACCACCCAACTTGGATGGAGATAAAAGTAAGAGTGGGGAAATATTTCATACCTATTTTAGTAGCAATCATTTGAGATAACAACCCTCGATGGTTGGTGATTCATGGTTGAATAAAAGAGATAATATCATATGGATCATCTACTTAAATATGGACATACCCTAAAAATATTTTTTAGGACTAACTATGACGTGAAAACATGTGAGCATTTTATGCTTTATATTAAAGGTAGGTGGAGTAATTTGAGGTTAGGATATGTTTGTTGAGTATATCTACTTTATCTTGTGCTTTCAGGTGCACCTGTGATGATGTTGATTCGGGATATACAAACACCCCACTCCAGGCTCAATATAGAGATTAGTGTTTTGAGTTAGCTAGGTTCATTGTGCTTCTTAAGAGTTGAGATACCCTTTCTTAATCCAATTTTAGTAATGAGATGCGTGACGTGCTTGAATACAAAGATGTAATTCACACTCGGGCTTTGGATCACTAGGTACATTTTATAATCTATTAAGGTTTCGGCCAATATTTTATAATGGATTTGGTGATTAGAAATATAAATCTCGACCTATTATACGAACACTTTTTTTTTTTAAATTGATTCTACTTATTTAAATTTATTTTATTGTTAAATGAAGTTTCTCACTTTATATATAATTTTTAAAAATTTCTTTTTAGAAATAATGGATATATATATGGGTAAAGTTGGGCCACAATTAGTCCTCCCATTGTTCACAAGAGTTTAAAATTCCCGTTTAAACACATCTTAAATAAAACTTTAATGATACTAATCATCATCTTTTCTACTTTCCATGGATGATCTCTCTAGCCATTTTAATCATGAAATCAATATTTTCAACAATAAATGCTGCTTTCCTTTCCTGAAGAGATTTGAATCGGAAACACGAGATGGAGCTCAATTTGATCTTCCTTTTTTTAATTCAACTAGATATATGATGCCAACACAGCTTTAATCTGCTGTGCAATTCAATTGTATTTGTACTGGTGGAAACTTCGGAAAGCGCTCAGGAGTCAGGAATATACATAAAATTAAGTAGGCGCTCCAAGTTTGGGTTAAAATTTGATGCAAGCCTATAGCCAACTACTAAATTTCTTAATATTTGCATCTTGTTCTTCGTTAGTTATACGTATCAAACTCTTACCACAGACTTGTATGTATATGTATATATATATATATATACTTTGAGAAACATTCCTGTCCTAAGAGATGTCAGTCCCCAATTAAATACAATTAGATCTGAATCTTTCTGTTACTTAAATTTATCCTAATTAATTAAGAAATGGCATTAATTAATTAACTAGATATTGGATGGAGAGAATGTGATCCCACAATCACTTAGTGCTTTCGTGACTCAAAACATGGGGCACTTTACCAAGTTGCATGATTAATTAAGTGTTAAACCCTTCCTTTACAATCACTAACACAAGCATTCAAATTGTTAATGTTCGATTAAACCGCCGTTCGATTGACGAGCACATATCTATCATTCCAATCTCTACCCTCCTTCTCCTTGTTCTTATTCGAATTTGGTTTTCATGTGGGTATGATAATACCATGGAAACCAATACTGTCGAAATCCTGTGAGAAGAATTTTATGAAACAGGACAGACGGCAAGAAAACAAAGGAACCCATTGGTTCCAACTAAAGCACGCGGGTTACGTATAGGGTAAAGTAGCAATCTAATTAATTCCTAGATCTTAATTTTAGAACTCTAATGAATTGGGAATTACAAGTTGGTCGCTATAATATAATAGATATTCACATATTTTGTGACGAGAGAACCGAGATTTTCATTATCACGACAAAGGGGTCGTCACGGGCTGTATTATGCCTGGACTTGGAGCCAGCTTAATTATTATTAATCAATTATAAAGGGTGGAAAACCATTATGGTTTTAGCTAGGGCCATGCACGATCGATAAATGAGGATTAAAAAAAGATAGTATTAGTGTTTTTATGATGATGCCATGGGGAAAAGGGAGATGATTATTCCGGCTAAATGCTCGACCAAAATGCGCCTCACGGTGTCCCGACCCCGAAACAACATGATTGTGCATGTCCTTCTCCAAGCACTTGCTAGTTCAAAGGACCGGGAACTACACAGGCAGGGAGGCAGACACTTCAGTCATATTTAAGAGAAATTAATTTTGCTCCTGTTTTAACAAGAGAAAGAGATCAATATTGTCGACAAGCAAACTCTTTTATCTCAGTTCATGATTATGCAATGGAGCTCATGCCAGATTGTGCATGCAAGGCCTTTCTCGCATAATATTAATTAATTAATTAATTAGTAATATGCATAGAGATACGTACGTAGTTGCGCAAACGCTATATGATATATATGATTCAAATTAATTAAAATAGAGTACATCTCCTAACTAGAATTTAATTAAATGGTATTTTAGTTATTTTTTTTTCTTTTTTCCCATCAATCTATAGCTTCTAAACTAACCGGCCGGGGGTTGTATGATACTATATATATTTTAGTTTTTTTTTCTTAATAAAAAAAATATCATAGTGTACGTCAACTTGTTATCTCTCCCGAGTATATATTAAGAGGGTGTTTTTTACCTGATGTATTTAAAAGGAAAGTAATTTCTGTTGAATGCTAATTTTAAAACTTAAATCTAAAAAACAAATTAAAAAAAGGCATACCTTTTAGTCGTTTTACAACTCTACTATGTATACTCCGTGGTAGTTAATAAATAAGAATTATTGAATAAAGAGACGAGAGAAAAAAAAGAAAAAAGAAAACTAAGTCAGCTACGGCGGCACATACAGTAGCATATTTTATACATAAAGAGAGGGACCCTACGGAGAAAGTGGTTGTGTAAGCCACTGAGCTAGACATTCATCCGAGACAAGGGTCTTTGTTTCCACCTCCGTACTTGCTGTTGCCCATCGTCATAATCCTAAGTTTCAGTATAAAACAAAGGACAATTCCCCATTTTGCACAATAACTTCATATTTGCATTGCATTCATCACCCTTCACCTTCGATCTGCTATATATCCTTAATTGTATCAAATACATATATAGTCCGTCTATTTAATAAATTAATTTGAAACAGATCAATCACACCATGTCCAGGATTCATCCTTCTGATCAGAGCAGATCCCATGGCCATTTGTTGTTTAAGAATCACAAATTAGGCAGCAGGACGCGGCCGCTTCATGATGATGATGATAAACGTAGTGATCAGTTACCAGCTGATCCATCTGTAATGCTCACCGTATGGAAGAGATCCAGCATGAGCTTCCAGGGTACCGATGGATTCACTGTTTTCGACCCCCATGGGACATTAGTTTTCAGGGTTGACAATTATTCCAGGAAGAATGGTTATGGTCTTGTCCTCATGGACGGGGTTGGCAATGCCTTACTTTCCTTGAAACCCAAGGTACGTACGTATAATGTGCATCAACTAGTTCATCAAGGCTTTATTTTTGCTATGTCAACTCCTCGTGTCATGGCCTGATTCGATGTTGTTGATGTTATCAGACGCTAAGCATGCAATACCAGTGGAATGCATACCGAGGAGATCAAGACGGGTGTGAAAGGACGTCCAAAGTGTTCTCAATGAGGAGCCCGTCAGTGCTTTCAGATTTCCACGCTGCAGGCCGCAAACATGTAGCAGAGATCTTCATGGGAACACGATTAGGTGGTCGTCGTCATGATCAAAACATGCCAGATTTCAAGATTCAGGGATCATTCCGGTCGAGAGATTGCAAGATCGTCAAGACTTGTACCGGAGAAGTAGTGGCAAGGATATCTAGGAAGAGAGTGAACAACACTACCATTTTACTGAGCGATGATGTGTTCAGCTTGGTGGTACAGCCTGGTTTCGACACACACCTTATCATGGCTTTTGTGATTGTATTAGATCGCATCAGCAGTAAGCCCTTTTCTCCTTTTTTGTGTTCTTAATTAATCATATATGGATTCTTCAAACCCATCTTGTAGTTTATATATTAATGCATAAACCAATTACTTAAAACACGCAACAGAATTCAAAACTAATAATATTCTCTACGCATGCTCTTTTCTTGAGTCATTAGCTCAAGGTTTTGATTGATTTTCATACAATGATCATGGTTTTCTCGCACACACATGCATATAAAGCATATATATATATATATATAGGAGGAAGTTTTTTCCAATCCTGAGTGGAGAAGTAATTATCCTCCATGAAAGGATGGATTCCCAGAGAAAAGTGGGCACATATTGCCTCCACACGATTAGAGATTGCAAAGAGGTAAATCATGCAGGCACCATGACCTTCTTTCGAGCTCATTAAGTGGCCCTATATATGATAATAATAGTAATAGTAAGGGTATCGTTTCTTTACCGGCAATTGGCCACCCATATTTCCATCGCCCACTACCAGCTAACTATCTACCCGATTCTAACCGATTCAAGCCCAGCCCAAACTAACTAAATCTTAGCAGAAAAAAGTTTTTTTTTGCACACTTAATCAATGTAATTTTGATTATTTTTTAAAATATTTTTTTATTTAAAAATATAATAAAATAATATTTTTTTATTTTATAAAAATATTTTTAATATTAGTATATTAAAATAATTTAAAAACACCAAAAAATTATTAATTTAAAAAAATAAAAAAATTAATTTTTTTTTAAAATATTTTTAAAACATGAAAACAAATATAGCGAAGAGATGGAGAGAAGGGAAGAATTAAGGGGCAACATATATATGATCAACTGCTAACAAATATGAACGTCCAACCGAGAGTGCCTCAGATAATGCCCGAGTGGATTACTTAAAAAACTCAACAATCCAGCCCCTCAATTTTGCTATCGGTATCCTGGATCTAATTCCAAGAGATCATTTGCCTGACAAAGAAGCGAATAATAGCATGTGATCTCGACCACAAATCACAACCTCATTGGGCTGCATGTGATGTTAGCGCTCAGGTAACTTCTTTATAGCGGTACCACTAACTACATCAACGCTCAGTCAACAACCCATAAGGCTTGGTGGAGACTCAATCACCAGATACATAAGCTTTATCCTCATAATACCTCCTCTCACTTGCTGCCTTCTTCTGATTACGTTTCTGCATAGCAAAGATACACTTCTGTGAGCTTTAACCAGAATAAGCACGCACTAAAGAAACAATTTGTTCTTGTGAGTTTGTCTCTATAATCAAAAGACTCCTCTACAATTTGTCAACAGAAGATAGCATGGTAGGGGCATAGGTGAACCTGATATGCTTCATGATTTGATACAATCCTCTTAATTATCGTGGTGGTTGTAATATCTAAAGGGCTATCCAAAACTTGGAAGATACCCATACTGATCGGCACAACACAAGGATTGTCTTTTTCCTGCAAGGCTAAAGAGAAGCATGTAAGCAACTTCTTAATTAGTAGGTGATTGTGTGTTTCCAGTCCTGCTGAGCTTCTAGCTACATGTATGATTTACCTTCAGAAAGTCATTGTTCTCTGCAACTGTCCCATGGACAACTGAAGAGATGTTGAAGGTTGTAATCTGCAGATTTGCATCAAGTCTAGAAAAATCAGCTAAAAAAGGCTAAACAAGAAATCAAAAAGTTGACTAATTAAAAGATCACCATAATTATGAGCAGAGAAAGAGAGAAGAAAAGGAATAAAAATCATAACATGCCTCGCACATCTGACTTAACACTGGTAGTGACTACCAGAGCAAAAACTTTCTCAAGCGCGACGCGCCAAGAATATGATTGAACAATCTGAGAACTGCTAGGAGCCAGATTTGCGAGTTTTAAGGCAGTTTGAGGTCTGCTTCCCTCAGGAAAGCAAAGACCAGATGGGGAGTAAACTAAGTTCAAGACTAGATAACATGATGAGCTCAAGCTATAATGTTTAATGTTAAGGATGCATGCCAAATCAGGGCCAAATCTTCATAATATGGTCATTCCCCCTTTCCTAGAGGGGAGAGCAGAGGAGGAGGGCCACCTTCATCTTGCTTTGACTTATTTTCCACCGAAATAATCTACATAGGTTCCCCATAGAAGTCATGGGCGCCTGTTAGTTTTAGTTGGCACGCTTATCACCTATGTTCGGATTCCACTCACGCATTAGAAAGAGAGCCTACCCATTCAAAATCATCATAGAAAAGAAGAAGAGGAGAAAAGGAGGAGGAGACAAGGATCTCCTCTCCTCCCCTGTGTATCCTCTCTTCCCCTGCTAGCTCAAGTTCCACCAAGAATTTAAAATACCAAATCAGGTAGTGAAATAGCCAGCCACTGCAAACTGAGAAAAACAACACATGCCAAGACAGGAATAAGAAGATGGCACTCATGCCTGTTACTGCTTATTCAAATTATATGATGTGTGCTTGTGGCATTATTACATATTAAGGACATTACAAATGAACAGTAATATGTATATCTGCTGGGATTTCAAGCATATTGACAAAGTCAGCAATGTCTAGAAAAATTACTTGGCATTTTTATAAAGATGAAGGAAACTAAAAAAAGATCACTTATTTATTCCACAAATGGAAAAACAAGAACAAAGAATAAGTTAATAACATACTAACCATGTCTTTAGATACTTCCCATGGAGCACCTATAATCACCTCATCCACATATTGACATGCCAACACAGTTAAACTTCTTTCATGAAGATTCATAATAGGACGGTGTGCTCCTCTTTTTGAACTGCCGGGAAACACTCTCAGATATTAGTCAACTAATTGAGGCTTAAACAATTAAGCATAACAAAGTAAAATCCATGAATGATTCTTCATAGACTACAGAATTTTACTACTATCCAATTACAATAATATTATTGTAGCTTTCCTGAGAAAAGTTCAGCACTATACACTAGTGATGTTCAAAAAAACTGACCAACTGATTAAACCAAAAAAACCGAGAAAAAAATAACCAAAAAAACTGAACCGATAGAAAAAACTGAATAAACCGATTAAAAAATAAAAAAAATCACCCGGTGCAGTCCGGTTCCGGTTTAAAAAAGCTTAAGCCGATTGAACCGGACCAAACCGAACCGGTTTAATTGAATCTAAAAGAGAGGTATAAAAAGAAACATTCTAAACCTAAATATCCTAACCCTACCTTTCCAACCCCCCCTTCCTTTACCCTTTTTCTCTTTCTAGCCACCCCCCCTTCCCTTCCCCCCCGCTTCATGTACTCTTACATCTTGTTAATGAGCTCCAGGTTCCTTTCTTGTCTTTCACAGCTCTGGATCCCACTCTTTCACCTCTCTAATTCCCATACTTTATTCAAACAGCTCTCAATTGGTTTTCCCCTTTCCCTCTCCCCTTCCCCTTTCCCCCATGTCAAGCCCCCCCACCCCTCCCTCCCTCCCCCTCCCTCTCCTTTGTGCTCTTCTCTCTCATATGTTAACATTAAATCTTACTTTATTTCATCACTCTGGTTTATTTTATACCATACCGCTCATCTCTTGAAAAAAGATCGCTAGCCTGACGTGATGGGCTTTAGCGAACAAGCAGGTCGAACCAGTTCTTATTAGAATCTCGTTGATTAGGATGCTTATCGTGAGTGGCAAATCGGCCTCTTGCTCTTTGGTTTATTTCATGGTCGCCTTGCAACAATGGTAGTAGCAAAAACATTTCGGTTTTTTTGATTTTAATGTTAGAAAACCAATCCAAACCGAACAAAACCAGTTCGGTTTGAACCAATTCTCAGTTTGGTCCGGGTTATAATAACCAGGAATGCTATTTTCTGGTTCGGTTGAATTTCTGGGTTAAAACCGGACTGAACCGGACCGTGAACACCTCTACTGAAGACAAGTTTTAACAAGCTATTGAAGCTCGAGGAATTTCAATTTCTATATATAGTAGCACTATAATTCCAGGCAGCATCATAACTGCACTTAAAATCAAGCAGCCATCACTGAAGCACAAGGTCATCCAAAATTTTCTCAATAGTAACATGTGATGCCGAATTTCTAAGAACTCATATGATTATGAGAATATACAACTTCCATGTGTATTCATAAAATATTTCCACAAAACTCTGTATTCTTCCCTTGAGGCTAAATATCTGCAACCATAGATCGGGTGAGCAACCAAACAAATTTCCAGAGCAAGTGCTTGACACAACTGAAAGGTAGAACTATAGCCTAAATATAGACTAAACAAAAGTTAGATTTTATTTAAGTTTATTTGTTGATATTGATTTAATTATTGTTGGATATTTTATTTAGTGGGCTATAAGGCCAATTGTCTATTCTAGTTAGGGTTTTAATATTTATATGTTATTTTTCTAAATGTTAGACAATTTTTGATGAATTAAATAAAATTTGCAGAGTTGCAGACTTTTCCAACCCCATTCTTTCTCTTCTCTTTCTTTGGCTTCTTCTTTTCTTTTTTCTTTAGCTTTAAATTTCTTTTGTCCTGCATCAAAGTGCTTTGGAAAATTTGGCAGTTTCTTTAGAGCTGATTGATCCACTCCAATTGGATTCTAGCACTTCTAAGAATTTGTTCCCAATATGTCAATTCTACTATTTATTTAATTGAATAAGAAACTACTAAGATATAATTTTACCACTAATATGACTGAAATTTGTTGTTAAAAAGCAGCACTACTAGAAACGGATTGAATTAATGATCATAAAAGTGGGTACTGTTCCCATCCTCTAGCCACTTCATTCCTATGATCTTTCAAAAATTTGTTGAATAAAGAATAAGTCTCACTAATAGTTTCTTGTCACTATAGACTTATTGAATCCTAAGGTTCCTTTTATATTCCGGAATGTTGTTTTTTTCGAGTTTTGAAATTTTCACATGGCTTCTGTATTTCTTGCCCAGGGATAGTGAGAAACACAACTATGGGCATTGCAAACCAACGCTAACAACCAACATTCATAGTCCATTCAACAGTGTTACAGTAAGCTGTGAAGCATTGCCTATTGAAATCTTTTAATTACCATAAGATGAATATAATTCGCATCTTTTCCTAGTTCATTGTCATCTCAACATTTTGTATGGTGCAGAAAATCATCCTTCCTGGTTTAGAATTGTTAGTCTCATTCAATTTAAATTATATGTCTTTACCCAGGCATGGAGGGGCATTCCTAGTATATTCATCAGAGTCCCCAAAGCAAATGTTTAAACAGTAACATCATGAAGGTTTACCTATTTGTATCTTTTAGTCCCTAGAATTGTTAGTCTCATTCAACTTAAATTATACGTCTTTA
This sequence comes from Populus deltoides, assembly GCA_015852605.2. Lineage (NCBI taxonomy): Eukaryota > Viridiplantae > Streptophyta > Magnoliopsida > Malpighiales > Salicaceae > Populus > Populus deltoides. Next base: position 234,352 of record CM027585.2, on the reverse strand, counting down.
CCCAGGCATGGAGAGGCATTCCTAGTTTATTCATCAGTGTCCCCAAAGCAAATGTTTAAACAGTAACACCATGAAGGTTTACCTATTTGTATCTTTTAGTCTCCATTAGAGGAGATCAATGTCTCTATAATGTTACAAGAGGCTATTTTCTAGCGCTTGAAGCAGAACACTTCCCTTTTTTCTTTTTTTAACAAGCTAGCATAAGGCACATAATATAAATATAAAAGCAGCAAAGTAAATTCCAAGAAAGCAAAGACAAAACCAGGAGTATGGAAATAGGGTGTAAAGATATCAGAACACAGAGCGCTACCTGACTATATGATCATTGTGTATTCCAACAAGAAGAAAATCTCCAAGCGCTCAAGCAAGCTTGAGATCTAAACAATAGATAATGGTCATTATTCACATAGAGGCACACACCACTCACTTTAGCCAACTAAGCTTAGCTAGATGGAATGAACTGGACAAAATTCTTTGCACCATCTCATACAATCCAGGACATTATCATACAAAAGCTTTCTTTCCAGTCTACTAGTCACGAGTTACTACGATTTCTCTCATTAATTTTTTTTTTAACTGTTGACATAATTTGAGTAACCACAAGTGCAAGGCATATGGATGTTTCCCTTGTTTCAGCACCAAGTGGTTCCACTTTTAACATATACTATGCTCTTTTTTTTTGTCTTTTATTTTTCACTCATCTATCAAGGCATCCCTGCCTTCCTGCGCTTGCTTTTGAACTCACTACCCCTCTGTTTTCCAAAGCCGACACTAGGTTCGTAGATCATAACTTCATTTTACAGCATTCTTAAAACATAATCCTCACGAATCAGCAAACATCAAACTAGGGGTGTTAAAAAAACCCTGGTATATTTGTAATATTTGCATTATATAACTTGACTCAACCCATCAAAGTCAAATAATATGGATATTATAGATAATAGCAGGTTAAAAAACCTAAAAAATAGATATTACAGATGATAGCAGGTTAAAAAACTTAAAAAATGGATATCATAGGTCAGGTGGCGGGTCATAATTTTTAAAACCCGATCAACCCGACCCAACTTGTATACTCTATACTCTGTTGTCTTTATATTTGATAGTTTGTGTATTGAACATTTATTTTTATTTTATTTAGAAATTTTTTGACTTCAAAGTTATTATTAATGAGCTTCCTATTAGATTTATTTAACGTGATAAAACAAAAAAGCTCATCTCTTTGCCAGGGAAGGTAACTAGAATTTAATAATGGTGTAAAGTATTAAAATTAGACCTAACATCGAGGATGTCATAGCAAGTACAATACATACCGTAGATCTGCCTCTAAATACGGACTTATAAAATTAGCAATATAATCCCAACTTGTGAATATCTGTAATATCTACACAAAAATTAACTCAACCTGATATATCCAACCCGCTTGGGTCCAAAAAAAATTGAATGGGTCAAGTTTACAATTTATAAAATATTAGAAGTTAGGTATGATACAATTATAGGCTCAACCTGACCTAACTATATCAATGAAGACCCATAATCAAACAACAACAAAGATGCTTTTTCTAGATTTATCCACCTTTCACTAGTTTATGGACCGCTCCCTAATCAACATCAGCCTTCTTAATAAATATTGATAATATAGCGAAACGTATCAATTTTTCTAACCTCCGAGCCATCATTCACAATGTTCCATTTCTTGTCATGACGAACTAGCATCAACATATTACAGCTTCATCGCTTCTAATTTAAAACATTGAGTTCAAAATGTCTCTCCCAACAATCTAATTTACAAGTTTCTTTATACTGGTTTATCCATGAAAAACCATGGTGATCAGCAACCAACATCATCTTAAACATGATTCTCTGACATATCAATGCTCAGAGTAAACAACACAAGGCTCACTCCCAACCCCTAGTGTAAGGCTGACATGACTTGCAAGTAGCTCATCTTTCCTTCCATTTTTCTTAAACTAGTCAGAGGATCATCACAAGCACGAAAGAGTAAAAAAAGGCAAGCGCAAATGGATAATAAAAAGATGCACTTCACACATAATTGGGGAAGAATAACTAGAAGGTGTAGAAATCAGAGGTAGATTGAATTTATTCCATACGAACAGAAGAAGAAAAGTTTGAAGTCCAAAAAATTAGCCACTTGTATCTCAACAGGCACGGGCATGAGAAGACACAGGAAAAGCATAACATACCTCGACATGTCCAGCATGGAAGAGATCAAACGCACCATCAATATAAACTATCCGAGCATCCTGCCCTGGCCGCTGAAATCACTTGTGTAGAAAATTGGTTGAGAAATGGCATTGTGGATATAATAATATTTGCATAAAAACAGCAGAAATTCACTTAGAATATGGAGAACGCATTAAAGACGAACTAGATATAAATCTTGTTTCATTGTAATCAGTAAAGTAATCCACTTTTACGATAGAACTTTACCAGCTTCTGTTTGAACAAATGGTGGGTAACAGGTTACAAGGTCCTAGCTTTTGTGAGAGGCACAAAAGTTGCACAACAAATGAGGACTCAAGCATTGCACAATGCCTAGTGCTTGTTTGAGATGAAATGAACGCCACCCAGTTAGTTGCAGAACATGATTCCACACAGGAAAAGGCGCAAGGTTTACCGGCTCTTGGTAGCAATACCCAATAAAGTGCAGCAAGCAAGGAATCACTATAGATGTGGAAAACTAATAATGAAATTACTGTTATTGGCAGAATGATGAGTAACTAACTGGATATCTTGTCATTGGAGAATTGTACAATTCTGCGTGAAGTAGGAAGGAAATGAGAAACCCGAGTTCCACTTCCAGATCCACCGTCTTCAAATTTCTGGCTGTGCCCATGGCTAAACTGCCTTTGCAATGACGACTGGTTGTGGCTGTCACTAATGGATCTCTCTCGAGTACACAGAAGCATGCGACCTGTTTATTCACAACAACAACAACAACAACAATTATAATTCCATGAAATACACACACAGACACACACATCTTTTTTCTTTTCTTTTCTTTTAAAAAAGAATAAAAATAAATAAATAAATAAATTACCAACGATATCCGTGCTGGAAACGCCTTCAGTGCGCTTAATCTGTTTGTAACGGTCAGCTTTCTTAGCGAGCGCATAAGCATCGGTGCCATCAGGGAGGACGCAAGGATCATCGCCGTGAATAATATAATCAATATTATATTCATCAAAAAGATTCTTCATGAAGTCTGCAGTTATAGCGTATGGCGCATCTGAAATCACCTCGCCCACCCATTTCAGCGCATTCACCATAATCATCCTTTCATGGACAGGTGTCACTGGAGGACCTTTATTGGCTATAATTTCGTCGTCGCTAACAACGCCCACCACCAATTGATCTCCGAGGGCGCGTGCTTGGCGGAGGGCGTTGCAGTGTCCGTAGTGCATCATGTCGAAACAGCCGTCCATGTACACTCGAATTGGCTTCTTCTTCTTCTTCTTCTTGTTTAAAGATAATGACCAATTAGACCTCCATTCGGCGCCGGACTTGAGATATAACCCTAAGAGGGATACGCCAACCGCAACCACCAAACATGTGGCTACAATCTTCACCTTCTCGGGATGCAGTGCAATGTCTGAACCACCATCAGCTCCACCTCCACCACCACCCATTGCTTTTATTTTTGCTTGTTTTCGAAAATAAAGAAAAATGGGGTGTGTTATATTCTAACGTCTCTCTATTGAAGGGTTTTTTTTTTTATCTTCATTCCATTTCGCTCTCTTCTCTTCTTTTCCCCAATTGGACTATGGGCTTTGCTCGGTTATATGACAAATCCAAAGGCATATAATTGGGCTTATTGGCCCACAAATAAATCCCTCGGGCCTCAGCTGTACTTGGGCTGTTTTGCGCCAGAGCCTAACCCTACTTTGATCAATAGGAGGAGTATTGAATAAAAAGATAAAAAGAAGAACAGAAAAGCAACGCTTGTCAACTCTTCTGTTAGTAACGAACTTCCAATGACGGAAAATTGAAGCGAAGCGAGAAGCGACAGCCTTGCACTACACGCCGCCTCTTTTAAATTTAATTCCTTAAATATTTTTAACATGAAAATATAAATATATAAAAAGGAATATAAAACAAAGGAAAAGGATATAGAAGAAAGAAAGAAAGGAATATACTACGGCATAAGAGGGAGGATGGAGTAGGAGCAGCTTGGACTTGAAATCCATTTAATTAATTGAATTATTATTTTCGATCTTCTTCTATCGAAAATTCACCGCTTTTTTTTATTTTTCTGATAGTAATTGGGATTGATTATTTGACTCAAATCAGCAGAAAGTTGCTGTTTTTTTTTTTTTTTTCCTGGAGATCAGATCAGATTAGAAATGGCATCAACAGAGGGTCTGGTGCCGATAACCAGGATTTTCCTGGCATCTTATTACGATAAATACCCTTTTACCCCTCTCCCCGACGATGTTTCTCGCCTTTCCTCGGAGATCCGCTCCATGACCTCCGATTTGCTCAAGGACTCTCCTCCCTCCTCTCAAGGTTCACTCCCTTTCTTTTCCCTTTTTTTTTTTAAATAATTACAACAACAATAATTGTTCAGTTTATTTATTTATTTGGGTGGGTGGTGATTGATTTTTAGATGAAAGCTTATTGCTAAAAGAATCTGAAGGAGAGTCTCCTCATAAAATTGATGAGAATATGTGGAAGAACCGAGAACACATGGAAGAAATTATATTTTTGCTTCATGAATCTCGCTGCCCTCAGCCCGTAAGCCTCCATATTTTTTTTTTATAATTTCTCATATTTTTTACACAAATTCTTTGCATTATCTTACATTATTTGTTATGTAATTGTAGCTTCAAGATGACAGTGAACTCTCTACTGTTTTTAACAACATGAGATATAAGTTTCAGAAGACTTTGAACGTATTGCAAGATTTCCAAGCAGTGAATTCTGATCATGTGTTCAACACAGGTTATTTCTCTATGCATCAATTATTTTCCACTTTAATCTTTCAGAAGAATGCTGCATTGCCTATGTTGACTCATATGTTCTGTTGAAATGCTTTGAGTTTTCTGAATTGGTCATTTTATTTCCTTTTTTTAACTTCTGCGGCGGCGATTCATCTTATTCACAATCTTGATCCCATTTACCATTTCTTCTCGGTGCACCAATCTTGACCTTAGCATTAAACAAATGAATGATCTTCTTAAGGTACACCAGAATTCAATGCATGCTTGGTTTTATAATCAGATTTATGTGGTCACTGAGATTGATTTTAAGTGCCTTGGAAGAGATGGCATCACGGCGGTTATCTTTTTGCCTTTTGGAGTTTGGGTTAATACAGGATTGTACTAATTCAGATTAGTTTTTGCAATATCTGAGAAAAATTTCAATGCGGTTCTGAAATGGGACCTTAGGTTAGCAATATGCTAGCTTATCAGGGTTACTTGCCAGCAGTTTACTTCTTAGCAAATCAGAGTTTCCCTTTTGTATTCTTGCTAGCAGGTTGCTGATAAAGGTTGTAGGCTGTTTAGTCACTAGTAAATGTTTATCTCTGAGTGCAAACCATCTTAAAATGGTGAATTACATGTACTCAATACTAATAATTAGTGTGGATTAAGTTTGTAACAGGAAAAGTTTTGATATAAATCACAGAACTGAGTTTAATTTGAGAAGTTATACTGTACTTCTCAAACGCTCAGATTTCATAATTCGATCACTAACTAACTTTGAGTTTATGAGTGGAGAAAATAGATGAAACTGTTGACTTGGTCTCTTCTGTCTTCTGTTTTTATTTGAGAATTATTTGAGGATTACCTTGATACAAGCAGGCTGCTATCCTCTTCCAAAGGAATAGAATTGATTCATTAATTAGTGATAGGCATGAGGATCATAGTTATGCATGGTTTTCAACCTATCTTGTTGGTTATTCAAGATTCCAGCTGAGGTGAATGGTTTAGGCCACTGCCAGGATTTTTGTACTGATGTTTGCTAAGGTGTTTGAGAACTTGCTTTCATTCAGTCATGACCTACATGCCTCAAGATTTTCGGGGAACGCTTATCAGACAGCAAAGGGAGCGGTCAGAAAGGAATAAGCAAGCAGAGGTTGATGCGCTCGTTAATTCTGGTGGAAGTATACGTGATCGATACGCTCTGTTGTGGAGACAACAAATGGATAGGTGAGGCACCTTGGTTTTTGTTTTACAGATTGTGGTACTCAGGTGCTCTGCCCTGCTATCTTTGAAGTGATTTCATTAGAAGATAAGCTGAGAGATAAGAAAGCTTTGTTGTTTTCATTTTGTTTAGCTTTTTCTTTTTTGGTTATTTGGAGGATGTCTTATCCTTTGTTGTGAGCCGGCATGACCTTTCATATTGTTAAGTATATATTTTTTATTTGTAATTAAAAGAAATGATGCAAGGGGCTATACAGTCCTGACCCAAATGCTGTATCCTACCAGGAGGAGACAGTTAGCACAGCTTGGTTCAGCAACAGGTGTATATAAAACTCTTGTGAAGTACTTGGTAGGAGTTCCTCAGGTACAATCCTACCTTCTCCTCACCTCCCTTTTGGCCTAGGTTGTTTGATTTTATTTTTTTTTTGGTGGGGGCATCGAAGTATTTCCTTTTATGTTGTGTTTGGTATGGGGTGAAAATTTTGAAGGGGAAATGTTAAGCGGGGCAGATTTAAAAGGTGTGAAAAAGGATTAAGGGATGAAGTGTTAAGGACGTTCAGTTGGAGGTGGGAAAATTAGAGATAATAGTAGGTCTTAGTGAAGGTAAAATCAAATTTTAGGTTAAATGCAATTGTAAAAAGAAAATAGATAATTTATAGTTGTGGTCCAAAATAGATGTGGAAAAAAAGAATAAAAATAGTATTAAATGGAAAAAAAGAAAAGAGAAAGGACACAGAACCCAAAATCCCCCTCTCAAAAAATTTCCTTATCCCTCCCCATGAGGTTAATGTTTAACTCGTTCCCTATAACTTGTACCAAACATAAGTAAAGGAGGTGAAAATTTACAACTTGACCCCTGTACCACACGTATCCTTGGTCTAATCTTTTTGGGAGCTAATGGTTAGCAATATCAATTTTGTTTGCCCTGGGCATTTTTTACATACTTAAGCATCAATGTTCACATGCAACTGACGTGACGCCTTCCTTCCTTCATCTGATGCAGGTTTTACTAGACTTCATTCGCCAAATAAATGATGACAATGGGTATGCACCTTTATGTTTTTGGAAGTATTTTGTACTCCTCTTTACATTACTGTATATGCTCAGTGCCACTTGTCAGACAAATAGATATATGGAAATCATCATGAATCTGGTACCTAATTGATAATGTTTGATCAAAATCTTAAATGTACAGGCCCATGGAAGAGCAAAGACAGCGTTACGGACCATCTTTATACAGTCTGACAGCAATAGTTCTCTTGATTAGACTATTCATTCAACTTGCTTGGGGGAGATTTGAGGCTAAAAAATTGTGGGTAACTTGCTGCCTTTACTGAGTTTTCTAGTGTTTAGATGTAGTATGTTGTCATAAGCTAGATATATGTTTTACTGTATCTTGCCAGTGCTGTTGTGACATTTTCCATGGGTTGCTTTTATGCCTTTTTGCTGTGGTGTATATTTTATCAGAACCAGGGATCAAGTTGCTGTCCTGGAACAAGCTGTTGATGTCTACACTTATGAGTTCAGAAGGTTCATCACCTTCATCAGGTATTGCTCCTGCTTCTATTGTGATGGTGGTGATGCTACTTCTACAATTATTTACATTAGCATCGCCATTGTTGTTACTTTTTTTTTTTAATTTACTAAAACCATCACCATCATCATTTTGCTATCCTGTTGATAAATGCTCTTGGAGTTTAAAGGGATATTTCTCTTTCCATAAACTAGTCATTTTTTATGTTCAGTGAAAATAGGAAAAATGAGATGTAGGAGGGGCTTACACAAATCTGCTAATGTGGATTAAGGTTGGGTAAAATTGGAATTACAGGGTTGTTGAAGGTCAACAAAGATTCTTGGGGCATGTTGATGAAATTTTGTTGAAAAGGTTCTCTTTTACGATTGTCTTAGCTACAAGAAATTAAGATAGAGTGTAGATTATCTATGGAGAGCAACAAATCATCAGGTTGGGGGCCAAATTTGATAGATCAATTGATGCAGAATTTGTTGGGAAAATACACGGGAGTTTAGGGTTTTAAGTGGTGCCATAAATGGGATATGATTGGGTGAAAAATCAAGAAAATGAGCAACTCTTGTAGCTGCACTGTGCTACGAACAGTATGGGAACATTGTCAGGGTTGGAATCTTGGGATTTTTGGTGCTACATGATGGAGGAAGACATCAAGATTTAAGTGTAACTTTTTATTGATGAAATAAGGTTATTGTGATATGAGTAGTTAGAGAGGTGATACTGATTTAGAATAGAGATGGTAAAAGAACATTTCTTGAGCATAATGAGGTAAAATATTCATTCAAACTTAAAGTAAAGCATGCATTAATTTATTAACAAAACTCTACAATATTACAAGAGTATGTGGTTGTTTATATTCATTTGGAATTCCTTACGCAAAAATTCTCTAATTATGACCAAACTTGAACATGAAAAGAGATAGGGCTTGTATGCCCTGTTTTTTACTGGTGGAAAACAATGGTTTGTTTTTATAAAAGAAAATCCACTGAGAAGGAAAATTGGGATTTTCAATTTTAATATGATAGATAATAATTAATGTTTTGTGTGATCTATATTAGTTGTTCTCATGTTCATTTGAATGTTTGTTTTGTCAGTGAGGTATTTGCAAATTCCCCTTTCTTTATTTCAGCAGAAGCTGCTGGTGCATTAGAAGCTAGGTAAGTTTTTCAGGTTTTCACCTTCTAATTAGCATCAGTACTTTCAATTTGAACTTTTCTATTTTGTTCTATACAGAAACAATGATGACTACAAGGAGATAAATGTTCCAGCTGGGAAAACTCACGAGGTTTGTTTTAAGCACTATTTGCAGGATTTCTGTTCATATTGTGCGCACGCGCACGCTTGCGTGCGCGCATAAATGAATCAAGTGGAAGTTAAATCTTTCATAGTTGCTTGCTAATTATTCTACACACTTGGGAGGAGCTTCATTGAAATTTGCTGAAAGCTTTTTTTTTCTTTTTGAAATGCACAAGACTATATTAATCTCCTTCTAGACTTTGTGCCTGCTAGCATATGAACAGGAATTTGTAAAAGAGTTCAACTGTAGATTGCTCTGGAGAAGTTCATTTGTGTGCTCAGATGACCGGCTTGTTTTTTTAAATGTTCTCTCTTTTCCATTGTTTAAATGCAATTCCTGTAGCTGCTTGGAATCTTTTACATCTTTTCAGATGTTGACTTGCTAATGGTAACGGCATTACCTTTCTAGGTTTCATTGTCTGTGGAATCAGTGAACTCATACATTGCTTGGGATTTCAGTTTGATACAAGGCAAAATTAACATGGTAGTATTCTCAAACTATTTCTTGAGCTGGGTTCTTAACATGAAATCGTTTTTGTTGCTCTTTCAATTATTTTTAGCTTCTGGGGTGTTTAGCTAACGAAATTTTCCATCTTGGTAATCTTCTTGTTCATGCTGTCAATCCTTACAAGCTTTTGAACTTTGTCTGCTGTATTTTAAAATTAGATACTGCAGTTTTAACTTCCCATTTCCTCTACGCAGTACAAGAAAAACTGTTTTTCTCTTAGTTATATCCATTCAACTGTAGAGGGTGACATGGACCAAGCACATTTTTAGAAATTATTTTATCAGGCCTTATGTCACAGTCAGTATTCTGTGAATTACCTACAGAAGTTGTCATGTAGATTAGAAATGAGGTTTCCTATTTCAATTGCAACGTTCAGTTTTCATTTATTGTTTTAGACTCTTTGTGGATGCCAATATGATAGTAAGTGGAACTGTCTTAATTCCCATGCCAACATCACCATCTACAGTGTTGTCACAATGCATGTCAAAATGTCAGAGCAGCAACACCTTTAGAATTTTATTGATCATTTTTTTTTAATTATCCTTTTTACTCATTTTCCAAAATTCATATCAAGAACTCAATTGCCTTTTTTCTCCTCTCTTTTTCCCTTTAAATCAATTATTGTTGAGTTTCTCCAAATTTACTGAAGGGTTTGATGGGATTAAAAAAGGTGTCAAAAGTGGGAGTTGTCATTGAATAAGAAACTCGGAATGTGACCGATGACAAACTAGATTGATGACTAGGAAATTAGTATCAATTTCATGTGTGTTCTTTCCAAGAAAGATGCCTTTTGTGGTACTGTCTGCATGATGCAATGAAAGCAGTTGGATGCTTCCTGTTTTCACAGGGGTTCTCCATTTATCTAGTGCTAATTAGGTGGTTTGGGATTAATTTGAAGACGTTATGTTAAAGCTTTCTGGTTAAACTGGTATGTTTTGGTTGTGCCTTGTAATGTTGAGAAAATCTGATGTAGTCATCAAACTAGAAAAGGGAAGGTAAAAAATCAGAGATTTGATTCGCATTTAAGCCAGGGTTGAACTGTGATGCTATTATTATCTCATAGTTTTAGCCTTTTTTATTTTATTTTTTGTTTCAATCACTGCCTTTTCCATCTTACTGGGGTTATATGTTGCTGGTCAGGATATTGGATTTAGTGTGGAGTGTACAGACCCTACAGGGAAAAAAACTGTAAGTTAAACTAGGAAATGTTTACTACTTTAGTAGTTTTTTTTTTTTTTAAATTTCTTCAATTAGACCTTTCACTTATATTGGACTCCAAAAACAAAAGATTGTGGTTGACCTCTTGTTGCTAATTTCTGATTTCCTGGTTTCGATTTTGTATTAATTTCTTTAATTATGTATTTTGTCCTTGCATGTACCTTGTGGCATGTGTGGTCCTTCCACAGCTGATACTACCATATCGACGTTATGAGTCTGACCAAGTGAGTTACTGACTATTTTACCACACCTTCTAATATGATGGATGGATCTCTTCATGATATAAATGCTGATACAGGGAGATCCCTTACCCATGACGTTGATGTTGTTACAGGGGAACTTCTCCACGTGCATATCTGGAAACTACAAGCTTATTTGGGATAATTCATATTCTGCATTTTTTAAAAAGGTGAGAAGGCATGCTGAGCATTAATAACATGATTCATTTGGATTTGGGACAATTTACTCCCTTTCTGCGAGACTAACATAACCTACTTATAGTGATATCAGTATGTGACTAGTTAAAAACAATGACTAGTAGTGAGCTACTGTGCTGCATTCACAATTATTTAAACATTGCTCGGGCCATCTCAATTTTTGTAATAGGTCCTGCGTTACAAGGTGGACTGTATACCTCCGGTTGTTGAGCCAGTGCAATCTGCAGGTGAAATGGAAGAATAACTGTCGCCTCCTTAGCTTTAGCATTTGCGCCAAGATGCTGTCTCATGGTGATTTGGATCAAATTTATTTGTACTTGTTGCCTCTTCCTTTTTTTTTTTTTTTTATCACATCCGATGAAAGAATGTTGCTTCTTGGTTTTGGCACGGCTTAATCCGCCGCTACACTAACTTGTTCTATGTTACCTGACAATCAGTATAACCCCATTCATCCAATTACTGCAATCAATGCCAGAGCAGCCTAGCAAATAACAAACTCCCAAGGGCAAAGAATATGGGAGGTCCCTTTTTTTTAAAAAAAAATTTATCCCTCTCGATAAAGAAAATGTTTGGATTTAAAAGGTTTTTGCAACACAGAAGTTATTACTTCTGATATTCCTACGTGATCAAGGATGGCATGGACTCTAAAAAACAAAGAGATGGCATGGTAGGAGGTGCCTACATGCATATAGCTGAAATTGTCATCTCCTGAGAACTGCCCGCTACACCAAATAAGGTGACTGCATATCACTAGTGGCAATGGCCGCTTGATTATGATTCTACTGTTCCTGATGCTTGAGAGTTGCATGAAGCAGTTGTCCGCTTTACAGAAAGGATTTCAGAAATGTCATTCTTGAAGGTGATGCTGATTTGGTGATCGAGGCAGCAATATCAGAGCCAAACACGCCTTAAGGAGTTCCGTACTACAACATGGTCGTAACAAGTAACAGAAGCTGTTGCAATGTCCATATATAGTAGTCGTAATTGGGCTGCCCACTTTGGGAACAAAGGGCCCTGAGTGAGAATCTTGATTTTGATAAATGTTTTTACTTCGGGATTGGGTCCAAAATAACCATGTAGAAGAAAATCTTGAACTATTGTTTAGGGCTGCTTGACCAAAGAAAAAAAAAGCTACTTGCTGCAGCTGGTACCAATGCTTGAAACCTAGCAAACCACTAGAGGTCCGATAAGGATGGCCAGGCCGGTGAATCCAGTATCCAGAGCACAGAGGCAGATATCCAGAATTGAAGCTCGGACAGCGACCGGGAAGGGGGTATTTGATTGAACAAGGAACCTTTCATAAGCATGCATCATCATCTATCACTGGATTATATGCATCAATGAAAGCAGTTAAACACACAATTAATAGCAACAAATATGATGATGGTAAGGCAAGAGAAACTATTTACTAATTACGTATGTGGTCAAGTGAAACCAGAAGCCCGCTTCGCAGAATCCCGAGTAGCATGGTAATTATTGTCATGGGTCAAACTCCATCGCATTTTCCCCATGATTTCAACACACACCTGACCTGATAAATAGCTAGCTCAATGCAACCCTTTGGAGAGCCTCTCACAGCAAGATTCCCCATATTGAGTGGATGGAAGCGATATATCTACATCCTTTTCTAACTTAAGAAGAATCAAAACCCTCCCCTCATCCATATGCTAGCCCATAGCACATTCGTTCTTAAGTCATCCATAGAACACCAGTATCTCAAATAGGCCCTTATCAAATCCTGAACTATTTCAATTCTATACATAAGCAGCTAAATACATGACCACCTACCTACCACAAAAAGCTATTATCTGGTCTTAGATATCCCATAAGAAGAATTAATTCATTAGACCGTTTTAAGGAGTTTTGTATGGCCTGATCACATATCTTAAAGGAAAATGCATTAAATTGTAACATGAAGATTATCATCTTATTTTCAAGGTTAATCTTCGAAACAAATTGCTTTGACATGAGAAGTATGGAAGAACAAAGCTTCATGTATTAGCACCAAAATCAGGCATTACTAGAAGGTAATGACACTTAAAAAATCACAATTCTCAGCCAATAACGGGGATAAATATCGATATTCGTGTATTAGCATCAAATACAGGAATGAAACCAAGCCAATGCCATATCAAATTATGGGCATGTATAGCACAGAACAGTAAGGATATATGCAATCTACAAACGATATAGAGGTCGGGTGTGTTGGGTTTTTCAAAACACATATATATAGCAAAAACAATAAATTTACACAAAAAAAAATTGGAGTCTCAAGATCCTATAGACAAGTCAAGAGTTGTTTAATGTTTATAGAAAGATTACCTAAATATCAGATTTTTTTCGGCTTTGAATAATTTCTTCAAGACTAGGTTGTCACAAACTACAAGTCACAGGTCATCCAAATGTTCAGTCTCAAATAATAATCCACACGAACCACCAATGAGAAATATCTTAAACCCTTTTAGGAGAGAATAATTGTTGTGTCTTTAAGTGCTAGCTTTTTTTTGTGTTTTTCAAGTATTCTGTAACTTAAACCTGAAAACCTTATAAATAGCAAAATATCAATTTGCCTCCTGAATAATATCACAAATATTTTTTCAGAATAATTTTATAAATTTATTCAATCAAGTCTTTACTTGATTTTTTAAAGTTTAGAATTGTAATTTTATGTATAAATTACATTATAGTCCTTAATTTCTAAAACTTATTTACAATCAAGTCACACTTGATTAATCATCACATTTTAATTTTTAACTAATGGTTCATATATATATGACCCATTAGGTTCCCAAATAAGGTGGCTCAAATATAAATCACAATCCTAAATAAAATAAGATTAAGTAAATTAACAAGTAATTTATTATCAATTCAACAATTGATTGATTTATATTTGAAGATCAAGTATAATCTCTAGCAACCTATCATAATTCTTTAATTATTAGAAAAGTCATAAGTGATTCGACTTAACTTCTTAGTGTAATTATTATCATTTCATCAACATTGTTTCTGATTTAGATATTATAGCATGTAGTTTGTCTACTCTGTCGAATCATCTTTGTTTTCAACATCATAGTCCTTTATTCTTTAAATATGATTTGAAAATCTTTTCAAATCTCATTTCACCTTACAGAAGGATTTATAATCAATACTATTTGAAACAAATGGAACATTTTCTCTAATTCACTTAGGATGATGAATCCTCTTTTGATTATTTAAATACATTTATATAGTTCATGTTAAGCCTAATATTTGCTCATTTGTTACGCTTGATTAGAACAATATGTAGTGGGATCAAATCATAATAACACAATCATCATGTGAGCCTTTCTATGGGCACAAGTGATCTTTGCATTTGGAATTTTCATGTGGCCAGTTCAGTGCACATGTCATCTGACAAGCATGTATATATTAGTTTTAAGTATCTCTCATACCTCGGTTTATATGAACAACTATTTCTTTTCATAAAAAAAAATATAATATGTATTAATCTCAACAATTCTAATTAATATTCAATCTTGATAGAGTATTGACTGAAAACATTTTAGAAATAATATTTTGATGCAATAAAAATTCTATAATTATAACAATTTTATAAAAGAATGATCAGAAGATAAAGACAGGTAGTCAGAGAAATATTAAAATGATGGTGAATAGAAATTACTTGGGGGTAGAGGAAGCTGCACAAGAATACCATGAATAGATGGGTCTTCATTAAAAGTGGACACAACATAGATAACATCATCTTATTTACAATCTTAGGGGAACTGAGTGACAAGTGACTTGATTCCACTATCCTTTCAAGCTTTAACCTTGTTACAGATGTAAGTTTGAGAGTCCTTTTGGTGGCCCACAAGAATGTCAGTCAAGCCAGGCACTCTAGCAATGAAATCCCTCATCCTCCTAACTTGGTCAACAATTATAAGGCTTATTTCATCCGCAATTAACTTGCCATCAATTACAAGAGCATGAGTAATAAGAGAAGTAGGACCTTCATTAGTTATGCTTGTGAATGTATAATAATTGAATTAATATCTATTTTACTAGCTAGTAATTGAGAGAGAGAAAGAGGTAAAGAAAATAATATACAACAATAAATAATTGGTGGGGTTGATGAAGGATAAGGAGGCCCAATGTCAAGGAGGTCATGAGAAAACAGAGATGAAGAAAACTTGAGAATATCATTGTTGCTCCTTGCACTTATTACACCAGTAGTAGTAGTTATTGAAAAGCACTTGGTATTTATTCTTTGGCTTGTAATATTAGTAATAAGACTCGTCGTCCTTTCCATAGTCATCGTCACCTCAGCTAAACTCTAAATCCTTAACTCATATATTCACCTAGACTACCACTACAAAAAAAAAAAAGGGCTATTAGCATCAAATTTTAGTAATAGAATAATTCAGTTGCTAATTTAGTAATAGATTTGCAATGGATTATATATATTATTTTTTTAACATCAGTAACAGACTTAGCAATGAAAAATCCATTATTGAAGGCAACATAAAATTTACAACTGATTATCTATTGCTGATCGGAAAAAAATTATTTAAATCTTAACCTAAAAATAAAATTATACACATTGTTAATTAGCTTTGACATTATGAGATCTTAACCATTGATTAGCCTAAAAGAAAAATTATAATATTGCACTCTCTCCCCCTTAGAAACGTAAACACAACAAAGAAAAGAAATTAACTTGCAATCTCTTCATCTTCTTTGTCCCTAACATCCATCGATCTTATTAAGTTTAGAAAAATAATTAACTTGCACTCTCTCTTCATCAATCTTATTTTCCTTCGTCCCTAACATCCATAACTCTAGAAAAATAATTAACTTGCACTCTATCTTCATCGATCTTATTTTCCTTTGTCCCTAACTTTTATCTTCATTTTCTTCTCTTTCATCTTAATAAATTTAATCTTCTTTTGTAAACCACCAAAAACATCGACCCATGGTAACATCCCACTAGACCCATAATTATCACCATCGAACATCCTTGATTTACCCCCTCTCTTTATATATGGGTTGGGTTTTACACTCTTCTTTTCAATAATTCAAGTAATTTTAGGATTTATTGTTTTATCTATTGCAATTTAGCTTACACTAAAAGGTTTTTACCTAACTTTCCCAATCTCATGTGTTCTTCTCTCATGTAGATTCCATCTCGCTTGCTTAGAACTCAAGAACGCTAGTAACAAAAAAGAATTTATCATTACTTTGAATAATGGTTTTAGGTTGTTCATTTGATAAAATTGAGGGTTTATGAAATGTTTTTACCATGATCTATAACCTAATTATGCATGTTTAATTGAAAATTTCTCAAAACCCCCAATTTAATTAAACGTGCGAGTTTGTATAGAATATCAATTGAATGATTTTTTTTCATTAAATCTGATATTGAGTTTCTTTTTGGATGGAAATTATAGGACCAAAATGAAGTCTAGGAAGCCAAAATAAGTGTTCCTGAAACTGACCATGACATTGTAGGTGCATGAACATATAATATATCGATTAACTATAAATTTATGTCCATAAAATAGTTAATTATTGTTAAATATTAATTGATGTGGAGGTGACTGTATATCTTAAGGATATGGTATCCACCATATTGTTATCAAATTGCCATGTGGAGTTGAAAAAATAATAAAGAGTTTGTTTAAATTATTTTACATTAGGTACATGTCTTAAATTCAATTTCTATATTTCGACCATGTTATGAACTTTGACTGGAGATTTATGTGGTACATATTTTATTTTAAATGATTGTTTAAATACTAGTAGTTAAGGAAGTATGCTTATTTTTATGATGTTCTGAGTCAAATTTTAAAGCCAACGTTTAAAAAAATTTATTAAATTTCTTTAAGTATATAGAGCTAAATTTAGGGGTATGTGTTGCGATGTCGCAGTCGCACAAATTAATTACCCTAGCTTCAAACACACCACACAAGATAGCATAGAGCAAGTAAGGGGTCGATCCCATAAGGAAGATTTAATTCATATTTTTATGCTATACGTTATGCCATTGGAGGGTTTTGATTTGTGATGATCTAAACTATGAAAGAAATTAAACTAGCAAAAAAAATCAATTGAAACCAAAATTTATCAAGAAAACAAACCTTGATCGCAAGCACACATCCACCAACAGAAATTATAACCGATCATTGAAACAAAAATTCAATTTATATTCTGAATTTTTATCTTTTCTTAATGTTAGTTAATTAACGGATCCGCCGTATAACTAACCCTAACCAACAAACAATCACAATGTTCGCATTAATGATTTAGATCAATGGCAGCCCTAAGAACTAGATAAATTAATTGATCTCTTGACAACCAAGCTGTTTGCAACTTGTGTTCCTTTGTTTGAGTGTTCTCCCTAAGTTTAATAACGTAGTTCTGTCACAATTATCAAGCTTAGTTGCTTCACAAGTTTATATATCACAACTCCGGTTTTGATATCAAACTTAGCAATAGATTGTTCACAATAATAACTTAGAGTCCGCTCTAGCAATTATCAACAACAATCATAGAAAATATGCATAGGAAAATAATCATACTCATTCATAATATAAACTAAAAATAAAAGGAAGAATAAATCTCACGGTTCTTGAAATCCGAAGGTTTGTTGTGTCCTTGCAACCAAGAAAACGAGCTTAGTCTTGTATATCTATGAAACAACTACTCTTAAAGATAGAAGAAAGCATTATTTCTATTTTGTAGAGAGGAGAGTTTGTGTTAAGAAAGCATTATTTATGGTTTGTAGAGAGGAGAGTTTGTGTTTCTTCACTTCTGGCTGCTGCCCCTTTTCTCTTCTCTGTTTCTTTTTATATGTTAAGAAACCCTAGTCCCTATTTTACAAAATAGTCCTCCTTTAAATTGACAGTTTACATTCAAATACTTCAATAACTATTTTTCTAAAAAGAAGAAATAGTCTTGCATTAAATCTTCAAGCTTTGACTTAGATGAGCTAAATTACTAAAATAAAAATTTGAATGTCTATTTAGATGCTTCAAAACGTAATTTGGACATGCTCCTTCACGAAACCTGTTTGCTGGCAGAATTCAGCTGTCATCTTTGGAAAATCATATCTCCCTTATATGACATCGTTTTTTGCTAAACTTTTGAGCTTTTATAGGAATATTAGTCAGGAATCCAAAAAAATTGATTTCGCATCAATTGGACTTCTGTAGCTCCAGATATTCAAGTCGGAATGGCCGAAGGTCAACATTGGTAAATTGCGAGATTTTCACTTTGAAAGCTGTGATTTTCATGATCTTCCTTATTTTATTTTCTTGCCTTAGATGTCTAGATAGGTATCGATGTTAGCTTTTTAGTTCCACTGGAATCACTTCATTTCGACCTCTAGAACTCACGCTCTGCACAAAACATCGACTGAACGTCAAATCTGCCAGTTACCTCCTTTTTACTCCTTTTTGCATCTTTCATCCAAAAGTACCTTCAAAACATAAAACAAAGAATTTCAAGGTATTTTATAGATATAACATAGGCAAATCATTAGTTAAATGTGGGTGAAAATATCGAATAATATGGTTGCATCAGTATGTTTTTAAAATTATCTTAAAAGGAATTTAGTTTTGATCAACAAGCAAATTGATTCAAGTTCTACCTACTTAGGAGTATTGTGTATTGTTTATGAAAAAAAGATTTATTTATATATGATACATAGTTGGGGTTAATTTAAATGTGTAATAAATTTTTTAAAAATATAAAATAGTAATTAACAGAGTTGTTTTGATAATTTGTTACGTAACGTTTGACTTTTAGATTAAAAAAATAATAAATTAAATAACATTCCAAAATGTTTGTTTCTAAAATGCTTATTGGTGTTATCATGTTAATTAGATTATGGATGATCGATCGTGGATGTATCATCATCTTATGGATGATCATCTTTGTCCTGAATACATTGCGGGTGTTAGAAGATTTATCAATTTTGCATTTTCAATTGATAAAAATGAATCCGGGGAAAAATTAGATGTCCTTATGTGAGGTGCAAAAATCAAAAGTTTTTAAAGGAAGATGATGTTTGTAAGCACCTATTGATAAAAGGTTTTTTACCCTGTTATGAAAAATATATTATATATGGGGAGCCTTATGTTACAGAACCAATGTTGGTTAGACCTTTATCAGTTGAGATTAGTCATGTTGTGAATGATGTTTGTCCTGTGGTAGCAGAGAAACTTCCAAATCTAAAAGCAACTATTTTTTATAAACTTTTGAAAGTTGCAGGGGAGCCTTTATGAGATGGGTGTACCAAGCAATCCAAATTATATATTTGTGTACAATTGTTTAATATGAAGTCAACTTTAAATTTGACTTAGATTGCCTTTAACAAATTTACTGATTTTATAAAAAGTTGCATGCCTAATAATGAAAATTTGGTATCAAAATTTTATAATGCCAAGAAATTTATGTGGCCACTTGGACTTGGTTATGAGAAATATAATGTGTGTCCTAATTATTGTATGTTGTATTATGGGGCAGATGCAATGAAAACAAATTGTGACTTTTATGGAAGTTCAAGATACAAACCTAGAAATGCAACTAGTAAAGGTTCTAATAAGGCAGAGCAACAACTTCGATACTATCCCTTGACACCAAGGCTTTATAGATTATTCATGTCTCTACATCATGCCAAAGATATGATATGACATCATTTTTATAAGTCAAATAATAGGGTTATGGTGCACTTATCTGATGGGAAGGTATGGAAGGAGTTTAATCGTGTCCATTATGCTTTACGTATGATCCAAGAAATATTCGATTAGGGTTATGCACTAATAGGTTTTATCCATTTGACATGTCTTCAAATGCATACTCTCGTTGGCTAGTAATTATGATTGTTTATCATTTGCCTCCGTGAAAATGCATGACTAGATCATTCATGTTTTTGGAAATGATGATTTCAGGGCCAAAGAATCCAGGGAAAAGGCTTGATGTTTTCCTAAGACTTTCGATTGATAAGTTAAATAATTTGTGATTTGTTGGTGTAGAAACCTATGATGTATATAGAAAGGAAAAATTTCAATTAAAGACAGCTTTGATGTGGACCATTAATGACTTTCTAACATATGGCATATTATCGGGTTGGAGCACTCATGACAATTTGTGTTGTCCTTATTGTATAAAGCATAACAAGGCTTTTAAATTAAAAAATATAGGGAAAACTATATTTTTTTTATTATTATCGACGATTCCTACCCATGAATCACCTATATAGATGTCAATTAGATAAGTTTCTCTTGAGATAACCAACTTGCTTATGAAAGACATAATTTATATAGGAGTTATCAAAGAATAGATGGTGATTATGGTGATAATAATGATGATGCGAACATTAGAGATGAAGATGAGGGAGACGGTAGTAATGAGAGAGGCGTATGTGATGAGGGGGATGATTATAATGTGAAAGGCGTGGAGGATCAAGATGGTCCCATCAAACCACGGTTCGACCTCTTCTCTGTACAATTATGATCGAAGGGTTAAAATGAAGGGTTTTGACACACCAATGGATCCAATTACAAGGAAAAAAAAGGTTTGTTTGTATGGAACAACATAATATGTTGAGACTTTTAAAAACTAAGTTATTAAGGTTATATTTTCAGGTATGAAAAAAAGTACTTATTATTGTGTAATTATTTGTTTAATAAAAGTTTATTATTATATTTTTTCATGTTCAATAACGCATCATGTGGACATGCAATCAGAGATATTTTAAGGTTCAATTTTAAAGGAGCATGGCACTCTTGGAAAAAAAAATAGATTTAATGTGTAGAGATGAACTCTTTAAAGAGTTTAAGGTATGAACCAACACAACTTGCCATATTCTTTTCAATTTTGATCACTTTAATGTAGCATTATGAAAATTTATAGGCATCCTTTTATATATATTTTACAACTTATTTATTTGAGTCAGGCCACTATAATATTTTAGTTTAAATCATCAACTTAATTAATAATATAGATTTTGCAAGGTGTTAACTATAATGAATCTGATGTTGACGGGCATCGTTGTATGTTGTTTAATTGCTTCATTTAATTTCTCTAGTTTTTTCAATCATGGTGTCTCTTGTTTAGTCCCAACACATAATCTTGTAAATTCTTAATAAGATAACACAATATGATTAATCAATTCCATACTTTGAAATTTTATGCACTCTTTTTACTTATTATATATTATTTGGTAGAAAAAATATATCTTTCCTGAGAAAAATAAATCGATTGTTCGTAATATTTAGAAAAATAAGGCTAGAATTTCTTTGAATCAACAATTGACACGAGCTCGCAAGAAAGCCAAGTTAAATGAAAACACTACAAATATTATAGATTGTCTTGATAAAGGTCCTGCTTGGATAAACAATAACGACTGGAATCAAATGATTAAAAATGTTTGGTCCATCCTTTAATTTCAAAGGAGGTCGGAATTTGTAAAGAGAAATCGATTAACCAAAACGGATGGCAAAATAAGTACTCATTCTGAAGGAACAATGTCATTTGAATCATATCAAGCTAATATGGTAAAGATTTTTATTTTTATTTTTATTTTTATTTTTATTAAGTTAATAAATTAAAAATTTTATATTTATATTTTATAATATTTATTAATCTTGAAAGCAAGAGCAAGCTGGAGGAAAAAAACCTCCATGGGATGATGTCTTTTCAACTTTGCATCTGAATACTAAGTAATTTAACATCTTCATAGACAACAAGTTTTAAAAAATAGTTGTATATATATATTTTTTTTATTTATTTATATAACTTAAATATTATTTAACATTCAAATGAATTTATTATTGCATGTATTTTTTTTATAGGAAAATTATAAGAATAAGATGATTTCAAAGTATGGAACTAATCGAGAAAATCATCCTTCATTTGATTTTACAGCTTGATGTGTGGCTTCAAGAGGAGTTACAAAAGGTTGGGTATATGGTGCACCTTGTATGCCAAAATCTATAGTTAATACAAGTTCTTCATCACATTCCTACTCGGTGGAGTCATCATATCCTAGTTCATCTTATCGGGCATTGTAAGAGGAGATAAAGAAAACAGCTGATGATTTTATTTTTTAAACGAAACGACAGATGGATTCCATGACAGAATATCTTATGAATAATCTTGGATGCCATGGAAGGACATCAAATATTGGCCAAGGTATGCCAGCACTTATGGCCTATCAATGTTACCACATGTGGCTCCCCAGATAATGACACCTATGGGTCCCTCATCTTCACCAATATATCAACCTACACCTCGACTATCATATCTTGATTCATCTTACGTTGATCCACAGTATCATGGTTAGTCTCCACAATAAGCGCCATGATTGTATTTTTTATTGTATTTTGACTTATTTGTATTAGTGCAAGTTTAACTAAATTTTTAATTATATAAAGAATTTTATTTTTATTCCATTTATTAGTGGTGATAAAGTAATTTTAAATATTAATTTATGTTGTTTATATATTCTACAACTTTCAAAATATCCATAAATAATTAATTAAAAAAAAGTCATTTGTATAAAAAAATATAAATTATTTTTTTAAAAAAATAATATAATCAATAATGGATTTGCCATGTTATCTTTCCCCTCTTTATTTCCAAGTAAAGGGTGAGTCCCATGCGTCAGTTTGTGGATTGCGATTTCACGCGCTAATCCCTACAGGTGCTCGTAGTAGGCCGACCTTACCTAAAATAATCATCATATCGGCCCTTAAGCCCCATTGTTGGAAAGGGTCAGCTTCAAAACCGTTCGTGGAGCTTCTACCTCATATGGCTCCTCTAGGGATAGGGATAGAGGTAGGCCCAGTCCTGGCTTATGCGGTTAAGGTTGTTGTCCCTAGATCTGGGCAATAACTGATTTCTCAATGGGGCCGACGATCAAATCTTCGAACAGCACCCATGCATGCAGGCCCATACCATAGCTCGACTTTCGTCAAGAAGTCAGGCAAGGCGCTGCCCTCTTGGCAAACTATGACCAATTCCAGATCATAAGGGAAAATCAGCTCTATGTGAAAAAGGTGTTTTGCATAAGGTCTAGTATCTGTCCCTAGGGTAAGGAACCCTGCTTAGCTGGAAGTTGAAGAGAGAGCACAACAGCGAGTGAAGACCGACTCACGCTTGATTTTAGGACAACTTCAGGGGCATATCTTTATACTAGGTCTTTTACAGCGACATCATATCCATCTCCCTTAGGGGAAGCACTAGCCCAGGCAAGATCTTCAGTAGGAGACTTTGAAGCTAGGAGATAATTAGTCATTCCTGGTCCTCTCTCTTGCATTTCTAAAAAAATAGGTTGTTTTAAGAAAAGTTAGAGGATTTCTCCTTCATGCCCTTGCTCGCCTAACACTAAAGCCCTTCCTTCCATTCCTGATGAAACTACTCATCCTTAGAGATGCTCCACAGATGTGGAATAACATATTCTTTAATCGGCGGTAATTCCGCAAAGAGAGGAGCTTAACGCCCTATTTCAATTAACTTAGTCTTGTGATGCAGTATAACCATGGCAATTAGGATTTCAAAACGCTGCTAAAGTCTGGCATTAAGCCCGCCTATCATAAGTATGAGTTGGGAGAGCGAGATAGAGATAAATACCCAATTAGGATAAGCTCTGTTGCTAATTGTAAATAATTCATAAATCAACAATGAAAAATCCATTGTTGATTCAAAAAACCAACAACAGAATGTTATGCAACGGATGATCCGCTGCTGATTTGTCAACAACTGATTATCCGTTACTGAAAAATCAGCAATAGCATATCTGCATTTGATATTTTTTTATTACTGATTTCATTGACAAATTTATTTAGTAATGAATTTTAGTTTTATTTGGAATTGATTTAGTTGCTAATTGCTCCATTTTTTAGTAGTGATATACAACAATCAATCTTTTTGTTAAGAGAAAAGCTGGCTTATGAATGACAATGAGCAGGTTGTGAGATTCCATCTAGGCTTCTCTTCTCTTCTCTTCTCTTCTCAAGGGTTTAGGAAAGCGGATTTTTAGGCTTCTGGTCCATTTTCCACTCAATTGTCAAAACAACTGCTAGTGCCCATATTCCTAAACTTGACAATATGAACTACACTCTAGTTCTAATTGCATGCATGTCATTGACAACGTGATTTTGTTTTGTAATGTTTGTAATATAATTATCTTGCTTTTTGTTTTTGGCTTTGATCTACTTTAGGGTTCAGAGAAATATCTTGCAACCTATAAGCTTTGGAACTTCATTTGGACTAAAGGAATACATGCATGTCAAGGATTAATCAAAGAATCTTAATTCATAATATGATGTCATTGAAATATTTTATTAATTATTGGTATATATGTGAGTCCTCAATACGTAGAATTCATAGACTCTTTCACTAGGTTTTGATATATATATACAACATCAAAATCTTAAGGTCTTCCTCGATTAATATCAAGCATATACAATACTTTTCCTTCAACTTATTACTATTGTTATCCTAACTCTTTCCTCTTTTTATTACTTTTGTTGCTTTTGTTTTAATAGGTTTGTTGTTGCTTTTGATTTATTTATCTTTCTATGAATCTAACCTAGTTTTCTTAACATGAGCCCTAATAATTTTCCCTTCCAAACTCTTATTAATTCAACCCTTGAAAGAGCCATCGATCCCCTTCTTTTCTTTTTATTTTATTTTTTGTATCATTAATAAAGATTATAATCAACTCGCAAATATTTAAAATAAAATGGTCAGACCAATGCAAGAAGAAAATGACAATTCATGATTAAAATTACTGATATTTTTTTTTCCTGAAATGATGCATGAATCACTTCTTCAATTGTGTCAAATCACTTATTTTGTTTTGTTATATTCTTTTATTTCGTTGAGTTAGCTATGTTTTGATCTATAATTCATTAATTTGATTTTTTTTTCTCTTAGAGAAGCTCCCTTTTTGTGTTCCTAAGGATGCATTTTCTTTGCAAAATTAAATATTTTCTTGAAAATTAACATTATTTCCATCATTTGGATGTATTAAGAAAATTATTTTTAATCCATAGTTGTAGAGTGATGGTAATAAGATATGAGATATGATGGTGTGTGTGATATTAATAATTATAGTAGATATGGTGATTATGATCGTTATTGAATATTGAGTCATGCGATGGCGATAGTGTTTATGGATAAAATGATGGCTGCTACAATAGTTACATTAATTAGTGACAAAATAGCATTTTTTGTGGTGGTTGCAACTGTTATATGGTGGTGAATTAATAATAGTGGTAGTAGTGGTAGTAGTGGTAGTAGTGGTAGTGGTGGTGGTGGTGGTGGTGGTGGTAGTAGTGGTAGTCATAGTAGTGGTAGTAGTGGTAGTGGTAGTAGTAGTCATAGTGGTGGTAGTGGTGGTAGTAGTGGTGGTGGTGGTGGTGGTAGTAGTAGTGGTAGTGGTAGTGGTAGTGGTAGTGGTAGTCGTCGTAGTGGTGGTAGTGGTAGTGGTGGTGGTGGTGGTGGTGGTGGTGGTGGTGGTGGTGGTGGTGGTGGTGGTGGTGGTGGTGGTGGTGGTGGTAGTAGTCGTAGTAGTGGTGGTGGTGGTGGTGGTCGTGGTGGTGGTCGTAGTAGTGGTAGTAGTAGTGGTGGTGGTGGTGGTAGTAGTGGTAGTAGTGGTGGTGGTGGTGGTGGTGGTGGTGGTGGTGGTGGTGGTGGTGGTGGTGGTGGTGGTGGTGGTGGTGGTGGTAGTGGTGGTGGTGGTGGTGGTGGTGGTGGTGGTAGTAGTGGTAGTAGTAGTGGTGGTGGTAGTAGTAGTAGTGGTGGTGGTAGTAGTGGTAGTGGTGGTGGTATTAATAATAGTACTGAAGAGATTAATGTTGAAAAAATAATGGTTATATTAATAACAAGGTTGTGTTAGTGGTAATTAATGTTGGTTGTATTTATAGCAAGGTTGTGTTAGTGATAGTGTGCGGGGGTAGTTGGTTCTGCAGCGGTGTTTAAAATGCTAATTAATGATATTGGTGAAAATTATTTTTTTCTTGATTCATGAAGTAAAAGCCTTGTCCGCCGAATTAATACTATACGGGGATTGGCGAAAAAAATGTTGTTTATATAGACTAATTTTTCAATATTTTTTTTCTATATTTAAGGAATGAAGGGAAATAAGAAATATTTTTTACAAAACAAAATAACACATCCTGAGGAAACATTAATTTATCCTTTTGCTGCAAGACTTGTTTGCTAATAATTAATCAATTAAAAGCATGTGCATGAGAACAACCGAGAGGGGATGGATTTTATATTAATTAAAGCATGCATGAACTTTATACACTTGATTTCCTGTACGTAGAATGTACGTAGTACACTAGATGGAAATTAATCATCCTGGAGATTAAAGATATTGTGATGTATACAAATTAATTAATGGATGGATGCGCATGCATGCTAGGCAGGCTGGTTATGTTACTCGTGTTGTTGTTAATTAAAGGATTGGCATGCAAGAGGGAAATTTGACGTATCCCGCGAGCCGTATCCACTTTTTCCCTGTTAGCTTTATAGTTATGCCGTTGTTTTGTTGTAAAACTCGAATGTTTGGTGGGGGGATGATCCGTCTTTTTCCTATCAACAGACGATCCTTCACTGCGTATGAACATACATAAATCTTAACGTGATGTGAATGATTTCCAATATATTGAATTCAAAACGATCATATCATATCTATGATGATCTGCCCGCCTGGCATCGCGTTTCAAATCACCGAGAGACATGGTCATTAATCCTGTCTGAACTGTGTCCTTGACTTGCCTCCCTTCCCAGATACAACCCATGTCCGTCTGCATGCAGCTATCTAGTCTCTGATTAACGCCTCTTCGCCACTGAGATCCGACTGTCAACTGGACAGAAACAACCAAAAAGGCCACCAATAATTTGGTCATTATTGGATATTTATGCTTAAAAGTATGCGAGTGTTTGGTTGCTTCTATCCCGTACCTTCACTGCTAGCTAGTCCATTACAGAATCTAAACACAAGACATAATCCACGGATTTCGTCTTGGTGGACCCCTTGCATGAATTATGAGCTCTTGTATCACGTGAACGATATATAGAAAAGATGTGTGCCCCGCCCGCACGCGCGCGCACAACACAGGGTTCTTTCTTTGATGAATATTTTAAGGGTTCTTACTTAGCTTGCTGCATGCTACGCTAGACCCTCTTGAATCTGACTAATAATATTTTATATGAATAGCCCATGCATGGATTACTATTTTCATAAATATTCTCATGAAAGTTTTGGTAAGATAGCACATATTAGAAATTTTTTAAAGAGATACCATAATTTGAGCAAAATCATGTTTCTAAATATTGATACACAACTGTTATCGAGAATAATGGGGCTTTGTTTTTTATAGATACTCGTTATTATTAAAAAGTTCTCAATGAGATGATTATAATCATACCTTAAAAGACCATCAAATAATATCATAATTGGTTAGGAGTTTTGTCTAGAGTTAATTTGGGGTTAAGGTAATTTAGGAGTTTTATTTTAGCTTAATTTAGGGTTAGAATCGTTTGGTACTGGTTTAAAAAAGATGTGGTTAAAATCATGTTATCGAGATCTTTCTAACCATATTGGACGTGCCAAAAATGGAGCATCGATGAGTACTCAGTGGCATCTTATTTTTTTCTATTTTTTCCTCCCTCGTTTCTCTCTCCTACCACGTCAGCTTATTGCCTCTCTCTTTCTTGGTCATTGAATCTTAATAAATAAAAAAAATGGGATTGACTTTTGTACATTTGAATTAATTTGTAAAAGACATGCATTTTGACTTTTGACTAAACAACCACTATTTTTAATAGCAGATATATACAAAACTAATATTCAAAAACACGATGATGTTGAAATTGTGTTATTTTCTAAAACGTTTCTATCCTCCATCATTTTTCTAAAACTTTATTAAATAATGTTATTTAAAAAAAACACTATAGGCCTGAGTCTTTTACCAAATTAGCACGATTTGGTAAAAGATTCCAGGTTATAGCACTTGATAAAAAAGTATAAGGAAAATAGCACACTTTGACTCAACGTTAATGAGAATTATGGTTTTACTAGTAAACCGTTAATAGAAATAACAGTTATAATAAACAACTATTATTGTCAATAGTGTTTGTATTAAACAATTGCTAATGAAAATAATAGTTCTTGAATACACATAGGCAAATGTGAATAGTGTTTGTGTTATCCCAACATTATTCTAGCCAAATACCAACCCTAAATTTGACATGAAACAAACCTTAAATCATCACAACCGAAACTTAAAAAAACCACAAATTATCAAACCTTAAACCCATAGTTGAGAGTATGATATTTTAACATCATTTTTATTTGTTAATTGTAATCTCAAATTAATACGTGTTATTTTTAATATTTTTTATTAATTATTTTGAAAGATAATTGATAATAGCAATAACAAAATATAATAATATGCATTTTTTAACTTGTAAAAGGATGATTTGAGATTTTAAGCAACTTGTTCATGTGTTCACCTATTAATTAATGATTTTAAATCATGTTTATCTAAAATAAGTGTGAAAAATACAACATGATAATCAACATGATAATTAGCTAAAAATATATTACAAAGTAATAAAAATAAAAAATAACTCTAAAACAAAAAAAAAATAACCCAATATAATAATACATCTAAGTCTATTTATATCTTTTACGACGACAAGTTGATGGGTCGGCTTCATCAATAGCATGACTTTCATCGGTTTATGTGGTTTATCCTTTAAGACAACATCATCTAGACTCAATGTCTCTCCTAACAAGTCAAGTGTAGTACGACATATCTCAAACCAAGAAGATGCGCATAACGAGTTAGTCCACCACCATCATCATCGAGATCATGAAGATAAGTCGCAGCACTTCGATTGTCATGTAACAATTTTCCAACCTAATATAAAGTAAATAGAAATTATTAATCCATAAATAAAATGAAACGGTTTTGTCCAAGTCTATAAAAACTAACAAATACTTATAATATTTTGAATCTGATATGGATGTGGCTCATATTCCATCTTCTCGCGTGGAGGAATCTGTGTTGATTTTGATATAATGATTCGACGTGTTATACTCAGGTACCGGCCCATGCATTTCTCCTTAGAGATTATATGATGCACCTCTTTAAAAATAAGATTTCTATATGCATCCCACATCAATATATATTGGAGATGGTGATCCATCCAAGTGTAATCAGCATGCCTACCTGAACAGTTAATGGAATGCAACTGATCGCTTATATCTATATCAGGCAAGATGTGTTGCTTAAGATCAACTTGCCACATCTTACTGCATTACACAATGAGAACAATGCATCTTAACAAGCTCAAAAAATATTAGGAGGGCAACTATGTCAATAAGAGAAGCAATTGTTATATCATCTTCTAAATAAAGATTTCACACAACCTACTAAAATATCAACAATGCAATTATTTTTCATGATTTACCAACATCAACTTATACAATTATTTCTAATTATTTATCAAAAATATAAAAATTTACTTTATCAACGCAAACAATTATTTCCCAACATCTTTCAATATAAAAAAGATTTCAAAATCAATACAAACAATTATTTTTTTATCATTTAACAACATTAATATAAATAATTATTTTCTAATATTTTTCAATATAAAAAATTTCAAAGTACATCATTCCTCTGAAACTTTGCAATTTATATAAAAAAAAAATCACGTGTTTGTTTTCAAACTATTCTATTTACTTGTAACTTTTTGAAATTATATCTTTCCTCGGAAACTTTATTGTAAGTGTGTCACTTTAAAATTAAAACAATAAAAAATAAAAAAAACAGAGGCCCTGTTTTTCAAAATATATTGATTGTCAGTCAGTCCTATGGAAAACTGGAAATATGTGCATATGGAAACGATCGAAAAGGTAATGAGACAGACGGAAGGGGACCACCACGTACTCTTGCCTTTGGCTCATCTGAATTCTGATCCTTCGATCTGATGGAAAGGTAAGAAAATCATGGCATGTGAAACCAAATGCAGAGGGTTTGAAGTGAAAATGAAAATGACTGATGCGGTAGAGGCCCAGAAGAGTTTCCTATAATAGTACAAAATTAATTATTACATTTTGTGAGCTTCGGAGGATGTGCCACCTCTCTCTATCTCACCCTCATGTGTTGTGCTTTGCAATTGTTGTCGCCAGAGGAGAAAAACAAAGAAGACGACGACGACTTTTGTGACCTCCCCGCTCAATCTCCGCCTTCTCTCTCTCTCAAAAGTAAACTAGGAAGTAACATCTGATCCATCCATCCACTCATCTCCTGAATTTGAAAGACTTGATTGTGGAGATGGCTAGCTGGCTAGCTAGCTAGCCAGAACATGGAACCCCCAACTACACGTCCTCTGTCCCTTTCTCTGTAATAATAATAATAATAATAATTCACTAGTACGTAGACTGTGCTGTGGAGCGAGCAGCGGTATACTTTTTCTCTAGATAAAATTGGTCCTGTAATTCTCGTAAAATGCTCTCTCCCTTCATGAGTCGCTGCTACGTGCTGTCCATGTCGATCGCTACAAAATAATTATTACTTTCACGGTATATACATTTACATGCTGTCTGTCATCTCTTTGTTATCGATGAAAGATGCTGTGTCTTCCTTCCTTTCCTTGCGTGGAGGGAGCATGAGTCATACTCACCCACCCCCAGCTCCAAGTTAATGAAGAATTTCCCTGCTCGTCTCCCTTTTACTCTTGTTTTTTCCCCCTTACTCTGATAGTTAGAAATAAAAATAAATAAATAGAAAATAGTGAAAAGTTGATAAGTACTGATGGGAATTGGGATCTCGATGAGAAACCATGAAAGTTCAAAAGCTACGTTCCATTTTACGGAACTGACTTCACCTCGACTCCAACGCCACAACCTTTACCTACCCTCCTCCCCTCCTGAGTACCTTACCTGCCCTGTTCCTCTTAATTAAATTGTGAGACATAGATTGTCCTGCACCACCCAATTGAAATAATATTTACTTTTCATGCTAGTCATAAAATAATCAAGTAATCAATTGGTGTTACCACCTTCCATTAATGGGAAACTCTGTGGATTGTTTTTTAAATTATTCAATGAATAAAATACCTATTTTTTAATCTATATTAATAAGGGTATAAGTAGTTGAAGAAAAGGTTTTGGTATATCTATCGAAAAGGTTTTATTATTTTAATTTTAATTATAGGTGGGGTGCATAAAAATTAAAAACATAAGTATAAACAAAAACTTCATGAATCATTTGGTTCAAAGGAGACTTCTTTTAATATGAGTATATATGGATTACAAGAAACAAAGTAATAAATATTTTATGAATTCTTTAGTCCAAAGGAGTTAAAGATAATTTAAGACCGTGACATAGGTTTCCACACGCATAATTAAGAGAAAAAATAATGATTTAATTTAATGAATTTTGATTTAATTTTATTATTTTTAAAATTGTAATTATTGACTCGTTTTGACTTATTTTAAGTATTTTTACAATCTTGATAGTTAAAACAAAGTACTAATAAGGTACAATATATACCACGAGTGATTTAAGAAGCTTACTTTATATTATTGAAGATTTTATGTGATGCATATATAAGATTATAATGGAAATAAAAGATTAACCTATTCTTAAAAAATTATATTAATATTTTAGCCTATTATTAATTAGATGTTTTATTATCATATATAAAAAAACAATATATTTTTTCTATGGAATTGAATTCACTTTTTTCCAAAACCAGATGAATATATTTAATATTTATTAAGATTATCTCTTCAATACAAGTTACTAATTTCAAAATAGGTTTAATCAAATGTTTTGACACAATGGAAAGTCCTGAGCTGCCAAAAAAGACACGTGCTAGAAGAAAGAAAGAATGCAACGCATGAAAAACTCGCGACAAAAATCCAAATTTCCCTGATAATAATCACTGTTTCAATCCAAGTAAATATTTACTGAAAATGCACAATATAATTGAGCTCCTTTGGGTTTCTTTGTACTAATGTTAGCTAGCCAAGGACGAGAAGGAGGTTTGTAATGAATTAATTACACGTCTTTGCCTCGTACTATGGTCTCGAAACTGGTATGAAACACTACCAGAAAATTGATAAATACAAATAGAAATACCAAAAAAATTACAGTGGAAAAAAAATTAAAACAAAGAAAAAAATGATGACGGGTCATTTTTACCAACGAAATAATTTCTGTCATTAAAATTTGTCGGTAAATTCGTTAGTAAACTATAAACACTATTCATTATGTCAATTATAAAGGGAATCACCGACAGAATGTTCCGTCAGCATTTCCCAAAGAGCTCCAGAACTGTTCACTTTTCAATTGCATTGCTAATTGTTGTTCTTTACGGACAAAATCACCGACGGATTGAAAAGTCGTCGGTGTTATTTAACGGTTTTTTGAAAAAATTCAATTAATTTAAAATTTTCATTTAAATATTACCGACGGAATCACCGATGCATGGAAAAATCGTCAGTGATTGTTGGTGGTTTCTGAAAACTTTTAATGAAATTGTAAATTTAAATTAAATAATACAGACGAAATTACTGACGGAATAATTAAAAAATATTAATATTTAATTATCCGTCGGTAATTCCGTCACTAACGCACCCCAATAAAAAGCCTGAATCCCTTTATTCCACAAGAGACAGACTCATTTCTTCTTCTTCTTCTTCACTATATGTAAAAAACATCGATATCTATTTCTTTCTCTTCTCTTCTATCCTCATCTCCTTCTCTTCTCCTCCATGCCCGGGTATGTCCTCTTTTTCTTGCTTCTTTTATCCTCTTAGTTTTTTTAAAATTAATATGCTTTGCAAATTTTTTTTCTCTCCTTAGCTTCACTTGCAACTACATTAAAGTAAGATTTTTTTTCTTCTTTCTTCATGATTTTTTTCACTATATTTGTTTTTTATTTTATTTTTAATTGTTTTTGTTCTTAATAATTGTATAAATATTGTTGTGAGATTTTTTTTCATATAAAATCAATTTTTAATTGATTTATTTATAGGATTTTTAAATTTTTAGCAATTGCAACTTCATTTTTTTCATATGACTTTTTTTAATTGAATTTATTTTTTCATTTTATTTATTTGTTGCAAATTTGTTTGAGTTGATTTTCTTATTCTTTTTTCCAAGCATTTTGAGTATATATTATAGAGTGTTGATTTATGTTAATTTAATTATTTTATAATTTTCTAAAATGGATTTTTTTAAAATGTTTTAAAAAATTATTGATGATATTTTTCAAGGGATATACTGACAGAATGAAGCAGGTAATTTTTTTACGCGTCTGATCAGTCAGTAAATCCGTTGGTAATAATATTTTTTTATTACCAACGAATTTACCGATGGACAAAAAATTACCGATGAAATATTCACCGAATCGTCGGTGATTGTTGGCGGTTTCTGAAAATTTTTAAGGAAATTAAAAAATTTAAATTAAATAGTACAGACGGAATTACCGACCGAATAATTAAAAAATATTAATATTTAATTATCCATCGGTAATTCTGTCGCTAACACACCCCAATAAAAAGCCTGAATCCCTTTATTTCACAAGAAACAGACTCATTTTTTTTTTTCTTCTTCTTCTTCTACTTCTTCTTCACTATATGTAAAAAACATCAATATCTATTTCTTTCTCTTCTCTTCTATCCTCATCTCCTTCTCTTCTCCTCCATGCTCGGGTATGTCTTCTTCTTCTTTCTTCGTTTATCCTCTTAGTTTTTTTTTAATTAGTATGCTTTACGAAATTTTTTTTTCTCTCCTTAGCTTCACTTGCAACCACATTAAGGTAAGATTTTTCTTTTTTCTTCTTTCTTCATGATTTTTTTCACTATATTTGTTTTTTATTTTATTTTTAATTGTTTTTGTTCTTAATAATTATATAAATGTTGTCGTGAGATTTTTTTTTCATATGAGATCAGTTTTTAGTTGATTTATTTATGGGATTTTTAAATTTTTAGCAATTGCAACTTCATTTTTTTCATATGACTTTTTTTAGTTGAATTTATTTTTTCATTTTATTTATTTGTTGCAAATTTGTATGAGTTGATTTTCTTATTCTTTTTTCCAAGCATTTTGAGTATATTTTATAGAGTGTTGATTTATGTTAATTTAATTATTTTATAATTTTATAAAATGGATTTTTTAAAAAATGTTTTTAAATAATTACCGACGGAATTACCGATGATATTTTTCGAGGGATATACCGACGGAATGAAGCAGGTAATTTTTTTTACGCATCTGTTCCGTCAGTAAATCCGTCGGTAATAATATTTTTTTTATTACCAACGTATTTACCGACGGAAAAAAAATTACCGATGAAAGATTCACCGATGGAGCATTTCTGTCGATGATTTCATTGGTAAATTAATTACCGATAGAATATATGTCTTACGTCGACAGAAAATTCCATCAGTAAAACTGTTAAATATTGTTGTTAAATGTTGTAATGAAATGTCTGCAGATATAGTTGTAATTTAAGGTTAATCCATTCATAGTCGAAAGTGACATTCAAAGTCAAATACCTATCAAGCAACTTAAATTACGAGTGAGTCGTCTTCTTCTTCTTCTTCTTTTTTATTTTTTATTTAGTCCACAACCTTTTCCACTCTCTATGATAACAGTGCCACATTCATAGAAAATAGCTATCTAAGTAGCCACAACTATATATTGTAATATATATACATGCCTTAAATATAGGCGTGTGTCTTACTCCTTTATTCTACATTAAATTAATAATAAATAATAAGTGAATACTGAAAACTTTAATGAGTTGATAAAAATATTTAGATTTGTGACTTTACGATGTAAATATTTATTTTGTATATAAAATAAGTATACTGAAAACCAACAGTACCCGTTAAGTTAATATATATTGGTATCCCAATCTATACTGAGAAATTTGTTTATTATTATTTTCTTTTATAAGAAGAAACATGATTATTAATTACATTAATTAGGTATGGCTCACCTTAGCTTCAATTGAAATTGGCTACTAAGTTGGAGGGGATTTCTATGATGCTCAAATTATAACTATGTACCAATAATTACAACATAAGGAGAGATGGATAAAAGGGAAAAAAGAGAAATACAATGAAGAAAATAAAGATAAATAATTTATAAAAAAATAAATAGACTTATATGTGGTTCTTTCTCGTACTTGTGTCCATTTCTCTTCTATGTTGTAAGTATTAGTTATGTAAACTTGAACACCATACATTTTCCCCTCACTGCATGATTATTTCAATATAAAATGTAATCAATACTAGATGTTCACATCTTTGTAGGAAATTTATTTAATTAGCATGATTACAATAAATTATGGATGAATGAAAAATTAATTTTAAAGAATTTTTGGTTTTCCTACTCTAAGAACAATTGATATTTTTCTAAATTTAATTCTTGATTTATGTTGACTAATTAAAAGTTGATAAATATTATAGGAATTAACTCTTTTTAATTCTTTAACCTTTTAGCTTTTAAAATTCACTATAAAAAAAAAGTGAAGGAAGAGTTTCAAACTTGATTTTTTTTTTTCCAGATTTTACGTACTTTTCCTAACCTCATATTTTAGTGTTTTCTTATCATTTTAAGCTTTGATTTTCCTTTTTAAGTCTAGAGTTTAGGTCCATCTTGTTGAGAGATATTTGAGTTTTATATTTTTTTGGTTCAAATATCTTATTTAGAAGTGCGTATTTCAACCAAAGTGATGTTGTTGAAATATTAGGAGGCATATTGCAAACATCCTAATTGCATAAGTGAGGAGCCATAAAACTTTGAAATGAAATGATTCACAATTGACAACAACAAAAAAAAATCACTACATTGCCGCAAATATGTACCTAATATGCATGCTAGTATTGTTTTTATTATATTTAAGGTTGAAAACATGTTTGTCTTTACTTTTATTTTGCATGTTTATAGATTTAAAATTATACATATGTTATTGTTGTAGGTTTATCTTGAACAATCTTTTATGCTTTGTATGTTGATATTATAATAAACTAAATATTTGTATATAGGATAAATTTTTAACAACAATCTTCTCTTTCTCTCTCTTTAAAAAAACCCCTTAAAATTAGTTTATTCTAAAGCTGACATCTAGCTTGTCACGACCCGAATCCCGGGTCCATGACCGGCAACGCAAGAGCGGTGTTGAAAGGACACCCCACCTACGCTAAGCCTCAAAACGGACATATCAAAAGAACAATTTATTCAAAAATACGCAGCATTTCATAATCTTCAGAAATATTATATTATTCAAAACTGATGAAACCAAAAGATAGTTTAAAACTCCTCATCATTAATTAAAACAAAAACAATAATCCATAATACTCATTACATTGTCAAAATCCAAACTTAATTAAAACAAGATAATAGTGGAGCGTCTAAGACATCAAATCAAAACTAAAAGGAAAGCTTCGCAAAACAAGCAAGGCATACCGACCAAAACTGAAGAAGCAGGAACACTCAACAAAGTCCAACTGCTATTAGAAACTAAGAACCTGAAATAATATTAAGAATGAGGGGTGAGTTCAACCAACTCAGTGAGGAAATAATATTTAATATACATTTTAGATATTTATAATATTAATAGTTTGCAAGATGATTTATCTTGATATACATATATATACTAAACATATTATCATAACGTAGCGAAATACATGTCAGAGATCAGATGACACCTGAAGGTGACCAGATGACACCCAAAGGTGACCAGATGACACTTAAAAGTGACCAGATGACACCCAAAGGTGACCACTGTGAGATGATCAGTCGCCACATGCTGATGCCTCTCTCACCAGCTAGGTATACATAATACTATGTGCACATAGGCTAACTACTCTTCGTTAGCATGGAGTTACTGACAAGTCCTATATCAAGGCATAATAGATATTCACAGAATCATCAAAGAAACGAATATCATATCAAATAGAATTTAGTTCAACATATTGGGAGTGCAAATTCAAGAATAAATGAGTACTCGGAAAATAAAGCAAAATATATAAGTATTCAAGAAATTAACTAGTTGTATTCATCGTATAATCAATATACATATTTATTTATATTATATGCATATTAAAGATTATCCCACTCACTCGAAAGAATATAGATTAGAAGGAATATCAGATGAAAGACCCGAAAAACCTATTAAGGATCATTAGGAGAACCTACAATAAATATACGAAATATACTCAAAAGCAACACAAATAAAAGATCCAATGCATAAAAGAAAACTAGGTTTAGTCTCCTAGGTTTAGAGACTAAAACGACAATTATCCAAAATAGGGACCAAAACGTAATTTTACCAAAACTGGACCAAACTGTAAATACATAACCATACTGAAATTTCACCCATAAACCATCCTTAATTCTGTCTAGAACGAACCAAGGACCGAACTGTAATTTTTATAAAGTTTAGGGACTAAAATGTAAATTCCTAAAATTTAGGGACCAAACTGAAAATATTCCAAATCAATTATCAAACTGAGATTCATCATCCTTAACCTCATAATAACACTGTCCAGAATCTCAAAATACATTTAGGGGTCAAATTGTAATTTTTCCAAAGTTTAGGGACTAAACTAAAACTTTCACAAATCAAGGACCAAAATAAAATTTGGTCATCTTCAACCTCAAGACCATTCTGTCCAGATTTTACAGCAAGGTAAAAATAAATTTCTTAACCCATAAAAATTAATTTAAACAAATCAACTCACAAATCTTTATTTCTAACAACATACTAATTAATCACCTAACATTAAACCCTTAATAATCATAAATCAATCTTAACAACATAAACTTCTAATCCTTATAAACCCTAATCTATCTATCTCTCTCTCTCTAATCCTTATATAAACAAATCATAATTAAAAGTAATATGAGAGAGAATCACTTACTTGCTATTTCCACTTTTTTAAAACCCAAAACTCAAGATTAAAAACTGAAATCCTTGGTTTGATGAGGAAAAGGTCACGGCGGCCACAAGACTTAGAAGAGAGAACAGTAATTCTCTTGCAAACCTTTTCTTATATACCTAGGTTAATTTAGGTTGGGTTTGGGCTGACTTGGACTTGGGTTTGGCCCAAAAGTTTGGGTCTTACATAGCTATTGTCAATTGTTCTAAATGGCCGCAAATATTTTAAATTTTTCTTAGGTCTAATATGACCATATGAATTATTTGGTCTTCTTTATTGTTTTGTTTTTCTCCTTAAAATAAATATTGGTGGTTGTTTTCTAACTAGAAGGAGAAATTTGATAATGATTAATATTTTTAATTAGATCTTTCATCAGCATATATAACCTTATAATGCAAACAATTTCCTTATTGATTAATGATGACTAGGATTACATGTGTGTGTACGTAAGATGTGATGATCAATTGTTATATAAATAGTGTAGGTTTTAGGATTTTTAGTGGATTTTCTTTGTCTTTTGAATCATTAACAAGACTATTTATTGATGTCCAAAAGACTATTTTATACTTTAATTGTTTTTTTTTTTTTTTGTCAAAAAGCTAGTTATGCTTTGTCTGGACGCGCATAATAAAAATAGTGATATAATTATAATGAAATTACCATTTTCCTTTTATTGAAAAGAAATGTTATAATCAATTATGATATACTCTAGGGAAATCTCAAAGATTCTCTTAGCTTTAGAAGGAAATTCGTCAATCAATCTCATTAACAGCAAGGAAGAGAGAGACGGATGAAATAAGAGAGAGATTGGTCATTGGTAAACGTGGTTGATTGACATGGATTAAATAGAAAAGAAATATAATAATTAATATAGATTGGACATGCATTAGCGTAGGAGTGGTATAAATTACGAGAAATAGCCGTTGATGGGAATGTGACTGGAAGATGTCAAACAAGCAACGACGAACTACAAACAAAAATCCCATCAACCCCAACAATGCTGCTCTGCTCTAGCCTTTGTGCTGTTAGATGCTTTCACCATGCCAGCCCATCTCTCTCCCCCTCTGTCTGCTCTCCCTGCTACTAACATTTGCATTTAATATTATTAAATGCCCATTATTAACAAGAAACAGCAACAACATGTCCCGCTTTGCCTTGCCATATGCTCATATCTTGACCAAGCTAGCTAGAACTAAATACATGAACATGCTCGTTGATCTCCACACATATACAATAAACATACATAAAGGACACCTTACTAAATGCCATCCGCAATTAACCACCCATATTTCCATCGCCCACAAGCAGCTAGCAGCTACCAGATGAGGAGCAGCACCTCCCATACGTACACAGACATTACACACACAGCTCCATCCCCTCCTGGCTACCAGTAGTACTGCTCCCATTCAAGTTACCTTTTCAATGTTTCTCATTTGCGAGAAGACTCGTGATCAGAAGCATCCAAAACGCAAGAAGACTACGCCATACTTGCCATTTTAAATCCACTTACTTAAACAATTAAATTTCAGCAAGCAGCAGCACCATTAGCCGATCGAAGAAATTTCTAGTAACAAAAAGTTATCGGAGGTCGTGTAGGTACTGTTTTTGGGCTTAGCTAGCATGTTGCAAGATTTAAGAATCCCCACACACACACACACACACACACACATCATTTGACAGCAACTTCAAATTCTTCCTTTTCTTTCCAAGTATTTAATTATCTCCTTATAATATTATCTACGAAGATCAAGAAGAACCAGTCGAGGCTTATCATCTTCTCATAATCATCTTCTCCTGGTTCTCTTGTATTTGCTGCCTTCACTACTACTTCTATTATTACTAGTATAGTGTATTGGTTCAAAATGGCAGCTCCCTCATCTTTGCTCCGTCATATCAACAGCGCCAGCATTAATAGCGACAACAATAATAAAAACAGTGGTACCTAGAGCACTAACGCACCACCAGTATTACTGCTTCATTGACAAGTGCCTCCCTGCAGCTTACCAACGGTGGCAACAACACTATCAACAGCAGCAAACACCCCACACCCACGCCCACACCAATATCATTAGTAGTAAAAGTAAAAGCAGCAGGTGGGAAGATGTTGAGGAAGAGGATGGCTTCTGAGATGATGGAAGTGCAATCAACGATTACTCCCCAAAATCATCAGAGGTTATCTCGAGGTAACATCATCAGTAGCACCAACGTCTATTCACTTTCAATATCAGACAACAACAACCACGATGATAATGATGATGATGATGATGATGTTATTGGTATGACTAGAAGTACTGGTGCCTCTTCTTTTACAAGTTGTTCCAACAACAACAATATTAACCCTAATAAGTACCCCAACTCAATCTTATATCCAGTCCTCAACTACTCTACTATGACTTCTATGCTACCTTCTTCCACGAACTTGACAGCAATTACGTCAGGCGTGTCTGCTTCTCTGTCTGTTTCTGAGTTCTTGTCTCCTACAGTACTTTCCACCAACTTAATTACTAGCTGCAACGACACCCACATCCACACCCAATCCCAACTCCCAGCCGTCTGTGGTTTCTCTGGTCTACCCT
This sequence comes from Populus deltoides, assembly GCA_015852605.2. Lineage (NCBI taxonomy): Eukaryota > Viridiplantae > Streptophyta > Magnoliopsida > Malpighiales > Salicaceae > Populus > Populus deltoides. The sequence goes on along the minus strand of CM027585.2, from coordinate 193,657 downwards.
TGTTCCCTCCAGCTGAAATAACTAGAAACAATATCCGATCAAACGCCGCCGCCGATCCACGGCCCGGCCTCATCACTACCTCTATTACTGCTCCTACTACTAGTACTCTTGCTTCAGCTTCCATGGAAGATGCCACATCCGCCACTGCTTGGATTGATGGCCTCATAAAGGACCTACTCCACACTTCCACCAACGTGTCCATTCCTCAGCTCATTCAGAATGTGAGGGAGATCATCTACCCTTGCAACCCCAATCTGGCCTCCCTCCTCGAGTACAGGCTCCGGTCTTTGACAGACCCAATAATCCCGCCCAATATTCTCCCGGTGGAGAGGAGTAGGAATAAGGAGGCAGGCGCAGCAGTACCATTACCGCTTCAGATCCAGAGGCGTTGCAATCAAGGTCATGCCTCTAATTCTGGGCTCACTCTTGATCTTGACAATATCGTCTCTAATTCCGCTCCTCCAGTTTCTTCACATGTTAGTCACTACTCTAACTGGGGACCGACGCCACTTCTCATCTGCCAACCAAACATCCAACAGCAACACCAGCAGCCACAAATCCACCTTGTTCATCATGATCAGCATCTGCAACAACAGAAGCAGAAGCAACAAGAGAGCCCTTCTTCTACTTCCAATGTTACACCAACTATTCTAGCAATAAATCAAGGACAACCTCCACAACAGCAAGCACAAGATCAGCAGCAGGAAAAATCATCTTCTGCGGAGACAGAACAGGTAAGCAGCAGCACATCCCCTCCCTCTTCATCAGCAGCAGCCAGCCGAGATAAGAAAGAAGAGATGCGGCAGCAAAAGAGAGACGAAGAAGGCTTGCACCTTCTGACCTTACTGCTCCAATGCGCGGAGGCCGTCTCCGCTGATAATTTTGAGGAAGCTAATAAGATGCTACTTGAGATCTCGGAGCTGTCGACGCCATTTGGAACTTCAGCGCAGCGAGTGGCTGCTTACTTCTCGGAGGCTATGTCAGCAAGGCTGGTCAGCTCTTGCTTGGGGATATACGCCACGCTTCCTTCAATGCCCCAAAGCCATACCCAGAAGATGGCGTCGGCCTTTCAGGTGTTCAATGGGATTGGCCCTTTCGTCAAGTTCTCTCATTTCACAGCCAACCAAGCGATACAAGAAGCGTTTGAAAGGGAAGAGAGAGTCCACATCATAGATCTGGACGTCATGCAAGGTTTGCAGTGGCCTGGGCTATTTCATATCCTAGCATCTAGGCCAGGTGGACCACCATATGTCCGCTTGACCGGGCTGGGGACCTCTTTGGAGGCTCTTGAAGCAACGGGTAAACGTCTGTCTGATTTCGCACACAAACTGGGACTTCCCTTTGAGTTCATTCCAGTGGCCGAAAAGGTTGGAAATTTGGAGCCGGAGAGGCTTAATGTGAGCAAGAGGGAGGCTGTGGCCGTCCACTGGTTGCAACACTCGCTCTACGATGTCACCGGTTCCGATACAAATATGCTTTGTCTGTTGCAAAGGTATTAACTTAATCATCATCTCTGACTACGTACGTCCTAAGTATTATTACTTACTCACAAGATCATAACACGAGATCCCATACCTAAAAAAGGGTTCATAATATATAGTCTGATCTCATTCTCCTCCTCTCTTTCCTTTTGATTTTCTTTCCTTATACTAAAAAGTATTTCTTTTTGACTTATAACACAGACACATTTTCCTATATATATATATATTATAGGAGCAAGCTGGAGCTTATCAGCTAATAATAAGTTTTGTTTTCATATTATATTCTATACATCAAAAGGGTAGATGCTAATGATAATGACTTCAAATTTATTATTTTTCTTGTACTAGTAGATATGATTTTGGAAGTATTGGATTAATGAATCATATTATCTTGAATTTGCAATGAGATTTAGTGCATGATTTGATATCCACATATATTCTATTTTGCTACTACAGTATACACATAAATTTAAATTAAGAGGCAGCCCCAGCCAGCCAATATTAACCGTTCCATTATCCATGTTGAGCTAGGTTATAGATAAATTAATTTAGCATGCACCACGCTCGTGGTCGCTAATGGGATGGGGTGTGGATTCTGTTGCAGGTTGGCACCAAAAGTAGTGACTGTGGTAGAACAGGACCTAAGCCATGCGGGATCCTTCCTGGGAAGGTTTGTGGAGGCCATACACTACTACTCCGCACTGTTCGACTCCTTGGGAGCAAGCTATGGGGAGGAGAGTGAGGAGAGGCATGTAGTGGAGCAGCAGTTGCTCTCCAGAGAGATACGCAATGTATTGGCCGTGGGAGGTCCTTCCAGAAGTGGGGATGTCAAGTTCCACAACTGGAGGGAAAAACTACAACAGTCCGGGTTCAAAGGCATCTCTCTTGCTGGGAATGCTGCTACACAAGCCACTTTGCTCCTTGGCATGTTCCCCTCTGATGGTTATACATTAGTGGAGGATAATGGCACCCTCAAGCTTGGTTGGAAAGACCTTTGCTTGCTCACTGCTTCTGCCTGGAGGCCTTTTCACGTTACTATTGAAACTGCTACTACCACCCCTCACCACCACCACCACCACCAACAACAACACCACCACCACCACCACCACCACCGCTTTGTCACTGCCTAGCTAGCTATCTGGTTAATTTGCTTGCCTACTTTTCAATGTTGTTACCAAACAGCATGAATTAAACCTTTTTGTTTCCATCCCATTTGTCTTCTGCATTGGACTATGGATATAAAAAGCTTGCAGAGTTTTTATTCGTCATGTAGATTAACCAGATGCTTTTTTTTCAAGAAAAAAATATCATCCGTTTTCCGCGTATAAGTTACAAGTAAATTCACATAATTTTTATGAAAAAAACACGCAAATTTCAAGTGACTATTTAACATTTTTGTTAATTAAAACTAATTTTTATCAATTGATACATTAATCAAGAAAAAAAATAAAAATATGTTGAGATTTCTCTAAAAATTAAAAAATGTATAGCTAAGGGAACTGGAAAATATCAATGGTATAATCTTTCATTTAAGAAATAAAACTTGCGTCCTCACGAGGGGGTTTGCCTTAGAAAACATCACGGTTAAACATGTCCATAAGACACGCCAAATTAAGGTCTCATGGAGTTGAAGTGAATGTTGACCTGATACCGTTCGTGACATCCCAAACTTAGAAAAGGGGCTTGATATGGAATTGAACAGCCTATGAACTTACAAATACAAGACCAAAATTGGGTTCGTTATCCTTACCATCTAAAAGGAATCACAATAATAATAATAATAATAATAATAATAATAATAATAATAATAATAAATCACATATCACAGATTTCATATGGTTAGAAAAACAGGCTTAAAGCACATATTTAAAGGAAATATGTCTCATAATGGAAATCCTATAAGGTTTGCTTTGTTAGGCAAAACTAATCCTAAACCCATAGAATTTCTTTTGGTGAATACGAAATCCTTAATGATGGTTTTATCCTTTAGAGCACAAACGTCCAAAGCTTCACCAGTTTTCCATGCTTCCATAGCTTCTAACCTAGCTAGCTCGGTTAGAAAGGGTCGAATTGGTTCCTTTAAGGTTGTTTTGTTAGAACTAGGAGTGCGATTCCCCCTTCCTTTATGGTTTGAATTCATGGCGCACTAGGCTAGTTACTTTTGGCCCTAGCAATTAGAGCTTGTCATGCGTTTTCTTCTAATTCCAATTTTGCGCTTTGGTGCAGGTTTCTTTCCTCCATTCTGTCAATTAAGATAACTAACTCTTTAAGCATATCTTAGTGCAGCCACTCAACCGTGGGTTTAATGGAGAGAGAGCTCAAGGCCTGGAACAACTTGCTTTGATCCTCTAGAGCTACTGGGCTGAGGAAATATTCTAGCAGGAGAGCAGGGAAAAGGCTTCACACTGAATGGGCTTTCCATACGATCAGAAGCCGCGTCATTATGCAAGGTTGAAAGAGAGATTCTCTATAGACCCTTGGTTGCGCAACCGTGTGCAAGTCCAACTACTTTCGAGCAGGCTTCACATGGATTTTAACTGATATCAGGGGTGGTGGCATCGAAGATGGTCACCTAGCTCTGGCAACCCCATCTTTACTGGCGCAGCCTCACGTTCCCATTACAATAGTCACCTTTGCAGCTACCTATCTACCACCGCAGCAAACCCAGCCATTACACCATCACATCAAATATCACACAAATAAAGTCAATTGCCCTTCACACATTTAACAGCCTGTCGCTATCCATAACCATTTCTATCAGGCAGGCATACTTGCTCTCTTAAATGCAACAATCTAGTGGAAACTTGTTATTCATTCTCGAACTAGTCGCATGGACAGACTTTGTCGATCCACAACCTTGTCAAACCACTCTTTAGCATGGACACAAACTTTCTAGCATATCAATCAATCACAACATATCACAAGATAACAATAAATTACACAGGAATTTGTCATCCTCCAACTTCTGGCCTTCGGGAACATCCCAAGTTGATGTGTCACCATACCATGCTCACCCTGCCTTTGGAATTTAGCTTAGCATGATATCTGAAATCTGACATTTACACTCCAGAAGATGGAGTCCAAAAACGAAAAATCTAGAGTAGGAGCCGCGGGCCCTCAGAAATATTTATTGCCGACACTAAAAATTCCTCAATGCTATGTCCAGCTGCATGCCAGGACCTCAATTGACAAGCCACAATTTCGGCAATGTCAATTAGGTTAATACACGAACAAATTGACAACTAAATATCGATACAAAAGGTAAGGTAAATCATCCCTTTAAGTTTCTCATCACAAAATTAATTAACCACGCTTTAAATCAAATAACAAACAACCTGAGAAAAGAATTAACTTTGATAGGCACAAGACAACTTGCTTTCTCCACCACCAGTAACAACACAGATGGCTATTCAATCTTCTTGAAATTTAGCATACAGCTGAACCCTTTTTGTGTCCAGTAATATTGCTAAGCATTTGTATCCCACATACAACTTACCAAATAAGAAGCAGAGAACGCAGTTCTTCTTGTCATTCACTACAGTGTCCAATACGTTCTCCTCTCCTGGCAACTACAGGCGCCTCCAAGGTGTTCATTCCCTTCTGCTTGCTAGAAACTAGATAAAATATTCTAGTCCATTTATTTACCAAAAAATCAGAAGGCTCTACTTTGTTGCAACCCAATATCTTTTTCAGGAATCTAAGCTCAGAAAAATTATGAGCACCAAGAAAACAAACATCTGGACATTCATGCTTCTTGAATGCTCTCCACAAACAATGGCAGTATCTATATACCACTGGCTTGTTATGGATTCACATTGCACTCCACCAATAATTGATCATGTCGGTTTAGAAACCTCTTCCAATAATGTTTATACTTGGGGATTCCTACCTCAAGCCAAGGTTTCATTTGTCCATTAAAGTGCAACACGGAAGCCTTCTTAATGGCTTGGACATCAATCCCATAGTCATGACCCAGTCCAGACAAAGCCCATGCACCATCAAGCGGATAAACTAGGTCTTGAAAGGTAAGCAAGCTTGTGCTCAATGCAACAGATTCAGCTGACTCTGTTCCCTTGCTAACCTGGTTTCCATGTTTGAAATGTAGGAAAACAAATGAGATCTACCTGGCAGGTCAGAATCTAATGATAGTAAAAATTTAAATATTCACTGAACCACCACATGAAAATACAGAAATCATACTGGTCAATATCCTTCTACCAAAGTTGTTATAGCAATATAGTGGATGCATTTGATTACAGTTTCATGTTTTATGATCCAGCTAGTTTTCTTGCATAAGATTAGAAATCACATAAATTGGTCAACCAAATCCTTTTGCCAAAGTTGATATACCTTTATGTTTGGATCATTGGATCAAAAGAGGGTTGGGTTACTATTTCATATATACTATACAACTGGTTTCTCCTCATAGATGATTAAAACAGTCAAACAACAAATTATTCACAAAAGTAATATCTCATAAAATAAATTTGGTAAAACTAAATCACTCACCTCTTGTCCCAGCTTCCAATAAGTTTTAGTAAGATCTAGCTCTCTCCACCTGACCAGATCAATTACATTCAATCCGGACATCCAAGCACAAGAAGTTTTATCAAAAATGCTTTTTCCTAGATAACTTCTAAGCTGACCCAACTGCACCGAACATAATTGTAAAGCACCATTCACTTTCCTTCCCATGTTAAGGTTCCACAGGTCAAACAAGTCCCGCTGGACAACAACATCATCATCCAGAACCACAACTCTCTTCAACTTCTCAAATATATAAGGAAGAAGATAGTGAGTATGGGAAAACACAGATACATATTCCGTTCTTAAATGAGATGCTGGTGGATTATTAACAGTTTGGAAAGAAACACGATACTCCACTGGCAGGGACATGCTTTTCAGAACCTCCTTATCATAATATTTCAGGGTAACATTTTCAATGTTCAAAACTTGGACTGCAGCTTCCTTGTAAGTATTTCTAAGGAACCATAGTTTCATTGCATAATAATTCAGTCCATCTGTCAGAACATGAAAAACCAGATTCCCACTTTCCTGAAGCATGCAGGAAAATGATTAGATAATCACAATTCAGAAATTTTTTAATGTAAAGAGTACATGGAAGAATACTAGCAACATACTCTTGCATGCACAGCAGTGGAGTTGATTACAACTGAAGCAGCAAGTACATTTGTGGAGAATACAACATAGTGTTGCAATGATGGATCTGAATATCTCTCAGACAGAGGGAACTCCTTATCATGTGCAGAAGATTTAAAATATTCCACAATCAGTCTCATAGAGAGACAGTGTAAGCCCTTTGGCATGGTCTGCACGGCAAGTTGATAAAGGAAAGCACTCTGCTTCATGTGAAAATTAGTTTCTTCCTCGGTTAAATCAAGTATCTGCCTCAATTTCTTGTCAACGTTATTACAATCCACGGGGAATGTTTTAGCTTTAGATATCACATTTTCCATCTTCTGTAATTTCTTCTGAATTCTGATGAAACAGGTAAATTAGTGTACTGGAGCAGGAATTATGTAAAATTGTTAAGCAGTATCTATTACAAGAGACAAAGTATCAAAGAGTGACAGTCCACATCAAAAGGAGACAGCAAGCAACAATGTGAGCATAAATTTCATCAAAAAACAATGAGGCCATATACCAACAAGGGAGGGAACACCAACACCTTAATCAACAATAAGCCCAACAGATCATTTACCAACTTCTGCTTCAACATTCTGTAGTATTGTTAAACGTGGGTGAAGCTTCTCAAAAAGTGATGCAGGACAAACTAATACTTACTGTTAGAATCAGGTTGTGGAATTTAGATATTTTGAGACTTGGAAATTGACCACAGGTTCAATTTATGCAGAATCAAGGGGAAAATGGTGGAAAACTACTAGCTCACATCATAAGGTTCAAGGAACCACTCCTTGAATGGAAAAACTAAGCATCAGATTTTAGGGATCAAGGAATCATCAACCTTGAATTAAAATTCACACACTCTCAATACGGTAAATCAAACAGTTGCACCTTTCTTCATAAAATATCTAGAATTGAAAGACTACAAGCATGTTTATAAACTTGAAATATTCTTACTCCTAATGGAATAGAATATAAGCAACACAAAATTCGAATTTTAACTAGGGGAGAGATCAAAGGAATTGATACTTTATATTTCCTAATATAGCTGCCATATACTGATCTTTCACAGAAATCTACTGCAGTCACAAACTTGTCTTTGCTTAAATATTCATTCAATTTTATAGTTATATCCATAGGCTGCATCAAAATGTCAAAAATTAAATCCTAAAAAGGCAATAAAGGGGGAGGCAAGTGTCATGCAATGAACATTTTAGGGTACTGAAAAGATGGATTACATCTGCATTGACCACACCTGGTGCTGCAGGACAAACATGAAAATGAAAACTAAGTCCCCTAAAAGAAAATGGCTGAAGCTGTTAGAGTGTGAGAATGGACAACGCCTTGAGGATCCATAATTGGGACTAGGAGGATCCAGCAACCCAACATGTGCAGAAGCTGTAACATGCACATGTGCATGACATCCTCAGAGCTTACCACTGGCACTAGGATTTTATTATAGACAAACAGGAAGCCAGTAATGTTAAAGAGTAAAACCACAAGAACAATATATTTTGTTGAGACAGCAAAGGAAAAACATGTTAAGGTGAGTCAAGTACAAATTGGAACACAAATGCATAAATTTCTATGAGCTAAGATAATGTGGAGAACACTAATTTTGTGTAAAATAGGCAAAGCATGACACCTAGGAAGAACAAAGAATAACGACCTGAGACTTCTAATACCGGGTGGAAATCAGCAGCAGTGGGAGGAAGAGTGTCATCATTGCAAAATTCTTCACAGCCAGAAAGTCAGCATAGTTTATGTATGCACATTCCTTTAGGTTTTGAGTTTAAGATTTAGATACCAAATTGCATTGTTCTTTCCTATAAATTTTCAGAGTCAATATCATTGTTTATAATCATGCCTGAATGAGTTTGTCCCACAATAGTGAGGAGAGGCTGTAATCTCATGTGGCATGCTTTCCTTAAATGCAGGACAGTGCAACAGCACTCTCATAACACACGTCCTTTGTTGTGTGCATTGAAACATTTAGCTTTACACATAATAAGCTCCATTCCCTCGACTGGCGTTTATTATGTAGTTAAAATGGTAATAATTGGTATGATTATTTCCTCGCTTAATCGAAGAAAAAAATTTCCATGCACTGTTCAAACTAATGGAAGATAAAGACATGAAACTTAAAATGACTTACTGTGGTGGAAGATCAGCATCTGTTGAACTTTCACTAAGAATACGCTCCAGTTCTTGAATATTTTGTTTCAGTTCATGAGTTAACTTCTCTTGAGATGGAAGCTTTGCAATGCTAGGATAATATGCTCTAGCCACAAAAAGTTGGTCTTTTAATTTCTTCACCATAAAATCCTTCATATTTTCTCTATGCTCGTCACGCCAATGGCAATAGCCTCCAAATCTGAGCTCACATTTTTCACTTTCCTCAACTGCATTTCTTTTATGCTTTGTGATTTCATCTGTACCAGCAGCTGCAGCATCCTGCCACAGCATATTAAAAAACTCCAGTCTTTAAAAGCATTATAAATGGCTAACTTTTCAGAAAGCACTCGGATGCTTGCATACATACATTTCTAATGGGAGGTAGTTGAGGTACAACAGGAATCACCACAGGAGTACCTGTTAATGATTGGAAAGGAGAATAAGCCTTTTTTCTTTTTAAATAATCAGTCTTTTAGTTGGGAAGTGACAATTATAAAAGAAACGCTTGAGATTTTTTTGTCATTGACTGCCATGAACAACACCTGAACTTGCGGTCTTATTTTCTGCTCCACTTGTAAAGTTTATAACTAAATCCTGGGATACAAAATACAAGAAAACATAGTGGATTAAAAAACAGATTTAGATACCTGTAGATAGGCTAAAAAATTTAATAAGGTTAAATCAAATTGTAAGTAGGCCTTAAAAGCTCAAGCTTCCAGTGAATCTGTATCTTGCTTCATTCATAACTGAAGGAACTGAACCATAATAAATCTAATACTACAAGGGAACAGGGGAAAAGGTGATGCACAAGATATGTGCAGAAGCCCAGAAGCAATTCCATATGAAATTGACATATGAAATTTGTAATAGCTTCTTTTGTAGCCATTACACTGAGAGATATTTGCACCAGATGATGCACCTTTATAAACCCCTTAACAAGGGATAGCAAAACTTTTGACTCCAGGACTTGGAAAGGAACTACAAATGAAAGCGATCAGTTGCTAAAGTTATATGAAGCCAGAGATGAACAGAAAATATTAAGGCCCTGAATTTCTTCAATACATATATGAAGAGAGTAACAAATGGAAGTATTAACAGTATTGATGAATCGCTCCAGATCAAACAATGATTATATGAAGAGAAGAATAGTAGAAATGAAATGCCATTTTAGGAGGTCAGGAACAGCACGGTAACGCAAATAAGATAAAATATTGTTCTATCAAACAGAGAGAACCACCAAATCTCTCTTTTTTCATACAATATAGCGAGAATGTCCCTGACAATCAGAGTTCAGTTACTGTTTCTGCATTTGTGTGAAGATAGAAAACTTGATCAAAATCAAACAACTTCTCAGCAGAATGATTTACTGTCAAAAATCAAATTCCTATTTTGCCAAAAACAAAACGAAAAAGAAAAAGAAGAAATAAGAAATCCAAATAATTGACCAAGGTCAAATCCTATTAGCACAAAGTTATCATCATCAATCAATATGATTTTTATTGATGCACATTAAAGGGGAACTTTTTGAAGATTATGCATAATAATTAAGTTTTCCAAAATTCCACATGTTATGCATGCTTCTGATCTCATACATGGACCATTGCTACAAATCAAAACTTTGCTGGATTACAAAGCAACAATACAATGAGGATGTTAAGCCAAGAGAAAAAAACAGAAACAGAAACCATGGTATTTAGAGAGAATTTTCAGAGATTCTGAGATCTCCTTTTAACTTGAGTGAATAGTTAAAAGAGAATTCTTTTGACATCTTATTGTTTTATTCTTCATTAAATACACTTGACAGTTTCATTCCTGTTGTAATTTTATTTGTTTATCTCTAAATGAATTTATTTAACAGGGTTGGATGAATTTCTTTTTATGGTGAGGGGATTTTCAATGATCACATTTGTCAGATACAATTGTAAACAGGTTAGAAATACACATTCTGAAGGTCCATACCACAACAAACATCTTCCCCAAACAATAACCCATCGCCATTTCCCAACTTTTTAATCATATAGCAAACTCAACATAATTGTTTCCAATGTTTTTCCACTGATTAACACAACAGCAACTCCATTCAGCAATTGATAGGTTTATTTGGAGTAGGTATAGTGTCCATGGTAAATTTCTTGGTTTAGAGGTTTCAGTTTCAAATCTAGGCAACTCTGTAGGCAGGGACAGAGTTGGTACTTCTGCAATTCTGTACTAGGTTTATTTTTCTTTGGCCTTCACGTTATTTACAGGTATTTCCCCATCGTTAGTCTATTTAGCATTTAATATCATATTTTATTTAAAAGCCATAACCCCATTTAGCAATACATAATGAAGCTTGAATCTTGAAGACTGCGTTATACTAATATGCCACTTATCACTCAACCTTACTAATGTTAGAAATAAAAACCTAATGGGAATTGCGAAGCTCAAATATGAATAATAAAATATTGCAGGACGAGGCTGAGCATGCCAGAGAATAAGAAAGTGATCATACTGATCGAAAAGCGTGCGCGCACACACACATTCAAAGTTCTTGTTGTATACGTATAAGAAAGTGACGGGAGGTTAAACTGCCTAATGTTGAATCCTAAAAAACGAAAACCGAACTATCAGTCTCAGTTACGGTGGCAGTTTTCAAGTAGACTGATAAATAAGAGTAAGGTTCCAAAGTTTAGCAAGAAAAACAAGGAAAAAGTAAAGGACATTACTTGATGAATCTTAGGAAGAGTTGGAGCAAAGTTGTTGATAAGTTCCTTTATGTGGCTTGACTGGTCTGTCTACAGTTACAAGCAAATAAAAATACAATTAGTCCGTAAAATGAAAAGAATCCTTGTAATATCATATCAAAGAAACCCTAATAATTCAATTCAATTAAAAATTGTTGAATTGAAGAAATACATACAGCAGAAGCAGAAGAAGTTTGTCGATCAGAGAGATGTCCTGCGGAGGAAGACGAAATGACATAATTTAGTAATCGAATTCATTTGATGTGACAAAAAAAGAAAGAAAGAGATCTGGTTGGCGTGTATTTAGTAAAAAGTAAAGTGTGTATGTATCAGTTAGATTCGAAAGAAGAAAACAACAGAAAAAGTGAAAGGGAAGCTGGATCTGGGGGAAGAGAGAGATGTTGTTGTAAGGAGTTACCGGTGGAGTGGAAGCCGTTGTGGTAAAGGCCGAGCAAAAAGACGAGAGGAACGAGCATTGAAAGCAGCACCAGAAATAGCACTCCTATTACCAGACATCTCCATCGCCTTTTCCCTTGATTGTGATTATTATGATAGCCTTTCATCTCCTCCCTCTCTTAGTCCGAGGAGATTCTCTCTTTTTCCTTTCTACCACCGCTCCTATCGAATCTAATCTAATATGCAGCTGCAGGGCCGTCCGGCAGATTCAAATTTCATTCAATTGCATTTACGAGAGGCAGAGGCAGGCCTTTTCCTTCCCTAGCAATCAACAAATCATTCACATTATCAAAACATTACGAGTATTATTATTATTATGCACCGCACCGCTTCTCCTCTTCTACTCTTCTTCTGCCTCTTGTTATCCAATTACAGATACAAACTCCAACTCGACAATGCAAATGGATCCTCTTCTGGATATGCAGAGAGAGAGAGAGAGAGAGAGAGGAAAGAAAAAGCGAGAGAATCGCCCACGCACACAGAGTTGGGGAATTGCACGTGACACCTTTTCTCAAACTAACGTCTTATTTTTTACCACCGCAGAAATGAAAAAATTGAGAGATGAATATAGAAAATAGTATTTAATATTATATTTAATGAATTTATTTATAAAAATATTATATATAATAAAAATCGATAAAAATGTAAAATTTATTTAATAAAAAAATATATATGCAATAATAAAAATATTGTAAGAAAATAAATGTTTTTATTTTTAAAAATAAACTTAATTTCTATAAGATATAAAAAAATTATAGATGAATTATATTAATCTCATGAAAAAAATAAACGCATTTAATATAATAAAAAATTATTATTATTTTAAAAATGTTAAAAAAAAATGATAGAGAATAGGTATTAATCAAAACATAAGTACAAAAATTATTTTTAAAAATACATATAAAGAAGTAGTGATTTTTTAAAAAACTTATATAAAAAAATAAAAAGAATGAGGTTAGGTGTCATGGGTCAAGAAAGTAAGGCCTAGTGCCTGGCCCATAAAGAAAGCACTCACATGCGGCCTTTATTTTTTTTTAAGTAAATTGTGCACCATTCCTTTCAAAAAAAAAAAGATGTGTCATCTACAATTGCCCATAATCCAGCCATTATGGTGGCTGGAAAAACAAGGATCTTATGTTTTCAATCAAAAAACTTATTTTCAATGCTCAAAATGTCTAAAAAACACCCTTAAAACCTTGTTTAACTAATCCATTGCCTCTATGCAAAAAAACTGCCTTAAAACCCATAATCAACTAGAAAATAAAAATATTTAAGAGCTCAAATATGTTTTTAGGTGTTTTCAATATAAGAAACGATTTAATGTTAACTCCCTTCGTTATATGGAATCATTTGATAAAAAAATCGATCATTTTAGTGGTCAAAATCGTCGTCAACGACAACTCTCTCTAAGTCATAATCCGATGACCCCTTTTCTCTCTTTCATTTCAAAAAAACTAAAAGAAAAAAAGAAAAATGAAGTATGGTACCAAAATGTAATGTATGAAAATTATAGGGACTGGTGACCTAATAGTTTTTTAAAAAATGAAAGATTAAAATAAACTTTTCAAATAAATTGGGCTTTAATTAAGCTAAAAAAATATACAATTGGGCTCTCATTTGGATTAAAAAAAACCCAATTGTTCCAAAAAAAAAGTTCAAAAACTAAGTTAATTTTTTTTTAAATCTCACTATTAAAAACCATATTAAAATATGAGAGTAAAAAAAATAAAGTGGTTACAATAAAGAAACTACACGCTTTATAGTTTCTTACTAGATAGGTTGTCATGTCCTATGTCCGGAAACGTATGTTGCTTTTAATTATAAGACAATTGAAAGAAAAAAAAAGTACTTTCTAAGTATGCAATCAAGAACTGATAACATTAAAAGGTATATGATTTGACTTTCAAGCAACAGATAAGTAACATGCAAAAAACTTGCTTAAACTATCTCAAATTTCATATAAAGAATTAAATTATAAAATGTAAAGGGACATCAATCTAGCATAAGCATTGTTCGAGCAACTCAAAATAAAAAGTGACATGATAAACAAAAGGAGTATGTAAGCCTAACTTTTGAATGAGAAGTGAAGTCTTGACAACTGTTAACAAATAAAAAGTAATAAATGCTTGTCAACTCCTTGTTACTGTAAAGATTTTGATAACTTAGTTAAGTGTCTACAAAAAATATTTATGTGTCTATCTATGTATCTAGACCCAATGTATAAAATGAGTATGGTATATACCTCAAACACTCATCTTAGAAGGTAAATTTCCCAAAAAAAAAAGAGCATCTATAGCCTTTAAACTTTCTTGGGCAAACATTGGCCAAATAGTTTCCTCCACCTCAAAAAAACTCATAGATGTGAATAAAAAAACTCATGTACGCATCTAATTAAACAACCCGATAATCATTGTGTAAAGTAATGGAAAAAAATCATCAACAATAAATAAAAATGAAATTAAAAAAACCAAATAAAAATTAAAGATCAAGATATCTCACATCGCAATAAAGGTAATTTACTTTGTCATGTTTAATAAATTCATCTATCAAAATAAATTTGTAATAGAAAAACACATAAAATTTGTAATAGAAACCAACATACACATAAAACTTACTAAACAATTATTATTATTATTATTATATATAAACAATGCAACGTTGCACATAGCATATAAAATCAATATTAAAAAAAATCTTATGAAAAATTCAATATTAAAAAAAAATAATTAATCTATATAAAATTAAGAAAAAATCACAAATGAACTATACCCACCTAAACATAAACCAAAAATTTATTTGAAAAAAATACACAAATAATGCATTGTTTTTTAAAAAATTCAAAAAAATATATAAAAAAAACCAAGCCAGACGCTTGTAGGCTTGGTAAGCATGCTAGACCCATGTTGGTTGGGTCTGGCAAGCATGTCAGATCCATGTTGCTTGGGTTTGGCATGCCACATACGTTTCTTGGGTGTGATAAGCGTGTCAGACCCACGTTACTTGGATCTTGGCTGTCCTGCTAAGTGTACGCACTTTGGACTTGAAAGTCCGCCAAGTCCAAGGGTTTTGGATTTGACAAACATGTCAAACCCACATCATGTGAACTTGGCTGACTTCTAAGTCCACGAACATTGACAATCAAAACATCCCTAAAAAAAAACATAAAGCAATTGAAACCTGAATAGATAAGGTAAACAACAAAGAAAAAGAAGCATATTAATGCAGTTACCATAAAATTCAAAATAGTTACTTGATTCCATAATAAAAATCATGCATTCCAATCACAAAAACCGACCTCCAAGTTTTTCAAAAAATCAAGCGAACCAAACAGAAACCAAACAACACAACACAAAATGAAAATGCATAGGAAACCAACCTGGTCAGTACAAAGACCCTTGACTAACCAAGAACTGCAACAACAACTAGAGCTCAAGCACACCCTAATGCCAAACTGCAAAATAGATAAACATCATAAATAACATCAAACCAAGCAATGCAATAAAAAATAAAAATGCACAGGAAACCGACTTGGTCAGTACAAAGACCCTTAACTAACCAAGAACTGCAACAACTACCAGAGTCCAAGCACACCCTAACGCCAAAACTACAAAATAGATAAACATCATAAATAGCACCAACAATCTTCAAGAACCCGGCTAGACACACAGAGATTCCAACATCCTAAAATTCCGAACCATAGAGAACGAAATGGGACCAGATCCTTGGAAAATGCCCCAATAAACTAAACAATTGTTGCTAGCAAAACTATATAAAGTTTGTTAAACTCTTCAAGAGAGAGAATGGATTATTAAATATTTTATAAACTAGCGCATAAAAAAAAAAGTATGGCTGCCCTGATCAATCTCAGATGCAAAATCCATCTACAGCCCCTTGTGTAATGCCCCATACTTTCATATGCGTTTATAGTTATTTTTTTACGATTTGGTACGTAAAAATACGGGTAATTAATTATTATTTTTTACAGTTCTTATATAAAAGTCTACCGAAATTTCGCAGAGTCTCCCCTATACTGAGAGGTCTCAAGTTATCAACATATACCCTGTTTGCACTTCTAATATCTCATATCTTATAACTCAATCATGACTTAATCGTTCCTGGTCTCAATCCCACAAACATCATTATTATCATAACCATAATATTTATAACATTCATTGAACAACAAATATCATTATAGATGAATAAATGAGATAAACAAGCATACATGGAACATGATTATATGAATTTTTGAGTTAAGTTCATCTATTCAAATTTAAACATCAATTATACAAATTAAGTTATATAAATGTTTTAATATTTCAAAATACAAGGATATACTCCCTATAACTAGATAACAAAAAGTGAACAAAACTTAGGATCTACTTCTGTCGTACAGGCGATGGTCCTGAAATAAAATACATATTATTAAAACATGAATATCACAATAATTATAGCCGCACAAATATCCAACAATTTAAAAAGGCAAACATGTATTCATGTTCTATTCACTTCTCTATTTTTGTTTTCATTGGAACTCTTTCTCATTCAACAACTAAAACTGTTTCATCTTTCATTTTTAACTTCCATTCAAGATTTCATAAGATCAACCACAACTATTTCTGCCTAACTTATTGTCAATACCAATTTCATCGGTATCATCATCACCCTGTAGGCGTCGATGCATAGCGATCCTCTTACCCAAAACCCTAACATACACTAAATGTTGTTAGTCAATGCATGGTGATCTCCTTACCCGGGATCCTAACATACACTAAATGTATGCTAGTCCATGCCCCATAGGCATTAATGCATGGTGATCCCCTTACTCGGGATCCTAACATACACTAAATGTATGTTAGTCCATGCCAATTACACCAATTAATATTGTCATTCTTTGTCCGACCATAGTTATCATTACAAATTTTCATTTCAAACATGGCTCATTTCTTTTGGAAGCTAAAATATAATATCACATGTTCCTTGAAGGGAAAGGACCCAAAATTTCACCCTTTAACGCGTCTAAATAATTGTTTTAGCGACTTTCCGAATCTATCAGCAAAGGTCGCAGTTCGACCTCTTCTTAGATTTTTGACCATATCTGGAGTTTTAAGACTCCGTTTCAAACAAGATTGGTTTTATTAGAAAGTTAAGACACGGGGCTACAAGTCCCATTAAGGGAGGAGAACCCAGTTCTGCCCCTAAGATACTCAAAATTATTCGTCAACAAATCAGACCTACTACCCTATAAGGTCTGTTATGACCCAGACTCGGTTGGTGATCCATAACTGGAGTTCTATAGCTCTAAATTGAGTAAAACTAGTTTCTTTAATTAGTCAACATCCAAAACTATAATTACTATGAAGGAACCTAATCCTAATTTCCTCACCCTCCTACTTGAATTCTTTCCAAAAGTCAAGTCAGGAGACAAATCTGTCTAGATTCATTAACATTTTCATTTACACATAACATCCACAATTCAACTTTTTCTCTTGTATCTAAACCCCTAGTAATATCATATACCATATAAGAGTGTCAAAAATATCTTTTTAAGAGCCAATTTATCCTATTCATTTCAATCTTCTCTCTTAACGTTAAAATATAGCATTTTTATTGATTTTATGAACTTTCCGAACAATATTCTTTTAAACACAATCCTTGATATTTCAACATGTATTTTTCCTTATTTTGACACAATTAAACACATGTCATCAAGCTAAATATGTCAAATTAAACATCCTCCCCCTGTGATGCATAATTGACTGAAAGCATGGCCTTAAAGAACCAAGGTTCCCTCATTCCTTTCATATTAATTTCATTCAATTCACACACACATTCATATATAAAAAAAACAACACGTTACAATAAATTCATTAAGGAAAACCATAATTTCTCCTTTTTCCTTTTTGCTCTTCATATGACCGGCTAACTTTCCTTGCCTCCACTCATGTGGCCGATTCTTTATATCAATTCGAGTTGTCCTTAGAAATTAGGATAACAAGTACAATAACCTTATACAATTTTTTTTTTCTGGCAACACTCATGACACCAGCCATCATGTTTAATCTTGTTTCTACTATCAAATTTCTCATCCTTCATTATCGTAAATCAACATGCAACATAAACAAATAAAATTTCAGAATGTATTAAACTCTTCAAAATATAAAGAGATGAAGTGGTACACACCTACCTGCAGTTCCTGTTGTTCGAGTGCCTTCCGTCGATGTCTCGACTCCGAATGCTACTCCTAACATTTATCGGAAAGCATTCGTATTAGTACCAACCTATAAGTCAACAATATCCTAAGCCCATTTACCTTTCTCACATAATATGTTTTTTTCTCCTCCATCATTTTTTTTTTACCATTATCTAATTTCACAATATCAATATAAACTATAAATACCCAATATCTAAGAATATTCTACCAACATTAACACAAACCCTAACTTTTCCAAAATTTAGGAATTTCAAATAATTACGTGTAAAACATAATAAATTAAGCAACTATCACTTTAAAACAACTTACCTAAGTGTATTAAGCAAGAATCAAAGCTCACTGCATTACCCTATTCATCATCTTCCTCATTCAAAGTCTACTTTCTCCCTTTAGAACTTCTCTTTGTCTCCTAAGTTCCCTTGTTCCTTCTTTTCTCTATTGTTTCTTGTTAATTTCTAGATAAAAACATTTTTCCTAACACAATTTTTGGGTTCCTCTTTGCCTTTTTCTCTCTTTCTCTCCCAAGCTCTCTTTTCTCCTCCTATTTTTTTGTCCAGCCATGGTTTAATGAAGAAGAGAGATGTTGAAATTTTCCAGCTGATCAAGCATATTTACAACATTGCCATTAATGATTTTCATGCTATTTTTCAGTCTAATTGTCAACATTATTTGACAACCTTACCGAACTTTGATCGCTCTAAAGTTTTAACTATATATGAAAACATATGTGAAGGAGTCCTTCGTAAATGTTCAGTCCAATTCGACGGTCAGATTGAGCGTTATGCTTAATAGCGTGAAATTGGTCAGTTGGTGATTTTTACGCAACAAAAATCCAGGTTTTCTTGTTTAACCCTTTTATAAAACATATACATTAATCCTCTAAACCCTAGGGGTCATTTTATTATTTGTACATAAATCTCTAACCTTCTGTTATTTGAACATTGACCCCTCGTGGTCTTACGTATTTATTTTGTCCCCATAAATTTTTCTCTCTAACAATTTAGCACTATATTCACTTTTCATTTCATTAATTTCACCATTTTTATCTTGATTTAGATTTATTTAATTTAATTTAACCCATTTTATATCGATTAAATTTCTCATATTTTAATAACCTAGAAAAATTATAATTGGGGGTTTACACCTTGAATCTAGCAAAATCCAAAAGAAATAATTAAAATAAACATCCCAGCATAGTGACTTGCCCAGAACAAAGAGAGACAACAAAGAAAGCATTTCCATCCCGTGCAAAATCAACCAAAATCCCATCTAACTGCACCAGACCAACACTCTCTCAAGAACAACCATGCAATAGGGTACATTGCAGGTAAGATTTGTATCTAACTACCAGCGCTCCACGCTGAATAAATAAGGAGATTGACAGCTCATTAAACACCTATTGACAACAAACAACCCAGTAATCCAAGCCAAGCTGCCAGCTAACCCAGCCTCAAAGCCACCCCCAAAATCACATATGAACCCATAACAGATAACCAACAGACCAAAAACCCCTATCTCTCACCAAAAACCCAACATGTCAACTAACCCAGCCTCGAAGCCACCACCAAAATCACAGATGAACCCACAACATGCCATAAAAAAAAAAGAAGCAAACCGCTCACAATTTACCGTGAGAACCAACTAATTCCTCCCTAATAACACTGCTTCAATCCATAGTGAAAACACTTACAATCTACCATACATAACTGAGCTATTTTAGTATTTTTTGTAATAATTCCCCTCCTCTTGTTATTAGTATTTATTTTCATACTCTTACACTTCATTTTACTTTCTTTTCCCCTCAGCCTCACACCCTTATTATTGTTGCTTTTCTTATTTTGCCCTTTCAATTTTTTTTCTTTTTCAAATCATTATCTATTTTTTATTTTCCAAGACAACTGGATGACTTTTTTTATTTTACTACTATCTATATTAATTTTTTTATTTTACCTATTAAAATTAATTTTATTATCACATCCTATATTAATATGATTTATTCAAAAAATTTAATAAAGAATATTACTATCATAAACCATATTCCAAAACAGATAAAAAAAACTGTTAAATGAAAAATCTTGTAGTATTTATCATAATATATATCGTTTTAGGTTATCAACCACCATACTCCATAATAAAATACAAAAATCTAGTGGTATTTATAATAAAACACATCGTTTTAGGTTATCAACCAGATCTAGACCATACTCCATAATAAAATACTCCATACTATATATGTCGTTATCTGAAAGAATGTTTTCTCTCTCTCTTTCAAATCATTAATTAACTACATGATATGGGCTCCAGACCAATTACAGCACAAGTTGCTAATGAAGCTCAAATTAGTTGGGGGAAATCAAGAGCCCAACAATTAAAACCAATTCTGAACTAGCAACCAAGAAGCCCAATTCTATTGAAAAAAAGAAGCCCAATTCCGGCAGTAAATTTTAGCAGTTTCTTTTCTTTTCATTTACACGTCTTCAAGTTTTTGAAAGGAGGTTGGAAATTTGTTTTCATTTTTCTTGAATAGTAAAACCAACAACCACTAACATAATTTTTGAGAACCATTTTGTTTGATTTGGAAAATTTTAACTATGCGTCATTAGTTTTTATTATGTTTTACAAGATAAGATAAAAAATAAACAAACTTTTTTGTTTATATTTTCATTTTGTTTCAAAATAAAAAATGGAAAACGAAAGTGATATCAAATTGTTGTACCTTCTATGAAATGATGGTTTTGCACGCAACTAGAATGACCAATTCTTCCCTTCCCTTTTCTTTTTTTCTTTTTATAATAATAATAATAATAAAAAAGTTAACAAAGGGTAGCGCGTAAACTACACATGTATATATAAACTACTACAAATAAAATAATGGCCTTTTGTTTTCATTTCGCATTGAACACACTATAAATCAACATGAAGGAAGGAAAACAATAGGAAAAAAAGAAAAAAAGAAAAAAAGGGTTGGTCGCTACAGCTACTTGGGTTCAACTTTTGCTGAGAGAGTGTAGCCACCACTATAATCAAAGGCATTGTTATTATTAATATTGTCGACAACATCCACCTTATTCTTGGCAGCTACAACATCATGATTGTAAGGATGTCTAAGGGGACCACCGCCTCTTGAAGCTCCGAAGTCTGTTGCTGAAGAAGATGCTGATGTTGTTGAGTCTGTGTTCACCCCATCATTTTGCAATATCATTTCTATTGCCTTCACCACCTCACTCATTGTTGGACGCTCTGTTGCTGACTCTTCAACACACTGCATTGCCACTTCCAAAAATCTCCCAAATCCTACCAGATTCCCTCCTATGTTTCTAAGGCCTGGATCCATTATTTCTTTCAATCCATAGTGCTCTTCATCATTCCTGTCCATTGCCATTCTTACTTCCCGCACAATGTACTTCCCTTTCTCTATAGGTTGCTTAGCTGCTATCAGCTCAAGCATGACCACCCCAAAACTGTACACATCGCTCTTCTCAGTTAATTGTTGTGTCATGTAATATTCAGGATCCAGATAACCCTGCATCCAAATTTATAATTAACACAATATATGTGACCATTAAGATTTGATATATATGGCATGCAATGCCCATATTGATCAATATACTGAAAACAAAAGCAAGTAAATGCTGACCAGGGTTCCTTTAACCTGGGTTGAAACATGTCCTTTCGAGCTGTCTGATACCAGCTTTGACAGGCCAAAGTCAGCGACCTTTGCTGTTAAATTTTCATCCAACAGAATGTTGGTGGACTTGACATCTCTGTGGATTATAGGAGGATTTGCAAGCTCGTGTAAGTAAGCTAATCCTCTGGCCGACCCAAGAGCAATGCGAAGTCTCCTTCTCCAGTCAAGATAAATGCCAGACTTCCCTATAATCAATCCACTTCACGTATCAGCATATGCATACTGATTAAAAGGAAAATTCCCCTGGGGATCTTTGTACATGTCCATTAGTGGGCCAGAAAAAATTAAACTGAAAATTACTAAATGTCTTAGCATGCATTGTTCTCGATGCTTACTTGCATAGCTAAAGTAGAGTGAGCATATATACCTGACAAGCATTCCCGCAGTGTTCCGTTAGGCATATATTCATAAACTAGCATCTGTTCTCCTTGTTCAAAACAAAAACCCACAAGACCTACAAGGTTTTTGTGATGAACTCGTGATAGCAACTCAATTTCAGTCTTGAACTCGAGCCCGCCCTGCATTGATCCTTGCTGAGCTCTTTTGATTGCCACTACTTGGCCATCAGAAATCATTCCTCTATACACCTGGATACAAGATGGCGCATATTTAATAATATAAGAGATGACTAAGCAGCAACTATTCCTCAACTTTTCTGATAATTATAAATCATGACCAAAATTAATCTTGGAGATCGATATACCTTGCCATAGCCTCCAGAACCTATCTCATTGCTTTCTGTAAAGTTGTAAGTGCACCTTTTTAGTTCTTCATATGAGAACCATCTTGCTCCCTTTAACTGAGGTATCCCGCCACTATCTTTGCCACTTGGAGCCCAAGAAGCTGGAAACACACAAGGTTTTATGTATAATCCAAAGTTTCTTTCATGCTGCATTTAACCAGCATCTCAACGATTCATTTGCTAGCAAGAATATTAAAGATGTTATGTATTGATTACCAAATGGTTTACTCAATCCAATGGCTTTTTCTGCACGTTTCTTCTGACGAATGGCATATATCCCTACTCCAACAAGGCTCATAACCAGTAAGCCACAGCCAATCCCTATCCCAACAACAACACCAGTGCTCATAGAACTTCCTCTGGAAGCATCTGAAACATAATTTTGTTTTTCTAGTCAATTATCGATTCCAAGTATGATAAGACAGAAACTGCATGCATGAATAAAAAGATGAATTAAGTTACCTGGAAAAGGATAAGGCGAGGCAATAAAATAGTAGGGTCCAAAATCTTTGGGAGGCTTGTAGGTTTGGTTGGTCAAGTCAAATCCAATACTCTGAATTTCAGACCTATTAAAATATTTGTCAGTGGGTGGAAATAGTGCGACCTGCACCTGAAGGTAGTCGTCAACATTAAAAAAAGGGTTCTGAAGAAAAACGGAACCAGGAGTTAGGCCCAGTTTGCCCCAAAGAGACATTTCTAGTGAGTGAAACATATTCACACTGGACAATTCCCGGAAGGAGGGTGCTCTGAAGTACAGGGTCCCTTCAAATGGATAGGCACATTCGCAACTCTGAGGGCTCAGCTTCTGTTCAGGGGGACACATTTTACTGCCACAATTAGCTAGGCTAGTGGAATAAGGCTTTGTAGACTGCTGTTGGAGCTGACAGTAATTGGTATCCGAGAGAGCAGTGCACACCGGGTTTCCTACAAGTCTGAGTGCATGACAATGAAAATTTAAGATTGATGGTGAGTGGTTGAAAGAATAAATTTTTCCATGTAAATAAATGCAATTTCTAGAAACTTTCTCACATTAATGTGTTTGTGTAATCAGCCGTCAGTGTTACAGAGGAAATCTGATTGTTCTGAAGATCAACAAGTTGAAGCTGTGTACTAATGCTGTCACCCATGTTGAAGGAGCCATTGAGTGCATTATTCCTCAATAACCTTCAAAATTTAAAGAAACGAATGATCAATTTTGCATGTTCTAAAATTGTTTTGAGGAGCTCAATTGGAATTTGGTCAAAACTTACACTTGTTGTATCTGGGGAAAACTGAACACTTTTGATGGCAAAGTCCCTTGAAGCGATCCATGTTCTATAACTCTGCAGAATATCAATCATGGATTTTTGAAATGAGACCACGGACCTGTAACATTTCCAGATATATAGTACAGTTCTGATGTGCTGGAGACTTACAAGGTGGTGAGAGATGGTAAGGTTGAGAACCAATCAGGAGCTTCTGAAGAATAGAAAGAATTGTTGCTAAGATCCCTGCAAAAGTAAATCATAGATCAGGATTCATTAACATGGAAAAAGAACAAGTTAGAAGAACCGAAGGGAACCTCCTTTTGATTGACTTACACATAATTGAGGGCGTCCATTTTTGTTAAATTTGGTAAAGGGCCTATCAGCTTATTGTGTGCTAGATTCCTGAAAGAAAAATTTTAGGAAGGAAAAGGTTGATTAAGCTCATTTAAGTTTAACAGACTGAAACCACTGCCTTGTTAAACTGTGAGAGTAAGAGTACCCACAGTTCATTGAGGCTCGAGAGGTTGTTCAAATTTTTTGGGACCTTGCCAGATAAAGCATTTCTATCAAGTCGACTGCAGCAAACAAAATGAATCAGAGTCCTAATTGAGCTCGCAGAGAGGGCAATACTTTAAGAAGGGAAGATAAAACTGGGACAGTTTTTACTCACAGAACCTCGAGAGTCTGAACTAGGCCTAATGTGGAAGGAATATTTCCTTCAAGTTGGTTCCCATCGAACAATCTGTCATTAAAGAATCACAAGCAATTAGAAGGGAAGAACTGGGGTAATGAGAGATAAAAAAAAATTGGTCTGATTAACAACTTACACGTGTATCAGCACCATATCAGAGCTGAAAAGTTCAGGTGGAATGGAACCTGAAAGCTGGTTTTTATTGAAATGGCTGCAAACTCAAAAAATTAGTTATTCTTTGTGCAATACCCATTTAATTAATTGCACTACTAGGCACATTTAAATACAATATGTTTAATCATCTTTTATATTGGAGGTGTTTCAGAAATATATACTCACAAGTGCTTAGCATTTAGTAGTAGGTCCAAGCCTGGGGTGGTGTTTTTGGAGATTGGGATAGGTCCTGTCAATTGATTGTCTGCAAGGTCCAGCCAGTAGAGTTTGGAGAGTTTACCTAGAGAAGGAGGGATTCCACCAGAGAAGTTGTTTGAGTTGAGAGCCCTGTGACGAAGGGTAGTAATGTTGAATAAAGGGAAGGAGATACATATAGTGCCCCTGTTAATTCATGCATTCATAATTGTTACTGGTTTAACAACTCTTACAAGAAGGATAGCTCAGCAAGATTGCCCAGCTCATCTGGAATACTACCGCTGAAGCCACAACCAGCAAGGATTCTGAGGAGGTGTAGGAAAGACACATAAATAAAAGACACATAAGCCGGCCTGCCAAGTAGAAGATTGGGTATGTATTTCATCTTACAGGATGTTCAATTTTAGCAGATCTCCTAACCGAGGAGTGAGGGATCCTGTGAGGTTTGTGTTAAATGACAGGTCCCTGCAATAAAATAACCTCAAAGCTTGAATATTAAGATTTAAAATTGATTGTTGCATGCACCGGACCCTTTCGTGGAAATGTGTGCTTAATTATTAGCAATCTTGCTAACGTAGAAGTACGATTTGAATTGCTTGTAATAAACTTGTTCCAGTCAAGATAGATATCAAGAAACTCACAAGGATCTCAATTCGGTGAGTCCTCCAATATCACCGCTTAGCTTCCCTTTGAGGTTCATGGTTGATAACCCCCTGAAACGTATAAAATGCTTAGTGATGAACAAAATGGTCTTGTTCTAGATGGATTATTAGAGTGGAGACGATGAACGAATAATAATAAGTTACTGATCATAATCACGAGGAGGGAATCCAGTACTGACAATGCAGTGATCCTTGAATTGGAGCACGTGACTCCTTCCCAGGGTGCTCCGCATGGATCATGAGACTGCCCCCAACTTGGTGGTGTATTTTGCCATTGCTTCTTGAGGGATTGGAGTGCTGCAGCTGCACCACCACACAGAAATCATTGTTAGAATTATGAACTAGTGGGTGTAGGAAATGAGACAAATACAATACAGCAACAGTACTCCTGTCTAGCCACAACTTCTGAAAACTGTCAGAAAAATAAATGAGGTTAAAAGAAGTTAATAAATAATAGCAATATCGAAGAAATAAATGAAGTTAAAAGAAGGAGAAGGAGAAAGGAAGCAAAGCAGCTGAATTACCGTCACTAGGGTCCGTGTCAGAGAAAATGAGATGAATTCCTGAAGTAAAGAAAGTAAGAAGGAGGAGCAACCGGGCAGTGCCTCCGCCCAGTCCCATGGCTGCTACAATATTGAATTAATGTCAGGCTACTGAACTTCCAACATCAGCCACGTACAAAAACAAGTCTAAAAGTGGAGCCGGGCTGGTCTCAAATGCGACGCTGAGGACGATAGAACAAGGAACGAGGTGGATTCTGCTGCCCTGTCATATCAACAAGAGAGAAGAAAAAAGAAAAAAGTCCCCTCTCCTATGGTGCTTTCTTTTAATTGATTTTGTCTTGTCTTAGAAGCCACTCTATGGCCTAACCATTCCCACTAACATGCGTACTAGCAAATTTAAGTAGCTATAATGATATTTGATAATGTCATCTTCTTCATCACTTTAGAAGGTCACTGCTGCATATTTAATTTTCACGTTTTGCCGTCTCGTCCGCCCTTCCACCAACTTGGATAATTATTATTTTTATTTTGCTACTAAGATAATACATGTACGTAGGCATGGCAGCATCTTTATGAACGGCCCAATGTCGGATATTTTCCTACTTTCTTGAGTCTATTGTAAGAATGCCCGTCATCATCATCATCATTGTTGCTCACAAACACACCATCATATGTTTTACAGATGTCCATTCCATCAAAATATATGCCATAACTTTATCAAAACACTTAAAGACTTGCATTGGTACAAGTTCTAATTTGGACAGTTGGGTATTAGGTGGTTAGGGCATTATTATGCACTCCAAAATCTTAAGAAACACGACAGGCCACGTACAGACAAACTCTTGATCCATTAACTAGGCAGCAATTTGATCCGCAGCCCTTACAAACTACAAGTCATTCCCCTTTGAGTTGGTTTTCTACAATGAGATTGATATTTCTACTGCGTCCTTCCGTCCCATCCATATGAGATGGTTTTCTTCAGACACTTTAACCAAAATCCATTTTTATATATGCCATCTAATAAAACCTAAAATGAGATTGTCAGATGAAAGAGTTCCTGGTTAGTATATGCAGTTGTAACAATCACTTGTGTATAGTTACTTGTAAAAGAAGGTTATATGTTTTTGACAACTGCTTAGTTCACTTAAAAAGCACTCATACTTCGGCAACCATTCATAAGAAAACAACTAGAAAAGTAAACATTAGATTTTTACGTAATCTCAATTCCCATCAGTTTAAGGCAGATATGAAACCTATCCTTCGACGTACTGATTCTGATTTCCCTTGAACCTTCGAATTGTTCTCCCTTGTCTTCATCTCCACTTAGTTTAGGAAATATGACCATCAATTGCTGACTAAAAACCCGTGCCTTTGCTCTTGTTCTGTTTTCATCCTTATTTGGGAATTCGTTTTACCCTTTCATTTTTATCCAACCCCTAACTCTTTTCAGGAACTGCTGATATGGGACAATAAAGTCTACATGCGGTCCAAAATACCGCGCAAATATCAAGCCCAGATGGTTTTGTAGAAACACAAATTTTCTACCAATCAAATTTCACCGTATGTTATTTTATTCTTTAAAAGAAAGGATAAAATAAAATTGAAATAAATAACATGGAAAATAAATGAGCCTTCATATATTTCTTGGCCAATGAAAAGTTGACACTTGGGATGAGATATTCAAGATATCTTGTCATAAATACAAGATCCCATCAGATATCTTGTCATAAATGCAAGATCCCGTCAATAAATATCAACCAATAAAATTATGCCATGTGGCATTGGAAAAGGACCTAAGAACCCTTACAGATCTCTATAAATAGAGGGCCTCAACCTAAAGGCAAGGAGGGCCGGGGGATACAAAATTTCTTTCAAGACAAGCTCTTCAAGCAAGGAAACTTTGCACCTCTTCAAGCAAGGAAGCTCTCTCTCAAAGAGTTCTCAAGCCTTCTTCATCTACGCTTGAAGTCTACAAAGAACGAAGCTCTGTTGGATCAAGCCTAAACGCCCCATAAGAGTTCTTCAACAACACTTTGAAGGCACATCAAAGGTACTCTTCAAAGCATCAAATCACCAAATCTCGCTGCGCAATACACGCCCAAATTCGCGTTCTTGCAAAGCACAAATCTTGGCTTGATTACTCAAATAAATCAAGTCACCATACATCAAATCCAAGGGAAGAATCAGAGGATTGTTATATTCTTTTTAAAGAATATATTACATAGAGATTGTACCCATTCATATATTTAATAAAATCATATATTTGTACCCGTGTGCTTGTTTAATTTCAGGTGCACAAAATTATGTCTACAGGTTTGTGCTGTCCACAGCTGCAGGGTCATCCAAGGATAGCTGAATGCTTGCAAGCTTAACCAGTTCATATCCAATAACAATGTGATCAGGATCATACAGTGTTTGGAGTATCTACCATTTAATCAAAAACATGGAAATGTCAGTCAGATTTCATTTCTAAGAAATTATATCAAAGTAGCATGTGATATGACAACCAATAACACACCTCAATTTATTTCTAGAAACAAATAAATTGCAATGACACTAAACAATTGAAATGCAGTTTAAAGGACATTGAATTAGTTCAGTATTGGAAAAGAAAGCTGTCCTATGAAGTATCCCGGGTCCTGATTGCTGTCTCTGTCCTAACATTTTGTGCAACTCAAGGTGAGAAAATTATTTTTCTTTTGAGACCACAGGACGTTTCCTGATGCGACTGGTCTAAGATATGCACACATGAGAATGTATATGCACATCTAAAACGTTTATAACGGATGTTACAATTTGACTAATGCAGTTCATTGTTCACATATGCCTAAACTGGTTCTCGTTCTTTAGAAATCAAGATGTGGGAATTTGAAAAATAATTCTGTTGACAACGTTTATGAAATGCTGAAAGCATAGCAATCTCAATTAGTTTACCTTGATTGATTCTTTACAATGTTCCCTAGCAGATTGGAAGTCTCTAACCAAACAAAATGCTTGTGCAAGATTGTCCTCAGCCTGCACAAGATAAACATTGAAATAAAGGATGGTAATCCCATCTTGCACTGGCTACATGAAATGCAGATATAGTACTGCTCTCAAGTGTTCGTTTCACATTAACTGCAGATATAGTACTACTCTTAAGTGTTCGTTTCACATTAACGTAGTATCTGCACAATTAAATGTATATCTATTTACAATGGAGAATATATAGATTAAATATCTGCTCAGAAAAAAGTACACAATCATGGATCAAGTTGTGCCTTGGAAAACAAATGTAGAGAAAAGATAAAGTAAAAAAGAGTTGCACTGAAGTGAAACAACAATGCATCAAGTTGTGCCTAGAAGTAGAGAACTGGAACCCACCTCTGCAACACTCTTGTTATATGCATGCTAGGTTGATCTCAAAATACCAAGGGCCCTTGAAGCATCTAAAAGGGTGGTTCCTGAGATATCTTTTGAAATGATTGCTTCCTGCAACCTGTCAACAAATGAATATTCTCATGAACATAACCAAACTAAACAAATTGTATATCTACATATTTCTGCAAATATCTGAAGAGCAAGTTCCTTGTAGGATAGAGTTAAAAATGATTCAAAGAAAAGGCTAGGCTGAAATAAAAATGTACCTCTTGATATAACTCCAAGCTTTGTTGATGGCTTCACGCGAAGCGTCCAGATCACAATGTGAGCCACAATGCAAACAAAATCCAGGATGAATATGAAGGAAGCTATTGTTAAACTTGAGAGCAAGGCTTGCCACATCGTTTATATCTACAATATTGAGCTTGTGACCCTATTAAGAAAAGAAAATTTGGTCACAAAACAGGAAAAAGTACATGATTTTTAATGTATTGCAGTCTAGGAACAGCTGATATTCATAAATTATAAGATTGGATATGAGCACATTCTAACAGCCAGATAAAGTTGTGCCAACTTCATTTTGCTGGCAATTGTTTGTTATCCTTTTGGTGCTTCTTCAAAGTAAGAAGCTGTGCGTGGTTAACACAATTCACTTCTGAGCATTTGTGCCCCTTAAAGACCAGTGCAACTGTTAAACATTTAAATTTCTGGAATCCAACAGTCTGTGATACACCTGATGCTATCCCTGGGTTTTATAAAGAAGACAAAGGCATACCTGCAAGTGAGAATCAAATTTCTGTTTTTCAGTAGCTCTAGGAAAGTTATTAAGTTTGCGTGTTTCTCCGTTTATGATGGTGCTCTCCAGGACTACGCCGGCACAGTTATGATTAACACAACAAAAGGCATTAAGAACGAGGTCAGATAGATTTAATTGTGAACAACCACGGCACTGGCATCGAAATGAGTACTTATCTGCCAGATACCTAAGGCGGTCTTCACAGTCCGATTGCCCAACCTGCAAAACACAACTGCACATTCACCTCTTGAAATGCCAATTACTTCACCAGCTCAAGTGTTTCAAAAACACAAACTGTAGCAGAAAATTATGGCAGTTGGAGGTAAAGAAAAATGTCTGGTAGGTGCATGCAGGTATGTGTACAGGGTTGGTGCATCCAACATGTGAGCATTGGACATCTAGATTTGCTATGTTATCTAAACAAGTAAGTAAATTATTGAGAGTCAAGAACATTCATATTCTTGTATCAAAAACAAAGGTGAGTGAAGGAAATGTGTCGGTGCTGAAAAGGGATGATACCTGAGGACCGTAGGACAACTCCAGGGGACAACTTGTTGACACATACTCTGTTGTTCGTATAAACAGAGTACGCGAAAGAAAATATGCATGAATGTTTGGCAAGCAAGAATGGTTGAACAAACTGGCAGCTTTATATATAGCTTGACCCACGGGAACCTATAAGATTGGTAATCATGTCAATGGACAATGGGACCTTTCTCTCTACCAAAAGATAATGTTAAAGCTTGGTAGGCATAAGGGAGAGTTGTAGCATAGCCATTAACCTGTTCCAAACTACTAGTTAAAGCATCTCCAACAGAGGTAAGCTTTCTGAACTGATCTGGTGGGTCATCAACAGATTTCATTTGGACAATTGCTATAGAGTTCACCCTGATTTGAGATATAAAGATGATAGTCTGCATTCAAACAAGAAATGAAACCCTAAAACAAATGGCTTTCATTTAATGAAATAAGAATGATGGAGAGATTGATAGTTGAAACTTGAAACTACTGTATTCAAACAAGAAATGGAACCTTAAAACAAATGGCTTTTATTTAATGAAATAAGATTGATAGAGATGTCGATAGTTGTAACTATGTAAATAGAAAATGATCAATCATGTTCAGAATAATAAGGATGTTGATTGGAAACCAGCATAACTAGAACATGTAAATCTAGTCATAGAGACTGTAAGGCATGACACATAGATAGAACAAGTTATTATCATTTCGCAGGATAATTGCAAACTGTTTAGCAGGTCCAGTACATTAATTCTTTTTTTCTTCCAAATTTTTTAGAAAAGGAGAGCTCACACACTGAACTATTAAATTTCTAACAAGTATTAAAAGCTCCACATGAACAAATTTGATGCTCATAACAATACAGGGTTGTTTAAATTAACCATCACAAACTCGGCAAAGCTAATACTGAGAGATATTGATATTTAGAAAAATAAGAAAAAATTAAAGAGGTTGCGTGGGTACAACCCACATACACAAGAAGCAATTGATGGGTTTAAAAGAAATGACAAACAGAAAAAACAAAGAAAGAGTTACAAGACTTAATTGCTAACTTCTTTTCGATGCCTTTCCACAACTCCATCTGATAAGAGCCTCTCACAAAGTCCTAACCAACCTTACCTGTCCCTGATGCTCTCAGCCAGCATCAAAACTGAAGACCATTCTCCTAATATAGCATAAACAAATGTATCCAGTTCTTAAACTGCCTACCTGCCTTAATAGAAGAACATGCAACTTATGAACCATCAATTTAACCCCTGCCTTCCAAAGAGATTGCATCTTGTCAAATCTCACAGAGATGAAGTGCAGATTGTTGAAAAAGAAATCAGAAATGGATCAAGGGAAACTGAGCTTGGTAAGATCCTTCTAGGTAAATGAAGAGTTTTTCAATTCACTAGCCTTCTTTAATACTATCTACCAAACATTTATATGCTTGCAAGGCACTAAAGGAGGAACAATGGAAAATAATGGTCATGAACAAACTTCCTTGCATGCTAGAATCATAGTGAAATCTTCACTCAAGCACCAGCCCCAAAGGAAACAGTTACCTGGACCGACACAGACCTTTAAAACTCATAATTGCACAAGATAACCCACCACTGAAAGGTTCTTTGCATTTGCCAAATCCACAAAGGCAAATTTCAAATCAACACACTGATCCATAACCAAAACAACAATGAAAAGCTAAACTGGATTCTTCATCAATTCTCATGATGTCATACATGCCCCCATGAACCAAGATTGAAATAAAATAGCAGATATGGACCACATCCACATTCCCTTTCATTAAAGCTAATTCACCAAAGTCATGCAAATATATGTATCATAGACAAGTTGAGGGGAGAGTAACTGTTCAACATTTTGAATTATATTTAAAATAAGTTACAGCCAGAGGCGCCTCATCATCTGACTGTCTGTAGCGATTGTAAAAGAGTGATAGAGAGAAAAGAACCACCTGTGATAAAGAGACTCCATTAATTGGAAGTTCAAAGCCGAAAGAATGCTGCAGACAGCATAACAATACAATTGCGTATATGTGTAGCTCCAATTTGCTTTCTGGAGTAATTTGTGTATAGCTGTGAGAGAGACCCTACTAAACCATAAGGTGGTGAGTAAAATCCTCAATTTTTTTAAAAAAAACCTGTGGTTGATGTAATATAGCAAATATGCATGAGATGTACCAGATCACAAAGAGTATTAGACTCGGTAGAACATCTTTGCGAGGTAGATTTCACTAGAATTCGACCAGCCAGAACTATATCAGATGGCAATATGGCAGGCCAGTTTACACCTAGACATTCATGTTTGTGTTCAGGAAAGCACTCAATTGGATTGGAATCACTGCATAAATCAAACTTATACTCTCCATGGCTATGGGAGTGACTTTCATTGGTTCCAATTTTGTCCTGAAAATTACTGAATGGTTCTCCTCCAGCTTGTATCTAGCAATGTTCGGAGCAGTAAAGTGGTATTGTACATGACGTACAGGGGACTGTATCTGCTCGTAGTTGATTCAAGCAGTAATGACAGTGTGTTTCCCGGCAACTCTTCAATATGATCTGTAGATCAAAGGGCAGACTATAATTAATATTCCTCATTAGAGAAATGCAGGTGCATCAAATGGTGACAAGAGGGTACTATAAAACACAATTTTATACTAACATCACAAGCCTGCATTTAAACACGCTCATTTCATGAACATTTGTCTTTACTAGTGAAAATTCTATACCATTGAGCATAGCTAATTTAACTGCTCTTATAGATTAAACGTTAATTGTATTTTTATGATCACATAAAAACACTCATGAGTGCTTCTCCACGTATCCATCCTGTCCTAATTTTCAGAGTACATCTTTCTCAATATATTTTTTTAAGAATAATAAAATGAAAACATATCCAATAAATATAATAAGTGGAAACGAGTAAGATATATTAACCCAACATTGTTCATAACAAAAAGAGCATATCAATCTATACTAATGCATAAGGTTCTTCCTTGTGAACCAAGGATGCTTGGGGAATGTCACATTGTGAAGCCATGCCCCTTCCCTTATCTGGTGTTGAAACTTGTGATAGTTTTAATTGGCATGGCTCATCTGTGACAAAAGTTAATTTACACTTCATTTTGAATTTACATCTTGAAAAAGATATATAGATAAAGACCAAGAGTTCATGCTAGAACCATGATAAAATAGCAACATTCCATTCTAAGCCACTCCATAAGCCAGTATGCTTTTGAGTGCAACGAGTAAGAAAAACATGACTGTAGCTTGAATAGTAATATAGTGCATCATGTATACAAAACATACGATCAATAGGGATTAAACATTTTAAAACTATTTATGCGGGTCCAAGCTCCACAGTTGATTATTGGATGGCCAATTTGTTTTAGAGAGAAAGTTGATAACTCCTATACTTTTCTTGAACTAATTACGTTACTGTTTCAACTGAAAGCAGTAACATTTAGAATTTTTGACCTAATTTGAGAGAGAAACTATTCACACTCTTGTTAACTTTTGACAAGGTATCATACGTACCCAGTATTGAAAGTAAGTATGACATGACTTGTTCATTCATATACATATAGCAGGTTAAATTTATATTTTTGCATAGCATGACCTGCATTGAAAAGAATATA
This sequence comes from Populus deltoides, assembly GCA_015852605.2. Lineage (NCBI taxonomy): Eukaryota > Viridiplantae > Streptophyta > Magnoliopsida > Malpighiales > Salicaceae > Populus > Populus deltoides. The sequence continues at coordinate 159,252 of CM027585.2, read as the reverse complement.
TATATATATATATATATATATATATATATATATATATATATATATATATATCCAACTAGTCTGGAATGAGGTTTGTAAGGTTGAGATAATGAACCTTACAAACCTCATTCCAGACTAGTTAGACTTGTTGCAGTTTTCTTGCATGCATCATTATAATTTGTTAGGATATATACTTTCTAAGGGTGCAATTGTATAACAAGGCTTTGAAAGAGGCCTTTAAAGCATCACTTCGCACAAAAAATTATTTGCATGCTATTAAGATAGTTTGCAGATTTCATAAAGCACGCAATTGAAGAAGGTGAGTAGATGTCTTATCATACATCTATTATTTCAGGAAATTTTATTCTATACAAAACTAACCACAACAGCAGAACAAAATTGTGCTATTAGAAATTATTTGGTGCATTTAATGGAGAGGAATGGAAGGATTTTTAATACTTATTTGACATCAAGGTTGCCGGATAGGATAGTCTTCTTGGCTTCTCTGTGGTGTCGTGCTGCATGGGCTTTTGGAGGTACTTCTTTAACAGATAGGCAGATGGATTGGAGTTACTACAGTTGTGTTTTACTTTAAGAAATGTTTTTTTTTAGTTTCCATCTTCATTTTTTCTTTTTATTCTAAAAAGATTTCTCCAAGGAAAATCAATGAAACATGTTTGTTAAATATAAAATTTCCAAAATAGAAAAAAAGGGCCTTCTTTAGCTTACATAAAAAATAATAAAGGAAATGGACAAAAATATTATGTGAACCAAACAAGGCACTTAATTTTTTTTCTAATGGAAAATAACTTTATGATGTTTTTCAATTTTCTAGACAAATGGAAAAAATAGAAAACACATATTTCCAAGAAACCAATTTTCATTTTCAATTAGTAAATGTACTTTCTTTAATTTTCTATTTCCTATAAAATCTTCACAAGTAAACCAACCTAAATTAGTTTTATCTAGATTGATGTTTCAGTTTGCAACTTAGGAAAATGTCTTATTCTTCTTCGTGTTATTCCTTGCTATCTTTCCAATAAAATTCATTTATATTATTATCTAAAACAGTAGATTAAAGATGAAACTGGTGTTTATAAGTTACTGAAATGCATTTAAATACCATGTTGGGATACTGAAATTCTAAAAGTACTGTATGCAAATTCAAGAAGGGAATGAGAGCATCAGGCTCATAAGCAAAACTGGAACCTGATATATGATTTAGAGAAATAGAGGTCCCAAAGTGTGAATGTCTACCATTCATGCAAAGCCATGAAATAATTTTGTATTTTGCACAAAATGTGCAGATTGGAAAGCAATGAATAAAATATTAATTCATGTACCATCCTTCAATTTTTAAGCATATATATCTTGATCATGTGTCAGGTGCCTTAGTAAACAATGTGTTTTAGTAAAGGTACTGCAAAATTCCTACTCTCAATCAAACAAATTATTCACACTATAACTCAAGCAGTTTCTTTTCCTTTCCTCCCCAATTTATAACATGTCTAAGTACTTACATGAGTAAGTATCTCCTTATACACGCACCACTTGCACATCGTTGACCAGATGGAATTGGATTGTTAAACTTCTAAGACATCCTGAACACCTTTCTTAGGAAAATGTATCAGCATAACAATTTAAGATATGGATTTCCTAAAAGCTTTATATACATCCATCCATGCAGGAGAAATTAGAGGAGAGAGAAACAAAGAGCAAAAACAAACCTTTGAAATCAGCCAGGGAGTCTCATTGATTAAACAAGGAAGATAAAATGCCTGAATCCACTAAGAAAATACTCCCTCGGTCCAGACTTGAGTGTCCCAAAGAAGAACGCACAATTTTCAAGGAAGCCATTAAAAAAATCATTTGTTTTATCAATAATTTATCTTTTCATCTCTATCCCTAATTATGTTTTTCCACTTTCATCTCAATTTTTATTCTAAGTAAATTTAGATAGTGATAAAGGGTAAAGAAGTAAAGTGGGGTATTTATTATAATTTGACTTTTGATATGGACATTTAAATTAGGAGTGCCAAAAAAAAGGAAAGCAGGATACTTATATAAGGACTGAGGGAGTGCTAAACAACATACCAATGCATGCAATGCCATGTGATACAAGCAACAAGCTACGTAAAACAAATTATTAATCAATAATCTATCTCAACAATCAACTATATTGAATGCATTTTAAGGAGAGGGCTTCATTGAAACTTCTATAATAAAGAAAAGAGAAGGAAAGCCTCATATGCTCAAGATAGAGGAGTCTTTCATTCTTGAGGTCATTAAACTTAAGACATTGCCTAAATTATACAAGAATTCAGTTTGGAACACAAAAACATGGGATGCATAACATCATACCAAGCACAGATTACATGATAGAAATATATGGCTAGTTGAAAAACTTAAAAAGTCTTACCATAATGTCCAAAGCAGTTCTCATTCTCCTGAACTGCCATCCTGCTTGTGCTTTTCTGTCTTTCTAGGATTATGTTTAATTCAGTTTCTATGTGCCTCTTTCCATCCAATGACAACTCAAAACTTTTAGCATTGTTGAAGTCGCTGACAACATCTTTAAAATTTCCTAAATCAACATTTGCTTTGCCCCTCCTATACCATGCCTGCAGGAAAGAAGCCAAATTCAGAGATGGTGAATACTAGCATCCAGCTCATAACATTCACAATAGAAAGTCCTCTTAAACCATGTGAATAGATATAAGGATTGGAACTGAAAACATAATGAGCTAGGACCACAATTAGGAGGGAAGCACATAGTCATTTCGAAGACTAACATTCTTCACATGGAAAAGGGGTTTTCAACATAAAATCAATAGACAATCTCATCCAAAGTGCTCACTACCTCAAGGTTGAAGACAACAAACAAACCCAAAACCCAAACATAAACAAAGAACTAAAGCTTTGGACAACAGAAACACCAAAAAAGTAAGAGAAATAGAAGAGCAACCAAACTTCCATCAATTAAAATAAGTTCAAAAAACTCATGATAACCCTAAAACTAACCTAAAGTTAATCCTTGCACGTAATTTGATTTTCCAAAGAAAGCATTAACCTTAAAGAAGAAATAGGTAATGATACAGTATAACATGAACAGAAAAGACTGATGAAGCAATACGCCTAATATTTTTATTGTTAGCAGATAGTGTGCCACAATAACTGTCATAAATATGAAGAAATCAAAATATATTCTGAGGCAAATTAGCCGGGCCTAAATCTAAATCACCAGCATGGTGATCAAACTTGTTGATTTTGGCTACCCATGACTAATAATATGGAACAATATTGAGATACATGTCATGAAATGGAATCTAATTTACTTAATAATCTCTAGTAGGCAGTTTCTCCCAAGGAATTTTTTTTTAGCTAAATTCAAACCCCTTAAACTTGTTGTAGAATCGAATGTTTTGCTAAATAATCAATAGATTCACACAGTGATCCTGTAAGTATTGCATATGTTGCATATTCGCCTTGGCACATGTTGGGGAAATTTGAATGGCGCGCTTGCAATCCTGTAGAGACTCGGTAAGAAAACCTATTTTCTAAACAAACAAAATAAAATTTAATATGAATTGAATCAGTTGAATAAATATAACAAGTAGGGAATAGTTAGTAGCAGTTTTAGATTTAGATATTAAAAAATGAAAACAGCTTGTTATTTTACTGCACTGACATGAAATAAAGAAGCCCGATTGAGAAATAAGGTGGCAACCAGATTTTTGTCCATATCAACAACATCCATTGGAGCAACACGGAGCGCCTGGGAATAGGATTCCAAAGCAGAGGCGTACTCTGCTGTTAAATAAGATTCATTTCCTTTTTGCTTCAATTCCAAAGTGACTTTCTTGTTCTTTCCACAGAGACTGTTATTTGAATCCGCCAAATCATCAATCATCTACGAACAACAAAATTAAATTACATTTTTTTATTAAATTAATTGAAGAAGATACAATATTAATTAAGTGCGAAGTAAATAAGCGAATTGATTTGTTAGTTACTTGTTGAAACTGGGGCAAGTTAAAGAGGCAGTGAAGTAGAGTAGAAGACGTGGACGCAAGATCTTCATCACTGCTTTCTCCCACCATCCGCTTTATACTCTCTGGAACTAAACATTTCAACTTCTCCATCCTTTCCTTTTCTATTTCTACTCAGCTTTACAAAACTTCTCCACTTCTTCTTTCCTCAATTTCAGATTCACTAAATGAGGGCATGGCGACCCTAATACCAACCATCGGGCAAAGATTGAACGAAAACCCTTTTCTTTTTAGTGATTACTAAAACTTAAACCCCTTCAAAAGTTCTTCATTCTCTTTCTTGAAAAAACCAATTTTCATTATAAATATATTTAAATAATATTTTTTATTCAACATCAAAATATTAAAACAATATAAAATTTTTAAAAATTATTAATTAATTTTTTTAAAAACACTTTTAAAACACCAAAATAAACAAAATAAAAAATTTAAAGTTTCTCGATAAGAATTTCAGGTTTTAAAGTTTTGAGTTTAGGATTTAAGATTTTAAAATTTTAGAACTTAGAGTTTAGGGTTTATGGGCAAAAGTTTAAGGGTTTAGAGCTTAGGATCTAGCATTTAGAGTTTAGGGTTTTTTAGAGTTTAGAAATTAGGTTTTAGGATTTTGGGTTTTTAAGGGGTTTAGGGTGTTTATAGTTTTCGAGTTTTGGGTTTTTAGGTTTTAAGATTTAGGGTTTTGGGGTTTGGAGGTTTAGGGTTTGGGGTTTTAAGGTTAGGGTTTAAGGTTTTTAGGAGGTTTAAGGTTTTAGGTTTTAGGGTTTAGGTTTGAGGGTTTTCAGGATTCATGGATTTAGGGTTGAGGTTTTAGGGTTTGGGGTATGGGGTTTCGGGTTTAGGGTTTTAGGGTTGAGGGTTTAGGGTTTAGGGTTTTAAGGGGGTTTAGGGTTTAGGGTTTTAGGGTTTAGAGTTTTAGGGTTAAGGGGTTAGGATTTAGGGTTTAGGGTCTAGGGTCTAGGGTTTTAGGGTTTTGGGTTTAGGGTTTTAGGGTTAGGGTTTTAGGGTTCAGGGTTCAGGGTTAGGGTTTAGGGTTTAGGGTTTAGGGGGGTTTAGGGAGGGAAAAAAAAATGATGAGAGAGCAGCAGCCACTGGCGACTTGGACGATGACAACTTTCTGGCCCTGTACTGGCCGCCGGTGATCACCGTACTGCCTTCCCTACCCATCATCATCTTCTCCATCATCCCCTATATCTTCTCACCGAACAACTTCTTAATCCTGCACCGTTAACTATACTTTCCCCATTCACCCTTGTTACTGCGCCCATAAACCACAATGAAAACCAATACTCACAACCCCAAAACCAAACCTGCCAATCCTCAAACCTCATGGGCAGACAGAGTTAGAGTCTCTGACTCTAGTACTAGATTCACTTTGGAACCCCTTTCCAGACAACCAGTAGGTGGCAGCCTTAAGATCACAGAAGAAATGCTGCTCGAAAATTCTTCACAATGGAAACGGTGCATGATCGGCTTTTTCCCAGGGTTTAGAATGCCTTTCCATGCAGTTAATTCAATTGCATCCAGGGCATGGCGCTCATATGGTCTTGAGAATGTAATGACAACTTCTAATGGTTTCATCATATTTCGTTTCAGCACAGAAGATGAGATGCATATAGTGCTGGAAAAAGGGCCATGGATGTTTGGAGGGAAGAATATCATCCTTCAACAATGGAACCCACGTTTTCAGTTTGATAAAAGCAAAATCTCAACCCTCCCAGTTTGGATCCGACTCCATGGATTGCCTTTTCCCTTGTGGTCTAAGCAAGGCCTGAGCTTGGCAGCAAGTATGGTTGGACGACCTCTATCTTGTGATGAACTCACGTATACTTGCACCAGGCTTGAGTATGCACGATTATGTGTTGAAGTTGATGCTGCCTTGCCTTTTGTCCACAGCTTTGACATCGACAGTCCTCTCTCAATTGCACCTATTACAGTCACTGTTGATTATGAATGGAAGCCGCCACGCTGTGAAAAATACAAGGTCTTTGGACATTCGTGTGCCATTCCAGTGCCCATTGTTGAGCCCACCGTTACTGCAACTGATGATCCCACTACAACCTTTCCCCATCCGCAACCACCAACTCTACCCAATGCTAATCCATCCACCACCCCCACAGATACACCCTTGAGCCCCCACCAACCTGCAACACACCCTGCTGTAGTTGCTGACCCTTCTACTCATCCTATATCCCAGCCACACATAAATCCTTCACCTTTACCTACCGCAGAGATCGCAACAAGCCTTCATCCTACTGCAGTAAGCCCAGCAGATAGGGAGGATTGTGACTCAAGCCAAGACTCAGGTAATGAACTTCTTGACTTTCAACATCATCATCTCAATACCCTGCATACTACTATATGTCTTGAGAGTAAGATGGACTCTCTACGTACTACTAGTGAAACTGCCTCTACTGGCCAAGAGGTGTCGGCTGAGGCCTCAACCTCTAACCATATGAATGATCACCAAGTTCAGTCCCCACCACCAACTCCGACTACTGTGAGGAAGAAGAAAGGGGGCAGGAAAAAGAAGGAGGCCCGGGGCCTTTAGGTTTTCTTTATCATTGTTCATTACCTCTCAAATAAATGTTTATAGTTGGCAGCTGGAACATATGGGGGCTCAATAGCCTCCACAAATAAAAAACCGTCCATACCTGGACACAAAAACAAAATTTAGATATATTTGGTCTTTTGGAAACTAAGATTGCTACTCATAATTTTCCTGAAACAACATCCAAACTTGCACCTTCTTATTGGCAATACCATTCCAATATCAGTTCCTCTTCCTTATGCCGTATTCTTGTTGGTTGGAACTCCAAAAAGCTAAGCCTCACTTGCATTCACTCAGCCCCTCAATGGTTAACTTGTGATATTCTCCAACCAGGCTCCACTACCCCAACCAGAATCACCTTTATCTATGCTTTCAACACCCCAGCCGAGAGGTTAACTTTATGGAACTACATCTCTCATGAAAGCTCCCTCAACTCTGATACTCCATGGATTGTAATGGGGGATTTTAATGCCATTATGAATGCTGAAGATAGAATAGGGGGTGACACAAGATGGCCTCGTCATCAAGATGACTTTAGCTCCTGCATCCGCCAATCAGAACTCCTCCAAATACCATACACAGGCTTAAGATACTCATGGCACAATGGCCAACATGGCAGCAACACTATCCAAAAGAAAATTGATTGGATCTTTGGTAATTCCTGTATGATCTCTCAATGGCCTGCAGCTCATGCACTATTTCATCCCCGTTGCATCTCTGATCATAGCTTAATGGTACTTCACTTGCACAGCCCACGCCACCAGAGGTGCACCCCCTTTAAATTCCTGAATATATGGGCACAACGAGATGATTTCTTGGATATAGTCAGCTCTTCTTGGCAGACACATGTTACTGGGAACCCAATGTATCAATTTACTACTAAGTTGAGCCTCTTGAAGTCAGTCATAAAGCAACTCCATCATTAGCATACAAGTGATTTCCCTGGCAGAGTGGCACAAGCTAGAGAGGACTGGTTTGCTGCTCAACGTATTCTTGATGACAATCCAACGTCTCCTGAAGCTCAGTCTGCTGAACGACACCTAGCCAGCCACTACATGAAGCTATGTCAAGATGAGGAATCTTATTATAAACAACGATGCAGAGTCCAATGGCTACAATTAGGAGATAAGAATACTGCTTTCTTCCACAACTCCTTGCTGCATCGACAATCCAGAAATAGAATCCACAGGCTGACGAATGAGGAGGGTGCTACCATCACTGACCCTCAGGAAATTGGGAAGCTAGCAGTATCATATTATGAGCGCCTTCTCACAGCCACACCTACTGCCTTACCTGAAGATATCACCAGCATATATCCCAACACTATTTCAGATGCTACCAAACTGACTGCCAGCCTTCCTATTACCAATGAAGAGATTAAGAGTGCCTTGTTTTCCATCCCTGATAACAAGTCCCCTGGCCCCGACGGATACAATGCCCTCTTCTTCAAACAGAGTTGGAACATCATAGGGAATGACTTCATTGCTGCGGTCAGGTATTTCTTCTCACATAATTTGCTGCCACGCTGTGTTAATGCTACCCGTGTAGCACTTGTTCCAAAGGTAGAAAATCCTGCAAGCATGAATGATTTCAGGCCTATCTCCTGTTGTAATGTGCTATACAAATGCATATCCAAGTTAATTGTTGTCAGGTTGAAAGCAGCATTGGAAGAAGTAATTGGTCCATCACAATCTGCCTTCCTCCTAGGCCGCCAAATCTCGGATGCCATTCTCCTTACTCAAGAGTTGATGCATAATTACCACCTCAACACAGGACCGGCACGTTTTGCTCTAAAACTTGATCTGAAAAAGGCCTTTGATACTGTCAGCTGGGAGTATATTATAGCAGGGCTTACTGCTATTGGCATTCCGCAAAGCATGATTAGCTGGATCACCACTTGCATCTCTACAGCTCACTACTCTATCAGCATTAATGGAGAATCACATGGCTTCTTCAAAGCCACCAGGGGTATCCGACAAGGAGATCCACTATCCCCCTACCTGTTTGTGTTGGCCATGGAAGGTCTAGGTGGCATCATGCACAAAGCAGCTCAGCAACCTATATTTCGGCACCATTGGCGCTGTAAACCAACCAATATAACTCATGTTTGTTTTGCAGATGATCTCATGCTATTTTGTCATGTTGATATTGACTCTATTGGTGTGTTGAAGTCTAGCTTAGACAACTTTACTAGGCTCTCCGGGCTCACAATCAATCTAGCTAAGAGTTCCATGTATCTCTTAGGAGTTGCAGAGGGCATGCAGCACACTATTACTAATTTGATTGGCATACAGCAACGCACCCTCCCTGTGCGTTATCTTGGCATTCCACTCATATCCACCAGACTTACTCACACAAATTGCATCCCTTTTCTGGAGCGAATCACTGCCAGAATTAAACTTTGGACCTCCTCTTCTCTTACATATGTTGGTCGTTTACAACTCATCAAGTCTGTGCTCTTCTCTATACAGGTCTACTGGTCTTCGATATTTATTTTGCCATGCTCCACTCTGCGAAAAATTGAAAGCATTTTGGCAGCATTCTTATGGCGTGGCACGTCCTTAACCACTTCAGGCGCCAAAGTGGCTTGGCATTCTGTATGCTACCCCATGAAAGAAGGTGGCCTCGGCATAAAGAGACTAAAGGCCTGGAACAAAGCTGCAACATTAAAGCATATAT